>CM068744.1:10456359-11796823 GCA_035084275.1 Hydrolagus colliei | reverse complement strand
TGGGCGCGTGCGCATTCGGGGTGGGGGGACGCGCACGCAATCGGGGTGGGGGGGTACGTGCGCATTCAGGGGTGCGCGAGCATTCCGTGCTCTAGACCCAGGAGGTTTGCAATGCCGGCGACAAGGTAAGTTGGAAAAGTTCGCAATGTACCGATTATACCGAAATATCGATATATCGTCGGACACGATATACCGATATTTATGATATACTGATTTTTTTATATATAGAATTTTTCAATATATCGATATATTTTAAATTCCAATATCAGCATATCGATATGAAAAATTATATCTATATAACCGATATATCGATATATTGCTGGACACTAGGGAACGGCGATATGGGAATTTCCCGATATGGATATATCGGTTGGCTCATATCGAGATATACCGAAATATCGATATTTTCAGTTTTTACGTACTGCGCATGCGCGCGCATCGGAGTGCGCGCGCATTCCGGGTGCGCGCGCATTCGGGGCCTATCTTCTCAGGAGTGTCTCCCACTCTCTCCATCTCTGTGTTTTCTGTCTGTGTCTCTCTATGTCTCTCTCCCTCTCTCCTCTCTCACATCCCCCCCCATCTCTATCTATCTGTATATTATCACATCCACCCCGTCTCTCCCCCCCCCGCCCCCACCCTCCCTCTCTCGCACCCCCCACCCCCGTCGTCTCTCTCCCCCACCAAACCCCAGCCGTCTCTTTCTCCCTCCCCGCCCCCCCCCGCCGTCTCTCTCTCCCTCCCCCCCAGCCGTCTCTCTCCCCCTCCCCCCAGCCGTCTCTCTCCCCCTCTCCTCCCCCCCCCCCCCCGCCGTCTCTCTCTCTCTCCCCCCCAGCCGTCTCTCTCCCCCCTCTCCTCCCCCACCCCCGCCGTCTCTCTCTCCCTCCCCCCCCCAGCTGTCTCTCTCCCCCTCCCCCAGCCGTCTCTCTCCGCCTCTCTTCCCCCCCCCCCGCCGTCTCTCTCTCCCTCCCCCCCCCCAGCCATCTCTCTCCCCCTCCCCCCAGCCGTCTCTCTCCCCCTCTCCTCCCCCCCCTCAGCCGTCTCTCTCCCCCTCTCCCCCCCAGCCATCTCTCTCCCCCTCTCCCCCCCAGCCATCTCTCTCCCCCTCTCCCCCCAGCCATCTCTCTCCCCCTCTCCCCCCCAGCCGTCTCTCTCCCCCTCTCCCCCCCCCCCCCAGCCGTCTCTCTCCCCCTCTCCCCCCCCCCAGCCGTCTCTCTCCCCCTCTCCCCCCCAGCCATCCCTCTCCCCCCCAGCCATCCCTCTCCCCCCCAGCCATCCCTCTCCCCCCCAGCCATCTCTCTCCCCCTCTCCCCCCCAGCCGTCTCTCTCCCCCTCTCCCCCTCCAGCCGTCTCTCTCCCCCTCTCCCCCCCCAACCGTCTCTCTCCCCCTCTCCCCCCCCCAGCCGTCTATCTCCCCCTCCCCCCAGCCGTCTCTCTCCCACTCACCCCCCCACCCCAGCGGTCTCTCTCCCCCTCACCCCCCCCCCCCCCCCCAGCAGTCTCTCTCCCACTCACCCCCCCCACCCACAGCCGTCTCTCTCCCCCCACCCCTTGCATATTGTATATTGTATTCGAGGACTATGAATATAAGATGGCGGCTTTGCACCTCGGTCTGTGCATTGTGTATAGAGATGAGCATTCTGGGTCTTGTAGTTGATTGTGCTCGCATCCCGATTTTTTACCTCGATATATCGTTTTTCGATATATCGATATTTTTTAAATGTCTATATCGGCATATCAATATGAAAATCATATCGGGTTTTAGCGATATATCGATATATCGCCGTTCCCTACTGGACACTAAGCAGTAGTTAAACAAAAAATAACTTTGTAATGGCATTAGAAATCCTAGATATCTGGTAGAGGTGATTACTTGCAACAATCCAATTTGGAGTTTCTGTTGACCATCTGTATTGCTGAATTGGATTATTGTAGGTTGTAATCCATTATCAGTCGTACACTATCCCCCATACACATTGTTGAGATGTATCTGCAGACCAATAAGAATATCTGCATCTTGTCACATATATATAAATAATTAGCATCTTGAACAGTATAATACTTTTGAATTACTGTCAACAGATAATATTGTAGACATCTTCTTTATGTTTTATGCATAGCATTGCCCTTAGTTTGTCATGATTGTTCCTTATGCCATAGTTGTAGTTTAGCCACCAGGCAGTTTGTCTAACAGAGCAATGCTGTTGGTAGCCCAGTACACTGTGGTCTCTGCATTGTTGTCTGTCGCACTGGGAAGTATAAATAAAGTAGAGTTCTGCATACATGTACATAAAGTTACATAACTTGCCTCCAAATGAAGGTTATCACTTCTACCAGATATCTAGGATTTCTAATGCCATCTTGTTCAATACAAAAGAATAATTTACTACTTACTGCTGTTAAAACCTTAAGGGAGGTCATAGCAATTGTCGACATTCTTTACATTGGCTGGAGGTGTACTGCAGTTAGTGAGAACGTCATGCACTTTGGGACTGTCTCCTTGATGTTTTGCATTGCTTGTCAAAACTGCTAGGATCCTCATAAAACTTTTAATTTGTTTGTGCTGGTTTGACGTGATAGCTACATCAAAACCATTGCAAACTCTGTGGTATAATTGCGTGATCAAACAATGATTTTAAAAATACAAAATTGAACCCAGCATGAAATGTATCTGTTATATCTAGGGTGTATATTTATGTTGAGCCTTTTTGTACATCTAGTATATTTTTTCAACGTCTTTCTCTGTGAAAATATCTTTGGACAGGAAAGTGGGTGGGCAACAAGCATCTCTCTAGCTCTCGAGCCAGGGTTAACAGCCTGGGGGTAATGTTTTCTCAATGTTTGCTGGTTTGTTTTCTCACTTACTTGTTATGTCCATTCACTGTCTTTTCCTAATACAGTAGTACAATTGATGATCAGGAACTTTGGCATTATAATGAACTACAGGTGTAAATACATCCTCATACCACTCTGTGGCATTAATGAGTCAGTGTATCGTGCAGCACAACTGAGCTGCCTTTTCAACCAAGTGCGTTCAATTGTCTTTAGAACGGTATTATATTATTCTATCTTGATTGCAAAAACCCAGATGAAGCGCAGATGCATGTGTTAATATTGTACTATGCATGTTTGGTATAATCGTTAATAAATTGAATAATCTGAGAAGCAGAAATTAAGAATAAGTCAACTAATATGAATTACTTGACCGCAGTATATTAGTTAGGAATGTTGCATTGATAGAGAGCTTTGAATAATAGATGCTAACGGGCAAATCTGTGCTGTGTCCCCTGGAACACAGGGTAAAATGCAGCATCTTTGCTTCACAGGAAATGCCTGTTAGCATTACACAGGTTGTAAGTCTTAAAATAGTGTTTGTTGCTTTTCAATCTTACAATATACGAGTGAAACTTGTTTGTATCAATGCAGATAGATTGGTAGGCTTACAGTACTATATAGACCACATAGAAAGTCATTCTATAATTCTATAATTAGTATATACGGGTCTCAGTCTGGAGATGAGTGTTAGCCTGGTCTTGATAGTAGTGTCCAGCGATACATCGGTTATATCGGTATAATTTTTCATATCGATATGCCGATATTGGAAATTCAAATATATCGGTATATCTAAAAATTTGGTATAAAAAAAATTGGTATATCGCAAATATTGGTATATTGTGTCCGGCGATATATCGGTTATATCAGTATAAAGCAAACTTTTTCAACTTACCTTGTCGCCGGTATTGCAAACCTCCTGGGCCTAGAGCACAGAATGCGCGCGTACCTCCGAATGCACATGCATGCGCAGTATAAAAAACCCGGCGATATCGATATGAGCCCACTGATATATCGATATCGGAAAATTTCCATATCGACGGACCCTACTTGATAGTAATCTCCTCTGAATCAGAAGGTTGTAGATTGAAGCCAATGTTGGGCGTGCACTGCATCTTTGGAGGTGCTGCACTTCAGGTGAAATGTTAAACTGCCTGATGAGATGGTTGATAAAGATTCCATGTCACTGTTTGGAAAGGGGCATTTCCCAATGGCTTGTATCAAAATTCGCCATATAAAGTTGGTCATTAATTGCATGACTGTTTGTGGGACATTGTATCGCTCTGAAACACTATCTCGCATGAAGCGAGCTATATGAGTGCAAGTTGTTGTTGCTGACATTGCTGTGTACAAATACACAATAACTGTGCCTTACGGTTTTCAGGATGTGATGAGATGTTTTACTCAAAGTACTTCACAGGAACAGGCTTGAAGTGAACGACCAATCCTATCTGGAGAATTGTTGGCCAGGATGTCGAGAAAAACTCCTTTCTCTTATCGAATAACCATTTATTCATACAGTGTTACTTTTTATCTACACGAACAGAAAGATGGGACCTTGGTTTTAACATCTCATGCGAAGGATATGACATGACAAATCCATTATCAAAAATAATTGATTTGACTGCAACATTGTCACCAGGGCAAGCTGCTATATCAGAAACACTGACATTGCTCATTCCCAAAGATTAGAGGCATTTGGGTCAGAAAGCATTGATCTAAGCATCGAGAAAGCAGAAAGCATTGTAAATTCCTATAGCTCAGTGGTTAGAGCACTCACCTTGCAAGTGAGAGACCTTGGTTCAATTCCAGGCAGAGCAAAACTTTGGGCAAGTTTCCTTACTCCACATGCCTAATAATAATCCCTTGAATGTTTTGGGGTCATTTTCAATCCACGACTGTTTGTGGGACATTGCTGCCATGTTTCGACCACAAAATATATAGTCAATTCACTTTGCAGGATATTCTATGAAGCACTTTGATATGTCTAGAAGATGTGAAAAGTGCTATAATCAAATGCTAGGATTATTATTATCCCCACTGAATACACTGAGAACTAGCCGGTTAATTGCAAAGTGACAAATAATTTTAATTCTGCCATGCTCAAGAACACAGCAATTATGCTGTTCGGTAAAAATTAATAGTCCTGTCAATCATGAGGAGCGGCTGAGACAGACGGACGTTTGAAATAAAAAATGAACAAATATAAAGATAAACATGGGGTCTGGATAGATGAAGCATGGCATTGCTGCTATTTTTTTAAGGTGAATCTGGGAGAGGACTCAATTGGTTTAGAGTAGGAATCCCCAATAATCTTCTTCACAAGAGATAAGGAGAGAACCAGTTGGCTTAGCCTAATTGAGTTACTCACTAACAAACCCATTTCAACATCCATCTACATCTTTAGAAATTGCTGGGTCAGGCAGTATCTATGGAGAAAGGAAAGTGAGACAACGTTTCGGGTCCACAACCCTTCGTCAAGATTCAATGCCCTGATGAAGGATCGTGGACCCAAAATGTTGACTTACTTTCCTTTCTTCATAAATGCTACCTGACCTGCTGAATGTTCCCATCCATTTCTGTTTTTGTCTCAGACCTCTTGCATCTGCAGTATTTTGCATTTTGTCTCAGCTGACAGACAGCAACTCTGACAAAGCAGTGCATCTCCAGCACCTCACTGGAATGTCAGCCTAAACTATGTGAGTTCAAAATGTGGATATAGGACTTAAGTCCACAATATTCTCACTTGGAAGTGAGTCAGAAGAAGCAGCACTTTGTGTTTTTTCTTTTCCATCTACATCTTACCATGCCTCCTTTCTCAAAAGTTCTATATTGATGTTATGTGATTTCCAACAATGCACAATGTGGTCTAGAGCAGACACCAGGGCTTGATACATACAACAAAATTACTGGATGAGAATACTGCATTGGATGACCTGATTCAATTCCTTATGCTAAAAGGAACAGCATAGTTGCCTTTCACCTTGGTGAAGAAGCTTTAAGTCACTTGGATAATTAAGTACCAGTTGAAATATTCTCAGGAATGGTGGTACTAATAGTGCGCAGTCTGCAATCACTCGGAAGGAATCAGGAGTCCTCAGGGATCTGTGCATCTTCCTTCGGCTCAAACAACAAGACTTTTTAACCATAGGGTTCAAGAGTCCCTTCAAAATAAATTGGCACACATCAAAAATTTCACTGAATTAATTGCAGTGTTATCACCAGTGCAAGTCATGGGATCAGAAACATTGATTGATACCCAGACACAAACATTCAGACAGCTCATTCTCTGCAACTGATGCCAGTACATTCCGCATTGTGATCAAAACTCAACAAGAGTTGGAATTTGGAAAGCTTCTAGACCTCAGTCTCTCGAGCCATAAATATTGGTTATTGTCAGCACTGGTTCCACTGACAAAGATTTATCCAAAATAGGAGATGGAGTTTAAGAGAAGCTGGAGTTTAGAAGAAATTCAGAGGGTAAACAAGCCTAAATTGGTTCACATCAATCAATCAAAACTTACATTTATATAGCGCCTTTCACGTTCCTAGACATGACTAGCTAGGTAATGATTTAAAAGGCAGCAGCTGAGCTGAGAAGAAGGTATATTAGGGAACTTCCTGTCAATTAAGGGGAAAAGGCCAGTCAAAAAACAGTCACTTTTGAGCTGTTCCCCAAATCAATAATAGAGTACAAGTATAGAAGAGAGAGCCTCTACACCCGAGGAACAGTGTTTTCTTGTGTTTTCCAGAAAGGTGCTTCTATTTTGTTTCCACTCCCCAATTACCAAATGGCATTGCTGAGAACTTTCAATGCTGCTGAGTGTTCAGCTAAATCTCTTCTGCTAAATCCAATGTGGTGGGTTCGAATAAAATATGTTGTTGGTTGCAGGCAGGAAAAAAAAATTGCCCTGGTCTGTTTCAGATGCTGCCTTGACTAACTTTGCTATTAAAGCCATTTATTGTCCTCTCTCTCGCTCTCACCCTCAATCAGCTGCTCCCATCCTTGGGTGGGAATGAAAGAGGACTCACAGCATTAAATAATAATAATAATCCCTCAAAAAAGGAAAATTGGTCACTCAATCAACAACTGGAAAACTGTGTGCACAATTGCCTGCTGCATTTCACCCATTAAAATACAGTCACTTCACTGTATATTCTGTGAAGCACTTTGAGATGTCTCAATGACATGATAAAGCACTATATCAAATCCAAGGATTATTTCTATTTTGTGGCTTTGTTGCTAGTTAGTGTAAATAAAACATGTATTTGAGAAGCACCAGGAATGCTTTCACATTGTGACTCACCAGGAAAGACTGAAGCTCATTCTCCTTCTTGGGCCAGTATGTAAAATCATTCTGTTTTCACAAATCAATCCTAATTTGCTTCACAGGCATAACGTTTGCCTACAAATATACAGTACAGTTTATAATAAATCCTGTGAACCACTTTGAGATGTTTCAATGATAAGGTGCCATATCAAATGCAAGGATTATTGTTATTTGATAACTGAACTCACACATACTGGAAGTTCCCAGTTGGTCTCGATATAAAACCAGAGAAATTCCCAATACTGCTGATGAACTAAAGTGTATAGATATTGAATTTGCGTGGTTATGTTTTGTAGACAAGATCAATCAATCAAAACTTACATTTATATAGAGCCTTTCACTTCGAGAGGATGTCCCAAGGCGCTGTACAGTTAGGTAGGGAGCAGGAGGGGAGGGGTCGAGGCAGGACAAAGAAGAGTAGGAAAATTGACTGTATATTTGTGATGCTTTCGATGTGGAACAGGGAATGTAAATCAGCCTTCTTGCTCCACATAACTGCGTTGCTGGTGCAAATGGAACTGCTTTGCTCCCAGCTGAATAAAAACAGTGTCAGACGGATGCTGTTCCAATTTTTCTCCTGTTATAGATAACTGTATATTGAATTGTACAAACATCATAAATTACACATTGTTGAAGGAGGGAAAACCTTATATAGCTAACCTTACTTAACATTGCTCATATCCTTATAATGTATCACCAATAAAATACACACAGTCACATAATATGCTATACCAATTGCAAAGATTATTATTATTTGGTAACTGAACCCGACAAGTACTGGAATGCTCCAAGTTAGTCTTGATTTAAAATCATATATCACTACATTCTGCGAAGCACGTTGAGACATCTCGACAATGTGATAAGGCACAAATGAAAGGATTATTATTTAATTTTGTTAGTATGAATTACTCAGTTAAATCTGTTTCAGCATTTAAGCTCTTAACATTTAACTTTGGTGCTAACAGGTCCATTGGAGCTGGTGGATGCGTCAGAACAGGGAGGTTGCCCTACTCCAGGATGTAAAGGAATTGGCCATATAAAGGGAGTGAAACACTCAGGCCACCACAGGTAAAACAACAAAGTACCTTTTGATTAAAACCTCAAAATATTTTTGCCTCAGTATCTTTTTGCATTTTTGGGGGGTTTTCAATTAATGGATATGGAGAAAGACTGGAGAAAAATTTGATAAGTGCTTTGAGACAGCTTACCATTGTGCAAAGTGTATACACATCTAAATTATTGCTGTTTGCATGCATGATTCTCCACAATGCAGTGTTGGGTGAGTGTTATGATGTACTAAGTGCCATCCTTAAGGTCTTGTCATCCTGCTCCTTCCCCCCCCTCCCCATGACCCCTCTCCCCTATAACAAATTGGTCATTCAGTTTTGGGCTTTTTGTGGGAAATTGCTATATGCAAATTGGCTGTTACGTTCACCTACAAATATAGTCACTACACTTTACAGAAAACTTTGAAGCGCTTAGAGATATTTCAACATGACAAGGTATTGTAGCAAATGTTAGGATTATTATTCTATGGTAAATCACTATCTATAGAGAGTGCATACTCCATGTGCAGAAATTTCCACGTGTATGTGAAATGCATGAAACTATGTTTGGTTTGAATACATGGTTTTGATATGTGTCAAACATTCAGCTGATCAAACAACAATTATCCATTTTCTGTGTGGTTTTCTTTAACAACTTGCAACAGTGTGGTTTTAGCCTCAGCTGGAAAGATAGGGGAGGTGAGAGTGGGCACAGTCGAAGAGGAAAGACTTTAGGTGTGATTTGAAGACCGGGAAAGATGGAGCGATTGAGGCAGGGAGACGTAGCGGTTCAGGCATAATGACTTAAAGCAGAAGGGATGAGGTAACTCGCAGTAGACCAGAGCCAGCTGAGTGCAGGTGGCGTGTACTGGAATGAGGTTTACACATGACTGAAGTAAAATTAAAACAAAACTGTGCAGTAATCTTGGTACACTGATCAAAGTAGATTTTTAACTCAGCAGCAAAATACTAAAACAAAATACTGATACCAGGAATAAAATGGTTAAATTGTGAGGACAGATTACATACAAAACAACAACAAAATTACACTTGAATAGCGCCTTTCACGTCAGGAGGACGCTCCAAGGTGCTGGATAGACATTATTTCAGACCTGAGCTGAGGACAGGGGAGGGTAGAAGTCAAGGGAGGGATTTGGAGTGACCGATGGGACCGTCGAAGAGGAGGGTCTTGAGGTGGGACTTGGAAGGAGGCCAGGGAGGGGGCAAGACCGAGGGATGAAGTTCCAGAGGTTGGGGGCAGAGTGGCTAAAGGCTCGCCCGCCAATGGTGGGGTGGGTGGATCGGGCGATATGGAGTAGGCCGAGCGGAGGGGGCAGGCAGGTTGCTAGGGGGTTAGGAGGTTGCTGATGTTGGGTGGAGCGAAGCTGTGGAGGGCTTTGAAGGTGACTATATAATAATAACTTATTATGAGTTATATATAATAGGCTATATATAATTCAACTATAATAACAATCCTTGCATTTGATATAGCGCTTTTCATGTCTTCTGGACGTCTCAAAGCGCATCACAGAATATACTGTAAAGTGAATTGTCTATAATATTTGAGGATGAAATAAACTTGGTCTCAATTTTTGATCTTTAGTGGGGTGAGGGGTGATCTGATTGAGGATCTTAAAATAATAAAGGAATTTGATAGTTTTGGTGCGTCTATCCTATCTTCTCTGGTGGGGGAATTCAGAGCAAAGATGCATAATCATAAAATTAGAGCTAGGCTATATTGACCATATTGAGCTATATTGGGCAGCAATTCTTCACCCAAAGCATAGTGAAAATCTGGAACTCTCACCCCAAAAGGCTGTGGATCTTCTATCCATTCACATCTTCAAGACTGAGGTGGATAAGTTATTTGTAAGGGTCAGGGCACTAAGGGATGCGGGGCAAGGGCAGATAATTGGACATGAAGTACAGATCTTACAAAACGGTGGAACAGACTCGAGGTGCTGATTGGCTTACTCCTGTTTCTATTAAAGGATTTGTTCTCCTTCTTTCTCAGTCATAACTTGAAACAGCTAAAGTTCTGCCCTGATGAGCAGATTATTTAAACCACATCCAGAATCATATCTCTATATTAATAATGGTTTCCTGAGCATTGGAATTGGAAGACGTACTTTGATGAGACATGGAGCATGCTGATACGTTCTATTTTACCTTGAAGGCTGAAAGTTGTGGATTCAGGGTCCACATTGGGATTTTAAACTGATAGATTAGGCTGACATTCCAGTGTAGCGCTGGGGTTGTGCCGCATTGTCACTGATGTTAAACCAAGGTCGCCATCTGCTTGTGCAGGTGGACTTTAAGCATTCCATGGCCTTATTCAAAAAGAGAAGGCAGTTTGCCTAGACTTTGTGGAGTCCTGTAGCTCAATGTTTAGAGCACTCGTTCAGAGCACTCACCTCACACGCGAGAGACCTGGGTCCAATTCCAGACAGGGTAAAACCTTGAGCAAGTTTCCTTATTCCGCACGCTTGATACTAATTCCTCAAAAAATAATAATGATGAATTGGTCATTTCAATCCTAGACTGCTGTGCATAATTGGCTGCCACATTTTGCCCACATATATACAGTCATTTCACTTTACAGCATATTCTGTGGAGCGCTTTGAGACGTTCAGAAGAGTTGAAAAGCTCTATATCAAATGCAAGTATTATTATTAATATTAATATTAATTTGCAGCAGAATCCTGTGAAGTGCTTTGAGGCATCTAGACAACGTCTAGACAACTTAAAGTGTTTTGTCAATGCAAGGAATGTTATCATATTAGTTGGGATTTGTTTCCTTTTGTTTTACCCAGAACTAGTCCCTCCCATCTCCAGATGTAAGTCCATATCTCTTGCTGACTGTTATTGCAAGCATAATCTTTGAGGCTTTGCTGGCACATGCTTAACAAGGTTTCAAAGATGAAAATGTGGACTTGTTTTTTAGACAATTAATTGAATTGATAATTCTTCAAAGTGCATTCTTTCATGTGTTGTGTATAAGGTTTACTTTATGTACTGTATTCTGCTATTTTGTGTTATTTTTATTGATAACAGGTCAGTTTTTTAAAAAAATTGGAGCACTGTAGCATCCATTGGAAAATAATTTGAATAGAAAAGGGAGTGTCTGCTAGTGTCCTTGCCAATAATTCCCCAGATAAAGTTGATCATTCACTGCATGGCTGTTTGTTGGACATTGGTGTGCTCAAATTGATTGCCAAGTTCACCGATAAAAATAACAATCATTACATTTTACAATAAATCCTGTTAAGCATCTTTGAGACATTCTCCTGAAGTAAAAAGCTATATCAAATGCAAGGATATTTTTTATTTTAAATACAGATTCTGCCCAATCATGTCAAGCTTGCATCAGTCTTTTTAATAGGCTGTCGTGAGGAACAAGTAAGCTGAATTCAATCTCAGATGTATTGCAAAATTGTTAATCACATCCACTAGGAAAAGCAAAATGCATTCTTAGTCCATGAAAACAACTGTGAGAAAATGTGAGAAAGGACATCTGTCTGCTTTATCTCCTCGTTTCTGTCAAGGTGCAAACCTTGAGACGTCCTCCCTTCGTGAAAGGCACTATACAAATGTAATTTTGTTATTGTTGTTATGTTACACAGTAATTTAAAACTACACTTTAGCTTTTTTGCAAGTGTTTTCAAAATAGTCTGATTAGTTGCTGTGGGAAATGAGTAATCAGCTGTGTTTGCAATCATATCATAAAATACGGAAGCAAAGATAAAGCATCCAGGGGAATTAATTTTTTCAAAAAAAATCTGCATATGTGTGGGAAAGGAAAACAGTACATTACATTCATGCAGAAATGGACAAGAAGTCTTCAACGTCACTGTCAATTAAATAAATATTGCTGTGCTGTTGTATTGGACAGCAGTCTAAGCAGGGGGATAATGCACCCATTAGAAAACTACTGTATACCGGTAATCAAAACCACAAACGTTTGTGAAGATTTAACAATACTATATTCCAAACCCATTGTAAAAGGTTTTCCCTCTTAATTTTTCTTTTTGGCAATCAACATTTCTAAAAACAAATCCTAACATTGATTGCACATTATTCTGAAGGTGATTTGTATTCTATGGCACTTCTCCCCAATATATTGATCAAGTTGACACACAATGTATTGACGTTTTATCAAGTTTTTAAACCAATGTTATTATTCCTGAGAGGACAATTTTTTTTAACTATTCCTTGGTTGGGAAGATGAGCAAAAATATCACATAACTAATTATGACTTTAGTCTCATGAAAGAGTTAAATTTTCACTGGAGATGGATTATACATGCTATTTTCTCCTAAACAACAACAACAAATTACATTTGTATAGCACCTTTCACGTCAGGAGGATGGTTCCCAAGGCTGTGGGCAGGGATTTGGACCTGAGCAGGGGATCAGAAGAAATAGAGGCAATGAGGATAGGAGCGAGGCAGAGGGATTGGGGTGGATTCCAGATTGGTCACAGAGGTTGAAGATTCAGTGATCGGCGGGGGGGTGGGTGCGTCCGCGCGGGGAGGGGGTTCCTAAACCAGATCAACCTCTAAACCAGACTTGGGTCTAAGTCTGGTTAGGAATTTAATTAACCTCAACTACCGCCTTAATAACAGGGTTTGTGTTATTTCTAAAATATGTCTTATTTCTGGTCTGAAGAAACAGTCCCAATACCACCCAGTTTGACTCTATTTTTTATGTTGCGTGTTAGAAGCTTTTTCATTCTGATTTGCAAACATCTGAAAAGAAAACTAACCTAGAAAATGGTATCTAAGAAGTGCTGTTTCAAAGCCATTCAAACCTTTTGTTAGGCTTTGCCGCCAAGGCGTGGTGGGGACTGAAGATATACATTTTCACACCTTGCATAAGTATTAATGTTAAATATGCTCAGGAACCATGGTACAGGTGGAAAACTGGTCGCATGTGTACCACAGAATATAATATAATAATCCTTGCATTCGATATAGTGCTTTTCACATCTTATCGACGTCCCGAAGCACTTCACAGAATATACTGTAAAGTGAATTGACTGTATATTTGTGGGCGAAAACCTTTGATTCTAGTGACTTTGTTTAAACAGGAGGTTGAAAGGTTCATACTATCTAAATTACTTCCTCTTGATTGTATTGACATTGCAGGTAGTACCACAAGTGCTTCTATTGGCAACTAAAATTAGTAATCTATTACTAATCATCAGCCCAATGGAAGATATTGAAGGTCAACCCCTAGCTATATTCAGTCCATTTGAAGAACTCGGTTATTTTTACTATTAAAATAATGTACGCTTATTCCTCATGAGAATATTCTTATTTCACACCACACACAATTTAGGAATTGAATTTGAAATCTAGCTGATCTATTTTACTCCTTTGACCACCCACCCCCCCAAAACCCTTGGGAGCTTATTTCCGCATATTACTGTTGCATGAATTGCATGAGAAATGGGTTCAGACTGCAGGTGAATGACATCACGGCGTTGACATTTGCTGAATTTACAGAAATTAAACCCCCGATGATGTTGCGTGAATATACAATGCTTTTTAAAATTCTTTTACATAAAACATTTGATTGCTTAGAATATCTAAATGGTAAGGGAAGCGTGAGTATGTTTTGAAATAGTGCAGCAACAAAAACAAAATTACATTTATGGAACGTCTTTCATGTCGGGAGGACGTCCCAAGGTGCTGGGATCTTCAGTGCAAATACTAACCTGATTATTAGCACAGTTCTGCCACCGAAAATGATAGTCGTATAAATTGTGACCTTTCTGTTTTCTCTGCTGTGTCCAGTTGCTGGGGAGTAAGCTTCTGTGGTTAAGTACGATTCTGTGTCAAGCAGTGTGATTACACAGTGTATTAGCATCCACAGCACTGTGTACACAGGCCCACACTTCCTGTTCAATATGTGGCCTTTTCCAGCCTGCGGCAAAGTTATTCTTGATGGAATAAGTGCAGGAAAATGGGACTGAAAAGATTGCTTTAGAAGGACTGTCTGAATGGCCTTCTTCTGTGTTGTAAATTTCTACGATTCTTCCGTAAAGGGCAGGGGGAAGTCTCCATGCTGCTCTTGTTCACTTTCTGGATGTTCTCTCAATAGCTATGTTTTCTTGTGGATTGGCATGAAGAGAATTCTGGAAAGGGGGATGGGGGTATAGCAGTAGGTTTAAAACCAGATATAAATACCTGGTCTGGGAGGTTCTCGTTGTGCCTGATTAATTAGGTGCCTGAAATGGAAAAGTATTCCTTCTTTCTTGAATGGGTGCCAAATTCACAGGTATCTCATTTTTTTAAAGAAAAAAAAGTAGGTGTTGCAACATATTTGAAATATGAAAGGGACACTGAATAGCTTTGACTCATTAACAAGTATATGCCAAAATATGACATAACTATAAAATAATTGATGGCTTTTTTTTACCTTTATCCTTCTCTATTAATATCATTACATTTTTCTGGAGATTAAAAGAGTGCAATTTAAAAAAAAATATTGCAGCCTACCGTTCACATATCAAAATAATTGAAAGGCTTGTCTGGCCAGGTTTCAGTGTGGGCTTGACAATGATAGGGAATGATCAGGAAAGAAAAAAGAGTAACCACTGTCTTCAGCACAATGATTCACAAGAGACGTTCAGATGAAGAAGGGCTTCAATTCATTTGATCTTATCCCTCCAGAATACCTATCCTACCATCCTTTGATTACAACTTCATGCTGTTTTCTGAAATGAGTCCAGTATCCTGCTATCGACCATCCTCCTGGTAACTTATTCCCTTGAAATTGCCCTTTGTAACTTCAAACCCATACCCTCTCTGCTGCCTTGGTATATCTGAGAGTATTGTTCTGCGTTCACTTTCTCAATCCTATTTTAGGCTCAGACATTTCAGCACTTTTTTGTTGTTGTTTCTAATCGCTGAGAATGACATTTTGTTGCAACTGAAATGTGAAATACAAAATCTTGTACTGTACCTACTGTGCCTTTCGCACAGATTTAATGTGAGTTGCCTCACAGTCTGTACTGAGACCCCTCCTGTTTGAACATATTAATGACCTGAATTCACAGATGCAATTGTATAGTACAGGTAGACTCTGCTTAACGAAGGGGCTAGGGACTTTAAAACCCTTCATTAAGAGAAAATTGCATTAAGCGAGAGTTTAACTGTATTACTGTATTTGGCCGCAGCCAAAATGCCCCGACCCTCCCCGCTAAAATCAGTTTAGTTCCTAGCGGTTCCTAGCGCTAACGTTTTCAGTGTACAGGTTGAGCGACCAAAATCCAGAGTTCCGGAATCCAGAATGTGACAAAAATTGCAAGAATAAAAACGCCAATCCTACCTGCTCCAGGCCAGGTCTTTACAGTCCCCGCACTGAAATATCGCAACCTGGGCCCTGGCATTTCCGGACTCATGACGCACTTCTGGCGTTCCGATTTGTCCAGAAATACCCGAACCTGGGCTCGGCTACAGGCCCGAGGTTGCCGGATTCAGGATGCTCAACCTGTACCAGTGAAGGCCTAAGGTAGATATAACTGCTATTGAAGGCTACACAACTTTAAATACAACAATAAAATATTAAAATGTTAGTAAATGCAACAATAAACAATAACATACAGACAGTCCTCGACTTCCTATTATTGAAGTCACAAAGCATCCTGCCGCTTAAGCTCCTCCCATATGGGAGGGGCTGCACTGCACTGCTTAACTGAGGCACGCTAAAGACTGAGCGTATATTGCTGGGGCAACCAGGAGAGACTCTACCCATGAGAAGCTGCGCACGAGAAGCCCGCAAGATTTAAAGTGTGTGTAAATATTTGTTATAGCAAACGTAGCCTTTGTCAAGCAGGTAAGTGGTACAAATAGAAACCCTCGTTATAGTGAACTTTCATTAACTAGGCGATTGGTAAGCGGGGTCTACCTGTAGTTACATTTTCAGATGAGGGAACTGAAGAATCAGAAGAGGCAGCAAAGGTCTTATAAAAGTACAGTAGAAGCCCATTTTTCCGTGACTTGATGAACCGGTACTTCCGTATAACCGGCATGCCCCAAAAAAAGTCCCCATTCGATAAACCGGAACTTATCCAGAGCAATAGCGGTGGAGCATTTGTAAATGCATAAATAATAACATAATAACAGAATATTGTTTTGGTACTTATTGTTAAAACTACTCTCTTGCGCTTCTCACCTTTGCTGGTAGATGCTGCGCTTGAAGCCATAATGAGGTTGAGGTTTATAGTGCAGCGATTCTTTTTAAAATGGAGCATGCCAAGCGGGTGAAAAAAACAGAGCGCGACTTTAAAGCCTTACTAGCGGCAAGCTGATAACGCTAGCTGATAACCCACATTGTTGTGCAGGTGCAGTATTTTGGTTTGCCGTTAGTAGAGTCTAGGGCTGTCGGCTTGCCGCTAGTAAAGTCGCAAGACTTCAAAATCGCGCTGCCGTCCTTTTCACCCGCTTGGCGTCCTCCATTTAAACAAGAATCGATGGACTGTAAACCTCAATCAGTAAAGGTGAGAAGCGCAAGAGAGTAGTTTTAACAATAAGTACCAACACAATATTCTGTTATTATCTCTTATCATTTATTCTGGTGTGTATGGTGTGTGTTAAAAGAACTAAAAAAATTTTGTGTTGGGTTTTTGGCTGCGGGCTGCCCGAATATCCAGCAGGCGCTTTAACCTGCATTGGCCAGGTCCCACAGGTGCCGGATAAACGGGCTTTCACTGTAGTTTGATAGGATATGTATATGGGTTAATGATTGCGAAATTAGGTTCATTATAATAATACAGTAATAATAATAACCCTTGCATTTGATATAACACTTTTCATGTCCATAGGGTGTCTCATTGCTTCATAGGTTTTACTGCAAAGTGTAATGGCTGTGTATATTGAAAGCGAACATATCAGCCAATTTGCGCACTTCAAACAATTTGGCGAATGGCCAATTTTATGTGGGGATTGTTGGCCAGGATAATGAGAGAAATTCTCTTCTCCCCTCAAATTGGGCTGCTGGATTTTTTTAAATGGACATACTAATGAATGATAGAATTCTAAGCTAGCAACAAAACATTTTGAAAATAAATTCAGATCAAACCATTCTTCCAAAGTATGTGTGTCCAGGGTGGGTTGGTGGGGTATTTATTCCCAAATAAATAGCAATAGCAAAATGTGCGTTTGTGTTTCAGTTTTCCACCAGTTAATTTGATAACAGTGTTAATTGAGGAAGGTAATGTGTTTATGAAAACTGCAATTTTTCTGCACTATTAAAATGGAATCTTCAGAACTTGTGGTGTGATTAAACACTGTTAATAGGCATTTAGTTTGTGAAAAAAAAGTAATCAATTTTATTTTGTTTATATATTTAAATGGATGCCAGCACTGGAGAATAGAGCGTGTTTTTAATTTAACACAGGGTTTAGCACCAAGCATTGCAACAACAACAACAAAATTACATTTATAGAGCGCCTTTCACGTCGAGCGGACGTCCCAAAGCGCTTAACAGTCAGGTCGGGATCC
This sequence comes from Hydrolagus colliei, assembly GCA_035084275.1. NCBI lineage: Eukaryota > Metazoa > Chordata > Chondrichthyes > Chimaeriformes > Chimaeridae > Hydrolagus > Hydrolagus colliei. Next base: position 11,779,109 of record CM068744.1, on the reverse strand, counting down.
GAGCAGTGGGTGAAGGGTCAGGGTAGGGGGAAGGGCAAGGGGAAGGAGAGTAGGAGAGGTGGAAGAGTTAGGAAGGGAGCAGAAGACACGGTCGAAGAGGAAGGTCCTGAGACTGGCCTTGAAGGAGGAAAGAGAGGAAGTGAGGCGAAGAGATTGCAGGATGGAGTTCCACAGTGTGGGAGTAGAGGCTGAAAGGCCGGCCACCGATAGGGGGTTAGGGCAGTGGACGGGGAGCAGGCCAGGCAGGGCCTGTTGAGCGGTGGGGACGGGCGGGCTAATAGGGAGACAGCAGGTCAGAGAGATAGGTGGGGGCAAGGCTGTGAATGGCCTTGAAAGTGAGGATGAGGATCTTGAATTTGATCCTCTGGGGGATGAGGAGCCAATAGAGACGGGCGACAGTGGGAGTGATGTGGTTGCGGAGCCTGATGCGGGAGAGTACATGAGCTGCAGAGTTCTGAATGATCTGCAGTCTGTAAAGTGAGGAGCTGGGGAGGCCGATGAGGAGAGACTTCCCGTAGTCGAGCCTGGAGATAATAAAGGCGTGGATGAGGGATTCAGCGGCATGGGGGGTGAGGTAGTGGCGTAGTCTGGCAATATTACGGGTGGAAGGCTGTACCAGTCATGGAGCGAATGTGGGGGAGGAAGGACAGTTTGGGGTCAAACAAGACAAGGTCGGGAGAGGTATAAAGAGGTACAAATTAAAGCTTGTCCCAACAGTGCACCGCAACTCCTACTGTAGAATAGCATTTCCGATCCATCAGTGTTAATTTTGTTCATTTCCCAAGCCATCCATCCTTCTGAAATTCCAGGGTAAGCTTGTTAATTCATGTTTAATTCTGGGCTGTTTGTGTCCGCTCCCATTAGATTGAGGCTGCACTGATTCATTTCACATCACAGCCAAGCAGGAACCCTTGAGAAGAAATTTTCATTCCTCTGGTCTTTGAGACAAATTTGAAACATTAAATATCGTCATTGTCACTGGTAATATTATTTCTGTGATTAAAAATGTGGTCAAAAACAGTTGTTAGTTACGTGTGGCATCGAGAAAGATCTTATTCTCTTATTGAATCCTAATATTTCATCCTTGTTGTGCACTCAGTCTTTTGGAGACAATCTCTTAAAAGAGTGTAAGCTAAACACTAAAAATCATCTGATGTTGACTGAGAGGAAATTTGTTGACCATTATTCGCCCACTAATAATAGATGTTCTTTTCTTTGCAGTGCTTTAGGCTGCCCATATTCTGAGATCAACCTGAACAGAGAGTCTGTGCTGCAGGATCGTCTCAATGGAGAGATGCCACTGTCCAGTCCTGGTATGCAGAAGAACAAGAAATTGGAAGCAGATAGAACAGAAACAACACCTAGTTCCTCTAACATGACGTCTCATGGGTCTGAGTAAATCTGATTTGTTCTTTTGATTTTTTTGGGGCTGTTGAACATATGTCTGATGTGACATTTTCCTAAATATCGCATATGTTTGCATCATCACGATTAATAGATTTGAATTATTTCTCACATTACTATTGAAGCGGTTAGTATTTGTTTTATTTATGAAGTCTGTGGAGTCATCCAATTAATCAGGTGATGCCACATCCTGGTCTGTGTTGACCAAACTTTTAGTCATCATTCCTCTATTCTGGAAATCTCTTCTAAAACCTCCTTAAAATTGCTTCCTTTCTCCCTGAATTCAAAACCCACGTTTTTGACTGAGCTTTGGTAATTTGCTTTTTCACTGCTCAGTATTCCCCATGATATTTGTTAAGCACTTCAAGTTGCTCAATCACAACAACAGTAATTTGACATTTATACAGCACCTTTCACATTCTGAGGACATCTCAAAGCACTTCACAGAAAACATCTGGGAGCCCGAGCTAGGGTGAGGGGAGAGGAAAATAAACTAAAGGCAACCGAAATTGAAAAGATGGTTGTAAAACAGGATTTAAAGGTTGGGAGGGAAAAGACCAGGAGGCTATCTGGGATGGAGTCAGCAATTGTTGTTGGCTGATCTCAGCTCAGAGCAGTTTGAGTTATACAGCTTGTCTCAGCATTTCTGGGCTTGGGAGAGGAAAAGCAAGTTCAGGATTTTGTTCCTTATTGTTATGCAGTAACCCCTGCTAGAAAGTGTGGACACAGTATGAAAACAGGATCAGCTGTGACATCCTTCCATGTTCCAATAGCCTGACAGCTTTCAATGGTTGATGCTCCAAAGGGAGGGTGGGTATTCTGGAAGAATGAAATCAAATGGGCCAAAAAACCTTCTTCATTCGACCCTTTCCTGTGATGTATTCAAGTATTCTTGGATACTACCCTGCCTGGGCGGCAAGTTGTTGTCGTTGTATTCTGTGATGGATTTCAAACAAAATATGAATGTAGCATTGCCAAAATAGAAAAGTAGCTTGGGTGGTGCTCTCGTTTCCTATTCTGGTGCAGTATTGGGAAGTTGTTATACTGCCTTCGTAATCATGGTGTTGCTACACTTCTTTTACACTTCATTCACCATTCCATTCTGAATAACTGCCCTCTCACTCACTTGTCTCATTACTCAGATGAAGAGGGAATGTTGTGAAGTTTCTTGACTACTTTCTATTCACTTTCTAATAATGATCTTATTGTACTAAACATGTAAATTGCATTATACTGTATTCACTGGACTGAGATTAGTGAAAATATTGTTGTAGGGATTTAATGTGTTAGGTATTCTTTGCCAGGTTGAAATTAAAAGTGGTTCTTTCGAATAATGTCCTATTATATGTCTGCAAATGGAGTCCAAATTAATCATGTTCTTTTCAAAAAAAACGTAATACTTATTACTATTTAATTACAGTTTTGAAAATGTAATAGTTCCAGTTTAATATTTAATTTTCAAAATGTACCATCTTGACCTGCAGAAAATGTTCAACAGATCATCGGATGACAGTACTTCCTACAGAAGAAAAGAGGCAAGATGAAGAATATATGTCTGAGGAAGAACCACAGCAGAAGAAAAGGCCGATGTGTGTTAGCAAAGGAAGAAAGTACCCCAGGTCAGTGCTGTAATGTATTCAGGGTAAAATCTGTAACTATATTACAATGAACAGTATATGCTTCGTGGACAATCCATCTGGTTCACTGCAGGTAGGTAAATATTCTGACTGTTCATGTGAGCTTATGATTGATTGATAATGTCACTTCTGATGTGCTTTGCGTGTCTGAAAGAAGTGGGGTTAATGTCACTTCCTGAAAAATAACGTAATTTTTGCATACTGCTTATGTGTTCCACGCTTAAAATTGTCTGACTTCCAGATAATTGGGTCGTCACCAATGTCATTTTCTGCTCGCTGTGTGTGTTCACTGTGCGCAGGGCATGACACGATGTTCTTCATGGTGACTTGAAATCTGCAAGAGTTGCCCATCTTCATTAATTGCAAACCCAAAATATTAGAGAATTGTCTGTCCGCAGTTTTTAATTTAATTTTATTCAATATGTCTTTCTGGCATTTGCACTTGTCTAGAAAATTTCCATTAATCTGTCACTGTGGCATGATCTAGGACATCAAAAACTGAGCTCAAATTGAAATTAGCAGCAGGGAAGCTGCGTCTATGAATGACCTCAACTGTCTCATTGCCTAATTCTTAGCATTCTGCAGATCAGTGGCAGAAATAACATTGCTAAATATTTAGAAGTGTGGCAATGGTCATACAGATAGCATAATTGAGCAGATAATGTTTCTGTTAATAGAATGATCGAAACATACAGCACGGAAGGAAGCGATTCGGCCCATTGTGTCTGTGCCAGCTCTTTGAAAAGAGCTGTCCAAATCAACCCCACTCCCTGCTCTCTCCCCATAGCCCTGCAAACTTAATAATTATTCCCAAATAATTATCTACTTCTCTCTTGAAAGCGGTTACCGAATCGACTTCCACCTCCCTTCAGGCAATCCATTCATGGTGCAGGAGAAAAATGTGTTTTCTGAAACCTATGATGCACTGCTCACTCATTACCTAGCGTAGCAGTAGGAGGAAGGCTGCGTATTCTTGTCGGGGAAATTATATCAGTAAATGATGGGACAACCTGCAGTGTTGCACATTTTACAGTTCTGTCACCTCGAAAGAGTCAGTTGATCAAATTCAAGGATTATATTCTGTTGAATTTGAATGTCTGACAATAAACTGTGGAGTGCAGAATTACTGCTGACTCTGGAAAAAAAATCTTAGTGGCATTGAAGTTGAAGAACTCTATGACCAGCTATAGAGATCAGCCATGATCTTATTGAATGGCAGGGCAGGCTCGAGTGCAGTGATCCTGTGTTTTATGGGTGAACATGGCAGTGCGGCGTGTGTGTGTACATATATATGTATAATATAGATTAACATTGTCTGGTTGATTTCATGAATTGTCTTCTCTGCTGCCAGTTGCTGTGCACATTCATTCCTTGGGTTTCCCTCATCCTCTCAACACCATTCCTCAGTGCCGTCATTGTTTTAATCGTTTCAAAATTTCTTAATAACAGTAAAACCTCGATAATCCGACATTCCGAAAGCCAGCAACTCCCTAAAACCGGCAAGATTTCAAAATATATACAGTATTAATGTTTTCCAAGCATCAGAAAGTAGCAAATCTGCAAAATTCCCGAAGTTACAGTTCCCTGCGTGGCTGCTCTGTCACCCGGTGCTGTGGGTGGAGCTCGGACATTGTTTGGCGTCAGTGCTGTGTTTACAGCACGCACATGGTTTCTGAAATCCGGGAGGTAAGTGAACCCAACCGTGCTGTATTATCGAGGTTTTACTGTAGAGATTGTAATCATTTGTTGGCAACCACCTCAAGATTCAAGGATTGTTCTAACTGCTCTGAGTCTTTTATCTTTGCAACCAGGTCAACATTTGACAGGATTTTACGGCGTCAAACATTGCAAACTGCTGTCAAGCGTATTATTTTGTCTGTGGTGCTGACAGGCTAGTTCAGCTCAAATGAGATAAGTTACTTGTGACGCTCAGAGGGTTACAATTTAGCTGTGATTGAAGAACTGGAGGACTTCAACCATGTGAATAGATCTCTCAGTACTCCCACACGTATACAATCTCAATGCCCTTTGAGATTGTGTTGCCCCTAGAATCATTCCTTTAGAATAGCTTTTCTAAAATAACATTTACAGATTGAATACATACTTTCATCTTTATGAATATGATTTCATGGAAAATAGCTGTCCTTCGTCATTTTTTGCAGTAAAGATGGCAGAATCAAATGTGCCACGTTTACTTCCAATTGCATCCATTGATTTTCCTCTTGAGAGGTATAATTTGATGGAAAATGAGTTCCAGTAATCAGTGGTTGGTACATTAATTGGTACGAACAAAAAAGCCTCTACTTTAAAGGCTTGCAATGCTACGTGGCTAGATTTTATCTGTTTTTTTTCCAAGGACCATAAATTTCAATTGCAGCGCTGACATGGTGTACCATCAATTACTGTAAAATGCTGCAAAACCAAGATAGCTCTCCCATCCCGCCGAGTCATCCACAAAACTGATGTTTCTGTGCATATGTTACTACAGTTGGAAAATTATCCATGTTACCATGACTTAGGACTAATGCTGGGATGTATGACCTTTTGTTTAACTGCCGCAACTAAACTAGGAATCAGGCTCGCAATATCCTAAATGTTCAAAGAATCAAATCCTACTGAACAAGCAATTTTGAAAAACTTAGTTAAATCCCGTTTCCCCGCCACATCAACACCTTTTCTTCTCCAACCAAAACATAGGCACTGTATCAAATGCAATGATTATTATGTTTAATTAGCAAGGATAACACATTTTCATTGATCTGTACAACTATATGCTGGATTAGGAAGCTAATATTTAGGGCAAATTAAATTTGTAAAATTTAATACATCTTTTGTTACTCCCTAGCTAGTCACATTAGGTCTGGTAGCTGAATTTCTATATGCAAGTAGAATTGGATTAGGTTTAACAACAACAAAATTACATATGTAGAGTGCCTTTCATGTCGGGAGGACGTCCCTTGGCGCTGAACAGTCAGGGGTCGGGACCCGAGCAGGCAGGGGGGTAGAGGGGGGCAGGGTTGGCATGGGGAGGGCAGTGAGGTAGGATGGTGACATGAAGACACAGTCGAAGGGCAGGGTCTTGAGACCAGCCTTGAAGGAGGCAAGGGAGGGAGCAAATGGCGATGGGATGGAGTTCCAAAGTGGTTTAAGTAAATAGTAGCCATTTTAAACTCTTTCTTCATGGGTGTTTAGTTTGTTGATTTCACATGCAGATGTGTAACCAACGTAATAAATCGGGAATACAAATAGACATTCAAACATGGGTGAGGATATATTGATATAATTTTCATTCTCACTGTCACAAACAGCGTGGGAATTATTCTGCTCCACATATACAATGAGACAAGTTTGTTGATGATAACTAAATATTATTTAGCGCTACTCAGTAAGATTATAGTGAATCAGTCCCTATGCACTTATAAATAAGTACAATCAAATTTTAAAACCCAAATTGAATTTTAGAATTATAATGGCATGTTATTTTAATTTTTAAATTGAATTGTGATTATAAGTGCCCAGGGACACATTTGCAAAATTTACCAAATGGAGCATCTTCAGACGGAACAATGCATCGAATGGAGCAGATTAGCAATCCAGATACTTAATCCAGGTGTGATGTTGTGGTCAGAGCAAAAAATATGATAAACTGAAAGAAAATGTTTATTGATTAATTTAAAATAAATCAATCACCAGTGTTATGATCTAAACAATCCAAAACAAACTTCTGGGAGACTGGATCATAGTTTTGAAAGATTTGTTTTTGGCGCTTTGAGCCACAGGATAAACAATTAAAACACAACTGTTGGCTCTTGCTATCCATGTCTAATACTCTCCAGAATTAGGAGGCAGAGTAAGAGTACACATTATATTCCAGACATAAAGAAATTACCATGTACAGGTGACATCCATATGTGGTTTGGACACTTCAGTGACAAAAGCCTTACCTATGCAGTCTATCTGTATAGCACTAAATTAGCCCTAGTATCACCCAGTAAACTTACACTCCTTTTTTTACATCATTGCTATATCCGTCTTCAAGCGTGGAGACTAGGGAACGGCGATGTATCGGTTTTTCGATTAAACCCGATATGATTTTCAGATCGGTATGCCGATATGGTGATTCTAAAAAAAACGTTATATCGAGAGATTCGATTTAAAAAATATATATCGTTATATTTTTAATATCGTTCCTGGCAATATATCAATATTGTTGGTATTATCAGTGTAATGCGATCTTTTCCAGCTTACCTTGTCGCCGGCATTGCAACCTCCTAGACCTAGAGCATGGAATGCGCGTACATCCGATGCGCGCGCACACTTTACTGTGTATACTCGACGTGAGTCGTGGCGTCTTAACAAAGTCGCATCGCTGAAAATTGTAGTTTGAAAATTTACCTTTCTCATCATGGGGAAAAGAAGCCCCGTATGGGACTACTTTGAAAACAATGCAGTCAGTAATGGTGTGTATAGATGTACAGTTTGCAAGGTCTTGGTTAAGACATCTGATTCGAGCACGAGCAACCTGCGACAACACATTAAGCAGCACCACCCCGCCCAGCACGCTGCCCTCAGAGCGAAATCATTGTCGACAACAGCAGGAAGTCGAACCAGCGCTTCGGAGAAAGCGACAGGTAGTGGGGCCAGTGCAGCTCAAACAATTCCTGCTTTATTTAAGAGGAGAACATTGTACCAGAGAGGGGACAAAAAGTGGCAAAGTATCACGAACGATGTCACTTTTTGCATAGCAAAGGAGAGCTTGCCAATTGCGAAGGACATTAATTCAAACTTCAGACTACATAAAAATAAGTGGCATTTTGTCTATTCAGACACACACATAGAAGCAGTGATAATCTGGCTTCTAACTCTTAACAGTCAGACTGTCTCTCTCTTTTCTATTGTAATAGATCTCATTTACACGTGGACATTACATGCTAGTTTCAAGCAAGAAATGGAGGAGAATAAATCTCTAGATTTTGTTTTTGGTGTGTGTGTGTGTTCTATTTTGTGTTTAGAGATGGAGGGAGAGAAGGAGATGGGGAAAGTTGGGAGAGAAGGAGAGAGGAAGAGAGGAGAGGGAGGGAGAGAATGAGAGGGGGAAAGGAGGGAGAGAAGGAGCGAGGGGAAAGGAGGGAGAGAAGGAGAGAGGGGAGGGAGGGAGGGAGGGAGGGAGAGAAGGAGAGAGGGGAGGGAGAGAAGGAGGGAGAGAGGGGAGGGAGGGAGGGAGGGAGGGAGGGAGGGAGGGAGGGAGGGAGGGAGGGAGGGAGAGAAGGAGAGGGGGAAAGGAGGGAGAGAAGGAGAGAGGAGAGGGGGAGGTAGGGAGCAAACAACATTGTATAATTCAACAGACCTTGACACCAACATTACAAACTTTCTGGACCTAGAGCACGCATTTCGAAATGTGCGTGCACCGCGACTGCGCGCGCATCGTCAGTGCGGACGCACCGTCAATGCGCGCGCACCGCGACTGAGCGCGCACCATAAATGCGCGCGCGCCATCAATGCACGCGCACTTCGAATGCACGCGCATGCGCAGTATAAAAACTCGATAGATCGGTTTAAGCAGGTATGAGCAAACCGATATATCCATATCCAGAAAAATCCCATATCGCCGTTCCCTAGTGGAGACCAGTCAAGCGTGGACACAATACGTCAAATATGAGATAACCAAGGTTTTGTATAAATTTCAATGTAACATCTTCTCCTTGCTTTTACATTATATTAGTTATCAAAGGTTCATCCTCTGATTCTCATCAGATAGTGAAATAGGCCAATTAGGAACAGGAGGTCACTGAACCTGCTCCACTGTTTTGTTATATCAAAGTAAATCTTACAAGATTGGTTTGGATAAAGAACCCTCTTTGTCCCATTGGATTTCATCCTTACAGAATACCGACCTACCATCTGCCCATCACAATATCGAGGAGTCCTGTAGCTCAGTGGTTAAAGCATTCGCCTTACAAGTGAGATACCTGTGTTCGATTCCAGGCAGGGCGAAACCATGTGCAAGTTTCTTTACTCCACAGGCATGATAATAATCCCTCAAAAAAGCAATAATAAATTGGTTATTTCAATCCACGACTGTTTGTGGGACACTGCCGCATTTCACCCACAAAATATACAGTCAATTCACTTTAGAGTATATTCTGTGAAGTGCTTTGAGACATCTGGATGATGTGACAAGCTCTTTATCAATGCAAGGATTATTATTATTATTGTTATTATTATTCCTCTAGATACAAAGTCCAGTTCACCACTCTGAGCTGATTTTGGCGGGATGTTCTTCACATCTCTTAATATTTATAGAAAGCCTTGGGATGTCCTCCCAATGTGAAAGGCGTAATATAAATGCAATTTGCTGTTATAGTTCTAAGCGAAAAGCTGTTATTGTTCTAAACTGCATAGACTGTACATCATCAAATCAAGCTATTCTGCCTAACTAGTTCATGCAGCTGTTTATACTGTACATTTTCACCATTTGCTTACTCCCTCTCATACAGAACTATTCCTTTCTCTCTCATGTGTATATCTAGCCTCTCTTAAATCATCTATACCCTCTGCTACAAGCACAGCTTCAAGCAGCAAGAGCCACACTCTTACCCTCTGTGTAAAGTGCCTAAATTCCTTTTCAGATTCCCTAGAGAATATTTATACTTGTGTCCCCTGGTTATGGACTCCCCAGCAAATGGGAACAGCCTTTTATTCTAACCTTGTCAACTATTTTATCATTTTAAACACCTTTATTAAGCTCCCTCTTGCTTCTCTTCTCCAGAGAAAAAAGGCGTAACCTATTCAGTCCTTGTAGCAGTAACCTACTAGTCTCAATATCAATTTAGTCATCCTACACTGTACTCCTGATTTTGGCTCTTGTTTTGGTTCTCGATCATCAATTTATGATCACTATTCCCAAGGTACTACTCACACTCACAGAGCCCTAGAGACGGTGCGGGGGCTAGAGGAGAAACCATTTGTGGAGATGAATTCAAAGTTGCTTATATTTTGGCTGCATATGCATATATGCAGTTGATATCCTCACTCCCCGTGCCAGCCAGCTCTCACATGGGAAGAGATTTGATAATATGATCCTTGCATTTGATATAGTGCCTTATCGGGTCTTCAAGACATCTCCAAGCAGTTCACAGAATATACTGTAAATTGGAGGGACTATTTTGTGGGCGAAAGGCAGCGGGCAATTGTGCACAGCATTGACCCATAAACAGACATGGAGTGAGTGGCCATATTATTATTATTATTATTATTATTATTATTTTTGAAAGGATTATTACCCCGGAAAGCAATGCTCCAATTGACATGTACCTACTTACTACTAAGTAAAAGGGAAAATACCTAAAGCAACATTACCGATGTATAATAATAACATAGAGTAATCTTTAATGGTTTATTGTCAATGTGTTAAGTACAAATTCCAGCAGCCTGGCAGCTCCAGTAAAGTTTGAGACCGGCCTTTATTTTCCCTGCTAAGCTGGTGTCCCTGGTGATGTGGAAGTTGACCATCCTGGCACAACAAAACTTGTCAGGTCACCACTGATGTAACCCACTCACTTTCCGCGGTCGCAGTTCTACAAGACATTTGCTTAGAATTGCGGCCCTTGTCAAAATATCAGTGATTAAACCTACAACAGGTTCACTTCTGTGATGTGTTTGCATTTGGAGACAGACCACCTGAGTATAACGCTTATCAATTTTTATATATAAAACATAATAGGTTAACTGGGTCATTCCCAGTGTCTAGCTCTTTAAATTGCTGTACTGAATCTCACGTTGTGCTGTGTTTTATCATCTGTGGCACATTTGTCACATAAAAAGAAAACACATTATTGCAATTCGTAAAGCCATCCAAAAATTGAAGTGTGCAACCAGCGCAGCTAAACAGACGCTCATTTCTTTTAAACTAATTGTGTGCCCACTTAGCACTTGGCATTCATTAGTGTCATCTTCTGCTAAAAACTAAGCCTTGAGAAATGTTATATATTCTGCATCAGCTCCATCTCAGTGGCCCTTTCTCCTTCAGACGGCAGAAGCAAACTTAAGGTAAATTTGTTGCATTCAGGTTATGGGAATTAAGTGAAGACTTTTTTAGTCGGCCGGGTGTCTGGATACGTATGAAAACCCATCACTGTGCTTAAGGGTATGCAGCAGTGAAGATGGACAGAAGTAGTATGTGGAGAATAAATACGGCACGCTAAGAAAATAGAGTTTTAGATACATTTTACAAATGAAAATACAAAATGTGAGCTGGAGTGCAGCATTCTTGAAGCGATGTGTTTCATGATCAAAGCTCACAAATGTGTGAGTCACTCTTAAACTGAGGAATCTTAGATTTGTGACCCCTTTTGTTTAAAAATCCTTCTTTGATATTGAGAAACATTTGCATCAATGCATTTTGTATTGCAGAGCCCTCTTTGATCTTCAAAGTTCCATTGTACAGTATGTCAAATTCAAATTCATGATAATTTCCTCCCGCCTCCCTTTGTTTACGATCACAAGACTGATAGTGATAAAGAAGGCTCATTGGCACATTTTATCTAATCCTTCCCAAATATCTGTGCACAATTAGCTGCCACATTTCACCCATACAATATACAGTCAAATAACTTTACAGTATATTCTCGAAGACAATTAACTTTTGAGACATGCCTTTGAGATAGACGTCTCAATTCAAAGGCATGATAAGGTGCTATGCAAGATTCATTATTATTATATTCGCTTTATATTTTCCCATCGCAGCTTGAAGCTGTTTATTAAATCAGTTCAGTGTCCTGTCCTCAATCATGCTTCCTGGTAACTTGTTTTAGTCACTGCTTACCCTTTGGGTGAAGAAGTACTTCCTGACTTCTGACCAGAAGTTGTCCTTTGGCGCTCTAAACCAATGTCCTCTAGTCTGCTGCACATGTTCATCTGATAGCATAATTCAATGTTTATTTTCTCAATATCATTTACATATTATGCACCTGTATCAGTTCCCATCCATCTCTTTTCAAGACAGAAAAGCCCTAAAATGTTTCTAATAGCCAATTCCTTAAAACCTTGTTGCTCTCCTCCAATGTCGCCAGGGCCTGGGAAGGTCCTGAATGTCACAGAGATCAGCACTGTACCCAGTAATCCAGGTGCAGCTTGCCAAGAGCACTTTACAGCTTGAGCGATTCAACATTATACACCTTGAAGTCAATGTTTTAATCAACCACGTGTAAGATTCACCCTACACTCTTGGCCACCTGGTTACTTATTGGCTGGGCCAATAGAAAAATACGGGCACACTTTCACCACAGCTTCCGCTACAGCAGCCCTCGCCCATTACAAACCCACTACAAATAGCCAATGGACACTAAGCTTTACACACAGTTCCCTAGGTCCCACAATACAAAAATGTCCAGATATTTTTGTGAATCCCGCGAGGAAGTCAAGGGACAGCACATCTCGTTTCCCGTCTGTCCCTCAGATAGATTTGTACTCTATCCAGATGACCTTCATGAAGAAGTGGTACAGTTGTTTTGCTGCGTTTGCTGTCACACATTTGATCATGTTCGCAAGTGCACCCTTGATGAGAACATGAAAACGTTGTGAACGCAAGGCAGCAGTAATAAAGAAGAAAAATTAAGGTAAAATACTTTTGATATATAATATTAAATGAAAATGTATCTGCTTTCACTTCAGTTTTGAAAGAAAATCTTCAAATTTGTTTGATTACAAAAGTTAATCTCCCTCCATTTTTGATTGAATTTTAAAAGCATAATAAAACAAGCACAGCAAATAAAAACAAATCGAATATTTCTAACGACAAATTAATCATGAAGATTAGATCTTATTTTTTTCCTTTCTAGGTTGATCCTCAAGACAACCTCAAAGACAACTTGCTCTGACAACCAGCTTCTCTAAAGCCACTGCATCATCTATGGAGAGGCACAAATTCATATTGGACTTTGTGCAATATTTGACTAGAGCAGATATACCGATTGGAAAAAGCTCCTGCCTTCCAAACGTTTCTATACAAGTATACAAAACAGGAAGGGAATATGCTGCAAAATAGTGCAATAAGTTGTTACAAGATCTAAAGATTAATGATTAGCACCTCCCATGCCATTGCGTATCTCATTTTGAGTGCCAGCCTGTTGTGGGAAACTAGGGAAATAAAGAGGAATATCCAGCACGTGTCAGCATATGGAGATGGGTGTGTGTGAGAAACAAAAACACTAATTTGTATCGGAGACTAGTCATATAAGAAATGTTGTACAAATGTGATTTAGGATCACAAATATACATGTTAATGATCTCCTCTGGAGAAATCCTTTAAGAATATATGTGTATGAAAGAACTCCCAAGAGAAGGACTGATATCTTAACCCTAAATAAAACAATCTCTTGTCTTGTGTCTTGTGTCGTAACCTGCAATTTATGTTTGGAATTGATTACTGAACTATTAGCCAGGATTGTATATTGGAAAGCAGCAGGGTCATTGTCTTCTGAACTATTTAAACATCAGTTTTCGGCTCTATACAACATTGATTTGTTGGATTCTGCTGAGAACCTCATATGTGCTCTATTATTTATTTGTTTGAAACTCTGATACCGAGGAGATACAAAAGACATTTACATCTGACATGCGTGAATGGTTTATTTATTCCCTTTCAGAAGAAAAGTGAGAATATGATTTTATGCGTGTGTGTGTCTGAGGGGAGGGCGGAGGGGGGAGAGATGGTGACAGGTCAAACAAAAGAATGATAAAAACTGAAGATTTGTCATGAAAAATCATAACATGTTATTTCTATTTGTGTGACCCAAGTTAGTCAACTTTTTAGAAATCATGTTTTATAACCAGATGTGGCTTTTCTTTATGCCACCCACACTTTAAAAATACCAAAATTATTATTATTAGAGTATTAATGTGGTGTTGCAATTATATTGCTTCAATTCTCATTCACGCCTTTATTACATACAGACTTGACTATGCCATTGCCCTGCTTGTCAGCCTGCCCACTCCATAGGCTGCAGATCATCCAGAACTCTGCAGGCTATGTACTGTCTCGCACCAGGCTCCGTGAACCTATCACCCCCATTCTCGCTGGATTCCATTGGCTTCCCATCACACAGAGGATTCAATTCAAGATTCTGGTGCCCACTTTCAAGGCCCTCCTTGGCCTTGCCCCACCCAACTCTGCAATCTTTAACCCCCCTACCAACCTATCCGTTCCATCCGCTCAGCAGGCTCCATCCTGCTCACAGTCCCCAAATCACCCATCCCACCATCGGTGAGTGCACCTACAGCCACTCTTCCCCCAACCTTTGGAATTCCATCTCACAATCCCTCCATATCACCCCTCTCTAGCCTCCTTCAAGTCCTGCCACAAGACCCTCCTCTTCGACTGTGCCATTAGTCAATCCCCTTTCCTCCACCCATCCCGACCCCAGCTTGGATCCAAAATACTGATGTCCTCCCAACCTGAAAGGTGCTATACAAATGCAATTTTGTAGTTGTTGTTGTTTTGTTACCATATATGTTATCTTAGTGAATCTTATGGATGCAAAGTTTCACCGTAAACGTTGTAAATTAGTGTATTGTAATTCAGGGACAATAGTACATGAGAGCACAAAAGAGAAGGGCTGCATATATATATACTTTCAATCCATCTAGCAGACATTCTAGAATTAATCCCACAAATGACTAATAACAATATAAATCTAGAAATCTGATATAATACATTGGAGCTTTGTTCGAATCCAAAAAGTCCAACTCGCCCTATAAACAAGGCCACAATTACTGTTTTCAATGCCGGTGTCAGTGGGTGACTGGCTTCCCTGGTAAAGAAATGCCCAAGTTTTGGGCCATCAACTCAAAACCAATGGCACATAGATGACACTCTAGAAATGACGTTGAAAGCATGATAACCAGCTGGCACATGGGAACTGAGCCAGTCTCAAGCTATATGTGTATGATCCATTTCACGTTATAAATGAACCAATATTACAATGAAGCACTTTATTATGGAGGGAGCTGCACGGTTCCACAGTTGCTGGCTAAACTTGTGGTATGGATACATGGACATTTAGAAATTCAGGTGTGAGTAACAATTTTTCTTGCAAATCAAGTTTGTCTTTAATCATTAAATTGTGGTGCAAAGGGAATTAGCTACATCAGTCCATTACTGCTTAAAACTTTCCTCTGTTCTCTTCCAGAGCCGGACGACCACTGAAACATCCCAGGGTAAAGGAGGTGGAAATAGACAACAGAACCACCTGGCAAAATGAAAGCAAAGGTACTGGAGTTTATGGGGTTATGGGGTACTATAAATGCATAGTATTTCCCTAAATAAATATTCTCAACAGGGTTTTAGCCCAAGTGGAAAACCTCAAGCTACACCGCAGGCTGCTCTGAAGAACGATTCTCAGTAAAACAAGATCTATTTAGTGGTTCAGTTAAATACATTCTTTTGAGGTGTGTCCTGGTTACTGCAAAGTCTTTCGTTAAAATCATTGCAAGTGTTCAGCCAAATGTTCCTGATGCCCAGTAAAGGGATGTTTTCTGCACAATCAATGAACGCTGTGCTCTCTAAATGTCTTCCCACTGTCTACCACTCTGTCAGCAAGGGGGTTTTCAGCCATTCTTGCCCCATTCTCTAGAAGTCTATCCTGGAGTCCTTCCAACTCGCTCCCTTGAAATGAGAGACAGTGGAATTCACTTTCTCAAAGGACTTATTGCAGAATTGATGGGTATATTTAAGAGGAAAGTAGATAAATGCTCGGCTAATAAGAGTATGAGAGGGAATGGAGAAAAGGCAGACGAACGGTACTGAGTTACAGATCAGCCGTGATGGAAGAAAATGGGCTGCTTGGCCTATTTCTGTTCCTATGTTTAGTGTATAGAGCTATAGGTCATCCAAAATGCTGATTTTTAATAAGTAGAACTCTATTTTTGATTCTTGAAACAACTTTTGTGACAATGGTTTAATCTCTATGTTCATTAGTGCATTTCCCGACAAGCTGGTTGCTGCAATTGCTCCCAAAACAATTACAATACATGACATGAGAATTATAATCTTGGATAAATTAAAAACTTATCAACATTTCAAGATTTATATTTGAAATAAAACGTATTTCTAGGGAGATCTGCAAGCTTTTCTGTTCATGGTGACCTTGAAATGTTCTGACAGCCTGCGAATAGTTATTGAATATAATCTTTCCTTGTTCAACTTTCCAATACAATATGTGTTGTCCACAGAAAATGAGGATTTCAGCTTACAACAGGCGCTGCACCAGTCAGTGTTTCTGTCCTCTGTGTCTCCTGTGCCGAGTCTGCCTCTCTGCTGGGAGCAGCACAGCAAACTCCTTCCTGGGGTCGCTGGAATCACCGCCAGGAAAGTAGTAAAATGGACTATTAATGAGGTATGTACCAAACAACCAATCTTTTCTAGAACAGAAACAAATATCTGCATCCAATCCAGCTTCCACACTGACCCCAGTACCGAGACGGTCAGACCACCGAGACTGTCAAGCACTCCAGGCGTGAAGTGTGCTATATACGGGCAAGTTTTTGTTGTTGGAGTACGAGGTGACCATAAGCACGATTAAAAAGAAAGATCTTTAGGCAAGGTTTGAAAGTGTGGAAGGAGGGAGGAAGCAAGGCTTTGGGGGAGAGTTCCAGAGCTTCGGGGTCTAGTAACTGAAAGTAACATGGTGGAGGGGGGAGGGGAGGGTGGGGGGGGCGATGGACAAATAGGAGACCGGAGCCAGCGAAGCAGAAGCAATGGGCAGTGGAGTGGGGAGTGAGCAAGTCGAAAAGGTAGGGAGCTGCATGAAGGGATTTGAAAACAAGGAGAGGATCAGAAAGTCGATCTGTTTAATAATTGGGTGCCAGTGCAGCCTGGCAAGGATGCATGTGATGGGGTCAGGTATTTTGTGCGAGTTAGTATCTGGGTGGCGGAGTTCTGAGTTAATTATATTTTATGTACGGTGGAATTATGGAGGCCGGCAAGGCGAGTATTTGAAAAGTTTTACACAACCTCATGACAAGAAATGTGGTATACCAAATGCAAGGATTATTATAATGCACATTAGTAATGTTCTGTTTGGATGGGAGCCATACTTTTCAATTTACTGGTTATCATCAATTTTGCAAGTTTTAATTATTTATTGTGAAAGTAATACAGTTCTGGTATCATTTGCAGGTATCTGAATTTATACTGAGTTTGCCTGGTTGTGAAGAACAAGCCAAAGCATTTAGGGAGGAGGTAAGTTCGAAATGTAACAGTAGAATAGGTGATGGTTTTAAAATTCCCGGCAAACGAGAAACTTGGGTTTGATTTGGTCATTTAATCCATGACTATTTGTTGGACACTGCTGTGTGCGATTAGCTGCCACATTTCACCCACAAGATGCACAGTCAATACACTTTAAAATGTATTCCGTGAAGCGCTTTGAGATGTCCATAAGACATTGGTGTATCACATTGGAAAGTCATGAATATAAATTCACTGGGGCACTACTCTTTTGACAATGATTGGTGCAGTTTTATAGTTCCTGTTGCATGAATAATCCACTGAAGGTAATATTGGATTTGAATTTGAAGTATATATTAAATTCACTTGCTATTAGCATCCATGGCTGATTTTGTATTCTGAAATCCAACGAAGTGCGAAAAGTGGCCAGAAACTGATCTTGGGTTCTTATTGCAGTTGTCACGCTGTTTCCTCCTGAGGTGAAAGGCGCTATAAAAGTGTAGTTTTGTTGTTGTAGTTGTTTAGACCTTTTTTTCAACCAAAGTAAAAGATCCAATGAAAAGGCTAGGTACCAATATACAGGTTTGCTTTTACCAGCTTTTGGCATTCCAAATACAGCAATTTTAATTTCAAAATTTAGAGTCCCATTTAGCTACCTTTTCCCTTATAACCTGAAAATTATTCCTTTTAAAATATCTACCAAATTCCCCCTTGAAAGCTAATATGGATCCTGTTTTGACCACCTTACACAGTGGAACGTTCCACATCCTAACCCTTTTCTGTTTCAGGGAAAATCTGTTGCTCCAGTTTTAGCTCATAGGTCAAACCACTCGTCCCTGGTAATATCCTGGTAAATCTCATCCACGCACTCTGCGGCAATGAAATTTTCCTAAAATAGTGTGATAATTTCAGCCATGATTTAATAAAATGGCGGAACAGACTAGAGGTCCTGAGTGGCCTACTCTGTTCCTTTGTGTGACAAAACTGGACACAATAGTCTTAACTGCGGTCTAACTAATAATTTTATATTCTATACCCCTATTTTATTTATAAAGTGGGATCCTGCAGCTCATTGGTTGGAGTGCTCACTTCACAAGCAGGAATATGGGTTCCATTCCTGGCTGGGTGAAATGTTGGGAAAGTTTCCTTGCACTACAAGCCTCTGTTTATCTTGCAGTAAGTAGGAACCCAGTTGTTTGTCAATTAGCGGATCACTTTTCCGGGATAAAAGTAATTTTTTTTAAATTTGGTCACTCAATCCACGACTATTTGTGGGACACTACTGTGCGCAATTGGCTACCATGTTTTGCCCACAAATATACTGTCAATTCACTTTACAGTATATTCTGTGAAGCGCTTTGAGACGTCTAGAAGACATGAAAAGCTCTATATCAAATGCAAGAATTATTATATGAAATATAGGATAATCGATTAACTTTCTTCACAGAATCATAGAATCTTTTAGCACAAAAGGAGGCCATTCGGCCCATCGAATCTGTACCGGTTCTTTGAAAAGAGCAATTCAATCCCACTCCCCAGCTCTCTCCCGATAACCGCGCAACCCGTCATCCCCAAATAAATGTCTACCTCTCTTTTAAAAGTTGTTATCGAATCGGCCTCCACCACCTTTTCAGGCAATGCATTCCAGATTCGAACAACTCGCTGAGTGTAAACATTTCTTCTCACCTCCTCTCTGCTTCTTTTAGAAACTACTCTGTTTTAAATCTGGGGCCTCGAGTCACTGACACACCCACCAGTGGAAACAGTTTTTCCGTGTTTACGCTATCGAATCCCCTCATGATCTTGAAGACCTCTATTAGATCTCCTCGTAACCTTCTCTGCTCCATTGAGAATAAACCTAGCCTCTCCAGCCTTTCCTCATAACTGAAATCCCTCATTCCTGGTACCATCCTGGTAAATCTCCTCTGCACCCTTTCCAATGCCTTAACATCCTTTCCAAAGTGTGGTGACCTAAAGTGTGGTGACACAGCTTTGTATACTTGCCCACCCACCTTTAGATTTACACGATAATTTCATATAGAAATAGATTATAATTTGGACCCAAAATGCTGTTATCATGACTCAATTAGTAACATTCTTGCTTCTGGGTCAGAAGGCTGTAGGTTCTGTGAACCTTGGAGGTCAAGGTTGGAGGTCATAGCCTTGTCTTGACAGTATTGGGGAAGTGCTGCATTGTCAAACGTGCTGTCCTTAGGATCAGATTTTACCAAAGTAAAGTTGTGTCTTCCAATTTAAGTGGATGTTAAAGATCCTGCAATGTTATTCAAGCATAGATTTTTTTTTGCATTGTGCCTACCAACCCATTAGAAAAATGGATCATTTAGTTTGTGGTACCTTGCTGTGGATACATTAACTGTCAGTTTTATCTACACTTATGAACAATTACCTGTAAAGCGTTTGAACATGTTTTCACAATAGTTGCGCTATATAGGCTAATCACTTTTGTGTCACCTTCATATGTATTGCATGCTATTTTGGGGCCAGGTACAGAATATTAAAACTCCAGTGTGAATATGGAGGCAATTACTCTTCAATTTTGGTCAATATAATAACTCTAGTGAATGATATAGCGCATCAGTATGTTATTGCAGTGGGATTTATGAGAGCGTTTATAAAGATCAGCACAGAAATTTTAGATTTATTATCTAACAAATGCATTCACAATTCAGAATGACTCTAAAATGTATCACCTGCCCTAATATTCTGTAGTTGACACATAATCTGTGTATGCCATATTGTTGCTGGAGCCAGTTGCTTCTGCTTGCAGGAAGAATATGTTGTATTCAGTAAATTTACATATTGATTGTTTTCTGTACAGACTTGGCAAAACTAATCCTTTCCCCAAATAGTGAATGACAGATTTAGCAATTTTTTCTATTTATTGTTCTGACTGTTGGGAGTCCTGGAAATAAACAATAACCTTGGGACACACAAGGCAAATGGAATTCAATCTGCATAGTTTTCAGGGGAATTTTCAGAGGATCTCTGGAGATAAACTGCCTCGAAACTGTCCTGACAATGGAATATTGGGATCTGGGGCTTCTGGGGCAGGTTCACTAGTCCGCTTCCTGAGCTGGCCAGGTACATCGTGCTTCTGAGCCCTGCCGATGACAGATCAGTCAACAGGGCTCATCATCAGAAGTTGGAGAAGCAGATTGGGAGCAAACTACTGTCTCAATCCCCCAATAACAGTGAAAAGGAAAACCCTAATGGGGTCAGGTGATTCGTACCAGATGAGCAACAGGAAACTTTCCAGTTGATTTTTGAAATGACAAGTTGTGTGGTTTCAGTGTGTGTCAGCCATCCGGCTGATAGACATACTCGAAACAAAACTTCCTGGTGTTTGTTCTGAAATTGCCTCTAACACTTTGAACCTCTTACAATGGTATATCTAAAGTTAAAATTAGAGACTCAATTATTTCTGAGAGAATGAGAGTAAAACGTGGGGCATTATTCCATCCTATTGCTCAGACCTTGTTCAGACAGAATTATTGTCTTCTAAATTTACTATCCTTTACAACTGTAGCAGAAATTGTTCAGTCCATATTTACTGTCAGGCTGTGAATAACAATAACAACAACTTCGATTTATATTGCACCCTCCGTGCCGGACGGCATCTCAGAGCGCTTAATAGCTCATCTCCCTCAACCTTTTTGTCTCTCACCCCCGTCTTTTCCATCTTCAGGTCGTGCCTGAAGATCTTTCTCTTCGACCGCTCTTATGGTCACCTTTTCCCTCCCCCTGGCTCAGCCTCAGCCTTTGCCATCGTGTAGCACTCTGATCAGGGTGGAGGACGCTATATAAATGCAAGTTGTTGTCCAGCACCTTGGGACGTCCTCCTGACATAAAAGGCACTCTACAAATGTAATTTTGTTGTTGTTCTTTAATAATTTGCTAAATAACAAGATTGGTAAAGTTATTCAAAAACAGAGAATCTCACCCTTTGTCTCTGAAAGAAGTAGTTTTCAAACCATTGTTCAAGATGTAGTCTGTGGCTAACTTGCAAGGATCCATTACGTTCTGGATTGGTTTGACATGAACACAAAAGGAGGTATGCATTCGTACCGAATGGAGAGGATTGGAAATAAATAGTCGGTTTTCCTTCTGAACAAAAAGCTATTATAGGCACCAGAGGTTGCGCAAACACAAAACCATAAAACTTATTAGCATCTAAAATTAGGGACACAAATTTCGAGTGCAAATGATCTATGCAATTTGCATATAAATGTGATAATTACCAACATGAAGATGAGGTAGTTAATAATTAATTATGCGCTTGTCTAATCTACATGATGCACTGCAGCTAATTTATGTTGTTGTCTATCAAATATTTTGTCAAGCAGCCTATCAGCTCAATCGGCTTCACCTTGTAGTATGAACAATCAGCTTCATTTTACATTGTGTTAACGGGAAATGAATACAGGTTGCTAAATGCTACATTTATCCAAATCTTTATAGTTCACCCTCAAAAAAGGTGCTGCTTTATGCTAGGTATGAGTTATGACAGGTACCATCATAGATTATTAATATTATCCAGTAGTGTTTTGACACAATGACAGGCCATTCTGAATACATTATATATCATAGGTGTGAAATCTAAATTGCTTCTGGCTGCCAGCAAGTTTATCAGCTTCAATCTCTTAATTCCACTCCCATTTTTTAAATTTATATGGGAGTATTTACAATATTTTTAGGATTTTTTCATAATCATTTAATCTCACATTGTAACCAATATGAGAGTCCATGCAGCAGAGCTGGCATGATATAGCTTGAATGGTAATGGCATTGTAGTGGTGATTTTCTGATTGTCAATCTTGACAGATCCCAACCTTGCAACTCTACCTCCAACCTACCTGCTCTCTCCACCATCTGTAGTAGGGGGTTTCAGCCTATCTGTCTGAACTGCCACTCTCTGAATTACCTTCCCAGAGTTGATTGACCTCACCTCTTTCCTTGCCTCTTTTGAAATCTGTCTCAAGACCTTCCTCAAAAAACCTCACTACTGCATAGTTCCCAATAGGCAAATGTATCCAAAGATATACACAATAAGACTTGGATAATCTTAAGTATGGTCATGGGTTTCCGCATGTATTAGAGCCCCCCCCACCCCCAGGCCGACCAAAATAAAAATAGCCACAAAATGAAGGACAAATTTTGTGAGAGGATTGTAATAGACGTGGAATAAATTACAAGTAATGTAAATAGTTTCAAGACAACTGGGGAGAAAGGGAATAGAGGGATATGGTGAGTACAATAAGATGTGGTTAAGATCAATTATAAAGGGGCAGGTTTTCTGCACCAAATGCTGTTTCTTCTGTCTCTTGTGGCCTCTGCATTCCTGAGCCTTCAGGCATGATCTTAAAAATAATAATAATAATCCTTGCGGTTGGTATAGAGCCTTATCACATTGAAAGAACATCATAAAAGCTCTTCACAGGATTTACTATGAAATGGAGTGAATATTTGTAGGCAAACACAGTAGCACAATTGTGCATGGAGAATTGTTTTCTAATTATTTTTGTAATACAGTAGTGTACTTGAAATGTAATGTGCACATTTATAAAGTGCATTTCTAGCAATAATTGAAACCAGAGAATTTACTGTAATCAGATTAAAAATCCACAATAGGTGTATCATAAGTAACAACAACTTTGATTTATATAGCGCCCTCCACACTGGACGGCGTCTCAGAGCGCTTCACAATAACAGATCCCGGGGCCGAGCCAGGGGGAGGGGGAAAAAGGTGACCGAAGCGCGGTCGAAAAGAAAGTTCTTTAGCCGAGACCTGAAGAGAGGGGGCGTGGCAAAGGAAGTTCCAGAGCCTCAGGGTGTAGTGGATGAAGTTCCAGCCGCCGATGGTGGAGCAGAGGATTCGGGGGATAAGGAGGAGGCCATACCCGGTAGAGCGAATTCAGACATAGTATGTCCCTAATGTCTTATCTATCTAGACATTTTCATTAGACTGGAAATATGTTATTTTTCAGTATACTATTGATGTCAGTCACCTGATGCACACTAGTATAATGAATAGTCTCCATGGCGCAGAAAGGCCTATTCCCCCAATTACAGCTGACTAAATAGACACAATCGTTGAAAAGAAAACAATTTTGATTCAAACAGCTGTCGCCCACAAAGCAGGCAGCAATCTAAAGTCAATGTAATACCACATCCATCGCTCTACACCAAGGATTCACTGAACTGCAACATCCTTCTATTTTCTAAGCTCTTAGAATTTCTTCTTTTATTCTACTCTCACTGCAGCTGTGCTAGCCTAATTATTACGAGTCAATAAATAAATGTCAGTTTCCTTGCCTTCTCGTAATGTGTCATATATTGATTCTTGGGCACATTCTGTTCGTGTGTTGTTCATGCACTTAATTCTAGTGTGGGCATTGCTGTCGAAATATAGGCTTCTGGCCACTTTGCCACATTTTGTGGCGATGTGAAACTATGTCCGTCTCTATTGGTGGCCATTCTTCACTTCTGATCTCCCCAACTCTTATCAACGCACTAAATCTCTGCTTCACCACTCCCTACACGTTGGTAACCCAACCAATACTGGAAACTTATTGTGTTGATAATTGTGATCACTTAATAGCATGGCATGGTTGTTTCATTATTCACAATATTTCTGGGGCCAAATTGGCAGACCGCCTGTCATATTTAAAGTACCATCTAAATTTCACCTCAGAATTTCTTAGCACTTTAAAACTAGATGTCAAAACTAAGTCAATCCACCAAAATAGACAGCTTAACATTTACATTAAACGCACATTGCTGTGGGTAAAATTCATTTTCTTAGCAAAAATATTTGTACAATTTATCTATTATTTGTACATTGTGTGTCTGTGTCTGTACATGTGTTTGTGTCTGGTTGTGTGTTTCTGTGTGTGTGGGAGGAGATGGGTGATGGTGAGAGAGAGAAAGAGTTAACAACGATTATTTCTGCATTCTGCATAATTATTTTTACTGCATTTTAAATTGCAAATAAAAGTAAAGAGAAGTGAATTTAAAATAATAATGTGGTCACTCAATCCATGGCAATTTGTGGGATGTCTTTGTGCACTATTGGCTGCCGCATTTTGTCCACAAAACACTTGTGTCACTACACTTTACAGTATAGTCTGTGAAACACTTTGAGATGTCTCAGACATGATGAGCCGCTATATGAAATGCAAGGATTATTATTATTAATGATTCACAACTCTTATGCTTTTATGACCCAGTTAAATGTAGGAGCTCCAGGCATCAAGTTCCAGTTTGATTGAACTAATGTGCAGACAACAAACGCAATCTTTCTAAAGTTTAATGTAGCACATGAAATGCCACAACCATTTTTAACAGTAACCTAGTTAATACAGTAAAAACCCGTTTATCCAGTACCTGCAGGACCTGGCCAATGCTGGTTAAAGCGCCTGCCGGATATTCGGGCGGCCCGCACCCGAAAGCCCACAACAAAAAAATTAAAGTTCTTTTAACACACACCATACACACCAGACTAAATAATAACAAATAATAACAGAATATTGTATTGGTACTTATTGTTAAAACTGCTCTCTTGAGCTTCTCACCTTTACTGATTGAGGTTTACCGTCCAGCGATTCTTTTTTAAATGGAGGATGCCAAGCGGTGAAAAAAATGGCAGCGTGATTTTAAAGTCTCGTGACTTTACTAGCGGCAAGCCGATAACCCTAGACTCTACTAGCGGCAACCAAAATACTGCACCTGCGTGACAATGTGGGTTATCGGTTGGCATTATCAGCTTGCCACTAGTATGGCTTTAAAGTCCATTTTATTCACCCGCTTGGTGTGCTCCATTTTAAAAAGAATCGCTGGACTATAAACCTCAACCGCAGCATCATGGCTTCAAGCGCAGCATCTACCAGCGAAGGTGAGAAGCGCAAGAGAGTAGTTTTAACAATAAGTACCAATACAATATTCTGTTATTATGTTATTATTTATGCATTTACAAATGCTCTACTTCTATTGTTCCGGATAAGTTCCGGTTTATCGAATGGGGACTTTTTTTTGGCGTGCCGGTTATACGGAAGTGCCGGTTCATCGAGTCACGGATAAATGAGCTTCTACTGTACATCAGTTTAAGTTGTATGAATAATTTCTTACTTTTAACTGTTAACAGCTGTGTGTGTCATTAACATTGGATTTGCACCATTTGCATATCCTATAATTGAATACTAACAAAGTGTCCTGATTTAGCAAATCGGTTCACTCAACTAAATCTCGTGTCCATTATTGTAACCTTATAAGAGCTGCAGCCCCTAATTTAAGCTTAGATTAGTTCTTTTGAAGAAAAATTAAAAACAAATTTAAGAATTTTCTAAAAGAATGATTATATCAAATGTAAGGAATATTATTATAGAGTAATTGAATTACGCGTACAATAAAAGGTAGTTTTTTTTACAAAGAGTCATGGTTGTGCAATCATCAACAGCAACAACAACAACTTGCACCTTTATCGTGCCCTTCACGCAGGGTAGTGTCTCAGAGCACTTAAGACACATAACATTACAGTGTATTTGTAACACAGAAATAATGAAATTACAGGTTCGGAATCTATGCTCTCGTGAATGATTGTAAATTACAGGCTTTAATTTAAAATATTAAGAAAATGATGTCGGTTAAAAAAAAAATGCTCTTACAGTTTACTGATGTGATCTGTAGTCAGTGGGTAGTGTCACAGCAGTGTTATCTTGTGTGATGTAGCTCAGAAAAAATGAATAATTACTCATGGCATTACTCCTTTATACTCTGGATCCGGTTTGAACGTGTTGTGATACACCTTTCAACATCTTTTTCTTTAGCAAATTGACGGAGAAGCATTTCTACTACTGACACAGACGGACATTGTGAAAATAATGAGCATTAAATTGGGACCAGCTCTGAAAATCTACAATTCCATCCTCATGTTTAAGACAGCAGAGGAGAATGGACAGAATGAGCTTTGAAAAGACTGAAACTACAGCACTGTGCCTGTAGACACCTGTTTGTACGTTGAAGCTCATCTTTAATTCAAAGCACAAGAACTCTCTATTGAAAATGAAACTCTGTAAGGCTATAGGTCAGAACTACTGGAATATTTACTGTTGATTTGACAGATCCGCTTGGAGCACTTCAGCTTCCAACAGTACCAAGCTATGGGCTCATCTTTCATCCATTTCCTCAGGACTTGATTATGCAAAAACGTCACAGCGAAAGCTGACGTGGACTTTCTGTGATTGAACTTTAAATTGTATATTT
This sequence comes from Hydrolagus colliei, assembly GCA_035084275.1. Classification (NCBI taxonomy): domain Eukaryota; kingdom Metazoa; phylum Chordata; class Chondrichthyes; order Chimaeriformes; family Chimaeridae; genus Hydrolagus; species Hydrolagus colliei. The sequence continues at coordinate 11,752,562 of CM068744.1, read as the reverse complement.
AAATGTTGCTGAGGAGGTTCTTCTAAGAACTGGACACTTGATCTAATGGACACTAAAAATGTCTTGAATTGTTTTCATTGGTTTCCCTTCCTTCGTTTGTAATGGAATGATTTGTTTTATGATGTTTGTGCATACAATGTTCCCAGATCGCAGGTGAATCCAAGAAGGGAACATTTCATTGTCCAGAAGAGAGAAATGTACACGTGGAAATATATATTGAAAAGCCAGGATCATTGGAATTATTTAACTCTTCGATTGTGTACATCTTTAATTTAATATCTGAAGTATTAATCTGCTTCTTAATTACTTCAGTAAATACATACAGTTGAAATTCTCCGCTTTATTTAAATGTTTCTGGTTTATTAAATATTATGTTACAGATTGTTTATGCAATTATTTGGTGAGTGCATTTACACAGCAAAAAGGTTCAGTGAACCTCAGATAAGTTAAATAGTGTTACTGTAAACTCATACAGAGTGGCAGCATTTTCTATTCATGATGTATTCATTTTCCAAAGCGCTTGAATTTGTTTCCTCTGAACTGGGGAGATTGTACGTATAATAAAAGAGTTTACAGTATAACATTCTGGACATGCACAATGGTCCCATCAATACTCAACAGGACAAAAGTTAAATCAACATTTTGGGTACGACGTCACCAAAATTGGAACAAATGTTTGGCTGAGAAACACAAATCAGATTCTGTTCAAGACAAAATAGAACTAGGAGGAGGCCCCAGCTTTCCTTTCTACTTCACATCTGTTCCCTGACTATGACAGCGTTTTTTCCATCTCTCGCGTTGCCAGCCTCCAACTGTACCTCACAACCATCGCAGACGAATCCCCCTTTGTCACTTCCCGGCTGCACTATTCCAATGCCCACCTCACTGGTCTCCCCAGCTCCACCAAACACAAAATTCAATTAATTCAAAACTCCGCTGTCTGGATACTCACCCTCATGAAACACCGTACCCCCATCATACCTGTCCCTCCCAGGCTCCACTGGTTCCCAATCACTGAATGGATCGATTTCAAGATCCTCTCTTTTTCAAATCCCTTCATGCCCTCTCGTATCTCCCTACCCATCCGATCTGCTTACCCACCACCCGCTGACTCCGATCCGCTGACTCCCTTGTTCCCTCATTTCCACCATTCCACTAGGCCCTGACTCTGGAACTCTCTCCCTCTATCACTCTGCCCTGCCCCAACCTCCTCCTCCACTTCAAATCCAACCTAAAGATCTTTTTGATTATGGTCCCCTCCCGACGTCCTCTCTTGACTCAGTATCAGACTGCTACTGCCAAGCGCTCTGGGATGTTACCCAGCTTGATGGGTGGTTTTCACTAAAGAATCTAGTTTGGAATTGCTGATAAGATTCCACGGTATTCATGTTTGGTTTGTCTCTATCTGAAAAATGTGTGCGTTGCAGCAGTCATTAATGTTTCTTGACCTTGTTGAGGTCAAGAATCACATCTAATTACAATCCCAATTAAGCAGCTAATGGATCATTAAATAACTGTAAGCTCCCTTGTGTATTGCAACAGGAGTATCTCAGTCTCGTCATTCTAATGTTAGTCTGGCTCAGTTGGGAGAATATTAACCGCTGGGTCAAAAGGCTGTGGGCTCAAATCCTGCATTTGGACTATAATAATAATCCTTGCGTTGATATAAAGCCTTATCGCATCTTTGTGAAGACTCAAAGCGCTTCACAGAATATACTGTAAAGTGGATTGACTTTTTTTCTGCCAATTCCACACAGCAGTGTCCCATAAACAGTCATGGATTGAAGTGACTAATCGCTGTTTTTTAAAAAAGCAATTATAAACCCCAGAAAAACCATCTGCCCAATCGACTAACCAACGGTTCCCACTTACAGCTAGTTAAAGAAGCGTGTGGAGTAAGGAAACTTACCCAACATTTTGTCCTGCCAGAAATCGAACCCAGGTCTCTCACTTGCAAGCTAAGTGCTCTAACCAAACCACTGAGCTCCAGGACTCCATTAGGATTTCATAGTTTAGGCTAACACTCAGAAGTGTCAGGTTGTCAGAGGTGCTATCCTTCACATGAGATGTTGAACCCCAGCCTGTTATTAAGATCCTATGACATTTTTCAAAAAGTGGTTGAAGTTATGCTCAGTTTCCTGGCCAACAATCCTCAAAAGTGAAATAGTAATTCACGCTATGCCTGTTGTGGAGACGTGATGTACACAACATTGCAGACAATAATGATGTAATTATTAACTTTTGGCTTTTTGACCACACATACACTGCACTCCACAATAAAAATTTGTAAAGCATTTTGAGATGTCTTGATTTTTAAGATGTTATAACACACAAGTTCCTTCTTGGACTTCTCAACCAAAGTGTACCTTTTCTAACATTTTATGTTTCAATCTCAGAATTCCAGTAGCCACAGTATTTAAGGGGATTATTTTATTTGGGAAACACTGATCTGGGTAAAACGCTCTCAAAGCAATCAGTTTCGGGAGTGGAATTCCTATGGGTCAGCATGACCTACTTCTGGATAATGAAAAGATCTGCATTCGAGGTTCTCACTAAAGGATCCTGTTTGGAATTGCTGATAAGATTTCACTGAATTCCTATTTGCTTTGTCTACAGTATTTGAAAAATGTGTAATTTGCTGCAGTCATCTTATGTTTCTCTTGATTGTACTGCAGAGCACAAAAACAGAACATAAGAACATAAGAATTAGGAGCAGGAGTAGGCCATTCGGCCCTTCGAGCCTGCCCCGCCATTCAATAAGATCATAGTTATGATTGTGCTTTATCTCATTAAGAAGAAGAACAACAACAAAATTACACTTGTATAGCACCTTTCACGTTCAGAGGATGTCCCAAGGTGCTGAACAGTTAAATCTTTCAGACGCGAGCTGGGGTCAGGGACAGTGGGGGTGGACGGAAAGGAGGGGATTTGGGGTGACCGATGGATGGGACCATCTTGAGACGGGACTTGAAGGAGGCTAGTGAGGTGGCCAGGCAGAGGGATTGCGGGATGGAATGGAGTTCCAGAGGTTGGGGGCAGACTGGCTAAAAGGCTCATCCGCCAATGGTGGGGTGGGTGGGTCAGGGGACGTGGAGCAAGGAGGGGACGGGCGAGGCCATGGAGGGCTTTGAAGGTGAGGACCAGGATTTTGGATGGAAAGTAGGTAAATTGGAGTGATGGATGGGATCGTCGTAGTTGAGGGTTTTGAGGCGGGACTTAATAATCCTTGCGTTTGATATAGTGCCTTTTCACGTCTTCTAGACGTCTCAAAGCGCTTGGAAAAGGATGGAAAAAATATGCAGAATGATGAGACGTCTGACTTTAAAGCAAATAAGGGATTATTTTGTTCCATGTTCTCCAGCTGATGCATTCATTGATGTGGGTTAAATGTTACTTTTTATTCAATATACTTTTTATGCAAATTTCTAGTTGAGCATCTACCAGTAGCCTTTTCAACATACAGTATATGTAATTATTATTGTATAATAAACGAATATTAATACATATCATTTATTATTTATATAAAACAAACTAATATATAAAACAAACTAAATATGCAAACAATATGCTTTTACAATTTAAGAGTGCAAAATCACGAAATGTTCAACAGAGTATAGCTCTGATGTAGACCTGCACGGAGCAGGTAACTCCCAGAATAATAATATTCCTTGCATTTGATATAGCTCCTTATCAGCTACCTCAACCCCTACTCACCCCCCATTTCACACTTTCAACCCCACCACCCCGCTTTCAGTCACAAAAACAATCACCTCCATGAAACCCACCACGTGCTCATTGGACCCCATCCCCACCCCCCTCCTCCGCACCCAGCTCCATTTGTTAGCCCCGCTCATTTCTGACACCATCAACCTTTCCCTCTCCTCAGGCACCGTCCCTACCTCCCTTAAAACAGCCACCATCACCCCTATCCTGAAGAAACCCTCCCTTGATGCGTCGCAACCATCAAGTTATCGACCCATCTCCAACCTCCCGTTTCTATCCAAGGTCCTTGTGTGGTTGCCTCCCAGCTCCGCTCTTTCCTTTCAAATCACTCACTTCTTGAACCCCTCCAATCAGGTTTCCGCCCTATCCACAGCACAGAAACTGCCCTGGTTAAGGTCACAAATGACATCCTAACCGCCTGTGACCAGGGCTCCCTCTGCCTCCTCGTCCTCCTTGACCTGTCTGCTGCGTTCGACACAGTCGATCACACCATCCTCCTTCAACGTCTTCCCTCCCACCTCAACCTTCAAGTCACAGTCCTTGACTGGTTCCATTCTTATTTGACCCACCGTTTACATTTTGTTTCTTCCAATGGTTTTTCTTCAAACCCCCGCACAGTTTCTCACGGCGTCTCTCAGGGCTCTGTCCTCGGTCCCCTTCTTTTCACCCTTTACACGCTCCCTCTGGGTGACGTCATCCGCAGACATGGGGTAAATTTCCACATGTATGCGGACGACACCCAGTTGTACCTTTCTGCCTCATCCCTCAACCCCCAGACGATCGATGTTCTGACAGCATGTCTGTCCGACATCGAGTCGTGGAGGAGGGACAACGTTTTGCAATTGAACGTGAATAAGACCGAGGCCCTCCTGATTGGCTCAAGCCAGCGCCTTCGCACATCAGGCGCTGCCAGCCTCAACATCCAAGGCTGCACTCTCCACCTCACAAAGCCAATCAGGAACCTCGGCATCATGTTCGATCAAAAACTTTCCTTCCTCCCCCACATTCGCGCCTTGACCGGCACCGCCTATTTCCATCTGCGCAACATTGCCAGACTTTCCTCTTCGATCGTGCCTTTTGTTCCACCCCAAACTCTTTTACCTCCCCTTCGTGTTTCACCCCTTCCCAAACACTCCCCTCCCAGCTCGGGTCACATGCCTCCTGTTCAGCGCCTTGGGACGTCCTCCCGACGTGAAAGGCGCTCTATAAATGTAAAGTGTTGTTGTTGTTGTCTTTGAGATATCTCAAAGTGCTTCACAGAATGTACTACAGTATATACTGTAATAATAGTAATAATAATTATTGCATTTGCTATAGAGCTTTTCACATCTTCTAGACGTCTCAAAGCAATTCACGGAATATACTGTAAAGTGAATTGGTTGTATATTTGTGGGCGAAACATGGCAGCCAATTGTGCACAGTGGTGTCTCACAAACAGTCATGGATTGAAATGGCCAATATTTATTTTTGCGGAATTATTATTAGGCATGTGGAGTAAGGAAACTTGCCCAAGGTTTTTCCTTGGCTGGAATTGAACCCATATCTCTGGCTTGTAAGGCGAGTGCTCTGAACACTAAGCTACAGGATGCCCTGTAAAATGAACGGACTGTATATTTTTTTTAGAGAAACGGCGCAGTCAATTGCGCACAGCAGTGTCGCATAAACAAGCCATGTTTGAGTGACCTAACTTATTATTATTATTAGATCACATTATTTTTGTTGCCAAATGCATAACGCTACTTCCATTAGGGGCAAGGCAACTTGGACCAGTACCCTCGTAACTGCAATTGCTCAATCATTCTTTTAAAACCATAGCTTTCCTTCGGGATTGCATTTAAGGCCATAAGGTTTGATTATATAGTGCAGCTGTTTCAGCAAAGGCTTTTGCCCAACATTATATTGTAGTAAGCTTTGATACAAAATAAATAGCCTTTAGAAGATTGAATCTGTACTGCACAAGAGAGTTTAATGTGACATGATTATATCACATTGAGAACACACTGCATCACACTGGATATATGCCAAGTACTTTATTTACATCTCAGTTCACTTTACAGTATATTCTGTGAAGCACGTTGTGATACCTGGAAGACTTGAAAAGCGCTACATCAAATGCAAAGATTATTATTATTATTAATATTATCTCTGGAGCATTTACAACAACAACAACAACTTCGATTTATATCGTGCCCTCCACGCCGGACGGTTTCTCAGAGCGCTTCACAGTAGCAGATCCCAGGACTAAGCCAGGGGCAGGGGCAGAAAGGTGACCAAAAGCTCGGTCGAAGAGAAAGGTCTTCAGCTGTGACCTGAAACTGGGAAGAGAGGGGGCGAGGCGAAGCGAGTGAGGAAGGGAGTCCCAGAGCCTCGGGGCATAGTGGCTGAAAGCACGGTCACCGAGCGTGGAGCGGAGGATTTGGGGGACATGGAGGAGGCCAGACCCAGAGGAACGAAGGCAGCGGGTGCTGGGTTGGGGGGAGAGGAGATCAGAGAAATAGGAGGGTGCAGAGGAGTGGAGGGATTTGAAAACAAGGGTGAGGATCTTGAAGTCGATCCTCTCAGGGATAGGGAGCCAGTGACAATAGGGAGTCTGGCAAGGACTGGGGTAATGGGGAAGCGAAGCTTAGAGCGGGTGAGTTTGCGGGTGGCAGAGTTTTGGATTAGCTTGATTTTGTGGATTGTAGTGGAGGGGAGACCGGCGAGGAGGGCATTGCAATAGTCCAGCCGAGAGGTGACAAAGGCGTGGACCATTTAAACCATGACCTCTACGGTGTTCAGATCAGGCCCATTTCATTCCGATATTAATGTTATCTTTTCACTAGTTTTACGGATTTCTTCATTTCACAAAATGAAACCTGGTCTAAATTCCAAAGACACATCGGATAGGAATTCTGCAAGTTTACTCCCCTTGTTCTTAATGACAAATGATGAAAGTGGGTTGTTCGAGTACTGGAGTGCGGTTTTTGGTTTTCAGTTAGCCTGAAAACAGTTACTGGCTAAATAAGCGATTTAAGAGTAAAGCCACTATTCCACTAGCTGGCAGTCAAAAGACATACGTCAGAGGTCGGATGCATAGTCCGGCTTCACAGACACCAACAGAACAGTGTAGCGATGTGGGGGGAGGAATCCACCTCTGATACAGGATGATTCCTATTTAGACATTTCTAGATCCAATCAACATGCTAGAACCCAATCTTTTGTGGTCCCTACTATCGTTTAATCCAAGCAATAAGATAAATATTAATATTGTTATTACATGCACCTGATTGCATAGAATTCATGATTTAAACACTCAGAGAGATGTAAAGTATATATAACAAATTTAGATTTGTATAAAGCCATATATAATGATGATAATAATAATCTTTGCTTTGATATAACACTTTCACGTCTTCTAGACGTCTCAAAGTGCTTCACAGAATATACTGTAAAGTGAATTGACTATATTTGTGGGCGAAACATGGTAGCTAATTGTGTCCAGTTGTGTCCCACAAACAGTTGTGGATTGAAATGACCAATATATTATTGTTTATTTTTGAGGGATTATTATTAGGCATGTGGAGTAAGGAAACTTGCCCAAGGTTTTGCCCTGCTTGGAATTGAACCCAGATCTCTCGATTCTAAGGCAACTGATCTAATCATTGAGCTGTAGGACTATAACATATATATAAGAGATATAACATATATATAACATGCATCCAGTATTGAGCAGTGAATTCCCTTTGTGATATAATCCACTAACCAAAGCACTTGTTATTTTGTAATAAGAAATCTGAATTAGCTCTCAGTAAACTCTCATCATTGCACATCAGCTACTTGAGTGTGCTGCTGTCAGCACTGACCCCCACACTCAGCAATAAGAAAAGTTAATTGAAATAAATGTCCCATAAGACTCACAAATGTCATTGTTAAAAGCAGAGTAAGTGTAAGTGATATTAATGATAACTAAACCCATCTCAACATTCAGAAGAAACATTACAAATACTTTAAGCTTTATTCTTGACTGAGTTTCCCAATGAGATCTTTAAACCCCGGTTTACTGTTTCTACATAGTTGATAACATTGACAAGATACAGCGGCAAGCTAAATCAATATCATGAAGTAGTCCCAGATCTCTCAATGATGCTGGAGATCTCTCCCAGTTGTACAGACTGGACAGTGATTCTGCAGTACAGTGCTGGAAGAGTACTGCGGCCCTTTTGATGAAATGCTTTGGTTCCTTCTGCCTGTTTTGGTGGACATTAAATATCACATTATACTGCTTGGAAAGATAAGGCAGTTTCTTCCAGTTTCTTCCAACTTCGATTTATATAGTGCCCTCCACGCCGGACGGTGTCTCAGAGCGCATTACAATAGCAGATCCCGGGACCGAGCCAGGGGCAGGGGCAGAAAGGTGACCAAAAGTGCAGTCGAAAAGAAAGGTCTTCAACTGTGACCTGAAACTGGGAAGAGAGGAGTTGAAGTGAAGGGAGTGAGGAAGGGAGTTCCAGAGTGTCGGGGCATAGTGGCTGAAGGCACGGCCGCCTAGGGTGGAGCGGAGGATTCGGGAGACATGGAGAAGGCCAGACCCAGATGAGCGAAGGCAGCGGGTGCTGGGTTGGGGGGAGAGGAGATCAGAGAGATAGGGGGGTGCAGAGGAGTGGAGGGATTTGAAAACAAGGGTGAGGATCTTGAAGTCGATCCTCTCTGGGATAGGGAGCCAGTGAAGTCTGGCAAGGACTGGGGTAATGGGGCAGCGAAGCTTGGAGTGGGTGAGTATGCGGAAGGCAGAGTTTTGGATTAGCTGGATTTTGTGGATTGTGGTGGAGGGGAGACCGGAGAGGAGGGCGTTGCAATAGTCCAGCCGAGAGGTGACAAAGGCATGGACCAGGGTTTCAGCGGCTTTTGGGGTGAGATATTGACGAAGACGGGTGATCCATTGGAGGTGGTAGAAGGCAGTGCTGGTAACAGACTGGATGTGGGGGAGGAAGGACAGTTGGGGGTTGAACCTGATGCCTAGGTTGCGCACAGGTTTGGAGAGTTTTAGGGGCAGGCCGGGAAGGTGGAGGAGGTGAGAGCCGTATGAATGGAGACATTGACGAGAGCCAACTAGCCCTTTAATCCTAATATTAATCCTAATATTTGACATGCAGAGAATAATTCACATTTATGTGAGAATAATTCACATTTGAAGCACAATCACAGTGATGATTCAATAGCCTGACCATTAGGATGAAGGGTCACACCCAAAATATTAAACTGTATTTTTGTTTTTGATGCTGATTCATGTGCTATCCATTTTCAACATTTTGCTTTATATCATGCAATGTTACAGCACAGAATATTTGTTACCTGTCACCATCTTCCCATGGCAACTAAAAACAGGCAATAAATTGGTCCTGACAACATCACTTATCTCCTGAGACAGACTAGGAAAAACCTTGGAGTATGTAGAAAATCAAGCCAGGAATAGCCTGTCACATTTGTTTAAGTGGTGTCCCTGTATACAATGTAAGTATGATAAGATAAACTGCCTTATACTGTGTTGTCTTAAATCCAAGCAGAGCGCATTGCTGATTGCGCTCTGAGGCTATATAAATCGTGAAAGTCTGTTTGATTGTTTTTCTTTGTCATTGGCACACATTGTACGGATTAGTTGTGCACCCACATGATCTAATTCCTTTATAAGAGAGAGAGATTATTCTTGTGTGGATCATTTTGAAGAATAGTACATATATAATAAATAATAGGCCATCATTTGTCCCTCCTCCCCATACAAGAATAGTTATAATTTGACACCGTAATATAGTGGATCATGGTTTATGTGCAAGGGATCAGATGTGGAATTTTAGCAATTTTTAGCAATTTTGTTTTAAAAAACTTTAGCTGGTTGTTTTTCAGATTGGAGGGACATGTGCAGTGGTGTCTACCAGGGGTAGGTACTGGGACCACTGCTGTTTTGGTCTACGTAAATGACCTGGACTTGGGTTTAGGGAGTACAATTTCCATGTTTGCAGATGATACAAAGCTGGGAAAAGCAGTGAACAGTGAAGAGGATAGTAGCCAACTGAAAGAGGACATAGGCAGATTGGTAAAATGGGCAGACACATGGCAGATGATGTTTAATGTGGAAAAATGCAAAATGATGCATTTTTGAAGGAAGAATGAGGAGAGGCAGTATTTGCTGGATGGTAGAATCTTAAAGGAGGTGAAGGAACAGAGAAACCCGGGGGTTCATATAAATAAATCTCTTAAGGTGGCAAAACAAGTATATAAAGCTGTTTTAAAAAATACAGGATACTAGGATTCAATAGGGTGAACAAAGAGAAAAATGTCCACTGATGAGCGAGTCGGTAACCTGAGGACACTGATTTAAAATAGTTGTTAAAAGAAACAGAGGGGAGGTGAGGAGAAATTTTTTGACTCAGCAAGTTATTCAGATCTGGAATGCATTGCCTGAAAGGCTGGTGAAGGCGATTCCGTAACAACTTTTAAGAGAGAAGTAAATAGTTATTTGGGGAGGACAGGTTTGCACAGCTATGGGGAGAGAGCAGATTAATGTTCTCGGAGTGCTGAACTATTCTCAGTAAATTAGTAGTGTGTTGTCAGGATTTCATTTTAATAAGAATATAAATTACACCCTTATTATGTGCACACATTATAATTGGCCTCTTTAAATAAATCCTTTTAAATATTGGTGATGAATGCAGTACATTACTAACGTGAAGTGAGATGGGTATAATTTAGGAAGTAAAATGGGTAAACTAGTGCTAACATGTGCAAAATTCTGAAGCCTATTTTGAGAAAAAAAACTAATCCCATAAACATATGAATAGATGGTAGTAATATAGAGAAGCTGTTTCCTCTGGTGGGCAATCCAAAATCAGGGAGCATCGTCTTAAAATTGGAATCAGACCATTTAAGAGTGAAATTTAAAAAAAAATTGTTACTCAAAGGGTGGTACAAATCTCCAAAAGTCGTGAATGCTGGATCCATCCCCACCTTCAACAGTGAGGTTAATACATTTTTCATAGGTCAGGGTGAAATGGGATATAGAGGGAAAGTGGGAAATTGGAACTGAAAGTATTAGTTGAGGTACAAATCAGCCATGATATAATTAAATGACATAACAGACTCAAAGGACTGAATAGCCTACTCCTGATCTATCTTCCTAATACAGTAATAATCATATTTAATGTAGTGCCTTTCATATCAGCAGGACTTCTCAAAGCGATTTATAGAATGTTACTGTAAAGCATAGTGACTGTGTATTATATAGGTGATCAATAATAATAATAATAATCCTTGCATTTGATGTAGCGCTTTTCACATATTATTGATGTCTCAAAGCGCTTCACAGAATATACTGTAAAGTGAAATGATTGTATATTTGTGGGCAAAACGCAGAAGCCAATTGCGCACAGCAGTGTCCCACAAACAGTCGTGGATTGTATTGACCAATTTTATTATTGTAGTTTTATTTTGGTTGGATATTAACTGCTTGGCAATGGCTAGCTGTTAGTTTACTCACTGTTACTGTACTTTTGAACAGCCTTAAATCAATATTATTTACAACTTTTATCCCTAAATATAAACACAAGTTTGCATACAAGGATCAGACAAATAGCTTCAAAAACAATTATAATTGTGAATAGCTTCGTTGAGTTAATTTTCACACTTAAACTTCATTCAAGTAGATTATAATAAAAATAATCCTTGCATTTCATATAGTGCTTTTCACATCTTCTAGAAGTCTCAAAGTGCTTCACAGAACATATAGAAAAGTGAATTGATTGTATATTTGTGGGTGAATAGTCTGTTTATTCACCCACAAAGGAGAGTTGGAGAGGTGGAAGAGTTAGGAGGAGAGCAGAAGGCATGTCCAAGAGGAAGGTCTTGAGACCGGCCTTGAAGGAAGAAAGAGAGGGAGTGAGGCGAAGGGATTGCGGGATGGAGTTCCACAGTGTGGGAGCAGAGAGGCTGAGAGTATTGCACTGATGCCCATGTTTCACTATGTTTTATTCACCTTGAAGTTACAAGTTTTGAAATGCCTTTCCCATGCCATCTATTCTCCGCAGACTTGCTCCCTGGTTTTCTTCAGTTGAAAAAGATTCAATGGGGTCATTGTCTATATCCTCAAGCATTATTTATGTAAAGACAGAAACTGAATTTTTTTTAACCTCTGTGAATTGAATATACCATCTCCCCATTCTCGCCTGACTCCATTGGCTCCACTTCAATCAGAGGATTCAATTGAAGATCCTGGTAACCTCTAAAGCCCTCCATGGCCTTGCCCCACCCTACCTCTGCGACCTCCAAACTCTCCATTCCCTCCGCTCAGCGAGGGAGCCTACAGCCACTCTGCCCCCAACCTTTGGAATTCCATCCCACAATCCCTCTGCCTCACCCCCTCCTTAGCCTCCTTCAAGTCCTGCCTCAACACTCTCCTCTTCGATGGTGCCATCAGTCATCCCTCTTCCCTCCCTTCCCTCCACCTTCCCCGATCCCGACCCCAGCTCGGCTCTGAAACAATGACTGTCCTGCTCTGTGAAAAGTGTTATATAAGTGTAATTTTATTGTTGTTATCAAGTCTTTGAGACTTCTCAAAGCTCTTCAGAGAATGTATTATGAATTAAATTGACTATATATTTTATGAGTCGAGATGTGAGCAAGCCTTTGCTCCTTGTACTAGAAAGTGCCTTTTGTTACTCTGTAATTCTGCATTTCCCATGATTATTTATCAACGTATATATTTCATATATCCTCTGGGATTGAGAGTGGGAGAGAGGTGAGCAGGGTCTCCTTGAAGCTGAGCTGGATATAAGTTGATGTGTTTGGCAACAGAATACCAGGTTTGAGTCAACGCTCTGTGGTGGCCTTGGAAGTCAAGTTCCTGAACCTAGTGAATTCACAGTATTCTGAAGCACTGCCTTTCACTGACCAGTCAGCCTGGCTCACATCAGCAGGACTTAGAAGGGAGCAGCCAGTCACTGGGAGCGAGGATTCTTCCCAGGCTCCTATTAACTCTGATACACAGATATGAACATTACAGGTTTGGGATGTCTTCCTGACACGAAAGCTGCTATAGAAATAGCAACATGGATTTGTTAAAGGCAAATCTTGCCTTACAAATCTGATAGAATTTTTTGATGAGGTAACGGAATGGGTGGATAATGGTAGCGCAGTTGATGTAGTTTACATGGACTTTCAAAAGGCATTTGACAAAGTGCCACATGAGAGACTTATTAGGAAATTAAAGGCCCACAGCCTAAAAGGGACAGTGGCAGAATGGATCCACAACTGGCTGTGAGACAGAAAGCAGAGAGTTGTAGTGAGTGGCTGTTTTTCAGACTGGAGGGAAGTGAGCAGTGGTGTGCCACAGGGATCGGTTTTGGGACCATTGCTCTTTGTAATCTACATCAATGATCTGGACTTGGGTGTAGGGAGTACAGTTTCCAAGTTTGCAGATGACACTAAGTTAGGGAGAATAGTAAATAATGAGGAGGATAGTAGCCATCTGCAAGAGGATATAGACAAATTGGTAAAGTGGGCAGACACATGGCAGTTTAATGCAGAGAAGTGTGAGGTGATGCATTTTGGGAGAAGAAATGAAGGTAGGCAATATAGGCTAGATAGTACAATTTTAAATGGTGTGAAGGAACAGAGAGACCTGGGGATTTGTGTTAGTGACTCGTTGAAGGTGGCAGGACAGGTAGACAAGGCTGTTAAGAAGGCATATGGGATACTAGGCTGTATAAATAGGGGTATAGAATACAAAAGTCAGGAAGTGCTGACTAACCTCTATAGGACTTTGGTGAGGCCTCAGCTGGAATACTGTGTTCAATTCTGGTCACCACACTACAGAAAGGATGTGAAGACATTGGAAAGGGTACAACGAAGATTTACTAGGATGGTGCCAGGATTGAGGGACTTCAGCTATGAGGAGAGGCTAGATAGGCTAGGGTTATTCTCTCTGGAGCAGAGAAGATTGAGGGGAGACCTAATAGAGGTTGATAAGATCATGAGGGGTTTCAACAGGGCAAATAGAGAAAAACTATTTCCACTCGTGGGTGAATCTGTGACTCGTGGTCACAGATTTAAAATAGTTTCAAGGCGAAGTAGAGGGGAGCTGAGGAGAAATCTTTTCACTCAGCGAGTTGTTCGAATCTGGAATGCATTGCCTGAAAAGGTGGTGGAGGCTGATTCGATAACAACTTTTAAAAGGGAATTAGATCTTTATTTAGGGAGAACAGGTCTATTAGGCTATGGGGAGCGGGCAGGGCAGTGGGATTGAATCGCTCTTTTCAAAGAGCCGGCACAGACTAGATGGGCCGAATTGCCTCCTTTTGTGCCGTAAAATTCTATGAATCTATGAATCTATGAATCTATGAATCTATGAATCTATGAATCTATGAAAATATAACTGTTGTTGTTATTATTACATTAATAAGCAGACTCTTGATTGAGGCTGAGTGGCAGTGTAAGCCTCAGTGCTCTGTGCTGCAGCCAGTGTTGCCAGATATCAAAATACTGCTTGTTTGTAGCCCAAAGTCAACTAAATCTGTGACTCGTGGTCATAGATTTAAAGTTTCAAGGCGAAGTAGAGGGGAGCTGAGGAGAATTTTTTTCCAAAAGTAGCCCAATCTGATGTGTTACCTGCTATGGGTGGCAGAGTGATCGATTAGGCAGTTGTGCTTTTGAAATTGTACAAGAAAAGATCTTCAAAGTGGGAGATGGTGAAGTTTTTTAAATTACAAAAATAAATTGGGACCAGACCAAAACCATTTTTGTCATGCTCAGTAAAACCAAATCCGCCCAATTGGGCGCTGGACAAATGTGATGAAGATGATGATCAGGAGATAATAGTGATGTTACATATTGCGTTTGCAAAGGACAATATCCCAAGAAACAATTAGCTAATAAATAGTGATTTTCATTAAAAACAAATTCTGTGTGCAACAATCCTGCACCTTTACTGAATAAACGAATGGTCTCACAAATGTTGTACTCAACTGCAACAGTTTGCTGCTGCTGCGGTAAACTGTATTATATATCTTCAAGTCTTCCACCTCACATTTGTTGGCTTGATGTTTGTAGATGGGCATGAATTAGTGTCCAAACAGACCCAATAAAAATCATTAATCAAGGTGACTGTCATATTTTGGTCAATTTAAATATTACAACACTTCTGCTTGTGTGAGTACAGTACTGTACTTTATAATATACTGTAATTGTATCTTACATGTAACAATAATGGACAGTTAGCTTTCAAAGTCACAATTTGCAGCATTGAAAGCAGTGAAATAGTTTTAATTATTGATGTAATAATGATACGTTTTAAGTGAAACAAGAATAAGTGCTGTTTCTTCTTTCTTCCAAATATGTATTGCCACACATTTATATCATTCTTTAGCATCACCCTGAGCAGACAACCTGTCTCATCTGAAGTTGGCACGTCCAACAACGCAGTGAACCCTCAGCACTGCACCAGGGAGTCATCTTAGGGCCTGAGTGTGAAGGAAGTGGGGGCGGAATGAAAACTTTGCTGAGTTAGTGGGGGCACCGCTATTTAAAGTTTGGAAGCCTAAGAATTAGGCTGAGTTCAAAGCCCAATTGGGGTACAAACCGATAAACCTATGGCTTGGGTGTGAGTGTGCTACTACCTCACCCAGACTGACACCTAAATAGTTTAACTGATGCTGATTTATTAAGCAGCTGATGCTTTTACTGGTGAATATCGGTGACAGTAATTCTTTATGAGGAGCATAGAGAAATGCTGCTGATATGTCACACTTGTAAATGGATCTGACACAGATCTCTGAGTACAGCTGACTTAAAGCAATTTATGTGGAACATTAACTTGCAAGGCCTTTGTGAAATTTCCACACCAATCACTTGAGGAATGTATAAAGGTGACCGAGTCTTGAACTAGGAGCAAGGTGCCCATCTATTCCTGAATGCCTCCACACAGTCCTGCACATTTAACAGAATGCTGTGGACGGAACTGATGAACACAGTACGGTACGTGTGTTTCAAAATGATATCACCAAACCTCCCTGGTGCATTGTAAAACTCTGACTGTGGCAGTTTATAGTGGAAAGCTGTCTTCAGTTTTAGAAGATGGTTTAACAATCATTCACCATATTAGTAAATTAAATGTTTGAAACATTTGCTTTCATTCTTACTTGGAATTTGTGGTCCCATCTGCTGACTGTCATTTGAAACCTCTATCAGCACCCACACTGAGGGGCTTAATCTCAGCATGATTGTGATGTACGTAAGTACTCCAGGAATGTAAATGTCAAAATGTATGGGAAAGTGCAAGGAAATGGGATTAAAGTAGCTAGCTCTAATGGGGAGTTAACATTAGCACAGGCAAATTGACCAAATAACCTTCTGTGCTTAAATTCATACAATTCTGTGGTAGAACTCATTCATTCATCCATTTTATCATTATATTACTGTTGAGCAAGATTTGGCTGCAGGCAGAATTTTGTCAGTAAAAAATAACTGTGTTCTCTGAACTGGTGATTTTATCTACATGTGAGGAAGGCCAAATGCAAGAGATTTACAGTACAAATAGTTGGATTTTCATGTGAGAACTATAGTTCTTTCCATTAATATAAAATCTTTATTTGTTTATAATGGAGAAACTTTTGTTCATGAGTTGCTAATTTAATCATATCTTCATCCACTATTTTTAAATTGTTACGCTAAAATTCTGTCTGCATGACATGTTTGTGAAATAAGTTACTGCCTCAGGCATGAAGTTCTATCCTGCCTCATCTGCCTCATGCCTGTCTGCATTTTTATCCAATATTTATTTATTCCCAGTTCCGCTGCTCCTCTCCCAAAATAGTTTGTTTTATTGTTCTTCTGTGGAACTGTTCTATGCTTATTTATTCTACTAACCTCCAGGTGTCCGTATTGAAGTGTAAGAGTTACAGTTAATGTTGGCAAGTTGTTCAACCACAGGGAGCATCAACAACAATTTACACAAATACAATGACAACAAAATTACATTTGTATAGTGCCTTTCACATTAGGAGGATATCCCAAAGCACTCAACAGTCAGTGTTTTAAAGGATCGGGAAGGGTGGAGGGAAGGGAGGGGAAGGGGGTGACCGATGGCACTGTCAAAAGGACTTCAGGCGGGACTTGAAGAAGGCTAGTGAGGGGGTGTGGTGGAGGGATTGCTGGGTGGAATTCCATAGGTTGAGGGTAGAGTGGCTGAAGGCTCAGGGGTCAAGTAGCAGGCCAGAGCCCGCTGAACGGAGGGAGCGGACAGATTGGTAGGGTGTTAGGAGGTTGCAGAGGTAGGGTGGAGGCAAGGCCATAGAGGGCTTTAATGGGAAGAACTAGGATCTTGAATTGAATCCTCTGAATGATGGGAAGCCAATGGACTATACAATACTATACATACTCTTGCATATTAGAAGAACATCTCCAAAGAGCTTTACAAATCTGAGCAGCAGTTCAAGCTGGGAGGCAGATAATTAGATAGAGTGGGGACACTGTTACGTGAGGACAATCTTCTAGTAGAATATGAAAAAAATATTAAGGGAGTGAAGGGGGAGGTAGAGGGATATTTAGGGAAATAATTCCAGAGTCGGGGTGGTGGGGTGGGGATGGGGGTGCGGGCACAAATAGGCAAGAGCTGTGGAGTAACACCAACAACAAGTTTGATTTATATAGCTCCCTCCACGCCGAATGGCGTCTCGGAGCGCTTCATAATAACGCATCCCGGGCCCGAGCCAGGGGGAAGGGGGAAAAAGGTGACCGAAGGCGCAGTCGAAAAGAAAGGTCGAAAAGAAAGAGCAGAGAGAAGGGCCAGGTTAGTAAAGTCAAAGAAGATCACAGAGATAGGTTGGTGCAAAGCCTTAGAGGCATTTGAAGGGGAGGACGAGGAACTTAAAGTTCATCCATTTTACAGCTGTGACTAATCCTGTCACCACACCCACTCTTTCCAGTGGAGGGGGTCTTCCTTAGCAAAGCTACTGAGATCAGTTGTCCAGTTACCGTTCTGGTGAAAATCAAATAAGCTAACTAAGCACAGAACGAGATTCTAAACTGCAACCTTTAGACATATATAGTCTAGTGAGTTGCAAATTTTTATTTTGCTCTTAACACTTTGCCTACAAAAAATAGTCACTGCACTTGACAATAATTATCATAAGCATTTTTGAGACATTCTGACCTCAACGGTGTAATAAAGTGGCAAGTTCCTTCTTTCTAGAGACAGTACAATAACAGCAAAGTGCTCTTATATTTCAGCTTACAGATAAGATGACATCTCAAAATATTATACAGAGATAAAGTGAAAAAAGCTGAGCATGGTGGGAAATAAAAGGTTTGGGTGGAAGGCAGTTGACGAAAGGCACGGTGGAAGAAAAGGGTTTTGAACACAGTGAGGCAAAAGAAATTGGGAGGCAAAGGATTTGGAAGGAGTATGCAGACCAAATATGGATATCTCACAACCCTGAAAGCAAAGTATAGAGCTGATATTTTCACTTTTTCCCAGCTGGAGATGGTTGTTTCATTATTGATTTCACTGGAACAATATTTAATCCTGTTGCTTTCGTTTGATAACTAGCCGTTTTGAAGACTCGCTCAGAGCCAGGAGTGCCTGCGGCTATTTTGTGGGAAGATTATTGTTTGAGGAGCAGGATCTATGTTTAATATCCTCTCGGTGTTGTTGGCATAGCTTCCTGTTTGGAAGATTGTTGTTTGGGAGGCTTATTGCTCGTAGAGTGCCAGCTGTTATTTCCTTTACTCCTTTCCCTGATGTGTCTTTCCATGCATCAATTGATAAGATTAATTCCACGCTCCCATTACCAGTGACAGTATCCTTGTGTTGAACACACAGCTCATGTCTGAGAACACAGAAATTCAGTGCAAATGCAGGCAGTCAAAACGGATACAGATAATTACTAAGTGTTGTTCAGTACCTAATATAATAATGAATGCATTTGGTGTAGCATCAGGAGGACATCCCAAAGGATTTACTGTGAAGTGGAGTGATTATGTATTTGTAGAAGGCAACTCCCTAATTGAACACAACAATAACACTACCAATAATAATCCTTGTATTTGATATAGTCCCTTATCACATCATCGACACACGTCAAAGCGCTTCAAAGAATATACTGTAAAGTGAATTGTATATATTGTATATATATTGTGAATAATTTGTGGGTGAAACATGGCAGTGAATTCCACGTAACAGTGTCCCACAAACAGTCATGGATTGAGTGACCAAATATATATAGAAATATATATAATTTTTAGGTGATTATTCCACCCAGAAAAGCAATCAGTCAATTGACTAACATGGGGTTCTTACTTTCTGCTAGGTAAACAGAGTAAGAAAACCTGCCCAATGTTTCGCCCTGCTGGGAATTCAAACACAGGTCTCCAGATCGCGAGGCGAATGTGCTCTAACCAGTAAGCTACAGGCCTCCACATTTGGGGATTTCTGTGCATTCAGAAAAGATTTTGCAAAAATATTGTGCTAAAAACATTTAGTTAAAAATCACACTTTTTATATAATACTCTATTCTGTTAATTACTGTTGGATTTATAATCATTTGAGGCTGAGTAGTAGATAAGGACAGGAAATATGTTAAAATAGATCACATCATCACAAGGTTTGGAGAAAGCAGACCCTTTTTGCTGCATTTGATCTAAACCTCACAAAATAGCATAAAATCAGTGCTTTGAGATGTTATCCTGTATGAAGGTCCCTATACAAATGTGAGTTGTTATAATACAGCAGAAATTACATGTTTATAGCGCTTTACATGTTGGAAGCATGTCCCAAGATGCTGGACAATCCAGGGTATGCACCCGAGCTGGCAGTACGGGGAAAGGGGTGAGTGAGGTGGGGAAAGATGGTGAAAAGCATAGCAAAAAAGGAAGGTCTTGAGGGAAAACGTGAAGGAGGTGAAGCAGGGGACGAATCAAAAGGACTCTGGGATGGAGTTCCAGAGAGTGACAGCAAACACGCTGAAAAGCCAGACTGACAATGTTGGGGCTGAGTATGAAGCAGTCTGGTGCCTGCTTTATGCGCTCTGAGACGCCGTCAGGCGTGGAGGACGCTATATAAATCAAAGTTGTTGTTGTTGTTGCTGAGCAGAGCGAGTGGCCAGGTTGGTGAGGTAGTGTTGTTGTCGTTGTATCACGGTCCTATTACAGGTCTCCACAACTGATAGTCAATTGTGTTGTTTTTTCATCAACTTATCAAACACCAACGAGGAAAGACAGGAAAGTACTCCAGCTGGAGTACTGTGTACAATTCTGGTCACCAAACTTTAGGAAGGATATTAAGGCATTGGAAAGGGTGCAGAGGAGATTTACTAGGATGGTACCAGGAATGAGGGACTTCAGCTACGAGGAAAGGCTAGATTGGCTAGACTTATTCTCTCTAGAACAAAGAAGATTGAGAGGAGACCTGATAGAGGTTTATAAGATTATGAGAGGTTTCGACAGGGTGAATAGGGAAAGACTGTTTCCACTGGTGGGCGAATCAGTGAGTCATGGTCACTGTTAAAAATAGTTTCAAAACGAAGCAGAAGGGAGCTGAGGATAATTTTTTTCACTCAGCAGGTAGTTCGAATCTGGAATGCATTGCCTAAAAAGGTGGTGGAAGCAGATTCCATAACAGCTTTTAAAAGGGAACTAGATCTTTATTTAGGAAGAGCAGGTCTGTTAGGTTATGGTGAGAGAGTTGGGCAGTGGGATTGAGTTGCTCTGTTCAAAGAGCCGGCACAGACTAGATGGGCCAAATGGCCTCCTTTTGTGCCGTATAATTCTATGATTCTATGAAATGTTTCACATCCCGAAGCAAGAACCAAGAATTCACAATAGATCATTCAGAATGTGAAAGAAACCAAGAAACAGACGTTAATAAGTAAATATGCCACTTTTTACAGGCTGTTGTTTGAGTCAGCAACAACAACAACAACAAAATTGCATTTATATAGTGCCTTTCACATTGGGAGGACGTCCCAAAGCGCTGAACAGTCTGGTCGGGACCTGAGCGGGGGTAGGGGAGGAGGTGGGTGGGGGGGGGGGGGGTGGGGGTGGCAGGGAGGGGAGGGTAGGGTAGGGGGAAAGGCAAGAAGAGTGGGAGAGGGGGAAGAGTTAGTGGGGCAGCCGAAGGCAATGTCTCACAAACAGTAATAAGCTACATCACTAATAAATCTGCCCAATTGTTTACTTGGGAATTGTTTACTCCTGAAGTGGGGGAGCTGTAGGAATCCCCTTCTCTTTTCAAATAGTGTCAAAAGCTTTAACACGCAACTGAGAACAAGCAGGTTCAAAACAGAAATTGCTGGGAACACTCAACAGGTCAGGAAGCATCTACGGAGAGAGGAAAGTGAGTCAACGTTTCGGGTTCACAAACTTTCGGCAGAACAACCAGGTATTGGTTTAGTATCTCACATAAAAGTTGTCATCTTCACTAATTTCAGTGCTGCACTGAAATATCAACCCAGAAAATCAGTTCAATTTCCATTGCAAGGATTTGAACCCACATTCTACCGGCTGAGGCAAACTAATGCAAGAGGGAACTTAATATTTTGAGTGAGACTCATCAGACCTGAAGGGTCATACCTACTCCGTTAAGGTATTGTAATGTGCTTGGAGTGAACAATGCGATACAAGGCTACAGAGGGGAAACTTGCAGATAATAAACAATAATAATACCTGCATTTAATATTGCATATTTCATGTTTGGACAGCATCTCAAAGCACTTCACAGGATTTACTCTAAGATGTAGTGACAGTGTAAGAGGAAAGCCATGTAGGCATTTGAAGGTGAGGACAAAGATCAAGGCACTGAACAGTCAGGGATCAGGACCCGAATGCTCAAAAAATGCTCAAGATTGGGTACTATTCAATTTCATTTCGCCCACATATCTAGTCAATTTGCTTTACAACATACAGTTCTCTGAAATGCTTTGAGACACCTTAATGACATGATAAGGCACTATATCAAATACAAAGAATATTATTGTTATTAGCATTATTATTACTAGCTCCGTGACCCGGAGGGAGCAATTCGAGATGTTGTTATGCCTCATCATCACGGTCTGCATTAAAAAGCAGATTGGAAGAATCATGAAGGGTTATTAATATCCTCTGATTGCTGTCCAGATCTTTTATCTTTCATTAAGAAAAAATCATTATAGCAACAATGACAACTGTTGACATGGGGGCATAGTCCAAATCCTGGAGCTAACAGCAGGAGGAAGCACAGTCTATCTTACATACAGTTGATCTGACAAGCTCACTGAAGCCTCCTGAATTAATGACTGTGCTGTAATAATATGAATTCATCTGAACCCGTTTTGTGTTATGGAATATAATTTTTGATATTTATAAACTGTATTTGTTGTGGAAATTGCCAAGTTGCAAATCGGAAGTGTTTTGATTTGTCTCGTTGGCAAAACATCTGATCCCCAAATCCCCAAACAATGTACAGAAAGTGTTTGCTTCACTCAAAATACTTCGACTCAATTCTAATCAAGGATATTATTAACAGAGGAAATAGAGGAGATTTCAGGTCAATAGGAGACAACTTTAAAATCACAGGGGATTCCAGAAAACATGTCTTCACACAAAGGGTTATTAAAATATGAATACACTGCCTTAAAAGCCCATGACCACAGAATCAATTGAGGTGTGCAAATGTGAGAGTGAGAGAAATGCTACACTTCCTAGTATTAATCTTATTAATTATTAATTAATTATAATTAAAATACATTTGTATTGTGTAGTAAACATATTAGGGGATATGGAAAAAGGCAGGAAAATTAGAGCTATGATAGACATAATAGCAGGAGAGAATTGACGGGTCCAAATGACCTACAATGTTCCTCCATTTCTATGTCAGATACATGGAGCGCATAGTGCAGATTAAGCCAATGAATACACAAACAAAAGGGGATACTCGACCTTTGAGCTGTGTTTTATTTTACAACCTTTCTTGTTGTCATGTTGTTTGCCCCAGGCTATGTTTATGGAACTATAATTCTTCACACTGAGTTTCAAAACAGCAAATGAAGAGATCTTTTTTTTAGAATTTCTTGACAGATTTCTTAATCAAGAGGTGGATTTCATACGTAAATTTTCAATGTTTATAGTATTGTATTCCACATCCTAATACAGTAAAAGCTTGGTTATCGAGCACCCAACCAACCGGAATGATCAACCAACCGGTATCTTCCAATACAAATCAATATTCCAGCAACCGGATCTAATACAGTAGCCATCCAGGACACTCGTGGTATGCTCACATGCGTGCGCACTTATTAAATTTACCGAATGCTGGAATGCTTTTTTACTGATCATTTTACCGAGTGTGCTGGAATGCTTCATTGGTAAGTATCCATACAATATTATGTTATTATTTATTCATAATAGGAGCTCCTGTGGCTCGGTGGTTAGAGCACTTGTCCTGCAAGCTGGGAGACCAAGCTGGGGAGACCTGTGTTTGAATCCAGGCAGGTCAGGGCAAAACCTTGGGCAAGTTTCCTTACTCCACACGCCTAATAATAATCCCTCCCAAAAAAGTAAACAAATAAAATTGGTAATTTCAATCCACGACTGTTTGTGGGTCACTGCTGTGCGCAATTGGCTGCCGCGATTTGCCTACAAATATATATACGGTCCATTCACTTTACAGTATATTCTGTGAAGCGCTTTGGGACATCAATAAGATGTGAAAAGCGCTATATCAAATGCAAGGATTATTATTCTTATTAGTCTATTATTAATATGGTATATTTTAAATGAAGTTAATTTTTTGTGTTGGATTTTCAGCAATTTGCCACTCGAATATCTGGCATATTTAATTAACCGGCAATTGTCAGGTCCTGAGTGTGCCGGACAACAAAGCTTTTACTGTAATCTCTGGTAATTGAAACTACTTCTAACCTTCCTCTCTTATTGTGCAGTAGTAATCTTCAAACTATACTCTCCTAACACTGCCTTTACTCCACTGGGTCTGGCCCCCTCTCTTCTCAGCTTCAGGTCCCAGCTGAAGACCTTTCTCTTCGACCGCGCCTTTGGTCACCTTTCTACTCCTACCCCTGGCTCGGCCCCGGGATCTGCTATTGTGAAGCGCTCTGAGATGGCGTCCGGCGTGGAGGGCGCTATATAAATCCAAGTCGTTGTTGTTGCCAGTCAATGGCCATCCTTCGGATCTACCCCCGCTCTTTGCTTCCCTGTTTCTTTCTCCCTCTTCCCTCCTCTATCTTTGCCCCCTCTTTCCCCTTCTTTCCTTCCTCTCGCTCTTTCAACCCTACCCTCTCTACCCCTTTCCCTTCCTTTCCCCTCCCTTTCTTCCCCCCTTTCTTCTCTCTCTTTTTCCCTACCCCTCTTCTCCCTCTTCCTTCCCTCTGCTCCTTTCCCCCCCATTCTTTCCCTCTCTCCCTTTTCCCCTTTCCCTCCTTCTCCCCCTTAACCCCCTTTCTCCCCCCCTTTTCCTCCTTGACTTTACCCCACCCCACCTTTCCCTCCCTCTTCCCAATTACCCTCTTTCCCCCTTTCTCCCCTAACCCCACTTCCACGACTGTTTGTGGGACACTGCTGTACAAAATTTGGCTGCTTCATTTCGCCCACAAATATACAGTCAATTCTCGTACTCTCCTTCCCCCTACCCTGACCCCTCCCCACCTGCTCTGGTCCCTCTGTGAGGAGCTTTGAGACGTCAATAAGATGTGGAAAGCGCTATATCAAATGTAAGAATTATTATTATCATAAGACATTAAACTGACGTGAACTCAGGTGGATATTAAAGATCCCATGGCACTATTTGAAAAGAAAAGGGAGTTTCTCCCAGTGCTCTGGCAACAATTTCTCCAAATATAATTTCTCGCTCACTTCAGAGCTGTTTGACAGGCATTGCTGTGAGCAACTAGTTGCAGTGTTTGTCCACAAAACACACAGCGAATTCACTTTATAGAAAATCGTGTGAAGCTCTTTGAGACATCTGAAGGATGTGATAAGGCACTATATCAAATGCAAGGATTATTATTATCTCTTTCTCTGGCCCATCTGAACAGCTTCCTCGGCAAAAACAATCCTAACATTTCAATTGCCTCCACATAACTATAGCCTTTCCATCCTTGGCTAGTGAATTACCAGGATATCATCTCTGCAAGATTCCCGTTGCTCTCTGAGTATAGAACAGAAAGTGGTAACTTCAGTAAAACAAATCTCTGTTGGTGGACATTTTCACATCTAAATGTGGTGTCATTGAGGAAGAAAACAACATGTGAGCAGCAGCAATATTTCCACAAGCAAAACATGCAGTAAAATATCACCTTGACTGTAAAATGTGTCTGCAAATCCTGGACTGTTCAGTGCGTTGGACATCCACCCGACATGCAAGGTGCTGTATAAGTGTAAATTTGTTGTGTCTCAAATCTTCGAGTAACTGTTGGCTGTTATGTGGGTGTAATAAGTTAGAAGAGAATAAAAATGGATCAACAAGTTGCTCTTTTTTTCCACTCACCGCGTTTCATACTGTACTGAATGTACCCAAATTATTTAATCTCATGAGACAACAGTAAGACTGCTAGAAAAACAAAGCTACGTAAGGTTCCTCACTGATTCCCAATGGGAGCCAGAGGCACGTCATGGTTCCAACATTACATGCGACAACACTGAGTAGCGGTTTTCCCCACTAACTTATGATGATAACAATAATAATCCTTACTATTGATATAGTGGCTTATCACATCATCAAGATGTCTCAAAGCGCTTTAGAGGATATACTGTACTGTAAACTAGAGTGACTGTATATTTTGTAGGCAGAACATGGCAGCCAGTTTGCACACAACAATGTCCCACAGTACAATACTATAGTGCCAGCAGCACGGTAAACATTTTTGTGCAGGGTATTTGGTTTTACTGTTTGAACTTATTCTTTGTAACCTTCAATTCAGTTCTCAAACAGCTATGTCGATCAGCGCAGTATTAAGGGATCTTATGGAGCTATATAAAATGCTTATTGGGAACACTAACTTACAGTGGAGAAGGCTGTAAAGAGGTATGTTTCGCAAAGCCAGTCCAATCCACAGTAATCCAAAGTGGTTTTGGTTGATGAGCCTGCCTGATTAATCACTGAAACTTAAAAGTACAGACATGTGTGTGAAAGCTTTTGCTGGCTGGATGACTTGAACTGGATAAGTACTGTGCTTTGTGACTACTATTCCTTCAAATCCTTTTCTTCTTTAAACTTTAAAGGCATTAATTTGCTTTCAAAATGAGTACAGGCAGGCAAAATTGCACACAGTATTCCACATGTAAAAGACATTGGTTAGACCACAATGAGAAATATTGTGTAGAGTTTTGGGCGCCACATTACAGAGAGGATATGGAAGAGAGCTTTCGAGATAGGACTGCGGTGAGGAGACAAGAGCGAGGCTGATACCATGGAGAGCAGTGAGGGCAAGCAACAATGTCACACCTTGTGGTTTCAAACCAGGACTTTAATAATTCCTATTTTTAATTTTTAACCTTTGTTTTGTCTGTTACTAAATGAATCCAGAACGCCACTAACCACAGTTATTTTATGTTTTGTTGAGTTTGTTTGTACTCATGAGCTGTATTTCCATTGCTCCAGGCTCTCTCACCCTCCTGCCCTGTTCTTTTCTTAGCCCTCCACACCAGCGCCCCCACCCCCTCCACCTTGCCAGTGGGCTGACGATGTCCCTGCTCCTTGTCTCGGGGTGTGCATTTTGGCAGCCACCTCTGGCCAAGCTGCCGTCTCTCAAATTCCCCTTTTTGAGTTCCCAATCCTCCAGCCACTTAGTTTTCCTCCTTTCCCCCCTCCCTGCCTCCTCCCATGTCCCACCTCGCCATAACCTCCATCTTTGCATCCTGGAATCCTTCAGCAGGCTCATGATGACACACGCTAATAAATTATTATTAATAAAAATAGTTACAACATTTGAAATTGTATGAAGCCCTTCTGGTTATTTTCCAGTAATAATGCACTGCTTCAAATGAATTATTACTAATAATTTATTGATAATAATAAGAATCAGCATATGTAAGATGTAACTTGATTTGGAGCATAAGCACCAGCACGGACTAGCGAGGATGAATGGCCTGTTTCCATGCCATTGCATTCTGTATAATTTTGTAGGAGCGTAGGAGAGGAGATGAGTGGAATAAAATTGAAGACAAAAATGTTCTACTTTGATTACTTTTGTTCAAAGTTATTAGTTCTGTTAATTGTGTTCATCAAAAGCTTTCACAATAATCCATAAAGCAGAAGTTGTAGTGCTGATGCCATGGGGTACATTGCTATACACAGCTGTCCTGCTATCATTATGTGCCATCTGTTTCTTGCCATTTAGTCAATTTATGTAGTACCCAATTTGTTATTCTCTCATTTTAATTCAGAGCTTTTACTTCAGTCACAAGTCTCTTGATAGACACCTAAGCAAATAACATCCGAACGTCAAACTCAAACTATCCATTTGCCTCACTGTCCAATTACTTGGACCAAGGCCGGTCTCAAGACCCTCCTCTTCGACTGTGCCTTCTGCTGTCCTCCCAACTCTCCCTCCCCTCCTAACTCTCTCCCACCCCTCCCCCCTATCCTGCCCCTCTCCCTTGCTCGAGTCCCGACCTGACTGTGCAGCGCCTTGGGACGTCCTCCCAACGTGAAAGGCATTCTATAAATGTAATTTTGTTGTTTATAATAAGAAGAAATAATATTCCTTTCATTTGATCTAGCGCTTTTCTCATCTTCTAGACATCTCAAAGTGTTTCACAAAATGAACGGTAAAGTGAATTGACTTTATATTAATGGGTGAAACTCAGCAGTCATAGCAGTGTCCCACATACATTTGTGGAGCTTCTGTAGCTCAGTGGTTAGAGCATTCGCCTTACAAACGTGAGACCTGTGTTCGAATCCAGGCAGACCAGGGTGAAACCTTGGGCAAGTTTCCTTACTCCGCATGCCTAATAATAATCAGTTAAAAAAACACAATAATAAAAATTGGTTATTTCAATCCACGACTATTTGTGGGACACTGCTGTGCGCAAATGGCTGCCATGTTTCATCCACAAATATACAGTCAATTCACTTTACAGTATATTCTGTGAAGCGCTTTGAGACGTCGATAAGATGCGACAAGCGTTATATCAAATGCAAGGATTATTATTATTATTATTATTATAATAATACAGTTGTGAATTGAGTGACCACATTTTTTTTTAGGGATTATTATTAGGCATTTGGAATAAGGAAACTTGCCCAAGGTTTTGCCATGCCAGGAATTGAACCCAGGTCTCTCGCTTGTGAAGCATGTGCTCTAATCACTGAGTCACAGGATTCCATAAATTTACTAATTGCAAAGAATTTGTTTGACATAAACAACTTCCCTTAACCTCACACCGTCTTCAATATATTGCCTTTTCTCTTACCAAATGTGTTAAAATTAATCCCTTTACGATAGACTCCAATGTGTTTCTTGCCACATATGTGCTACTTGACCAGTCCAAGAATTTCCTGCTACATTTTGTTATATGTTGAAACAAATTCTGTGTCAATTCCACTCTTTTGCTCGTCTCCGCAGCAGTTCCCATCAATTGGTTATGACATGGAGAATCGGCAAGGCTGACAGGCTGAGTCAAATGATAACACGTTCAGTTATTAGTTCTTGATGAGTGCTTTAGAGGTTCATCTGCTGCATAATGCAGGAAGTGGGAGGGATAGTCTGAGTTTCATCACGCTGAAAAATAAAACCACCTTTATTGTTGGTCAGCCAGAGGCCAGTTTCAGTCACTGAGGACCCTCAAGGTGCAGGGTTTTTAAAACAAAAAATAGGAACATATGGAGAACATAATTATACAGGGTGAAAAGTGCATTTAGCACATGGTTAGGTCTCCTCGGATATTGCTTGACACCAGGTTACATTGCTCTTGCTGTCTCGGAGTGTGGTTGTTCAGCGGGCAGCAGCTTCTGCACTATAAATAAATCCACACACCCAGGTGTTTCCATTGTGTGAATCGTCATCTTCAGATACAAAGAGAAACCATTACAGAGGTAATAAATAGGCTAAATAATAATGAATATTGGTATGGATACTTACCAATAAAGCATTCCAACACTCGGTAAGATGATCAGTAAATGAAGCATTCCAGCGTTTGGTAAGTTTAATAAGTGCGCATGTGCAAAGTGAGCACACCCCGAGTGTCCTGGATGGCTATGGTATGAGATCCGGTAGCTGGAATGGTGAATTGTATTGGTTGAGCATGCCGGTTGGTTGGGTACCGGATAAACGAGTTTTTACTGAAACTATATTTTGTAGGCAAATTGGGCAGCCAATTTACGCAGAGCATAAAAACATACTAACCCCCTCCCCCACCCCCTCCCCCACACAAACAGTTATGAAGTAAATGATCAATTTTACTTTTGGGGATCGTTAGCCAGGACACTGGGAGAAACACCCGTCTCTTTTCCAATCTAATAATAATCCTTGCATATGATGTTCGAGGTGTCTCAAAGATGTCCACCTGAAAAGGCAGACAAGACTTTAGGTTAACATTTCATCAACATTTAACGTTTAACATTTCATCCGAAGGATGGAACCCCTGACAATGCAACCCTTCCTCCACCTCCACCCGCCCCCCCCCCCCCCCCCCCCCCCCCCCAGACTGTGGACTGTTTGAGATTGTCTTAATGTTCTGCAGCTTGGTTGTGTTTCACTCTTCGTATCCTATTAAACTCGATTTTTAACAAACAGGCGAAGCTGACACAAATTTGAAAGATTTACCAATAGTATCAGGGAAACAGTTTCACATTTCATTGTGACATTGAGGCACCGTAAATACTGGTGTTAAATCAACGCTAACATTCACAGAGCCTGCTTTTCTGGACAAAATTCAGAGCTGCATTTTTATTGCTGTGAGCAACTATTTCAAGGACTCGTCAGTCACACAGCTGAAGGTTATCAATAACTTTGAAGCTAGTCAAAATGTTTGATATGTAGCAGCCTGCAGTGTGAATCCAAAGCTGTGTTAAGAACTGGACAATGGCAAATGTTATCTTTTAAAAAAAGGAAACTAGAAATTCTAGATGAATCTGTTGACAACAACAACATGACATCCATAATGAGCTCAAACTTTAAGAACATCATGCAGGATTTTATGATCGTTTCAATTATCGTTTGGCACCAACTCCCTTCCCCTTTCCTCCAACTTCACTACAATGGTTTGGATTCAGAAACGCAAATGGTCATTATTGCACTACAGCAAAATGTGACATTTGAAAGCAAGAAAATTTGTTTTGATCAGTGATACTGACATTCAAATGCCGCACTCCCCTGCTGGCATCCTGTTAATCGGTAAGGAGGGGGTAGGGGGGATGGGAGGAGGTGGTAGGGGCTTGGGGAGAGGGAGGTGGGGCTTGGGAAGCAGGAGGGGCAAGGGGAGACAGGGAGGGGCTAGAAGAGAGGGAGGGAGAAGTGGGGCAGTGGGGTGGTGTGTCAAACCTGTGGCATGGTCTGATTATCATTGCCTGTCCTCAACCACATTTATTGACAATTCTACACAAGTCATAATCTTCACATTGACAGATCACAGCTCACTGCTCACTGCAATCAATTGAGAATGTAATTAGGCTGGCAGATGAGGGCTATTCCATAGTTATATGTTAATTGAATTTTCATAACGTATTTGATGTGAGACTTTTCAGGATGGTGACAGTTCCAGGAACTAATTAGCTAACTGGAAATGAGCTTAATGGTTTGGTCACAGAAGCAGATGGCAATAATAGAAGTCCAATCTCATAGTGCCTTTCTATAATAAGGACTCCAAGCCAATTAGGTGTCAGGTGTTAGGTGTCAGCCTGGTTCAGTTGGCAGCATTTTTGCTTCTGTGTCAGAAGGTTGTGGGTTCAAGTCACATATTAAGACTTTGAGCTCATAGTCTAGGCTGATACTCCAGTACATTGCTGGGATAGAACTGCATTGTCAGATCAGATGTGAAAGATCCTATGGCATTATTAAAAAATCAAAGGGAATTTCTCCCAGTGTCCTAATCATTACACTTCAATTTTATATGGATATAAGAGATGCATTGGAATGAGTAACTTTGAATAAAACCATATATTATAAGATGGAGTACTGTAGTACAGTGAGCACTCATCTTACAAGCGTGAGACCTGTGTTTGAATCCAGGCAGGGCGAAACTTTGGACAAGTTTCCTTATGCCTAATAATAATCCCTCTAAAAAATATGCAGTAAATTGGTCATTTCAATCCACGACTGTTTGTGGGACACTACTGTATGCAATTGGCTGCCACGTTTCGCTCACAAATATACAGTCAATTCACTTTACAGTAGAGTATATTCTGTGAAGCACTTTGAGACATCGAGAAGACGTGAAAAGCGTTATATCAAATGCAAGGATTATTATTATTACAGCAGCAACAACAAAATTACATGTGTACAGCGCCTTTCACATCAGGATGACGTAATTTCTGTGAACATTTTGAGACATTTGGCAATGTGATAAGGTGCTATAATAATGCTCTAATGAATGCATGGATTATTAATTATTATATGGGAAAGTATTCTATTAATCTGACGTTTGTCACACCAAACTCAAGAAAAATAATTTTAGATTACCGATAGGAGTCCCCATTTATGATACTGAGGTTTTATTAATGAATCCTGTTAAGAAATGTCATATGTTAGGTCCCAATATGTGGGAATAGCCCTGTCTAGCACAGTGATGAGTGAAATTTTGCTCTACCTCATCTGTTCTTGATTTTGATTTGGTCAGCTCGGTATCTGACACATGAGGAAACCCTTTATAACACTAAGAGTATACAACTTGCATTACTGAGAGATCTACAACGTGGCTAGCGGACAATATAAGTTAAATAAAGAGCAAAAAGCTCTGTATCAATTAAGCAAAAATATATTAATTTAGTTAAATGTGAGGCAGTCTGCTAAATGTAAAATCTTCAAGAACTTTCCATTTGCATAGGCGGAGAAGGGAAAACATTTGGTGAGATTATTAATAATAATAATCCTTGCATGTTGATATTCTTTCATGGTCAGATGGCATCTCAAAGCACTTCACAGAATTTTCTATGAAGTGCAATGACTGTGTATTTTGAGGCAAAGGTCCTTTTTATTAATAATTTTGCGAAGGTTTCTAGTGAACTTGAACTTGTTTTCAAAAAGCAGTTTGAATTTCACAGATATGTTTACAATATTTTATTATAAATCAAAAGAAATTACTCTAAATTTGCAGATATCACTGGGAAGATGATTACAATTGGACTGCAAATGCCCACCTCATACTTACAATAATCTTTGTATTTGATATAGAGCCTTATCACTTTGTCAGAACGTCTCAAAGAGCTTTTTATAATACAGTACTCGTAGTTTCTCTGCGATCTCTAGGATTAACTTGCTTCTATATCAAAACTGGAATTAATAATAATCCTTGCATTTCGTACAGCACTCCTCACATCAGACGGACATCCCAAAGCGCTTCAAATGTTATAAAATTTTATAAAATGTGTTTTGGGTGCAAATTAATTGATTCATGTCTGAATAAAAAAGATAGATAATATCAACAACAACAACAAAATTGCATTTATAAAGCGCCCTTCACGTCGAGAGCAGTCAGGTAGTCAGGTCTGACTGGGACCCGAGCGGGGGGGCGGGGGGGGTGGGGGGGGGGGGGTGGAGGGTGGAGGAAGGAGAGGGGGAAGAGTTAGTGGGGGAGCCAAAGGCGCGGTTGAAAAGGAAGGTCTTGGGACGGGCCTTGAAGGAGGAAAGGGAGGAAGCAAGGCGGAGGGGCTGCGGGATGGAGTTCCACAGTGTGGGAGCAGAGAGGCTGAAAGCCCAGCTACCGATGGTGGGGCAGTTAGGGCGGTGGACGCGGGATCAGGCCTGAGTCTGCTGAACGGCGGGTGCGGGCGGCTGATAGGGAGACAGTAGGTCAGAGAGATAGGCGGGGGTAAGGCCATGAATGGCCTTGAAGGTGAGGACAAGGATCTTGAATTCGATTCTCTGGGGGATGGGGAGCCAGTGGAGACGGGCGAGGGTGGGAGTGATGTGGTCGCGGAGCCTAGTGCGAGAGATATCCCTTGTAAACATCAATTTAAACTGTAATGTTATATTTGATAACAATTTCCAATGATATCCAGCACGTCTTCACAGATGTTATCTAATGAAGGCAATAAAGGAAATGCCCTCGTACACCCAATGTGTAAACTGCAAAGAGAGGCGCATTGCATGAGGAGCTCAATATTAGACTGACTCCATCTGCCCTATCTCTCCAATCACAAGCGAATTAGCCTTTGATGCTATGTGATCAAATTTAGAAATTTTGCTCAAATATTTTAATTCTATAAATCACTTTGGCAAAGGGCAATTTAATCCACAAGCAATTTGTCCATATGGGTGGATAAGAGCTAGCTGTTATTATCCTCAAACCTACAAATTATCAAATAAATAAGAAAAATCTAATTAAAGTAAATCCAAGACATAAATCCTGGAGGTATTAAATGGCTCATATAGGACTTATGTAGGATTGTGTGTAGGCATTCTTTGTGTATGAGTTGACTAAATTATTATTAAAAAATCTATGCTTTTTTGTTGAGATGAGGCATATTTATTACAGTAAAGAATATACCAAATAGAATAAAGCTTGGATGGATAGATCGTTAAAAAATATAAATATTGCACATAATATTGTGGTTGCCAAGGTAACAAAGGGGAGGGATCAAAACTACAAGAATTTTAAAATATAGCAACACAGGTGCAGTAGAAGCCCGTTTATCCGTGACTTGATGCACCAGCACTTCCGTATAACCGGCACGCCAAAATAAAAGTCCCCATTCGATAAACCGGAACTTATCCGGAACAATAGCAGTGGAGCATTTGTAAATGCATAAATAATAACATAATAAGAGAATATTGTATTGGCACTCACCGTCAAAACTACTCTCCTGCCCACCCACCCACCCACCCCCGCTGGTAGATGCTGCGCTTGAAGCCATGATGCTGCGGTTGAGGTATACAGTCCAGCGACCCCTCCCAAAATGGAGCACGCCAAGCGGATGAAAAAAACAGAGCGTTTATGACTTCCAAGTCATAGTAGCAGCAAGCCAATAACGCTAGCCGATAACCCACATTGTCGCGCAGGTGCATTATTTCAATTTGCTGCCAGTAGAGTCTAGCAGCTAGTAAACTCGCGCGACTTTAAAATCACGCTGCCACTTCTTTCACCCGCCTGGCGTCCCCCATTCAAAAAAGAATCGCTGGTCTGCAAACCCCAATCAGTAAAGGTGAGAAGCGCAAGAGAGCAGCCCCAACTACAAGCACTAACACAATACTCTGCCACTATCTGCTATTACCTAGTTTGGTGTGTATGGTGTGTGTTAATAGAATTTAAATTTTTTTATAGTGGATTTTCGGCCGCAGGTTGCTCGAATATCCGGCAGAAGCTTTAACCGGCATCGGCCAGGTCCCGCGGGTGCCAGATAAACGGGCTTCTATTGTATTAGGTCAAGGTAATCCTAGAATTCAATTGCAATTCATTTGTTCTCAATTCATACCATTCTAAATACATTTTCAAACATTTTCTTCCTAATATACAGTACACTACAGTGAGAAATTATTTTACTCATATGGTATGTGCATATTAACGTAAGTATGTACAGTACTGCCCTATGGGATTGTCTTTGATTCATTGTAGCCTTACCAAGCGGTATTGGATGGAGGACTTGAGATGGACTTAATCACTTCTCGTGCTTTCTCAATTCAACATCCAAATTCCAAAATGGTTAGTGTCCTGGGACAGGCTTGATGGTCTGAAATGACCACCCTTGCAAAAAAAAATGATGTGGAGTATAATTTGCAACACTTTCAATACCCTTTCCTTGTGCAATTTAACATAAATGTTTTTTTTTACTCTTTGGTTCATTCTCTGGTGTGTTATTTTGCAATATTACATACCAAGGTGACATTACTGACAGTGTTAGAGGTTTGACTTCAGTGATCAAATCATATGAGTTGAGCAGAAGTGCATGATTTTAAGACACGGTTACTGTGATTTATGTCACTCTATCCTTACATAAATCGCTTGAATATATTTTAAACAGATTAATCCATGGTAATTGTGCAAATGTGAAGAAGACTAGTTACTCATAATGTTATTACTTTGATTTTATCTTCTTTTGGCATGGATTAAAATACAGATTCTGTTTTGAATTTCCTCTATTGAGGGTTCAACAGACTGTTGAACAGGATATTATCAAAAACCTACAATACAATTGCGCAACTGTATGTCATGCCTGATGTCCATAGACAGATGGACACAATTCAACTCAATTTACATTTAATTAATATAGTCAGCCTTTAAATGAGCAATGATCTTAGTCATTTATTCAAATATGTCATGTATAAGTGCCTTTGCAAGATTTTCCATGTTCTCAATGAAAAGGAAGTTTCCACAGATTTACTGTTCGGGGCCTATTTTGGCAAGTGGCCCATAACGGAAACAAAATTGATGGTGAATTTTAAGTCTAAAAACTTGAGATTTAAAGTTGAATGTGTATTTTAATACTTCATAGTATGTTTTGGAGAATACTTCTTTCAAGCAGGCAATTGGGCTGCTGGTAATTATTTGGCTCTAGTACCTTTCTATATCTGTAACCTTCTCCTACCACTCATCATCTCTGCTCAGCTAACTGGGGTTTGCAATGCAGTCCCCTCCCCCATGCCACCATCAACGATTGAGCCTTCAGAGATTACACCCCTAAACCTCTGGATGCCCCACCACCACTCTCTCCTCCACCCACTTCCTCCCTCTCTCTATCCATCCATCTCACCCTCTGTATTTAGATCTCATCTTGCTCCCTCTATCTGTCTTTAGATCTCAAATAAAAACATACCTCTTGAACCACAATTACAGTTATCTACTCTTTCCCCCAATCTCCCCTTTCTCCCTTGCTTAACTTCCAACCCTGTCCTTATGAAGATCCCAAGACCTTATTCTACATGAAGGGCACTATATGAACATACGTTATTGTTGCTGTTGATAGGTGGACACAATGGTGAATTATTGAATGACACAAAGGCAAGCAATTAACAGCACACAGCAGTATTTGCACTTACAGTTTATAAGTCTATCGCTCAGCTCAGCTTGCAGTTTACTGAAAAGACAAGGGGAAAGAAGAGCAGGAAAGAGACTTTCATGACAGTGTTATCTTTCAAATTAAATTAAACCAGGGACGGAACACATTTGGAGTACTGTGTGCAGTTATGGTCACCATGTTATAAGGAGATTGGGGTAATATGGAGTGCAGATTTATTAAGACGTTAACCTCCCAGAGATCACGTAACACAAATCATTATTCAAGCCTGCAACCTCCAAGGCTGTATAGCATTGTATTAGAGCTGTTCCTTCGCCCACTGAGCCATTGAGAAAACTAACGAAAGAGCTTGTACAAATATATTAAAGTATGACCACTATTTCAACTATTCAACAATCCACAACAACAAGCAATTGGAGGAGATGAAATGGAGGCATTGGATCAAGTAGGAGAGTGAGGTCCAATGGGGGTAAATGCGGGAGAAGACGCAAACAAAGATGGATTGATCAACAAAGTCAAAGGTAGAGTCAAAAGAGAGGTTAAGGAGAACAAGGAAACTGAATGTTGTTAGTGATGTACTGACATCTATAAAGTTGGTACGAAAACTGTACAGTTGATGGTAACCATTCTGTGAGATATTAAACATCTTAAAGGGGCATAATCGGCTCCGTACTCTCTCTCCACACAGCACATTGAAATACAGTACATGGGTTATCCCTCCCTGGCTACAAAACCTATCAAGACCTAGTTTTTGAACCACTTTTTCAGCTACCTACTACACCCCCCACCCATATACATACACAAGGTCCCCCAAGCTCAGGTTCCTGGTTATCTTTGAAACATCTTCCTGAGGTGGAATGTGTCATACAAATGTAAATTGTAGTCACCTCCTTAAAACTATATTGGAGTTATTTATAACCAAGCGAGGAACAAATCCATGAATAATACCAACAGAAGAGAGCAGTGCTTAACTCACATCAGCAAATGTGCGAGCATGAGTGCAAGGGGCAGCGTAACCCCCAAAGACATCATGGTGTGACTTAGATATTTTGGGAGAAAGCATTTAATTAAATAGAATAATACAATGAAATGAAAGTAAAACCTTGGAATGGCAACATTTTATTATATAGTTGAGAGAGGTGATTGTTTCTGAGTTACTGGAGAGGAGAAAAAAAATGTTAAATAAAGATCAGTTGTTATCAATAAGCAGCTTCACTTCCGCATTTTTGTCACACTGATTCATAGACCGGTCACAGGCTCTTCAATTCGAAACAGATGTAGAAACACTGCAAAACCCTTGGTTATATCTGCTTTGCTGAAAGGATTGTGAGATCTGAGACTTGCGGTTTCTCGCAGCTGAACCGGGTAAAAACGTTCAAATCTTGAACTTAAAGAAATCAATCAGTTTGCAGAGAGAAATTAGATGCTTTGTAACTGACTGCAGGCACTGGTTTCCATTAATCTGTCTCAAAGAGCACATTCCTTTGAGTTGCACTATTGCTTGGTCACGATCCAAAGAAAATACACCCAAATTACATTTATAGAGTGCCTTTCATGTCGGGAAGATAGTAAAAGATAAGTCAAAATCAAGCTAGATGTTAAAATAAACCCTTCCTCCTCACTTCCCAGACAAGCATTAAATATTTCACCTGACCATAAAAATGTGATTCTGTTGGTATTGTGGCTGAAGGAACATTTTCTGGTTATATGGCCAGACTTTATGTCAAGAGCAGATAAGAGTCTTTTATACTATTTGTCCCCATATATAATATAATATAATATAATATAATATTATATTATATTATATTATAATAATCCTTGCATTTGGTATAGTGCCTTATCGTGTCTTTGAGATGCCTCACAGCGCTTCACACAATATTCTGTAAAGTGCATTGACTGTATATTTTGTGGGCGAAATGTAGCAGCCAACTGTGCACAGCAGTGTCCCACAAACAAGCATGGATTAAGCGACCAAATTATTATTCTTTTATTATCCCCGGAAAAGCAATCCCGTCAATCGACTAATAACCGTATTCCTACTTACTGCTAGGAAAAACAGAGGCTTGTGGTATAAGGATACTTGCTTAAGGTTTCGCCCTGCCCAGGAATTGAACCCAAGTCTCTCGCTTGTGAGGCAAGTGTTCATTAACCTCTGAGCTACAGGATTCCTATATCACTCATTAGTCTTCCCTCATTACATTGTCAGCTCTTGTTTCTCTTCTCTCATACCATGGGTACCAATAAACTAAAATGCAGCTTTTTATATTTTTCTCCTATTCTCTCTCCTCCGGTTGATACTAACTTCTTACAGTTAGTTTCACAGGCGCTAGTAATTATCTAATAATTATCTAACAGGAGTGGGAATGCTGACTAATTCTTTGTCTCTATACTCTCGGGATCATGAAGCCAGTTCTAGAATTCCTACTGCCATGTGGACAAGATCATCTAACTCAGCATTGACCTTGATTTAAATTGGGGTCTTAGCAGCTGAGTTTATAATAATAATATAATAATAATTCTTAGTATATGAGTTTCTCATTGGGTTGTGAATTCACAAATGCAGGTATCGTGAGAGCTAACATCATATTTAATATTATCATCTCTGCATCATCACAGTACTTACTCTCCACTCTCACACTATTAAAAAAAAATCCTATATCAATATCCTATATCCAACGACATTCAGCCTTTCTAGCATTTGTACCATTTTGCCTCAATACTGCACTGCTCTATTTGACTTCTTTCTCCTCGTTCTCGGGGTTGCACTCTCTGCATTGTCCTTACTTACCACCTCAGCGTCCGGTGCTGTGAGTTTGTTAAAGATCTCTGCTGCATTGCCCTCCAAGGATCTACTTGTTGCCTCAAGCAGCCTTTAGCTCTGTCCTGTTTCTATGACAACAACTAACTGGCAGACTGCCAGAACAATGCATTTAACTGAAAAAATTACGAATAGAAGACTCACAGCAGTGAGCAATGGTTCATAAAAGCGAAATTATATCAATGAGATTAAATGTGTACAGATTGTGTTCTATGTTTTTGTTAAATGGCCCAATATCAGCCCTCGTTCTTTACATTCCACACCTGGTTGCTTTATTAAATGTGTAGTATAAGTGCCTGGGTTACACTGCAAAAATGAAGCGAGATTGCTTTCATCAGCGGAAGGATGTGGAGTGCGAAGCCCTATTTACATTTGTCATCAGATTAGTCAGGAGTTAATAAACTAATCCTTATATAGTATTTGATATACTGTAATGCTTTTCACATCAGGAGGATGATTCAAAGTGGTTAACAGGATATGCTGTGAAGCATAGTGACTACCGTAAATCTCCGCGTATAAGGTGCACTTTTTTTCATGTCGGAAAGTCTCGAAAGAGGGGGGTGCGCCCTATACACAGATACAAGGAAAAAGACGACCAGCCCCCAGAGGTACGTCATCAAACTGTGCCGCCAGTACGACTACCCGCTCTCCAGGATCGGCAACACAGACCAGGCGCCACTCACCTCCGATGTCCAGTAATTCTTACTTCACGGTAATGCTGGGCTGCACCGCCGATGGATGTTTTTTTCGATGTAAATTTTTTTTTCGATGATATTGTCGGCGGAATTTTGTTTTTTCCACCGGCAATTTGGGAGAAGAAATGAAGGGAGGCAATATAGGCTAGATAGTACAATTTTAAATGGTGTGAAGGAACAGAGAGACCTGGGGATTTGTGTTAGTGACTCGTTGAAGGTGGCAGGACAGGTAGACAAGGCTGTTAAGAAGGCATATGGGATACTAGGCTTTATAAATAGGGGTAGAGAGTACAAAAGTCAGGAAGTGCTGACTAACCTCTATAAGACTTTGGTGAGGCCTCAGCTGGAATACTGTGTTCAATTCTGGTCACCACACTACAGAAAGGATGTGAAGGCATTGGAAAGGGTACAACGAAGATTTACTAGGATGGTGCCAGGATTGAGGGACTTCAGCTATGAGGAGAGGCTAGATAGGCTAGGGTTATTCTCTCTGGAGCAGAGAAGATTGAGGGGAGACCTAATAGAGGTTTATAAGATCATGAGGGGTTTCGACAGGGCAAACAGAGAAAAACTATTTCCACTCGTGGGTGAATCTGTGACTCGTGGTCACAGATTTAAAATAGTTTCAAGGCGAAGTACAGGGGAGCTGAGGAGAAATGTTTTCACTCAGCGAGTTGTTCGAATCTTGAATGCATTGCCTGAAAAGGTGGTGGAGGCTGATTCGATAACAACTTTTAAAAGGGAATTAGATATTTATTTAGGGAGAACAGGTCTATTAGGCTATGGGGAGCGGGCAGGGCAGTGGGATTGAATCGCTCTTTTCAAAGAGCCGGCACAGACTAGATGGGCCGAATGGCCTCCTTTTGTGCCGTAAAATTCTATGAATTTATGAATCTATGAATCTAATTTCATCGAAAATGCTTCCATTTTTGTTCGCTAAGAAAAGGTCAAAAGTGGAGGGTGTGCCTTATACGCGAGTGCGCTTTATACGCGGTATTTACGGTAAGTACTTTGCAGGCAGACGTGGCTGCCAATTGTGCACAGCAATGTCCCATAGACAGCTTTGAATTAAAAACAATTTGGGGATTTTTGGCTAGGACACTGAGAAATTCACATCCTTTTTCAAATAGTTCTATGGTATCCTTAACGTCCACCTGAAGTCTGACAGGGTCTCGGTTTAATATCTCATCTGAGGTATGGCAACTTTGATATTACTCCAAAGTGCTGGAGTGTCGACCTAGACTGAGTTCAACATCCCCAAGTGGAGCTTGAATTTATACTCTTCTGACTCACAGGTGAGATTGCTAACAACTGATAAAAGTTGATAAAAGTATAATGTATATTGGAAGTATGCAGTAAACATACTTGCAGAACTCGGGTGAGAATGATAGATGTTTAATGTTCTTAAACTCACTTATCAGAACTGTTTATATAATTAAAAGGCAACCCCCAAAAATTATTGGATGTTTAAAGATTTGGTTTGTACTTTTGTGTTTCTACAGTACTACAAAGAATATGAACTGAAATGCTGCTGACATCCCTTGTTCAACGTAGGAATTAAATTCATGAGTTGATAACTTTTTGATATCATAGAATCTTATAATTTTACAGCACAAAAGGAATCCATTCGGCCCATCAAGTCTGTGCCGGCTCTTTGAAAAGAGCTATTTAAAGTCAATCCCACTCCCCAGCTCTTTCCCCATAACCCCGCAAACCCAGCCTCCCAAATAACCATCCACCATCTCTTTTAAAAGTTGTTAATGAATCGGCCTCCACCACCCTTTCAGGTAATGCATTCCAGAATCGAACAACTCGCTGCGTAAAAAAAATTCTCCTCACCTCCCCTCCCCTCTGCTTCTTTTAGAAACTACTTTAAATCTGTGACCTCAAATCACTGACCACAACCACCAGTGGAAACAATTTTTCTTTGTTTACCCTATCAAATCCCCTCATGATTTTGAAACCTTCTATTAAGTCTCCTCGTAACCTTCTCTGAGAAGGTCAATGAGAATAAACCTAGCCTCTCTAGCCTTTCCTCATATCCAAAGTCCCTCATTCCTAGTACCTTCCTGGTAAATCTCCTCTGCACCCTTTCCAATGCCTTAACATTCTTCCTAAAGTGTGGTGCCTAGAACTGACCACAATACTCTAGCTGAGGCATAACTAATGTTTTATACAAATTAATCATAACTTCCTGACTTTTGTACTCTATGCCCCTATTTATAAAGCCTTGTATCCTGTATGTTTTTTTACCAGCCTTATTCACTTATCCTGCCACCTTCAAAGATTTACTTTCATGAACCCCCAGGTGTCTCTGTTCACCCCCCCCCTTAAGATTGTACTATCTAGTCTGCATTGCCTCTCCTCATTCTTCCTCCCAAAATGCATCATCTTGCATTTCTCCACATCAAACTTCATCTGCCATAGGTGTGCCCATTTTACCATTCTATCTATATCCTCACATAGATATGATAAATATCACTAATGCTAATTGTCACAAATGCTTGCGATATTTTGGTTCAATACTAAACAAACACTGGGAGCACCAAGCCACTCCTCATAGGTGCTTTCTCCATCTGTCATTCCTGCAAATCCATCATCTCTAATTTGTTTTGAAATTATTATTATATGTTTTGCTTGTTAACCAGCCAGCTGTATCCGTGAATGAAAAATCCGAACAGCACTGAAGTCAAATCCACTTTTCACAATCTTTAGGAAACAGCCATTTTGTAGATAGAGATTTGTATTGTTGGTAATTACAATGTCATACACCTTTGGAAAAAGTAGCAGGTCAAAAAAGTGGAGCAGATTGACGCTTGTAACACCCAATAGAGTTAAAATAATCCATGGAAATCTGTCATACGCTTTGAAACTTGTGTTAGAATAGCATGGGAATCGATGGGGTGGGATTTACAGTACATTTTGTTCTATGTGCACAAATTGGAACCTTCTGTTGCTGCAGTCACACAAATCTCTGAAGTTCATTTTATCATTTACACATTTGCACATCTGTCTACTTTGAGTTACTGCAAAACTAAAACTGATCTGACACATTTTGCCGATGGGTATGAAAATGATATAATTTGGAAAGGCGAGTGAGGGCGTTCATTTTTTCTTTTATTTTCTCTGCAATTTTCTCCATTCTCCCTCCATTCCCTGAGCGCCATTTTGCAGCTTTTATTTCACAGGATCAATATTTGTAGTATTTGCTGAATAGAGTCTGCCTGCCTTTATAATTCTGCATCTCTACAGATGCATTTAAACTTACCAGGGTCCCCAGGCTGGAAGGTCCATTATTGATCATCTCCCCCTAGATCTGTCATGTCCTCTGCCAGGCATTGACATGGTTCTCTACGTATTCCCAGATCAGCTGCCTGTTGTGGCCAACAGCCGGAATCTTGTCAAGGACAAAGATGCTTTGACCCCTCAGTTGATCCATATTGAGTAACAGCCAAAGCATTGTTGGGAAAAACCTATCACTGTGTATAGCAGTTTGTGAACTCCCCATAGCTGAAGTTACCCACACATGGCCTTTAAACAGCATTCAAATATAGTAACTCATTCCTCACTCCCTTCGCCTCGCCCTCTCCTTTCCCATTTTCAGGTCTCGGCTAAAGACCTTTCTTTTCGACCGCGCTTTCGTTCACCTTCTTCCACCTCCCCCTGTATCGGCCCCGGGATCTGTTATTGGCAAGCGCTTTGAGATGCCATTCGGCGTGGAGAGCACTATATAAATCCAAGTTGTTGTTGTTGTAACATAGGAGTCTATCAACCTTTTCAATGCCTTTCATTATTTTAAACATTCCAATGAAATCACCCTTGAGCTTTTCAGTTCTAAGAAATAAAATCCCCGTTTACTCAGACTCATGTCCCAGGTAAGCTCTTTCATCCTGTGTATTCATTCACTTTAAATTATTTACTTTTCATTTAAGAAAGAGCAATTCTGCTCTTATTTCACCGTTACTGTACTTTATAGATTATTAACATGATTTTCAGTTGTTTTTTAGGTGATTTGTGTTCAGAAGCAGCTGCAGGAAGGGAGTACTTCAGTCTATGCTTACCTACTGTTCAGAATCTTGAAGCTTCACAGTGGGCACATCTGTTTGCCAAGGACACCTGTAAGATGACCTGGAGTAAGCAGTTAATGTTGAGTAAATCTGCTACATGGCACTGAACTTGGACTAGAATACCTCTAGAGCACCAAGCTGGCATTTCACCCACAAAATATACAGCCAATTCACTTTACCTTATATTCTGAAAAGTGCTTTGAGGACGTCTATAAGTCACGATAAGACGCTATATCAAATGCAAGGATTATTATTATGTCACAAGCTGACCTATAAAGATCCTCCCACTACACTGAAGGCAAAAGTGCATTGAATAAGCTGATGAGGACATTCTGGTATTTGGGACGGCAACTGCTGGAAAACTTCACCTGGAGTCTAGGTTTGTGAACACTTGTTTGTGTGTCCATG
Organism: Hydrolagus colliei; assembly: GCA_035084275.1. Taxonomy (NCBI): domain Eukaryota; kingdom Metazoa; phylum Chordata; class Chondrichthyes; order Chimaeriformes; family Chimaeridae; genus Hydrolagus; species Hydrolagus colliei. Next base: position 11,708,729 of record CM068744.1, on the reverse strand, counting down.
GCTTGGAACCCATCACGATCGGTCTGCAGAATGGTAGCAACAACAGCTGAAGCTCCACACGTAACTGGTGGAACGATTGCTCAATGGGTAAAGATGTGTATCTGAGCTGGGGGCAGGAAGATATAATATAATACAATTTACATTTATGTACAGCCTTTTACATCGGGTGGACATTTCCAAGCTCTTCACAATGCACCTGAGCAGGGGAGGGAGTGGGGGGGGGGAGAGTGCGAAGGGGATGTGGAAGATCCTAGGAAGACTCTCACACATTTCATTCTGCTCACCAAGAGACGTACGAGAGGTTCCTGGTACCACTTATCAGAGGTCTAAAAAAAACAACTATTCACTATCCTTCTGTCTCCATGGTGACGCATCTTGACGTGTAATATTGGAATCAAATCAATCCGCTGTGCTGATCTCAGCAGTCTGGGTACTGAGTCTGGGAGATACTCTCAATACTCCAATGCTGGTGCCAGCCTGGCCTATCAGCTGAAATTGGAGGGGCAGACTGGTCAATGGTAGCAGAAATTCATGACGCTTGGGCTTCTGTTAACTGTGCAAGCTAAAGCCCTAATAGATGAAGTGGGCAGCTTGCCAGAGAGTATTCCCAATGGCAAGCTATGTGTGTTTTGCTGCTAATTCCAGTAGTATCCCAATGGGACACACTGGGGCCCTCAACCCTTTGCAGCTACCAAAGAGCACCAAGTGCTTTCTGAAATAAGGCAAGCAGGATCCGTCTGTCTGAAGAGAGGGTACATATTCCATTCCAGACAAATGGGAGATTTGCATTTTTTCTATAAGTTTCCAGCAGTTCCTGTGCAGATAAAAGCCAGTTGATACTATCTTTTGTTCATTTGACTCAGTTCCGCATTCAAACTTCTGCACCAAAATCAAAACATTTTGTGGGATAAAATAATTTGACTGCTGTGAATTGAAGGATGTTCCGAGGTATAGACCACATTCTGTGAAATCGTTGAGACATTTTGATGTGACAAGGCGCTCCATGGCACCTACACATCATCATTTACTTCCCGCTGGTGTTTTCTGATTGCTTACTTACTGTGGTGTGCACAGGGTTACCGAGTGGGAAATTCTGACTTATTGCTATATTTGTATTCAGAAATGACTCAGATTCAACCCATGATTTATTCCCGCATTATCTTTAAATAAGGTTCCAGTTTTCCATTTTTAAAAAAAAAAATTTTTTCGATGCTTGATATCAACTCTTAGGGTTTTGCTTTGCTTTTTTGAGAAATTTGGAAAATGTGGCAACTATAGAAACAACAACAAAATTACATTTATAATAGTAATTTTTACCAGTTCAAATCAGAAAGCAATAAGCCTATGTATTTACAATGGGTGGAGAAAAAAATTAATTTCCAAAATTTGACCTGAAGGCTGATGTCTTTAACTACATTTTCAATCATATAAGCAGCTTGATCGCTGGAAAGCCCAGCCTTTCGAGGTTATGTGTCTGCCTTCAATGAAGTCGATTGTGTAAAGTACACTTGCACACCATTTCTGTACCATAACCAATGAAGATATTCCTTTTTGAATAAACTCCCTTCACTTGTACTTTTGTGAGATCTGTCCTCTTCATTTCATCACTGCCATGGTGCTGTGGATCATTTTCCCCCCCACTCTCAGACAAGCCAGCAAGTTAATACAATATTGCTCAGTCAGCTGAGAGAGGAGAACACTGAGGCTTATTTTGTCTTTTGACTTAGATTAAATGTCTTACGTCAGCTCAGGGCCTTCAAAATAGGCACTGCTGAGCTCAGCAACTCATATAACTGGGAATTACTGAGGTAAATCAGTTTACCACATAACACATACTGTTCACAAAAACAAGGTGTCAGAAACTAGCATCCAATTTAAAAGTGATTTTCAGGTAGTTTTCAAAAATATTGCTTCAGCTAACTTTAAGTGGTATTAATATTAAGGCCATGTGAGATTACAGCCCCCCACCCCACCCGGTGCTCTTCAATCAGATCATTTGAAATGACTCGCTTGACTTTTGACCTACTTCCTAAAATCAATTCATTCGTAATGATTATTCATTTCATAAAATCGGAAAGTCAGGTCCCACTTTTCAAAAAATATTCCCAGGTACTATAAGTCTTCTCTATTTCTTCCCCAGTGCCTCCTTTTCTGAGGCTGATGTTGGGATATGGTACCAGGCACCAGATTGACTGATGTATCTTTCTGGAAAGATTGTTCACCGACTATATAATGAAAAAGACCATCTCAGCACAGCTCAATCTTACTGACACTTGATATTCTTACACACGCTGAACCAAAAGGTACTTTTTGGTGTATTATTTGACATCTAAACCTGATCCTATCTGGACCCATATCCCTACACCTACACTTTCCAGCAGGTCTGCCACTACCTCACCCTTCAGGTAAAACTCAGGTTAGCTCTCATGCTTTCATCATATCCAGGCTCAACTATGCTTACCGGCCTCCCCAACTCACTCCATAGGCAGTAGATCATCTAGAACGCTGCAGCCCATGTCCTCTCCAGTGCCAAGATCCACAAACCTATTACCCCCATTCTCGTCTGACTCCACTGGCTTCCCATCATTCAGAAGATTCAATTCAAGATCCTGGTTCTCACTTTAAAGCCCTCCATGACCTTGCCCCACCCTTCATCTGTGACCTCCTAACCCCCTTCCAACCTGTCTGCTCCTTCCGCTCAAAGGGCCCCGGCCTGCTCCGTGTCCACCGACCCACCTCCTCCACCATCGCCTTCAGCCACTCTGCCCCCCAACCTTTGGAATTCCATCCCACAATCTCTCCGCCTCGCCCACTCCCCAGGCTCCTTTAAGTCCCACCTGAAAACTCTCCTCTTCGGCCATTCCATCGATCACCTCCGTTCCCTTCCCTTCTATTCACCCTCATAATCCTGACTCCAGCTCGGGTTTAATACACTGACTGTACAGCACTTTGGGACATTCTCCTGAAGTGGCACCGGGAGATATTCCCTTTTCTTTTGAAATAGTGTCATAGGTTCTTTAACAGTCACCTTAACAGGCAAACTCAGTTTAATATCTCATCCAAAGGACGGGGTATCCAACAATGCAACCCCTTCCATCTTTTTTTTTAAAGTCAGTCTACTTCTTATCTGTGCTTTCCATCATATTTTCTACTACTGTATTCCTATTATTCTCTTTGGGAATTGAAAGGCGCTATATAAATATAAATTTGTATTGGATTATAATGTATTTGGGGATTGTTGGCCAGAACCCTGGGAAAAACTCCCTTTTCTTTTCAAACAATGCTTTGGGATCTTTGTCATCTAACTGAACAGACAGTTAGGATCTCAGTTCAATGTCTCATCTGAAGGACGATACCTACAGCAAAACAGTACATGTCCGCCATTGTATTTGAGTGCATGCCTAGGTTATATGAGTTCCAAGTCCTGACATGGGACTTGAACGCATGACCTTCTGAGTTCGAGGCCAGAAGTGCTATCATCTGAAGCAGGCTTACACTATATTCCTGCTCTCAGAAACTCTCTCACTACGTCCCTCTATCTAAATGGCTTTCCCCTCTGCTTTCAAAACCCATTTTAAAAAGTAGTTCTTCGAAGATCTCTGGTCTACTTCTCCTGTCTCCCTCCTTGTTTTAGCTCCCTTCTCTGTCTGTAAGTGTATTTATATTTAAACTTTGACAGATTTTCTGTGATGGACAGAAACAATTAAAATCAAATTCCACTCAATATCTAATATTTCAGAACTGACGAAGGATTGTGGACCTGAAATATTAATTCGCTTTCCCTTTCTCCATAGATGCTCCCTGACCTGCTGTGTGTTCCCAGCGATTTCTGTTTTGTTTCAGATTTCCAGCATCTGCAGTATTTTGCGTTTTTGTTCCACTCAAGTTCTTATAAAGTTCCATCCGTTATTTTCTTCAAACTATTAAGAACTGGTTATAAAACGGATCTACTGTATTAAATCTGTAAAGAGGATTGTGGTCACTCCAAACCTACTTTCCCTGAAATCCCAATAATGACTTAAATAACTATTTAGGAATTGCATAAATTCAGAGATTATTTTAACAAGAGAATAGATGACTTTGATTCAATTGAGCGGAAACATACTAATTTAATAATCATTGAATTAAAGGTGAAAGTTATGTCCTCGACCACGTACAGTTCTTGGTTTATTCTTGGAAATGCAATATGTTAATAGACAGCTGTGAAGCAGAGGAAAGGAGTAACATAATTAATTAACTGTCTACATTCCACTGTTCAGCATTTCATTCAAAGTGTGCGTCATTTATCTGCTTCTATTAAAATAATGATGATTTCCACCTAAGGGCAAGAAAAATCTACCATTAAACCTGTCCGGAAATTGTAAATACTGCAGCCCATTATAGATGTTGCTAAACTGGAATGAATCCCTGTGAGATCAGGTCAAAAATGAAATTATACGGCAGTGGTATCTTTATAAAAAGAAGATTACATGGTATTCAGGGGGAATGGAATACAAGTTCTGTGCCTCTGGAAGTTGAAATAAAGCATAAAGAATTGCAAGCTCATGATCCTTGTTAAGGTTCTTGTCATCTCTCATCCAAAGGCTTCTTCCTCTTTGTCTTGTCAGCCTGGCTCTGAGTCAGAATGATGTGGGTTCAAGCTGTACATCGTGACTTCAGATTCCACATGCTCTAGACTGAGGTGACATTTTTCGGATGAGATGCTAATTGACATTTCTTTGCCTGTTCAGGTGGACGCTAATCATCCCATTGCCCTAATCGGCAAAATATTTTAACACTCCAGTAATTATCAATGGCACCACAGCCATGGAAAATGTATTTACTCTGGGAAAAATACAACAGACCTGCTCTGGTGGTGGAGTTGGATGAGGAGAGATATAAGGAGAAAAGAGAATCAGATCGTTGAGAAATCAACATACAGAATTTTTAAGGACCCTTGTCATGCATGTCACAAAGTCTGCAAGTTAAAGAATAGTATTCAGAACTCCCAGTCTCTCAAATTAATTCTAGTGCCTATCTATTGCTGTGAAAATCACAGAAAACATCAGTTGACAATGATTTTCCTATTGTAATTAGTTTTACTGATTACTGGGGAGAGAATAAATGACAGAAGCAAAAAGAATTGGATCCAAAATTCAAAATCAGATTATCAAGGGGATCTGTGTGTCAGATTTATCATTCTAAGTGGCTGACGATTATTATAACTCGGTTTAATCATTCAACTTGTTATTCTTACAAAAGCTTATTCAAGACTGTGTTCACAGGGTGACTTTCCTCACTTTGAGGAAATTAACTTGGGAATTAACATAGTCTCAGTGTGATCTCCTAAGTAATGGACGTGAAGTAAAGTATGTAACCAAGAATGATCATACATTAGGTTTATGGTATAACTAAAACAACATCCTTTGGATGAGCTCATGGTCCTGTCTGTGGTGGACGTTGAGAGATCCAAAGCTACTATTCAAAAGGAGAAAGCAGTTTCTCCTCGTGTCCTGGCCAACAAATACCAGATGAAATTGGTCATTCCATTCACTTCATGGCTGGTTCTAGGACATAGCATTGCACAAATTAGCAGTCATGTTTGCCTGCAGATATACAGTCACTATACTTTATAGTAAATCTTGTAAAGCGCTTTGAGATGTCTTAATGACATGATAAAGCACAATATAACACTTCCGAGGATTATGGTTGGCAGATGTAACATGGAAATTTGCAATATTTTTGACAACCACCTGCTGGATATGATCTTAAATTTCTGCCAATTGCTGTGGTGTAAAGTGTTACGGCCAATGACCAGTGATAAGTGAAAGTTCTGCAACAGAATAATAAACAAACGAGATTAGAGGTGACCGAAAGAATGGTCAAAGAGGAGGGTCTTGAGGCAGACTTTGAAGGAGGCATAGGATGGAATGAGGTGAAGGGACTTCAGAGAGTGCCAGAGAATGGCAGCAAATATGCTGAAGGCCCAACTGCCGATAGCGTGGTGGGCAAGATGGGGGAAGTGAAACAGGCCAGTGCTTGCCAACCAGAGGGAGTGGACAGTTTGGTAAGATTTTAACAGGTCACAGAAGTAAGTTGGAGTAAGACCGTTGAGACTTTAAAAGCAAAGAAAATATTCTTGAACCCAATCCTCTCGGAGATGGACAACCGGTGGAGCCGAGAGAGGATAGGAGGGAATCCACTCCCGGAGCTTGGTGTGGGAGAAGACACAAGCTGCAGAGTTCTGAATAATCTGCAATTTATGGAGGGAAACGTTGGGAAGACCATCAAGCAATAAATTAGTATAATCGAGCTTGGACATGATGTAAACATGGACAAGGGTCTCAGCAGCCCGTGCGGAGAGATAGTAGTGGAGGTGGGGAGTGTTGCAGACATGGAGGAAGTCACGGATGTGGGGTTTAAAGGACGGTTGAGACTTGTACCAGTCACTGAGGTTCCGTACTGGCATCCAATATAATTATGCGGTCAGCGCCTAGAGTTGCAAAAGCACTGATGAAAGCCAAGCAGGAGTGCCTCTCTCTTGCCAACATTCAACTGGAAAACATTGTTGTTGTTGAATTACTTGTATAAAACATTACAGATATTCAGAACCTAGGTAATCTAGTATCCAATCACATGTATATTTACTACTCCATAAAAAATATTACTGCCAACATTAAATTTACAGAATCACTCCAGTACAAGGAATATCCAATATGTTACAACTTTACAGCAATTAAGATTATCAAGAAGGATCAGGGACTATAGGCGTATTAATAGTCGTCTATAAAATCTCCAAATTCTCAAAAGGGTAAGGATTTTCCATTGGCATTGCTCCAAGTTGGTTTTGTGTGGTTCCATTGTGCTATTTAACTTCAAACTTAACTGGAAACTAATTTAGTTCCAGAATGAGGTTGTTTTCCATCCTGCTCTATCTTTAGTAGCATCAAAGTGACTGATTTCATGGATTAGTTCAGTCATGTTGTTTTAGTCTGGTAGCCAATTTCAGTTAAACCATACCCAAAATACTGCAGATACTGGAAGTCTAAAACAAAAACAGAAGCACTGGGAACACTCAGCAGATCATGCAGCATCTACGGAGAAAGGAAAGTAGTCAACATTTCGGGTCTACAACCTTTCGATAGAACTGGATCAGTTTTGACAAAGGGTCGTGGACTCAAATTGTTGACTGAGTGTATCCAGCGATTTCTGTTTTTGTTCATTTAAACCATAGTTGGAGTATTTATGTAATTGCAGCAAATAAGCAGAAAATAATACCTTTGAATCTCCAAAAGATATTGAAACAATGTAGTCAGTTTGTCAAGCTTCATGTCGATATTTGGGTTCATAATCCAGGCTGACATCCAGTGCAGTAGAGGGAGAATACTGTATTCTCCTGGTGCCATTCTTCAGATATGCCAATCCCATGCCCACCTATTCATCTTAATATTAAAGATCACAAGACCCTATTCAAAAAGGGAAATTAATTTCTTCCAGAATGCTGACTAATAACCCAAAGATTAGCTGCAGTGTTGGCCTGTAGATACAGTCAGTGCATTACCTGTAAAGTTTGTTTTAGCATTGTAGCTGTCATCCACCTCCAGTTTAGTTTCTTGCACCTCCGCCTCCGACTGTACCTTACTTTAAATGCAGCCGAATCCCTTGTGCTTGTGTTTGTCATCTCCCGCTTGGTTTACTACAATGCACTCCTCGCCAGTCTCCCCCACTCTGCCATTCAAAAGATCCAACTGAATCAGAACTCTGTGACTCGCATACTGACCCAGGCAAAACTTTATCTCCACATCTCACCAGTTCTGGCCAGGCTCCACTGGCTCTCCATCACTGAACGGATTGATTTCAAGATCTTCACACTTACGTTCAAATGTACTCACCCTCTGGCACCTCCCTACCTCTCCGATCACAGTTTAAATGCTCTGAGACGCTACGCAGCAAGGAGGGCACTGTATAAGTGCAAGTTGTTGTTGTTGTCATGTTACATGCAATTGCTTTTATTCTTCTATTATAATAAACAAAGATGAATTGATGATACAAGCATCAGGTACAATGCAAATCAGCCAAGGTTAGTCAGGTACTTAGTGATTCCAATTGTTATGTTAAAAATTATTATACAATGTGATACTGGTTCTCACTACACAATAGGTTAGATCAGAGAGATTCATCTCAGATTGGTTGTTTGATGGCTTGAGGATATTGATTTACCTCAAACAGATGAGATGGACCTGTTTAATATGCAACATTTCCGTCTCTAACATTATGCACTAAAATTACAATGAATAGGTTATTTAGGAAACTTCTTTGAAGCCGAAGGAATCAGAAATGAGTTGCATTTAAAAGCCAGTTTGAAGTGAATTTGCTGTGTTATATCTTTTGGTGTATAAAAGAAAAAAAATCACATAAAGAGAACAGCTCTTCGGTTCTGCTGTAGACCAAGTGAACTCCTTTATTTGTCTTCAACGGTGGTGTCTTAACAAAAGAAAATCTAATCAATTCATCCTGAGAGGAAGAAAGGGAACACTAGTTTGAAAGGACTGAGAGACATGAAAAAAGAAAGTTATAGCACAGAAACAGGCCATTCAGCTCCACGAGAATATACTGTGTTTATATTTGCACGTGTATCCAACACTACTAACCTCTTCTCCTATACCTCTATTACCTTTTCCCTCATGCATGCTTCACATTTTGGAAGGTCAGTTGAAAGTTAATTTTTAAAGCTATGTTCAATTGAATACCTATTTTACTAATTGTGTTTTGTGATATATTTGACTCTGAATAAAAGTTGTATTTGTTTTGCTATTCAATTTGCTGGGCTTTGCAGTAATATTAGTCTTATGAGAGATACGCTACTGTGTGGAGAGTGTGTCTATCTCTGGTAGCACAAAGGCTTGTTGATTGCTTGGGTAACAACCGATCTTTGTGGTCAAAGCAAAGGAATAGCAGTGGTTGAGATCTGAATTCCTCAGTCTTTTTGACATCAGGGACCAGCTCAGTTTCTTCTCAAAATGGGCAGACCATTTAAGAACATAAGAACATAAGAATTAGGAGCAGGAATAGGCCATTTGGCCCTTCGAGCCTGCTCCACCATTCAATAAGATCATGGCTGATCTTCTCACCTAACTCTGATTACCTGCCCTATCCCCATATCCCCTAATCCCTCTATTTTTCAAAAATCTATCAGTCAAAGCCTTGAAAATGTCCAAGGACTGAGCATCTACAGTCTTCTGGGGTAGTGAGTTCCATAAATTCACTACCCTCTGCGTGAAGAAATGTTTCCTCAACTCTGTTCTAAAAGGCTAACCCTTAATTTTAAGTCTGTGACCCCTGGTTATAGATTCTCCTACCAGGGGAAACAGTCCCTCAGTGCCTACTTTATCTAGCCCTTTAAGAATCTTATATGTTTCAATAAGATCATTTGTAAATGAATTGGTGAAGTTACTGAACCTACAGGAGTTATGAGATAACAAGGTCACATTTCAAGACTGAGACCGATAGTTTTATAAAAGCTAAAGGGATTAAGGGATATGAGGATAGGGCGGGTAAATGGAATTAGGATAGAAGATCAGCCATGATCCAAATAAATGGCGGGGCATGCTCAAGGGGCTGAAATGCCTACTCCTGCTCCTACTTCTTATGTTCTTATGTAATTATTGTCAGCCTAGCTCAGTTAATAGCATTCTTGCCTCTGAGTCAAAAGCTTGTGGGTTTAAACCCCATGTTAGAACTCACATTCCAGGCTGACAATGCAAAGCAAAATATCACATTGTCGGATGTGCCACAGGCTGCATAGCATTGTTCCACAAACAGCCATCAAATGGATGACCGATTTTATTTGGGGAATTCTTGGGCAACTCAATGAGAGAAACTCCATTGTCTTTAACGCCCAACTGAAGACAGATGGGGCCTCAGTTTAATGTCTCACCTGAAGGATGGCATCTCCAACAATGCAGTGTACCCTCAGCACTGCACTATAATATCATCTTAGAATTCGATGCAAGTTATTCTTTTTTAAAAAGGTTGAATTGTATTTTTAGGTGCTCCAAACATTTTTACGCCAACTTCAGTTTCCAAAACATTTGCAGAACATTGCAATTAATTACATTAAATAGCAATCTAGAATGAACAGCACCAAGTGCTCTCAACATACGTTTGGAGAGGAACAAAATATACATTTATTCAGATAAGAGGAGGTGGGGCATGAAAGGATTCTAAAGGCAGATATGTTCTCCTGCCCTCCCAGTGTGAAAGGCGCTATATAAATGTTGATTTGTACTTTATTGTATTGATTTGTATTGTATTGCTGTGCACTATCTGACCACTGTACCACTGTAGTCTAACAGTTGAGTAGCTTTATTTCTCCCTTAATCTCTCTGTAAATGAAACCCTTGTACAGTACAGTATTCTCATTGTGTGTGTGGAGGGAGGCGGTCACCTTGTAATCCAAAGGACTGCAACTCCATTAATGCAAAGCTCCAGGGGTGTCAGACCAGATTGTGAGTTCAAAGAGTGTTGCCCCTGATGTTCTAACTCAAGAGATGCTGCCAACAGAGTCAGGCTAACACTGCATCAGAAACCTCTAGAATTGCTCCAAATCCATTAGGATTTTTAACACATTATTTTTTCTAATCCAATTTCTCCCTACTCCTCTCCTGATGTGATTTGATTTATTTTTCCTTCTGCTCAAGTATAGTTCCGCAGATATCAGTCCACCCTTGGACAATTCTCACTGTTCAACCGTTCAACCATTCAACTGGAAGCCTTAACAGTGAGTGTCTGTGTTAGACAATCCGATTTCACAGCCATATCTGATATTGTCCGCACCCGATGATCATGTGTGCACCGTCCAACAAGAAATATAGTAATTGGAACAGAATTGGTTGAATTTTGCCTCACTAACTCAAGGACCTTGAGGCCTATTGTAGCACTCCAAATGATACATTGACTAAGATAACAACAATCATTTAATTTGTTTATGACTAGAATATCTAAACATTTCAAAGCATTTCCCAGGTAATTACTGTCATGTTAAACAATGCAACATTTATATTTACTAAGGTTCCACAAACAGCCATGAAGTGCATAACTGATTCAATGTTGGCTGGGACTTCCTTCTACTGTCAGGAATCTTTAACATCCAAGTAAACAGGTAGGTGTTTCAATTTCTCACCCAACACACACTATCGCCGACAATTCAGCTCCATTAGGAGAGACTGATTTAACCTGCCACTTTCAGGGCTGCACTGGCTAATGCCATTCCCTATTAAGCCATTAGGTGATGTCCTCTGTGCCCTGCTTAACGTATATTGTGGAAAAGATAAGATTATTCTTCCTTCAGGGCTGATGTCAGATTTATCTGGTTATGTAATTGACATAATTAATATTTCAGACTGCACTCCTATCTGCTCCACTCCCCCTGTGGTAGGTCAGAGATAAACTCTCCTGTGAATGATGGGGCCGGTACAAGATAGACTTTATTAAAAGCGTAACTGATGAGGTAGATGCATGCTTCTCTAATGCAAGGTTGCCATGGTGCCCCTTTGGGAGGCTGAAAAAGTCTATAGTCAAAGTCATAACATGTTCTTAGTATAGGCAATCATGTCAAACAACTCGGATGCAGACTACTGTATATTGTGAAGACTAAACACTGGAGTTCAGATATATTTGTTCATGAGATAAATCTTTTACGCACACTGAAATCTAATGAACTACTGGGGTGAAAATCATTATCACATTTTGTGTATATTCCACTTTGTTTTCTAAGTGCTGTTCCTAATTTTTATCCTGATTGAAGGTGGTCCACCTTAGATCAGTCCTGATTCGCTGAATGAAGTTTCTTGACCACAATCAAAAGGGTCACCTCAAATATAAGTCTCAGAAGAGACTTTATGAAAATATATATATTTTTTGAATGGAATTTCTTCTTATAATTTACAGATATTGATATCTTGCATTGATTTACTGCAAATCGTTCCGAGACGCTACCCATCGTGAAGGGAGCTGTATAAATACAATTTGTTGGAATTTCAATGTGATGAAACAATTAACAAAGGCAGATTTTTGGTAGTCACAGACTGCTGGAGTCTAAACAGTTAAACTCACACACCGTTCCATTTATAGCACTAACTGGCTAATATTCCTACTGCTTGTTAAGCTAGGACCACCTACCTATTAGGGCTTTGGCTTGCAGGGTTAACGGGAGCTGAGTGGGATGACTCCTTGCCCCTAGTGATTGGTCTGCCCTTCCAAATCCTGTCGATGAGCCAGGCTGACTGTGCTGTCATCATCAGTGCCCTGCAGTACTATAGACCTGCTGACTCAGAATCCGGACTCCCGAGACCGCCACAGAGGGCTGGTTCGATTCTGACATTCCGTTAATGATTCCACAGTAATGAGCCAACTAAACAACAGCACTCCTTTAGAGGACACCAACAACAGATGTATCAAATATGTGTGATATAAAAAAAACAAATACTGTACTGCAGATGCTGGGAATCTGCCACAAAACAGAACTTGCTGTGAACAGTCAGCAGGTCAAGCGCACCAGATGGTCACTAAAGAGGGGGAAGGGGAAGGTGAGCTGTTATGGCCTAAAATTAATGAAATCATTATTGAACCACAGGGGTGTAAGGTCCCCAGCAGAGGTAGAGGACATTGGTGAGACCAAATGCAGATTACGTGAACGATTTTCCGAACACCTCCATTCTGTCCGCAAGTACACCCCCGATCTACTGATTTCTTGCCATTTCAACTCTCCTTCCCACTCGCAGTCTGACATCTCCATCCACGGTCTCCAATGAACTGCAGCGCAAGCTCATCTATCTGCTAGGGACCTTACAGCACTCTGGCGTCAACATTGATTTCAATAATTTCAGGCCATAACAGTTCACTTCTCCCCACCTCTACCACTTCTTCTGTAACCATCTGATCTGGCTGCTCTGTTGCAATTTCATCTCTTCTTTGCTTTATGTAATTAATGCTTCTTCTCTCCAGTTTTGTTGCAAACCATCCTACACCCTTTGTTTACACCACGAACACCCCTTTAACCCATCATCTCCTATCCTCCAGCTCATTTTCTCCTTTGTCTTCCTTGCCCTGCCTCCCCCTTCTCTGTTAGTCCTTAAAAGCCTCTCCCACTAAACATGCCCCAGTTCTGAAGAACTGGACCCAAAACGTTGACTCACTTTCCTTTCTCCGTAGATGCTGCCTGACCTGCTGAGTGTTCCCAGCAATTTCTGTTTTGTTTCAGCAAATGTTATCATTGTTGTTACTATTATAATAAACTTATTGAATAGAAGCCTTTATATTTTATTTCAGATGCAAAAATCACATAAACAATTGACAGTCTGAGATTTATTGGGCAACCCTGTCAATCATTGGACTTTCATATCAGTGACTGAAAGGGCTACCCAATAGATCTGAGTCTGTCAATCTTAGCTGGTTGACCTTTTGCAACTTTAGCTGGTTAGACATTTCCCCAAATGATTCATATCTATAACACTTGGAACATATTAAAACATTATATGCATTTTGGGTGTGAATTATTATAGGGAAAAATATAATATTATTACATAATAATCCTTGCTTCTGTTATGTCATAATGACGGGACTTCTCAAAGTGGTTTACACGTAATTGCTGTCAGATGCAGAAACAAAAGTAGAGTGGTAATAATGGCAAAATTAACATTAAAAAGGGGAAAGGGAAGTTAGAGAAAAAAGGGGAAAGGGAAGTTAGAGACAACAGACCAAGCATAGGTAAATATTTTCTAATGTTTTATTTATATTTAAAGTCCAGTACTAGGGTTTAGTTTAGTAAATATTCAGTGATGAAAATCTCCTGAGATTCAGATAGTTTAATTACTGTAATTTTTTTTCAGTGGGAACTGAAAATATACAGAAACATTTGACCTGAGGAGACAGAAATCTCTATAGATTTGGTGCCGAACAACTAAAGCATCTCAGGCAGGTAGGTGGATGTAACACAGCATAAATATTTAATAGTATACCTATCTAAATATATTAGCATATGAATTACATTGATAGCTAAATTAATGTTTGAATATTTGATCATTTGTTCCTTGCAACATACATTTATGGATTTATTATTGTTTTCATTTATGGATTTGGCTTTATTGCTTATATACTTTCCATCAGTTTATTTTATGGGCTTGCTCAGTGGTAAATTAGGTGGCCAAATTGGGTATAATAACAAGCGATCTCTCTTCTAATACTGTTGGAACATCTACAACTTTACAGTGATGTTAATTGCTCCTCTGATTCCATTCATTGCATTTTTTCAGGGGGAGAGATATTCCCAATGGTTATATTGGGAAACACTGTAGTATTCACACAATATTCACTGTAAGAATAAATTGCAATATACTGCAAATTGAAGTGCAATAAATCGTTGCTTAGTTCAATGTCTTTCCTAAATATTTCGATATTCAAATATTCCAAGCATTATTGCTATGAATTATTATTGAGAAAATTATAATAATAATTCCCCCCAGCTGACATTACCCCCATCCTGAAAAAGCCTTTCCTTGACCCATCCCTACTCTTCAGCTACCACCCCATCTCCAACATCCCATGCCTCTCCGTGGCCCTGGAACGAATCATTGAGACCCAGCTTCGCTCTTTTCTTTCTCGCCATTTCTTTTTTGAACCCTTCCAATCCAGCTTCTGTGCGGCCCACAGCCTAGAGACAGCCCTGGTCAAAGTCTCTAATGACATTCTAAACATCTGCAATCAGGGCTCTCTCTGCCTCATCGTCCTCCTCGATCTCTCTGCCACATTCGACATGCCCTTGCCTGGTTCGAATCTTATCTTTCCTGCCGTCTCCACTTTGTCACCACTAACGGCTTCTCCTCCAGCCTTGGCACCGTCATGTGTGGCGTGCTCTAGGTCTCTGTCCTTGGCCCTCTCCTTTTCAACATATATATGCTTCCCTTTGATGACACCATCCACAGAAATGGGATCAGCTTCCATATGTATGCGGATGACACCCAACTATCTTTCTGCCTCCACCCTCAATTCCAGGACGACTGCTATCCTGGCAGACTGCCTGTCAGACATCAAGTCCTGGATAAGAGCTAACTTTCTACAGTTGAATGTCAACAAGTCTGAGGCCCTCCTGATTGGCTCATACCAGCACCTCTGTTTCTCAGGCACTGGCAGCATCAACCTCCGTGGTTGCACACTCCACCCCCACCAAGCCAGTCAGTAACCTATGTGTCTTGTTCGATCCTCAAATGTCTTTTCTCCTCCATATCCAAGCCATGACACACTCTGCCTTCCCTCACCTCCACAACATTGCCCGACTCCTCTACCACCTCAACCCTCAGGCTGCTAAAACACTCATCCATGCCTTCAACACATACAAACTCGAGTATGCCCTGCTTGTTGGCCTCCCCAAATCCTCCATCTGTAGGCTGCAGATCATCCAGAATTCTGCCACCCATGTTGAATAATATCTCCAGTGTCAGAACTTCTCAAAGTGCTTGATAAGTAATTGCTATCAGATGTAATTGCTGGCCGTGTATTTGTATTTGAGCACAACAGTCAATTTGCACACAGTAATATCCCATAAACAGCTGTCAAGTGAATGGCAAATTTCATCTGGGAGATGGTTTGCTGGGACATCAGGAGAAATATCCGTCTCTATTCAAATAATATCATGGAATCTTTAGGCAGGCAGGCAAAACCTCAATTTAACATTTCATCTAAGAATAGCTCTGCCAACTTATCAGCCTATACTGCACTGAACTGTCATTTTGGATTATGAGTTTAAATTGAACCACAACCCTCTGATAACAACAACTTCGATTTATATAGCGCCCTCCAAGCCGGACGGCATCAAGCGCTTCACTGTAACGGATCCTGGGATTGAGCCAGGGGCAGGGGTAGACAGGTGACCAAATGCGTGGTCAAAGAGAAAGGTCTTCAGGTGGGACCTGAAGCTGAGAAAAGAGGGGGCGAGGCAAAGGTAGTGCGGAAGGGAATTTCAGAGCCTCGGGCATAGTGGCTGAAGGCACGGCCGCTGAGAGTGGAGTGGAGGACCTAGAGGAGGTCAGATCCAGTGGAACAAAGGCAACGGGAGCTGGTTTGAAGAGCGAGGAGGTCAGAGAGGTAGCGGGGTGCAGAGGAGTGGAGGGATTTGAAGACAAGGGTGAGTATCTTGAAGTCGATCCTCTCTGGGATAGGGAGCCAGTGAAGTCTGGCAAAGACTGGGGTAATGGGGGAGCGACGTTTGGTGTGGGTGAGTATGCAGGTGGCAGAGTTTTGAATGAGTTGGATTTTATGGATTGTGGTGGAGGGGAGACCAGCAAGGAGGGCATTGGAATAGTCCAGCCGTGAGGTGACGAAGGCATGGACCAGTGTTTCTGCGGCTTTTGGGGTGAGGTATTGCCGGAGACGGGCGATCCGTCGGAGGTGGAAGAAGGCAGTGCTGGTGAGGGACTGGATGTGGGGGAGGAAGGACAATTGGGGGTCGAACCTGATGCCAAGGTTGCGCACAGGTTCGGAGAGTTTTAGAGGCAGACTGGGAAGGTGGAGGAGGTGAGAGCCATGCGAATGGAGACGTTGACGAGAGCCAAGGAGTATGGCCTCCATCTTGTCAACATTCAGCTGCAAGAAATTTGAGCTCATCCAGCCCCTGATGTCCGACAGTCAGACTGACAGAACATCAGGGGACTGGGGGTCGCAAAGTGAAGTGGAGAAAAAGAGTTGGGTGTCATCCACGTACATGTGGAAGTGTGCCCCATGTCTGCGGATGACATCCCCAAGAGGGAGCATATAGATGAGGAAGGGGAGGGGGCCAAGAATGGATACCTGGAGTGCCCCACAGGTAACTGGGTAAGAGCGGGAGGAAAAACCATTTGTGGAGATGTACTGCTGGCAGTTTATGAGGTAGGACTCGAACCATAAGGAGTGTTATATCAAGTAAGACAAGCTAATCAAAACATGAGTTATTCAACAGTTTCAATCCAATTGACAGCAGGTGTGAATTCACAGCACAAAAAATACCCATAATTATGAATTAATTGGCTATTTAACTGTGAACCGGGAATGCTCAACTGGTACATAAAGTGTGAAATGTTCCAGTTGTCAGCCATTGTATCCAGTTGCAATCCCCAAATAAAACAAACAAACTTGATAACAAAACGATCATGTTATATTTTCAAAACATCAAATACAAGGATCCTCCTGGTCGTTTTTGCTTTGAATCTTCAGCATCCATGTTTTGTTTTCTCCCCAATTGTAATGCTGCCAGTCCTCTCTAAATGTTGGATTTGTTGCCCTATGGGATAAGAGGGGATAAGGTCATCACTATGTTAATATGCTTAAGAATATTCATATCAATCTACTCAGATATCCATGGACGCATGAAAAGTTTCATGTTATAATATTGAGGAATACCAGAAATCAAACCACCTGTTCTCTCTTGAATGGTGGTCTTGGCAGCTTGTTCAGCAAATTTCTTGAATGATCATCCCATAAGAATTATCATAGTCTACCTGGTTAACACTGTCTGTCACTGCACATCACTGTATGGGAGTATTCCTGTCCTGATTTACCCAGATCAAGAGTATTTTTGCAAAAGACAAATTTGTGGCTTTGTTTTAGACTTATTTCTAATCTAATCTTTGAGGTTATGCACTGTGATTGTTATAAATGCCTTGGCAACTTCGAACACAACCAACATACTGCATTCATTAATTTTAGTGAATCTAACCAATCAGACAAGGTTTTTGAAGCAAGCAGTTTCCCAGATTAGCATGGGGCACATTAAATATCACAGCCATGTACAGGATTCTTAATCATACCCAGAGACATTATTACTATATATTAAATATTTAGAACACCTGCAGCCTTCAACAGCATTGCACAACGCAAATCCTTCAACTCATTTCTCATGATCTTAACCTTAAATCCATCTTATATCGATGTAATTTTGTTGTTGTTATTAAAATTTAAGTTTGTCTAAATTTTTCCCAAATTTTTATATTCGGCTTAAATTTCCTATTAATTTTTCATCGTTCCTTAAACCAAAATTTGGAGTTATTATAACAACAACAACAACAACAATTTACATTTATATAGCGCCTTTCACGTCGGGAGGACGTCCCAAGGCGCTAAAATATATATATTTTAGCTTATAATTATAATGATTTGATATAATGCCATATCACGTTATTGAGAGGTCTCCAAGTATTTCACAGGATATAATCTATGTAAAGTGCCTTGGTATGTCCTCTTGATGTGAAAGGCACTATATCAGTGTAATTTGGTTGTTGTTGTTGTAAAGTGAATTGACTGTTTATTTTGTGGGTGAAATGGCAGCCAATTACACACAGCAATGTCCCACAAATAGCCACGGAATGATTGACCAATTTTATTTAGGGGATTTCTTGGTTGGACACCACCAATTCATTTCTCTTTTCAAATTGTACCATGGGAGTTATTTTCGCATTTCGCAAAATTTTAGATGATCTTAAATTATAAAACGCTGAAGGCAAACATGTTACTTTGGTACAGTATTTGCAATTGCTATTGAAATAAATATTTTCAATGGAAACATGTCTCATCTTGGCTCTATAATGTGGTATTCATGCTACATTGGGATTCCTGCTTCCCAAATTACTAGGAACTAATTTGTGCCTTTGTCCTTTACACCCCCAACATGACCAACATTCAATGTTGTTGAGATCTGTTGTTTTCTAAGAATTTATGTCCAATTGTTTGTTCTAATTTTATCTGGCTTGACGTCTTCCTACCAAGCTGGCACATACACACATACACACAGAAGCAGGCGTAACCCTGGCTGGTTCTCCATAACTCTGGGAAGGCTGGGGTCAATTTAAGAATCTATATAGTCCAGACTGAGACATCAGCACGGGTCAGATATGCTCTTCATCCACTATTGAGTTCTTATTGGAAACAATTTTAGATTAACAAGTAGGTCACTTAACTACTGTAATCAGTGAATGTGTCACATTGTCTAACTGATTGCACTCAATTTAAGAGAATTGAGACTGGGAATTTGATAGAACATTTTGTGATGACTGGCTAAATCAGATTGGAATGACTTACACTCAGAACAACAAAATAACAACAACAAAATTGCACTTATATAGCGCCTTTCACATCGGGTGGATGTCCCAAAGCACTGAAGTGGTAAATGTGCATAAAGCACAATTTCATATATGCCTTACCTTTGGTCATTCATTGGTGATAAAGCACATCCTATTAGTGGTGCCTACATTACTGGATATATAGAAGTAGAATTAAAATTCCAGATTAATTGGCACGGTTATTAAAATGGCCACCTGTGGACTCTGAAAGCACAATACAAGTCCAAAGTTCCACCTTGCCTTAACCTGCAAGTCTGATTTGTCTTAAAATTCAAGATTTAAAAAAAATCAAATTCTTCAATGCATTTGGAAGCTATTTATCCAATAGTTATTAAAAAGAACCAGCTTCCTCGCCTTCCTCAACTGGATTTCAGAATTATCCACAACGTGTGCTCAATTTTACTTTTTAAGATTGACAGGCTAAGACTAGATGAAATTTGGGGCTTCAGGTCTAGTGCAGGTGATATGAAAACTGAAGGCTGTAACATTTATAGATTTGGTAGTAGGATATTTAACTCCCACAAAATAATGAACAAGGGTAATTTGATTTATCTGTTCTAGTCATTGATCGATTGCAGTCACAGCAATTGTCTTCAGTGCTGTGATGAATGGACCTTTGACTGACAGTATTCTTCTGCATCTATTAAACGAGAAGATTCTGTGATGCGCTTTCACTAGTCAGCATCAGAAATTCATTTTCATCCCAATAGTTGGGCTGGTCTGCGATCGATTTGTGCTTGGTTCATTTGAAAAATAGTCTAATAAGTAGATTAGTATGAATAATTTTGCAGCTGTGCCTGGGAGAAATAATTAGAGATTCAGACAAAAAATATAATAATACAATAATAATAATAATCATCTTTGCATTTGATACACTTTTCATGTATTCTAGACATCTCAAAGCACTTCACAGAATACACTGTAAAGTGAATTGACAAAACACAGCTGCCAATTGCTCACAGCAGTGTCCCACAAACAGTCGTGGATTGAAATTACCGATTTTATTATTGTGTTTTTTTTGGAAGGATTATTATAAGGCATATGGAATAAGGAAACTTGCCCAAGGTTTCGCCCTGACCTGTCTGGATTCGAACATAGGCCTCACACTTGTGCTCTAACCACTGAGCTACAGGACGCCACGTGTACTTTCTAATGTGAATTTTGACAGTTTAAAGAGTAATACAGAAAAAAAGATAAAGTAGAATTGCTCTGGGTAACATATGGTAAGGAATTATTCATGGTGTGTCCATCTATGAGTAATCTATCAGATTTCTTTCCTTTGTCTGCCAATGGTATTTGTACTTGAAAGGCTTGATGTTCGCTAAGGCATCTTTATCTTGTTCCTGTAGCTTTGGCTTTATCTGAGTGTGTGCATGCTGGGTGGCATACCTGCTCTGGGAGACACAATGCCTCAGCATCACTGGGAGTCAGGTGTAATTACAACATCAATCAGTTATTGAGATGTTGACTGACACACAGACAGACATTGTTGTTTTATTAGGACAGACGGACGGACGGATGGACAATTATTACATAACTGTGTAATTCTCCCAACATTATGTTAAACTCTCCAAGAGACTTTGGAATTGTTTTGCTCTTGCGCATGATCTTGACTTTGGTTCAAAAGCTTCCATTTGTTTTTGGTCAGATGTTATGTTCTGTCCAATGTGCAGAATAAAACCAACTTATTCTTTATAGTCTTCCGTTAAATAAGGACCCGAGAGCAGATGAACAAAACACATTCAGCAGCATATGTTTGAACCAGGGTCTGGCGATATATCGATATATCGCTAAAAACCCGATATAATTTTCATATCGATACGCCGATATAGACATTTAAAAATATCGATATATTGAAAAATCGATATATCGAGGCAAAAAATCAGAATGCCGCACACTGAACTACAAGACCCAGAATGCTCATCTCTATACACAATGCACAGACTGAGGTGCAAAGCCCCCATATTGTATTCATAGTCTTCGAATACAATATACAGGTATGCAAGGGCTGGGGGGTTAGAGAGACGGCTGGGGGTAGTGGGGAATGAGGGGGAGAGAGACTGCTAGGGGGGGTGACGGGGAGAGAGATGGCTGGGGGGCGGTGAGGGGAAAAGAGATGTCTGGTGGGGGTGGTGATGGGGAGAGAGATGGCTTGGGGGGGTGTTGGGGGGGGGATTGAGTAGGCTGGGGGGGTGATGGGTAGATAGACGGCTGGGGGAGGCGGGGAAGTGGGAGAGGGACGGCTGGAGGGGAGGTGGAGGGGGAGAGAGATGGCTGGAGTGGGAGAGAGATGGCTGGGGGATGTGGGGGTGGGGGGAGATGGCTGGGGGGGCCGGGGAGGGGGAGAGAGACGGCAGGGGGGGAGGAGGAGAGAGACGGCTGGAGTGGGAGAGAGACGGCTGGGGGTTGTTGGGGGGGGGGGGGGGGACGGCTGGGGGGGGGGGGGGGGGGGGGGAGGCGGAGAGAGACGGCTGGAGGGGTTGATGTGGAGAGAGATGGCTGGATGGCCGGGGGAGGGGGAGAGAGACGGCTGGGGGGGGGGGTGAGGGGGAGAGAGACGGCTTGGGGGGGGGGGGGTGAGAGACGCCTGGATGGCCGGGGGAGGGGGAGAGAGACGGCTGGGGGGGTGGGGGGTGGTGAGGGTGAGAGACATGGATGGGGGGTGGGGGAGGGGGAGAGAGACGGCTTGGGGGGATGGGGAGAGAGACGGCTTGGGGGGGGGGGGGGAGTGGGAGAGAGCCGGTTGGGGGGGTGGGGGTGGGGAGAGTCGGCTGTTGGGGGGGTGAGATGGAGAGATGCCTGTGGGGGGGTGAGGGGGAGAGAGACGGCTGGGGGGGTTTTGTGGGAGAGACGGCTGCGGGGTGGGAGGGGGAGAGAGACGCTGGTGGGGGCGGTGGAGGGGGGGGAGAGAGACGGCTAGGGTGGGTGGGGTGGGGGAGAGAGACGGCTGGGGGGGAGGGGGAAAGAGACGGCTGGGGGGTTGGGGGGGGGAGAGAGACGGCTGGTGGGGGGGGGAGAGAGACGGCTGTGGGTGGGGAGAGAGGGTGGGGAGGGGAGAGACGGGGTGGATGTGATAATATACAGATAGAGATGTGGGTGATGTGACAGAGACACACAGACAGAAAAACAAAGAGATGGAGAGAGTGAGAGACACAGAGAGAGAAAGATATTTACCTCCTGAGGAGATAGACCCCGAATGCGCGCGCACCCCGAACTAGCGCGCACCCGGAACGCGCACACACTCCGAATTAGCGCGCACTTGGTATGCGCGCGCCGCACTCGAATGCGCAGTACGAATAAACTGAAAATATCGATATTTCGGTATATCTCGATATGAGCCCTTCGATATATCTAAATCGGACCCTAGTTTGAACATTTCTTTACTTAATATGAAATGCAAAATTTGGTAATTCAATTATCACAAATACTGTAAACAGACATATCAATAGCCTAAACAAATATCTGTATCAATGTCAGTTGGTAAATTCACAAACAACAGGCAAAAGTCTTGCATCAGATGAAAAGTCTCTTGCTTCAGACCCAAAATCTCTTGCTGCGGTACTGTATATTGATCTCAAAGTCAAAGTTGATGAAGGACAGCTGAGTTGTGCACTTTATTCCAAGTTGTTAGCCATTGAAGTTCTTCTTGATGGTTGGTATACATTGTTATTTCATCTCGTCCTGTTACATTTTGATTGATTTCAGATTCATAGATTCATAGAATTTTACGGCACAAAAGGAGGCCATTCAGCCCATCTAGTCTGTGCCGGCTCTTTGAAAAGAGCGATTCAATCCCACTGCCCTGCCCGCTCCCCATAGCCTAATAGACCTGTTCTCCCTAAATAAAGATCTAATTCCCTTTTAAAAGTTGTTATCGAATCAGCCTCCACCACCTTTTCAGGCAATGCATTCCAGATTCGAACAACTCGCTGAGTGAAAAAATTTCTCCTCAGCTCCCCTCTACTACGCCTTGAAACTATTTTAAATCTGTGACCATGAGTCACAGATTCGCCCACGAGTGGAAATAGTTTTTCTCTATTTGCCCTGTCGAAACCCCTCATGATCTTATAAACCTCTATTAGGTCTCCCCTCAATCTTCTCTGCTCCAGAGAGAATAACCCTAGCCTATCTAGCCTCTCCTCATAGCTGAAGTCCCTCAATCCTGGCACCATCCTAGTAAATCTTCTTTGTACCCTTTCCAAAGTCTTCACATCCTTTCTGTAGTGTGGTGACCAGAATTGAACACAGTATTCCAGCTGAGGCCTCACCAAAGTCTTATAGAGGTTAGTCAGCACTTCCTGACTTTTGTACTCTATACCCCTATTTATAAAGCCTAGTATCCCATATGCCTTCTTAACAGCCTTGTCTACCTGTCCTGCCACCTTCAACGAGTCACTAACACAAATCCCCAGGTCTCTCTGTTCCTTCACACCATTTAAAATTGTACTATCTAGCCTATATTGCCTCCCTTCATTTCTTCTCCCAAAATGCATCACCTCACACTTCTCTGCATTAAACGTCATCTGCCATGTGTCTGCCCACTTTACCAATTTGTCTATATCCTCTTGCAGATGGCTACTATCCTCCTCACTGTTTACTATTCTCCCTAACTTAGTGTCATCTGCAAACTTGGAAACTGTACTCCGTACACCCAAGTCCAGATCATTGATGTAGATTACAAACAGCAATGGTCCCAAAACTGATCCCTGTCGCACACCACTGCTTACTTCCCTCCATTCTGAAAAACAGCCGCTCACTACAACTCTCTGCTTTCTGTCTCGCAGCCAGTTGTGGATCCACGCTGCCACTGTCCCTTTTACGCCATGGGCCTTTAATTTCATAATAAGTCTCTCATGTGGCACTTTGTCAAATGCCTTTTGAAAGTCCATGTAAACTACATCAACTGTGCTACCATTATCCACCCATTCCGTTACCTCATCAAAAAATTCTATCAGATTTGTAAGGCAAGATTTGCCTTTAACAAATCCATGTTGACTGTCCTTTATTAGCCTATATCTTTCTAAGTGAAGATCTACCTTGTCCCTGATTATGGAATCTAGAAGTTTGCCCACTACCGACGTTAGACTGACTGGTCTGTAGTTACCAGGCTTGTCCTTCTACCCCTTTTTATACAAGATGTTGTGGAATTTCTGCATGTTTCTTCTTCCTGAAATTGCTGGAGTTAATGAAAGTTGAAAGTGCATGAATTAACTCCTTTGTTTTAATTTCTTCAAAGTCTTCATCAATTAATTCATGTATCACTTTTGCTAATTCACAAATGGATATATCACAATGGAATTTAAACATTCCTGTAAATCATTCATGGCAGCAAACTCATTTATCCAGGCTTTGTTTCAGTGTTAGTCACGGTGCAACATTAATCCAACAGTTTCTTAACTTAATTTAAATTTAGCTTTGTGGTGACACTCTTGGTCAAATAAAATTCTGAACTTAGTTTTACTTTAGCCTTGGTGCAACCTTTCCACTCCCACCTCTTAATGACGGAATAAGAGAGTTTTGTTCAGGTCCAGTTTTAAAAATACAATGCAATAATAATACCCCCTTGGGTGTTCTGTGGCCCTATTACTCTTTAACTCTGTATCCGTAGATGTGTTAACACATTTAACAATACACCTTTTCAATAGCCATCTAACACCAGGCATTTTCTTATTCTTACTTGACTTGTGCTCAATAGTTCCTGTAGCACTATAGGCTTGCAGTCTTTTACTTAACTCTTAGTTAACTCTTAAGTTTAATTGTGAACTTTGTTTTTTGCTTCCGATCCCATCTGATATATATATATATATATGGAAACCCAACATCAAGCTTGAGCATCTGAACCCAACTTAGAGTTCCATGTATACCACCTACGCATAGAAATTCCCATGTAATGGAATGGAATATGCATACTCTCTCTAATTCCAGACAATGTCCATTTTGAACAGCAAGACTGAACATTGGTGAGAACCAAAACAGAGCAATAAAAGTGTGGGAAAGGTACACGTATCTCATTTTACATTGTTTATTGAAAGGCATGCAGGAGAATTATTGGGAATACAAAACAATGAAACTATTAGTTGCTTTGTTCCATATAAGAAACTAGACCAAGTTAAATAGCAAGATTAAGGTGCACAGCACAAACAAGAGTTCCATTTCACATTTATTTTCATTGCTACTGCACATGATCGATATGATTGCAGCAGACTCAGGCAAGGGTTCTGAGTAAGAAGATGGATTTTGTTGGAAGGCCCTGTCAGGTTGCTAAATGCTTGTGTATGGTGGCTGGATACAGGACAACTGAAGTTAACTGTTCTATCAAAGTTCTGGTACATTGATCTGAGGATGCACAATATGGAATTAATATTTATTTTATATATACTCATTCCACATGGACTAGGAATTGGATTGAAAGCTGCTAAACTAATTTCAGACAGCAGACGTTCATCCCATGGTCTTGACGGGATCATAGTGAAAGGTCGGGATCTAAGTTACTGACTCGCCCAAACACATTTATTGTTGAAATATTTAGTGTTTGGAATGGATATCTGTGTTTGCCTTCATACAAATTTCTACAATGCAGATGATATCATAGATGATAACATTTCGCTCACAAAATATACAGTGAGACGTATAGAAGACATGAAAAGCACTATATCAAATGCAAGGATTATTATCATTATTAATGTATGATGTTAAGCTAAATTCAGTCAAACTAAATGTGACTAAACCCAAAGAGACTCAATGAATAAGATCGGTATCACTGGGAAAGAGCAATAACCTGCAACTGTGTGGTTAGGTGGGGAAACTGAGTACTGTTCAGTAAAACCTTCATTATCCAGCACCCTCGGGACCTGCCCGGTGCCGGTTAATCAGATATGCCGGATATTCAAGCACCAAGTTGCCGAAAATCCTACACAAAAAATTAACTTATTTTAAAACATACCATAATAATAATAGACTAAATAATAACAGAATATTGTATGGATACTTACCAATGAAGCATTCCAGCACACTCGCTAAAATGATCGGTAAAAAAGCATTCCAGTGTCCGATAAGTTTAATAAGTGCACATACACCACACATGTGCAAAGTGAACATACGAGAGTCCCAGATCTCCCATTACAATTGGGAGATACCGGTTGGTTGAGTCTGCCGGTTGGTTGGATACCGGATAAACAAGGCTTTACTGTGTTCCAATCATTGGATTGAATCTGATAGGATTTGAACAGGGAATAAAACAAGAGTGTCTAACCAACCAGACTGAAACAGTTCAGTGTGATTGCCTGCAGTCAGTTAAGTAGGCTTTAACTTCTTTTAAAAAGATAACATTTTAATCTACACAGAGGCTTTTGCCAAGGTCACTATGGCTTCTTCTTTATATAAGTGAGTTAAGAGTCGCATCATCTACAGTTGAATTATTCTTTAGACATTCAATGATATTATTTTACATTTTGTGTTACTGTATATCAAAAATTATGCCCTTGCTAAGCATTTTCCCAAAATGAATTACTTTGGAATTTTCTTGGTTTAAAAAAGGAATTTTGATACAGTATTCAGCTTGCAATTTAAAGAAGCTGACTTTTCATCACAAATTCGTGGATGACACTAAATTAGGAGGAAGAGTAAACACCAAGGATGACATTAAAAAAAATGCAGCGTGAAATAGATAGGCTAGGTGAATGGGCAGGTAGGTTGCAGATGAAATATAATGTAGGGAAGTGTGAAGTCATCCACCTTGGTGATAAAAACAGTAGAGCAAATTATTGTTTAGAAGGGGAGAGACTAAATAGTGTTAGCGTTCAGAGGGACGTGGGCGACCTTGTACACCAGTCACAAAAAGCTAGTTTGCAGGTACAGCAAGCAGTTAGGAAGGCTAACAGAATGTTGGCATTCATTATAAAAGGGTTAGAATATAAGAGTAGGGAAGTCTTGCTGCAGCTGTATAGGGCCCTGGTGAGACCCCACCTGGAATACTGTGTCTAGTTTTAGTTTCCTTATTTAAGAAAGGATGTGCTCGCATTGGAGGGGGTACAACATAGATTCACTAGGTTGGTACCTGGGATGAGGGGAATGAGTTATGAGCAATCTAGGCCTATATTCTCTAGAATATAGAAGAATTAGAGGTGATTTTATAGAAACCTATAAGATTATTAAGGGGCAAGACAGAGTAGATAGTGGGAGACTGTTTCCCCAGGTTGGAGAAACTGTAACCAGGGGTCACAGCATGAAGATTAGGGGTCAGCCCTTTCACACTGAGTTGAGAAAAAATGTCTTCACTCAGAGGGTAGTGAATTTATGGAACTCTCTACCCCAAAGGGCTGTGGATGATCAGTCCTTGAACATATTGAAGACTGAGATTGATAGATTTCTTATGGATAAAGGGATCAAGGGATATGATGATAAGGCAGGTAGGTAGAGTTAGAATAGATCAGGCATGATCTTAATGAATGGCGGTGCAGGCTCGAGGGGCCGAATGGCCTACTCCTGCTCCTAATTCTTATGTTCTTATGTTCTTAAAGGCAGCCATTCTATTTTGAAGAAGGAAAAGAGGCAGAATCATCTTGGTTCGTTCTTGCTGAATATTTTGGGTCTGACCCATGCAGAAATCCATCACCTTTTTGAAGACTATCCAAACTTTGCTGGCAAGCATTTGTCTAGCTAGGGTTAGGACCACCCTACTAGTTAGCACTTTGGTTTTAGGGTTAGCATGAGCTGAGGAGGAAGAGTCCCTGCCCACAGTGACTGCCCTCTACATCCCACCGATAAGCAGAATGGGTTGGCCTGTCATCAGCAGTTCCCTGGAGGATTGCAGACTGTCTGGCTCAGGAACTGGACTACCAAGACCACCAGAATATTGAGTCAGTTCGTAGTACAGTAATACCATGGGGTCTTCAATGTCTACCTCAACAGACAGACAAGATTTGGGATTAACATGCTGTCGGTAGGTCGAGATGATTATATAATTTTCTAGTGCTTCGATGAATAAAAGAATATGTTTACCAAAGAGTTCTACATAAAAGCAGTGCCTTTTAAAGGTACAAATAATGTGGAAGCAACAATTTTTAAAAAGTTACATTTTTACCAGGCTGAGAATGTATTTTCTTTCATACATAATGTAGACACCATATAATAATATTAAACAAGACTGGTAAATAGTGTAATATTTACCAGTGTAATAGTGAGATGTCCTCCCGATGTGAAAGGCGCTCTATAAGTGTCATTTTGTTGTTGTGGTTAGATTAATACTAATGGAATTAAATATAATAATATAATAATACTCCTAATGTTTTATCAAGCACCTTATCACACCACGACCACCAATAACAGCAACTTGATTTATATAACACCCTTCATGCAGGGTCCTGGAGCACTTGACAGTGGGAAAGTCTGACCCAGAACCCAGGGTAAGAGGGAGAGAGGAGGTGACCGAGGTAACTGGGAAGGAGGGAGGGACAGGCCAAGGGAATGAGAGAGAAAGTTCCAGAGTTTTGGGAGGGGTAGTTGCTCACATGTCACTGAGTGAGTGATCAATTTTATTTGGGGGAATTGTTGGCTAGGACATAATTTAAAAAACCTGGCATTTGATACAGCATCTTTACGTCTTTTAGCCGTCTCAAAGCGCTTCACAGAATATACTGTAAAGTGAACTGACTGCATATTTTGTGGGCAAAATGCGGCAGCCAATTGCGCACAGCAGTGACCAGCAAACAGTCGTGGATTGAAATGACCAATTTATTATTGATTTTTTTTTAGAGGGATTATTATCAGGTGTGTGGAGTAAGGAAACTTACCCAAGGTTTCAATCTGCCTGGAATCAAATCCAGGTGTCGAATAGTACCATGGGATCTTTACAGTCCACCTGTACAGGCAGGATCTTAGTTTAATGTCTCATCTGAAAGATGGCACCATTGACAATGCAATCCCCAACCTCCCCCACCCACCAGCATTACATTGGAACATCAGTTTAGACTATGTGATCCCAAGTTCCGGCATGGTGGTTGAATCCACAACCTTTTGTTTCAGAGGTGAGAGTTGAACCAGGCTGACATAGATATTTCAAATAATATCCTGCATTATCTTTTTGTTTTATTTTGCAAAAAAGAAACACCCATCAAAAACTTGCATTCATATAGCTCTCTCCATGCCGAGCGGCATCTCAGAGTGCTTCGCAAAGGCAAAGCCTGAGGCCTAGCCAGTGGGTGGGGGGAAGGTAGACCATATGCACAATTGAAGAGAAAGGTCTTCAGGCGTGACCTGAAGATGGGGAAGGAGAGGATGAGACAAAGGGGTTGAGACAGTACAGTAAATAAGCTCAATTGCATTTGACAAGGCTCCAATACACAACTGACCATTATTTTAACAATGCAGGGACTGAAACAAGTCAATACTATTAACAATAATTGACCTTCATTCTAACGCTGAGTCAAAGCAATCTGATGGAAGGCACTGATTTTGATCTGTTGTCTAGTGTGACTAAAGTACTGCCAAGGCCATCTTGACAAAAGACAGTGCTGCAAGCAATATATGGTCATAAATCTCCTCATGGTAAATGTGGGAACCGATAAGATGCACTAAAACAAACTAAAGAAACTGAGATCAATTCACGACAAAGTTCCTTAATAAAGATTAGAATGGAATACTTATTCAAACTGTGTAATGCAATAGCAACCAATTTTGCATTAATTTTTGCTTAAAAAGACAGGGTGGAATTATTCTGTCCACAAAACTATTTCCACCCATTTAGCATTTACAATGCTTATCACCACTTGGCAATAACTATGCTTTTCACATAATTACCGCAAACTTGCATTTTCCACAGATCATTGAGCACAGCTGTAATGCCTTCCTGCACAGTGACTAAGAGACCAATTAAAGCAGTTATTAAGGATGAACTGTCTGAAATAAATAAATCATAATTGTCTGCATTACACACCATAAAATGTATGCTTGCTAAAAGTGATAATTCAAGGGTTGAGAACTGCTTTCACTGAGACCCCTTGTAGTATACGCCAGCAATGTCAGATGTGATGGAGTGTTTTGTTCTGGCTTTTGTGGTGGCAGCTGGCTCACAGCAGCAGACAGAGAACAGAAGAAGGAAAATGTAGAAGGTAATGGATTATCCTTTCAAATAAACTTTCCAGCAAAGAACTTTCCATTGATACAACAACATGGCCATGTTTGCGAACACATACCACCGATTGCACACAGATGTTCAGTTTGCCTCTTTGATTGTCACTGTAGAAGTTTAACAGAGAAATTGATTCCAACACTGACCTTCTGTTGCATCGAATGATTTGGAGTGCAGGTCTGATTACATAGAATCTCACAGTTCAATATGTCAAACTGCCTTGGCAGTAAATGATGGCTTCCAAATATAGCCATGTCCTTAAGGCTGTTCAGCATGTTATGGCTGGTAACTTCATCACACATTCGACTTCTACACAGACTAGGTACAAAAAAGTACTAAAAGTCACCAACCATTCAAATGCATCTTTTGGCAGCGAAAAAAAAGCAATACACTGCAGAGGTTTGAGGCCAAGTGTGCGACAATAAACACCCCATAAGAAATAAGGAAAGGTCGGTATAGAGGAGAGGGAGGTTCAAATTTAAGTCTAAAAAAGAAATACCATTGATGAGGAAAATCAAGCATGAGCAAGAAGAATGACGCTGTGTATCCTGGTCCTCACCTTCAAAGCCCTCCATAGTCTTGCTCCCCCTAGCATTGCGACCTCCTAACCCTCTAACCAATCTGCCCGCTCCCTCATTTCACCGGGCTCCGGCCTGCTTCACATCCCCACCCCACCATAGGCAAGCTGGCCTTCTACCACTCTACCCCCACCCTCTGGAACTCCAAACCACAGTTCCTCTGCCTCACCACTTCTGTTGCCTCCTTCATCACCCATTTCAAGACCCTCCTCTTTGACCATGTGTTGGATCCTCTTCTTTCCCTTGCCCTCCATCGTCCCCTATCATGACCACTAGCTCGGGTCCGAAACATTGACTGTCCAGCACCTTGAGATGTCCTCCTGACAAGAAAGGTGCTATACAAATGTCATTTGATTGTTGTTATTGTTGCATATAACAAGGTGATGAGTGATTCAAATCAATACCAAATAATGTCAACAGTATTTCTGGGGGATGTCGAATGAAAGTGAGTAACATTTCACAATATGGATGATAATCAATGTTACTACGAAAACAGCGAGATTTTAACAGCAATGAGAAAGTAAAAACGAGGTTGGAAACATTAAAAAAATTTCTCCTGTTGTGCAGCAGTTAATAGCTTTGACATTTATTACAAGGAAATTATTAACACTCAGTATCGTTGTAAAAACTGTGTTTTTTTTAAACAGTCAATCATCATTGCAGGTTCCTATTCATCTTATCTGTAATTTTGTATCGTATTAATCTAGCAATGAATTCAGACAATAGAAAATTGGTCCCTCTAATTTTCCACAAGATTAGAAGATAATGCAACATTTATGTTCTTCAACAGTTCTAACTTAATTTAAATTTAGCCAACCTTCTGCAATAACAAAATTACAGTTGTATAGCGCCTTTCTTGTTGAGAGGATGTCCCAAGTTGCTGCAAGGGTATCAACCTCAAGTTCAAGATTGATGTTATTAATAATATAGTAATAGCACTATGTGGAGACCATTATGAGACAGGAAGTATTCTTGAAACCTTGAGGGTTGGCAATGACAATTATACTAGAACAAATGATGTTATTAGTAGCCCTATTAGTCACACTATTTTCCTCATAACTTTTGTATTCTGGTAATGCTTAGTTTATGCCAGATTTTACTTTGAAATCACCTGTACCAATTTTAGAACAATATATTGAATCCAGGATTCAATTTTTAATCATACCTGGCAGAATATAACATCGAAGCATGACAGAAATTGAATGTGAAAAATCTTTACCGTTGTCACAAATCAAAACCTACATGACATTATTACTCTGCCCCAGAATGGTAAGTCTTGATGTTTCAGAAAGATACATGCTTCTTCTGAAAACCTTTTTTGTATTGTTATATATTATTTGCTATTAAGGTATTGAACCCTTTTGAGATACATTCATCAATGAAGTAATCCCCTGCTCAAGCTCACACACATTATTTAGCCTCATGCCTAGTTTCCAAAGTTCAATTACACTGGCGCTCATCTGTACAACTGCAGAAATGGTTTAAACTGTACATCTAATTGCCCTTCCATCCACTATCCTCTCCCCATCTCTCCATTTCAGCCCTGGCCCCAAACCCATCCCTCCCTCCACACCTTCAAACTGTCTCCCATTCCTTTCTCATCACCACTTTAACCCAGATTAAACTGCCCACCTGCTCCCTCAACCCCATCCTTACCCCCCTCCTTACCTCCCAGCTCCACCTCCTTGCCCCTCTACCCACAGACATTATTAACCTCTCCTCTCCCTTTCTACTGACACCATTCCCACCCCTTTAAAAATGCTGTCATCAGTCTGATACTTAACAAACCCTCCCTGGACCCAAATTACCACCCCATCTCCAACCTCCCTTTCCACTCCACGGTCCTGGAATAAGTCATTGCTTCCCAGCTTCGATCCTTCCTCTCCTGCCACTTCCTTCACAAGGTCTTTCAATCAGGTTTCCATTCAGCCCAAAGCACAGAAACAGTTCTAGTCAGAGTAACAAATTATATTGTGTCCATCTGCGACCAGGGCTCCCTCTGGCTCCTTGACCTCTCTGCTGCCTTTGACACCATTAACCAATCTATCCTCATTCACTGCCTCTCTTCTCACCTAAACATTCATGGATCTGTCCATGAATGGTTCAGTTTGTACCTCTCTCCGCCTGGATTCGAGGACCACTGCTGTCTTGACAGAATATCTGTCCGACATTAAGTCCTAGATGAGTGCTAACTTTCTTCCATTGAATGTCAACAAGACCAAGGCCCTTCTGTTTGGCTCCAGTCAGCATATCCACAGCTTAGGTGCTGACAGCATCACTATCCATGGATGCAACTCCATCTCACTAAGTCAGTCCGGAGTCTTCACACCTTGTTCAACTCTCAAACATCCTTTCTATCCCACATCCAAGCTATGATCTGCTCTGCCTTCTCTCACCTCTGCAACATTGCCAAGCTCTGCCAGTATCTCACACCCCAGGCCAACAAATCTCATACATTCATTCATAACTTTCAGGTGTGACTCCTTGCTCGGGGCCTCATCAACTTCTTCCTCCACAGGCTACAAATCATCCAGAACTCTGCAGCCCATGTCCTCTCCCACACTAGACTCCACAACAATATCACTCTCACCTGTGCCTGACTTCACTGGCTTCCCATCCCACAGAGAATACAGTTCAAGATCCTTACCTTCAAAGCCCTCCATGTCTTCACTCCCCCACTGCAACCTCCTAACCCTCTACCAAGCTACCCACTCCCTCCACTCAGCAGGCTCCGGTCTGCTTCACGTCCCCACCTCACCCACCCCAACATTGGCAAGTTGGCATTGAGCCATTCTGCCCCCACCATCTTGAACTCCATCCCACAATCCCTCCGCCTTACCCCATCCCTTACCTCCTTCAAGACCTACCTCAAGGCCCTAGTCTTTGACTGTGCTTTCGATCAAACTCCTTCCCCACCTGCCCCCCACCCTCCCCAATCCCTACCCCAGCTCAGCTTTGAAAAACTGTCTGTCCAGCACCTTAGGATGTCCTCCCAACGTGAAAGGCACTATACAAATGTAATTTTGTTGTTGTTGTTTCCAGTACCATTGAGTCAGTGAAAATCAATCCAGGCTATGTTCATAAATTGTTCCTATAAACTTTCTAAGAGATTTTAATGTGACTAACTTTCAATGTTCAATGTTCAAAGACATTCTTTCCATCAACTTTAAAAAACAGCACTTGGCAAAGGATAGTGGCATCGTGCTTACTGCCTTATCCAAACAAAGTCACAATATTTTTTCTGAAATTGTCCTATTACTCTCTGTGATGGCTTGTCAATGCTTATTTCTCCATCATTCCTCCATAGGTCACAATAATGAATACCTATTATAGACATTCATGGGATAATCAATATCTATTCCTAAAGCCTCTTAAAATCCTTTGGTTTATGTCACTGTTACTTCATATTGCATGGTTCTGCATTTGTATTATAAGCTTTTACATTTTTTAAAACTGTAGCGTAGGACTGTCACAATGATCTCATTTCAGCTCGGCTCAATTGGTGGAACTATCACAGCTGGTCAGATAAGCTCCACATTGAAACTTGATACTCTAGAGCATTAGTCATTAAACGTTTGTTTCGTTGAGATCCTGTTGGCCTGTTCATATGCACATTAAAGACTCCATGATGCTACTTGAAAATTTCCCTACTTGTCATTGGCAACAATTCTCCAGAGTAATTGATCAGTCATTGCGTGGCTGTATAGTAGTGGCTCCGTTCTGGTGAAAATGACACTTGTTTTGCCTAAAAAAGTCACTAAATGTGACAGCAATCACGTTTGAGATGTTTTTGTGTGATAAGATGCTACAAAATGCATATAGATGTTGTTGTTGTTGTATATGTTATTGCTGTAGAAAGATATTGGAGAAATATTTAGTTAAAATGGCATTGAAGTTTATGGTGGAGCACTATTCAATCCCAATAGGCCATTTGTGGAATACATGTGTGAGAATGTTTCCAATATGGAAAGAAGTCGATTTTAACATGGAGCTACTGTTTTCTTTGGAATTACATTTTGGATTCAAAGAAAAATTTAAATTTAGCATTTTGAAATTTTTATGTGTTGTTTCACCCAGGATTTTAATAAGGAAAGATCACTTATATCTTAAGTGCCTGGTTCAAAGTAACAATATGGGATACTGTATAATGCTGATCCTTACATTTAGTATAGCACCTTTCATTTTGGAAGGACATCTCAAAGCATGTAGATTTGTCCTTTGGTGGGAAGTTCTGTGATAAAGAACTTATCACAGAACTTCCCACCAAAGGAACTTGTTAATTCAATTAATTGCCTGATTGGCTGAGAAAAGTGAAATGAGTAGCCTTTCATTCTATGCTGCCAATAAAAGTATGCCAGCCCTATGTGTCAAAACATCAAACTGATAGGCAAGACATAACAGTAATATGAACTGCTAGGTTGAATAAAGAACAAGCAGTTGGCCAAGGTGTAAAGTTGATCAGATTGACTCTATGTCTAGTGATCATAATTTACGTGGAAGAAATTCCAGTCAGACATTTATGAAGTTCATGATGGAATTTGGAGAGTAAATAACGCAACCCTTCTAAAATATTAATCAAATCCCATAGGACTTTTTTGGTGTAATAAAAACACACATATTACAATATAAATGTTAATTTCCCTCTTTAATGGGTGAGATAGTGAACAGAAATAGTTTACCATGTGAATGATGTTATTTTAGATTGCTTTAAGATACCCTCTGACACCCAAGTTGAGTGTTAGAGACAAGGATACTGGATTCATTTTCTTAACAAAGCAGCTTAATAATAATAATAGTAATAATAATAATAATAATCCTTGCATTTTGTTATAGCGCTTTTCACATCTTATCAATGTCTCAAGCACTTCACAGAATATACTGTAAAGTGAATTGACTATATCTGTGGGCAAAATGCGGCAGCCAATTACGCACAGCAGTGTCCCATAAAAAGTCGTGGGTTGAAATTATAAAAAAAATTTTGGAGGGATTATTATTATTAATGCAGTAATAGGGAGGACAGTAGGCTGGTGTGATCTGGAGAGACGAGATCCAATGGACCGAAGGACTTTCTTCACCCAGATCAAACTTGTGAAAGGCACAGTCTAAGTGTAAATAGGTGTAAAGCTCTTCATGACCTTGCTCCTCGCAACTTCTGTGACCTGCTAACCCCCAACTAAGCTGTCCGCTTCCTCAGCTCAGCGGGCTCCAGCCTACTTCACATTCCCCCTTGCCCTCCCCACCTCTACCCCCACCCTCTGGAATTCCATCCCACTGTCCCACCGCCTCATCCCCTCCCTTGCCTTCTTCAAGACCCATCTCAGTCTCTCCTTGTCGACTGTGCCTTCGGTCATCCTACTACCCTTACTCTCCCCACCCTCCACCCCTAAGCACCAGCTAGGGTGCAGGTCCCTGACTATCCAGCATCTTGGGACGTCCTCCTGACATAAAAGGTGCCATAGAAATGTAATTCGTTGTTGTTGTTATTATATGATTAACTATTACACCTACAGTCAGATGTAACTCTATTTCCTTTATCTGGAACTAATGCAAGCTCTCCATGGCCATACATTGGATATCAAATGCAAGGATTATTATTAACAACAAAAATATAGACAGACCTGTACAGGGAAAAACACTTAATTCAACATTTTTGTAGTGCATTATGGTAGGTCAAAATGTTTCAGCACCTTGGGACGTCATCCCGACGTGAAACACGCTCTATAAATGTAATGTTATTGTTGTTGGTTCAGGAATGATGTGGAAAAAAATGTAATCCTTGCACCCAAATCCCTATCCACTGGATACTAGCACCCTATCCTATGCCTTGTAATTTTGTTGTTGTTGTTTGTCCTTTGCATCCTATATTATTGTACAGTCCTGCTGTACTCTAGTTTGTTCCATAGTTACAGGAACCTGGGCATTATGTTCAATCCTCAACTAGTACTACTACTACCCCTACTCTCCTCACCCTCCACCCCTCCTGATCCCAACCACCAGCTCGGGTGCAGATTCCTGACTGTCCGGCGCCTTGGGACATCTTCCCGACATGAAAGGCGCTTATACAAATGTATGTTTGTTGTTGTCGTTGTTGTAATAATCCTTGCATTTGATATAGCACTTTTCATGTTTTCTAAATGTCTCAAAGCGCTTCACAGAATATACTGTAAAGTGAATGGATTGTATATATGGATAAAACGCGGCAGCCAATTGCGCACAGCAGTGGCTCACAAACAGTTGTGGATTGAAATGACCATTTATTATTGGGGGGGTTTTGAGCGATTATTATTAAGCATGGGGAGTAAGGAAACTTGCCCAAGGTTTCGCCTTGCCTGGAATTGAACCCAGGTCTCTCATTTGTAAAGCGAGTGCTCTAACTATTGAGCTACAGGCTCTGCTTTCACCCATCTCCGTAACATTGTCCGACTTCGCCACTGCCTCACCCCTCAAGCCGCCAAAATCCCTCATACACACATTCATCACCTTAAGGCTTGACGTGCCGGCCTCCCCGACTATTCCCTCTACAAGCTGCAGATCATCAAGAACTCTGCAGTTTGTGTCCTTTCCCACACCAGGCTCTGTGACCCCATAACCCCCGCCCTCGCCCGGCTCCACTAGAATTCAAAATCCTCATCCTCACTTTCAAGGCCTCTACGGCCTTGCCCCCTCCTGCCTCTCTGACCTGCTGACCCCCTACCAGCCTGTCAGCTCCCTCCGTTCAATGGCCTCTGGCCTACTCCAGGTCTCTTACCCGACCTGCCCTACCATCGGCAGCTGGCTTTCAGCCTCTCTGCTCCCCCAACCTTTGGAACTCCTTCCCACAATCCTTTCGCCTTGCTCCCTCCTTTGCCTCCTTCGAGGCTGGTCTTGAAACTTTTTTTCGACCGTTCCTTTAGCCACCCTCCTACCTCTCTCCCCTTTCCTCCACCCTCCCCCACACTCGAGTCCTGACCCCTGACTGTTCAACGTCTTGAGATATCCTCCTGACGTTTAAGACGCTGTACAAGTGCAATTGTATTGTTGTTGTTGTTATCCTCAAAGATGTCTTCCCTGGCTTGGTATCCATTGCATTGCCAATAGTGACATTGAAATGTGCAGTTCAAACGAAAGATTACGAAATGTGCCTGGGAAACCGCGCAGGATTCAATGCGATAAAAATACCCAGCAAAAGACAAAAATAAGAAAAGCACAGAAACACAACGCGATTCGGATTAAAGGTTGAAAAAATTAGATGCAGACAAGTCTGTCAGCAGACACAGCTGCACAGCAAACTAGATATTTAGATTGCAAATCTCCCCCCACACCCTCCCCACCCCCTCCCCACCCCCCACTCATCTCCTCCCCACCCAAAAAATAAGCAATCATTTAAAAATGCTCTGACCATTGGGAGGTAAATCACATGAAGAATCCACATGGTAACAGGGAGGGTGTTTGATTCCTTTATAACCTTGGCACCAATCCAAAGTGAAGCCTTTGAGAAGGCAGGGAATGCATCATGATCACACAAGCGATGAAGGAGTTTATGGTACAATCTTAATTGCTCTGGCGTTGTCTTCTCCACCTCAACTGTGACTGATTGTCAAGTGGCGATGAGAGAGCTGCACGTTACAGTACAGTATTTACTTCTTCCCCCTGATCCTGTTATTTATTGAATCTCCATCACTGGCGAATGTCAGACGAGAGACACGGCAGTGGGCAGGCGTTACTCGCTCAATTGAAAACAAATCATCATTTGATATCTAACCACCGATCAACTTAAAACGCTTCAAACTCGTTTTCAAACATCCAGCCCACATCTGGCTGCAATAAACCCTGAATGTTTCATTGGCAGTGTTCTCTCTCTCTCCCTCTCTCTGTGACTATTCTGCTACAAATCAGTGGGAGATGAGTCCACTTACTATGAAATGATGTTGGCTGTTTAATAGATTTACAACACACATATCCCCCCACCCCTCCCCTCTCTCCCTCCCCATAAAACCCTTTAACCAGCTGGATGTCTGCTGTATTAGTCGTTTGGAAATCCGGGAAGAGATGGTTTTAACAAATAACCAGTCGCTGGGAAGAAGAAAAAGAAAAGTACTTTTGACAACTCGTGGCAAGAGCTGGAGATGTTGACGATGAAGGGAAGGGGAACAAGAGACAGAATAGTCACAGAGAGAGCCCTGGGTTATCAATGTTACTCACGCCCGACTTCACAAAGTGTACAGTAAATCACACAGCAGCCCACCCCAGCCATCTCCCACCCACACCCCAGCCACCCCCCACCCACACCCCAGCCACCCCCCACCCACACCCCAGCCACCCCCCACCCACACCCCACCCCAGCCAGCCATCTCCCACCCACACCCCAGCCCAGCCAGCCATCTCCCACCCACACCCCAGCCATCTCCCACCCACACCCCAGCCAACCCCCACCCACACCCCAGCCAGCCATCCCCCACCCCACCCATCCCCCACCCACACCCTAGCCATCCCCCACCACACCCCACCCCAGCCATCTCCCACCCACACCCCAGCCAGCCATCTCCCACTCACACCCCAGCCAGCCATCCCCCACCCACCAGCCAGCCATCCCCCACTCACACCCCAGCCAGCCATCCCCCACCCACCAGCCAGCCATCCCCCACCACACCCCAGCCAGCCATCTCCCACCCACCATTCCCCAAGGACCTGCCTCACCTTCCACCCTCTCCCTTGTCTCCATGTGCATTAAACAAAAAGACTTGACCTTTGCAGTAACAGACACCTCGCTGTTGCCAGTCGTGGGGCCCCACCGCCTCAATGGAGTCAAGAGATTAAGGAGATTAAGATGTCACTGTGAGTTTGTGTCCTTCAGGTCAGGACTTGTGTGTGTGAGTGAGTGAGTGAGTGGGTGTGAGAGACAGGGGCTCTCAGGGCTGTGTTAGCAGATGGCAGGTACCTTCTGCTGACCATTTGTTGGGTCAAAACACTGACAGGCATTTTGCCGATGAAGTCTCTCACTGGGGGTTCCTGAGGAACTGGGGGGGGGGGGGGGGGGTCTGAGAAACAGGAATCAAGGAGCGAAAAAAAGGGCAAAGAGAACTTCTACCATCAAAACCACTTCAATTCCCACTGTCTCTCTCTCTCTCTCTCTCTCTCACACACACACACAGTGATACTGGGCTATAGTGTGGACTGAATGGGAGGTCTGGGGGTTTCACCATCCCTGCCCTTCTTTTGTGTGTGTTTTCTTCAGGAAAAGAGAGACAGAGAGAGAGAGAAGACAGAGAGAGAGAGAGAGAGAGACAGAGAGAGAAAGACAGGGAGAGAAAGAGAGAGAGAGCAAAGAGAAAGACAGAGCAAAGGCATCACCTGATGGATGGCAGACAGACAGGGAATCTCTCGGGAGTGGTCGGTGAGGCTGGGAGGGAGAGAGGGAGAGAGAGGGATTGAGGGATAAATCTTGAGGATGAGAGGGAGGCTGTAAATCCCTGTCCTGGACCCAGTTGTGCGTCATATTCCTTGTAAGGAATGGGAAATCGTCACATGACGGTAAGAAATGCTCCCTGTTTTCTCTCCTCCCAGATAGTGACCCACAGAGCTCAGCCTCTCTCTCTCTCTCTCTCACTGTGGTGTGTGTGTGAGAGTGAGTGTGTGAGTGAGTGAGAGTGAGTCTGACACAGGATCTCCACCAGCAAACAGAA
The DNA here is from genome assembly GCA_035084275.1 of Hydrolagus colliei. Lineage (NCBI taxonomy): Eukaryota > Metazoa > Chordata > Chondrichthyes > Chimaeriformes > Chimaeridae > Hydrolagus > Hydrolagus colliei. The sequence goes on along the minus strand of CM068744.1, from coordinate 11,668,237 downwards.
GCAGAAGGAAAACGTGCCTCTCTCTCTCTCTCTCTCTGTCTGTCTGTGCAGTCAGGTCTCAGGTAAACTCCACTTTTATTACATTTAAAGCAACTTCCACTGAAGCAAACGCTTCACTTTCACTGCCCTCTTTACCTGCCCTCCCTCCCTCCCTCTCTTTTTATTTGCAAGTTAACTTGCCTGACGTGATTTGGAGAAAAGTCAACTCATTCTCTCTCTTTCTCACCCCCTCCCCCCTCTCTCTCTCTCTCTCTCTCTTCAAATATATATCTATTAAAAAGGCAGTAATAATATAATAATACTAACAAATAATGCTTGCAATTGATATAGCAGCTTTTCACGTCTTCTGGAGTCTCAAATTCCGCTTCACAGAACCTATTGTAAAGTGAATTGACTGGATATTTGTGGAAATGATAATCAAGTAAACCTGTGTGTGTGTGTGTGTGTTTTATTTGCAGATCAGTTTGTTGGGAGGGGAAAGAAACACAGGGAGGGGGGGGACAAGATCGTGTGGCCACTATCCGAAGCAAAACATACAGACAATTCATCCCCCCCACCTCCCTCCCTCCCTCTCTCTCTCTCTCTGGCTATGGAATAGCTGGAATACTTCAGCTCCCAGCTTCTGGGGTTTTTTTGGGGGAAAAGAGGGGCATTCACCCCCCCCCCCCCACACACACCCACCCCCCACACACACCCCCCCCCCCCCCCACCTCCACACATACACATACATACCCCTCCACCCCCCCCCCACACATACACCCCCACCTCCACCCCCCACACATACACATACATACCCCTCCACCCCCCCCACACACACACATACCCCTTCACCCCCCCCCCCCCCCTGCAGTCTGGGAATCTGTAGCCCCGACAGAATATGGGCAAAATGCAAGTGAGTGAAGGCAAACCCCCCAACCTCAAACACCAACTTCTCTGCAGTTAAACAGTCTCTCCCCCCCCCCCACCCCCCCTACTCCCCCCCCCCCCCTACTCCCCCCTCCCTCGCCTGCCTTGTGGCGGGGAAATGTCACCCCGACACCCCGATAGAAAGTTTCCTCTTCATTGTTATTCCGACTATTCCTATTGAAAATAATAATGAGGCAGAAGGTTTGCTGGAGTTGCTGACTTGAGTCTTTCCATCAATCGAGGGGCGGGGGGGGGGGGGGGGGGGGGCGGTCCTACCACAGGCTGCTCTCCTGCTGCTGTGTCCATCCAGGATCAGGACTCTCCTCTGGGAAACTCTGCTACACACACCGTGCTGGACAGGGAGGGACGAGCAATCCCGTTCACCCAGGTGAGAATCTCATGTTCAGGTGCAATGAACGCTTGCCTTCCTCCTCCTCCCAACCCCACTCCCCCCTCCCAACCCCTTCCCTCCCTCCCAACCCCTTCCCAACCCCTTCCCTCCCTCCCAACCCCTTCCCAACCCCACTCCCCCCTCCCAACCCCTTCCCTCTCTCCCAACCCCTTCCCAACCCCACTCCCCCCTCCCAACCCCTTCCCAACCCCTTCCCTCTCTCCCAACCCCTTCCCAACCCCACTCCCCCCTCCCAACCCCTTCCCAACCCCTTCCCTCTCTCCCAACCCCTTCCCAACCCCACTCCCCCCTCCCAACCCCTTCCCAACCCCTTCCCTCCCTCCCAACCCCTTCCCAACCCCTTCCCTCCCTCCCAACCCCTTCCCAACCCCTTCCCTCCCTCCCAACCCCACTTCCCCCTCCCAATCTCCCCAACCCCTGCCCAACCCCACTCCCTGTTCCTGTGTAAAGCAGAGGTCACCTTTGGTGTGAACAGTTCTTTTCCCACCTGGAGCTGAGGTCCAAACAGTGGCTGCAACTAAACGCCAAACCACAGTCGCCTGGCTGTGGAGTTTGACTCTTCGTGTCTTATTTTCGGCTGGACTTTTTTGTGGAATGATTTCCGACAAAGACCTGACGTGTGGTTTGGTGTTTGTGGTGGGGGTTGGGGGTGGTCTTCAGCCCCAGGAATCTGGTTTCTGTTTCTCGAGTGTATTTCTTATATTAGCAATAATACTAATAACGTTGAGAATGATGGATTTTTCGCTTGCAAATGAGAGAGTAAGTGGACAATGGGAATATATACAGGGCGGGATCTACAGGTAGTCTTATATTATAGCCTCATCTGCTCAGTCGATGGAAATTGCCCGCATTTCAATCCCCTTTGAATGTGTTTGACAGTCAGAGTGAGCCGACCCCCGGCTCTCACTGTGGCTACAACACCATAAAATCAGAATCGATTCACTTTCACTTGCACTGTCTCATGTTTATTTAGAGGTTCCTACAGCCCGCCAGGCATTAACATGGAAATGCACGAGGGGGGGGGGGGGGGGGGGGGTAGAGAATGAATAAGTTGAACACTTGCCTTGAACACTTGGATAGAGAATGAATAAGAATCTTATGACCTTGTGAAAAGTTGCAAGTCCTCGATTCTGTTCAGTTCACTGTTTAACGATGAAATGGCATCTCCCCTCTTTGCGGACTGTCAACGTTGAGTCAGGTTCACGGATTTATCAAGAAACACAAAGCAGGAAACGTTTGGGTTATTGGTCGATCAATTAATTAAAGCGGTGGGATAAAATCAAATGAATGAAAAACAGTGACACACACCTTGTCACAGAGAAGGAGAGAGAGAGAGAGAGAGAGACAAGGGCCCAATTATATCCATTGTTATAATTCATTAAATAAAACAATATAAGGTTGTAAAAGATTAATTGTCCATTTGTAAGGCAAAGGGTAATTTACTGTGAAATTGATTAAATGAAAATAGTATTGATAATAATCCTTGCATTTGATATGGTGCTTTTCACGTCCTAGACGTCTCAAAGCGCCTCACAGATTATACTGTAAAGTGAATTGACTATATATTTGTGGGCGAAACGCGGCAGCCAATTGCGCACAGCAGCGTACCACACAAACAGTCGTGGATTGAAATGACCAATTTTATTATTGTGGTTTTTTGGAGGGATTATTATTATTATTGTGTTGTTATTACACCTTAAACCGAGGGGCTCATTACTAGAAATGGATGTGCATAATTAATTAGCCACTTCTAGTCCACCCCCCCCCCCCCCCCCCAACCACCATTTTCCTTCATCTCAATTTAGCTCCATATAGCAACAGTCAATCAGCTGGTGTGCTAACCCACCAGGAGGCTCACTTGAGTGATGCAGAAGTTCTCATTAACAGTTTGCTGTGCCTCCCATAATTATCCAATGAGATTGGCAGAGTGTTCACCTCCAGGCGAAGCGTGAGTTGCATCAATGCAGACCAGGACCTGGAACGTGGACTTCTTGTCGTGACCATTGAACACACGGTGGCATTTTCGTGTCGGAGCCGTTGAAAATGATTGTGCCCCCATTTACATGCTTTATTATCCAATGTATTAACTGTTAGAATAACTGAACAGTAACCTATGCGAATGCACGACTGTCGTATCAAGACTTCTGCTCTATGTGCATATATATATTTAAATACCGTCCCAACAGCTTGTATACATCTAAAAAAAAATGCATTTTCCAAGTGCATCACAAGAGATTTTAGTTTATCTTATAGTCTGAGTCTTCCATTGGCAGTGTTAGAACATCTGTTTATTCTTTTCTCAAAACATGATTATACTAATTGAGTTTAACTCAATCTGATCTATTGTTAGATACTTTCGTGAGTTAATTTATATTGTTGCAGCTGTAGTTCGTGTAACAATATTCTTTGTCTCTGTTCCGTATTTCCGAGTCTAGAATCAAGTCACTGTTTGGAGCAGGTTGTCAGATTGTGGCTTATTCAAAAGATACCCCACTACTTAGAATTTGACTTTAGCTCAATGTGATCAACTTTGAGATCATAATATGTTCAACGTGTTGATAATTGCGCTCTGAATTAAACAACCATTTATTGCTGTCGGTGATTTTGTAGCAAAGAATCCTAATATTTGCATTACCAAAGTATGAGATAAAACAGTGCATACTTGGTGTTTATAATATTTTGTTTCTACTAATGCTGTTATTTGACATCTGGCTGCTGAACTGACATTAATTATGCCTGACCACATCAAACCTTAAGAAAGGTTTACATGACATGAAGAAACCGTTTGGTGAGATTGTTCAGTTAGTATTGATAAATAAAGAAAGTCTTTAAAGCTAAAGAGTACAAGTAGCTAAGACCACAAAAAAATGTATGGAATCCCAGATTTCATACAAGGTGAATCAGAAGTCATCACTCATACGGTTAATTATTAACTTTCATTTTTAAGACAGCGTTTGTGTAGAGTGTGCAGCTATAAAGGAGATGTCTTTCATCTTATTCAGGAAAGTTTTTGCCAGTGAGTTGATATGTGAAGTCCTGTAGAATAGTAGATCGCACACTCTCCTCTTAAGCAAGAGTACCCAGGTTTGATTCCCGGGCAGGGTGAAACCTCGGGCACATTTCCTTACTCCACACGGCTGTTTCCCTAGCAACAAGTAGGCACCCAGTTGCTAGTCAATTGGCGGATTGTGTTCTGGGTGTTATAATCCCTCAAAAACAATTCATTCCATGATTGTTTTCAGTGCACAAAACACAGTCAATTAATTTTTACAATGTATTCGATTAAGCATTTTGAGACATCAAATTCAAGGATTATTATTATTATGTCACTTCTACATGGCTTGCATTTTGAAAACTTCACATATATCTATAATAATAATTCTTGCAGTTATTATAGCACCTTATCACATATTCAAGGTGTCTCAAACCATTGAACAGAACAACAACAAAATAACATTTGTATTGTGCCTTTCACGTTGATATGATAGGACATCCCAAGGCACTGGATAGTCAGTGTTCCGGAGAATATACTGTAAAGTGAATGGACTGTATATTTTGTTGGCGAAATGCAGCAGCTAACACTGGCCTGCTTTGTGTTCCCATTTACTGCCCTCTGTCATCAGTGGGCGAGTTTTCATCCTTCCTGCTCCGTTCTTTGAAACTCCCATCTCTAAGTCCCTCTGTCTTGCAGCTTCTCTCCTCTACTTCAAAACCCACTTAAGACCTATCAATTTAACTGCAGCCACCTCTCTACACCTCCTCAACTCCCCCCCTCTGCCTCTCCCTGTTAGTTGCGTGAAGTGCTTTTAGATGTCCTCTAGACATGATATGCATTCTATAAATGTAGATTGTTATTTAGTCAATAATAAGAGGGTGTAGATTGAGTGTTATGACTAGTGATAAAAGGGTGCTTTTATTTACACAGAGGGTTCTTAGATTGCAAACTGTTACAACAAATAACATTGAAGTTGAACCTGAAACAACATTTTAAAGGGAATTGGATAAAGCCATGAATAACATTTATTAACGGGTAATGGAAAGTATGAGATTGGAACTGATAACAGCGGTCAAGTAGATTGGACCTGTGAAATTGCTTCCTTTTGTGCTGCAAGTGTACAATATTTTTCTGTAATTGTTTACATAATGGTTGAGATCCATGTTAATTTCCATACATTTCATTCAATACCAAATTAATACTGTACAACTTATTTTGCTGTGAGCTTGATTCAACAATTTGTCAATTGATGGCTAATATATCAGAAATAAATATTTTGCTCACTTGTCTGGGATATAAATAAACAAGAGTTTAGGCTGAGTGCTAACCTGGACTACCACTCTACCCACAAACATTTATAGTTGTTTAAATAACGATGATTTATTTAGTCCTTCACCCCATACTATCTGCATTTTAATTTTTTTATGATCTTCTTTACAAGGAACATTTTACGCATAGGCTGGTGAGAATACCAAACTCCTTTCCAGGAGCTGTGGCTACAGCAGAGTTGAAAATAATATCTATACATAACAATAAACTGTCTATTTGATATAGCACATTATCACTTCAAAATGTCTCAAAACACTTCACAGAATATACTGTAAAGTAAATTGACTATATTTTGTGGATGAAACACAGCAGCCAATTGCACGCAGCAGTATCCCACAAATAGTCGTAGATTGAATAACCAAAGTACAGTAGAAGCCCGTTTATCCGTGACCCAATTAACCGGATTGCTTGAACCCCTCCCAAGGCAATTCCCCATTCCAGCAATCGCGAGTATGCTCAATTCGCACATGCGCATAATGCATGTGCGCTTATTAAACTTACGAACTTGGAGGTTTTTACCGATTGGTAATTTTTTTAAATAATTTTTTTACCGAGTGTGCTGAAATCTTTATTGGTAAGTAGCTATACAATATTCTATTAGTATATTATTAACATGGTATGTTTTAAAATAAGTAATTTTTTTGTGTTGGGTTTTCGGCAACTTGCCACCCGATTATCCGGCACAGTCAATTAGTCGACCCCCCCTCCCCCCGAGCATGCTGGATAAACGGGCTTCTACTGCATTGTGTTTTTTAAAGAGATTTTTACCGCTGGAAAAGCAATCTGTTAATACGAGTTAACAATCAGGTTCCTACTTACTGCTTGGTAAACAGGGGCCTGTGAAGAAAGGAAACGCGTCAAACATTTTGCCACAGTCGGGAATTGCTTGTAAGGTGAGTACTCTAACCGATATGCTACAGCACTCCATGTAGCATAAGAGGGAAGGGAATGGTGTAGGAAGGATGAAGTGGAGGCTATTAGGATTGGTGGACTGGATAGTTGGATTTAATGACCTTTTGGTAGAATAGACTCTATATAATTCTATGTGTAATTCTCATGTTGAGTGTTTGCTTTCGATCTCATCCATCTAAGGCCATGCACGATCTGTTTACATACTCGTCCAATTTGTGTTATGCAACAAAATACTGGAGGTCAACATTGTTTTCATGAAGAAGGTATAAAAAAAAATGTTTTATCTTTTTGAAAAAAGAAAACTGTTGAACTCGCACCAGCATCAGACTAGTGTTCTTGAACAAAAACAGAATTTGCTGGGAAAACTCAGCAGGTCAGGCAGCATCCATGGAAAGGAAAGTGAGTCAACGTTTCAGGTACATGACCCTTCATCAGAACGTTCTGACGAAGGGTCGTGTACCCGAAACATTGACTCACTTTCCTTTCCATAGATCCTGCCTGACCTGCTGAGTTTTCCCAGCAACTTCTGATTTTGTTTCAGATTTCCAGCATCCGTAGTGTTTTGTGTCTGTTCTTGAATGTTGCTTGTGAGAAGCACAACTTTGCCGGTGATAATTGAAAATTATCAGCTATTGGCAAAACACCTACATTAATGAAGAAATCATGCTTCTGAAGCAGTTAAAGAAATATTTGTCTAAAAAGCCAAATGTACGATGTGAAAACTGTAGTTACTGTTGGTGAATGGAAATTGAAACGGCAATTTTTTTGGAGGAGGTTTTACAAGTGACTGAGCTTCCAGCACCTTGGGCTGTCCTCCCGCCGTGAAAGGTTCTATACAAATGTCATTTTGTTGTTGTTACAGTATTCAGACACTTCCTCTCGCCACACAGGCACCATTAGTTCTATATCCCTCCTAGCTCAGGCTTCCACTCAGACTTTTAAGACATTCTCCCTACATGAAAGATGTTATATAAGTGGAAATTGTTTGTGTTCTTTTAAGGATGTTATATTTGGTGGACCTAGCAATCAGATGCATGCTGCAGATTCTCACATAAGCAATAAAATGGAGGATTAGATGGCTGTACAATGGTGTGCAATTGAACACCCAGGAACACCAGTGGAACCTTCATTAGTGACCGGGACTTACATATTGTGGAGTACTGTAGCTCAGTGAATAGAGCTACAGCCTTACAAGTGGGAGACCTGGGTTCAATTCCTGGTAGGGTGAAGCCTTGGGCAAGTTTCCTTACTCCACATGCCTAATAATAATCCCCACCAAAAAAAATAATAGTCACTGAATTCGTGACTGTTTGTGGGATACTACTGTGCGCAAATGGCTGTTGCGTTTTGCCAACAAATATGCAGTTAATTCACTTTACAGTATATTCTGTGAAGAGCTTTGAGACGTCTAGAAGACATGAAAAGCGTTATATCAAATGCAAGGATATCAAATGCAAGGATTATTTTATTATTATAGATCACTAACAGTAGGAAATAATAAAATAATAATCCTTCCATTTGATATAGCGCTTTCCACATCTTATCAACGTCCCAAAGCGCTTCACAGAATATATTGTAAAGTGAATTGACTGTATATGTTTGTGGGCGAATCGCGGCAGCCAATTGCGCACAGCAGTGTCCAACACACAGTCATGGATTGAAATGACCAATTTTGTAATTGTTTTTTCTTGAGGGATTATTATTCGGCATGTGGAGTAAGGAAACTTGCCCAAAGTTTCGCCCTGACCTGCCTGGATTCGAACACAGGTCTCCCCAGCTTGGTCTCCCCAGCTTGTGGTGACAAGTGCTCTAACCACTGAGCCACAGGAGCTCCACAAATCTCTCTTGAATGCTCCTTGTGCTTGGTTTGGAGGCATTGGGATGACATTCTAGAAAGTAGTTGTTTTTGACTTCAACTTTCTTGGAAAAAGACAACCAAACTATACATTTTCAAATTCTGCCAATAGATTGCATTTGTTCAAAAAATATCTAGTGGCATCCTGACAAACTGTCTTCCATCAGTTACACACAGGAATAGTCAGCTGGCATTCATATCATCAGCAATTCTATGCCATAATAATAATAGTAATAATCCTTGCATTTGATATAGCGCTTTTCAAGTCTTCAAGACATTTCAAAGCGCTTCACAGAATATACTGTAATGTGTATTGACTGTATATTTGTGGGCACAATGCGGCAGCCAATTGCACACAGCAGTGTCCCACAAACAGTCATGGAATGAAAATTACCAATTTATTTCCTGTTTTGCTTTTGAGGAATTATTATTAGACGTGGGTAGTAAGGAAACTTGCCTAAGGTTTTGCCCTGCCGGGTTTCAGCCATCGCATCACCTTGCATTAATGACTAAGAGTTTGTTCTACATCTCTCCTGCCCTTCACCAGCATTAATATATTCCAAAGCACTGCCTGCCTGGATCGTTGGGAGGGAAAAAATGAAGATCGCTCAAAAAATAAATTATTCCTACTCAGCTCTTTTTAACCCCATACAGCAAAGCCCTAGCCATTGGTACAAGTTGCACAAGCAGCAGGAAGCTTGCATTCAATGGTAAACTATAGGATTCCAGTTGCCCTTGGGTGCCAATCCATGGCATTTGCAAAGCTGTGCCTGATACACTTAAGGTAGGGATAGCCACCTTGCAAGGCACAGGCTGCATGCGGCAAGCAGCCCGTGGAGCACAAGTCGGCCCTCCCTGCTCCAAGGAATTAAGCAAACTGGCTGGGTCACTCCAGGGAGAAAGCGTGCATTCCCTTCCAACCACGGGAATCTCAAGGTGTAGACGGCATACTCGTAATCTGGTTTGGACACTCTTAGGCATGGTGATGGAATTCCACATGTGTCATAAATACCCGGTGGATCAAAAAAACAAACGGCACGAGCAGTCCAAAACTTAGCAATGTCTATTTAGCAATAGACATACAGACTATCTCTGTGTGTCTTTGTGGATGAGGTAGTACAATTCAGTCACAGTCTCGCTGCTGAATCTTAGTCTCTTCAAGCCCTGCTCAGTTACACACAGGTGATGTACTCTATTGCTGAGACACTGGATAGTTCACCTGTTATATCACTGTGTCCCAGCCTGCCACATCCTCCTTATCATTATTCCATGTGATAGAATGCTAACGTCTGCTGCACCCATCATCTCAGGCAGAAGGCTCTTCTGTGTTACTCACTTCTATCACCGCTTGTGGTGATTTTCAGAATCTTTCCCTTTATAAAGATCACTTAATCATTTTTCAAAGTGCTTTCCAAACTGTACAATCCTGTGTCATACTGGCTCAGTTGGTAGGATATCTGTTCTGAGTCAGAAGATTGTAGGCGCAAGCTTCGCATTGGAACCTGAAACTCAGATGGCCTGTGACACTCCAATGCAGTGCTGGGGATGTTGGAGGTGCCGTTCTTCAGATGAGACGTTATTTAAACTGAGGCCCCACGTCTGCCTGTCTTTTTTAAATTATTATTTATGCTGTAAGAATTCCTTCTAAAAACCTTGTAATAAAGCCCAAGCAAGTTAATTTGAGCTCTGGCTTATATCTGGTAATGGGTAGGAGCATCAATTTGTTTGTTGGCTCAATGTCTTGGCATTATACCTATGTTTACATGTGTGTAGTTTCACTGAAGTTAGCAACCACAGGAGTGTCAGAACAGGTCCTAGTTTGTGGAAGTGATCCAAGATGAATTTCAGTGCAGTTTATCTGCTGTCCAAGTGCATGACCTTCACCTTAAGGATACAATATAACAATATGGTTTACATTTGTAATTCACCACGTTTTAGACCTATATTTCAATCCAAGGCACAGGATATTGGAGTTCCAATGTACTGCGCTAACATGATGCTGATGTAAATAAATATGCTTAATTATTGTCTTGCTGGTTAAATTCAATACCATGAAGGGCAGACTTAAAGAGATTGATGAATTCAATGTGCAATCGTTAGTAAATATGTAACAATTTGAATCGCTAATACAATTAACTGCTGTTTCGTTTTTTAGCATTGTTTAATGTACCAAAGAGTAAAACATTTCTCTGAGCTGTTTCTCGTTATAATGAGAATATTTCCTGAATGCGTGTTGTAAAAAATACAGTTGTATTGTTCTGAAATTGTATTCTCTTATTACTTTTATTAAAGGAGGAAGACACTATTATGATAGCAACAGGGGGTGTAATAACAGGGCTGGCAGCCCTTAAGAGACAGGACTCAGCCAGATCCCAGCACTATCTGCCTACTCCTCCATCTGTTCCACAGAAGAGGAGACCCAAACGTAAACCCAAAGCTGATGTGGTTATAGTGAGAGGCAAAATCAGACTCTACTCTCCATCTGGATTTTTCCTTTTCCTTGGAATTTTTATTCTGATGGTCGGAATTGCAATGGCAGTTCTTGGATATTGGCCCCAAAAGTTGGTTAAGAAACATGCTATCTTTTCCAAAGCTGGAATTTCAACCAATGACTCTCGTATAGTTACAAACCACGGAGGAGTGGTAGCAGAATTCTTTGAACAGCATCTAAACTCTGAAAAAATGAAAATGATTGGCCCTTTCACCATGGGGGTAGGGATTTTTATATTTATTTGCGCAAATGCAATATTGCATGAAAACAGGGACAAAGAAACAAAAGTGATACAGATGCGAGATATTTATTCCACTGTCATTGACATCCACAGCCAAAGAATTAAAGAACAAAGACATATGAATGGCATATGGACTGGTCACCCTGGTGAGTCTGATATGAAATATTATGAGAACCATTGTGCCGCTAAATTAGCAGCTAACGTATTGTTGTCATTTGCGGGTCCGCCTAGCGATGGCACTTTTTCACGGAATTGGAACTCCAATGCAGAAGATGAAGGACCATTTAAAGAAGACACCACTCTCTTATCTCCAGTGTCCCACGCACAGTCAGGGTCCATCTGTGGACTACAGCCAGGGATTCCAAGAGGAAAAGAAGAGAAAAATAGCAACCTTAAAAAATGCGACACAAAGTCAATTGTTTCATCGTCCATCAGTGCTTTCACACTCCCTGTTATTAAACTCAACAACTGTGTCATCGATGAGCCTGATCTTGACAATATCACAGAGGATAGTGATCCCAGCAAAGGTCGATCTCAACAGCCATCTATGGCCTCCTTAGTAGTTCCATCAGTTGACATTAATGACTCCTATAAGCCACAAAGTCCACGATTGCTGAGAAGCAACAGCACCGCAACCGACGGATATCCACCGAACGTGTCTATTGATGCACCCATTGGAATATATCTATCACCCAGTAACTCCAAGAAAGAATTTGGATCAAACTCTTCTCTTCACATGTTGTCTTGTCATTCAAAATCATTGGACTTGGAGAGAGGTCCTCTGACACTCACAGTTCAAGCAGAACAAAGAAAGCACCCGAGCTGGCCGAGGCTCGACCGAAGTAACAGTAAGGGTTATGTGAAACTGGAAAATAATGAGGATCCTATGGACAGGTTACTTGTACCACATAATACAGTGAAACGTGATTTTACCAATAAAGAGAAATTACTTATGATCTCAAGATCTCATAATAATCTAAGTTTTGAAAGCAATGAATTTCAGCATAATAAGTTAAGGCGTGGTGCATCGGAAACAAGGTTTTGAAGGAGCTTTGCTTTTTACCATGTGTTTGTATCTTAAGGCATTTGCATTTTCAACAAATGTATTTATAGTGAGAAAGTGCATGTCTATTTTAAAGAGATGTTATTTTCAGTACAAATTAAGCTTGAACATTGTGCATTGTAATTTGAACTGGCATCTTTGCATCAATGGGAATTTTCATGTTGGTTTGCGGTTACAGCAGACATTTTTTTCAAGCTGTGTTTGTCAGTCCTGTATTAACCAAATGCTCAGGTATTATCAAGAGCTGAGATTGCGTTTCTCAATCTCAGTCCCAAAAGAGATGGCAGCATAAGAATACAAATTTCATTTAATTTCTCTCTGCATTCATTGTTGGATAGACAGAATTTATTTGAATAAATTGTAAATTATAAAAACTACGAGAACGTATTAATATTTTAATATGTGTACAAAAATGTGTTAATGAGTAAACTGGGAGTTAGTGTTACTGGTACAAAACTTAAGTCTGTATATTGTATAACAATTAGCCAAATATTTTACTATGGGGCTTTTATCAACTCCACATTTATGTTCTTAATATACAATTTGCTATTTTTGGAACAAAATAAAATGTACATATAATATGAACATTAATTTATATGTTTCTATTTAATTATCAACAAGTAATGAAAAGTTAGTCACAGTTAACTGAAATGAGCCAGAACATTGGATAGTTGAATGTAGATTGGCATTAATGTATTGCATTAAGGAATGAAGGAATGAATTATGAAATTACTCAAATTTTACACTATTGTTTCTAAAGATCTTTTCAACCAACATTTCACTTACCAACTAATTCGGGTGACTTGAAAGCTGGGTAAAATGAGTAAAAAGAGTAAAATTAGATTGTACGGTTAATAGTGTTTAAACAAATGTTAGGCTTTTTCATTTGCTGAAAACTTTTTGTTCCACTTTCCTGTGCTATAATTACTATTGTTTGTTCTGGATCCTCTCTGGAATTAAATAATAAATTTGACATTGAACTTTAGTGAACACCGTAAAATTGCTGACATATTTGAAGATACAACCTCTTAATTGTTTTATGAACAATGCTCAAAGTAAAATGAAAAACTATTATTTCATTTTAATATATAAAGATATTTGTAGCTTTTTTATTTGGCTTACAATGGACTTATTGACTCTTATAGATAATAATAATAATTCTGGCATTTGATATAACGCTTTTCACATCTTCTATATGTCTCAAAGCGCTTCACAGAATGTACTGTAAAGTGAATTGACTGTATATTTGTGGGCGAAACGTGGCAGCCAATTGCGCCCAGCAAGGTCCCACAAACAGTCATGGACTCAGTGACCAAATTATTTTATTTTTTTCTCAGAGGGATTATTATCAGACATATGTGACAAGGAAACCTGCCCAAGGTTTCATCCCATAGGGCATCTAACCCATGCCTCTTGCTGGTGAGGTGAATGCTCTAACCACTGAGCTAGTGGATTCCACAATAATAATCCTTGCATTTGATATAATGTTTCTCGCATCTTCTAGATGTCTCAAACCGTTTAGCAAAGTATGCTTTTAAAGTGAATTGACTGTATATTTGTGGGCAAAACGCGGCAGCCAATTGTGCACAGCAATGTTCCACAAACAGTCACAGATATGCTTTTATTCATTTACAACAACTTCGATTTATATAGCGCCCTCCACACTGGATGGCGTCTCAGAGAGCTTTGAATGTATGTTAATACTAAATGTTTATAAATGTAATGTTGCTGTATGTCCTTTCTGAATAGAAGGGTTCATTGAAACAACTCTCAATTCAGAAATGGGACAAAATAATGATTTTTTTTAAGCCGTTATGTTTCTTCTACCTCATTTTAGTTCACAATTTAATTTTTTTATTTCTTTAGTTTCTTTGGCAGAAGTTTCTATTCCATCAGATCTCGGGAATGATTGCTTCTTAGCAGAAGATAATCATGGGTTGAAGTAAATGACTCACATAGAGCTGCCTAACTAAATATGCTAATGTTAAATATGTTAATATTTGTTAAATGAACTAAATGGGCTTGATTTTCACACCTGATCCTATCTTCACCCGAAATGTGAACACTGCAGATGAAGTGTTCAAATTGGCTGCCTTAGGAGAGCAGATATGGTAACTAAAATTGAAGGAGAGTAATGGCCTGCTTTATATTTTACGTATGGTCCAGGTTATTGAACTATAATGGTCATCTCATCTCACAAACTTCAATAACTTCACTGTTCAATATTTATATATTATAGTCCTAAGGGGCCATTTTGAAAGTTCAAGTGCTGCCTAATGTATTTAACGTTGACTACAGAATTCGGAAACAGTAATAAATTTAATCATTGGGCAGGAACATCTTTCTGGCATTAAAAAAAATCTTATTACCTTGCAGTAACAATAAAATCACATTCAGAATTATAATGTGTGAGATCTGAGAATTATTGTTAATTTCTTCAATTATAATAATCCTTGCATTTTATATAGCGCTGTATTCTTCAAGCCATCTCAAAGTGTTTCACATAATATTCATAGAATCATAGAATTTTACAGCACAAAAGGAGGCCATTTGGCCCATTAAGTCTGTACCCACTCTTTGAAAAGAGCAACTCAATCTCACTGTCCAGCTCTCTCCCCATAACCTAACAGATCTGCTCTCCCTAAATAAAGATCTAATTCTCTTTTAAAAGCTGTTATCGAACGGCCTCCACCACTTTTTCAGGTAATGCATTCCAGAATTGAACAACCCACTGAGTGAAAAAAATTCTCCTCAGCTCCCCTTTGCTTTGTTTTGAAACTATTTTAAATCTGTGACCACAAGTCATAGATTCGCCCACCAGTGGAAACAGTTTTTCCTTATTCACCCTGTCAAAACCTCTCATAATCTTATAAACCTCTATTAGGTCTCCTCTCAACCTTCTCTGTTCCAAAGAGAATAAACCTAGCCTATCTAGCCTTTCCCCATAACTGAAGTCCCTCAATCCTGGTACCATTCTAGTAAACCTTCTTTGCACCCTTTCCAATGCCTTAACATCCTTTCTACAGTGTGGTGAACAGAATTGGACACAGTACTCCAGCTGAGGCCTAACCAAAATTTCATAGAGGTTAGTCAGCACTTCCTGACTTTTGTACTCTACCTCTATTTATATAGCCTAGTATCCCATATGCCTTCTTAACGGCTTTGTCTACCTGTCCTGCCACCTTCAAAGAATCGCCAACACAAATCCCCAGGTCTCTCTGTTCCTACACACCCCTTAAAATTGTACTACCTAGCCTGTATTGCCTCCCCTCATTTCTTCTCCCAAAATGTCTCACCTCACACTTCTCTGTATTAAACTTCATCCGCCATGTGTCTGCCCACTTTACCATTTTATCTATATCTTCTTGCAGATGGTTACTATCCTCCTCACTATTTACTATTCTCCCTAACTTAGTATCATCTGCTAATTTGGAAACTACTCCCTGCACCCAAATCATTAATATATATTAAAAAGAGCAGTGGTCCCAAAACCGATCCCTGGGGGACTTCACTGCACGCTTCCCTCAAGTCAGAAAAACAACCACTCACCACAACTCTCTGCTTTCTATCTTTGCCTTTAACAAATCCATGCTGACTTTCCTTTATTAGGCTATATCTTTCTAAATGAAGATCTATCTTGTCCCTGATTATAGACTCTAGAAGTTTGCACACTACCGACGTTAGACTGACTGGCCTGTAGTTCCCATGTTTGTCCTTCTGATTTTTGTACGGGGAGTAACATTAGCAACCTTCCAGTCCTCTGGCATCACCCCTGTGTCCAAGGAAGATTGAAAGATTGTGGCCAGAGTCTCTGCTATTTGCTCCTGTACATCCCTTAGTAACCTAATATGCATCCCATCCAGACCGGGTGACTTATCTACCTTGAGCACCGTCAACCAT
Organism: Hydrolagus colliei; assembly: GCA_035084275.1. Lineage (NCBI taxonomy): Eukaryota > Metazoa > Chordata > Chondrichthyes > Chimaeriformes > Chimaeridae > Hydrolagus > Hydrolagus colliei. The sequence continues at coordinate 11,652,133 of CM068744.1, read as the reverse complement.
TTTAGTACTTACTCTCTGTTTATACTAATCCTATCCATTTCTTCTATCTTCTCCTCCAATACTGTAGCATTGGTTGCATCCTCTTGTGAAGACAGAGGCAAAGTACTCGTTCAGTACATCAGCCATACCCTCTACCGCCACAATAAGATTTCCTCCTTGGCCCCTAATTGGCCCCACCCTAACCTTGACTAATGTTTTACACTTAATATGTTTGTAAAATACCTTAGGGTTCCCTTTAATGTTACCTGCTAATTGTTTCTCATGCAGTCTTTTTGCCCCTCTAATTTCCTTTTTCAGTTCTCTCCTGCACTTCCTATATTCTGCTTGGTTGACCTCTGTATCTTGGCCTGACACTTGTCATAAGCCTCCTTTTTTTGCTTTATTTTAACCCTGATTGCCCTAGTCATCCAGGGAGGTTTGGATGCTCTACATTTTATCTTTGTTGGAATGTTTTTGACCTGTGCCCGAACTATCTCTTCCTTGAAGACTGCCCACTGCTTGTTAGCTGTTTTACCTGCCAATCGTTCTTTCCAGTCCACCTTGGCTAGGTCCCGTTTTAATTCACTGAAATTAGTCTTCTTTCAGTTGATTGTCTTCACCTTTAGTGTTCCTTATCCCTTTCCATAATTACTGAATCTAATGATATTGTGATCGCTATTTCCTAGGTGCTCACCTACAGAAATCTGTTGTACTTGCCCCACCTCATTCCCCCAAACAAGATCCAGCACTGCATCCTTCCTTGTTGGACTGGAAACATACTGATCAAGAAAGTTGTCCTGTACACATTTCAGGAATTCTTCTCCATCTTTGCCCTTTACACTACTATTCTGCCAGTCGATGTTGGGATAATTAAAGTCTCCCATTATCACTACTCTATTGGCTTTGCATCTTTCCAAAGTCTGCTTGCAGATCTGCTCTTCTATCTCCATCCCACGATTTGGTGGTCTATAGCATACCCCTAACAGTGTAACTGCTCCTTTTTTATTCCTTATCTCTAACCAGATAGATTCTTTTTTTGGCCTTCTTCTACCTCGTTCCTTTCTAAGGCTGTAACTGAGTCTTTAACTAATATTGCCACTCCACCTCCTTTTCTACATTCTCTATCCTTCCTGAATATATTATACCCAGGAATGTTGAGTTCCCATTCCTGCCCTTGTTTGAGCCAGGTCTCTGTTACAACAACAACAACTTTGATTTATATAGCGCACTCCACGCTGGACAGCGTCTCAGAGCACTTCACTATGAAAGGCGCTCTATAAATGTAAATTGTTGTTATAGCGGATTCCAGGACCGAGCCAGGGGTAGGGGTAGAAAGGTGATCAAAGGTGCGATCGAAGAGAAAAGTCTACAGCTGGGACCTGAAACTGAGAAAAGTGGCCTCTTCCTACCATGTTGGGTTGTCACCCAGTCAACCCCCTTCTGAAAGCTCGGTGGCAGTGGGGTGACCACCTCTTGAAACATTTGGTCCATAAAATCCTCAGCCTCCCAGATACAGCGCAGTGGCTGCGGTCTCTCCTCTAGCTCAGCAACCTTGTGCTCCAGCTCAATCAGCAGGAGGCACTTCCTGCCCACAGGGTTGTGCAGGTTGCACAAAACATCCTGAAATTCACACCTTAGAATCTCGAGCTACAATTCTCAGCTGCCCAGCCATGTTCCTTACTTTATTGAAAATAGAACAATCGTGCACCGACTTTGTACACCTACTTCCCGCCTAGTTGATTAACACCTAATAAACTAGCTAATCAGTATGTTGCTTTGTTATCAATTATGTCTAATCGGCTACAGCTTCTCCCTGTACAAACTATCCACAAGACCAATCTACCGATGATATCACTGTTTACCAATTCTACCGGCAATTTTAACCGTTTTTAACAGCACAATATTCTGTAAAGTGAATTGTGGGGGAAACGCTGCAGCTAATTACACACAGCATTGTCCCACATACAATCATGAATTGAATGACCAAATTTTTTTGGGAGGATTATTATCCCTGGAAAAGAATCCGCTAATCGACTAACAAATAGGTTCCCACTTACTATTAGGTAAACTGAGGTGTATGGAGTAAGGAAATTTGCCCAACAATTCACCCCGCCGGGAATCGAGCCCAGGTCCGAGTGCTCTAACCACTGAGCTACAGGCCTCCACAATGAATATTCTTTCAGGTAGCATAATTTGATAGGAATTTAGGAACAGAGCAATTTACAGTCCCTTTAGATGGTCTTGTCATCAATAGAATATGTAAAAGTCATGTATCAAACAGTTCAATTGTTTTGACTCCAAATACAGTAACTATCTAATGCTTTCTAATTCCCTCTTGAATTTGCTGTCATAACTATCCAGCGTGTTATTACTAGATCCATGTTCAAATAATTTTTCATCATATATACAGTATATATAGGAAGATATAATAATAGTCCTTGCATTTGATAAAGCACTTTCACATCTTCCAGACGTGATATACTGTATATAGATATGTATGTTATATTTCCTAAATTGCTTTTTCTTCAATCCCAAATTTAGGAAGAGATGTCAGTATACTTCAATTGATACACTTTCGCTATTGGGTCAGAATTTTGACTTTATACTCTAGGCTGTTGTTCCAGGTCAGTGTTTTAGGGGAAAATTGGATTCATGAAAAAATACCATGTTTCAGATACAATGTTAAACAGAGATCCCGATTGTTCGGGTGGATGTTAAAAATTACACTCTTCAAAAAGAGAAAGGAGTGCCTGGCCGACAATCTTCCAGATAAAATTGGTCATTCATTTTGTGGCTATCTGTGGGTCATTGCTGTGGGAAATTGGCTTCCATGTTTGCTTACAAATGCAGCAACTAGACTTCACAGGAAATCTGTGAAGTGTTTTGTGACATTTTGATGTGGTAGACGCTATATCAAAATGTTGTTACTGTTGGAATAAACTAGTGAGGGTGATAAGTATAAACTTTATATAGAAAACCCATTCAAAAAAAAATGCTGGACTGGTGTAGAATTAAATTCACTATTACCTCGTATAATATTTTCCCTTTGTTGTTCAAGAAAGTAAACTTCCAAGTCATGTCTGCATTACTCATCTGCAAATTCTGGCAGAGAAAGAATATGCTAGACCCCTCAGTTAACCTTCCTCTGTGGAACTGAGTTCTGATTCAATATTTCTGTTTAAACAAAGCTCCATCACAAATCATTCTACTGGAATGTGACCGTTATCATCTATACTAAGTAATCACTTGTCAGTGAATTACAGAATAAACTCCATTGAAATATGTTAAGATAGAACCAAGAGCTGTATAGAATTTACAGGACTGAAGTCAATTTAGTTCATCGTGCCTATGCTTGATCTTGGAAAGAGATCTCTAATCAGTCCCCTTCTCCCGTCTCTTTCCCATACTATTTCATATTTCTCTTTTTCATATATTTATCTAGTTTGCTTTTAAATGCATGATTGGATTCTGCCTCAACTATTGTTCAACACAGTCGATCACGCCATCCTCCTCCAATGCCTGTCCACCATCATCCACCTCAGTGGGACCGCACGCGCCTGGTTCGAGTCCTACCTCACAAACCGCCAGCAGTACATCTCCACAAACGTTTTTTCCTCCCGCTCTTACCCAGTTACCTGTTGGGTACCCCAGGGATCCATCCTTGGCCCCCTCTTTTTCCTCATCTATACGCTCCCTCTTGGGGATGTGATCTGCAGACATGGGACACAGTTCCACGTGTACGCGGATGACATGCAACTCTATTTCTCCACTTCACTTTGCAACCCCCAGTCCCCTGATGTTCTGTCAGCCTGCCTGTCAGACATCAGGGGCTGGATGAGCGCAAATTTCTTGCAGCTGAATGTCGACAAGACGGAGGCCATACTCCTTGGCTCTCGTCAACATCTCCATTCACACGGCTCTCACCTCTTCCAACTTCCCGGTCTGCCCCTAAAACTCTCCGAACCTGTGCGCAACCTTGGCATCAGGTTCAACCCACAACTGTCCATCCTCCCCCACAACCCCACATGGTCCATTACCAGCACTGCCTTCTACCACCTCCGACGGATCGCCCGTCTCTGGCAATACCTCAACACAAAAGCCGCTGAAACCCTGGTCACCTTTGTCACCTCTCGGCTGGACTATTGCAACGCCCTCCTCTCCGGTCTGCCCTCCACCACAATCCACAAAATCCAGCTAATCCAAAACTCTGCTGCCCGCATACTCACCCGTTCCAAGCTTCGCTCCCCCATTACCCCAGTCCTTGCCAGACTTCACTGGCTCCCTGTCCCTGAGAGGATCGACTTCAAGATCTTCACCCTTGTTTTCAAATCCCTCCATTCCTCTGCACCCCCCTATTTCTCTGATCTCCTCTCTCCCCAAACCAGCACCCGCTGCCTTTGCTCCTCTGGTTGTGGCCTCCTCCATGTCCCCCGAATCCTCCGCTCCACCCTCGGCGGCCGTGCCTTCAGCCACTACGCCCTGAGGCTCTGGAACTCCCTTCCTCACTTCCTTCGCCTCGCCCCCTCTCTTCCCAGTTTCGGGTCACAGCTGAAGACCTTTCTCTTCGACCATGCTTTTGCCCCTTCCTGCCCCTGCCCCTGGCTCGGCCCAGGATCCACTATTGTAAAGCGCTCTGAGATGCCATCCGGCATGGAGGGCGCTATATAAATCAAAGTTGTTGTTGTTCTTTTATAAGGCAATCCATGCGCCACCATTCCACTTTGTAAATAAAATTCCGCTATTCTCTTCCTTTGTCCGTTTTGTGATTACTTTAAATCTATTGCCTCTTGGTGCCAACTCACTCACCAGTGGAAATAATTGCTCCTATTACTTTGTCAAAACGCTTTCAGAATTTTAAGAACCTCTATCAGGTTGCTTCTCAACCTTCTCTGTTCTTCAATCTATCCTCAGAAGTAAAAACCTCTCATCCCAGGAATCAGTTAGTTGCACTGTTGCCTCTGAGTCAGAAGGTAACGGGTTCAAGTCCCAAGTGGGGATATGGAGCTAATCATTTCGGCTGATCATTTTCACTCTAGTGAAGTGGTCATTCTGCATTCACCTATTGCCACTGAAACCCTCATCCATGTATTTGTCATCTCCTGCCTTGGCTTCCGAAATAAACTCCTTGCTGGTTTCCCATTCCAACATCCACAAAGTACAATTAACACAAAACAATGGCGACCGTATTCTCACATGTATCAAACTCTATACAGACTTCACCCTAATTCTCACTGGCTCCAATGACTCCCTGTCTCTGAACAATCGACTTTAGATTCTCACCCTCATATACAAATTTCCTCACACCCTAACACCTTCCCACAACAACAATAAAATTCCATTTGCATAGCACCTTTCATATCGGGAGGACGTCCCAAGGCGCTGACATACTCCTATGCTACTTCTCTACCTGTCACCTTTGCTCAGCTAACACAGCCTGTTGTATGTCCTCCAATCCCTCTGTTTTACCATTGGTGGCTGTATCTACAGCCAGTACATCCCCAAGCTCTGGAACTCTTCACCTCAATCCATCCACTTTACCCCCTCTTTATCTTTAAATCGCATCTGGAGAACTACATCAATGTAGGTCTTCCTCCCATCCATCTTGTCCAACCCAGCTGCAGTACTCTGAGATACTACAACAACAACAAGAACAACTTCGATTTATATAGCGCCCTCCACGCTGGACGGCGTCTCAGAGCGCTTCACAGTAGCGGATCCCGGGACCGAGCCAGGGGCAGGGGCAGGAAGGTGACCAAAAGCTCGGTCGAAGAGAAAGGTCTATCCTGCATGAAGGGTGGTTTATAAATACTATTTGATGGTTATTTTGAGGGGAGCATTGTATTATCAGAGGTACCATCTGCCACTTAGGTTGTTAAACCAAGGCTCTATCTGCCTGTTTAGGTGGACATGAACAGTCGTTAGGCAAAACTTGAAAAGAGTAGGGCATTTCTTTCAGGTTCCTAGCCAAAAGTTACCCACATAAATAAAATTGTTCCTTAGTTTCATGGCTGTTTGTAGGACATTGCCTTGCACAAACGGTTTGACCCATGAACCTACAATTACATAGTCACTATACTCAACAGTAAATGCATTGGTTGATTAGTCCACAGTAGATGACTATGAAGCATTTGAGACATCCTCCCAATGTGAAAGGCATGATATAAATTGTAAGAATTATCAGCAACCTTCCCTGAAATGTGCAATGTTAATTCTGTTGTTTTGGTAAGCAGGTTAAGCAATTCATTGAACAACCACCATTGAATTGAAAGTAGATCCAGTCTCAAAATGAAGCGCTTTAGTCTTAATACATTTTTAGTTATGTCTCACATTCGTATCATATTTTATTGTCTGCCTGTCAATGGAGATTTTAATTGCTGTTTGTTGGGGAGAATACTGTAATATGGAAATGTTGAAGGTGGGTTTAAATCTGAGTAAAGGCAAATATTTTGTGTACATAAGCAGTTTAGGTACATAAATATATTACAGTAATTGGTCTATTTAAAAGGGACACTATAAAGATAGAAAACTGATAACTTAGTTTAATTCAATTGGAAACACTATAGGATCATTTTAATATGATTGATTTCTGCTCATCCAAACCATATCTGCAGTCAAATCATCATTCCATGGATGACTTGCGTGGAAAATGGAAATCATTCATTGGAATAAACAGAAGTGTCTGACCTTTCAAAATTCTACTGTGTAGATTTTTTTTGTTTCAAATTTATCTTAAAAAGAGAGAGAGCAAGTGAGTTAGGCTAGTCTTCATATGTGGATATAGATGCCCAGGACTGGCTGGAAGATAGCTCTGAAATCCAGTCTTAATATCTAAGCCCCTGACTAGATTTATGAAGATTTGCATAGATTATACAGCACAGAAACAAATTGTGCTGCCCACTTAGCCTATACCTGTATTTATTCTCCATATTTAAGCACTCTGAGACGCCGTTCAGCATGTATGGCGCTATATAAATCCAAATTGTTGTTGTTGTGATATTAAAATCCACCAACTCTTTACTCCTTCCCATACCATTCTATTCCCTTCTCCAGCTTCTATTAAAAGCATCTCTACTGTCTGATTTATCTACCGGTTCAGGCAACGTGTTGTTCCACATTCTCACTACTCGGCATGAAGTAGTTTCTGTTAAATTCTCTTTTAGATCCCTGCCGACCAATTTGTATGAAAGACCGTACTAGCGAGTTGTGCTGAGTCCACAAAAGAGACGGAGATATTATCTTGTCTGAGCTTCGCTTCAGTCGCGCAGTTGCCCCCTAAGGGTCAGGAGTTCCTGTTAGTGGCCAAATTAGGGCAAAAAAAAGGTTGGGAACCATTGCCCTATATAGTTGCTTTGACTCCTTCAGAACTTCAGAAAAAGTTCATATCTCCTCTGCTTCCTCTATTTCACCAAGGGCACCACCCATTCTCACTGCCACAGCAGAGATATCAAAACCATTAAGAGGCTCAGATTCTGTTCTAACAGTGCCACAGAACACAGAGGGCAACACTGGTTGATTACAGCAGTGTTTGGAACATAGAAGAACAGGAGAAGACTACGTGTAGAGTCCTATAGCTTAAAAAAAGTCACTCAAACTAAGATTGTTTGTGGGACACTGTTGTACGCAATTGGCTGAAGAAATGCTTTCTGACCTCAGTTCTCGTTGCCTTAACTCTGATTTTAAAGTTAGGTATGCTCCTTGCAATGGACCGTAAAGTATTGAATAATAAGCTTTCATCTCTGTGATTTAAATTCAAATGTAATCTGCAATAATTTCATATAATTTCATATAAGTGTGAGATCTGTGTTAGAATCCAAGGCAGATCAGGGCGAAACCTTGGGCAAGTTTCTGTACTCCACAAGCCTAATAATAATCTGTTCAAAAAAACACACAATAATACAATTAGTCATTTCAATCCATGACTGTTTGTGGGACACTGCTGTGCGCAATTGGCTGCCGCATTTCACCCACAAACATGCAGAAATTCATTTTACAGTACATTCTGTGAAGGGCTTTGAGAGGATGATAAGATGTGAAAAGTGCTATATCAAATGCAAGGATTATTATTATTATTAGAATATCTTCTCTCTCTGCCATCTGTAAAGGTACAAAGTGAATTAAGCTTTGGCAGAAAACCAACAACAACCAAATTACATTAGTACAGAACTTTTCACGTCGTGGGGGTGGTGGGGGGGGGACATCCTAAGGTGCTCACACACACTTCTCTAAGGTTGGAAAGAAGCTGAGAATAGGGAGAGATGTAGAGATGAAAGAACATTACTGAGTTTTTGTTTAGTTAACAATCTGTGCAATCTGCTCCCCCATAGAGGTTTATAAAATCATGAGGGGATTCGACGGGGTGAATAAGGAAAAACTGTTTCCACTGGTGGGAGAATCTGTGACTTGTGGTCACAGATTTAAATTAGTTTCAAAATGAAGTAGAGGGGAGCTGAGGAGAAATGTTTTCACTCAGCGGGTTGTTCGAATCTGGAATGCATTGCCTGAAAAGGTGGTGGAGGCCGATTCGATAACAGCTTTTAAAGGAGAATTAGATCTTTATTTAGGGAGAACGGGTCTGTTAGGTTATGGGAAGAGAGCTGGGCAGTGGGATTGAGTTGCTCTTTTCAAAGAGCCGGCGCAGACTTGATGGGCCGAATGGACTCCTTTTGTGCCATAAAATTCTATGATTCTATGATTCTAGGAGCTGGTTTGTCAGGTTTTTCAAGGACTGTTGAGGACGTGAATTTGCAGGTCTTTACTTTCTTATTTCCATGAAGATGATGTCTATTTAAGGCACGTTATTTAGGGCAGCATAGAGGAAGTTTTATTCTAGCTCCAGCTCTGCTTGAAATTGTGGTTTTAACAATGGGCACAGCATTACATTTCTAGCACTTAAACCTCTCAATCATGAAGTCTATTGATGAACATTAACTGATAAAGGGAAGGATCAACAAAAGTTTAATTTTGAAAAGTCCATCCAAGAGAAAATAAATGATCTTTGAAAATATGCAGAAATTGAGAAGATAACAATATTTAAAAGTAAACTAGGTAAATGTTTATGCAAAATAATATTGAAAGATAGAAGGAAAGTAGTAGGAAAATGGGTTTAGAGTAGATAGTTTGAGTATGAGAGCTAGAGCCAGCACAAACATGAAGGGTGATATAAACTGGTTCTCTGTGTACAATTTCTGTAGGAAGCAGACAGTCCTTTTGAACCTTTCATAGGTTCTATTTCTGTGAAGAAAACCTGGGGAGGGGAAATAACAACACCAACAACAAATTGCATTGATAGAGCTCCTTTCATGTCAAGAAGATATCTCAACGTGCTGGAAAATAAAGGGTTAGCACCCGAGCTGGGGATTAGATTCAAAAAGGGTGGAGGGCAAGCAGGTGAGAAGATGACCAAAGGCATTGCCCAAAATCAGGAACAAAAATTAACAGGAATTCAACAGGCTATAACTGCCCGCTCTTTGTTCTGCTAGGACCACTCTACGAGTTAATGAGTCACCTTTCAAGGTTATTCAGATCATAGTAGAAAACATCATTTATTAATGTAAAATGATAGCATGTTTGCCCCTTGAAGTCCCATTGAAGAGCCATTCAGACTGGAAATTACCAGCAGTGATCTGCAATTCTATGGTTCTGCCTGGTTCAGGTACTGGATAATTGAGTCCACCAGAGAATTATTTCAGCTCTTGTCCTCCTATTGACAGGTTGAGCCCCTGACACCTTACGGTCAACACTCTACCTACCTCCCTGTTTGCTCCTCACAAGTTGGTCAATATATTAGGATCATGGAATTAAAAATTCTTATCAATTAGTTTACATATTTTTGAAGTACAGTACACATTTGGGACAAGGCAGCAGCTGTAAAATTAATATTTACACTTCACAATTTGGGGAATTTCAAGATGGTGAACTTGGAATCTCTGGAGACTTAGACGATCTGAAGAGTAGAAAAGCAAATCTCAGCACTTGTAATAGTTCTCATCAAAATATCATAAAAAATAAATAAAACTTAAATGAATAACTAAAACAAATTAATTCCAAAAGCATACAAGTGTTACAGGTAATATGCTAAGAAGCATAGTTAATTAGGAATTTAATTCCCAGCTCAGTTTTGTAATTCATTAATTTTAGGTCTACTTTGTTTATGGTAATAACACTTGTACTTCTTTCCCCAACATGTTGTATCCCCTGTTAGCATTTCTATTGTTAGGAGGAATGTAATACAACAATTCTGGTTGTGGTAACGCACACTGCCAAGTGCACAGGGAATTTAATACACATTGAAATAGCACTAAGGTGATTCTTGTTTCAAATGAATGACAATGCATTCATTTTTTTTGGTCAACCGGGTGTTTGCGGAAACCCATCACCATGCTTAAGCGTATCCAAACCAATCAGAGATTTCCATACACCCCACCTACACATGGAAATTCCACAGATAGCATTTTGGAATGGAATTGTACTCTCTCCCTGCAAGGTTCTTTTTTTCCAAGTTAATTTTTTTTAACTTGAAATCTTACGTATGATGCAGTTTTCTTCAAGACTACATAAACTACCTCATTGGGGGTACAAACATCTAATTTATTTATAACATGTTCTCCTTTCTAGTACTATAGCAGCTACACAGAACTAATTTCAAGGTGGAATAAACCATTTGAAGCGCTCCGAAACTCCGTCCGGCGTGGAGGGCGCTTTATAAATCGAAGTTGTTATTGTTGTTGTTATTTGTCCATTTAATCTACCCGTTATATTTCCCACACGATTCCTTTGTTGTGTGTTATCTCCAAATAAAAGAGCCTAAATCCTTTGGTTAATAGGAATTTGTCTAGTTTGTTAAATCCTTTGTGGTTTATTGTGCTGACACCTATGCTGATTATCAAGCAAACTTCTTCTAAAAAATGAAGCTAACATTTGCCTAGTATGGCAAACCAAACCTTGGGTGCCTTGTTGATATGCAGATTCAAACATGAGACATCCTGCTGATGTGAATGGTGCTATATTTCACCCACAAAATATACAAACAATTCACTTTACATTTTGTGAATTGCTTTGAAACATCTCCCAATGCATGATAAGGCACTATATTAAATGCAAGTACTGTATTATTATTAGTATTATTAGTAGTAGTATTATTGAATGTAAATGGCATTGTTCTGCATCCGGTACATTTAGCCCTCCTCTGGAACACTGACATGGCAGTCCTTGCTTATACTATTCTTTTAACAGCAGACAACCTTATCATTAGTGATAAAACAAAACTGCTTCCTGTTAGCAGGCAAGTGGGAATTCATTAGTGGATCATTTAACAAAAATAAATCTAATTAATGACCAACTAAGAGCAGGAAAGTTTCAGACTAGGCACCAGTGTGCAAGAGAGGAATCAGTAGTACTAAACTGACAAACAGCTGTCTTTGAGTCCCTGAAGGACACAAGATGACAGAGCTACATTTCCGTCAGTGGCCGGCAGTCGTACTGTAGCCTCTTTGTTTCCCATGATTGTACAAAAGATTATTTTCATTCACTTCATACACGTATTTCAATATTCAAATGTTAGCCAGGTAGCAAACACATTAATAAGATAAACAATAATATGTCAACTGTTTCATCCATTTCATACTGTGCCTTGTTAGTGTGATGAGGCTCAGGTCGCTGTCTGCTGTGAGTCATTTATACACTGGGGAATTTTACCCTGCTATCAGAGCTAAGGATACAAGGCTATATATGTAAACCAACAGTTATTTATAAAGATATTTTCCAATGTGATTCGGGGGACAAGGAGGAGGCCATACCCAGTAGAGCGGAGACAGCAGATACTGCTGTGAGGAGAGAGGATGTTAGAGAGATAGGGAGTGGTGCTAATGAATGGAGGGATTTAAACACTAGGGTGAGGATCTTGAAGTCGATCCGCTTTGTGACAGGGAGGTAGTGAAGCTTGATGGGGAGTTTGGGTCAGGGGGTGAAAATATGCTATCTTTTGCCATTTTGTCTCAGGTTGGGTGCGATATAGGGAGTAGGTGAAGTGCAACACCAAGCAGAGCTCAAGTAACTCTGGCGCAAATATACAAACAGGTTTTTTTAAAAAAAAGTTGTTTGGGATGTAACAAAGCCAACTGTGATTAAACATTTGTTGAAAATCAGCCTTGTCACTTTTCCCATCATATATTATACATTTTCAAAGTACTGGAAGGAAGGAGAATGTAATAGTTTGGTTTAAATCTTCCTTCTCTTCAGTAAATCTTCATCAATGGCACAGCTGAGCAGAAAGAGTTTCAAGCTTACTTGTACTTGTCAGCCTCAATAATTACTTTGTGAGCAGAAAGGCTTCAGTACTTTTTGAAAATAAAATAACACACCATATTCAATCCTACTCAGCATTAGTCTACTCGGGCTTCGTGTGCTGGCTACTGGCTACAGATTATTTCCATTTGTCTTAAATTTGTCTTAAATTGGGGAAAGTGGAGGGCATGGGGGAAGGAGGTTGATCGAAACATAATCAAAGAGGAGGGTCTTGAGGTGGGTCTTACAGAAGGCAAAGGATGGGGCGAGGTGGAGGGACTGTGGGATGGAGTTCCAGAGGGTGAGGACAGAATGGCTAAACGCCCTTTCACCAAGGGTGGGATGGGCAAGGTAGGGGATGAGGGGCAGGCCAGAGCCCACCAAATGGCCTGTGTCCTCTCCTGTACAATGCAGAGCAGGTCATGGACAAAGGATAGTTGAGGGTCGAACAAGGTGGCAAGGTTCCATACTGGCTTAAGGAGGTGGAGTGTGCAACCATGGATGTTGATACTGATGATGACCTGAGTTGTGGAGGCACTGACGGGAGCCAATCAGGAGGGCCTTAGTCTTGTTGCCATTCAATTGAAGAAAGTTAGCTCTCATCGAGGACTTGATATTTGACAGACATTCTGTCAAGACATCAGTGGCCCTGGAGTCAAGAGTGGAGGCAGAGAGATAAAGTTGGATGTCATCCATGGTGTTGACCCCATGCCTGCGGATGATGTCACTAAGTGGGAGCATGTAGATGTTGAAGAGGAGAGGACCAGGGATTGAGCTCTGAGGATCACCGCACCGCATAAAACAGGGGCTAGAGGAGAAACTGTTTGTGGAGATGAAGTGGAGGCGGTGTGAGGGGAACAAACTGAACCGTTCAAGGACAGAACCATTAAATTTGAAGTGCGAGGAGAGGTGGTAGATGAAGACAGAGTGGTTGATGGTGCTGAAGGCAGCAGTGAGGTCAAGGAGGACGAGAAGGCACAGGGAGTCCTGGTTGCAGAAAGACAGAATGGCATTTGGCACGTTCACCAGAGCTGTTCCAGTGCTGTGCGCTGCACTGAAACCCAATCATAGGGGTTCATCAAGGGAGTGACGGGAGAAGAAGGAGCGAAGTTGGGATACAGTAACTTGTTCCAGGACCTTGGAGAGGAAAGGAAAGTTGGAGATGTGGCAGCAATTTGAGGGCAGGAATGGGTCCAGGAAGTCACTCCACTTGACAGTAATAACTTTGGAAGTGCTCTGACCCATGTGGGAGCCGTGGTTGAATCAATATTAGCTTTCAAAGGGAACTAGCTCAATAATAATAATCCTCGCATTTGATAGAGCATCTTATCAAGTCATTAAGATGCCTCAAAGCACTTCACAGGATATACTGTAAGTACTGTACTGTTTGTGGGCAAAAACCTTGGAAAATTCACAATTTTGTTCAATTTGTTTTTAACACTGATCAATCTAACTCCCAAATTAACAACAACAATAAATTGCATTTATGTAGTGTTTTTCATTTTGAGATGATGTCATAAGGCATTGGATAGTCAAGGATTTACATCCGAGCTAGGGATTGGAATTAGGAGAGCAAGGGGGATGAAGGTGGAAGTGCGTGGTCAAAGAGGAAAGGCTTGAGACAGTCCATGAAGTAGGCAATGGAGAGGGCAAGGGGAAATTATTCCGGGATGGTGTTCCAGAGGGTGGGTAGGGGAAGAAAGGTTGATGGTGGGGCAGGCAGGAAGTGGAATATGGAGCATGCCAGAGCATGCCAAGCAGAGGGAGTGGACGTTTGGTAAAAAAAAAAAAAATTCCACACAATCTTAAAATTTTAAGAGAATGTTCTTAAGGCTAACAATGTGAGACATTTCAGAATCAGGGGCCCTGCTTTAATCTGTGCCTCTACACGCAGGATAATAATAATAATCCTTGCATTTTGATATGGCGCTTTTCATATCTTATCGACGTCTCAAAGTGCTTCACAAAATATACCTGTAAAATGAATTGACAGCATATTTGTGGGCAAAACGTTGCAGCCAATTGCGCACAGCAGTGTCCCACAAATAGTCGTGGATTGAAATGACCAATTTTAGGATTTTTTTTTGAGAGGTTAGTATTAGGTATGTGGAGTAAGGAAACTTGCACAAAGTTTCGCCCTGATCTGCCTGGATTTGAAAACGTATCTCAAGCTTGCCAGGCGAGTGCTCTAACCACTGAGCTAAAAACAAATCCAGACAGTAGACTGTGGGGAATAGTAGTTTTGGATTAAACAGCCAGCTGTGGATTAATTAATTTTTTTAAATGCTGCCTGGCTGGCACCTAAATTATGTTAAACGTCAGCAGATATTAAGAATAAATTAAAAACTTTATTAAAGTTAACTCGGTAAAAAAAAGGATATAAGAAAAGCAGCCTTCTGCAAACAAACTCAAAATTCATGTCAACCATAAAAGGTTGGGTAAGAAATTAACCCAAGGTCTCATTCATGTCAACCATGTTAAAACTATAAATTCTGTAAAAAAAATGATTGGATTAAATGCTCCATGAATGTTAAATCTGTAACTGAGTAACACTGAAAATCTCTTGGATTTATCTGAAGGACATCAACACTGCACCTAATGAGTTCTTTGTCCTTTATTTTCAATGTCGAGCCTTCTTAATAATTCACAATATGCTCATTATGCTAAAAAATCAAGCTGCCAGGACACTTTATCAGAATACGTAAGAACTCCTGCTGTTTTGCCTTGAATATCTAAACACTGATAAAATTCAGAGTTTGGGTGTGAACTAAATGTAATAAAGAATTCCTCCTTTTTAGTATTTTGCAGTTGTTATTTCACTCAGGATCTAATCAAATACATCAGGATCTAATCAAATACATTTTAGCACACAAGGAGGCCATCATGCCTATTATGTATAATATTTAGCTCCCCCACTATACTCAAATTTCCTTTCCCCTCCTATAGATTTAAGTCTTCATTCTTCATATGACTTTGCTACAGAAAACATCTAAATCATATCTTTAAGTGACAAACAGTGCAAAGTCATTCTCTACAACTAAAAAAATCTGGGGTTTAGGGTGCTGGGAGTCATCGAACCAAGTGCTTATAGAGAACTGATTAAACAATGCCAACAATTTATTCTCTTATTACATTCTTTCCAAATTCAATATTTACCCTTTCTATAGTGTTTTGCAATTCTATTTTAAAAAGCGCCCAATAAGTTTGATGGAATATTGGATGAAAAGAAACAAAGGAGAAAAAAAAGGCAGGTACTCACAGAAGGTGCCTGCAGTTGTATAGATTTTGCAACCAACTGCTATTATAACATTATTACAAAGTTCACTACAATATACACATAGCAAGCGTATTAAAATTTTATACATGACTCGGTTGCATATCTATCTTCAATTAGAAAAAACCTGGTGATTTGATTCAAAATGCATAATTGCCAATTTCATATCATCCAAATCTGTTGCAGAATTTTAAATTGATCTAAATAAATATTATGAACTTCCAGAATTATATAAGCTAGAAAGGAACCAGCCATAACTAGTCTTTATAACAATGTCCTGGACTAAAGTCACCCTTGCTGTTCTCTTCTCTGCAAATTGGAAGACTTGTTTATGGCTATAATAATTCACGACAAGGTCCAAACATTTAAAGAACAATGTGCACCCAATGGAATTGTACAACTAAATCCTTTTTGGACTTGATGAAATAAACTGCATTGCAGATACAGATGATATTTTATGAGTATGTTTATATAGAAGAGTCATGGATTAAAATCTTGATATACTAAAAATAAGTTTTCAAATGAAAGAACATAAATTTGTGCTCAGATGGTGATAAACGCATTCTGTGGGAGGCATGGACAGGGTCAAGAGAGAAACTGAGAGGATGAGTCAATTAACACATTCTGGATAAGTGGTGGCCAACCTATGGCCTGTGGTGAAGCAAGAACCAACGCAAATTCTTCAATCAGTTGGTATTTATTAATACAAATTAGTAAAGAAATGCATTTTAAAGTTATACGCATATATGTTTCATCAAATTAATGCTTACAACAGTTTTGTAAAGTTCATTGGTTGATCGGATCAATAGCTTTGATGTCAGAATCAGCAAATTAACCTGCATTGATCCATATTGATTGTAGTATATCCCTCTTTCCTTCAGATTGTTTGTGATTAGCTGCTCCATTCTCTCTTCTCCGATATGTACAAAAACTCTGATTCTTTATACTGTTTTGATCACATATGGCAGTCTGTCCAATTTGTTGCTAGAAACACCAGCTGCATACCAAGGACAACGTTTATCAAAAATACAACAGCTTGTTTCAAAATGAATGTTTGTCCCATGAAGACTTTGAAGAAAACATGCTTCCTCGTCCTTGGCTTTCAAGCAGCTGCAGCTTTCCTGAAGTAAAACAAATCCTTGAGTCTGTGCAATTTTTCTTTAATCAATCTATTGGGCAACTCAAGCAATCCAAAATTCTGGGAAGTGGCTGGCGGGGGCATCACATAGTGTTTGACCCCAAACTGTCCTTCCTCCCTCATATCCGTGCCATGACTGGTACAGCTTTTCACCACCTCCGTAACATTGCCAGACTCGCCACTACCTTACCCTCCATGCTGCCGAAACACTGATTACATCTAGGCTGGATTATGGGAACTCTCTCCTCGTTGGCCTTCCCAGCTCCTCCCTTCACAAGCTGCAGATTATTCAGAACTCTGCAGCTCATGTAATCTCCTGCACTAGGCTCCGCGACCAATCACTCCCACCCTCGCCCATCTCCATTGGCTCCCCATCCCCCAGAGGATCAAATTCAAGATCCTCGTCCTCACCTGCCTACGCCTGTCTTACCGACCTGCTGGCTCCCTATCAACCGGCCCGTCCCCTCCGCTCAGCAGGCTATGGCCTGCTCCACATCCACCGCCCTAACCACCCCACCATCGGTGGCGTGGCTTTCAGCCTCTCTGCTCCCACACTGTGGAACTCCATCCCGCAATCCCTTCGGCTCACTTCCTCTCTTTCTTCCTTCAAGGCCGGTCTTAAGACCTTCCTCTTCGACCGTGCCTTCTGCTCCCCTCCTAACTCTTCCCCCTCTCCTACTCTCCTTCCCCTTCCCCTGACCCTTCCCCTCCTGCTCGGGTCCCAATCTAATTATTCAGCGCCTTGGGACGTCCTCCCGACCTGAAAGGCGCTCTATAAATGTATTTTTGTTGTTGTTGTTGTAGTAGTGGCTCACTGAACATTTGCACTAGTCTAGGTGAGTCTGTTTTAAATTAATGTTTTGTTTCCAGTATCTATTGAGAGGCGATGTTCATGGTATGGCCATATATCATGAAATATTCAATCAAGGAAATACATTTGGTTGTTTGACTAGGAAGGTTGGCCACCACTATTCTAGATGCTGCCTCAAAACTACCATTGATGAAGGTGCGAAGATTGGTACTTTGTCTGATCTCTTCAAAGTTGGTAGATTAGGACAAAGATGAGGACATCGAATTTAAAATATCCAAATTCACGGAAGACACCAAATTAGTTCCTACATCCTTGGAGAGTAAACACCAAGGATGACACTAAAACATGCAGCGCGATATAGATAGGCTAGGTGAATGGGCAGGTAGGTGGCAGATGAAATATAATGTAGGGAAGTGTGAAGTCATCCATCTAGGACGTAAAAACAGTGGAGCAGATTATTCATTAGAAGGGGAGAGACTAAATAGTGTTAGCATTCAGAGCGTACACCAATCACAAAAAGTTAGTTTGCAGGTACAGCAAACAGTTAGGAAGGCTAACGGAATATTGGCATTCATTATAAAAGGGTTAGAATATAAGAGTAGGGAAGTCTTGCTGCAGGTGTATAGGGCCCTGTTGAGACCCCACCTGGAATACTGTGTCCAATTGCACAGTTGACCTAGTGCAATTGGTCTCCTTATTTAAGAAAGGATATGCTCGCCTTGGAGGGGGTACAATGTAGATTCACTAGGTTGATACCTGGAATGAGGGGAATGAGTTATGAGCAATCTAGGCCTATATTCTCTAGAATATAGAAGAATGAGAGGTGATCTTATAGAATTTATAAGATTATTAAGGGGCAAGAGAGAGTAGATAGTGGGGGACTATTTCCCCGGGTTGGAGAAACTGTAACCAGGGGTCACAGCCTGAAGATTAGGGGTAAGCCCTTTCACACTGAGTTGAGAAAAAATGTCTTCACTCAGAGGGTAGTGAATTTATGGAACTCTCTACCCCAAAGGGCTGTGGATGCTCAGTCCTTGAACATATTCAAGACTGAGATTGATAGATTTCTTATGGATAAAGGGATCAAGGGATATGGTGATATGGTGGGTAGGTGGAGTTAGAATAGATCAGCCATGATCTTATTGAATGGTGGTGCAGGCTCGAAGGGCCGAATGGCCTACTCCTGCTCCTAATTCTTATGTTCTTATGTAAAGTTAAATGAATAATCAGGTTGAAAATACAATATGTGACATTTCTAGCTAAAAGTGAGTCTAGGTTTGCCCCTGAAGTTCGACGATTTGTTACCATATTCAATACCAACAACTCAGATGCTTAAAAACTGGCAATGGCTATGCTGTGTCCTGCGTTGGGTTTTGAGCTGGAACATGAAGCAGGCCAGGGAGGGGACGAGATGGAGGGCCTGCGGGATGGAGTTCCAGAGGTTGGGGGCAGAGTGACTGAAGGCTCACCCACCAATGGTGGGGCCGGTGGGTTGGGGGACATGGAGCAGGCTGGAGCCTCCTGAGCGGAGGGAGCGAGCAGGTTGGTGGGGGTTAGCAGGTCGGCTTTGAAGGCAAAGTCAAAATATCAAAGTTATCTTTGCTTTGATCTTTGCTTAGTGTCTAACTTATTCAGTGTAAATCTTATACTTAAATCAATGAATATTCATTTCTTATTATGCTCCAGCTCAGGCTGTTCCTGGAGCAGCTCTTGTTTCACTGTATAACATGCCTGTTGATTATCCTAAGTTATAATAAGCTTCCACGCCATGTGTGCCGACTTAATTATCTCTCCTTAATGTCTGTCAAGGAATGTTGGCCAGCCAGCAGGGTAACACATGTAGAATCCCATCACGAGGCTTCAGAGCATCCAAACCAGACTCAGATTTACACAGTTATATGCCACCTACCAATGGAACTGTACTAGTATTTGGAATGCAATGTGTAGTCTCTCTCTTGAAGAATGCACCCTGCCTACCTAACTGTGTGGAGTTTTAGTTGCAGGTTGGCCAGGACACTGGGACAATCTCTTATCAAGTAATGCCATGGGACCTTCAATGTCCACTTGAAAAAACACGAAGGGACCACTCTTTAATATGAAAGACGTAGCTCCAACAATGTAGCAATGCCCCACCACCCTCCTCCCACTGCATTGGAGTGTCAGCCTAGACTGTGATCTGAAAGCCCATACATGGGGATTGAACAAACAAGCTTCTGGCTCAGAGGTGAGAATACTATCAATTAAGCCAGGTTGATTCCTAATAAAGAATATGCGACAGGTAAATCTATTTGATCAGAATTCAGTCTGTGCTCCCTTGCCTGGTACTACACTGATTAATTCTTGCGTAAATTGAAATGAATTGCATTCCGGTGGACTCAGCAAATGATTTTATCTGTATTGCTGATGTGTGTCACAGTTTAACCAAAATGTCTAGATCTGTGAAACATTCAATGCATAAATACTATGAATTATTGAAAATCAATTTTAATGTTCCAATACACTATTCATAAGATTGTGTGTGTTTGGCAGTGTGTGCAGGCGTTTTTGTGTGTCTGCAAGTGAGAGGACCTGGGTTTGATTCCCGGTCTTACCCCACAAGTCTCTGTTTACCTTGGAGTAAGTAAGAACCTATATGTTAGTCAATTGGCAGATTGCTTTTCTGGGATAATAATCCCTTAAAATAAAAGTTGTCACTCAACCTATGATTGTTTGTGGGACATTTAGCTGCTGCATTTTGCAAAAAAATATATACGGTAGTCAATTCGCTTGAAAGTATATTCTGTGAAGCAATGTGAGATGTCTTGAAGATTTTGTAAATTGTTATATAAAATGCAAGGATTATTATTGTTAATATTTAACAATTGTGGAGTTCCGTTCAATTCAAATCTATATCCATCGCAGAATGTGGACTGGTATAGTTTCATTGAACATGACAATATACTGAACTGTTCAAGACAAAATATGCAGAAAGTTGGATCTGCTTCAGTGGAACCCATTGTGATCAAAGCAAGCATCAGACTTCAGTAATAAGATGCCTAAAAGAAATGTACAGAGAGTGAATTATTCCAAGATCTAAGCATTCTACAATTTCAAAGAGCTTGATGCAACTTTATTAAAATATGTGCAATATCTGTGCCAAGACATCATAAGGCGCAATATCAAATGCAAGAATTATTATTATTAGTGTATCAATCAAATCAATAAAACATGGAAACACATATGCAGAAAGTTCCCAATCTCTGCACAGTTTGCAAAAAATTGGGGGAGGGGGAAGGAGAAAAAAATAGATCCTTTGTTAGGTTGCTATTATTTCCTAACTGCTCAGTAAAATTGATGGAGTACTCTCTTCACAGTTGATAAAACTGTCCAACTCCAGGAGATTAGGGAGCAGGGAGGGGAGTCAGGAATAACTTGAATAATTGGGACTCACAGTTCACAGAGAGTCCCTCACATGCTATCATTTTGTTTCATTGTGCAGTGAGCATATTCCTTCCTAAGTCAGTTGCTGTTCAATGTAATGTTGCTCAATGCAACATTGTTTTTATAAAACATTTTAATCATTCTCAAGGCTTTCACAGGAACTACACAAAACTCCCTGCTTTAGAATTCTTTCAGAGTGATCTACAAAGTGAATAGGCTGTTAAAACTGACATGAGTTGAAATATTCTGAAGGCTAACTTTTGCTTTGATCCCAGTGGTTTTCTCTGAAGCAGATCCAACCTGACTTAGGCAGTGTAACTAGGCCAGTGTATACTTTGTGCTTGTTACAGTTTGGCGTTGTCTGGAATCCCATAGTGACTAAAACTGAACGGCAAATCATTTCGCACATATGGACAGGTTCTGGACTCCACGATTATCGCAATGGGCACTGCACTGAAAATCTCAGGAACCATTATCACAGTGGACCGCATAAAATAGACACTAATTAACTAGACTGGACACGCTGCTGTGCCATGGGCTATTATTACTGGTGTGACACTGCGCACAATTATGTTCACATTTACTCAAGAAATCTATCTGCAACAAATGATTACTGATAAAATGTGGAATGCCAACAGTAACCTCTGATTGTAATAACTGGCTCATAATAGCAAAACAGATTGAAGTCCTTTTTCCACTAACAGTTTTCTGAAATGTTCATTTTGAAATAAATTGTGGGTTGCAGGTGAATAACAAGTAGCAAGTAGCAAGACAAGTAGTAGAGAGGTAGCAAGACAACGATGGACGAGCATAGATGTTCACAAGTACCATGTGTACCATCTCTCCAACCACCGATTACTTCTACTTCTTTTGCTAAAGAAAAAGTATTTGCTGTATCTTCATTATGATTTGAGCCGAGCACACTGAATGGAGGAACAAACGATATCTGTGGCACTGTCTCTGTGCAATCCCATACATTTGCTAATTTATTACAGCATTGCATTGTGTGTTTTTTTCAAATTGCATACAGATAGACCACTTAAATATTAAATTGAACAGATTAGAACGTGAATGGCACACACTCTAGGATCCCCAAGCCTTGGCTCTTGCCAACCTGCGCCTAATAATTTCCGGGTTTGGGTAAGCAGTGTGTGTCCCTCCATGGAGGAATTGGCCATTCCATTCCAACAATCTATCTCTGGGAATTCTAATTGTAGATGGGATACATGGAATTCTTGTTAGGTTTGGATACTCTTAAGTATGGTGATGTTTTTCAACACGTGTTCTTAACTCCAAATCTCATGAATGTTGACCAGTAATCAGTAAGGTCTTGGATTAAAATGGACCGACCTGCTACATTTCCTCAAAATATCCAAAGATAACCCATCCCTCAGCTCCCCTCCCACAAGTATGTTTACCTTTAGGTATCGTATTCACAAGACCTACATTGCGTGCAAGAGGTTCCCTGGAGGAAACACTATTTACATCATAGGAACATTTGCAGCGTGCAGTGCTGACAGAGCAATAATAATCATAGCATTTGATATAGTGCTTTTCATGTGTTCTAGACGTATCAAATTGCTTCAAAGAATTTACTGCTTACCCAAGTCCGGAGAATATTGGGTACAGGTTGGCAAGAGCCAAGGCTTGAGGGACCTCAGATTGCATTGGGATGCTACTGGAATCGAACCAGTTAAAACTGTATAGCTTGCCACTGAAAGCACTCTCTGCCAAGCTTTCCCCCTGCTTGTGTAGCTAAAATTACCCTATAGTTCTATCAGGGCTTTGGCTTCCATCAATAAGCGGAGCTAAGTGGAACTGGTCTGCCCTTTGAAGTCCTGCTGATGAGCCAGGTTGGCTAGGCTGCTATCAGCAATGTCCTGGACTACTGTGGACCTGCTGGATGCTATCTGACTCTGAGAATAATTGGCCCTACTTCATCCTCTTAGATATCTTGAAATGATCTGCGGATTCTGCATAACTTAGGCCATGCCGTTCTTACATGTGCTGCATCACTTCTGTACCTTTAGGTGTGCCCTATGTAAGGCTTGCACTCCCACCCCAATGGCAAGAGATTGTATTGTATTTGCCTCTCACCCACCAATGACTTAACATTGTCCACCTTCCTTTCAACAGATAAAAACAACTATTTTTAGTTTAAAGAAAAAGAGCTCTATGAGGAAAAAGTGTTGTGAAATTGACAAACTTACTAAAATGTGTTCTCCTTTGTATTTTCAGGAATGGTTTCCTGATAATAAAATACGTTGGTGTTACATTGCAGCTTTATCAAATCCAGTTCCTTTCTATAGTAACAAAATCAGGTCAATAAAATCTATGTTTTAGAATCTACTGTGAGTTAATAAACAACTTTTTAAAATTGTTAATATTATACTGGATGTAACATCACACTCTGCTTGACTAAGGTACAAAATACTATCAAGAAGAAATCATAGATGATGACAATTCTAAATTATTTAGTTCAGTGAAATACAATACAGTTTACAAATTTGCAGCATCTTTCCCTTTGGGAGGATATCTCAAAGTGCTTCACAGTTGGTAGATGGGCGAAAACAAAATCAAAGAGGTACATTTTGAAACATGCCTTGAAAGAGGTAAGAGGATTCGGAGCTGGGGACATGAAACACACTTCAGCCTACTGAGTGAATGAAGCAACTCAGGCAGTAGGATTGAATGTCTAAGACATAGGGTGTAGAATGACCGGGACAGGATTTAAAGGTGAGAATGAGGAGGCTGAATCTGATTGAGTGATGGGGAGCTAATGGAGTTGGATGAGAATACTGGTGACAGGCATGTGGAGCATAGAGCTTGAGAGGACAGGAAGCAGATAATTGGTGTTGTCAAGCCAAATTGAGAAGACCAGGGTTTGATTCCCAGGTGGGGCAAATCGTTAGATAAGTTTCCTTACTCCACACGTCTCTGTTTACCTAACAGTAAGTAGAAATCCAGCTGTTAATCGATTGGCGGATTGCTTTCCGGGGATATTAATCCCTCCCCCAAAAAATTGTCACTCAATTCACGAATGTCTGTGGGATACTGCTGTGGCACAATTGGCTCAGTTGGTAACAGGAGAGAACATACATACAACTTCAAAAGTATAGCAGAAAAGAAGGTAGACTTCAACCTAAAATAAAGAACAATGAGGTTCATTTAAAAATAAAAGTTCATCATATGATTGTTGTATATCTTAAGAGTAACATTTCACCTTGGACTCAGAGTCTCTGGATTTTGCTAAGTGTAAAATATGTTTTTCTTTACTGAACAATGTACACATTACAGTAAAAAACAAGTGGTGTGTAATATTTACCTAGAAGAGCATTCTGAAAGGTTGTAAAGTCTGATATTACACATTCATAAAATCTTCCATAAATATTCCAGATATTCTCTGTGGTGTCTATATGGCATTTGCGGCTTTGGTTCACCATTCTTGGTGCAAGTTTATTGCCGCATACTAAATTCCACAGCATTCTTGATATCTATATACAGTACTAATAAGTTAAAATGTCAATCTATGTGTTAGTGTGTATGTCTGTCTGTCCATCTGCCAAGAACGCAATAACTGATTGACATAGAGATATGATTGATACTTAATCGAAAAGATCTTGCATGGGGGAGTGTGGTGGACATATTTTTTTCAGGGATCTCCTATCGTTGTTGAGCTAAATTAAAAAGTATATTAAAAAATGCTGAATGCCCCCCAAAATGTATGCATGGTATTCTGCAACAAGTTAGCGATAGGGGCCACACATGAAGTCAAAATGTCTGTATGTCTTCTAAATGTTTGAAATAGAGAAACCAACAGGAGTCCTCCCAACCATGAGTTCTCCCACGTGTCAACCCACTGAGTTCTTCCAACAGGATTTCTGTCACAGGAGTCTCCCCAAAATGATATGTGTGCAAATATGTGAACAACAACAAAAAAATTACATTTATAGAGCTCTTTTCACATCGGGAGAATGTCTTTAAGGCACTGAACAGTCAAGTCAGGACCCGAGCAAGGGGTGGTGGGGGCAGGGTAGAGGGAGAGAGTTAGGGGGCCGGCAGAAGGCACGTTCGAAGAGATGGGACTTGAGACCGGCCTTGAAGGAGGAAACAAGGTGAAGGGACTGTGGGATGAGGGATGGGGGCAGAGTGTGGGGGCAGAGTGGATGAAATCCCTTCCACTGTTGGTAGGGTGGGTTCGGCGAGATACATGGAGCAGACCAGAGCTGGGCAGGTTCATAGAGAGTAAGCAGGTCGGAGAGACAGGAGGGGGCAAGTTCGTGAATGGCCTTGAAAGAGAGGACAAGCATCTTGAATTCGATCCTCTGGGGGATGGGGACCAATGGAGCCGGGCAAGGGTGGGAGTAATGTGGTCGTGGAGCTTGATGCGGGAGAGGACACGAGCTGTAAAGTTCTGGATGATCGGCAGCTTGTGAAGGGAAGAGCCGGGATGGCCGACGAGGAGGGAGTTTCCATAGTCGAGTCTTGATGTGACGAATGCATGAACAAGGGTTTTGGCAGCCTGAGGGGTGAGGTAGTGGTGGAGTCTGTAATGTTACGGAGGTGGTGCAAAGCAGTGCTGGTCATGGCGCCGATGTTGGGCAGGAAGGATAGTTCAGGGTCAAGCAAGGGTCGAACAAGGGATACTAATGATTTCAATAGCACATTTTCTTAATCTTAAGAGATAAAGATACCGAAGAAGCGAAGATCAAGCCTTTCAAAGACAATTTTTTTTAAATGACAGACGAAAGAGAGAAGACTGATTAAATGAAACTGGTTGGATGCATAGCAACGAGTTTAACTTGCAATTGATAAAATGCGAAGAAAAACTGAAAGACTTGTAAGGCAATGAACTTGTATTACTTTCAGATGCAAGCCTTTTTCCCTATATTCACGTAATGCTATGTCATTAATTCACACAATCCTAACTAAATTTAGACTTTAATTAATAACTCTACAAATACAAAAATAAATCAGTCAAATAAATAATCTGTCCATATATTCTGCACATGAAGAGTTAGCTTTGCTTGAAATGTCAAAGAAAAATACTTTCCATTGCCATTAAATAATCCAGCAGCAAAATAGTCTATTCTTTGTGTAAGCAGTCATATATTTCAGCATTTCTCTAAGACAGTACATATCTGTTGACTGTCAAAGAGACAGGAGAAATGATAGTCTCACTGCTATCTTGTGCAATGTGCCTATACCAGTGCTAAATAACTTAGCAACGAGATTTTAGTTTTTAATTTTTCATCACCTAGATCAATACACAGGCTGATCTTTGGAATCTACAGCCGCTTATTAATGGAAACAAACACTGCATCACCATGACAGCAACAATCACCCTGGAGACTGAAGCCTGCTCTTTCAGGTGACATTGGCTGTCTCATCAACTGACAGTGCAGAAATGATATCCAATTCCTGCATTAGGTTTTTGACTGTCAAAAGGAGTGTTCCGCAGAGGAAATGAATGGGATTAGAATAGATTATGTTTGAATCATTTTACCCAAATATAGTCTTTAATGTATTGTTTTTCCATATTACAACAACAACAATAACTTGCATTTATACAGCGCAATTCAAACAGGTAGCACCTTGGAGCACTTAACAGCAGTGTGGCTTGAAGCCTAGCTGGAAAGAATGGGGAAGAGCCCAAATGCATAGCCAAATAATCAGGTGTGATTTGAAGGATCAGCAAATAGAGAGCAAGATGGAGGAACCGAGGCAAAGAGATTAGGGGTTTAGAGGCTAGAAGCACAGTCAACAACGGTGGAGTAGAAGGAATGAGGGGCATGCAGAAGACCCGAGCAAACTGAGCAAAGATAGTGGGTAAGGGAGTGTGTGTGATCAGATCGGGAGGAGTGGAACTGTGGACTCCAATGAGGAGGCATTGGAAAAAGCAAAGTGGGAAGTACCAAAGTATGAATGAGGATTTCAATAGTGTTTAAAGTAAGATGGTGGAAAAGATGGGTAATTTTGTGTAGATGGGGGAAGACAGTCCTAGTCATATAGGGGAGGAAGGATAATTGGGGATTAAATGAGATGCCAAGGTTGCATTCATGTTCGGTGAGTCCGAGGGATAGGCAGGGAAAATTAAGGAGAGTTAAGTGAAGGTTTTTCATCCTGCCAATAAATGCATTTTTTACAGTATTTCTCGGAACATCCTATTATTTTGAATAAATACATTACATATTTTTCCTTTAAAAAATTCAATTTCTGTGTAATTCAAGGCCGCTTTGGACAGAAGAAAATAACCTCTGAACAGAGGGAAGAAGCAGTGTAGTTATGTAGGGCACAGAACTTTCATTTGTATCAAATTCCTGCCAGAGAATGGAGGCTGCTGGAGAAATGTGTTAAATATTAATGCATTCCACAGTGGCTTCTACTGCTTTCATATGTAAATGTGACATTACCTTCTGGAATACTTGAACTCCATTAACATGTGTTGAATTTTCAGAAATGAATGCTGTACTTTTGCATTGAGAGCAATGAGACTTCAGGTGCATGAGGAAGAGCTCTAATTGAAATGATTTTCAACATTGCTGAAGTGTAATTGATACCTTAAAAACTGTAGTACAGTAATTATTTTTTCTTGGAAAAACAAAACCTAAGGACAATGCTAATAATCTATCTTAAAAATCTTTTTTTTCAATTAAGAGGGCTTAATCCAAGAGGATTCTCAGATAGATTTCTGCTTAAAGCATTGGCCACATTTTAAGTAAATCAGCAAAAATCCTTTTTATAAGAGTTTGGTTATAATTGACTGTTCAGTGCCTTGGCATGTCCTCCCCATATGAAAGGCACTCTAAAAATTTAATTTTGCTGTTGTTGTACAGAATTCGTTTTTTGTTAGTAAAATAGGAACTATTTGAAGAATCAGCAGCACAGGATTAGGATCTATTTCAAGGAGGAAATCATTGATCCCACTAGCCTAGCTTTCAATTTCCCAAATAGTCCATCATCACACCAATCTCATCACCTAGGGACACTGAATTTGTTTTAAAAAATTTCCAGCAACTTATCTTGTTCCCTTTTTTAAAAAGTTTTCAGATGTTATAAATGTTAGAGTTTTGGGGGAACAGCGAAGTATTTATCACATGCAGAGATCTGCCTGGCTCAGGAACTGGACCAAAGAGACCCCAACAGACTGCCGCACTGTTGAAAGTAGCTGAACCTCACTATGTGCCATATTACTAGGGTCCGTCGATATGGAAATTTTCCGATTTAGATATATCGATGGGCTCATATCGAGACATACCAAAATATCGATATTTTTGGGGTTTTTGTACTGCGCATGCATTTGGGGTGCGCGCGCATTTGGGGTGCCCGCGCATTTGGAGCCTATCTCCTCAGGAGGTAACTATCTTTCTCTGTGTCTCTCACACTCACTCTCTCCATCTCTGTGTTTTTCTGTCTGTGTCTCTGTGTCTCTCTCCTCTCTCACATCCCCCCCATCTCTATCTATCTGTATATTATCACATCCACTCCGTCTCTCCCCCCAATCCCGCCCCCCACTGCCATCCCTCTCTCCCCCCAACCCCCCGCCGCTGTCCCTCTATCCCCCACCCCCCCACCGCTGTCCCTCTCCCCCCCCCCCCCCCCCCCCACCTCTTGCATACCTGTATATTGTATTCGAGTACTATGAATACAATATGGCGGCTTTGCACCTTGGTCTGTGCATTGTGTATAGAGATGAGCATTCTGGGTCTTGTAGTTCAGTACGCGCGCATCCCGATTTTTTCGATATATCGACTTTTTCGATATATCGATATTTTGGAAATGCGTATATCGGCGTATCAATATGAAAATTATATCGGGTTTTAGCGATATATCAATATATATTACTGTAATATGATAGACTATTTGAGGTCTATCTCAGAAGCTACACAATATACTGACTTGTGGCAGCAAGTTATGAGATTGAATCCTGGTGGGACTTTCAGCCGTTTACCCTTTTGAGATTAATAAAATGAATACTCCCAATTTATATCTAATTTAATTGATGTATTTCATGGGATGAGGAGTTAAATGGAATCCCTCTAAATATGCTGTCACTCTATAGTGACATGATAATGAAGTCTTACAGCACAATTCAAGAAAAGTTGAAATATAAGACTTAATTTAGTCATTGCTCAACAGTGACTGAAGTCACTTTGAATCATTGCTCCAACATAGTTAAGCAGTGACGTTATTGATACATTTAGCTCCTCCTTTTCAACACATAAAATTAAATATTAAAACTTGCTTACTTGACAGACCGTTTAGGAAATGATCCTGTTAAGCTACACATTTTGCATTAAAGTTTTTTTTAACAATATGGTAGCAATACAGGAGACCACTCAGTCCATTTTGTTTCTGCTGGTGCTCTACTCTGGCATCATTCCCCTTTGTTTTCCTCCCTGGGTGCTCACTCCTCCACTCCTCTAACCAGAATCCTTTAATCCCATTGCCTGTTCTTTTCTCCTTCTTCCACCAATGAAGAAAATTTATGAAAATTCAGGAGGATATAGACAGATTCATTGATTGAGCAAAGAAATGGAAATTAAATTGAATGCAGATAACTGAGGAGTTATACATTTCCGAGATTGAATAAGTAGACATTACTTACACTTTGCAAAAATATAAGTAACTAATACTTAATGGACAATATTAAAAGGAGTGGAAGAGCAAAGGGATTTGGGAGTTAATGTACATAAATACATAGAGATTGGAAGGCAGGTGGACAAAGATATCAACAAAGCCAATGGATTATTGGATTTAATGAATAGGGGTGTAGAATATATGAGCTGAATCTATATAAATCATGGGTT
This sequence comes from Hydrolagus colliei, assembly GCA_035084275.1. Lineage (NCBI taxonomy): Eukaryota > Metazoa > Chordata > Chondrichthyes > Chimaeriformes > Chimaeridae > Hydrolagus > Hydrolagus colliei. The sequence goes on along the minus strand of CM068744.1, from coordinate 11,622,419 downwards.
AGATCACAGTTAGAATATTGTGTCAAGTAATAGTCAACCCACTTTAGCACAGCTGTCAAGGCAATAGAGGATATTTAGTAGGATGATACTCCCGATGAGTGGTTTGCCCTATCCAGTTTGGCCTATCTGAACAGATTAGAGGAACTAAGACTTTTTTCTACTGGAACAAAGAAGGTTGCGGGGTAATGTGATACAGTGATTAGGAAAAAATTATTTCCACTGGTCAGTGAGTGGGAAACTAGAGAACATCAGTTGAAGGTAGTTAGTAAATGAGGAAATGGTGAAGTTAGGAGAAATATTTTCAGGCACAGAGTAGTTAGGATATGAAATGCCCTACCAGTAGCAGTGGTTGAGGCAGAATCTATATTAGCATTCAAGAGGGCTCTAGTCAAATACCTAAAAAAAAATGAGTCAGCTACAGAGGTATGGGGAAAGGGCAGGTAAATTGGACAGAAAAGATTGCTCTTGATGAAGCTAGCACAGACACAATGGGCCGAATACATTTCTTCTGTGCATTAATTTCAATAGTTCCATGGTTCCCTGTCCCTTTACTGTATTCTAACTAATGGATATGGGTGTTACCAGCTAAGTTGGAGGTCAACAGAATAGAAGCACCATGCAACAGACCCTTAGCAAGTCAGATACAGAACATCCACTTATTTATGTTAATCTGAGTTCCCATCTGCCTATTCAAGTAGATGTTACAGATCCCATGGCACTCTTGGAAAAGAGCAACAACAATTTGCATTTATGAAGTACCTTTAATGCAGGGTAGTGTCTGAAACAATGACTGTCCAGCGCTTTGGGACTTCGTCCTGACGTGAAAGGCACTATACAAGTGTCATTTTGTTGTGGTGGTGTATTGGAGGGCCTCCGAGCAGGGAGTTTCTCCAAGCATCCTAGCCAACAACCTCTCAAATAAAATTGGTCAGTCAATTACTTGGTGTTTGTGGGATATTGCTGTATATAAATTGGCCAGCCTGTTGCCTGCACAATCTACAGTCACTACAACTGTACAGAATATCCTGTGAAGTGCTTTATGGTACCTTCCCGAAGTGAAATGTAAGGATAAACCTTTCTTTTTGAGTGGCAAAAAAAGGTGCGATGAGTTGCATGAAGGCAGAAGCATATCTGTGGTATACTAAATGTTGCTAGGGTAGAAAAGATAAATAATGACATTTTAGTTTAAACACAGGCGGTGAGATTTATGATTTTTCAGGATTTCCCTTTAGAAATTATGAAATGAATGTGAAAATGTCATCCAATATGCGTCACTAGATTGCCAGACACGACATATTTCTCGCCTTTCATTCAGTCACAGACACTGCGCAGCTGTAAAAAAAACAATAAAATCCGATGCCCTTAATAGCAGTAGGAATTAAAGGCTGATGACTTCTATAGATAAGACAGTCAGATTCCCTTCTTTTGTACCTCACCCCTTCCCACTAGATTAAACTCCCCAAAAATTTAAGGTTGGGCTTCCAAGGATTACAAAACTACCGACTAAATAAAAATTAAGATGGTAATTTTTTTGATATAAACAATTTTTTAATTCTGATGTTAAAGGTCTAATTTAACATTAATTTCAGGTAGTCAACGGCAAACCTTTTTGAGCCGCTCACTACAGGTATTAGTAGTCTCTAATCTGATGTCACGCTGACTGCAAGATGCTTTGCAGTGAGAAGTGTGAGAGGACATCTCAGCTGAAAAGCTCCGGGAGTTGAAACTACTTGTTTTCCATGGCTTTATAACAGCTTTTCTTTTGCAATGATTAACAAACTAACATTTCTGCAGTGCAAGATGTGCATTGCTCCTTTGGCAAAAAGGCTTATTTAGACAAATCAAATCCCTTTTTTCTAAAACGAAACATAGAATTTTAAGGAAGCACAAGAATGGCGTGGTAAAGCTCTATATCCTATTTGTAACTTCAGCTTTGTAACAGATGGTTTTAGTCATTCGCATAATGTCTGTTAATCGGACATTGTTGTGTTCAGATACAAAGTACATAGTCACTACATTTACAGTAATGAAGAGTTTGAGATGTCCTCATGAGGTGTAAGGCATTATATTAAACACAAAGACTATTATTTGAAGAAGAAATCCATGTTCCCACTGCAAAATATTGCAGCCTCAGTATTTATACCAAATGTGAAATTAACAAACAACTTGGCCTCACACAACTACAAAAAGAAACTAAATCATGCTTTCAAAAATAAGAAGAGTATGTAGTGTCTCAGCAACACTTGCATCATGATATTTCTGCAATGCTGAAATATATTACATTGTTTCCATAATAGATTGATATATACAGTATCTGGTTTCCCAAAAGAAAGGAATGCATTCAATAAATTACTTTTTCTAATTTGGAATAATAGATACATAAACACTTAATTTAAATAAAACAAGGTCAGTTTAGTAAACCTTTCAAAAAGTTACTTTGCAGAATTCGAAGAGTCACAATCACGCATTTCAGTTATGATTCATGAACCAAGCACAAAGCATTAGGAATCTTGGTTAGAAATGGTCCATATTTCTAAGTTAGCAACAGTCACTCAGCTTGAAATTGCCTTTTCTAGAAAAACAAAATGAAATATGAACATCAATTTCCTACATTTGTGAAATGCTGGTTAACAAGCAGCTGACACATGCATTGGAAGCGTGAGCTCTTGTAGTGAGACACGCCATGGGTTCTCGCTGATTTAGAAACAATCCAGTTCTTTTTTAATCACAGTAACCAGGTGCTATATTTTTGGTGACAGCAGGAGAACGACAGAGCTGATGAGCTCTTTTATAGATGTCTTAAGGAAGATTCTCTAATTAAAGAGAATAAGAATTACTGGGAAGCAAGGGTTCATTAGTCAAGCCGTGACATGTCAGGTCCCACTGATAATATGAAAGCTGACAATCTGCTTGCTTTCCATACAATATTCTTGTAATCCAATCCTGCCCTAAACAAAGTGGTTTATCTTTCAGCCTGCAGTGAGACTGGATCATTTATACATAATAGGCAATGATTGTGCAGAGACTTGTGGGTGGGGGCTGGGGGTAAATGATGAAATTTAGAAATTGATGAAATTACAAAAAATAATGAAAAGGATTGAAAAGATCCACTGTTTTGACACATGTTTTGTTTCAATCAAACACTCACATTTTACAGTATTCAGTAACAATCACCTGAAGCAGTTCTCATTTGTGAGAGAGTGTGATACGACTAAATGATGCCACGATGATTTTAAAGAGCAGAGTGATTTTATGATGGATTGAGGTCTGAGACTGTGCGACACAAGCGATCAATGTGATAGCTGTTGCCTTTACCCAGTCATTCACGTTGTATTTCAGCCACTTCATCTCTCTTAAATTAATCCAACAGACCAAGAATTTAGAGGCTTCTAAGAGGGTTGACCTTTAGCTGAACAAACTCATCAATCACTTGGAAATGGTAATCTCTCTTCTGATAACCGAAGGATTATTGAATGCTGTCAGCAATCACTTTCCATTGCAGGGAGTTTGATGATCATTATGAGCTGAGCAAAGGCAACAGCACGAAGAGTAGAGTAGGAGGAGATTGGAGAGATAAGTAGTAGATGGATTTGGTGATAGACTGCCAGTGGAGAAGATGAGGACGGGAGCAGTGAATCCACAGAGTTTCAGACTTCCAGCATCTGCAGTACAGTATTTTGTGGGGATTTTTGACCCACTGCCTCCTTGGTCTATCACACAGAATACAACAACCAATAATACTAACAATAACAATCCTTACATTTCACAAAGAGTCTTTCATGTTGGGAGGATATCTCAAAGCACTGTATAAAATTTGCTGTAATGTAAAATGGAGTGAGTGTATTTTGTTGACAAAACCAAATTCGTTCAAGCTCCTGTCTCTTCCTAACCACAGACTCTGAATGAAACGGACGCAGGTGCGTGAAGTGTCCTCCCAACCCATTATCCGCATACATGTCAAGGTGAGCTAAACACATAACCATTGCAAACAGCTTCCATGTGTTGTGAAATGCTGTTTACTGAAGTTAGATTAAAATCTAGCTAGTGATTTTATTCAGCTACAAAATGGCCCGATTAATTCTAGCCCTGGTTCTCATAACCCAGGTAAACAAATTTGGGACGTCCTCCTGACGCGAAAGGCGTTATGCAAGTTTAATTTTGTTGTCGTTGTTGTTGCAGGATCATCAGGCACCAGTGTTGAATTCAGACCCATGCAGAGAACTGAGCAGTTTTGAACTGTAAAGGCTGTCAGATCAGCCAAAGGGAATACTTTAATATCAAAAGTGCTCAACGATTCCAGAGGCTAAAGAAGAATATGTTTGAATACTCTATTCAAACAGCCATAGCATTTAAAACAGAGGGCACAAAATGTTGTAACTTCATTAATGAAGCCTTAATTTTGAAGCCGTCAATCTATAAATACTGTTTGGAACTACATAAAACCAAAGTTAAGACTGAATTCAATAATTTGCCAAATTCAGGATGCTCAGAAATGCTACATGAATAGATTCAATAGATTAAATCTAGACCCAGATGGAATTTTTCTCCCAAAATAATCTTGGACAGACCAAGATGAGGTATTGGCGGACAGAATGTCCTGGCCAACAATTCTCCAGATTAAAATAGAATGAAAAAAAAGTAAAGAATGGAAAAAAAACTGGTTACTTCAATCCACGACTGTTTGTGGGACTCTGCTGTGTGTAATTGGCTGCCGCATTTTGCCCAAATATATACAGACAATTCATTTTACAGTGTATTCTATTGAGACGTCTAGAAGACGTGAAATGCTCTGCATTATCAAATGCAAGGATTATTATTATCATTTACTTCATGACTATTTGTAGAACATTGCTGTATACAAATTAACTGCTGTATTCATCTACACTGACTATTTTTTATAGTAAAAGTCTGTGGCGTATTTGAGGTGCTTCAGTGTGATATAGATCGATCAAATTCAAGGAGTATTTTTATTAATAATAATGTAATAAAGTTTCACTGAACACTGCCTGGTGTCAACAGCAGAGCAATGGAGCTTGAGGAACAAGCATTGTACAGTACCATGAATAGTATTGGAGAGTAGTTCGAGGGTGTTAGTATAAAATATTTATGGCACTGCTGGAACTTGTACGTATTCTTTCAGTTAATTAAGAGAGTTAATATTCATAGTAATAGCATGTAGAACATTTGACAATATTGGCTAGTATTACTTTCGAAATTTATTATTTTGTCCTCTCTATTGTAACCATTGTTTAGCTGTTTTTAACATTAAAATAGCTTTTAGCTTTCTGATTTTTACTTCCTTGATTTTTAAAATTTCAGCTATTGGCTCAAACTATTTTGACAGAGTACTTTTACATCTGACAATAATAATAACCTTGCACTACATTTAGTAGTGTTCACATTAGGAGAAAGTCTAAAAGATTTCACTGGTTTTAATGTCAAGTAACCTACAATTATCCACACAGCCTGCAAAACACCATGAAGTAAATTATTAATTTTATTTGAAGAATTATTGGCTAGGACAACAGGGGAAAATTTCTTTTTTTTTCAAATAGTGCCATGGGATCTTTTTAAATATTTACCTGAACAAGCAGAGGGAACCTCAGTTTAACATTTCATCTGAAGGTCACCACCTCTAACAATGCAATACTGTACAACCCGAGCACTGCAATAACAATCATTAGCAATTTAAGAGTAATGATCATCCTTAGATTTGCTATGGCGTCATTCACATTGGAGGAGAGGTCCCGAAAAGCTTCACAGGGATATACTGAAAGTGCAATGACTGTGTCTTTCATGGGCGAACGCAACAACAACAAGATTACATTTATAGAATGCCTTTCACATGGGGAGGACTTCCCAAGGGGCTGAACAGTCAGGTGGTCGGGAACTGAGCATGTGGGTGGGGCAGGGTAGGAGGGAGGGGTGGGAGATAGGTGGGAGGGTGGCAGAAGGCATGATCAAAACGGAGAGTCTTAAGACTGGCCTTGAAGGAGGCAAGGGAGGAAGCGAAGCAAAGGGACTGTGGGATGGAGTTCCTGAGTGTGGGGGTAGAGAGGTTGAAAGACATGAGCAGACTGCAGTCCACTGAACAGAGAGGGCGAATGCAGCAGCCAAGTTGTGTACAACAGTGTCCCACATAACAAAGTAAATCATTAAGTTTATCTGAGGGCTTGTATTCCAGGACATTACAGGATACTTCCTTCATTTTTCAAATAGTGCCATGGGATCTTTTCAAATGCCCTCCTCGCCGGTCTCCCCTCCACCACAATCCATAAAATCCAACTCATCCAAATCTCTGCCGTCCGCACACTCACCCGCACCAAACTTCGCTCCCCCATTACCTCAGCCCTTGCCAGACTTCACTGGCTCCCTGTCCCTGAGAGGATCGACTTCAAGATCCTCACCCTTGTTTTCAAATCCCTCCACTCCTCTGCACACCCCCTACCTCTCTGACCTCTCTCCTCAAACCAGCTCCCGTTGCTTTCGTTCCACTTGGTCTGGCATTCTCCATGTCCCCCGAATCCTCCGCTCCACCCTCGGCGGCCGGGCCTTCAGCCACCACGCCCCGAGGCTCTGGAATTCCCTTCCTCACTATCTTCGTCTTGCCCCCTCTTTTCCCAGTTTCAGGTCCCAGCTGAAGACCTTTCTCTTCGACCGTGCCTTCGGTCACCTTTCTTCCCCTGCCCCTGACTAGGTCCCGGGGTCCGTTATTGTGAAGCGCTCTGAGATGCGTGGAGGGCGCTATATAAATCGAAGTTGTTGTTGTTGTTGTTGTTTAACATCCACCTGAACAGGCAAATCGGGCCTTGGGTTAATGTCTCAAATGCAAATATAATCCACGAGACTGTTTGTGGGACACTGCTGTGTGCAATTGGTTGCCATGTTTCACTCACAGATATAAAGTAAATAAAATTGATCATTCACTTCCTGACTGTTGGTGAACGTTGCTGTGTGCAAATTAGTGCACACAGTCAATTATTGATCATTTATCATTTTGGTTAAATATGATTCATTTTATGAATAAGTATTTCAGGAATTAAACTGGCATAAATGATCAGTGAGTTCTTCTGAAACGATAAATCAATTCAAGCGAAGCACATTTATCAGCTGAAGCCTTCAAACAAGATAAGTATCTTTCACAGATGTTGATAATTCAAGACATACAGTTCCTCAGAATTAGTGTAAAGTGCCGTGGTAATTCATAATTGACCAGAAAAAGGAATGTCAAACGTCTCATTGCTCGATTAAAGTAAAACTGAATGGTTCTGTGTTGCTGCAGGACTCATAGTACTGCCAGATTCTTCTGCATTTTTGCCATCTTGCAGTGGATTTATACAAAGCAGCAAAGAAGTGTTTACGCAGATTACTGAATCTGTAACCAGAGTTTACTTCTGACTGGGGTTCTGACAAAGGTCCGTGGACCCGTAACGTTGACTCACTTTTACTTTCTCCATACATGCTGCCTGACCTGCTGAGTGTTCCCAGCAATTTCTGTTTTTGTTACCAGAGTTTACTTGTAGGATCCTTTATCAAATGTGAGTCTCACCTCAGCATGTGTCATCTTTCTTCATATTCCTCTTTAAAATTGAACAATAAGTCTAAATGTGGGATCTTACCAAATGCTGCGTTGAGGATAAGATCAGTGAATGTTGGCTCAGTTCAATTGACAACACATTTATCTTGAAATCGGTAGGGTGTGGGTTCACGCCCAACATTGAGGCTTTTAACACATAGACCAGGCTGACGCCTCAATGCTGTATTAGGGGAATGCTGCAATGTCAGAGGTGCCACCCTTTGGCTGAAATATGAAGATGAGGTCCCATTAGGGCCCACCTGTCTGTTCAGGTAGACGTTACAGATCCAATTGGGACCAATTGAAAAGATAAAGGTGCTTCTCCCGCTATCCTGGCCAACAATCCTCAAGATAAAGTTGGTCATTCACTTCATGGCTATGTGTGACTTGTTACTGTGCTTAAATTGGCTGCCTTATATATGCTAAAAAATATATATACAGTGACTACCCTTCACAATAAAATCCTGTGAAACACTATGAGATCTCCCAACAACATGATGAGGTGCCAAATCAAGAGCAAGAATTATTATTATTATATTTCACATCTACTAAATTAAAAAAGTAACTACCATGGTCGTAAAGAATATTCCTGCTGTGCATTACATCAGCTAACATCAGCCGAGGAAAATAAATGGGGAACTACTCTAGGCTTCATACTGAGGAAGGGAAGAATCAGCCAAAGCTTCTGGTTTGTTATGATTGGTGGAAGCATCTGAGAATGAGGTAAACCAAAAACTTACTTCCACATAACACATCTTTGGTTTACAGGGAAACGCCTGGGATTTTACCTCCTTTCTGCCCTCCTGCACCTAATTGCAATTTGGCCTGAGAAAACTCATGAATGTTGGGAATTGAAAGAGGGATTCAGACCCTAAAAACAGGTGTTACTAAGAAAGCAACAAAAAAAGGTCAGCAGTATACAGTAGTTTATTCACTACACAAGACACCTCCTGGGCATTTATAAAACTGGAAATAATTTTTGCTCCTGTTTATCAAATGTATAATTTGTCACTGATTTTTATCCAGTGATTGTAAATGATATCATTTTTTCCTAGCTGGCAGAGAAAGAGGGAGATAATGTATGATGGAAATAAGCTAACAGAAAGATACAGTAATAGAGAAAGGTCACTTGTAAGGGCCCAGATGCTGTGGAAACACTACTATATTCATTTAAAGAGAGTGATTTGTCAGGGAATTCCTGGAGAAAAGATCAGTCCATAAATTCATGGACTTCGCTTCTGTCTGCTCAAATACATGACCTATAAACTATATCGCCTTAGGCATCCTGATTGTATTCTTAGGTGGAGCTCCTGTAGCTTAGTGGTTAGAGCACTTGTCTTGCAAGCTGGGGAGACCAAGCTGGGGAGACCTGTGTTTGAATCCAGGCAGGTCAGGGCGAAACCTTGGGCAATTTTCCTTACTCCACACGCCTAATAATAATCCGTCCAAAAAACCACAATAATAAAATTGGTCATTTCCATCCACGACTGTTTGTGGGACACTGCTGTGTGCAATTGGCTGCTGCGATTCGCCTACAAATATACAGTCAATTCACTTTACAGTTTATTCTGTGAAGCGCTTTGGGATGTCGATAATATGTGAAAAGCGCTATATCAAATGCAAGGATTATTATTATTATTTATTATTATGTAATTATTGGTTTATTTCAATTCTTATCTTGATGTGTAGTAAAACACATGACAGAACTAAAGCATATGACTTGAAGAATGGGCATGAGAAATTTAGAAAAGAACTGCTCAGAAAATAGGTACACCCACAGAACATAGTCACTACACTTTACAGTATATGCTTGGAAGGACTTTGGGATGTCCTCCTAATCTAAGGATCATGGTTATTATTATAGATTGCATATCACATCTGCACTGTTCTGCATTAGAATTGGGATAGAGCTCAATTACCCCATTTAAAAAACAAAAGAAAAACTTTGAATTACAAATTATTCAATAGGGAAGAGATGTGAACTTTTCCTGTCCAAGAAGTCAATAATAAACACATTCTACTCCATTTATTTTCAAGTGATCCTCGTGCAAGGCTATATTAGTGATGCATAATGTTTTTAAGATTTTTAATTCATAGATTCATAGAATTTTACGGCACAAAAGGAGGCCATTCGGCTCATCTAGTCTGTGCCGGCTCTTTGAAAAGAGCAATTCAATCCCACTGCTCCCCATAGCCTAATAGACCTGTTCTCCCTAAATAAAGATCTAATTCCCTTTTAAAAGTTGTTATCGAATCAGCCTCCACCACCTTTTCAGGCAATGCATTCCAGATTCGAACAACTCGCTGAGTGAAAAAATTTCTCCTCAGCTCCCCTCTACTTCGCCTTGAAACTATTTTAAATCTGTGACCACGAGTCACAGATTCGCCCACGAGTGGAAAGTTATTCTCTATTTGCCCTGTCGAAAGCCCTCATGATCTTATAAACCTCTATTAGGTCTCCCCTCAATCTTCTCTGCTCCAGAGAGAATAACCCTAGCCTATCTAGCCTCTCCTCATAGCTGAAGTCCCTCAATCCTGGCACCATCCTAGTAAATCTTCTTTGAACCCTTTCCAATGTCTTCACATCCTTTCTGTAGTGTGGTGACCAGAATTGAACAATTGGTATACTTTTAAAATATAACCAAACTCTTATAAATCTGTTTAGCATAGCATTTCTTACTTATTAGGGCATAAACAAGGATGTTTATCCAAACAAGGGGAAGGGTGGGGGCCATCTCTGTGTCTAGGGGAGATGGAGTTAGAAAAACATAAAAGAAAGATGTAACTTTAAAATAGTTGGAATCACTGTAGGAGGAACAGTTGTGAGGCAGCTGGAGCGACTTCCCCAATGGAATTGAGTAATTTCGGTTTTGTTGAATCTTACTGCTTTAATGTAACCTAACAATATAATAATTGTATGTGTTAAAGCATTAACCTTTGAATTGTGTATGATATTAAAAGATTTGTAATCCGCACCACCTGTATTGAGTAAACTCCATTTTTGGTGAACCTTACACAGATGATATTAATATTTTAATATAATATATTAAACATGATTTTTAATTCCCATTGCTCCCAATTTATGGATCGCTGCTATTTATTTCAATTATTCAGCAGATGTTTTTGCTAAATAACTTATTCAACATTTATTCAACATTATTATGGGCAGTGAGAGATATATTACTAAAAAAATGCAAGGCATGGTCATCATTTTAGGAAGAAAATAATGTAATAAATACGAGATAGTCTGGATCAAATTAAAAATAAAATCTGAAATGAAAATACAAAAATCGAGCGGAACAAGAATGAGAAATAGAGAGACAAAACAAGAGACAATAATAACAATAATAATTTTTGCAGTAATATAGTGCTTTTCACATCTTCTAGATGCCTCAAGCTGCTTCACAACTATACTGTAAAGTGAATTGACTGCATATTTGTGGGTGGAAACAAACACAATGTCATTTGCCATCTACAATGTAGGTGACAGGGAAAGCAGAACTAAATGACTTAACATCGGTTTCCTTTCAAATAAAATTGTGGCTACATTACATGTTTTCATTCCTCTGGGTTCATATTAGAGTAATAAAGCTGTTCCTGGCTTCTGTAAAATGTAAATATGAGTTTATTTCGGCACTACATTGCGTGAGCTGGAAAAATTGCAAAACCATCTGTCCCAAGGAGGTAGGAATTTTTGGACGCATTGGCAACTTAAAGATTCACAGGATGCCAAATAACATAGTGGAAGTGCTAATAAGGAAATCTTGGCCAAAGGGTTACTGCCACCCAAAAATTTCCAAAATGCACTGAAAAGTGAGCGGTTGATTTAATATGAGCTGGTAGGAAACCAATCCAGCACATAGAGGAAAATGGGAATAAATCTATGGACTATTGTAATGATTATTACTGTTGTTATTACTGATTGGGTGATGTTCACTGAAGGAAAAATCTCCTGCTCTTCTCTCCTTCAAGGAGATCACAAGAACTTTGAGGGGAAATTCTGGAAATCTGTCTGTTATACAAAATAGAAATGAAAATTGATAAGGTAAAATATTGAGACAAAACAAAAATGAAATTCAATAAAGCCAGCCTATAAGACCAATTTGCCATAAGATTAAAATTGTACAACTTTTTTTTAATTATTAAAATCAATATCAATTTGAAAGCTGATTTTCTGAAGTTCTTAAAAAACGTATTCTGAATTTAACAATTTTCCACAATTCTTCAAAATTGAACAACTTGCATTTACATTGCGCCCTTCATGCGGGGAAGCACCCCTGAGCACTTAAAGGCAAAACAACTGGAAAGACTAAGTCTAGGTGAGTTCATTTCCAGACACAGACACAATAGGCCAAATGGCCTCCTTCTGTATTATGTAATTCTATCATGGGTGAAATTTCTAGCTTCAGAATGGTAAGTCAAATAGAAGGAAACCTCATCATAACATGGTGGGCTGGCTCCAATGTCTCACTGACCACATTGCAAGCAATGTCTTGGAGGTCAGGTCACTGCTGATATTCCTTCTTGCATGCTATGTGCATTCCTACCACTATAACCATGGTACTACCATGGTACTAGCACCATGGTACTTTTTTACAAGGGAGGAATTGCCGCTGACATTCGTAAAGTAACAACAGAGGCTTTTCCTGCATAGAGCATGCAATGCATAGACAACGATGTTAAAAGACTAGATGACCTAGAAGTTGACTATATTGTACTTCTCAGTGAGTATGTGTCCACTTTAGCTGGAACAGAGGCAATACTCCATTGAAAGGCACTAAAAATTAGTTTTGCCTTTAAATGTAAACCCAAATTCTAAAAAACAAAAATAAATTCCGCAAAAATATTTTGAAACAAGTCAGTGGGGTGGCACAGCATGTGGCAATGAGAAAAGAACAGAAGCCAAATGAAAGGTTAAAAATAACAAAACACAATTAAAGTTAAGTATAGTCTGTTGAAGCAAGAGGGTAAACAAAATGCACAAGAACCTAGCGGAACATATATCGGGTTAAAAAAAAGTTGGATACAGTACAACTTCATAAATAGCTAGCTTGTGCCATGAAACAGTGCCAACAATGCTTTATAGTTCTTGAGAGTCCTGGCTCTAAATAGGCTTGAGTTCTATGTTTGAACTCCTAATTGAAGCCAAACAAATATGGTAATTCAATCATAAGGAATCTTAGACATTCTGTTGGAGAGAACAATATTAATTCTTGCCTGTATTGTTGCCATTTTTTTTTCCATTGAAAACCCAAAAGACTGTACTCAGTTCTGCCCCACTTTCAACCACTTTGCCCATGCCCCTTGGAAGTTTTTTCCAAAATCCCTCCTCCTCTCATTCTGCTTTCAAAACCTTTTGGAGACCTTTCTCGTTGACCAACTGCCCTTTCACTTTCATAATGCCCTCCCATCTTTGGCTCTGACACAGGCTTCGTGAAGGTCTTTGAGACATTCTCAATGGGAAAGATGCTATAAAAGTGCATATTACTGTTGTTGCCGTTCTGGTGTATGCATTGCCAAGATTCAGAGCATCAGAGAAAACAAACATAAGTCATGAAGAAGTGGTTAGTGGCCAAAATACTTGGTTTTTAAACGCATGTAGATTAACGAAGAAAGGATGTTCTTCTCTTAAAGTCGGGTAAAAAAAAGTGCGTTGAAAGTAGTTTTGGTAAAACTATTGACAAAGCTGTAAGTAGGGTATAATAGACAACCATTGCTGCAGAGGAAGAATAAAGAGTGAAAAAATGCAACTTGAGTTGACGGAAATACAGTAGAAGAGAGGATGAATCATCAACTAGCATAAAGAACAGTTTGGGGATGAAAAGAAATGGGCATGAAAAGAATTTCACAAAATGCTAACTTGTTTAAAAATACATAGTGTTCTCAAAGGCTAGATTTTTTGTGGGGGGGTCAACCAGGTGTTAGACATGGAAGAAAAACCATCAGAATGCTTAAGGGACTGAAAGTTCCTCATATGAATGTCAACTATACATGAAAGTTTCCCGATCTCTGGGAAGGAATTCATACCAACTCAGTGAGCCTAAGCAGAACCTTATTGTTTTGTTCAACACTCCTTCAAAACTTTCATACAGTCTCTAACTGAGGCCACTTTCCTTTACCTTCAGGAGTCCAGTGGTTAGAGCACTCGCCTTGCAAGGGAGTGACCTGGGTTCGATTCTAGGCAGGGAGAAATCTTGGCAAGTTTTCTTACTCCACATGTCTAATAATAATTCCCTTGAAAAAAAATTAAATGGTTATTTCATTGCACAACTGTTTGTGGGACACTGCTGTGCACAATTGACTGCCGCATTCCGCCCACAAATATACAGTCAATTAACTTTACAGTATATTCTGTGAAGTGCATTGAGACATCTAGAAGACATGAAAAGTGCTACATCAATTGCAAGGATTAACATTATTATTATTATTATTATTATCTAAATGAGTCTAAATGCTTGCCTCTTTGCACCTACCCTCAGCTCCAGTGCCCATCCTGAATTGTCAAACGCTTTGGGACACACTCCTAACATTATATAAGTAAAAATTGTATTATATCTTCTTCCCAGCTTGGTGATCCATTCTCACTCTGTGTTTATAAAGTGCTTTGAGAAGTTCTCTGAAAGGAGCACATTGCTTTTATAAAAAGAACTTCAGATCAGAAGTAGACAAGACATTGCTATCAATTGCTGAATGTGAAAAATAATTTGGACTCATATATACAACTGACCCAATTGTAATACCATAAGAGCCCAAATTATTTTTCACATTCAGCAATTGATAGCAATGTCTTGTCTACTTCTGATCTGAAACATTTTCAAGTTCTTTTTATAAAAGTAATGTGCTGCTTTCAGATAGGGAGAACTTCTCAAAGCACTTTATAAACACAGAGTGAGAATGGATCACCAAGCTGGGAAGAAGATATAATACAATTTTTACTTATATAATGCCGGTACTCCATCCCGCAGCCCCTCCGCCTTGCTTCCTCCCTTTCCTCCTTCAAGGCCGGTCTGAAGACCATCCTCTTCAACCATGCCTTCGGATGCCCCACTAACTCTTCCCCCTCTCCCACTCTCCTTCCCCTTCCCCCTACTTCGACCCTCCCCCACCCCCCACCCCCACTGCTTGGGTCCTGACCAGACTGTTCAGCACTTTGGGATGTCCTCCCAACGTGAAAGGCGCTATATAAGTGCAAATTTTGTTGTTGGTATTTTGGGATTTGGTTGTCTTCCCGACGTGAAAGGCACTCTATACATGTAATTTTGTAGTTTCGTTGTTGAAATTAATTACAAGTGATTATTGGATAACAGAATAACTCCAAGGGGACAGAATAAACATTTTTTGCGAAAATGGTAAGGAATGTAGGAAGAGCCAGAATATGGGGTTAATAAAAAGAGTGATTTTTTAAAATGAACCATTGGCACAGACAGAGTATATCGAATAAGCCTCTTTCGCTGGCTGAAAATGTGTATCTTTCTATTTCTATAGATACTAAAGATTAATACGTTCTTGAGAAATAGTCAACATATGAGTGTTGTTACTTTCTAATTGGGTTTAAAAGAAAATGAGAATGTAGGCACAGAGATCAGATCAGTGCAGAGAGAAATGCCTTTACTACAATGTGAAAGCCAGCAGCTCAGTCATTAATCACTGTCATACAAATTGTAAGCAAAGGGAAGCAAACTTTTCAAACGGGAAGGTTTGCCATGCTTTAAAAACAAGATTGAGATGTTTTAAATTAGGTCAAGTCTACAAACCTACCTGTGGCAACTGATTGAAACCACTACAGGAGCGTTGTTGTCATGGCTATGTATTTGACAGGAGGAAACAAGAAAAATCTCAACAGCTGTCTTGAAAATGCATTGTGTGCTGCATTGTCACTATTTAAGTGGGTCATTTACCCAGAGTGGAGATAAGTGTCTCTCGCAGATGTTAATAATTCAAGACATACTGTTCTGAACAATATCATTGTGAAAGACAATGTTAGATTACAATACCTATCAGAATTCTAAGCATTCAATGCACAGGCGATTGGAAAATAATCTCTGTACCTTTAACCATGTACAGGCTTTATTGCTACTCTCAGTTGTATGATGAAATTAATGCCTACAGATATATTTTATCCTGTAATGCCATGAACCTTAAGAATGTTCACGAAAATGTTAGATGTGCCCCCAATGATATCATCTGGATGCCAGCGTAATCTTTACAGAAGGGTGATATTTAGCAATGAGTGAAACTACTTGTGAAACGACAAATTTGTTTTGTTGCTCATTGCCCTAGGTTTTCATGTGTTAGCATTAAATTACACTTGAAGCTGATGGGACACAATCAAATGAATGAAAGCATTCAAAATCACATTAGGGTTGTGTCTCCATGGAAAGATTCCATTGTACGATATAATATTGTTTTGCAGATATTAAAATGGACCAGTCCAAAATGGATACATGCAAGAATTTCCATCGGGGGTATTGCATTTTCAGGGCGCGTGGAATTAACTTTGTGTTAATTCATATTAATTCTTCATATTAATTCTCATGTAACAAATCTATACCATTAATACTTTTCACAGGACATTTATAGGCTGAAAATTGTGGTTTGCGTGGGGAGAAAATCCACCTGGGTCTAGATTTACTCTGTTTGTGTAACATTTTAGAGCATCTAGGATTTATCAATTCAATGTTTGAATTCAGCCCTACCTTTGAATTTAGTTAACTGTAGTTTTGAAAATATTTTTCTATAAAATCCTTCATAAATAGAGGGAAGATAAATCAGGGGGAAGTTTCTCCCCCATCATATGCTTTTTTTATGGTCACCTGGATATCTGACAGATGCAGAAACACATTGCCGTGTTTAACAGCAAACAACCAGACTGACAGTTCCATATATGTATGTCACCTGGACATGAAATTTTCCCTATGGCAGGAATAGAATGTGCGCTGTTTCCCTGAAGGAATGGAACCATCTTACTATGGAGTCCTGCAGCGTAGTAGAAGCTGGAGGAGTGAGACGACTTAGGTTCGATTCCTTGTGGGTCGAAATGTTAGACAAATTTCTTTACTCCATTTGCCTTTGTTTACTTCAGTGAGTAGGAACATAGTTGTTAGTCGATAGGATCGCTTTCAGGGGGAATAAATGCTCCCAAAAATTTGGTCATTCAATTTATGGCTGTTTGTAGGACACTGCTGTGTGCATTTGGCTCCCATGTTGCCCCTACAAAATACACAGTCAATCCACTTTATAATTTATTCTGTGAAGCATTTTGCGATGTCTCAATGATGTGATATGGCGCTATATCAAGTACAAAGATTATTATTATAATTCTGGAGAGCGTTGTGTGCAGTTATCAAGAGCCAAGGTTTGGGAACCCAGATTGCGTTGATTAATATATGATTGAATAAACACTGATGTGTTAATTATTTATTGGTCCACAGGTGTGCTGGAAATGTCCCCTATCCTCAGTAGAGTTCACAATGTTTTCATCCAGAAGCTCTATGTATTGAACTTCTGGCTCATAAATCATGGCATTTGAGTGCCAGAAAATGGGACATCAAGGTAAGAAAACATAGAATCTAAGAGTTAAGACGGTGTTCAGGGAACCAGCAGTTCATCTTTGTTAAATGGGAATCTGATGTTCAGTGTGGCCAAATACAGGGACAGCGATTCTGAACATGGATGGTTGGGTTCCTAATTATTATTATTATCACCAGTGTTGCATATTAACTTGAACAATATAAGTGGCAATTAAGTATGGGACAAGTACATAAGAATTTTGGGAAGAATGATTGGATGGAGTTGGAGAGAGAGTAAAAGAGGGGATTGGAAAGAAGCTGGATTGTAAAGTTGTATTAAAGATTGGATTGAATCAACTTGTGTTTTGGGTATTAAAAAGCAACCAACACATCCATGAACCAATAATTAACACATTGACTGAGCACCATTTTTGAGCGAAGCATTAATCAACACCATTGACACATATCATACATTGCAATTTTCACTCCATAATGTTTGTCACCTAAATCACTCAATGATCTGTGAGTTTTGAATTGAGATCATGATTTAATGCATAAAAGTGGATTGGTTTTGTGATTTTGTCCCATGTAAGCAAACTTCTCGTCAAACTGCTATGAACCACAGAGACAAATAATATCACATTGATATGCTACTGCTTATGGGCTGACTGTGATTTATGTTGAACACTGCCACCAATTTATGCACAACAATATCCCACACCAGAAGTGAATGACCAGATTTATTTGGGGAAATGTTGGTCAGGACACCAGAAGAAACTCTATTCCCTTTTTGAATAGTACCATGGGATCTTTAACATTTACCTGAGGCAGTATAATGTTCTCAGACCCAACATGGTACTTGAACGAACCCACATCTTCAGACTCAAAGATGAGAGTGCTACCAAATGAACCCATAAATGCATCCAGACCAGACTGAGAGTGCTATATATGTTACACGTGGACGTTCTCCTGTACCATTACACCGGTAATGCACACTGTCTCCCCGAAGGAAAGGCCCTTGCTTACTTAATTTTGGAAACGTATCAGAAAAACGCTTGTAAGAGCCAAGTATGTTTAGACTACACTCTTACAGAATTAACAGGATCTGAATAGGAAAAATCCAAGCCCCTTTGTCTGTTCCTCCTGTAAAGATGAACCGGACTGGTTGGTCTATCATCAGCAATACCTAGAGTACTACAGAGCCACCTAATTCAGGAACCAAACTACCATGACTGCCACAGAGAATTGATTGAATGTTAACATTCTGTTACCAAGCATGTATTCTTGGAGTCAGGTCAGCTCCTAGAAGACTCCACGTACAGACCCCACCCTAATAAGGATAGTCATTATTTTAGATTTTTATTATTTGACACCTGACAAGAATAGGTTTGAGTTGCTAACTAAGTGGATGGCAGGGACTAACAACTCCCTGCAAACTTCCTGGTGAGCAGCACAGCTCAGCATGAAGTGTGTGAGAGCACTGACACTTTCCTCTGCTCCAAGGTGGTTTATTAAACAGCTATCACATTAATGAAAAAAGTATTTAACAGATTTATTTTTGCCATTTTTTCATCACCTTCATCATCATAACTGAATTCTATTATCACATGCTGTGTCTGTAAACTTTTGGGGAAAATAATCAGTGGGAATAATGTCTCTTTAAATAATGTCACTCCGAGCATTAACAAATGAGAATGAGTTTTCACTTCTGGTTGTACAGTAGGTGTTCATTATTCTACAGGCACAGGTGTTATAAACTGAGGGCAGAATGTCAGTGTTAGTGGTTTGATTGAGCAGAGCATCTCACATTAACCTGGCTCAGTATTCCTACCTCTAAATCAGAAGATTGTGGGTTCAAGGCCTGTATTTTAAGACTATGAGATCGTAGCCTAGGCTGATCTCCAGTGGAGCATTCCTGTGCCTACAAATTCACATTCATGTGTACTTACTTAAATAACCTTCAGTTGTCATTTTATAATAATAATCCTTGCATTTGATATAGCGCTTTTCAATGTTTTCTAGATGTCTCAAAGCGCTTCACAGAATATACTGTAAAGTAAATTGACTTTATATATGTGGGCGCGCACAGCAGTGTCCCACAAACAGTCTTGGATTGAAATGACCAATTTATTATTGTTTTTTTGAGGGATCACTATTGATGGCGTGCCCCTGCCAGTCCAAAAGATAGTGTTTTTTTGCAGATGAACAGTGCTGACTTACATCTCTCATGTATTTCAGATCAGATTCAAAGCCATCATGGAATAGTCTGTTTGAGCACAAGCACTGAGACATATACATTTGCACAACGAGCAACAGCAATAAATAATCCCAGCATTTGATACAACACCTGTAATGTTAAAACACCTCAAAACATTTCACTGGTAATTTTTGTCAACTGTATTTGGAGTCAAGCTTACGCCCTAAGCAATTTCTCCAAAACAGCATGAAGTGAATTTTATCTGAAGGTCAGCATATTGGGAGAAAATCCCTTCTCTTTTTTGAATAGTGCCTTGGGATTTTTAGTGTCAGTCTGAACACGCAGCCAGACTTGTTAAATGCCTCACCCATAGAAGGATAGTTCTGAGAATTCAGTGTTCTTCCTGTCCTG
This sequence comes from Hydrolagus colliei, assembly GCA_035084275.1. Classification (NCBI taxonomy): domain Eukaryota; kingdom Metazoa; phylum Chordata; class Chondrichthyes; order Chimaeriformes; family Chimaeridae; genus Hydrolagus; species Hydrolagus colliei. The sequence continues at coordinate 11,602,726 of CM068744.1, read as the reverse complement.
CTCTGCAGTGTCAGTCCAGAACATTGGCTACCAATAATTGATCAGTTTAACCCAATTGTCTATGACTACACTTTAGCACCTTGCGAAAGGTTAGAATTAGTGACATCACTGTTCCATTAGCTGTACTGCTCACTCTGCCAACTCAGCCAAAGTTATAAAACAAACAATGTGTGTTTATTGGTGTGAAAGCTCCTCTGCAGTTTATGTCACAGATAGAGCCATTTTTGTCACAAAAAACTTTGATGCTGAATCAGTAACCTATAACACTAAAAGCAATGCCTAATCTGCATCATAATTGCATTCAATTCAAAGGAGTTGTGTAAACCCAGAAAAAGAGAATTTAAAGAAAATATCAGTCTGGGCAGGAGACATTTGCAATGTAAAATAATTTCTCCTCCACTCTAAGAAAGAGAAAAAGACACACAGGAGAGTGGCTGAAATTTTAGGATTCTAAATACAATCTTGTTGAGCAACAATTACCAGAGTCAAATAGTTCTACTTCTGGAAAATAGAAGCTAAATTCTCTTCGGTTTGATATGATTCACCTCCAGTTATCAACAGTAAATGCTCTCTGGTTCAGTATGACGTGAAAGGCATTTTGTGTAATGTCATTTTGTTGTTGTAGCAAATACAGCATTTTTTACACCAATAATACTAAAAGGCTCAAAGAAGAACAAATGGGTAAGAATTATATTGATCATTATGGGCACCAATGACGTCAGCCACAAACCCGATTTCTTATTATAATCATAGTCTTTGTTTGATGTAGCATATCTCACAAAGTGAAACATCTCAAAGAATTTTTCAGGATTCTACTTAAATTGTATCGTCTGTGTATTTAGTGTGTAAACACAGCAGACAATTTGTGCTCACCAATGTCCCACAAAAAGACATTAATTGAATGGCCAATTGTATCCGGGTGTAGTTGGATGAGTTATTAATTATTAATGACATCCATTCACACATGTGTAATAAACAAAGTACCAAAAACTATCAACATATGTGGAATGCAGTTCACCCAAAATATACAATCAATTCACCTTACAGTATATTCTGTGAAGCGTTTTGAGATGTCTCAACGACATGGTAAAGCTCTATATCAAATCCAAGGATTATTATCATAAACTCTGAATCTGGTTTGGATAATCTTAAACCTGGTGATGAGTTTCCACACGTGAAAGATCACACAAAAAAATAAAGAAGGAAATGCTAACTAACTTTGGTGGGGAGAAATGAACAGTGTAAAGAGCCTTATAATGCAATTTAATGAGGATGTGAGACACGCTGTCTCTAAAGTGCAGTGGCCAGAAGGAAATGAGTGGTAATCAGGAACAAGTGACAGCCACTAATAAGGATAACAAGTATATCCATTCAATTACATCATGTGGAGGTTTTTTACAACTATTTCCTGCAATTCCTGGAAGTGCCGTTGCTAGGCAACCAGATATGTTTTCAAAGTAACCAAAGAGTGTTAAGGCAAGACATCAAATCCAATAAAAGAGACTTTATTACAATTGCCATTATAGATTTCAAATATCATGTATGTGTAAATTTGGAATTGCTCCTTAATCCATACCTTGCTTAATTAACCTCAAAGGAATGTAATGCATTGCATGTAAATTCTTCCTTAATCTATTCCTTAGAGACAGCTAAGATTAAAAATTATCCGGTTTGCCATCCCCACCTTATCTCCCACCCCCAATGAATAGTCACTAGTTGGTTATCTTATAACTGCAGGTTTGAGCTCTTACTAAAACGTGAACAAGATAAAGTTCCATAAATATTGGAATAAAATGTATTACTTCTAGTGAAACAAGATAAATTATCTTACCACGAAGGTACAATTAGACACAAAAACATTATGCAGTATCTCAGAGCACTTAACAGTTTGACACTGAGCCAGGGAAAGAGGGGAGGTGACTGTTGGCATGGTCATAGAGGAAGGTCTTCAGGTGTGATGTGAAGACAGGAAAGGAAGCAGCATTGAGGAGTATTTGTAAAAAATCTGTTGCATTTTAATGGAGGAATGAATCTCAGTAAATATTTGTTTTGCATTCTGAAGTGAGAACAAATTTGTATTGTATAAGAAGCTTAGATAATAATTCCCACTTCCATCAGACCTGAGCATTGCTGGGTTCATCTCAAGTATACCAAAAACCATGGAAAGTTAGCTGAATGCAGTTTGCTGGGGTGGGGTGGAGGGGAAGGGAGCAAGTTGCAAAACATCTTCAGCAGAGACCGCTATGGTTGGGAATGTAACATTCACTGTACACTGCTGAACTCGAGCACTATATTGCTGCAAAGCAAAGATTATTTTCTCATTTCCAATCTCCCCTTCATTACTGTTCCATATCCTGCCAAGGCAATGTATTGAGTAAAGAATACAGTACTTGGATAACTGCAGAATAATCTAGGAACTTTGTAAATCCTTGATAGATATATTATAAATATATTTCCCTTTAATGGTTGGAAATTTCAGTAACATGTCTGTATCAAACTTTTTAGGGAATAACTAACAGGGCTTCAGAAATATATTTTGCTATCAAAGCCAAAGATTAAAGGCTCAAAAAACACACCAATAGTTCCTAATATTGTAAAATACTTCTTAAATGGAACATACCAACAACAACAATTTAAACTTATAAGCGCCTTTCACGCCAGGAGGACGTCCCAAGGCGCTGCACAGGAGGCATGTGACCCGAGCTGGGAGGGGAGTGTTCGGGAAGGGGTGAAACACATAGGGGAGGTCGAAAAGTTTGGGGGGGAACAAAAGGCACGGTCGAAGAGGAAAATCTTCAAACCGGCCTTGAAAGAGGAAAGGGAGGAAACAAGGCGGAGGGATTGGGGGATGAAATTCCTTAGGGTGGGAGCAGAGAAACTGAAGGCCCGGCCTCCGATGGTGAGGCGGTTCGGGAGGGGGGCTTGGAGCAGGCCAAGTCCTGCTGAACGGAGGGTCCGGGTGGGCTTATAGGGGGAGAGTAAGTCGGATAGATAGGGCGGGGCAAGGCCGTGTAAGGCCTTGAAGGTGAGGACGAGGATCTTGAACTCGATCCTCTGGAGGATGGGGAGCCAGTGGAGATGGCCGAGGGTGGGGGTTATGTGGTCACGGAGGCGGGTGCGGGATAGTACACGGGCTGCAGAGTTTTGGATTTTTGGAGGACCTGCAGCCTGTGAATGGAGGAGCTGGGGAGGCCGATGAGGACAGTTTCCGTAGTCCAGCCATGAGGTTATGTGCGCGTGCACGAGTGTTTCGGCAGTGTGGGGGGTGAGATAATTGCGGTTATCCTCCACAGATAAATATCAGGTGTGCATTGCAAATGAATTAATTTGTCTTGACATAACATGCTGTTGAATCTTCCATTAATAATAATCCTTGCATTTAATATAGTGCCTTATCATGTCTTTGAGACATCTCAAAGCGCTTCATAGAATATATTGTAGGTGAATTGACTGTATATTTTGTGGGCGAAACGCAGCAGCTGATTGCGTACAGCAGTGTCCCTCAAACAGTCATGGATTTTTTTTCAAGGAATTATTATCCCTGGAAAAGGGACCCAGCAATCGACAAACAACTGGGTTACTGCTCGGTAAACAGAGGTGTGTCGAGTAAGAAAACTTGCTCAACATTTTGCCCTGGAATCAAACTTAGGTCTCTTGCTTGCAGGGTGAATGTCATTATATTAATTCCATCCATCCCAAGGTATGAACACACATGGCCTCTTTGTTGTTATTCAATTGCAGCAGAATAACTGAGTGGTAGACTTTGTTCTACTCCCAATTGTCCGGCTCCCTGGGACATCTGTCCAACGTGAAGGTTGCTATGCAAGTGTAATTTGTTGTTGTTATTACCTTAATGTAACTGATTTTTAGCATCAGATAAAAATGCTGCAATTTACTCAATCTCGACTCATAAATGTTAATATGCATTATTGCCCACATCTTGGGATGCCAACCGCAAAAAGCTGCTCATTTTTCAGGCTGTTTGCCCACACTCCTAAAAGTCCTCAATGCTCCAGTTTCTCACTGTGTACGTGGGAGTTTTTTCAAAGCATGAGTGATGTGCATTTTTACTTGCGTGCAAAATTATTGTTCAGTGAACAATGTTCGACAGTCTTTGTGGGAGTAGAGTATGTGGTCTGTGTGGAACAATTGTCTTCAGATTGCCAGTACACGCATTGGCAGTGAGTGCAGTTTTTAGAGCAGTAAGAACACTCTCTATACAAGTGAATTAGTCATTACAGGTCCCTTCCGCCATCAGCAGATTTATCTCCAAGAAAGCATACACAGAGATCAAGTATATTTATGTGCATGTTCTGTTCAAAGTCTAATATTTGTTATTTGATTAAAAAGAGTTCATTTTATTCAACCGATTCTTAAGAAAATATGTGAAAACAATTATTTTCCTTGAAATTCTTTTGAAGCAACTGCCACACAAAAATTTGTGTTTGATATTGCAACCAGTCTAAAAGGGTGAGCAGAAAAAATTGAATAGCATAATTCTAATAAATCTATGCTTTTGTAATGCAGCAGATCATGTTTCATATAAATCTTTTCCTTCTGTTTTGAAATGAGCAGAAGGAGCAATTTATTCGTAGCAATATAATTTTGGGGACATCCTCCTGACATGAAAGGCGCTATACAAGTGTAATTTTGTTGTTGTTGGTTGTTTGGTTCTTTATACACGCGCACAATAACATCTTGGATGTCAGCCTGGCTCAGTTGGTAATACTCTGACCTCCAACTCCAAACGTCGAGGGGTCAAGCCACGCATTAGGACTTAGTGTTGCATGTGCATTCACCTAAAATATACACTAATCCATACATTAAATCTTATGAGGGACTTTTGAGACATCTTCCTGGCATGAAAGGTATTACTTTAAATACAAGCATAATTATTTATTTTGTACTCAAAATATTTTGCAGTCAATTTGTGCACAGCAATGTCTACAACAGTCATGACGTGAATTTTGTTTGTCGGACCAGGACACCAGGAGAAACTCTTTTCAACAGTGACGTGCGGTGGATAAAATGACATGGTAGGCACTTTGCCTCAGTCCATACTAGATTTTGGGGGCATGGCTTTAAGATGTCGTCATAAAGCCACGCCCCCAAAAGCAGCAGCAGACTCTGCTTATTTCACCCGTACTGAGAATAAGAATGGAACGCGCATGCGCATTGGAACTACATTCAACTCATTGGGTAAAAAAGGCACGGCGTATCTCACTGCTTTTCTGTTGCTTTTAAGGTAGGCATATAAAATCGCAGGTAAATAATTTTGGTAGTTTCTACCAAAAAATGTTGTGTTATGTAAAATGTGCTTTGTAAAAATATAAACCATTAAATAATCATATATAATTTAAAGTTATTATTTTCATAAGGTAGGTACTGCCTACCCTGCCTACCCTGACTGCATGTCCATGCTTTTCAACTAGTGCCATGGAATCCTTAACATCCATCTGAACAAATGGAGCTCCTGTGGCTTAGTGGTTATAGCACTTGTCTTGCAAGCTGGGGAAACCAAGCTGGGGAGACCTGTGTTTGAATCCAGGTAGGTCAGTGCGAAACCTTTGGGCAAGTTTCCTTACTCCACACGCCTAACAATATTCCGTCCCAAAAAAACACAATAATAAAATTGGTCATTTCGATCCACAACTGTTTGTGGGACACAGTTGTGCGCAATTGGCTGCCACGATTCGCCCACAAATATACAGTCAATTCACTTTACGGTATATTCTGTGAAGCGCTTTGGGACATCGATAGGATGTGAAAAACGTTATATCAAATGCAAGGATTATGATTATTATTATTATTATTATAGATGGGACGTTGGTTTAATGTCTCACCCCGAGGAACATAAATCAAAGCGAAACATCCCATACAAACTCTTTATAACAAACTTAACTTGAGTGAAAACTTTTGAAATACAATGATTCACTTACTGCTGGGATTCAATATAATAAAACTACCGAAAACTCAATATTTTCTACTAGAATTTCTGTTCCTGTAGAGGAAAACAAAAACACAATTTTGCACAGTTAACACAATCTGACTATATGAAACCTGCACGACTTCACCGCCTTCTGAGAATATATGTGTTTTGTTCTTCCACGGTATTTAGTTGATTTACGATCTGAATAATTAAGACATTAAATATAAATGAAACTTCATAACAGTAAGGATTTTCAAACCTGTCTTCACATATCCATGACAATGCAAGCATATGCATCACTCCTCGGCAATAGTTTTGTTGTACCATCTGTTAAGATTGTTAAACTCAATTGTGAAGTGCATTTAGTTGAGATTTAATTAATTCTTTGGATTAATTCCTTGCATTGGAGATTCTTACCATTTAGCCAGTACTCGACACATCTCAGTGTTTTCTATGTTTTTAAAAAACTACAAAGATAATATCTATTTTTTTTACCTGTTAGGATTTTTACGGATCTTTTTGACTACAAAAATGCCTGGTTGTATACTTATATAGTCGCCATGGATGTCATTCTTGCACTGTGCAAAGGTATCACATCATGACTAACAATTCCCCAAATCATTCACTCCATGGTTGTTTGTGGGACATAGCTGTGTGCAAATTGGCTGCGGTGTTCAAAATGCACAATGACTTCACAAAGAGTGTGACATGCTTTGAGACATTCTGAATGATACAGGTACTATATTAAATGCAAGGATGATTATTATTATTATTTTCACCCCATAAGAGATATCTGAATCAATCCCACTCCCTTGTTCTCTCCCCATAGCCCTGCAAACTTGTCCTCCCCAAATAATTATCTACTTTGCTCTTAAAAGTTGTTATCAAATTGGCTTCCACCACTCTTTCAGGCAATGCAATCCAGATCCGAACAACTCGCTGTGTGAAAGAAAATTCTCCTCACCCTTGGTCCCTAGTTGATCCCACCCTATCTTTGACAAAGCTTTTATTTTGTATATGCTTGTGAAATACCTTAGGGTTCCCTTTTATGTCACCATCTGATCTTTTCTCATGCAATCTCTTGGCCCTCTTATTTGCTTTTTCAGTTATCCTCTGTACTTTCTATATTCTATCTGATTATTTTCTGTATTTTGGACCTGATATTTTATCATAAGCGTTCTTTTGCTGGTTTATTTTAATTCCAATTTCCAATTTGTTCTGTCCCCGAACGTTGTTCATTAGCTGTTTCACCTGCCAAACTTTATTTCCAATCCACCTTGACTAGGTCCTTTTTTAAATCATAGAAATTAGCCCTGTTCTAGTTGAGTATCTTCACATTTGATTGTTCTTTACTGTACCTTTGAACAGGTAGATGGGACCCCAATTTATTCTCTCATCTGAAGGATAGCATCTCAGATAATGCAGCAATCCTGAGTGCTGCCCTAGAATCTTATCTTTAATTGTATATCTAATTCTTTTTTTTGAATGACATAATTTATTTGATTTAAATTTCTGCTTGTGATAACACAATCCATATCCTAATAACTCATGCAAAAATCCTTCTAGCTTCCACTTTTACTAACATGTTTGAAATCACAAAATTATATGCCCAGGCAGGATGAATATTTTTTTCTTAGTAAAATCCATCCATCCAACATTTACACATTCACTTATGTAAATGTTTCAACACAATTTCATTTCCGTCTCTACAAACACCTACTGATTTATAAATTGATTGAAGTGGATGAAAATATAGAGCAACAAATTCTCTGATAGGGAACAGCAAAAAAAATGTAAGTTATACAGAAGATGTGTAATATTTTAGTGGCAACAAAAATGGCTTTGCTTCCTGGCAGCCATTTTGTACAATTCGCCATTAACCAACATTAATTAATGTATGAGAGCTCTGGGGAATTAACAGACCTGGAGTCATTTGCTCTAAACATAATTTAGTACTCTTGAGAGATAAGACATTAAAACTGCAAACATGGTTGCTGTTAAATTACCTCTTGCGAATTTGTTAATTAATTTGAAGTTCTCCCATCCGGTCTTTCCACAAAGCTTTCAACAAACAGCAGGACTCATCTGCTGGATTCTCTTGCCTCATCATGCAGTGACTGCAAGTGGAGCCGTGTTTCTCAACAGGCTTCCTTCCAGCCAGCCCAGAATGATACTTATCCCTATCCCCACTTAAAATTCAAATGTATAATCATTGATTCATCAAGAGCATGTTTTTTTTAAAAAAATGAAAGTATCAAATCCAGTGGAAACCACTACAGATCACGTATCCATGGAAAAATAAGCTGTGAATAAGACGTGCACAGGAAGCATTAAGATGGGAAGTTGCTCTGTGGGTCGTGCATTTATTTATCTGGGGACCAGGGCTTTATTGTACAAGTCTCCAGCATAAGTGCTATTTGTATTTTTAACCACCAGTTGTAAATGTCATTGCCGATGCTTCCACTATTTCACAGCAGAGATCTGCTGTTAGGATGGCACAGCTAATCATGTATTGTAAGAAAGAATGCCAAATTTAATCTGTGCACCAAAGTGGCCTAAATTGATCTATTTCTGGTATTACGGAAAAACATACAAGTAAGAAAAATTTGTCCAAATTCTCAAATCATATGATCCTCTTTTCGAGCAAACGCGTGGGTTACTTTCCCTCTTCCTGGTCCAGGTAGTTGATGGCTGGTTGGTTGCTATGGTTGTGATCACATTACCACAGCTGCTTATATGGAGCTAACTGCACCCATTCCATCTGTGCTTGCAACCAAAGGATCCAGTATTGAATATAGATTGACAGAAGGAAACACAGACAGGCATTTCAACCTTATCTATACTCATCTGGGAGGACTCCTATGGGAGGACCCTTTTGAGAGGATTCAGTGGCAGGAATTGGAGCTTTTAAAAATGTAATTATTACTATAGATTGAGGATTACATAGACCTCCATTTAGTCTTACAAGTCAAAGCTGATGTTTACCTGCCTGAGCCTCCACCTCTCTTAATGCCCCCTCCCAAACCCCTATAAACCCTTATTTTAAAAGTGTCTTCGACTTTTGGAGGTACCTTGGTTCCCTGACACTAAAATCAATTTCCAGTGAATATCCATTTCCTAGTAATTTAAACACAATTCATGGTTTTAAATAGGATTGAGAATGAAAACCCAAAACAATACTTTTAATTCTGCTAAAACAGCATATTGGGACACAGGTTTAGGGTTGCAAAGGTCAGGACAGAAACTGGAAGTATATCCTTACATTTGTCCTTGCGGAACAGGCTCAAAAAGATAAATAGTCTACTCCTGTTCCTATGTTTCCATTTTACCCAGAGAGTAATTCTCAATTGGAATGAGTTACAACAACAACAACAACAACAACTTTGATTTATATAGCGCCCTCCACGCCAGACGGTGTCTCAGAGCACTTCACAGTAGCGGATCCCGGGACCAAGCCAGGAGCAGGGGCAGGAAGGTGACCAAAAGCTCGGTCGAAGAGAAAGGTCTTCAACTGTGACCTGAAACTGGGAAGAGAGGGGGCGAGGCGAAGCGAGTGAGGAAGGGAGTTCCAGAGCCTCGGGGCATAGTGGCTAAAGGCACGGTCGCCGAGGGTGGAGTGGAGGACTCGGGGGACATGGAGGAGGCCAGACCCAGAGGAACGAAGGCAGCGGGTGCTGGGTTGTGGGGAGAGGAGATCAGAGAGATAGGGGGTGCAGAGGAGTGGAGGGATTTGAAAACAAGGGTGAGGATCTTGAAGTCGATCCTCTCTGGGATAGGGAGCCCGTGAAGTCTGGCAAGGACTGGGGTAATGGGGGAGCGAAGCTTAGAGCGGGTGAGTATGCGGGCGGCAGAGTTCTGGATAAACCGGATTTTGTGGATTGTGGTGGAGGGGAGACCGGTGAGGAGGGCGTTGCAATAGTCCAGCCGAGAGGTGACAAACGCGTGGACCAAGGTTTCGGCAGCTTTTTAGGTGAGGTATTGCCGGAGACGGGCGATCCGTCGGAGGTGGTAGAAGGCAGTGCTGGTGACGGACCGGATGTGGGGGAGGAAGGACAGTTGGGGGTCGAACCTGATGCCAAGGTTGCGCACAGGTTCGGTGAGTTTTAGGGGCAGCCCGGGAAGGTGGAGGAGGTGAGAGCCGTGCGAATGGAGACGTTGACGAGAGCCAAGGAGTATGGCCTCCGTCTTGTCAACATTCAGCTGCAAGAAATTTGTGCTCATCCAGCCCCTGATGTCCGAAAGGCAGGCAGTTACTAGGAAGGGTCGTTGTGGCAAGTGGTGGGAGGATGATATGGTAGGTATTCAAGTAGGCCAAGGAGTCTTCTTCATATGAACCTTTTTTTGAACAAATTACGTTGCTTCCCTTTCAGCAGTATAGACTTGGTGTGTGAGCGACAGCAGCTTGGTGGTGGGCCTGGGCCTGGACTTTAATTCTGTAAAGGACCCAATTTGGGAAATTCTCAAACTGACATCCCAATAATTCCAAATTCACATCCCTCGCATTATTATAATCAAAGGGCAGTTCAGTCTCCCAGCAGCTTCCAGTTAACACACAGAAGAGGTCTCCATTGGCGACTCCTTCACATTAATTCATTGTTATCGCTTGTGCCACATTCTCATAATCAGGGTCATCACAGTGACATGACTATAGTCATGACTGAAATTACAAACAAGAGCATCTTTTGTTTTGTGCAACAGTTGATAATGAATTTCAAATGATGCTTAGCATTTTTTGATTTGTCTCAAAGCCCAGAGATTAATATTCATACAGGCTCTCTGACACACAAGAAAAGTGCTTCAGAACATTATGATTATGATTAGTAAAGGTCAGATTGGACTAGTTGATTGACTGAGTTAGTTTAAATTGATTATATAAAGTGATATAATTTGTGATTTACAACTGGCAATGAATGAGAGCTTCAAGTTATTGGGATCATAAGATCCTACAATACTGACAGGAAGCATGAATGCAAGGAGCAAATGCTCAACCTGTATAAATCACAGTCACTGGATTTTATCCAAGTTTTAGCACCTCTCCATGAAGAATGTTAAGATCATAGCGAGAGTGCAATGGACATTTACATGGTTGATACCAAGGAGGAGAGATTTTATGCTGGAGGAAAGGTTGGATAAACTAGAGCTGTTTCACTGGAATAGAGGAGATCTAACAGAGTTTTTTTTAATTATGAGGTGCAATGGTAATGTGAACAGAAAGGATTTTTTTTCCATTGATCAATGAGTCAGTAAATGGAGGTCATAGATTAAGAGTAATTTACAAAAGAACAAAGGGAGATGTTAGGAGAATTATTTTACACATGCAGAGTTATTAGGACACGGGATTTGTGGAGCTCTGTAGCTCAGTAGTTAGAGTGCTCGCCTTACAAACGAGGGACCTGGGTTCAATTCCTAGCAGGATGAAACTTTGGACAAGTTTCCTTACTCCACAAACCTATAATAATCTCAATTAAAAAAAAAAAAATGGTCATTTCAATCCATGACTAAATGAAGTGGGTCACTACTGTGAACAATTGGCTGCCATGTTTCACCCAAAAATATAGTCAATTCACTTTACAGTATATTCTGTGAAGTGCTTTGAGATGTCTAGAAGACATGAAAAGTGCCATATCAAATGCAAGGATTATTAGCACTGTTATTATTAATAGTTATTAGATATTATATAAATAGCTGGAAAATGGTAAGGAAGTGGGACGAAGTGGATAGCTGTTTCAGAGAGCCACCAGAGGCAACTGGGATGAACATCCTCCTAACAACAGATCAAATGATAAGAACATAAGAATCAGGAACAGGAGTAGGCCATTTGGCCCCTCAAGCCTGCCCCACCATTCAATAAGATCATGGTTGATCTTCTAATCTAACTCCACCTACCCGCTTTATCCCCATATCTCTTAATCACTTCATCCATAAGAAATCTGTCAATTTCAGTCTTGAATATGTTCAAGGACTGAGTATCTACAGCCTTTTGGGGTAGAGAATTCCGTAAATTCACTACTCTCTGAGTGAAAAAGTTTTTCCTCAACTCAGTGCAAAAAGGCTGACCCCTAAACTTAAGACTATGACCCCTAGTTATAGTTTCTCCAAACCCCCCCACCACCCCCCAGTCTTCCACTGTCTACTATGTCATGCCCTTTAATAATCTTATAGGTTTCTGTAAGGTCACCTGTAATTCTTCTATATTCCAGAGAATATAGGCCTAGAGATCTTCTTCTGTCCTGTAAAACTCTTTGTTTCTACAACTGACAAAAATTAAAGGCAACTCACATCATATTATTCAAATCACTTTCTCTTGTTCTATTCCCAATTAACCCTCCTTTAATCCTTTCACATTCTTGCCTCAACCTACTTCTGCAACCTTCTACAACCATATCCAACTGGTCATTCCCTTCACATGGGGTAGTGTCTTAAGAGTGCTTATATGTTAATTTGTCTGTATATCTATCAACCTGTCCAGGACTATTTATAAATTCAATGCCAGGCCTTATTCCAGTCCCTTTCCCAAATTAATTGGCCAAGTTTCAGCTCTGGTTTTCCTCACCATATTCACCACCACGCTTTCACATTGAAGAGAGAGGTCAGACATTACCCGCTGAGGACAGAGAGTGCTTTCCTGGCAGTGCTGCAAACCTTTGTTTCTGCTAAAACATTTTCGTCAGAGATCAACGAGTGACTCTTGCGTAAATCTCAGCGCTGGTACGTGGTAATGAAATTAGTGTGGTGGGCGATGAAACATTTCATTCAAGAACCTTGAACCTTCAGTTGTATTATTTACTTGTTCATTTTGAGCAGGAGATAAGTCTTATTACTGTGAGGAAGATAAGAACATCTGTAAACAGCAGACTACTTCTTTCATTAGTGAGTCAGAGAGCTACCATGAATATTTATCTCCCTAACAAATAAAACAGTTAAACGTCTTTTCAAATTCACCAACTACCGGACAAAGAGGGGAAGCTGCTTGTGAAAGTGTATGCAGGTATATGATGTTGACAGCAGAAAAGCCCCAGTTCTGACGAAGGGCTGTCGACCCAAAACATCGACTCATTTTCCTTTCTCCATGGATGCTGCTTGACCTGCTGAGTTTCCCCAGCAACTTCTGTTTTTGATTATAAATGTACATGCTTGTGGAGTTCTGCAGTTCATTAGAGCACTCGCCTCGCAAGCAAGAGATCTGGGTTCGATTCCTCATCAGGGCAAAACCTTGGCAAAGTTTTCTCATTCCACAAGCCTGATAATATCCCTCAAGAAAAAAAATTGGTCACTTGAATCCACAACTGTTTGTGGGACACTGCTGTGTGAAATTATCTGCCGCATTTCGCCCACAAATATAGTCAATTCACTTTACAATATATTCTGTGAAATGTTTTGAGATGTCCAGAAGACGCAAAAAGCACTTTATCAAAATGCAAGAGTTATTTTTCTTATTACATGATGAAGCAAGAACCTACCAGACTGAATGGACACATAAGTGTTTGTTTGAGATTGTGCATGGATGAATGTCAGCGCCACCTACTGCAGAACATTTATTCAATACACCCATTGTTAGTTATTAATGCAATTTCTTTTTCATGCTTCGATTGTTGTTCTATGAAAAAGATTATCTTAAAAACAGAATACAAAGGGATGTGATGTAACCAATAACAGTTGCAGGCGTGTTCTGACGACCGTTGCCCAGGTGGAATTGTGTGCTTCAGTAGGTTACATGGCAAGCATATTTTGCAGTAGTACGTCAATGTGCGTTGCAGAATAAGCAGCAAAGCTAAGTGTAGCTGAAATTCGTAATAGTATATAGCAGTAGCATCATCAACAAATTGAAAACTGCATCGCTCTTCACGTTGGGAGACATATAATGGTGTTATCAAATGCAAAGATTATTGTGGGATTATTATATAATAACTCCCAAAAAGGACTAATGCAACAATTACTTGCATTTATAACAACAGCAATCAATCACTATGAGATAAACTAGATACAGGTAATTGTAAATGGGTAATAGTCTCAAAACACTTCTCAGTATTTACTGTATGGTATAGTGACTGTGATCTTTAGATAGTTTGACCTTTAAAATGTTGGAGTTGAATGTCTAGCAGGGTCAAAATTGCTTGGAGGGTTTCAGCCCAGCCTGTACAAAGTTAATTTTTTTTTGCCCGAAGAGAGCACAGAATAAAAGGCAATAGATGGAAAAATATAATGTTTCTGTTTCTTAACGGACTCAACAGAAGAAATTGATAGCACATTCTTCATCCATCTATTCCTAGCAACTAAGGAATGAACTCCTTGAATCACCCAATGCAAAAATGCACTATTGTACCTTTTGTACCGCCTACATTTCGTATCTTCTAACGGTTTCTCCTCAAACCCGCACAGTTTTTCATGGTGTCCCCAGGGCTCTGTCCTTGGCCCCCCTCCTTTTCATCATTTACACGCTCCCTCTGGGCGATGTCATCCGCAAACATGGGGTAAATTTCCACATGTATGAGGACGACACTCAACTGTACCACTCAGCCTCATCCTTCAACCCCCAGATCATCGATGTTCTGACAGCATGTCTGTCCAACATCGAGTCCTGGACGAGGGACAACTTCCTCCAATTGAACGTGAGCAAGACCGAAGCCCTCCTGATTGGCTCAAGCCAGCGCCTCCGCACATCGGGCGCTGCCAGCCTCAACATCCAAGGCTGTACTCTCCACCTCACAAAGCCAGTCAGGAACCTCGGCATCACATTCGACCATAAACTCTCCTTCCTCCCCCACATCCGTGCCTTGACCGGCACCGCTTATTTCCACCTATACAACATTGCCAGGCTCCGCAACTATCTCACCCCCCACGCTGCCGAAACACTCGTGCACGCGTACATCACCTCACGGCTGGACTATGGAAACTCTCTCCTCGTCTGCCTCCCCAGCTCCTCCATTCACAGGCTGCAGGTCATCCAAAACTCTACTATCCCGCACCCACCTCCGTGACCACATAACCCCCACCCTCGCCCATCTCCACTGGCTCTCCATACCCCAGAGGATCGAGTTCAAGATCCTTGTCCTCGTTTTCAAGGCCTTACACGGCCTTGCCCCGCCCTATCTGATTAACTCTCCCTCTATAAGCCCTCCGTTCAGCAGGACTTGGTTTGCTCCAAGCCCCCCGCCCGAACCGTCCCACCATCGGAGGCCGGGCCTTCAGTTTCTCCGCTCCCACCCTATGGAATTCCATCCCCCAATCCCTCTGCCTTGTTTCTTCCCTTTCCTCTTTCAAGGCCGGTCTGAAGACTTTCCTTTTCGACCGTGCCTTCTGTTCCCCCACTAATTCTTCGACCTCCCCCACGTTTTTTACTCCCTCCCAGCTCGGGTCACACGCCTCCTGTGCAGCGCCTTGGGACGTCCTCCCGATGTGAAAGGCGCTCTATAAGTTTACTTTGTTGTTGTTGTTCTTGTTTGTTCATAGAAGGAATTCAATATTTGATTTTTATAGGCATTTCTCTAGGAGGCATTTAGTTTCAAAAACATATAGCCACAATAATACACAGTCAGAACATGTTTAATGTGGTCTTCAGAATCCAAGTAAGGGCTTGATTATGTTGAAATTGAATTAAAGTTGAAACACTTTATGCCTAAAAATCCTTAGAAGAGGATTTAGCCAGAACTCTTTCTGACCAGATTTGTTCCTCTGTTGATTTAGCTTCTGTCAGTAACACAGCCTGTAGCATCTTTAAAAGTATTCACAAAACACACTCTATCGCCTGGAACCGAACCACAGTCTCTTGTTATTGTGCTAAAGATCTAGCTCACATATATACACATGCATTATATATAGCCATGTTTCACTAACATATGAGAGGAGATTCAGCCTTTGAATATCAGCACTGAAATATTCTGGCTTTTAAATATCTATTATACTATGATTCTTATCAAGAGCATAATATTTACAGCAAAGAAGTGAAGTGCAACCTCTGGAAGCCAATCAGGAATCTGGGCGTCTTGTTCGACCCTGAGCTATCCTTCCTCCCCTACATCCGCTCCATGAGTGGCACAACCTTCCATTACCTCTGCAATATTGTCAAACTCTGCCACTACCTCACCCCCATGCCGCCGAAACCCTAATCCACGCTTTTATCACTTCCAGGCTCGACTACGGGAACCTTCTCCTCGTCGGCCTCCCCAGCTCCTCCCTTCACAGGCTGCAGTTCTTTCAGAACTCTGCAGCTCCTGTATTCTCCCGTACCAGGCTTCGCAACCACATCAGTTCCACCCTCGCCCGTCGCCACTGGCTCCCCGTCACCCAGAGGATCGAATTCAAGATCCTTGTCCTCACTTTCAAGGCCACTCACGGCCTTGCCGTGAGTAGCCGCAGCTCCTCAGCCTTGCTTCCTCCTTTTCCTCCTTCAAGGCCGGTCTCAAGACCTTCCTCTTCGACCGCGCCTTCAGCTGCCCCACTAACTCTTCCCCCTCTCCCACTCTCCTTCACCTTCCCCCTACTTCGACCCTTATTTCCCCTTGTTTCTTGTTCTCATAGGGAGGCTGCAACAGTCTTCCTCATATAGTACTGCAATATTAAGTGGGATCTATAATTGCCTTCAGAAATTCAGTCATCTAGATTTAATGATTCCTTAACCCTCACTACAACAGTGGAGCAAAGCACTATCAGACAACGAATTTCCCTAGTTCAGCTACCTTCACTCTCTGAGTACATAAACCCAAATGCAATGTTGATGTACGCATGTTTCTTCAATCTGTTTATGTAATATCAGACTTGAGCATATTATCTTTGACATCGTCTTTAATTTCCCAGGACTCAGTCTGTAACATATTTAATACAAGATAAAAATAACATAAACATGTATGTACTGTACTACCTCAGAGAGCAGGTACTTTGCCTTGATTTCAGAAGCATTTTTTTGGCTAAAAGTGCAAGTACAAAGGCTTGTAGAAAAGACATTTTCAGATCTACCCACTCCCCATGCCCTACAGGATTCTTTCCAGCTGTTTGCAAATCCTCCACCCACACCATTGGTCGCTACAGCAGTGGGTATGTGTTGACAAGGATGCTGTGTGTGCACCAATCCCGGAATAATTCATCTTTTAATCCTTGCAGGCAATTTGAGACAGGAGAATATGGTGAGCCCTACTTAACAATAGAATCACTAGTTATTCAGTTGTCAGGAATAGATAATTCACTTCTCTCACAGAGCAGCAACATAAAGGTACCAGGCACGAGATGATCAAGTACAGTACTAAGATATTCCCCTGAAAACCTTTCTGTTCGACCACGCCTACAGTCACCTTCCCCCTCCTTGGCTCAGCCTCAGGCTCCACTATTGGAAAGTGCTTGGCGACGCCGTCTGGCGTGGAGGGCGCTATATATATCCAAGTTGTTTGTTTATTTGTATAATAATAATAATAATCCGTGCATTTGATATCACACCTGATCACTTCGTCCATACATATCAAAACGCTTCAAAGAATATATGAGATAAAGGATTACAGTAAAAGCTTGTTTATCCATGAACCGATCAACCGTAACTTCTGTATAACCGGCACCTCAAAAAAAAAGGTCCGCATTCAATTAAACCAAATTTATCCGGCATAATGTATTTTTAAAATTATTTATTATTTTCTTCATGCGTTTTCAGCGCCTTGGGACGTCCTCCCGACGTGAAAGGCGCTATATAAATGTAAATTGTTGTTGTTGTTGTTGTTCAGCCAAATATCCGGCACGCGCTTTAACCGGCATTGGCCAGGTGCCGAGGGTGCCGGATAAACGGGCTTTTACTGTATATAGTAATCTGGGATGCTACCATGTGAGAGACCTATGTTCGAATCCAGACAGGGTGAAACCTTGGACAAGTTTCCTTACTCCACATGTCTAATAATAATCCCTAAACAAAAAATATTATAAAATTGGTCATTTCAATCCACAACTGTTTGTGGGACACTGCTGTGCACAATTGGCTGACGCATTTCGCCCAAAAATATACAGTCAATTCACTTTACAGTTTATTCTGTGAAGAGCTTTGAGACGTCTAGAAGGTATGAAAAGCACTTTATCAAATGCAAGGATCATGATTATTATTATTATTATTATTATCTGTGGGACAGGACAATGGGAGAAACACCCTTTTCTTTTCGAATAGTGCCACAGGATCTTTAACATTCCACAGGATTGTTAACATTTAACAACTTGAATAGGGAGAAGAGATTTCAGTTTAATATCTCATCTGACAGACAATACATCCAACAATATAACACACCCCCAGCATTGCTTCGGAGTATCAGTTTAAACAATATGACTTGAACCCACAATCTTCTGACTCAGACGCGAGAGTGCCCTGCTGACACACAGGCTGCGTCTGGCTGCCAAAATTAAAGATAACCTTTCCTTTATAATTGACGTCATAAAGGAAAGCATTGCTTATGATGTATTTAACTTTTGAGCAAAAGGGATTACAGTGTTTACTGCAATGTGCTATAACTGATTTTACTAGGGAACAACAGAGAGCATGCGACAGAATGTCTGAGATCGGACTACTGGATCCCCTTGGTTAAGTCGATTGTTAAAAAGCAGGTGCTCTGTGTACCCCATACACTAATGTGGGTTAAGTGCTGTTCTCCTCTGTTTGTTGACATTTGCAGATTTGTTCCTGTGCCATTCTAAACGGGTGTAATGCAACTTTGAGTCATAAGTGACACAATATTAAAGGAGTAGAAATTAAATTATTCTTGTAAAATTACAACCAATTTATTTTAAAATGATAAAGTTTTATCTGCAAAAATGAAAGGGCCCATTATAATTATCAAGATTCATGGAGGAGTATTTCTCTCTCTCTTTCAATTGCAACCAACACAAGAAGGTCAAAGCTGACGTGGCTAGTAAATGCCACCTGAATGGTAGTTTAATGGCAAGTGAAAGAGCTCCAGACTACAGGTTAGATGATTTCATTGCAAATCAGCATGCAACCATCTCATTAACCTACATCAGAGCTTACTGTTTTAAACTAGAAGGAAGTGTACAGGTAATGGGAAATGCTGCCTTTATTCAAAATGCAAAACCATCCCCATCTTTAAAATGTATTTTGACAGCATTGGCAGCAGCTATTAAAAGTTTAAGAGTTTAATGGGTTTTCTGTACAGGCTACTATGAAAACCTGTGACAGTTTTACAAGTGCTAAAGGAGACTGTCAATTAATAAAGGTTTCATCAACAGATACTGTAACAGGAAAGTGATGTTTTGATTGTGAGTTGTGTTTATAGACTGTAATTGATATTTATTGCTTTATTAGTAAGTATCCATACAATATTCTGTTATTATTTAGTTTATTATTAATATGATATGTTTAAAAAAAAGTAAAAATTCTGTTGGTTTTTCGCCTGAATATCCGTCACTTGGTTTAACCGGCATTGGCCAGGTCCCGAGGGTGCCGGATAAACAGGCTTTTACTGAATATATTTCTGTACACCTTCCAAACATGCAGCAATGTAGAAACAGCTTGTTGTCTGCCCAATATGGTAGAATTTAGCCAAGATAATCACAATTTAACAGGCCAGTGGTCGCTCAGTGGTGATAGTGTAGCTGGGATGCTAGCATGGCTGCAGTGGTAAGTGTACTAATCTCTAATTGAGAATTTGCTCCCAGAATCCTCAGCTAGACCCGGCACAAAATAACCAACAAATCAATCCTTACAAACACAAACCGAGGAAGTTGGCAGAAGGTGAAACAAAGGTTCCAGGTTGTAACGAAGACCAATGAGCAAAGAACCTGCCTTCTCACTCCATACACATACCAGCAGAGAAGAGAGCCATGGTAATTCCAATTTAAAGGAATTCAACTACATCTAGAATGTCTCAAAGCTCTTCATGGGATTTACCGTGACTGTATTTGTAGGCAAATTGTGGTACCCAATTGCCCATACTAATATCCTACAAACAGCTGTGAAGTGAATGACTGATTCTATGTGGGGAATTGTTGGTCAAGACACTGAAAGAGACTTCCTTCTATTTTTGAATAGTGCAAAGGGATCTTTAACATCTCTCTGAACAGGCAGATGGGATATCAGTATAATGACAAATGGTAGAATTTCTTGGCCTTGATGTGGCCAAGAATCTCTGGAAGAGTTACTGAGCCGAGCAGTGACAGAGAGTTGCATACATTAAATGTGCTTGAAGCTGAAGCATTACTGAGACAGGGGACTATTGATGGGAAGGCTCCATCATTGGCGAACATTCAAATCTGCAGGTCTCAATGATAGTTTTGATATTCACAATTAAAAAAATCAAAATATCAACAGAAAGGAATCCTAAAGATATGGTTACATAATAATGAATGATTGATTCTTCTGTCATTTCACAGAAAACTATTTTGTTAAATATCCTCCAATGCCTTCATGAGAAAGAAATTCCACCTGAGTTGAGAATTTTCTCTATTTTCTCCATATTTTAGAGCATCCAGAATTTCAGCAAAATCTTAAATGTAGTTTTAGTTCTGAAGCCAGTTTCTTCTAAGAGCTGTGGCTTCAAAATGAAGACTGAATTCAACATTTTCCAGAATTCTGCCCACTGAAATGCTACATTGAATAAATCTCTAGAGTGAATTTCTGGCCCAATATTTCTTTTGAGAATTCATTGGTGGGTCCTGCTCTTGTGATTTAAAGTTATTAGTGGAGCATTCTAGTTTGACACTTTGCTGTGATTCAAACAGTTCCTTTATATTTTATTAATGACGCTCAGGAACCTATGTTTCCTGTTACCATGGCAGACTGGTGCTTAAACCTCAGTAATTTAAATATAAGGCTGACTTATCTTTCGATATTTATTCTGAGTTCAGCAGAAAAATGCCAAAGGTTGTTCAAATGAAAAATAATAATGTATACCCATGGGACCCAATAGAGTTTGTCAGCCGGTTTGTCTGCCAAATGACATAGTGAGGCTTCAGTCTTAAAGGTTTTACTTTATGTATCTGCCCATATTATGAGCTTCCAACAGCAATATTCAGGCAGAGACCAAAATATCAGAAAACACACCTTAATTAAAAGAGCTTTGCGTGCTATTTTTGGAAAGAACGATAATCTTTTGATTCTGAGTCTTTAATTGTACTTTTTGATCAACCTTATATGGGCTCAATCTATTCCAGAATTCAATAACAAATTTTTCCAAGAGAAAATGAGTAGCTTCTTCTAATGTTAGCTGAAGCAAGTCCATTGCTGTTTGCTGTGTATTTACATCTGAAATTCAGAACAACAAATTGTACTTATACAGCATCTTTGATCTCGGGAGACACCGGATAGAGAAGGGTTTGTACCCAAGTTGGATGTTTGAATCAAGAGAGGGAGAGAAAGGGAATGGGAGTGGAAAGATGACCGATAGCTCACACAAAAGGGAAGATTTTGACCTTGAAGAAGCCAATGGATGGGGAGAGGTGGAGGGGCTCTGGGATGGAGTTGCAGATGGTGGGGGAAGAAAAGTTGAAGGCCAAACTACCAATGATGGAGCAGGCAGTGCCAGCCAAGTGGGAAAAACTGCCAAGTTGATAAAGTTATAGCAAGGTAGTAAGGAGCAAGACTGTGGAGGACTTTAATGGTGAGGACGAGGATCTTGAATTCAATTCTCTGGGGGATGAGGAACAGTAAAGCCTGGTAGTGAATCAGAATAATTTTTTTGTTATTACAATTGAAATATTCAGTCAAATAATTCAAAGTAATGATTAAAACAATTAAAAAGCAGAGGCATGGCATTATGAAAACCTCAAATATCTGTTTATTTTGATAATGCCCTGATGAAATGTTACTATCTTTGCTATCATAGCTCCATTTTAATATTATCTTCCATTGGGAAAAAAACAATCAAAGCCTGTAATAAGAGCAGATTCTTCCTGCTAATGTTGTCCGTGTCACTGGAGGTCATATAAAACAATTATTCTTGCAATTGATATGGTGCTTTATCATATTATCGAGCCATCATAAAGCACTTCACATGATTTCATTGTATTAACTGTATTTTAACAGCCAATTTGCACACAGGCAAATTCTGGCATTAAAGTCTACACAAAAGCTAGATACAAGTAAAATTGTCAAAATGTATTACTTTTATTAATATACTGTATTCACAATAATAATCCTTACATTTGATGTAGTGCCTTTTTATGTTGAAATGTCTCAAAATGCTTCACAACATTTTTTCTGTAATCTGCTGTGGTTGTATGTATTCTTAGGTGAAACCGACAGCCAATTTTGTACACAGTAATGTTCCAAATTTCCATGAAGCGAATGAACAAGATTGTTGCCTAAAATACACGGAGAAAAACACTTTTTTATTCAATCAAACTCAGCTTAATGCACTCAGTAGAATGTCAGCACCCATATCTGACATTTATCAAGGACAAACGATCCATCCATCTTTAAAATGTAGTCTTGTCCCCTGAAGCGTTTACATGTTAAGTATACAACAGGGTGTACTTTGTTTTATTTAATGAAAAAAGTGATACATTTTAAGAGCTTGAGGTTCCACAGCAGCTTACATGTGATCCTTTTTGGAGTCCTGTAGCTCAGTGGTTAGAGCACTCGCCTTATAAGCAAGAGACCCGGGTTTGATTCCAGGCAGGGTGAAGCCTTGTGCAAGTTTTCTTACTCCACATACCGGATAATAATACATCAAAAAAATTATTAATAAATTGCAATTTCAATCCACGATTGTTCGTGGGACACTGCTGTCCGCAATTGGCTGCTGCATTTTGTACACAAATATACAGTCAATTCACTTTACAGTATATTCTATAAAGCGCTTTGAGATGTCTAGAAGACGTGAAAAGTGCTATATCAAATGCAAGGATTATTATTGTTTCTAATGAACGATAATTGTCAGCTTTTTTCCAGCTCAACTCTCTCCGCTACAGTGGCCATAAGGATTTTGGTGGCTATTGATGAGACAAAGAACAAATCACTCACAAGAAGCAGCTGTCAGTCTTTGAACACACCCCAGTTCCCATCATTCTCAAGTCTTTCGGACGAGATACTGAATTTGTCCATGCCAATGTGATTGATGATGTTGTAGGCAACCTGATTTTCTTCTACACCATGGTTACGCTTGGCCGTGATAACAATTTATCAGACTGTCATGGACATTAGAATTGGGAGTGAGTAAGGACCTCAGGTTGCATTTGAGAGGGGAGGGGCACAGCCTCTGCAGGTTTAATAGGGAGCACCAAGACCCCAATGTGGTCTCTTCCTGGAGCTGCAGGAAGGAAGCCCTGTTGAAATGGAATGCTCACTCTCTTTTTGGAGCACTAGGTACAGGTTGGCAAGAGCCAAGGCTTGAGGACCCAGGGTAGGCGCTGGGGCACTGCTGGAGTCTAACCAGCTAAAACCGTACAGCTTGCCATTGATATCACTGTTTGGGAAGCTTTCCCGCTGCTTATCCAGCTAGGAACACCCTACCCTACCCGCTAGGGCTTTGGCTTGCAGGGTTAACAGGAGATGAGTGGGATGACTGCCTGCCTGCCCCAGTAACTGGTCTGTCAGTGAATGGTCTACCCTTCCAGTTTCTGCCAATGAGTCAGGCTGGCTCAGGAAGAGAACTATCAAGCCTGCCTCAGAGGACTGGCTCAATTCTGATATTCTGTTCAGTTCAGCTCCAAAGAGACCCCGCTTAATTTGTGTTTTGTGACAATTCCAACATTGTGTTACACGTATCCATTCAGTTGCTATGACTTCAGTATGATAAAGTACAGTATAGTCCTGTAATGTGCAAGAGCAGCATACGTGTGACAGAACAGTGTTCAATTATGTATTCATGGCTCCACAGAATAACGCAGTTAGGGTAGAACAGGCACTTTGTTCCAAAGGCCACATATGACTGATAATCACAATCACATTTCTGACCTTCTGTGGCCGATGTTAAAATTAAGTGAGTGTAAAACAGGCAAGTATATCCATCATGGAATGAATTGATTATTGCTGTCTGGCTCATGTTAATTCCTAACCCTACTTCCTAATAATTGGCATAATTGCTTGTGTTAATCAGCCGTCTTTAAAATGCTGTTGTCCTTCAAACTTTTGCCCTAAAATGAGAAACAATATTACTGCCAGCTATACTTTTAGACCTGAACTTTATCCACTCAGTGTTATATAGGACATTAAAATTTGTATGAAAGGGATTGGCGCTGTCATTCCTCTTTTAAATGTTACATTTCTTTGTATTGTTTTTTATTGAAGCTTTTTATGTAATGCATATAATGTGAAATGTTTCTATAAAATTCATATCTACAATCTGACTGCAGTAAAATAAATGCTTCACACACAGGAAAGGGTAACTCTAAGGATAAGTACTTATAATAAATATCGGGCACTCACTTCTCAAAGTGTGCTCTGGGTCGTCATTTATTTATTGTAAAGTTGATGAAATCATTTTGAAGAGTTTGTTTCTATATTCACCTCATGATTGCAGGATATTGTAGTGTACAAATTGGCTGTCATGTTCTTGGAAAATACAGTCACTGCACTTTACAGTAAATCATGTGAAGCACTTTGAGAAGGTCTCATGATGCAATGGATGAATTTTAGTGTGGACAAATACAAGATAATGTATTTATTATCTACAGTAATAATAATAATAATCCTCGTATTTGGTTTAGTGACTTTCACATTGGGAGTGTTGCCTCAAAGCATTTCAAAGGATTTGCTGTTTTGAAGGTAAATGCATCAACACAATTGTACACAGCAATGTTCCACAACAACAAGAACAACATGGATTTATATAGCGCCCTCCATGCCAGACTGCATCTCAGAGCGCTTAAAACAGCCATGGAATGAATAATAATAATAACCCTTGCAATTGATATAGTGCCTCATCAAGTCATCGAGATGTCTCAGAGAGCATCACTGGATATATTGTAAAGTGGATTCACTGAGTACTTTGGAGTCTTGAAGCTCAGTGATTAAAGCACTCACTTTACGAGTGAGAGATCCGGGTTCATTTCCAGGCAGGGTGAAACCTTGGGCAAGTTTCCTTACTCCACACACCTGATAATAATCCCTCAAAAATAAAACAATAATAAATTGCTCATTTCAATCCACAACTGTTTGTGGGACACTGCTGTGCGCATGTGGCGCCGCGTTTCGCCCACATATATACAGTCAATTCACTTTACAGCATATTCTGTGAAGCGCTTTGAGACATTTATAATACGTGAAAAGCACTATATCAAATGTGAGGATTATTATTATTTTGTGGATAAAACAACCATTTTTATCTGGGCGATTATTAGTCAGGACACCCAGTGCCCTTTCACTCCACTTTACAGTGTATCTTGTGAAGCACTTAAAGATGTCCTCCCTGCACAAAAGATGCAATACCATTCCTAAGAATTATTAAAGCTCATCGACCTAAAACGTTTACACACTTTCCTCTCTCCATAGATGCTGCCTGACCTGTTGAGTGTTCCCCAACAATTTCTGTTTTTATTTCAGATTTACAGCATTTGTAGTATTGTGCCGTCTTTAAAAATTACTTATTATAATTATTATAGATAGTTTCCCACTGAAGACCAAGTTCTAGTCACCTGTGTTAGGAAAGGGCATCAGCAAATGTTATATATCAGATCCTGGGCAATAAAGGCTTTTTCGATTTCCATTATGAACTCTGCTTTTTTTAAAAAAAATCAAACAAAGACTCATGTTGTTTTATCTATATAGCGGGACAGTGTGGGTGGGTGTGATGTTGAAGGTGATTTTATCTGGCATACATTAGGTAAAAATATCTCAAATTTGGCTGGAAAGTATGACAACTCTTAGAAAATCTACATCCATGAGATCAGAAGGAAAACTAGATGTACAGCTGGGCTGGCATCTTGCTCATCAAATAGTTACCCATACTGGCAAGATCATCCACTATCGGAGCCACATTTTGATCTGTTTTGAAAGTGAAATGGTTTCAGAGATTGAAAAACCCTGCTTTTTTTGTCTATTCTAGTTTTAAAAGCAACTATTCTTTTTTTGGCATTGCAATGATCAAATATTTCACAATGAATCTCTCCTGCCGCAGACTGTATTACTTTTCCCCGTGCTAACTCCAATAAAGAAGAAAAAGTGTGCATTTCCAACTGCAAAGTTGACAACTGCATACCCTCCAGGAAAGAGAACAGAAGTGTGTTTCCATTGTAAGAGGCAGTGGGAGAAAGGCAAACATCATTTGTCTTTCTGTTGGTTTGTTGCAGCGGAGTTCAAACACTTGACTGGTCTCGCTGCTCGCACAGTGATTATGATTTTGATTCATTGTATATACAAAGCATCAGTGCAAGTAAAACTGTCCAGACAAGCAATTATTCAGCCAGAGTGCATGTAAACAATGACAGTGCTGACCTTTTTGGTTCTTCCATTGCATTCTTTAACTTTCTGGATATTCTGTGTGACACAGTTTTAACAGACAGCATTGAAAAGGTGCCTCTGGCATCTTAAAGGCAGCTACTGGAATTTATCTTCAGAAATATATTTTTAGTCCCTTTGAAAGCTGAAGCTGCAACAATGGCCTCTGGGGGGGCGGGGGGAAGGACAGGGTACTGGGGGGTGACAACGACTTTCCTGTGCCAAACTATGTCACTCATAGCATTAGAAGCATCTCCCCCATCAAGCAGACAGTCAGCTGGCTCAAACATGTTGCCTATTTAAGGTCCTTCTATTAAGATTACAATACAAAATTACATTTGCAAAGCGCCTTTCATGTCGAAAGGATGTCTCAAAGTCCTGGCATTACATCTCCTAACAAGCAAAGGAGTGACACCAGTTAAGATTACATGAATTTTCATTTTCCCCCTAGTTTTCAATGGAGTGATATTACAGTGAATTTAATTAACAGAAATACACCCTTTTTTGAAAAGCTTTGTTTTCCTCTCTTTACACAAAACTCCTCTGGAAGGCTTTCGGAGATTAGACCATCTGCTTAATTGTGTACCTTAAAAATAAGCAAAACAAAACTTACGTTACAAAGGGGAAGAATTTAAGACTGCTGCTTAATATGTCTGTTGGAAACGTGCCAGCTGATTTCAAGAGGATCAGGCAGATAATTTAATGAGTGTATCAGCCAGTACACCAAAGCACAATTGCTTTAAGGGTGCATCTATGAACTACCATCTGGCAAATCTTTGAGATAACAATTGGATGTTTTAAGGATTGTTGTGTGACTGTTGCAGGCTTCCTTTGTGATTAATACTAAATAAACATGTGATGAATGTGCTGGTACAGGCTTAATGTCCGTAATTTCATTGTATTCACGTCCTCCCAACGTGAAAGACGCTATACAAATGTAAATTTTTTTTGTATTCATTGTAATTACAAAGCATCAGTGCAAGCAAGCTGCACTGATACAGTTCTGTAGCATAGTGGTTAGGGCACTCGCCTCACAAGTGAGTGGACCTGATTCGATTCTCAGGCAGGGGGAAAGCATAGGCAAGTTTCATTACTCCACACGCCTCTGTTTACCAAGAAGTAAGTAGAAACCTAGTTGTTATTTGATTGATGGATCACTTTTCTGGGGGTATAATCCCTCCCCCCAAAATTGGTCAATCAATCTGCAGCTATTTGTGGGACATGGCTGTGCACAATTGGCTGCCACATTTCACCCACAAACACTCAGTGAATCCACTTCACAGTATATTCTATGAAGCGCTTTGTGACATCTCAACCCTGTGATAAGGCTTACATATCAAATGTAAGGATTATTATATATTATGTTTTAGGAAAGCAAAGAATATTAGAAAAATATTGGAAGCTAAGGGAGAGAAAGCCTGGAAAAAGGAATTGTTGTATCTAAACAACTTCCTGGGGAAGGAAATGAGGTTTTTGATATGTCTTGCAAAACCCAACCATAATGTGAATTTTACTTGAAGCAATCATTTTTGTATTTGAAACAGCACCTATAAAAATAACAACAAAATCACATTTGCAAAGCGCCTTTTATGTTGGGAGGACGTCCCAAGGCACTGGACAGCCAGGGTTTCGGAACCGAACTGAGGGTCAGGATTGTGGAGGGTGGAGTAGTGGGTACATAGGGTGATCGAAAACACAGTCAAAGATGAGGGTCTTAAGATGGGTTTTGAAGGAGGCAAGGGAGGGGCTGAGGTGGAGGGTCTGCGGGAAAGACTTCCAGAGGGTGGGGCCAGGGTGTCAGAAGACTCATCCGCCAATGGTGGGGAAGACGGGGCAGTAGATGTGAAGCAGGCTGGAACCTGCTGAACGGAGGGAGTGTGGCCATGGAGGGCTTTGAATAACATTAAGAACATCTCAAAGCACGTCACAAAGTAAATAATAATAATAATCCTTGCATTTGATATAAAACCTTTCATGCCAGAAGAATGTCTCAAAGCAGAAAGGAACCCTTAACAGCAACCAGGAGGTTGGTCACTTTAGTATAGGAAGCCGGCTAGGGTGGAGAAAATGATCAGGTTACATGCATACATAATGCAGTGTAACTAGGTTAGAAGTGAATACGCGCTATAGTTAAGCATGTTATAGTGGAGCTGCAATAAATCATACAACAAACCAATGCTTTGCAATTGATACGATTTTGTTGCTGTGTTTCCCTAAATTAAAAACATCCATCACTAAACAACTTTATTTTGTAAAGTGCTTTGGAACAGTTACTATACATGAAAGCTTTACTGTAAATTCAAGTTATTATTATTAGTTACTGAGAATGTTAACATTCACTGGTAAACACAGGAAAGATCACAGAATTATATCAGATTTGGAAATGTTCCTGTGCATACCCAACTTCAATATTTATTTATCTTTTATGCCACTGAAATGATTATGTCCCAATGGATTAATTTTAATTTCTTCCTCCTCACTTTCAGATGCTTCCATTGCTTTGCACTGTTACATTTTCTCATGGAAACAGAGAGAGCTATGTTGCATTTTTTTCACACAGGGACCATCTTGAAAAAGACAATAGGTGAAATGTCATCTACCCAACTGTATAAACAACAACAAAATTACACATGTTTAGCGTCTTTACGTCAGGAGGACGAACCAGGCAGCTGGAAACAGAGATCAATTAGAAAAGAGAATCAGAAGAAAGAATTAGGAAGAAGAAATTGAGGAAGAAGGAATAAAGTAATTGCAATTTGCAGTTGAGAATCACATTACAGCTTCTAAAGAAGGAGGATCAAGACTATGATTTTAACAATAGTTAATGTACCTGCATACATTCGGGGGATCGAACTCAGAAATGTACAACAATATTTGGAAACCTTTTGAAAAGCCATTAAAAACAGGACATTAAAATGGACATTAAATTGGACATTGCTCCTCTATCTCTTACGCAGCATTTGGTTAGATCAGATTAAATTGTTGTGCAGTTTACGTGGATAGGTAAGCGTAATTGTTATTATTGTTTCAATTCCTTACAACTATTACTAATCTGAATTAATAAACTTTTATATTTTTGTACAATATTTGTGTCAGTCCTTACTTCACCGAAGGGTCACAAATTTAAATTAATCCTTACACTCTGCAATTTCTTACACTATTCTCCCAGCCACTTCTTCCATGTGGCCAACCTGTTTCTTTCTGCTTTGTGGCTCCAGCCCTCTCTGCCCCAACATTGGCAGAGAACCTTCAGCTGCCCTGGATCTCTCCCTGCACTCCCTCTGCCTCTCACCTCCCTCTCTGCTTTCAAACGTTGTCTGAAAATCTAACTCTTGGAGTGTGTGAGCACCTACCCCACCCCCACCATACTCCTACTCCCCCCATCTTAAGCTCCTGCTCCATCTTTATCAAGTATTTTGAGGCACTCTCCCAATGTGAAAGACACTACAAATTATTGTTGTTGTTTCTGGTAGACCAAATTATCAAATGTGGGAATAAGATACTCAATTATCAAGGATTAGAAAGAGGATCTTGAAATAAATATAATATGTAAAATAAACAATGGAAATTAATGGTAGGTTGTATATTGTTGTGGTAATACCTGTTCAATATCCACTCTATTCACACCTTCAAGTAGTCACCTTAGACGTTCTGGACATTCTTCAACTTCTCAGCTCAACCATCGGCAGCCGTGTATCTGGCCACTAGATGCTGGAACTCCCGTCTCAATCCCTCTGCCTTACCTCCTCTTTGCCCATCTTCAATCACACCCGAAGACTTTCCTCTTCGACCATGCCTTTAATCACCTCCTCTTTCTCCCCGACTCTGTATCAAACAAAAAACTTGTTCACTACTCTGGGACTCTACACTGTGTGAAGGGCACGTTATGAATGCGAGTTGTATAATAACTCTAGAATGAAGTAACTAAGTGTACGATGCGATGATGGATTTTTTTCCGTGGTTCATGGCAGCGATTTTTTTTTCTCATGGAATCCGATGAGACCTTGCTTAGAAATAAAATACAAGAGAATGGAAACTGAAGGAGAAAGCATAATTACTGCTGGGGTTGCACATTGAAAATCTTTCTATTCAACAAATACACTTGGGGTGAAATCATCATGCATAACACATTCTTATTTCTCAGATTAGATTAATGGATTATTATAGTGAATCCTTTAGATCCTTTTTTGGCCTACAGCCCATATGAAGACTGAATAACAACTAATCTTTGGACAATCCAGTCCCAAAGCAATAACGCATTATTATATTAATAGTAAATTTTATTTCAAAGCTTGAAAGTACAGTACTGTATATTGTTTAGTGTTGTTATATGATCTAATTGATTTTCATCACGGTGTTCACCCGAATTTAAGACCTGAAAACAAAAACTAAACTATTGGAACAGCGATCACATGTATAAAAATGTTGTTGAAAGGATTTTTATTTATCTCCTTCCCCTCTATTGATTTGAAGCTTTGCATGCACTGTTCCTGTTCACAAAAAGAACTTGTGTGTTTTAATTTAGCACAAATTAATTTAGCTGACACTAAGTTCCTTTCATCTGGAAACACCACTCCATATCGAAAGAGATCTTCAGCACTCCTGAGTCATCTGTTGATTAACTGAGAATCTTTCATTTTCATAATATAGCAAAATTAGTTGTTCGTAATAAGCAATTGTTATCCTGAATGTGTCATCAACTCCCAAATCTCTTTCCCTACTTCATTATGCGGACATTTTATAATTGATATTTTATCTGTCAGCATGTCTCTCAAAAAAGGGTTGCAATGGTTTAGAAAAATGTTAACCTATTTTCAATATTTCTCAAGAAAGCTCAAGAGGAACAAAGCACCTGAAGATCTGCTCTGATATGGACTGGTATTTCCAGATTAAATAAATTTAGTGTCAGCAAAGTTCATTTATGAGAACGCTCTGCTGCCTTTGACATTGTGGAAAACACTATCTTCCTCCACCGCCTCTCCTCTCACCTTAACCTTCAAGGTTCTCTCCTTCAATGGTTCAGATCTTATCTCTCACACTGACTCCATTTTGTTTCCACAAATGGCTTCTCCTCCAGTCTCAGCACTGCCTCATGTGGTGTTCCTCAGGGCTCTGTCCTTGGTCCTTTGCTAATCAAGCTCTACATGCTTCCTCTTAGTGACATAATCTGCAGGTATGGGGTCAAGTTCTACATGTACGCAGAGGATATACAATTCTATCTCTCTGCTTTCACCCTCGATTCGAGGATAACTGGCATCCTGACAGACTGCCTGTCGGACATGAAGTCATGGATGAGACTCAACTTTCTATAGTTGAATGTCAGCAAGACCAAGGCCTTCCTGATTGGTTTGCACAATAACCTCTGCACCTCCAGCATTGGCAGCATCAACATCCACAGATGCACATTCCACCTCACCAGTCAGGAACCTAGGTGTCTTGTTCGACCATCAACTGCCCTTTCAACCCCACATCCATGCCTTGACCAGCTCTGCCTTCCCCCACCTCCACAACAACAACAACAAAATTAGATAACTCCTTTCACATTGGGAGGACATCCCAAGGTGCTGAAACACTCTGTTCCTCAGCCACCAACACCCTCAAACATGCCTTCATTACAACAGGCTTGACTATGCCAACACCCTGCCTGTCTGCCTTCCCAACTCTTCCCTCTATAAACTGCAGATTATCCAGATCTCTATCCTCTCCTGCACCAGGCTCCATGACCCAATCACTCCCATCTCCACCCGGTTCCACTGGCTCCCCATCCCTCAAAGGATCAAGTTAAAAATTCTCTATCTCACTTTCAAAGCCCTCCAGGTCTTGAACCCTCCTACCTTTCCAACCTGCCATCCTCGTATTGAGGTTAGCTTGTCCGCTTCCGCCACTCAGCTCCGGCCTGCTCCATGACCCCCACATGGCCTGCCCCACCATCAGTGGTTGAGTCTTTAGTCTCTCTGCCCCTATCCTTTGGAATTCCATCCCGCATTCCCTTCACCTCGTTCCCTCCATTGGCTCCTCTTTGGTCTTTTTTTATGTTAACTTTGTTGCATTCTCTTGATGCACCCTAAAGTATTTTCCTGAGTTTACTTTTAATCCATTTAAAAACGGTGTACAGTATCTCTATATCCGCTCTGTCTCTTCATTCCCTCAAGCCTGAAGTGCTATAGCTGTTGTGAATCACGCCTGTCTCCATGTGTGATCAGCATCTATCTGATTCAGCAGTCATGAGTATCACAGTATAATGTGAGAAATTCAAGAAATAGTATTTTGTTTACAATACTGTATTATTACATGTTCCTTGAAAAAATGATTTTCAGTGACTGAACTCTTTAGCCAGCAGAATGGATGCTGCCTGACCTGCTGAGTTTTCCCAGCAACTTCTGTTTATGTTTCAGATTTCCAGCATCTGCAGTATTTTGTGTTTTGTTTATGCATTCAGGGAAGGTTTCTTCAGGATGGGGGTGATTGTAGCTGTTTGAGGGGGATGGGTACAGTGCCAGATGAAAGGGAGAGATTGGTGGCAGGCAACAAGTTAAATTTTTGAAGTTTTGATAGCAGAGAGTGAGGGTAAAACATTTTTTGGAAGAGAGTTCTAGACATGAGGATTTAGTACCTAAACGTTTAGCCACAAATATTGAGGTGGGCTTGAGTTTATAGAGCGGAGGTGAGTGGAGCTGGAGGGGATGGCAATGATTGGGCAGAAAAAATGACCAAGCAGGCAGAAAAACGATCCTGAAGATGATCTGCTGAGAAACAGGAAGCCGGTGGTGTCTGGCAAATATATGAATTATAGGCTGATGAATTCTAGTATGGGAGAGGATAAAAGCTGCAATGTCCTGATAATGATAATGATAATAATCAAAATAATACTTGCATCGGATATAGCACTTTATCATGATTCGAGACATCTCAAACCGCTTCACAAATTATATTCTAAATTGAATTAACTGTATATTTTATGGGTGCAACAGATAGCCATTTGCACACAGCAGTGTTCCACAAACAGTTGTGGATTGAGTGATCTTTTTTTTGGGAAGCTGATGAAGGATGAAAAGGCATTAGTTCTGCAGATGAAGGTTTTATTGCGTCATTTGAGTGGATTGTGCAATTGTCAACGTGACAGGATGTGACTCATAGGGAATGAAATATTATTTTACTTTTTCACCAAGTTTGTTAAAAGCAGGTACAGGTCAGGCTAGGTGTTAGAGCAAATTGACCATATATTCTATCAGAACACCATGCCCACCCAGTAGTTAAAGTGGAATTTGTTACAAGAGGGGAACTCAGTCTCTCTTTCTTCAGAAAATGTTTTGGTGCCACTCAGCTTTGTCTCTTTAATTTTCCTTTGCTCCTTTCTGTGAGAACCTCATCCTCCTGTTATATGTCTCAATTACCAAAAAAAAACATCCTTATGGCTGACCAACAAGCTATTGGATTTTTTCACTCTAGATTTTAACGTGAATTGTGCTAAATATGGACAAATTACCCATTAGCTCAATCTCCAGATATTCCATGTTTTTTTATATAAATGTCTGCATTATAATAATAATCCTTGCATTTGATATAGTGTCACTTATCATATGCACTTGTCATGTCTCATAGACAAGTGTTTTATTTTCTTGAGGGATTATTATCAAGCATGTGGCATATGGAAACTTGCCTACGGTTTCGCCCTGCTGAGAATTGAATTGCTTGCAAGGTGAGTGCTCTAACCACTGAGCTACAGAATTTCACACACATTCTCACTGCTGTTGGCAAATTGAGTAATTTTGAGTTCCAAAATCTTCACAGACTATGTGTAACCGTAATTACTTTGGTAGCTTTAAGACTTCATTCATATCTAATAATATAATTTTTAATGGACTATCAAATCATATGGATTTTCATTTCCAGAGTATGTTAATCACAATCTGAAGCTCTCAGTTTACTTGATTTTATTATTAATTTGTGTTTTATTAAAAATTATCAGGAGCCTGAGGTACTGATACTCCACTCACATTAATTGGTTTTGAGAACTCATTTGAGAACTCTGACGAAAGGTCATCGACCTGAAACATTATGTTCCTTTCTTCATAGATGCTGCCTGACCTGTTGAGTGTTCCCAGCGACTTCTGCTTTTATTAGAGAGTCCATGTCTGTGTGAGTTCTAGTATGTTCCCTCCAACCTCTCCAGTTTTGATGTGTTCTGTTCTTAAAACATTGATTTTGGGTATAAAAGGCATAATAGCATTTGTCACACTTACCAGCAATACCCAGCTAGGCAACAGGTCTCGGGTCTCGGGATAACTCTATTTTCAATTCTCTAAAATCCTATCTTAAATCAAAAGCCTTTTTTCTGTTTTTGTTAAAAACAGTTGAAAGTAACCTCACTTCCCCATTATTTAAAATGTTTTGGATACATGCAGCAAAGCTGATTCATCCATTATTTTCCTATTTGGATGGGCTGAAACACAATCCTTTCCTAGCATCTTAATTTTGCAGTCAATTTTCATTAGCTTTCTTCAGCTAAAAAAAGTTTGCCTCCAAACAGGTTCACAAAGGAAACTATGGATATTCTGCTGTGCAGCATATTAGAAAAGGTTCTGTCTCTTCGTACATTCCATAGATTAAAAGATAGTTTAAAACATTCTTGGCAAAGCTAAAAAGGTGTACCTACCATTAAAATATTTTAAATATAAAGACCCTGAATGGCCTTAGATAACATGTCATACCATTTATACAATGTCAATACTCATTCCATTGTTATTAGTGTACTTTTATGTAAGCACTTTTCATCTAGTTAAATGTCTCAATGCACTAGCAGAGATTGAGTGAGCATCTCACTATGGAAACAATGTCCATAGACAGATTGCAGAGACTGGCAAGAAAAATATAATAAGAGCTTCAGCAACAGTAGGGCTGAGGTAAGGGCACAAGGAGACTTTAGAGTTGGGAGAAGATGGTGTTCATTTGAAAATCACCTCAGAATTAAGCAGAACACTTAATTCAGCCCAGTTCAGCCCCATCATCCCTAATGAATCATTTAACTCCTTCCTTATGGCCCAGTATGATGTTATTGTATGAATTCCGTACCTTGTCAAGGGCGGTATTTATAAAAAAGTGTAGTGTCAGTGGAACAGCAGCTTCCCATAAACTCTCTCTCGCATGCTGCATTGTCTTTAGGTTTTGAATCACGTCTTGAATTTTGGAAGTCCTCCTGACTGAAAGGTGCTGTGCAAATGTAATTTGTTGCTGTTGTTGTTGTTAAGATTAGTGTGCTCTTATATTTAGAGCTAAGGACATCTTGGTTAAAACTTGCTGGCTTTTGAACTAACCTACTCTGCTCATTTCAGTGTACCATTGAAGGGTTGCAACGTTGAGAAAGGAGCAGTTTTGACCCAGAAATATAAAAGGCATCAAGCCAAGGTGTACAGGATATAGCACAGCCAAGAGACAGATTGTAATGTTAGATATGCCAAAATGCAGCAGGGGAGAATCTTAAAAATCTTGAGAATGCCGTTGGGGAGAAGTGAAATGTGCATTATGGGAAATGAATGGAAAATATGTTTTTTTAAGGAAGTCGACAATCTGAAAATAACTTGTCCACACAGCCAGAGACAGCACCCACTCATATTTTGTTCATCCCTGTTAAAATTAATAGCTCGTCAATGTTAAACCCTGAGACCCCATTCTCCACATGTGCTGTAAAGGTAAGTTGTTTTTGTAGTGGATACAGTGACCCAAATACTGGGATCTGTGGACCGTATTCATAGAATCATAGAATTTTACGGCACAAAAGGAGGCCATTCGGCCCATCTAGTCTGTGCCGGCTCTTTGAAAAGAGCGATTCAATCCCACTGCCCTGCCCGCTCCCCATAGCCTAATAGACCCGTTCTCCCTAAATAAAGATCTAATTCCCTTTTAAAAGTTGTTATCGAATCAGCCTCCACCACCTTTTCAGGCAATGCATTCCAGATTCGAACAACACGCTGCGTGAAAAAATTTCTCCTCAGCTCCCCTCTACTGCGCCTTGAAACTATTTTAAATCTGTGACCACGAGTCACAGATTCACTCACGAGTGGAAATAGTTTTTCTCTATTTGCCCTGTCGAAACCCCTCATGATCTTATAAACCTCTATTAGGTCTCCCCTCAATCTTCTCTGCTCCAGAGAGAATAACCCTAGCCTATCTAGCCTCTCCTCATAGCTGAAGTCCCTCAATCCTGGTACCATCCTAGTAAATCTTCGTTGTACCCTTTCCAATGCCTTCACATCCTTTCTGTAGTGTGGTGACCAGAATTGAACACAGTATTCCAGCTGAGGCCTCACCAAAGTCCTATAGAGGTTAGTCAGCACTTCCTGACTTTTGTACTCTATACCCCTATTTATAAAGCCTAGTATCCTATATGCCTTCTTAACAGCCTTGTCTACCTGTCCTGCCACCTTCAACGAGTCATTAACACAAATCCCCAGGTCTCTCTGTTCCTTTACACCATTTAAAATTGTACTATCTAGCCTATATTGCCTCCCTTCATTTCTTCTCCCAAAATGCATCACCTCACACTTCTCTGCATTAAACTTCATCTGCCATGTGTCTGCCCACTTTACCAATTTGTCTATATCCTCTTGCAGATGGCTACTATCCTCCTCACTGTTTACTATTCTCCCTAACTTAGTGTCATCTGCAAACTTGGAAACTGTATTCCGTACACCCAAGTCCAGATCATTGATGTAGATTACAAACAGCAATGGTCCCAAAACCGATCCCTGTGGCACACCACTGCTCACTTCCCTCCAATCTGAAAAACAGCCACTCACTACAACTCTCTGCTTTCTGTCTCGCAGCCAGTTGTGGATCCACGCTGCCACTGTCCCTTTTACGCCATGGGCCTTTAATTTCATAATAAGTCTCTCATGTGGCACTTTGTCAAATGCCTTTTGAAAGTCCATGTAAACTACATCAACTGCGCTACCATTATCCACCCATTCCGTTACCTCATCAAAAAATTCTATCAGATTTGTAAGGCAAGATTTGCCTTTAACAAATCCATGTTGACTGTCCTTTATTAGCCTATATCTTTCTAAGTGAAGATCTACCTTGTCCCTGATTATGGACTCTAGAAGTTTGCCCACTACCGACGTTAGACTGACTGGTCTGTAGTTACCAGGCTTGTCCTTCTGCCCCTTTTTATACAAGGGAGTAACATTAGCTATCCTCCAGTCCTCTGGCACGACCCCTGTGTCCAAGGAAGATTGAAAGATCGTGGCCAGAGTCCCTGCTATTTGCTCCCGTGCCTCACTTAGTAACCTAGGGTGCATCCCATCCGGACCAGGTGACTTATCCACCTTGAGCGACGTCAACCTTTTTAGCACTTCCTCTCTGGTTATAATTATTCTATCCATTTCTCCTACCCTCTCCTCTAATACCATGGCATTGGCTGTATCATTTTCTTTTGTGAAGACAGAGGCGAAGTACTCATTCAGTACATCAGCCATGCCCTCTGCCTCCACAATGAGATTTCCTCCTAGGTCCCTAATTGGCCCCACCCTCTCCTTGACCAACCTTTTACTCTTAATATGTTGGTAAAAAACCTTAGGGTTCCCCTTAATCTTACTCGCTAATTGTTTTTCATGCAGTCTCTTTGCCCCTCTAACTTCCTTTTTTAGTTCTATCCTACACTTCCTATATTCTGCTTTGTTCCCTTCTGAATTTTGAGCCTGACACTTATCATAAGCCTCTTTTTTTTGTTTTATTTTGGCCCCGATTTCCTTAGTCATCCAGGGAGGTTTGGATGCCTTACATTTCACCTTTGTGGGGATGCTTTTGACCTGTGCCTGAACTATCTCCTCTTTGAACGCTGCCCACTGCTCGTTAGTTGTCTTACCTGCCAATTTTTCTTTCCAATCCACCTTGGCTAGGTCCCACCTCAACTCATTGAAATTAGCCCTTTTCCAGTTGAGTGTCCTCACCTGTGATCGTTCCTTATCCCTTTCCATAATTATTCTGAATCTAACAATATTGTGGTCACTATTCCCTAGATGCTCACCTACAGAAACCTGTTGAACTTGCCCTACCTCATTTCCCAAAACTAGATCCAGCAATGCTTCTTTCCTCGTTGGACTGGAAACATACTGATCAAGAAAGTTGTCCTGCACACACTTCAGGAATTCTTCTCCCTCCTTGCCCTTTACTCTACTATTCTGCCAGTCTATGTTGGGATAGTTGAAGTCACCCATTATCACTACTCTATTAGTTCTGCATTTCTCCGTGATACGCTTGCAGATCTGCTTGTCTATCTCCTCCCCACTATTTGGTGGTCTATAGTATACCCCTAACAGTGTAACTGCACCTTTTTTATTCCTCATTTCTAACCAGATAGATTCGGTTTTTAGTCCTTCTTCCACCTCGTTCCTTTCTAAGGCAGTCACTGAGTCCTTAACTAAAATTGCCACCCCGCCCCCTTTTCTCCCCTCTCTATCCCTCCTGAATACATTATAACCAGGAATGTTCAACTCCCATTCCTGCCCATGTTGGAGCCAAGTCTCTGTTACTGCTATAACATCATATCGCCTCGCAGCAACCTGAGCCTGCAGCTCACCAATTTTATTTCTCAAACTTCGTGCATTTACATACATGCACTCTAAGGCACAAATTACTTCCTCTGCATTTTTCTCCCGTCTTACCTTTACCCCTGTCCTCTTTATTACCCCTCCCGTATTTGAACTACTGATCAGTTTCCCACCCTCACCCCCCGGGATTAGTTTAAAGCCCCCCCCACAAAACTCGACAACCTCCCTGCAAGGAGATTGGTTCCAGCCCTGTTCAGGTGTAACCCATCCATTTTGTACAGGTTCCACCTACCCCAGAATTGGTCCCAATGGTCTAGGAACCAGTCCCAATGGTCTAGGAACCAGTTTGGAGACATTTGGCTGGAAGTGGATATAATAATAATAATCCTTGCATTTCATATAGAGCTTTTCATATCTTCTAGACATCTCAAAGCACATCACAGAATATACTGTAAAGTGAATAGAAGAGGTGAAAGGCGGTAAATCAGATACAAGAATGATTATTATTAAGGGAAAAGTACCTCATGTGACCTCCTGTTGGGTTTTCTTTCCAAGTTCGAAGAAAGTATTTCACAGGACACTTTTATACGTCAATATATATAGACCTTGTCACTGGAAGGTGCTGTGCAAATGTAATTTACCGTTGTTGTTAAAATTAGTGAGCCGTTATATTTAGAGTTAAGTACATCTTGATCAAATCTTGCTGTCTTATGAATGAACCTACTCTACAAATTTCAGTGTACAATTGAAAGGTTGCAAAGTTGAGAAAGGAGCAGTTTTTACTCTGCCTCCTTGTCCTCCTCAAACTCTCTGCAGCATTCGACACTGTCGACCACTCCATCCTCCTACACCACCTCTCCTCCCAGCTCAATCTTCATGGATCTACCCTCGCCCGGTTCGACTTTCACCTCTCTCACTCTCTCCACTTTGTCGCAACCAATGGTTTCTCCTCTAGCCTCTGCTCTGTCACCTGCAGCGTCTCCCAGGACTCTGTCTTTAGCCCCATACTTTTCAATATCTGCATGCTCCCCCTTGGTGATATCATCCACTGGGGTCAACTTCCATATGTGTGCAGATGACACCCAACTCTATCTTTCTGCCTCTACCACCAACTCTAGGACCACTACTGTTAATAGTTGAAATTATAGTTTAGCATGTAGTAAATAATCAAATCAATTAGAACGTATTAAACAAAAGATGCCATGTGGTTTGGAACACACAAACACACACACACACAGTTCACTTTAGAAACATTGAGATAGACTTACACTTGAATGTGACTAGATAATGGGATTGAGAGAATAGCGCTGAAAGGGCTGAGAAATGTTCAGATCAGTAAGTCGCACAGGCAGAGCCAAAGACAGGACAATGAGTGATTGGAAATGCTCAGACCATCAAGGACAAGTAAGTCAGGAGGTCTGGTCAGGCTAGATAAGATGGAATGGAGCAAATCTTCCAAGGTATACAAAGTAACTAACTCAAACATAGGACAGAATGGCAAGAAAAGGTTAGCTATACACTTTACACTATAGGGCAAGTCCAAGCTATTTTGCGCTGGTAACGTACGGGACATCAGAACATTAAATCTTCCTCAGACTAGCAAAATGCACTAAAAGTCAACTGTTTTCATATGTTTGGAACACTTTATTGGGTCTTTCAACTTCACACAAATAACAAGTAAAATGACACCATCGATTTTAATTTATGCTAATTAATGTACTCGGTAACGTACGGGACCAGAAAAAAGGCAAAATTTTAAACTTAGACTTTGTTTAGCAAAGTTTCTGAAAATTGAACTCCATGAAAATTATCACTAATGAAATTGTATTTTACATGTATTTCGCAGCTTAACCACAGAATTTGGGAGAAAAAAAATATTACACGTCTTCACAATAAGAAAATTAAAAATATTTGCGTAGCAACGTACGGGACAAGTAACATATGGGACATTTTTCCACCATGCCTTTTGTGTGTAATGTTGATAATAAATTGAATATAAGGTGAAATTCTTCATACTTTTTCCCAGAACTGACATTCTATGTAGCAAAGGAAACAACTGATGACCATTTTCCTGTTTTATATTGGTATTTTAAAGAATAGAAATTAAAATTTGCTTGTTGAACAGCCGTATTTTCATGATATCGGCACAAGCAAATATCATGATCTTTACCGAAGGTTGGGAGAACCCAAGCTGGCCGCAATTCCTGAAATTTTGTTTTTCCAATTTTGTGCTGAGGAAATTCCCTCTTGTACATAGAGTATGTTTCCCTGGTGGTCAAGAAAAGAGAAGCCACGTGCTGTATCACTTGGTGCAAGAACACTCTGACACTCTAACCCCAACAAGTAAGGAAAAGTTCCACAAGAACGTAATAGAGGTAATAGAGGCAGTACTTTTTTTTACTTTTTTGATCCTTTTTTGCTTTTTGACCTTCTCCTGCCCTATTACAACTCACTTAGCATCTTTCTTTCGAGGCATCATGCGGCTAACATCATCGCTTTCATAACAATTCTGTACGTTCTCCTTCACTTCCTCAGTTATTCTGTCATCCTCTGTTTTCTTTCTTGGTAAATTAATTTCTTCCTTGAAGTACCTGTCACCTCTATTACGTTCTTGTGGAACTTTTCCTTACTTGTTGGGGTTAGAGTGTCAGAGTGTTCTTGCACCAAGTGATACAGCACGTGGCTTCTCTTTTCTTGTTCAGCAGGCAGTACTTTTTTTTACTTTTCGAAAAGCTTTGCCTTCACTTTGAACTGTTTTGAAGGTACCATGACTTGAAGTACTTGCAGCAAGGAACAAATAATTTTTTTCTTGCCGCTTCCTTTTTCTTTGCTCTCTTTTTCTGTCTCTTTCATATTCCCGAAGCCTGGCTTTTTGTTCCTTGGACACGTTTCGCTTTGTTGTCTCTCTGTTTCTGTACACAAGCAGCTTCTGCCTTTTTCTCATTCTCCAACTCATGGTCTGTCATCTCCTCCTTCCTTTTCCCTCTAAAATCTGCTTGCTTTTGAGCTGGTGTCTTGGGCATGGTTTATCTGTTAAAATAATTAAGTTTTATAATGATTTAGTGCACAAGAACACATAGGCCTAAATGTTTCTAGAAGTATCTTGAAATTCACATTTATGTACATGTACCTCATTTTTTGAGTGACTTTAAAAAATGAAATAAAACATCTGGCAAGAGACAGCGAAAAATACCAGAAGCTGGTCACATTTTTCAAATTTTGAAAGAGAAATCCCCCAAAAGGAATTCAAAGCAATAACAAAAATAATCAGGATTGAAAGAAATTGCATGCAAGTACTAGGTTACATAAATGACTGAACTTACCACTTGTTTGCTTGTCCAATCTCTAGAGCAAGAGCTTCCAATGTGAGAGTGACCATGGACCACATGTATGAGTGATCAAGTGCTTATGATGCAAAGTGCACAATGACTCATCAGATGGGAATGTGGAAATTTCCACAGGCCAGATGTACATGTAAGATAAAACTTCCGAACATAAACACTGCTCTTCTGTGATGGAAAGTTAGCATAAATTTAGCAACGTAACACAGCCATCAGGTTAAAAATTGTGTGCAATATTGTTGATTTTAATGCATCATATTGGAATTCTGTTTCTACATAGTTTACACCCACCCACAAAATAATGGACTAATCCACTTCTTACTGTACATTGTATGTTCTAGTTAGCATTGAATGTACATGCTGGATGTGAGAGGAAACGCATCCTTTCATTCTCAGCTCCAACCAGAGACCATTATTTGCTAGAAGATAGATATAGATCTACGTGTATGTCCCGTACGTTACCAATTTTAATTACTCAATTAAAGAAATAAGATAAGTCTCTAATTGATTGTTTGCCTGTAGTTAGATGTGCCCCAGTAAATCAGAACTTTACCAAGTTTCAGTAATTTATCTCTATGGGTATTGAAATGGACAAAAAAAAGGGTGTCTAAAAGAGTAACGTACGGGACACCCTTGTTTTGGAATGCATTTAATTTGCATATTTAATGACCTCTGAATTTCAGGTTTCCAAATTATTTAAGTCTTGCTATAAACTTAAGGTCACCACATAAATGGATTCATATTCTTGCACAGTATGGGGTATATGATTAAATTTGCATACTTTTGAAGTGTCCCGTACATTACCATAATTTGCATAATGTGCAATTACAATTGCATATGATTCTTCACATGGTGAAAATTCTCATTTTTCTTTAAAGATTTGAAAAATTCAACTTTTTAGCTTCAAAATGACATCTAGTTCACCATATTTTATCAAACTTGAAAATTTAGCATCAGACGAACAAATACCTTGCACTTACCTTGGACTTAGTATATACTAGCTATACCCCCGCATAACATACATGGACTAGTGGTTTTGAACACTTTTATTCATATATTTCGAAACTTTTTTTAAATAATGTATTTGTTGTTTACAAAAAAAGGGTGAGCTTTAATCACTGGGTTGTTTTTCTTTGTTGTTGTTGGTTCTTTTGAAGCTGTATTGGTTTTTGTTTTCCTTTTAGAAGTTCATTGTTACAATTGCGGAAACATATCTATATATAGATTCTGCAAAGCACTTTGAGATGTCTCAATGACACGATAAAGAGCTGCATATATGCAATCGTTATTATTATTATTACTACATTATTCCAACTCTAACCAGGCAAGTGAATTGCCGCTGTGTCTCACTGTGCGTATCTCTCTCACACACACAACAACAAAATTGCACGTACGTTAGCGCCTTTCACGTCGGGAGGACGTCCCAAAGCGCTAAACAGTCTGGTCGGGACCCGAGCGGGGGAGTGTGGGGGGAGGGTCGAAGTAGGGGGAAGGGGAAGGAAAGTGGGAGAGGGGGAAGAATTAGTGGGGCAGCCAAAGGCGCAGTCAAAGAGGAGGAAGATCTTGAGACCAGCCTTGAAGGAGGAAAGGGAGGAAGCGAGGAGGAGGGGCTGCGGGATGGAGTACCGGCATTATATAAGTAACAAATTGTATTATATCTCCTTCCCAGCTTGCGATCCATTCTCACTCTGTGTTTATAAAGTGCTTTGAGAAGTTCTCTGAAAGGAGCACATTACTTTTATAAAAAGAACTTGAAAATGTTTCAGATCAGAAGTAGACAAGACATTGCTATCAATTGCTGAATGTGAAAAATAATTTGGGCTCATATGGTATTACAATCAAGTCAGTTGTATTTTTTTATATGCAGTACAATGGTGGGGCAGGCCAGGACATGGAGCAGCCCCAAACCTACTGAGCGGAGCAAGCGGTCAGATTGAAATGAGATTAGCAACAACAACAACAACAACAACAAATTACATTTATAGAGCGCCTTTCACGTCGGGAGGACGCCCCAAGGCGCTGCACAGGAGGCGTGTGACCCGAACTGAGAGGGGAGTGTTTGCGAAGGGATGAGACACGAAGGGGACGTCG
Organism: Hydrolagus colliei; assembly: GCA_035084275.1. Taxonomy (NCBI): domain Eukaryota; kingdom Metazoa; phylum Chordata; class Chondrichthyes; order Chimaeriformes; family Chimaeridae; genus Hydrolagus; species Hydrolagus colliei. Next base: position 11,558,464 of record CM068744.1, on the reverse strand, counting down.
AAAAATTCGGGGTGGAACAAAAGGCACGGTCGAAGAGGAAAGTCTTCAAACCAGCCTTGAAAGAGGAAAGGGAAGAAACGAGATGGAGGGATTGAGGGATGGCATTCCATAGGGTGGGAGCGGAGAAACTGAAGGCCCGGCTTCCGATGGTGGGGCGGTTCGGGCGGGGGGCTTGGAGCAGGCCAAGTCCTGTTGAACGGAGGGTCCGGGTGGGCTTGTAGGGGGAAAGTAGATTGGTTAAATAGGGCGGGGCAAGGCCATGTAAGGCCTTGAAGGTGAGGACGAGGATCTTGAACTCGATCCTCTGGAGAATGGGGAGCCAATGGAGACGGGCGAGAGTGGAGGTTATGTGGTCGCGGAGGCGGGTGCGGGATAATACACGGGCTGCAGAGTTTTGGATGACCTGCAGCCTGTGAATGGAGGAACTGGGGAGGCCGACGAGGAAAGAGTTTCCGTAGTCCAGCCTTGAGGTGATGTACGCGTGCACGAGTGTTTCGGCAGCGCGGGGGGTAAGATAGTTGCGGAGCCTGGCAATGTTGCGCAGGTGGAAATAAGCGGTGCCAGTCAAGGCGCGGATGTGGGGGAGGAAGGAAAGTTTTTGATCGAACATGATGCCGAGGTTCCTGATTGGCTTTGTGAGGTGGAGAGTGCAGCCTTGGATGTTGAGGCTGGCAGCACCCGATGTGTGGAGGCACTGGCTTGAGCCAATCAGGAGGGCCTCGGTCTTACTCACGTTCAATTGTAGGAAGTTTTCCCTCGTCCAGGACTCGATGTCGGACAGACATGCTGTCAGAACATCGATGGTCTGGGGGTTGAGGGATGAGGCAGAAAGGTACAGCTGGGTGTCGTCCGCAAACATGTGGAAATTTACCCCATGTTTGCGGATGACATCGCCCAGAGGGAGCGTGTAAAGGATGAAAAGAAGGGGGCCTAAAACAGAGCCCTGAGGGACGCCGTGAGAAACTGTGCGGGGGTTTGAAGAAAAACTGTTGGAAGAAACAAAGTGTAAACGGTGGGTCAGGTAGGAATGGAACCAGTCAAGGACTGTGCCTTGTAGGTTGAGGTGGGAGGAAAGACGTTGGAGGAGGATGGTGTGATCGACTTTGTCGAACGCAGCAGACAGTTCAAGGAGGATGAGAGGTAAGAGTGGGGAAGGCCGTGGAGGGCCTTGAAGGTGAGAATGAGAATTTTAAACTCGATCCTCTGAGGAATGGGGAGCCAGTGGAGCCAAGCTAGGATGGTGCAGGAGAGGACACAAACTGCACAGTTCTGGATGATCTACAGCTTGTGGAGGGAAGAATTGGAAAGGCCAACATGCAGGATGTTGGCATAGTCTAGCATGGTTGTAAGGCATGTATGAGGGTTTTGGCAACCAGAGGGCTGAGGCAGTGGCAGAGTTGTGCGATGGTGCGGAAGTGGAGGAAGGCAGAGATGGTCATGGCATAACTCTCCTAATTTAGAAATTCCTTCTAATCCCTCCTATTAGTCTTCTGACAACATTTCTCAGACTATCTCTCTCTGACTCACCTTCTCTCTATTTCACCTACTCTTCCCCCCACGCCCCTCCCTCACCCCCCTTCTCTCTCCCACCTTCTCTCTCTGACTCACCTTCTTTTTCCCCCCACCCCTCCCCCACGCCCCCTTCTCTCTCTCACCTTCTCTCTATTTCACCTTCCCTTCCCCACCCCCCTCCCCTCTCTGTCTGTGTCTGTATCAGTCCGTCAGTCAGACAGCACCCCGCAGCCCTCCGTGTCACCCCCCACCCTCCATGTCTCTCTCTCTGCGCGTAGATCAGTCAGTCAGTCAGATAGCCTTGCAGTTGTTGCAGATGCGCCCAAACTTACTCCTCCTATCCCCATGTATGTTATAACTGTATGTGTTTTTTTTGTGTTTAGTTCTATGAAACGCAAACTTACTTCCCCTATCCCCATGTTTCCCATAGGGCCCTGTGTTTCCCAACTGCGAAAAAGCAAATGTATTCCCCCTATCTCCATGTTTCCCATAGGGCCCTGCATTTTTCAACCACGATTTTAACAACAGCGGAGGTTTAGAGGAACGTATCCCCCGCGGTTGGGGAGGGATACCTGTATATAGAAATTATGTGAAGTGCTTTCAGACGTCAAGAAGTATAACATGGTAGAAGTCATGACGGAACGAATGGAACTCTGAAGGGAGGTAGAGATCCTCGTCTAGCTCTCACCAGAGTAGACCACGGTAGGGAGCAGGTCTAGTTCTTGCTGGAGTGGACGGCAAAGAATACTGCAGCAGACAAACAAGCCAAAGATGTTGGCAGCCAGAAACAAGTCAGAGACTGTGCTTAATTCTTGGGCCTGCCACAGAACAACACTACAAGTCATTTGAGCAACCTCTTGATTATTCGGTAGTATCTTTCCTACTTACTAAAACATGCACCCAACATGCAAGGGCAGTCAGACATCACTTAGGCACATCTTGTTACCACATAAGCTTTCTTTTATATTTAGAATTATGATTTTTAATAAATCTTGTTAAGATTGTTTAGTTGTTTAGAATTATGATTTTTGAGTGAATTATTAAGATTAGTTGTCATTTAAGTGCGACGAGTACTGATGACGTGTCGGGTAACTGTGATATAAACTGCAGTACTGATGGTATGTAACCCTTACTAATGTTTTCTGCAATTAACAATAAAACTCTTTAAAATATATATTTGGTGTTGTTTCTGACAAACGCTTCACCCCCCTCCAAGGTGCAAAAACCTTACACTACTGTCCTGACAGACTGCTTGTCAAACATCAAGTCCTGGATGAGAGCTAACTTTCTACAGTTGAATGCCAACAAGACCGAGGCCCTCCTGATTAGCTCACGTCAGTGCCTTCACACATCAGGCACTGGCAGCAACAACCTCCATGGTTGCACACTCCACCTTACCAAGCCAGTCTGGAACCTCGGTGTCTTGTTCGATCCTCAACTGTCTTTCCTCCCACACATTCAAGCCATGACCCGCTCTGCCTTCCCTCACCTCCACAATATTGTCCGACTCCTTCACTACCTCTCCCCTTAGGCTGCTGTAACCCTCATTCATGCTTTTATCACATCCCAGCTCGACTATGCCAACGTCCTACTTGTCAGATTTCCCAATTCCTCCCTTCACAGGCTGCAGAACTCTGTAGCCCATGTTCTCTATCACTCCAAGCTCCGTGACTCCCATTCTCACCCAACTCCATTGGCTCCCCATTACCCAGAGGATTCAATTCAAGATCCTGGTCCTCACATTCAAAGCTCTCCATGGCCTTGCCCCACCCTACCTCCGTGACCTCCTAACTCCCTACCATCGGGCCCCCCAACTCTCCACTCAGCAGGCTCTGGCTTGCTCCATGTATCTCGAGTCACCCACCCCACCATCATTGGCCACTCTGCCCCTAACCTCTAGAATTCCATCCCGCAGTCCCTCCACCTCACCTCCTCCCTAGCATCCTTCACATCCCACCTCAAGAACCTCCTCTTCGACAATCCCATCGGTCACCCCAAACCCCCTCCTCTCCCTCTGCCCTTTCCGATCTGGACTCCAGCTTGGGTCTGAATTATTGACTGTACAGTGCCTTGGGACATCCTCCTGATGTGAACGGTGCCATACAAATGTAATTTTGTTGTTGTTATTGTTGTTGTTGTTGTAGCCAAGCCTGGCCAAGAACTGAGTTATGCAGTAGAGGTTACACACATTGAATGAATATCCATCCATTCTGTATCACTCAAAACTGCACTCAAATAAAAACACCTCCAATATAATGAGATTACATTTATTTTGTTACTCTCAAAAGAATTGGAATATGAATTACACATGATCAGAATGAGTAGGAAATTGACTTCAATGAGTGAGTAATAAAATAGTGTGTATGGGAAGGAATTAACTTTGTAGATCACTGGGAGCTTGTGAGGTAGATAAAACTCCCATAGGAAGGAGAGACTACATGTAGCCAGTTGGAGAGCCAAGTTGTCAGCACAAAGCATGAAAATATATCATTAAGAATTGTTGGCACTAGAATTGGAAGGGGGCGAGAATAATGCCTTGATGAACATTGACAATCAAATGATTATGACTTATTAAGAGATAATATTTAGGACAAATAGAAACAAAAACAAAAGAAAGTGAAAAACTAGGGACAAAGGTAGTGATGAAGGCTTTCATACTTCTACACCAATAACCAATTAGTTACTATCAATCTTGAACGGAAGTTAACCAAGAATATCCCTTGAGCTGTCTTGAAAGTGATGTACCTGGAAACAGTATATTGTAACTCAGTGATTCTTTGTGGTGTGTTGGTATTGCTGAACCTGGCAGATCCATAGTACTCTCGTGTTGAAAAATAAACAGCCAACCTGGCTCATTGGCAAGATTTGCAAGGCCAGATCAGCCAGCAGGGCAAAGATTTTATCAACTTCAGTTAGCTGTGCTAAAAGTTCTAATGGGTAGAGTGGTCTTAGCTGAACAATAAACAGGAAGCTCGCCAGACAGTGATTTTAATGGCAAGCTATTCAATGCTAGCTGTTTAAATCTTGCCAATACTCCCAACATACACTCTGGGGTTCCCAAGCCTTTGCTGCTGCCACCTTGCATTTAAACTCTCCGGAATTAGCTAAAACGAGTGAGTCACTCTGGAGAGAGAGTATGCATTCCATTTCAGACACACGGAAATTTCTAGGCATAGGTGGTAGGTAAATATGGAACTGGTTTGAATATTTTGGAGCAGTGCTTTGAGTTTCTGTATGTTTCAGACACTCAATTGACCCCAAATACACTAATGGAAGGCATAAGATTTCAGAATTAGAGGTAATTAATGAAAATTAAGCATTTAATGGCAATATACAATAACAACAACAACAAAATTGCAATTGTATAGTGCCTTTCACGGCAGGAGGACATCCCAAAATAGACATTAATAGCTTTACAAAATCGTATCTGTGAACAGAGAAACAGTTATGGGTTGGAGCCAACAGGAAATAGAATGTTTCACAGATTATAGATATTAAGTGGAGGAGTAGTATTATTGATAAGGAGGAAATTCAAGTAATAATCATAAACAATAATCTTACATTTGATATAATGGTTTTCATGTTTTCCAGATGTCTCAAGGTACTTCACAAGATATACTGTAAAGTGAATTGACTGTACTTTTTCTGGGTGAAACGCAGCAGCAATTGCACGCAGCAGTGTCCCAAAAACAGTCTTGGATTGAAGTGACCAATATTATCAGGCATGTGGACAAGGAAACTTACAAAAGGTTTCGCCGTACTCAGTACTCAGTTAAATATAATGTTCACCAGTCCAGCAAAACTGGTCAGCAATGTTCAAATGATTTCTAGTCATGCCAAAAGGAATTTGAGCCAGTCAAATGTAAACATTTGGCTGTGGCCAATAAAGGAAAAAATTAATTATTCAGTGTGAAGCTGATATCAATGCTTTTGTGGCTAACTGTAAGAACATTTGGCTATAACTTCAAACAAATAATTCTCATCTCAATTGGATAGCCACATTTGGAATTTGTGAGTCTAAAATGTGAGTTGGGCTAATAGCCCACACCTCCATTCTGTCCGCAAATACAACCCTGAACTACTGCTTTCATGCCATTTCAACTCTCTTTCCCACTCGCAGTCTGATCTCTCCATCCACGGTCTCCTATGCTGTTCCAATGAACCACAGCGCAAGCTCGAGGAACAGCATCTTATTCATCTGCTAGGGATCTTACAGCCTTCTGGCCTTAATATTGATTTCAATAATTTCAGGCCATAACAGCTCACCTTCCCCCTCTTCTGCAACCATCTGATCTGCCTGTTCATTGGCAATTTCACCCCCTCTTTGTTTTAACGTTTTGTTGCTCTCCCTTTTATTTCACGACGTTAACACCTCTTTAACCCATTATCTCCTGCCCTCTACTTTGTCTTCCTTGCCCTGCCTCTCCCTCTCTGTTAATCCTTAAAAGCCTCTCTCTCCAAACATGTCACCGTTCTGACGAAGGGTCTTGAACCCCAAATCTTGACTCACTTTTCCTTTCTCCATAGATGCTGCCTGACCCACTGAGTGTCCCCAGGAATTTCAGTAATCCAGTAATCCTTTTATTTGGCTAATTGCACAGTGAGGATATATGCAGTTGAACATGGTTGGTGCCAAGAGTTTGTTTGGACCCCATGAATCTGCACTCTTGAAAATCTTACATGAAAAGGACATTGATGCATTAGAGAGCATTCAGAGAGAAAGTAATGTGATAGCAGAACAAAAGTACAACAACTGGAGCTCTTCAGTCTTGAGATAAGGCAACCCAGAGGGGACCTATAGAGATTTTTTTAAAATGCGATTGAAAAAGTAAACCCATAGCAATACTTTACGATGTACCAAGATAATACAACACAAGGACATAATAATTATCATTGCATTTGATATAGCAATTTATCACATTTTCAAGACATCTCAAAGCACTTCAGAGAATGTAAATAGATTTAGAGATGCAAAGAGCAATTTCAAGACAGACACCAGGAAGTTTTTTCTTTACTCAGCACAATTAACAGGTTTCTATGAAGAGTGGTTGAGGCCAGGACAAAGCCTATTTTAAAAATGCAGTTTGATACTGTGATTGGAATATTATAAGACTTGATGTTCTCTAGGGATGTGATCAGAGGGGCCAAAGGACCTTCTTCAAACCAAATCTTGTGAGTTAGGGGTGGTAGCAAGCAATGGCGGAGCCAGAGCATATGTAGGAAGCATTGTGTAACCAGGAGGCTAAAGGAGCAATTCCCCTCTCCCAATGGAGATGTCCAGGTAATCCCTCCAAAAGGATTAATTTGGTGACTCTAAAAGAGGGGTATAAAAGAGACATTCCTACAGCTGGGAAGAGTGAATGTGGTGCTTGAGCAAGTAGTCTGGCAGAATGTGGGCACCAATTGCTGTGTGAAGGTTTTACTTGAATTAAATTGTTCTTGTACAGAGTAGCATTGTATCACCAGCAGCCTTTATTTGGTCAAGCATCCAAGCCTGCTACAATTTCTTTTTGGACAGCCAGGTATCTGACACATGTAGAAATCCATCACCATGTTTAATATTATCTAATCGACTGAGATTTCCATGCATCCCACCTACTCATGGAAATTCTAGAGATAGAATTGTTGGAATGTAAATCTCTCTCTCTCATTGAAGGGATTCATCCTGTTTACCTAATTCCGGAAAGCATTAGACGCAAGTTGGAAGGAGTCAAGGCTTGGGAACCCCAGACTGTATGTTGGGGGGTTGCTGAAGTCTATTTATCTAAAACTGCATAGTTTGTCAATGAAAGCATTGTTTGACAAGCTTTCCCACTGCTTGTCCAGCCTGGTCAGCCCTACCTGATAGGGCTTTGGCTTGTAGGGTTAACAAAAGCTGAGTGGGGTGACTCCCGGCCCTTAGTGACTGGTCTGCCCTTCGAGATCTGCCTGAGCTGTCATCTGGAGCACACCTGGTTTAGAACCAGATTACTGAAACCGATTGGCTCAATTTAAATATTTCATTGGCATGCATGTAACTTTGAAGCCCCCACCCACCCACCCAGCACATCACAACCCATCACCCCCACCCAGCGCAGAGGATAGGTCCTGCTACAAACTGTACTTTGTTTTTATTGGAATACTTAGAAAAAGAGGTGAAGGGCACCTTCACATGGTGAAGAATACTATGGCTGCACTGATAAAAGCTCATTCCTGCTGCCGATGATTATCTAGTGAACCAATTCTCCCTTCCATAGCTGGAAAGTGTGTTGCTATGAATATCAGGTAAGGTTTAACAGTCTGCAAATACTCACTGTCTGGGCTCAATGTAGCAAAAGGCCTCAGGGTATCTCTGAAACTCAAGTTCAATAAAGAGTCAGCTCATTCAGATAGAAATTGATGAAATAAGAAAAAACAATCTCTTAAGTGCAGCTGACATACTATTTTGAATTACAGTACTTAAATCAAATTGCTAGAAAGAACTGTCAAATCGAAGTACAATGAACAAACTATTCAGTTGTTTATATTGTATCTTGACCAAAATACTGTTGAGTAGGTCAACAACAACAACAACAAAATTACTCTCATATAGCGCCTTTCACGTCAGGAGGACTTCCCAAGGCTCTGGACAGTCACTGTAGGTCATGAGAATTGACTGGTGCTATCAATAAGTAAAACTGAAATAGAACATCCATGTTGATAAGCAGTTGTGCTAGCAATTTTAGGGATTTCTTGCTGGTGATAACTGGGTGGTGTTTTTCTCTGTAAGGAGTGTACTGAATCTAGGGTGTGACTGCAGCTTTGCCTGTCATTCTCTGATTGATTCACTAGCTTCTTGCTTGCATTTGATTTTGTTTTTTAAGATAAATTCTATGGCTACAGGCATCATTCAGTATGATATGGTTATAATTTATTACAACAACATGCATTTAACAACAACAATTTGCATTTATATAGTAGGGGCAAGGTAGAGGGATTGGGGGAGAGACAGAGAGGACTAGGGATAGCAGGAACCAGCTGAGCTGAGGCTGCAGATAGTGAAGAGTAAGCAGATTGGAGGCAAGGGTGGTGCCTGGGTATGAAGGGATTTGTAAACTAGTTTAAAGATCTTGAAGTTGCCCACAAAATATAAAGTCGATTCCTTTATAGTTTATTCTGTGAAGCGCTTTGGGATATCTCGTGGATGTGATAAGGCGCTGTATCAATGTAAGGATTATCATAATTCGATCTGTTAGCCAGTGGAGGGAGCCAGTGGAGCCTGATGAAGACCAGTTTGATAAGGGTATGGCATTTAAAGCAGGTCAGTATTTAGAGCGGCAAAGTTTTGAATTGGTTCGTTTTTGTGTATAGTGGAACTGGGGAGACCGGCAACGAGTTCATGCAAATAAATACTAGCTCAACTATTTCCTCACATTCTTCATCTGAAAATGCCTTATCTATAAACTTTCCTTACCGATATCGGATGTTACTTCAGAATATTATTTTCCTTAGAATGTACAGAGAGAGTGGTGCAACATTGGAATCAGGTAATTTTAATTGGTTGTACAGGCGTTTCTATGGCTTTGGCAGCAGGGACTATTTTAATTGATTGGTTTAGATATTCTCTTCATTGGCAGTTGCTAAGAGAACTGCTTGTTGCTTAGCACAGGATTTTCTCTAGATTTTAGCAGAAAGAAAGATGATTCTTAGATTGTGGGTGTTTTCAAATATTCCCTATCTCAGCCCCACCCTCTCAAAGAAAGTTTTTATAGCAGTTATAAGGAGATTTTTATGATTAGGACATTGGAGTGAGTTTCATTCTTTCTGAACTCCAATTATGGTTACGGTGAGCTCATGGTGCAACAATAACAACAAAATAGATAAGACTAGGTGAGTGGGCAACAAGGTGGCAAATGAAATATAATGTGGGGAAATATGAAGTTATTCACCTAGTTAGTAAAAACAGAAAAGCAGATTATTTTCTAATGGGTTGGGGGGGACTAGATAGTGTTAGTGATAAGAGAGATTTGGGTGACCTTGTACACCAATCGCAAAAAGGTAGTATGCAGGTACAGCAAGCAACCAGTAAGGCTAACCAGTAAGGCTAACATTAGCATTCATTGCAAAAGGGTTAGAATACAGGAGTAGGGAAGTCTTGCTGCAACTGTATAGGGCCTTGTTGAGGCTGCACTTAGAATATTGTGTGCAGTTTTGGTCTCCTTATTTAAGAAAGGACATGTTCGCCTCAGAGGAGGTGCAGCACAGATTCACTATTTGAGATCCTGGGTTGAGGGGATTGACCGATGAGGATAGGTTGAGTAAACTAGGACTATATTCTCTAGAATATAGATGAATTAGAGGTGATCTGAGAGAAATCTATGAGATTATTAAGGGGCATGACAGTATTATCCGATACCAATTGGGAAGTCGCTGACCACCATATGCCTCAGAAATGTTTCTGTAAAAGGATTTCTTCTAACCCAAAATTGCATCTTTAAAGTGTTTTCTTCCCCCAATTTAGCCCAAGTGTCCCTTACAACTAAACATGGAATTCAAAGATGATTCTTTTGTACAATCAAATCCTTACCCACAGGGTGCCCCATAGACTATCTAGGTTTAATCTAAGGAATGTGAGAGTTTCTCTGATACCAAATGTGTGAAATGTTTAGCTCAACTGTCAATTATCCTTCCTTGACACCTTCATGTCATAAAGACCTTTCAAGATCTCATCCAAGCAGACTGAAAAGCACCATCCTTCCAAATAAGGAAAGGAATAACACAATGGTTCCCAATTGCGGGGCCCGACCCAAATCAGGGTCGCAGGGGTCAAGTAGGGTCAAGAAGGGTCATCAGGGGAAAAAATCTTTTTTTATTGCTGGAAAGTGCCGGAGGCAACACCGCCAACCTATTTGTATGAAAGACCATACAAATGAGTTGCTCTGGGTCCACAAAAGATTCATAGATTTAGATTCATAGATTCATAGAATTTTATGGCACAAAAGGAGGCCATTCGGCCCATCTAGTCTGTGCCGGCTCTTTGAAAAGAGCGATTCAATCCCACTGCCCTGCCCGCTCCCCATAGCCTAATAGACCTGTTCTCCCTAAATAAAGATCTAATAGAAGGAGATATTGTCTTGGCTGGGCTTCACTTCAGTCACGCAGTCACCCCCTAAGGGTCGGGAGGACCTGTTGGTGGCCAATTTAGGGTCGCAGCAAAAAAAGGTTGGGAACCACTGGAATAACATCTATTCATCAACACTTCCTCAACACAATCACAGAACTCACTCCATATGGTTCAAATTCTTTCTCAAATTCCATAAGATTAATTAAGATTGTCTCAGTTCTTACACACACCCTGGTTGTCAAACAATGACTTCCACCATATTCTCACATAACCAGGGGTCACAGTCTTAAGATTAAGGGTCAGTCTTTTTGAACAGAGTTGAGAAAACACTTCTTCACTACAGCCCAAAAGGCTATAGATGCTCAGTCCTGGAACATATTATGGATAGAGGGATATGGGGATAAGGCGTGCAGATGGAGTTAGATTAGAATATCAGCCATGATCTTATTGATTGGCGGGGAAGGCTCGAGGGGCCAAATGGCTTATTCGTGCTCCTAATTCCTATGCTTCTATGTAAAATTACACTTGTATAGCGCAATCAGTTACTTGAATATTATCAGACAAATTGAGTGGAGCTGCATTGCCCACATGGGCAAACTATTTTAATTACTGACATCAAAGTGCTTGCAACAGAAATGAGCATGTATAATGATGCTGGTTTAAAATCCTAGGGGGCAAATGTAGGGAACTATCATCTATTGCTCACGAAAAGTAATGCAAATCTTAAACCAGTGAAGTGAAAAGACAACTTTTTTTTAGATTTACAACATGTGGGAACATAAGAACTGCTAGCAGAAATCCATCTAATTTGTTATTAAAACAGATGACATTTTCTGCTTCCATTGTTTCACTAGAGATCCTGTTCCGTAAGTTTACTACTCAACAGCAACAACTTGACAAGTAGGAGGCCCAACCTAGTAGGGCAGAGGCAATGGGTACTGCAGTGAGGAGAGAGGATGTTAGAGAGATAGGGCGGGTGCCAAGGAATGGAGGGATTTAAACTCTAGAGTAAGGATTTTGAAGTCGATCCACTCTGTGATAGTGGAGTATAGCAAAGACTAGGGTAATCAGGGTATGAAGTTTGGTGTGGGTAAGAATGCGGGCAGCCGAGGTTTGAATGAGCTGAAATTTGAGAATAGTGGAGGAAGGGAGACTGGTGAGGAGGGTGTCAGAGTAGTCCAGCCAAAAGGTGACAAAGGCGGCTTTTGGGGTGAGGTATTGTTGGAGACGGGCAATGTGGCAGAAGTGGAAGAAAACAGTGCTGATGAGATGTAGGATGATGAAGGACATGTAGTGGAGGAACAAGGCGGAGAGTTCCAGGAGGATAAGGAGATGGAGGGAGCCCTGGTCACAGATACAGAGGACATTGTTTGTGACTTTCATAAGTGCTGTCTCTATAAGTGGGCAGGGTGGAATCTGGACTGGAAGGGTTCTAGAAGGATGTGGAGGGAGAGGTGTGCACAAAACTGGTTGGCAACCATGCATTCCAGAGCTTTTGCATGGAAGGGCAGGATGAGATAGGGCGGCTTTGGCTGAAGTTGGAGGGATCAAGGGTAGGTTTTTTTAAGGAGTGGGCCGATGACAGAGGTTTTGAGTGGGAGTGGGACTGATCCTGAGGAGAGAGATTGGTTAATAGTGTCTGCCAACAGTGGGCAGAGGAGGGGGAGCTGGATGATTAGCAATTGTGTGGGGAGGAAATTGAGGCAATTGCTGATCACCCAGCTCCCCCTCCTCTGCCCACTGCTGGCAAACACTATTAACCAGTCTCTATCCTCAGGATCAGTCCCACTCCCCCTCAAAACCTCTGTCATCAGTCCACTCCTTAAAAAACCTATCCTTGTCCTCCATAATGATGTTTCAGTAGTGCACAGTTTAGCAGATGGGTTTCATTTTTCTGATGGTGGATGAAAGTGAAGAAGGAGAGATGGGGGCAAATTAATATAGGATGGGCCTATGGTAATAGCTGAGGGCAGGGTGGATGAAGGAATGGATTGGGCATGGTGGTGGGCAGCATGGGGCAGAAGGATGAGGCTGCCAGGCAGTTGTTGTCAATTTTAGAGGTAAGGAAGTCCATGACCTCTTCTCGCTTGGCATTAGATGTGATGATTGAGGGTGTTTGAGTGGGCGCACGGAGGAGGTGGTGGGTGGTGAAGAATAGGATTTGGGAGTTATTGTTGTCCTCCAGAACGATGTTTGAGTAGTGCACAGTTTTTGCTTGGTTACTCACTCACTAAAGTAGTATTTCCATGGATTTGTTCTCAATTTACCCCTGTTTAGTTGTAGGCTGTGATTAATCATTATAGTCCATCTGGCCCATAGGTTTAAAAAGACACATTCCACTTCAGGATATGAATTGCACTGCTGGGAGTATTAGAATCCATATTAGTTTTTTAAAGGTAATATAATGCTTGGCTATTTAAGGAGTAAACTACAGATGTATGGGAAAAAGCAGATGAATAGCACTGAAATTATTGTTCTTTACAAGAACTGGCACAGATGCAATGGGCCAAATCCCTTCTTTTTTTCACTGTAAACTTCTATAGTTCATCTCATCAATAGATATCCATCTGATTCCAGATGTGCGAATGCAATCTTCCCCCACGACAGTACAGTCACTTCCAGGTATTCTCTGTGTAAAGTAATCAGATCTAAACTGTTCCCACAGCTTACTTACATCTGACTATTAGAGAAGTTATTTATTGTGATTTGTGTTACAAATATTGCATTTTAGCTCACAATGTAAGAGTATTGGCACATATTAGTTAGATTCCCATAATTTAAAAGGAACATTTACATATGGATCAATTGGTTTCTCACACTTTCCAATAGAAAATATACTTTGGGTTAGGGTTAGGGTTAATGGCACAACAAAATTACATTTGGATAGCATCCAAGTCAGGAGAACATCCCAATGCCCTGGACAGACAGTATTCTCGACCCGAGATGGAGGGTAGGAATTGGTGGAGGGCAAGGGGGGAAGGAGGTTCATCAGAGCACAGAGGAGGGCCTTGAGGTGGGTCTTGAAGGAGGTGAGGGATGGGATGAAGCGGAGAGACTGTGGGATGGAGTTCCAGAGGATGGGGGCAGAATAGCTGAAGGCCTGCCCGCAGGGGATGTAAAGCAGGCTGGAGCACGCTGAGCGGGAGAGCGGGATGGTTGGTAGGGGTTTACGAGGTCGCAGAGGTAGGGGTGAGCAAGGCCATGGAGGGCTGTGAAGGTGAGGACCAGAATCTTGAAATGTATTCTCTGTGTGATGAGAACCAGTGGAGTTGAGCAAGGGTAGGGGTGATATGGTCATGGAGCCTAGTGCGGGAGAGGACACAGGCTGCAGAGTTCTAGATGAGCTGAGGCCTGTGGAGGGAAGGGTTGGGGAGGCTGACAATAAATTATATTTGTATGGTGCCTTTCATGTTGGGAGAATGTCCCAAGGCACTGGAGCCAGAGTTGCTCAAGGCAACCACTATTAGTTTAACAAATGTAAACAAGCGAGAGCCAGAATGTCACAGTGTCCTGTCAATCACAGTGAGATGGTTAAGTGCTGATCGCAGAAGCCCTTATCCACAGAGAACATTAAATTCGGTGCAAAATTCAGCAGCAGTAAAATAAACTTTACTGCATATTGGATAGTCTAAAGCAAAGGATGCTATATCAACATTCATTTATTTGACAAAAGGTTATCGACCTGAAACGTTAACTCATTTCCTCTCTCCTTAGATGCTGCCTATCCTGCTGAGTGTTCCCAGCGACACCTGTTTTTTTTTCCGACTACCAGGATCAGCTTTATTTTGCCCTGAGTTCATTTATTTGATGCCACACCATGAGACAGGGATACAGCCCACTTGGCTCCAGTTAAGCCTGCAAGCCTTCTTTAGATAAATACAACAACAACGAAACAAAAATTACAGTAGGATAGTCCTAGCTGGGCAAACAGCAGGCAGCTTGCCAGACAGCGTTTACAATGGCAAGCTGTATGGTTAGGCCTGGCGAAGTTGCTTGCACTCTTGCCTCTGAATTAAAAGGTTGTGGGTTCAAGCAACTAACTGTGTCTTACAGCTCTTAGTCTAGGCTGGCATGCCAATATAGTACCAGGAAACATTGCATTCTTGGAGGTGCTATCTTTTGAATGAGATGTTAGTGGTAGCTTCATGTTTAGAGCACTCGCCTCGCAAATGAGAGGACCTGGGCCCAATTCCCAGCAGGGCAAAACATTGGGTAACTTTCCTTACCCCAAATGCCTAGCAGTAAGTAGCAACCCGGTTGTTCGTCGATTGTCGGATCGCTTTTCTGGAGGTAATAATCCCTCCCCCAAAAAGTAATGCAGTAATTTGGTCACTCGATTCACGACTGTTTGTGGGACACTGCTGTGCTCAACTGGCTGTCACATTCCGCCCACAAAATATAAGGTCAATTCCTTTACAGTATATTCTGTGATGCACCTTGAGACATCTTAAAGGCATAATAAGGTGTTATATCAAATGTATGTATTATTATAGATGTTATACTTTGGTTCAGTCTGCCTGTTCAGATGGACATTAAAGGAAGCATGGCACGTTTGAGTTTGGTTTGGATTGCATATTTTTGAGCATGGTGATAATTGACATGTGGTTAATTACTCGACTGATCAAAAAAGGAACATGTCCCGCCCCATCCCCGATCTAATTGTAAACCTTCAATTGTTCCCTGTGCACACACAGACAGACGGAAATGAGCGGATGAGTACTCTCATGCCTGTCATTCTTTGTACTTGTATTAATGGTCCTCAGAGGCTCACACTGAACAAACAAATAGTGTACTGCCAAAGCTCTTTTTCAGCAGCTTGTTTGACCCCAGCAATGTTTACTCCCTATATCATTGTATGTAGAACCAAGAACAAAATGAACTCATTGTTAAAGCATTGTTGATAACATTACGAACGTATGTGAGATAAAGGATTAATGATAGAGGACTTCAATCAGCCCAATATAAACTGAGAATGCTCAAGTGTAAAAGACTCTGAGCTTGTAAACATAGTGCATGGCTGTTTCCTGACTCAGTGTGTCAAGAAGCCCACAAGGGCGAGTCCCTGATTGAATTATTTCCAATCAGCAACCCAGGCAATAAATTTCACTTTGACTTGGGACACACCGTTAGATGGGCAAACTTCAGAGGTATGAGGGCTGAGCTATGAGACATAATTTTTAGATGGCTCAAAGTGCATCACAAGATAAGCTCTAAAGTGGAGTGACTGTGCATATTGTGGGTGAAAAGTGGCAGCCAGTTACACACAGCAATGTCTCACAAACAGTTATGAAGCGAATGATGAATTTTATTTGGGGATTGTTGGCCAGGACACCAGGAGAAACTCCCTACTCTTTTTCAATTAGTGCCATGTGATCTTTAATGATGTCACAGACAAATATTATGAAGGAGTCAGTAACATCAACAAACAACAACAGCAACAAAATTACACTTATAGAGCGCCTTTCGCGTTGGGAGGACATCCTAAGGCGCTCAACAGTCAGGATGGAACCCGAGTAAAGGAGAGGAGAAGGGCAGGGGGGAGGGGCGGGAGAGAGATAGGAGGGGAGGGAGAGAGTTGGGAGGGCAGCAGAAGACACGGTCGAAGATGAGAGTCTTGAAGCCGGCTTTGAAGAAGAGGGGTGAGGCAAAGGGTCTATGGGATGGAGTTCCAGAGTGTGGGAGCAGAGAGGCTGAAAGCCCATCCACCAATAGTAGGATGGGTTGGGCAGGGGGGCACTGATTAGACCGGAGCCCGCTGAACGGATGAAGTGAGGAGGTTCATAGGGGGACAGCAGTTTGGAGAGGTAGGGGTCCTAACAGACTTTGAAGCTGTGTTGGGTGGATGGTGTGGTTGGAGTTCTGGAGGGATGAGATTGGATGGGCTGAAGGGCCTTCTTCATCCAGACATATCTTGTGATATTAAAATAAGTTTTAACATGCTAGAGATGTGATTTAATTCCTGTTGAGCACAACCATTGAAAATGCAAATTAAACAACAACAACAAAATTACATTTGTAGAGCGTCTTTCACGTCAGGAGGACGTTCCAAGGCGCTGGACAGGTTACTACTTCAGTAACTAAGCTAAGGATGGGGGGAGGGGAGGGGGAAGGAGTTGCCAATGGGACCATCGAAGAGTCTTGTGGCGAGACTTGAAGGAGGCCAGGGAGGCACTTCAGAATGGAGTTCCAGAGGTTAGGGGCAGAGTGACTGAAGGCTCGCCCACTATTGGTTGAGCGGGTGGGTCAGGGGACATGGAGCAGGCCGGAGTTTGCTGAGTGGAGAGGGTGGGCAGGTTTGGTAAGGGGATAGGAGGTCACAGATGTAGGGTGGGGTGAGGTTGTGGAGGGCTTTATATGTGAGGACCAGTATCTCGAATTGGATCCTCTGGGTGATGGGGAGCCAATGGAGTCGGGCAAGGATAGGGGAGATGGGGTCACGGTTTGGAACGGCAGAGGACACGAGCTGCAGAGTTTTGGATTAATTGCAGCCCTGTGGAGGGAGGAATTGGGGAGGCCGACACTTTAAACACTAGTTAAACACTTTAACTAGCTAAATTTAAACAATTCTATATATAATGACAGAACAACACAGTATACACAGTATGAAACATAGTTTCAAAAATAGTTAAAGATGCAGTCAAATAGATATTGTAATTTTCTCCAGTTTGTTCAAATTGTTCAGTATTTAGAATTGAGAACGCGTGTATGTAATTGACAGAAAGCACCCCTCACCCCCTCCATGTTGTACTCACCTCAATAGATAGTGTTACATAAACCCTTGGACATCACACAGTGCATGGAAACTAATGGCTATGGAGAGAAAGTGAGCCAGTGGGATTCAATTGGATTGAATCCTTTTCGGAGCTAGTGCGAACCCGATGGGCCGAATGGCCTCCTTCTGTACTGTATGATTCTATGAATTGATTGCAAACAACACACGTACAGACTGAATAACGTGCATATCAAGAAAATGCCCACTGTTTAAATTAGCAACAACAAAATTGCATTCATAGAGAGCGCTTCACGTCAGGAGGACGTGCCAAGGCACTGATATTAGAGAAGCAAACGCTAATAAAAAAATATTTTAAGAACAGAACAAACGAGTCAAATGAATAGAAAATACTAATCCCTCATGAAATACGTTCCACTGACAAACAATACTTTTGTTCACATTGTTGAACACGATGAGAAACTCCGGGAAAACAAAAACTACAGATAAGGGTTAAAATGTCTCTCAACATTTACAACCCAATTCAGAACGTATTGTTCAATGGAGTGCGCTAGCTACTTAAACCAGAAAGTCTAAACCCAAGGCAATGGAAATTTCAGCCAGAGGAAAAAGAAGAAACACATACTTGATGATAAAATTAATGTGGAGTAAGTACAGCTTCAAAAACAAATTGTGCGATACGGCATCAAATATTCCAGAATACGAGACAGTAAGGAGGAATAAAACTGAGGAGGACTGAATAATAGAAACATGAAAATTATACCTCAAAAGCGAATAACAAGTCTGTGCTGCTGCCAGTTTCTCTACTAAAGCTAATCACTGTACTCTCATCTAGTTGTTTGCTGTTTCCAAGTACTCATGTACATTGTTGATACTTAAATATTTATTAAATTCTCTTTAATCACTGCTTGTGCCAAATCATTCCATGCTTCTGTGTGAAAGCGTTTCTTGTAAACACTAAGTAAACAGTTTGAAGGAAGTTTTTAAAATCTTGCATGAAGTATTGTTTAGAATATTTTGTAGAGCTTTGGAGACACTACCCTTCAAAGAACATTGAAGCATTGGAGAAGAACAACAAAGATGCTTCTTTAATTTACAGCCACTTGTACCAGTAGGACTAACCTTTCACTGTGTATACGCTCAAAAAACCCTTTGAAGATTAATCAATTCTGAAATATAATTGGAGTCAAAAGTGCATCTATCTCATTCTCCATCTATGGAACAAGGTTACAGTTTTTTTTAAATATGCGCACAACCAACCTCAGAATAATGAGACCCCAAAGCTGACTGAAAAATCCTTGGAGTCACCATATTGAATTTACTTTCCGCGCAATTTCCGACTGTTTTCAAAGTCGAACGTCCTTTAAGATATTGCTGACAAGATATAGATTTAACTAAACTGTTATCAGTAAAGCAACGTTGAAAGTTGCAATATGATACCCAAACGTTAAATGGTTAGTTCTAAAAAAAACACAGAAATGGCCAGTTATCTTTGTGGATCATAATTCTGTAAAATAATCCTTACAATTGATGTAGTACCTTATCACCACCTGGAAATGTCTCAAAGAGCTTCACAGGATATACACAAAGTGTAGTGACAGTGTATTTGTAGGTGAACATGGCAATCAAGTTGCACACAGCAATGTACCACTAACACCCTTGAAGTGAATGACTAATAATAAATGAAGATTTATTTATTCATTTTTATTGATTATTATTTATTATTTATTTATTGTAGTACTTTGTGTTTTATAAATCAAGGTTTGTTGGTCAGGACACCAAGAGAAACTGCTTTCACTTTGGAAAGCACTATTCGATTTTGAATCAAAACACAAAATACTGCAGATGCTGGGAATCTGAAACAAAAACAAAGGTTACTGGGGAAACTCAAGCAGGTCAAGCAGCATCTATGGAGAGAGGAAAAAGAGTCAACGTTTCGGGTCTACAACCCTTCGTCAGGGTCTATAACCCTTCGTCAGGTTCGTCGATTCGATTTTTAATGTCCACCTATATAGGCAGATAAGACCTCCCTGTAATGTTTCATCTGGTGGACGGCACTTCTGAGAATGTAGTGATTCTCCAGCACTAAATATATACAGTGTATTCTGTGAAGCGCTTTGAGACGTCGATAAGGTGTGAAAAGCGCTATATCAAATGTAAGGATTATTATTATTGTTATTATTATATTATTAAATTGGAGCGTTGGTCTAGACTTTGAGCTCAAAGTCCTGAAATGTGCATTGAATCCACAACCTTTAGAATCAGAGGTGAGTGTATATTACAACTGAGCAAAGTTGGCCCCTGACAGAGTCATTGCTTCCTTCGAAGCCTTGTTGCACAATCTTCGGAATATTGGCTTAGCTACAACAACTACAAGAACAACAACTTGTGTTTATATAGCTGTTTGGTTCTGCCACATTGTTATGCTCTTGTTGATATACTCAAGCCCATCCATCACTTGACTGCCCTAATGTCATCTTGAGTGGGTCTAAGTGGAAATGATTTGGTTGAGGGCAGCCTGAGATGCATGGCGTCAGCACTAGAATTCCTATGCCACTTTCAAACTGCTACAGGCACAAATACAGCATGGAAGTTGTAATATAACAAGTGCACTAACAGTTCACAGGTTTCATTCAACTTTCAGCCAAGTACCTGCGGAGTATAAATGTGTGAAATTGTAATTGGTGCCTGTGTCTGCTGCCTCCATGGTGATACAGCCACCAGAGAGGAAGTGATGACAGGAATGGTGAAAATCAGGCTCCCGATCTCACTCTGCCACTCCTGGTTCAAAAACAGATGCTGACAGACTAGCTTGTTCTGTCTTTGCACCCATCATTGTCAGCACTATCACTATCACTCTGACTAGAACTAATAATAAGCCTTACATTTGACATAGTGCCTTTCACATCAGCAGGATGTCTCAAATCACTGCATAGAATACCCTGTAAAGCGGATTGATTGTATTATGTAGGTGAACGCAGCAATCAATTTGCCGTTGCAACTATGATGTATAAGTGAGAAATATGGAGGGTTACACTTTGTATTTGGTGTAGTCTTGCTGCTGATTCTATTCATACTAAATAATCACAGAAACATTGGAGCTTTTACATATGTGGTGCAGAACAACAGTCGAGCAATATGCCAAAGTAAAGCAGATGGAATAATATCAATTGATACATTTGAGTGAAATTTGCAATGTTGCATAGCATGTTCCTTCTGATCATTCTTGTGTCATTATCACAGGACAAATGTTATATAGCATTGCAAATTTCACCACATATTTTTAGCTTTCTCTTTAACATATGAGTGTTTTCACAGAATTCATCACTCATCCAGGATTACTATTGTGCTCCTATCAATAAAACTGCAATTATCCAGCAGGCAGTAATTTGTTTCTCTGTGAGCTGAAGCTTAAACTGAAGATAGCATTTGTATTTTACTTTGATGTTCTGTCCAGAGAATGAAACGGTGGTCTGATTTTATTCTCAGGAGTGATCACAACGATTGTAAGGGAAAGGCCTTCAGACAGCTCACCCAGACTTTAATACAGGAAAAATTAGATTTTTAAATTGCTTCTAGCAATTAAGGTAATGTAGACATACTGCATCAAGAACTTTCTATTTCAGAGTGGAATTTATCCACTCAATTGATGACTGTCAAAACATGTCAGCAGCGACTCAGAGTTATTAACATTTTTCAAATCTGATGGTGTAATACATATAATAAATGTCATACAGGTATTAAAGAAGTGGAGTCCTGTACTTTAGTGGTTAGAGCACTTGCCTTGCAAGCGAGAGACTTGGGTTTGATTCCCAGCAGAGCGAATCCTTGGGCAAGTTTCCTTACTCTACAAGCCTGATAATCCCTAAAAAAAAATTGTAACTTCAACTGTTTGTGGGACACTGCTGTGCACAACTGGCTGCCACGTTTCGCTCACAAAAACACAGTCAATTCACTTTACAGTACAGTATATTCTTTGAAGCGCTTTGAGATGTCCAGAAGACATGAAAAGCACTATATCAAATACAATGATTATTATTATTATATGTTGATGCCCGGCGAAGCTTGTTTTATTAGAAGACATTTTATATAGCACTGGCGCTTGTTGATTGCACTGAGATGCTATTTTTTGCTCAAGATATTTATTATTGAAGCTTCTAACCTATGGCTTGAGGAGATACAAAGGCATACTGTGCTGGGGAAAGATTGTTTGTTTAATTTGTAAATATCGTATCAACTATTTCATCGTTGCCCAATACTATTCATCTTCACACAAGTGGAATAAAACAGGTACAGTACCAAGTGTAAAACTAACAATGAAAGTGGTATTCTCACCCTTCACTGAGGCTAAGTAACAAAAATACAAACAACAAAATATCCTGACTGGCAGCCAAAAACTTATTCTGACAAATTATTGAGGGGAGGAAAACTCCCCTCAGTAATGATGTCAGAACTGAAACCTCAAAGATGTTAGAACTGAAACCATTTGCTTGTCTTTCATCATAACACTAATCAGCAACAACAATTAGCATTTATATATAGCACCCTCATGGAGGTAATGTCTCGGAGCAAAGGACCCATTGTTCAGTCAGTTGAGCCTTTGACTTGGTCCCAGAGGTTTAGCATTGAGAGGTGGGTCCTCTCAATCCTTCACTCTAATGAAGTAAGTGAGACTAATAATCTATTTTAGGGAATTACATAAGGTTTCCCTCTCATAATTATGACTTAGGGAGCTACCATACTGAGCTGTTCAGAATAAAAATAATAATCCTTGCATTTGATATAGCTTGTTTTCTATAATTATAGTGGAGTCCTGTAGCTCAATGGTTAGAGCACTCTCCTTGCAAGCGAGAGACCTGGGTTCGATTCCAGCCATGGCAAAACTTTGGGCAACCACATGCCTGATGATAATACAGTACCTCAAAAAAATGTTTTTATAAAATTGGTCATTTCAATCCATGACTGCTGTGTGCAATTGGTTGCCGCGTTTTGCCCACATGTACTGTATACAATCAACTCACTTCACGGTATATTCTGTGAAATGCTTTGAGACGTCTAGAAGATGCGAAAAGCGCGAAATCGCCATATCAAATGCAAGAATTATTATGATAATCCTCTCTGCCATATCTCCAATTCCTTTCTTCCTCATCTACTGTAATACTGCAGAAAAACGCTTTTGCCACAGGTTATCTTCAAGCTGACCACATTGTGGAACTCTTCATTTGAAATGTATTTTTCAATTGTTGGTGATTTCAATGTTTGTGCTCTATTTTGTGGAACCAATACTGCTAATACTCTTTCCTCTTTCTATGATATCCATAGCTTGACTCGTGTACCTGAGTAATCCCACAAATGAAAAGTGTCAGGGGATTCCCAGTAACCCATTTACTGGCCTAGAATAATTCATTGTTAGGATCAAGAGCTTTCTCAAAACAAAGATCTGAGGAACCAACATCATACTATGGATTTCTCAAAATACACTTTGCACAATACATTCAAGTAGGATAATGTTTCACAGAGCTGTAAAAAGGTCATCCCGTAGGGTGAGAAAAAGAGGGGTTAAATATGTTGAACAAAGTCAAAGAGAGATTATTGCATGATTTTGAATGGAGAGAGAAAAGATGCAAAGCAAAGGGATTTGGGGAGAGAGGTCTTGAGAGCAGGGATATAATGGCTGAAAGCTCGCCCACCAGTAGACAGATAGACAGGACGAGGATTAAGTAGGAGGTCCCAATTGGAGGACTGAAAGGTACAGGCAATAAATAAGGAGCTGGAGACTGGTGCCTGCTTATGTCTCTCTGGTGTAAGTGAAAGCACTCCTCAGTATCAATGAGGCTATTTGTGTTTTACCACTCCGGAAATAAGCAAGATCTTACACTAAACTTAAAAGGTTATTTTGCAAAGTACCAATAATTCAGAACAGATGACAATCTTCTTCAATAATATGAATAAAATTTGGTGTAATAGTTTTCAACGTAGACCTGAGCTTCACACTATTTCCAGTAGTCAGCTACCTGCTGAGATTAGAAATTCACAGTGTGAGGAATCACGCTCAACGTTGCGTACTAATTCAATGCATTACTTTCAGATTAAAGCACTATATTCCTGCAAAGGTAAAGCTTTCTTGGGGAGGAAGCAGTCTCATTCATATGAGAATGGTACTGCCGAGTACAGGAGGCCACAAGACATTTTTATAGCATTTATGTAAATTAAAAAAAATCATCTTTTCCTTTTGATGTAGCATTTTTCACATCAGGGGCATTTCACGGGATTTTTTGCAAAGTGTAGTTAGTGTGTTGGCAAAAACAGCACTCAATTTGTGTAAGACAAAGCCCCATCATGAAGTGACTAACCAATTTTATTGTTGGCCAAGGCACCAGGAGAAACTTTCCTCCCTATTTGAATTGTGCCATGGGATCCTTAACATCTACCTGAACAGGCACATAGAACTTCAGTTTAACATCTCTTCCGAAGGCTGCCTCCCCCAACAAAGTAGCACATATTGAGCACTGCAACAAAATGTCAGCCTAGATTGTGAGATCAAAGTTCTGATGTGAGTCTTGAACCCACAAACGTCTGGGTGAGAGACAAGTGGGCTGGCATAGACTGATAACAGTATTTCTACAAACAAGCAATGAAAGGTTTGCTTAAACATATTCTGTGGAAGCTTTATCCCTTTAAATTTCTGGAATTAAATGTCAGTAATTTACTCAAAGCAAAATCACCTGCTGTGCACATTCTGTGAAGTCGGGGTACCAGTTCACAGTTATATCATCATGAGACAAAGTAGGTGGATAACTTGAGTTTTAAACAAAACATATTCTACAGAGTGGATTGGATCATTAAGGGAAAACATGTATGGTAGTTGTAGACCAATCATAGAATCTTACGGCACAAAAGGAGGCCATTCAGCCCATCGAGTCTGTGTCAACTCTTTAAAAAGAGCAATTCAATCCCACTCCCCAGCTCTCTCCCCCTAACCGCCAAACCCGTTCTCCCTAAATAAATGTCTAACTCTCTTTTAAAAGTTTTATCGAATCGGCCTCCACCATCTTTTTGAGTGAAACATTTTCTCTTCACTTCCCCTCTGCTTCTTTTTGAAACAATTTTAAATCTGTGACCACGAGTCACTGATACACCCACCGGTGGAAACAGTTTTAGGTTAGTCAGAACTTCCTGACTTTTGTACTCTATGCCCCTATTTATAAAGCCTAGTATCCTGTATGCTTTTTTTTTAACAGCCTTGTCTATCTGTCCTGCTGCCTTCAAAGAATCACTTGCACAAAACCCCAGGTCTGTCTGTTCCTTCACACCCCTTAAAATTGTACTATCTAGCCTCTATTGCCTCCCCTCATTTTTCCTCCCAAAATGCATCATCTCACATTTCTCCACATTAAATTTCATCTGCCATGTGTCTGCCCATTTTACCATTCTGTCTATATCTTCTTGCAGATGGCTAGTATCCTGCTCACTATTCACTATTTTTCCTAACTTTGTATCATCTGCAAACATGGAAATGGTACTCCTTATACCCAAGTCCAGATCATTAATATAAATTAAAAAGAGCAGTGGTCCCAATACAGATCCCTGGGGGATGCCACTGTACACTTCCTTTCAGTCAGACAAACAGCCATTCACCACAACTCTCTGCTTTCTGTCTCCCAGCCAGTTTTGGATCTATGCTGCCACTGTCCCTTTAATGCCGTGGGGTTCTATTTTCCTTATAAGCCTTTTATGTGGCAATTTGTCAAATGTCTTTTGAAAGTCCATGTAAACTACATCAACTACGCAACCCTCGTTCACCCATTCCATTACCTCATCAAAAAACTCTACCAGATTTGTCAGGCAAGATTTGCCTTTAACAAATCCGTGCTGGTTTCCTTTATTAGCCTATATCTTTCTAAGTGAAGATCTATCTTATCCCTGATTATAGTCTCTAGAAGCTTACCACTACTGTTGCTAGACTGACTGGCCTGTAGTTCCCAGGTTTGTCCTTCTGCCCCTTTTTATATAGGGGAGTAACATTAGCAACCTTCCAGTCCTCTGGCACCACCCATGTGTCCAAGGAAGATTGAAAGATTGTGGTCTCTGCTATTTGCACCCATACTTCCCTTAGTAACCTAGGATGCATCCCATCCGAACCAGGCGACTTATCTACCTTCAGTGCTGTCAACGTTTTTAGTACTTCCTCTCTGTTTATACTTATCCTATCCATTTCCTCTACCCTCTCCTCCGGTACTGTAGCATTGGCTGCATTCTCTTCTTTTGTGAAGACAGATGCAAAGTACTCATTCGGTATGTGAGCCATGCCCTCTGCCTCCACAATAAGATTTCCTCCTTGGTTCAGTTGTTCCATCAACCTCTTCAAACAATTGGCTATTAATTTCAATTATTATCAATTGTAAACTGAGGCCTTCTCAAAGTAAGTAAGAGATAATCTGTTGGATGTTTTTAAAATCTGGATAACTCCAGAAATGTTTATTTGAAGATCTGAAGTCAGTCAATTCATTCTTTTCATTGTTGATCTAAAATACATTGCTAATTAACACTAATGCACAACTATTGATTTTTTTTAACCTTCTTGTCAATTTTATTGAACTCTGCTGGTCTGTCTTTGACTTTAACCGCAGGAAGCTTACTTCTAAATGTTATCTGGTATATTTGGCATAGTGAGGTTATTAGAGCTTTGTGTATTTATTTGTATGTGTTTCTCTGACCGCCTATGCATGTCACTCGCTATGCCTATCTAACCATGTGCATCTCTCTCTCACCCTCTCCTGTATTTACCTGGATTGGATCTCTCCAGCTGGTGTTGCTCAGGAAAACCCATTGATGTAATAACCTCACTTGTATGCATGTACACAACTCAAACTTTCTTTTCAACATCACAGGCCAGCTTCATTTGCATATCAGAGTCTGATGAAGATGAGCAGATTTCCAGATTGTCAGTGGGTGGTTACCTGATTATTTATTGTTATACAGTATTTTCTTCCATTCGATAGAGTGCTGGCATCAGGTCCACGAAGGAGGCAGCTTTCCATGACTGTGCATGGGGTGTGCTTGATAAGCCAGATAGGTATTTCTTGATATTAATAAAACCAGACAAATATTATTCTAGTGAAGATGTTATTATAACAAGGTGGATATTGGTTTTAATAAACCCAGTGAATCATTGCTAGAATTTTAAGGGCACAATTTAAACTACGGTATTAAAAAAGCTATTACACATACATTAGGATCTGAATTGAAGCTCTCAAGAGATACCAGCAGTAGAAATCCATTGTAAACTGCATTTGATCCATTAAAGCAAGATTAAAACTGGTGAAGACAAAACCGCACTGAAAAATGTCAAGTGCAAAATCTAACCCACAGTTTTCAGAGGAATTCCACCCACTCAAACGTAAAGAATTAGACTTTATGCAAAATGTAAGGGAATGTGAGTTGCTCCTCAGGCAACTCAAACTCCCGAAACTCAAATCTGGACCCCAAACTGTCGGACCCAATCCCTTAACAGCAAACACTCATGAGCAAGTCAGTTGACTGGAACACCAAAGGAAGGTGTGGACCCGATTTCTCACTCATGACCATCTGAGCAAATCAAGGGATCGGATCAAATCTCTGGCCCAGGAAAGCCTGGCATGAGCCTGGTGATGAAGATCTCAAGAACATAAGAATAAGGAGCAGGAATAGGCCATTTGGCCCCTCGAGCCTGCCCCGCCAAGGTAGATCAGTGTTCTAGTTTGTCCAATCCTCCTTGTGAGAGTAGATCAAACTCTTCAGATTAGGTTTCCTACAATCCCAATCCCAGCCAACAGAGGGTGAAGGGCTTGCAACCAGCTGCATCTTTCCCTCTACCAATAAATCATGGAGAGGCAGTTGATGATCTCAGACCTGATTGCCAGGAACTGCATAGCCCAAGGAGTAACAACAAACAACAACAACAACAAATTACACTTTTAGAGCGCCTTTCACGTCGGGAGGACGTCCCAAGGCGCTGCACAGGAGGCATGTGACCCGAGCTGCGAGGGGAGTGTTTGGGAAGGGGTGAAACACGAAGTGGAGGTCGAAAAATTCGGGGTGGAACAAAAGGCACGATCGAAGAGGAAAGTCTTCAAACCGGCCTTGAAAGAAGAAAGGGAAGAAACGAGTCGGAGGGATTGGGGGATGGTATTCCATAGGGTGGGAGCGAAGAAACTGAAGGCCCGGCCTCCGATGGTGGGGCAGTTCGGGCGGGGGGCTTGGAGCAGGCCAAGTCCTGTTGAACGGAGGGTCCGGGTGGGCTTGTAGGGGGAGAGTGAATTGGTTAAATAGGGCGGGGCAAGGCCGTGTAAGGCCTTGAAGGTGAGGACAAGGATTTTGAACTTGATCCTCTGGAGGATGGGGAGCCAGTGGAGACGGGCGAGGGTGGGGGTTATGTGGTCGCGGAGGCGGGTGCGGGATAGTACACGGGCTGCAGAGTTTTGGATGACATGCAGCCTGTGAATGGAGGAGCTGGGGAGGCCGACGAGGAGAGAGTTTCCGTAGTCCAGCCATGAGGTGATGTATGTGTGCACGAGTGTTTCGGCAGCGTGGGGGGGGTAAGATAATTGCGGAGCCTGGCAATGTTGCGCAGATGGAAATAGGCGGTGGGGGAGGAAGGAAAGTTTTTGATCGAACATGATGCCGAGGTTCCTGATTGGCTTTGTGAGGTGGAGAGTGCAGCCTTGGATGTTGAGGCTGGCAGCGCCCGATGTGCGGAGGCGCTGGCTTGAGCCAATCAGGAGGGCCTCGGTCTTACTCACGTTCAATTGCAGGAAGTTGTCCCTCGTCCAGGACTCAATGTCGGACAGACATGCTGTCAGAACATCGATGGTCTGGGGGTTGAGGGATGAGGCAGAAAGGTACAGCTGGGTGTCGTCTGCATACATGTGGAAATTTACCCCGTGTTTGCGGATGACATCGCCCAGAGGGATGACAATGAGAAGAGATTCTGCACTTGATTTTAGCCAAAGACGAAAGATGGTTCATTGAGAAGAAATCTCTTACAATGCAACAAACCTCCAGCAGTATATTGGCGTGTCAATCTAGACTGAGCATAACCTGTGACTGAGTCAAGAATGGTACCAACTGAACTAGACTGACACCTAATGTACAAACACAGTAATGGTGTTCTATCCATACTATCTAATTAACAAAATTGTTCTTGTTTTCTTAACTGAAGATGTAATCGCCAAAATGTCTCATTGTCGCAGGTTATTCCTAACAGTGCCCTATAATTAGCAACTTAATTATGTGCAATTAACACAAGCAGAGCCTGCAATTCTCCTTTAATACAGTACTGAAATTACAATTAAATTCTACACTCTACACTAGGGATAGTTATCCCATAAAAAAAGAAAGTGAGATAATCTAGGTGCATTTATGTTTGATTTAACCCCTCAAAGACACAACTTCAGAATAGCAGTCCTGCTATTCCAACTATCATTCTAACTTCTCTGAGCAAATTTTTCAATATCATGTCAATTGCTGCCATTATAACGGTTGCTTCACGCTGTGGATGTATATCTGCTAGAACGTGGATTGGTGGTAACCTGAACTCATTTCAGAAAGGAACCTCAGGTTGAAGTAATTGCATTTTGAAGACTGAACTCAACAGTAACTGATTGGCAATACATATGATTGGTTTGAAAATAGGCTGACATCAGGAACTAGTCCCAATCCAAGGGATCCCTTAGTTCACATCATCCAATTTTCTGTTATTCTCAGCAAATGGGATACTCAAAGGACAGAAATCCAGCGCCAAGCACTTAACATTGACAGTATATATCCCTAGAGGTTCCATTTCTCTTAATTCACAGTGTCAGCTGCCTTAAATTTCATTTATATTGCATACAAGAATAGATCTAGTGAAATAGTGAAGACAGCAAGAGATGAAGCAGAGAGGGTATAGAATCTGACTTTGTGTAGCTGTGCAGTGGAATGAAATTATTTGCAGGTGATGAGATAACAATTATAGAAGAGATGAGATGAAATCTGGAATGTTTCATAACAGATTCAATGTCACAAATTTATCCCTGATAATTGTAACAGCAGAAGCAAAATGAGCAAAAGTGAATTGACTGTAGTATTGCACAAGGATTGATCAATATGGTGCAATTGGGTGAATGGGGCTTGTAAAGTTAGATTTGTACTTTCATAAACGCTAAGAACAAAACTAACAGTATAATGAGGTACATGGTTTTAGGAATGCAAACTTTAAAGGTACGAGAGAATGCTGTGGAAAGTTCAACCAGAAAATAAAAGTTGAGAAAATAAATACATTTAAGACAATTTTAAGGGATATCATAATTGGTCATATTGAACCAAATGAAGATGATCCATGGCTACTTTTCTTCTGCTTTTTGATTTGTGTTTTTAAGAGACAAGATAAAGGTTTCTAAGCCTGAGTTGACTGGTTAGTTTTAACACGATACCAGCAGATCAATCAGATAACAATGACCACAATTCCTATCTGAGGTTCAGAGTCCTCAACAAATCAGGAAGACAGAATCAACAGCAACAACAGGGGCAGCCATGGCAAGTGATTTGTAGTTCCCCCGTCTGGACTCTGCATCTCACATTGAGGTTCATTTAGCTGATGGAATTGCCCATTGTGCCAATTCATGTTTGTTGACACTGGGCATCATATGAAGACGAAACGCTTATCCACCTTATGTCACCATGACTAGAACTATATGCAATGCTCCATCTGGTCAGTGCAAAGTGCCACTTGAGCATGACATCTGGACATCTAAACTCGACTCATTTATCAATATAGCCCAGCATCTTGTTTACCTTGTTTATTCCTGTCTCCCACGGTTTGGAGGCAGTGAGTGAAGAGACATCTAACAACAACAAATTACATTAAACTGGCAAAAACAAACTAACACCCTCGCTCTCCCTGAACTCTCCCTTGTAAACTTCTACACAGGTGGACAAAGAAACTAAGGCTACTCTCATTTTGATCAAAGGCTTTTTTTCAGGGGACAATAGAATCTTGGTAAATTGTCTGTGTAATCATTGTGACAGTGTGATAGTGTGAGAGAGCATAGATGTTTAGCAGGAGCTTTTGTATTACAACCTTTTATTTGCAACAAATAACAAGTTTTTAGGAGGGATCGATAAGAATATCATTGGACTAGCAACACTTCGCTGTACCTATTGTCTACTTCCATCCTCGCTTTACTCAAGGTAATCTGTAAAAGCAGGAATTCTGTCACTTCTGGCCTGGAACTGGAGAATGACTTGAATATCCTTCGAAACAATCCTGTTAAATGAAAAGCGCTAGATACATGCATGTTTTTTTAAGTCACACCTTTCCTCTTTGAGTCACATGCAGCGATCACCCTTTGCTAGATGTGAAGATGACTATCCTGCCCTGTAACACAAGAACCTGCATTTATATCATGTCCATAATAATTAATCCTTGTGCAAAAATTATTATTATTTATTTGATATAGCACTTTTCACGTCTTCTAGACATCTCAAATCACTTCACAGAATATACTGTACTTGACTGTATAATTATGGGCAAAATGCAGCAGCCAATTGCGCACAACAGTGTCCCACAAACAGTCGCAGATTGAAACGACCAATTCATTATTGCTTTTTTTGAGGGATTATTATTAGGCACATGGAGTAAGGAAACTCCACCCTAACAGGAGACTGAGGGAGATCAACCTACTTAAATTAATGATGAATGGATAAAATTGCTAAGCAGAGGTAGTGGGGTTGGCTATTGGGGATGAGAAAGCTATGACTATTTTTTGTCATTTTTATGTTTTTCTTCCCAGTTAGTTAAAGCACCCTAAAGGATCATTTCACCAACGGTCAGATCCATTCTTTCTGCTGTTATTCCACCCATGTGTGCATATTATATTATTATAAAAGTGTATGTGTGAATACTGTATGAATACTTACAATCAAAGGGACTTTATTGTCTGTATATACATGTAGGAATCAATCCCTGTAAAGTTAAAGTAAAGTAAATCTTGATACTTGGTAGATTGATGTGTGTGTTTGCTGTGTTAAATGACCTGAGTGATGTGGGAATATTTTTAACCATAATAAGTTATAACCCAACAGAATTAAATATATCACAATATAATAGGCTAATCCACACTGCAATTTTATTTTAAAAAAACAGGTTAAAAAGTTTAAATCTTTATAGAATTATTTCACGGTCACAGAGCAAACATACTGAGATGACCCCATGTACTTGGAGAAGCATTGGTTCACTTTGCTTATTAGTAATAAGACATGCAAGTACTGTACTTTCACTGTAGAATAACAGACACAGAAAATGTGAACACAAATCATTTATGAGTTGCGTTATAGTTTGACAGTTTTAAAATTCACAGGGCATTTTTTTTATTAAATATGGCTTGTGATGATATTCTAAAAGTTGGAACTAGAATGTATCTGTGGAAAAAACCCCCACCACTGTGATTGTTGAGGTGAGCTGTATCTACAGAAAGCAATTTGCACTTGTTTCAAAGAATCAGGCTGTTCCCACTGTCTGTCTGTAATTACTATATTCAGAGCTGTAGTGGTTGAAAGTAAAATGCGAGAACCACGAAGGTGACATTTGCTGTCAGGCAAGCTCCTGAGGCAAGTTCCAGCCATAGATTCAACCAAAGAGATAAATGTGTCCGTTAAACTAATGGCCCGAAAGTTGCTTTCCATACGTGTAGTGACATTCCCTCCTCACCCACACCTAAAGCAACATGAAATCTATATTCTCAATTAAAGATTTCTGTACATGATTGCATTCAGAACTGTACAATTGTGCCTCCAGGTAGTTTGTAGTATCTACCATTATAGGTTCACATTCACAACAGACAAGGCATCTTGGATTTAGATCTTGGATCCAACAAATTGCTGCAATGATTCTGAAAGGAATATATTTTAATGAGCTTCATAGAAAATAAATGCCTCCAACACACACACACATACACACACAGTCACAAAAAAACCTGCAACAAATTACATTGAGCAAAACATAAAAACTCGCCAATGGGCTTTAAACTAATAGGTCAAATCAAAAAGGAAACATATGATCTTTATTCAACTTCTTTTCATCTAGTCAATTAATTGCCTTGGTCTCAGCAGGTCTGCAATCAGCAATACACATCAGACTAGCCCAATTCAAACCCAATCCAAAACATCGTCGTCTTTGGATGAAACTGGGTATTTGCCCCGAAAAACAAGAAAGAAAACAACGATAAAATTACATTTTGTATAGGAAAAATAAGATACGATTCTCTGCTTGTTGGTGTATTTACTGGGAATTTCTCCCATTCAAAATGAGGTTGGCAAATTTGTCAAACAACAGAAATGTAATGTCTTAATTCCATGGAAATATATAAAGCTCACAACACAGAATTGGGTCATCGGGTCCACGTTGGTGGTAGGTCTCCTTCTACAGCCATTTGCTCTAATTCCTTTCACTGATATTTCTATGTATCCTTTAATACAGTCATATCTATTGCTTCAATACAGTATTTATTTTTCCCTAACAAAAATGCAAAAATACTGCAGATGGTGGAAATCTGAAACAAAACCAGAAGTTACTGGGAACGTTCAGCAGGCCAGGCAGCATCTGTGGAGAAAGGAAAGTGAGTCAACAGGGTCTGACGAAGGGTCATGGATGCAAGATGTTGACTCACTTTCCTTTCTCCATAGATGCTGCCCGACCGGCTGAGTGTTCCCAAGGGATTTCTGTTTTTCTTTATTTATCCCAATTGAATACAGTAATTAACTAAACTTCAACAACATTCGTGATAAAGCATTCTATTTTCTTTCCTTCATTTTTTCTGGTTATAATCCTCATTTCCTTATTATTGAGTCCTGTAGCTCAGAAGTTAGAGATCTCACCTAGCAAGCGAGAGGCCCGGGTTAGATTCCCAGCAGAGTGAAATGTTGGGCAAGTTTCCTGACTCCACACACCTCTGTTTACCTAGCAGTAAATAGGAATCTGGCTGTTAGTCGATTGGCAGATTGCTTTTCCGGAGGTAATAATTCCTTAAAAAAAATTGGTCACTTCACTCCACGACTGTTTGTGGGACATGGCTGTTCGCAATTTGCTGTCACATTTCGCCCACAAAATATACAGTCAATACATTTTACAGTATATTCTGTGGAGTGCTTTGAGGTGTCTTGAGTATGTGTGAAGAAGTGTGAGAAGATTGCCAACATCTCTCTGCCCAAGGCTTGGAAATACACTTCTCCCCATGAAGCAGTGATTCCACCTCTTGGGACTGCGAGCTATCACTGCCACAAAAACAACACTAACAACTTACATTCATATAGGGTCATTCACACGGTAGCATTCTCGGAGCGCTTTTCAATGGTGGAACTTGACACCAAGCCACGTAGAAAGAGGAGGTGACTGTAGGCACAGTTGAAGAGAAAGATCTTGAAACACAATCAGAAGACATAATTCTAACAAACCCCAACGCAAAATATGAGTTCCCTGAGTCTTAGCTCTTGCCAACCTTCCGGTATCTCTCAGGATAAACTGTACTTGCTCCATTCCAATAAAAAAACAGAAATCATACATATTTAGAATTCTCTTATCATTTGGTTTGGAGACTTTTAAGTGTGGTAATGGATTTCAGTGTATGTCATATCACCAGCTGACAAAATAATTATACTAAATGCACAAATCGCATTTTTTTTTCAAATTTTCAATTTGCCTAATGTCAGTGAAACTATTGTTGTGGGGAGTTAATCCACGGAATCTGCTTGCCTTGGTCTAATTTTAACGATCTCTATATAAATGGCCGTAATTATTTCTCAATAACTGGAATAAAAACGAATCGCGCTAGACTGGAAGAAAAGCATTTCCCTCTTGGTGCTGTTTGACACTGAAAACTGAAATAATTGGACTCCCGCTTTCACAGGTACTTTAACTCCTGAGGCAGAATTTCATCTCACACAGAGCATTGCTGAGGGAATTGATTCCAACAACAACAAATTGCATTTATTTAGCCCCATTCACATGTGAAGTCCTGGAGCGCTTGACGATGACGGAGTCTGACCCCGAGGCAGGAGAAGAGGGAGGTGGGAGATGACAGTCAGCACAATCAAAAAGAAAGATATTTAGGTAGGATTTCAACTTGAGGAGGAAGGAGCAAGGTGGAGGGATTGATATAGGAAGATCCAGAGCATAGTGGCTGAAAGCATGGCCACCGATGGTAGAATGGAGGTGAAGAGGGAAGAACAGAAGGCCGGAGACAACCGAGTGGAGGCAGCGGGTGAGGGAGACAGGGAGTCGTGGAGGGCAGTAGGCGGTAAGCAAGTCGGATAGGTAGGGAGGTTCAAGGGCATGAAGGGATTTGAAAACAAGTGAGAGGATCTTTAAAACAATCCATTGAGTAATTGGGATCCAGTGGAGCCTGGCAAGGACAGATGTAATGGAGGTACAGAGTTTTGTGCGGGTGAGAATCTGGGTGGTGGAGTTCTGAATTAGTTTAATTTTGTGTACGATTTAAGTTGATCTAACCAAATTCTACGGAAGAGATAGAGAAGCAACATCCAATTTCATATCCATTTTAATGTGTCCTTTCTATTGGTTCATCGAAAGGAATCAAAATATTGTTATATGTTTCTTAGTTCCATCACCCAAAGGAGTAAGAATCCTGGTGTTATAGAAACCTCCAATTCTATTATGGGATTCCCAATTCAATCATTTCTTCTTCCTCAATTCTATATTCTGATTCTGTTTCCAAATCGATCTCCATTTACACAGATTGTTAGGTGAACTTTTACCTATTGTCTTTCGTAAGATAGTTCATTTGCAAACGAAAATGCAACATAGCTCTCTATCATATTAAACCAGCTGCAGACGATTTTTCCATGAGAAAATGACTGATCAGGAATGAAAACAGTTTGTTGTTTATAAACAGTCTTGTGTTTCTTCTGCAAAACTAGTCAAAACCAGCTGCCATGATATGACATTAATCATATGTCAATATAAACATTGCAAATATAATTTGAGATATTATTTAACACTTTAATTACAGATTCTTACAAGCGGGGAAGCGGCGAAGGCATGGATGAGGGTTTCAACTGCTTTTGTTGTGAGATTTTGTCAGATTTCCCAGACGATTTTTGACTTCTAAACCTTTCACACTGAATATCAGAGCCATTCCACTCATATGTTGGGATTATAATAATAATAATCCTTGCATTTGATATAGCGCTTTTCACATCTTCCAGATGTTTCAAAGCGCTTCACAGAATATACTGTAAAGTGAATTGACTGTATATTTGTGGGCGAAATGCAGCAGCCAATTGTGCACAGCAGTGTCCCATAAATAGACGTGGATTTAAATGACCAATTTATTATTGTATTTTTCGAGGGATTATTATTAGGCGTGTGGAGTAAGGAAACTTGCCCAAAGTTTCACCTTATACTGATATTGTGTCTCTCTGCACCATGAGCATTTGTGATAGTGTGCAGCCCCAGTCTTTATATTTAAACATCCAGTGTTTGCCAGGTTTTATTTCTACACATGTTTGTTGGTAACTTAATGTAACTTAATGGCGTCAGTTCAATTGTGCAATCTCTATGGAGCAAAATACCCAGAGGCTCTAGCATTATTGACCGAAGTTCATTGAAAAAACAGCAATAACATTTATGAATTATATTAATGATATCCAATTATTTTCAGTGATTTCCAGTTCCATAATTAAGTGCGCCAGTATGTATTCCTTTGCACTCTCAGCTTTGCACATGGGTTACATAATCTACATTGATAGACTCCACGTAACTGAAACTCAAAACTCCAAGCCATCCATTGACTTGTGAGCATCAGCAAAATCATCAGAATAGGATATGTTAGAAAGAGCATGCAAGCAGTTCAAGGTAGATGACAGATGCTACTGCTTCATGCTCACAACCAGGTAAGCAGTTGATATCTGGAGCATGCTGTCCACAAGATATCTGTAAATTTAGAAAATGAATCGTGCAGCTCCTTTGGTTCTTTAAACTGTGGAATAGAATATTTCAGATGGAAAACAATGCAAAGGGTATTCAAATAAAAATGAACCACACCACAGATTAGCTTTACATCTGGCAATCAATTCTTCCTTTTATTGTACTCTACGAACGCTCTCCATTCTAATAACATGCGTTAATTCTTTACCCTCCATCTCCAATGTTCCCTGTGGAGGATAAGGAAATAAAATGGAGAATGTTACTCAAAGTACTGCAGCTTTCATTTAATTATTATTCTTTCCACAGACCAATGTGTCCCATTTACCTTTGTCAGTTGGTTGACCAAATAATCTTGCATAATAGCAGTGGTTAAGTTCCTTTAATAGGCCAGTGGGAATACTGTGCATTGTATCCTTAAATACACTGAGACACCCAGCAGTGCCACAGAGACACCCAGCAGTGCCATAGATAAACCCAGCAGCAACTGGCAATTTAACTACCATGTTTCTACATCAAAAATTGAATGAAATAAAGAGCTTTCCCTTCACTAAGTTTCAGACTGAGATACAAGAATGGCACTTTAAGCTGAATTATTTGACAGCCCAATAAGCATTAAAGATTTAAGGTGCTTTTTCTCAACTTAGGTACTTAACTTAACACAGTACTCATTTATTAATCTTATTGTGTGTGCAAGAGAAAGAGAAGCTGTGTGTATGCAGAGTCCCATAGCATAGTGGTTAGCAGGCTCATCTCGCAAGCAAGTAAGACCAGGTTCAATTCCTGGGTGGGGCAAAACCATAGGCAAGTTTCCTTACTCCATATGCTTCTGTTTACCGACAGTAAGTAGCTCATGGGACACTTTGTGCGCAATTGGCTGCAGCGTTTCATCCACTAAATATACAGTCAATTCACTTTACAACATATTCCATGAAGCGTTTTGAGATGTCTCAACGAGATAAGGTGCTATATCAAATGCCCTCCACTCCTCTGCACCCCCTATTTCTCTGACCTCCTCTCACCTCAAAACAGCATTGGTTGCCTTTGCTCCTCTGGATCTGGTCTCCTCCTTCTCCTCCAAATCCTCCACTCCACCATCGGCGGCCGTGCCTTCAGCCACTGCGCCCCGAAGCTCTGGAACTCCCTTCCTCACTGCCTTCACCTTGCCCCCTCTCTTCCTAGTTTCAGGCCTTAGCTAAAGACCTATCTTTTCGACCGCGCCTTCAGTCACCTTTTTCCCCTTGCCCCTGGCTCGGTCCCGGGATCCGTTATTGTGAAGCACTCTGAGACGCCACCCGGCATGGAGGGCGCTATATATATATATATCCATATATATCTAAGTTGTTGTTGTTTATTAACAAAATGGGTTTACAGCAAATTCAAATAATTGAGATTTAAAAATAATAAAGTTTACAGCAAAATGATGATTGTTGATCAAGAAGACGTATCTTGGCTACTGACAGTCATTGGCAGTATCATCCAAACTTGTGTCTTCAAGCTATTGAAAACAGATAAAGTGTAATGAAGCAAGCTCACAGACAATAATAACACAGACTGGACAAACAACGGGCAGCTTGCCAATCAATGTGCGCAATGGCCAGCTTCTTCTTTAGCTTGTTAAACTTCAGCAATACCCCAATGCACATTCTGGTGTGCTCAAGCGTGAGTTTGTTTCAATCTGTACCCAGTACTTTCCAGGATTAGGTAAGCAGGATGCATCCCTCCAGAGAGAGTGCAGTCCATTGCAGACAAACCTAAATTTGTATGCACACATGAAACTCACAGTAGTTTGTGTTTGGATAGTCTTAAGCATAATGTTCGGTTTCTGTGTCTTTTAGACACCTGGCTGACCAGAAAAAGAAGACAATTTATAACTGCAATCTGATTTCTCGCTCCACCTTCAATAAAGCGTATTCTTAAAATGTCTCCTCTGTACCCATTGTATTTTGTGATTGTTAATGTGGAGTTCCATGTATTGGTATGAACATAGACAATCTATCTGCTTGATGCACTTGATGCATGATGAACTTCTTCAATGAAGACCAAATAAGTGTAAAATAATTCCACTGATGAACTGATTATCAGTAGATTCCTGGAAATAATAGTTGGCAACCATGTTAGAATTCTATATTTGAGCACTCTCTCAATAGTTGAATTGGCAAAGTGCTATACTCAATATAGTAATGAGTCACACCATCAGGAAGTCTTTGCTTTCTCTGCAGTGAGTTTGCTGATCTCTGGCAAGTTGTCAGTTGGAGTGTTATAATCGTTGTTAATGCCGCTTGGCTAGAGAGATATTAATTAAGTTGGTGGGGGGCTAGGCTTAGGGATAGAGTAGTGACCATTTCTAATCACTTCACATGAGGAAGAAAGGGAAGAGAAAGGTATGGGAGTGAGTCAAGAATGGAGGAAGACTGGTGTAGATACAAACACCAGCAAGGTCTGGTTGGGCCGAGTGGCCTATTTCCATTCTGTACATTCTTTCTAAATATTTGTAAACCCATTAGCTCTTACTCGAAAAGTACACATGTGGAATGCAGGGTTGAGCTCAAGCTATTGATGCTTTCCACAGTCGAACAGCCTTAAGGCACAATTTCTAGCAAGATTCCTTAATGAGATGTCAGTAATTTCAGCAACTTGTAACTTAACGAGACAGCCAAAATCACATCATGTGAACCTCGGGAACTTTGCTCCGGCTCAATCAGTTTTCAGAGCAAAGTTCCCACCGTGGGTCAACATGACTTGCTTGACATGATTCATTTACTGGAAGGAATCACCACTCACATTCCCTGTTAATGAATCCAATTTGAAATAATCACAAAATAAGACAGCAATGTTGTGTGACTCATAGGTGAGAGGAGGTAAAGTACTAGTGGGCATCTAGCATTCTCAGTGAGAACTGGATTTACCATTGTTCTTAGTATGATAAAATACCTGATTGTAGGCAATTGTTTCAGAATGAATGTTAAGAAATAAGAACATGAATAGAATAAGAAAGAAAATGTTACCAACCATCTGATGCGATGTAATCAGTAAGTTCTATCTAAGAGCACAAGGTTATAAACGCTCTTATAAATCACAAGCTTTCACAAACAAGACAAAGTCCAAAGTATTCAGGTCAGTAACTAATCGAACTGAGAGAAACACAGAGACGAAAAATCAGAGACTGCACCATGATCTACAGACTGTCAGCCTTCACACATGTCCTTTTCTCACTCCCACCATGGTTTATTTTCTTTGGAATATTCCTCCCAGTTGTTCTGCTTCTGTTGCTCGTTATTGTTTACCTGAGATTGAAACTATCAGAAGGTAAGTTATGGAAAGTATTTGATTGAACGTCAAAAATGTCAAAGGAGAAAAGGAAAGTGATTGGCATCAGATCATTCTGAAGACTCTTATTCTTATAGATAGCAATCATTCTAAAATAAGTCAATGTGGAAGAAGGGATTCAAATCCCATTCCTGCAATCAGAATGGTATGAAATAGAAAAATGGGGATCTTTCAATCATTAACCGAAGTGGTTGTAAACAATGTATAAACTTTCATACAGCTATTTATCGCCATGTCGTCTTTATTGCATCTCAAGGGGCACACAAAAGTTTACTATAACTTTTCAAAATCAGATATTTGTCTCTACTCCAGGCACTGTTCTTTACTGATCCCCCCCCCCCCCCCCCCACCAGCACTGTTCTTATGCTGAGAATTCCACCAGCCCACCCCACATCCGACATTGTATGCAGTAAAAGCTGAGTGTGGGTCTGTGACCAGTTGCTGCCCTCTGTAGTTAATGGTCAGAAAGTGTAGGACCACAATGCAGTGATTCACTTTTTTTGTTCTGGTTTGATATCCATTTTTAATTAATTCATAGTCCCCTCTTCAATGGTCTCTGGATTGTACAGCATTCCCAACAGGCAGAATGCTGCCAGTCCCCTACATTAACTCTTAGGTTAAGGTGCCTGGATAGAGCCACTCAGGTGCAAGAGCGGCTCTATCCAGGCACCTCAGTTGCTGATTCTTTCCCTGTGCAGCACACTCCCCCAGGAGTGTCTGTGATGACTGGCAGCACCAGGGAACTGAGCCTCATGAATCCTGATGGGAGGCATAGGCTTTAGTCATCCATAATTTAAAGTGTTGCATTTATAAATACTAGACCTCAATTGCTGCAAATTCATGCACAAGTGTTGGAGTGTGAGGCTGTTAAGATTTGGAACTGACATAAAATAGAGAGTCAGATCGACAGTGATCTGTTCAGTGGTCGACTGAACTAGTTGAAATTTATGCTGGATGATTGCTTGAAGAAATATGGAATTTCCGTTAGCTCTTCAAATAGAAGCTATCTATTTAGTGTGAGCTTTTAATCCTAGAATTCGATAATAATCCTTGAATTTTGGCATAGCGCTTTTCCCATCTTCTAGATGTCTCAAAGCGCTTCACAGAATATACAGTCAAGTGAATTGACTGTATGTTTGTGGGTGAAACGCGGCAGCTAATTGCACACACCAGTGTTGTGGTTTGAAATGATCAATTTTATATATTTGTTTTGTTTGGAGGGATTATTATTAGGTGTGTGGAGTAATGAAACTTGCCTAAGGTTTCTCTCTGACCTGCCTGGATTCGAACACAGATCTCACGCTTGTAAGATAAGACGAGTGCTCTAACCACTGAGCCAAAGGACTCCACGGCTTTAATGCTTTGGAGTAAGTCTAATCTATTGGTCAATAGCAGCTACATATGGTCTGGAATTCTTATTTAAAGGATTGCAAATTGTATTGTATGTTTGTCCAGTGTCTTGACACGTCCTCCCAACAGGAAAGGTGTTACACAAATGTAACTTTTTATTGTTGTTGTCACCTTCCAATTTCCTGCAATTTCTCCTCCCAACAGTGGAGTCCTCTAGCTCAGTGGTTAGAGCACTCGCCTCGCAATTAAGAGACCTGGGTTCAGTTCCCAGCAGGGTGAAATGTTGGATATGTTTCCTTACTCCACACGCCTCTGTTTTACCTAGCAGTAAGTAAGAGCCCAGTTGTTAGTCGAGTGGCGGATTCGCTTTTCCGGGGAAAATAATTCCTTTCAAAATATTGCTCACTTCAATCCACAATTGTTTGCCCGCCACCACTTTACCCAATTAGTTGCCACATTTCACCCATAAAATATAGTCAATTCACTTGCATGGTATATTCTGTGAAGTGCTTTGTGATGTCTTGAAGACAAGATCAAATGCAAAGATTATTAATGTCTCCATCAAGTTAAATGCTAATGGGTCACCAATAGTTGAAATGTTACCTTCCTGGTTTGCTCGTCTCTATCCTGGTTGATCTTGCTTCTGCAGTTATATTCCTCTCCCCTCACACTCTTCAATTATTTCCTTACCATTGCTACTTCTCCTCTGCCGAGCTTCACAGGTCCACTTTTGCAAAGCTTTCTATACTCTCTTAGCCCCATCTCATGGCCAACCTGTGCAATCAGACCTGTATCAATATTTTGCTTGGTTTTATATGTACATTATCTGATTTCACAAGTTTCTCTAACTGATGGCGAAAAATGATTCATGGCGTGTTGGTGAATTAGCAATTAGAAATAGCAAGAGGCAGTAAAATCAGGATATAAATTGGAAGAGTAAAGGGGAGAGGTTGAGAAATGTTTCCCCGTATTGTAAGTGTTAATTTAAATGTGTGGCCTTGTGGTGAACTAAGGACTGACACAAACTTTGTACAACAATATAAAGGCTTATTAATTCAGATTAGTAGTAGTGATAAGTAATTAAAACAATACTTCACAATAATGCTTACATATCAACGCATAGTTCACAATGATTTAAATTGACCTAACCAAATGCTGTGGAAGAGATGGAATAGCAATGTCCAATTTGATGTCCATTTTAATCCAAATACTGTATATGTCCATCAAATGAATCCAAGTATTGGTGTATGGTTTCCAGTTCAATATCACCCAAAAGTATCCAGGTATGATTGGATGTGCAATTCAATAGCTTGAAAGTACAGTATTCAGGTATTATGGCACGTCCATTTCTATTATGGTACATTCAATTCATTTCCTCTCCTTATTCAATTCCTTCTTACAATTCACTTCCGAATCCATCTCTGTTTACACCGTTCGTTAGATGATCTATTGTCTTTTGCAACATGGTTGCTTTGTAAAAATAAATGCAACTCTCTCTCTCTCTCTCCAACTGCAAACCATTTTTCCATGAGAAAATGGCTGATAAGGAATGAAAACAGTTTGTTGTTTATAAAAAAAATTATCCTCCTTGAGAAAGTATCTTCATCAAAGCTAATCACAACTTGCTCCCCTCATAATAAATTGATCATACGTTTCAAATATATAAACATCACAAATATAATTTGAGATATTATTTAACACTTTAATTACAGAATCTTACAATCCACCCTGATATGGGTTAAGTGACAAACGTAAATCTACTTTTATTAGTGTAAAATCAGTACCATTCTGTTCCATCTCTCTCACCGCACTTGATATTAAGAACATAAAGACATAAGAAATGATAGATGAAAAAAGACTGTCTATCCTTTCATCTTCCTGGTAGTCGCATGTGTATATGTCCCAAACTACCTATGTAAATACATCTCCAACCTATTTAAAAAATGTTATGATTCTTAAAAATTCTAAAAAAATTTACATCATTGTTTTTCCAATGCATAATCCAACAACCTCA
This sequence comes from Hydrolagus colliei, assembly GCA_035084275.1. Lineage (NCBI taxonomy): Eukaryota > Metazoa > Chordata > Chondrichthyes > Chimaeriformes > Chimaeridae > Hydrolagus > Hydrolagus colliei. The sequence continues at coordinate 11,515,488 of CM068744.1, read as the reverse complement.
GTAAATCATTATTAACAATTATACACAATCCTACAGTATCAGGGGTTTATTAGAGCATAAACGTTTGTTTTTTTTGCACACATTACTATTGAAGCTGAAACCACTTAAAAGGGAATTGAATCACCATTTAAATGTAGCATAGGATGGGGATAGAAGAGGGAATTGGGATTAATCAGACCGTATAATTTGAACAATGACTAAAAAAAATAAAGTTTGTTGTTTTGCGGTTATTTGAATTGTACAAAATTGATCAAAAAAGAGCTTGCAAAGTCATTAATCTTCCTGAAATGGCCCATTATAGATTTGGAATACCTTGTATATATTGTACGTTGACTTAATATAGACAGAAATTACTGTTCTGGTTCCCATATTTTGATTTTTCTTGAGAGAAAAAAAGGTCCGGAGTCGTAGCATCATACACTAGCATCATGTATGAAGTAAACTATTGCTTTTTGATGAATACAAGTCACTGCATGGTCTACTTATTTACAAACATTAAGACATTCCAAACACATTCAACTTAAATTATGGATTTATGAATGTATTTATTGCTAAACCTCAAAAATCCACTAAAGACCTAACCGTAATCCCAAGCAAAAGCTGTAATTAAAAGCACTTGATTCATTTGTATCTGTCCAGTTATCAACACAAATACAGATTACAAAAAATACGCTTGTGATTTGTCTGTATCCCTGGTCCCAAACTGAACATCTTAAAATATTCTTCTGCAATCTGTTACTAAATACAGTAGTTAACAGACCAGTTCCCAAACCAGATGGCTGCAGATTTCAAAATGTGGCTGTCCATTACTCAAACCGCCAGTCACAGCTCTTTTCCTTTAATTAAAGCTGCTTAGAATGGAGATACAAAGATAATAAGGTCCACCACTAATCCCAATGCTACAGATCCAGATGGAACAGTAATCTGAACCCCGGGCAATCTATAAACCTGTATATGCATTTGAATGTATTAAATTGTCTTATAAAGTGCGAGAAAAAAAAAATGCTGACATTGCATATTTCCACATCTATGTGTAATGTTAGAATGTTTATTTTGCTGCATTCTTTGTAAAATACCATACTGCTCTTTGAATGTTGTAGTTGTAATATGTATTTCTTAATGTCTGCATTATCCACCTTGTTCCCCCCCCCCCCCCCCCCCCACACACACACACACCTACTAGTAGATTTCTCTTGGGGGTGTCTGATACAAGCTACAACTCATCGCCATGATACCTACGCATAGAAATTCCCATATATGAAACAGAAAGTGCACTCTCTCCCAGGAGGGACACATCCTACTTATCCAATTCTGGAAAGCATCAGGTGTAGGCTGGCAAGAACCAAGGCTTGGGGACCCCAATTTCGGCACGAGTGGAGCTTAACCTAGTTAGGACTGTGGCTTTAAGGCTTAACAAGAGCTGAGTGGAAGAATCCCTGCTGCTAGTGACTGGTCTGCCCCTCCAAGTTCATCCGGAAAAAAAATCTTACTGGGTGGAGTTGAGAATGCCCACAGACTGAAACCTCCCAGTTGAAAATCAATCTTTTAAAATGGAGCCTACTCGTGGGAAAATCTAGGGTAGAGGAAGCAATTCCATCTTGCTAAATTGATATCAACCTGATCACTCCCAGTGACATTAAATATTAAAATCATAAAAGAAACCAGGCAGCACAAGTTTGTTCCCCACAGTTAATTTATTTGACAAATTATAGAGGTCGCTTTGAAAATCTTCCAAATCTCTTGTGAATGTGTAACAAAATAATTTGTTACAATAATTACTGATTACACTAATTACTGTATACCACTGTCTGCTGTATTTATATCATGTACAAATCATGCCATGTCATTGTTTCATATATATTGTTTTGTCAACAGTAAATAATGAACTGGCTCATCATTTGAAAGACACCGAGAACTGCTCCAACGCGTACAAGCGTCAGCAATCAAATGGGAACAAACCTAGAGTCCGGAAATGAAAGGATTCAAAATTTATTGCTTAGGATTGTTAAAAATAATATTTTAATCTAGCCATCCGCATTAGGAGCAGCAAAGAGGTAAAGACTGATCGGCCAATTAACCATTGTGGCTTTGACAAATGCTACAGTAGCAGCAAATAATACTTTCCACCACTGACTCATCTAAGACAACAGTATTTCTCGACAAGATCCCATAATCAGAGAGGCTTTTAGAATTCCCATCAACTTCATCTTGCGTCGGAGCAATGATCCCTGTGGGATGACATGAACATCCTTAGTTGCAAGAAGGAGTCCCTATTACAATGATATATTCCTTTTAAAATTGTTTAGAAATAGAAAATTTGTCTAAATTTTAATGAATTTGTTTTCTTAATATATCTGTTTAATAATAGCTTTCAAATGCATTCTTTAATATCTTGTGACTAAATAATGGCTATAATCAGCAATTATTTAAGAATAGATAGTAAACCACCAATTTTATTTTACTAGAAGCTGATTTGTAAAATAACATCAGTAGTTTCATGATAATGGCTAGTGATGGTACTGTGGTCTGCTGTATCTATACCATGTCGAGATTATGCCATGTTATTATTTCATATACTGTATTTTGTTGCTGCCATGTTATTAATCCACAGACTGGAGAAAGCTAAATACCGTATGTTACTAACATTATTTTATTTCTTCCAATTTTTTTATTTGGAAAAATTAAAGTACAAGTCTTCCATAGAATTATTGTATATATTCACTGAAATTCTGTTCGTAGACCTCTGCAGTTTTGTGTATAAAACTTTAAATTTCTTATGGCATTTCAATAGCAAGCATGAAGAGCCTAATTTTTGCAGGTTAATCCTTTTAGATTCAGATAGAACAATTACACAAACACATGTTTATACTTTAATCCAGTCACGCATTCATTGTGTTAACTTTCTATTTGCAGTTTTCGTCTTTGTCGAGGGTATTTAAAAAATTAGCATATGCAGATTGATACAAATCAGTCAAAATGTTTCAATAACTTGTATTTTTATGGCGCCCTCCACACCAGATAGTCTTGGAGCGCTTCAGAGTGGCCGAGCCTGAGCCCGAGCCCGTGGGGAGGGGGAAGGTGACTGTAAGCGCAGTTGAAGAGAAAGGCCTTCAGGCATGACCTGAAGATAGGGAAGGAGTGGGTGAGACGAATATGTTGAGGGAAGGAGTTCCAAAGTTTCAGGGGGTAGTGGTTGAAAGCATGGCTGCAGATGATGGAGCAGAGGATTTGGGAGACAAGGAGGAGGCTAGAAACAACAACAACAACAATTTACATTTATAGAGCGCCTTTCACGTCGGGAGGACGTCCCAAGGCGCTGCACAGGAGGCGTGTGACCCGAGCTGGGAGGGGAGTGTTTGGGAAGGGGTGAAACACGAAGGGGAGGTAAAAGAGTTTGGGGTGGAACAAAAGGCACGATCGAAGAGGAAAGTCTTCAAATCGGCCTTGAAAGAGGAAAGGGAAGAGGCGAAACGGAGGGATTGAGGGATGGCATTCCATAAGGTGGGAGCGGAGAAACTGAAGGCCCGGCCTCCGATGGTGGGGCGGTTCGGGCGGGGGGCTTGGAGCAGGCCAAGTCCTGTTGAACGGAGGGTCCGGGTGGGTGTGTAGGGGGAGAGTAGATCGGTTAAATAGGGCGGGGCAAGGCCATGTAAGGCCTTGTAGGTGAGGACGAGGATCTTAAACTCGATCCTCTGGAGGATGGGGAGCCAGTGGAGACGGGCGAGGGTGGGGGTTATGTGGTCACGGAGGCGGGTGCGGGATAGTACACGGGCTGCAGAGTTTTGGATGACCTGCAGCCTATGAATGGAGGAACTGGGGAGGCCGACTAGGAGAGAATTTCCGTAATCCAGCCGTGAGGTGATGTATGCGTGCACGAGTGTTTCGGCAGCGCGGGGGGTAAGATAGTTGCGGAGCCTGGCAATGTTGCGCAGATGGAAATAGGCGGTGCCGGTCAAGGCGCGGATGTGGGGGAGGAAGGAAAGTTTTTGATCGAACATGATGCCGAGGTTCCTGATTGGCTTTGTGAGGTGGAGAGTGCAGCCTTGGATGTTGAGGCTGCCAGCGCCCGATGTGCGGAGGCGCTGGCTTGAGCCAATCAGGAGGGCCTCGGTCTTATTCACGTTCAATTGCAAAAAGTTGTCCCTCGTCCACGATTTCGATGTCGGACAGACATGCTGTCAGAACATCGATCGTCTGGGGGTTGAGAGATGAGGCAGAAAGGTACAACTGGGTGTCATCCGTATACATGTGGAAATTTACCCCATGTCTGCGGATGACGTCGCCCAGGGGGAGCGTGTAAAGGGTGAAAAGAAGGGGACCGAGGACAGAGCCCTGAGGGACGCCGTGGGAAACTGCGAGGGTTTGAAGAAAAGCCATTGGAAGAAACAAAATGTAAACGGTGGGTCAAATAAGAATGGAACCATTCAAGGACTGTGCCTTGAAGGTTGAGGTGGGAGGGAAGACGTTGAAGGAGGATGGTGTGATCGACTGTGTCGAACGCAGCAGACAGGTCAAGGAAGACGAGGAGACAGAGGGAGCCCTGGTCACAGGCGGTTAGGATGTCATTTGTGACCTTAACCAGGGCAGTTTCTGTGCTGTGGATTGGGCGGAAACCTGATTGGAGGGGTTCAAGAAGTGAGTGATTTGAAAGGAAAGAGCGGAGCTGGGAGGCAACCACTCTTTCAAGGACCTTGGAAATGGGTCGATAACTTGATGGTTGCGACGCATCAAGGGAGGGTTTCTTCAGGATAGGGGTGATGGTGGCTGTTTTAAGGGAGGTAGGGACGGTTCCTGAGGAGAGGGAAAGGTTAATGGTGTCAGAAATGAGCGGGGCTAACAAATGGAGCTGGGTGCGGAGGAGGGGGTGGGGATGGGGTCCAATGAGCACGTGGTGGGTTTCATGGAGGTGATTGATTTTGTGACTGAAAGCGGGGTGGTGGGGTTGAAAGTGTGAAATGGAGGGTGAGTAGGGATTGAGGTAACTGATGAGGGCGCGGAGGTGGAGGAGTGGTGGTGGGAGGAAACCGCAGAGCGGATTTTCTCAATTTTGGACTCGAGGAAATCCAGCATCTCCTCGCAACGAACGTTTGAGGAGAGGATCTGCGAGGTGAGGCGTGGGGGGCGGAGGAGCTGGTTGGTGGTGGCGAAGAGGAGACGATGGTTGTCCTTCGCTTCCAGGATTATCCTGGAGTAGAAGGCTGATTTGGCGGTGGCTAGGGCGGAGCGGTAAAATTTGATGCGGTCCAGCCAGATTTGCCGGTGGACCGTGAGGCCAGATTTGAGCCAGGTGCGTTCAACTGCTCTCACTTGGCTAAAGAAAGGTGGGGGAGCAGAGGAGTGGAGGGTATCAAACACAAAAGTGAGGATCAAATGCCTTCTTAAAATCTAAATATACCATATCTACTGGTTCCCCCCTATCCAACCTGCTAGATACATCCTCAAAAAACTCTTAAAAGATTAGTTAAGCATGACTTCCCTTTTGTAACGCCATGTGGGACATTTCCAACAGATACTTTATTGAGTTTAATCCTCTCCTCTTTTCTGAAGTCAGTGTTCTTTGATCCTTTTAAATAATCTCTCTGATGTCACTTTATATTCAGTAATTAGTGGCATTAAACTGAATTTCTACTTTTGGTTCTACGTCTAGGGTAAATAAACTTGGGACTGTTGTAATTAACTATTATTCTTTCATTAATCAATCCTTTTTACAAAAATTAAGCATTTCTTTAATAATTGAAAACATTTCAAACAATATTTCAAATTACAATTCCTTACTTCAGAAACTAGCACGATAGTTGTTTATGATACGAGGCAAATTAGAAAATATTTAATTGATATGTTCCAATCTGCCATAATAACATTCAGATATATTTATCTTTATTATAGAAGCAAAATAATGCAAGCAGCTGCAATTAAATATAAAAGCAGCACAAATCACAGTGCAACCTGCTCCTTACAAGGCTTACAGGAAGAGGTTTAAGAAATGTGATTTGCTTCCAGGCAGTAGAACTTTTCACAAAGAACTTACCGCATGGAATTAGGCCAGTTGGCCCAATCAGTTTGATATAGTGTTTATACTCTTACGAATTTTCATCCCTTGCTTATTCCTTTCCCATACCCTTCTGCTTCCCTTTCCCTCGTATGAACATTCAGCTTTAGTTTCCTCTTATATATTGGGTATGAATCTAAGACCTATGGATTCCTGTGGTCCCTTAAATATTCTTGGGCATAGATGACATGAGAACAAAAGCACTGATTTCATGTTAGTTACAGAGGTGATTGTATGACCAGCTTTGTTAATATTAGTATAAAACAAAAACATTTTTGAGCATGCTCGAGGTTCTCATGAGCAGAATGCTGCCACCAGGCAGTATTTTATTCTTGAAATGATATACTTCTACACATCACTGTACTACAGGACTGATGTGATTTCATTCCCAGCAGTATAATGATAGCTTTTAAAATTAAAATTACATTTTCTATGCAACAAAATTACATTTGTAGAGCGCCTTTCACATTGGGAGAACGTCCCACAGCACCGGAACAGTCAGGGGTCAGGATGCAAGCATGGGTGGGTGTGGGGGTTGAGATGAGGGAGGGAGGGCAGAAAAGGAGGTTGGCTAAATACACGGTCGAAGAGGAGGGTCTTGAGATCAGTCTTGGAGGAGGCAAGGGAGCACTTCTATAGTAAGCAATACAGAAAATAAACTGCAAATGAGTCTAAAATGTCAAACTGTAAATAATCTGAAGTGATTATAATAATAAAGAATAATCCTTGCAATTCATACAGTGCTTTTTACATCTTCTAGATGTATCAAAGCGCTTCACAGAATATGATGTAAAGTGAATTGACTGTATATTTTGTGGTGGAAAAGCAGCAGCCAATTGCGCGCAGCAGTGTTCCACAAACAGTCGTGGATTGAAATGACCAATTTTTAATAGATTTTTTTGAGGGATTATTATCAGAAGTGTGGAGTAGGGAAACTTGCTCAAGGTTTTGCCCTGCCTGAATCAAACCCAAGTGTCTTACTTGCAAGGCGAGTGCTCTAACCACTGAGCTACAAGACTCCACAAAACTGTTGGGAGTTAAAAGAAGAACAAACTTATTTAAATGAAATTTATTTTCAACAGCATTACAGGCAGCAAAAATATCACTCAATACAACTTTCAAGCTGCTAAAGTACTATTTTGCTTGTTTTCCTATACACATGGCCAAAAGCATAATGACACAGTCATCAGGTTCAGTACAGTCTTCAAACAAATGCTAAGCAAAATATTCTGCCATATTATCTACAGAAAAGACCATCACATATTAAACAAATCATTTTTCTTCAAAATCTCCTGGAAACATTAGGCAAAGCAATCAAAAATGTAACACAATTTGCTCATCAACAGCTATACTACACAGCTTGAGTTTTCATATTAAGAGCAAGAATTTAAAAGAATTTATAGAAATGTATTCAATATAGTGATTTGTTTTTAAATTGAGGAAATATGATTTAAAGGTATTAAATCTGAAGCTGCCTAGAAAGTTATACTTATAGAACTGGTAAGTAAACAGAAAAGTGCTCCTTTTCAATATGGATCTTCCAGTTCTGTCAATGACTAAGAAAATAGTATGATAAATGGCACTCTAGTGCAAAATATTTAATGGAATGTTTGCTTGGCATTAGGTCCCCTGCAAATGTCCGCCATAATAGATGTGCCCAAAAGATGCTTTATAAGCAAACCTGATTCCTTTAAGCTGACACATTGAGTGTAAAAAGACACTAGAAAGTCTGATCCAAGTCTTTTCAGAATACTCTGTTCACAGTACTTGATAACTACATAATCACACTTAAAACCTACAGGTTTCTTCAATTCAGGTTTCAACACATTCACCTTATTCAGTTTTCAAAAGTGAGACACTTACTGTAACTAAATTAGTCATAATATTCTGTACATAATAGTTTATCTTATACAAGGAATCCTGCTTTTAGTTTTTTGTAATATTTGTTTTTGATCAATAAAATGTAATAATGTGTAGAAATGGTAGGTTAATCAGAAAACATGCTCAAGGAAACATTAGATGCGAGGGAATTATCTAATTACAGGCTAACTGTTCAAAACAATAATAAAAATATTTAACTGCGATAATGTTTGTATTGACTACCAATCCCTTCAATATCCATGCTATTTGCAAACTGCTATGGGAGGTGAGAGTCATAGTTGCCAATGCTGAAAGATTATTTTTCTCCAATGACAGTTCACTGCAAGGATTAAACTCCTTCACTTCGTTTTTGAGCAATGTTCATTTCTGAAAGCAAAGAGCACAATAAGTTAATAAAAAGCTAAAACAACAAACATAAAAAGCAAATAAATACTCCTCCATACAGACACAGAAAACATACTTGTAAGCGTTATTCTAGTATCTGCCAATTCTGCAATCAAAGTGTTATGTGCTGATGGTAATAATCTTCAGCACCTGCATTATGCTGGAGGTTGTGGGGAAAGAAGTGCTTTAAATCATGCGCTGGCATTAATACTAGAGCAACAATAGTAAAATCCTTATGATCTTCCCTGTGTGGAGCATCAGCTTTGAAATTCAAAAGTTTAGTATGAAACGCAGTTACATTTAAACTTTTTTTTTTACAGGTAACAAATACCCAAATATGGGGAAAGTTTAAATATGATTTTCATAAGTCTCAACTTTCATAAGAACATAAGAATTAGGAGCAGGAGTAGGCCATTCGAGCCTGCTCCGCCATTCAATAAGATCATGGCTGATCTTCTCACCTAACTCTGATTACCTGCCCTATCCCCATATCCCCTAATCCCTCTATTTTTCAAAAATCTATCAATCTCAGCCTTAAAAATGTTCAAGGACTGAACATCTACATGTTCAAGGACTGAGCATTCCATAAATTCACTACCCTCTGAGTGAAGAAATGTTTTCTCAACTCTGTTGTAAAAAGCTGACCCTTAATTTTAAGACTGTGACCCCTGATTATAGATTCTCCTACCAGGGGAAACAGTCCCTTAGTGTCTACTTTATCCAGCCCTTTAAGAATCTTATGTTTCAATAAGATCCCCACTAATTCTTCTGTAGTCTAGAGAATACAGCCCTAGTTTATTCAACCTATCCTCATCAGTCCCCTCATCCCAGGAACTAACCTAGTGAATCTACGCTGCATCCCCTCTAAGGCAAGTATGTCCTTTTTTAAATAACGAGACCAAAACTGCACACAATACTCTAAGTGCAGTCTCACCAAAGCCTTATACAGTCGCAGCAAGACTTCCCTACTCTTTCAAGAAAATTCATTCAGATTTTTTGCTTTCCCCTTTATCCATTACTGTTTTATTGCGGCAATTTTCATTACTGCACCTCTAGAAATGATGTACTATACACAATCAATTTGTTCACTTCTAAATACTGAAATTTGCCAGATTAAAAAAAACAAAATGCAGTATTCTAGATCCAATACCCATTTTGAAATAGTACCAGAGTTGCATTAATTTGGATTTACAAGCCTATTTTGTTATATGTTCTAATATTTTGTTTCTCATTCTAATACAGATAAGATTACTGATGTCTGGGTATATTATGCAGAGTCTGTAGGTGTTTGAGACCCAGTGTGCCTAAGTCCAAACCTAAAGGGGAGAAAATCACATTCTTTAACAATTAATGCTTGCTAACTATTTTAGTTAGTGTCTAAGGCAGTACTGTACAGTTTTTTTTACAAACAATGTAACCATTTGAGCAAAAACAAGACAAACAATATAAATATATGTCAATCATCATTTATTGTTTACTACATGAGCATCGGATTTAAGCAAGTCTTTAAGAGTTTCAATATCAGTTATAGAAATACAATATAAATAAGTGTAGGAAGAAGTGAAAACTCAAAACACAAATAAATTGAATAAAGTACCTGTAGTAAAGAAAATGCCCTTTGCAAGTTGCCCAGACGTCACCCAAAAGATTGTTGGGGTCAAATATTCAAATCAATTTTCATTATGCAAAATATCATTGTGAATTCGCTCTGAGTTTGAACCAGAACAATTTCAAAATTTGGTTATGAACCAATGTTCATCTATCTCTTGCTCAAACCCTCTCAACTAAAATATTCATGAAATAATATTTCTGTTTTCTATCTACAATATTTGAAAACACATCACAAAATTCACTATAAATTGCAGCGTTTTGATATCTGCAGGTGGACATGGTTCCACAAACAGCTGTGAAGTGAGTAACCAAAATTGAACCTTTTGTTTTGAACTAAAATTAGTTACTTGATTCATAGCTGTTTGTGGAACCACGAAGTGAGTAACCAATTTATTTAGAGGATTTCTGGCAATGATACGTGGAAAAAAACAATTATTTTCGAATTGTGCCACCTGAATGGGCAGACAGGACTTCAGCTTAACATCTTATCCAAAGGATGGCATCTCTGACAATAGTTATAGCAATGCACTTGAATGTTAGCCTAGGGGCTATGATGTCAAAGCCCCAAATGGGACTCGAACCCATAGCCTTCTGACTCAGGCAAGAATGATACTGACTGAGCCAGGCTGACATTTATGAGCCTCCACTTCCAAATTTCAATTAAGAAAAATCAGTCTTACACTTTTAAAAAAAAAATCTGATCAGTTTTGTATAAAGCAATAGGATTCATAGCATCTGAAGTTTGTAAAAATTAAATGCAGAAGTCCTTCAGATAAACTGATCAGCCTACAAACTAAATACCTAATACATTTATGACCCCATTCCTGATCAAGTTCAGCTGAGATGTTGAAGTGACCTGGGCATCTTCAATCTAATTAAATAGAAAGAGGTATATTTTCCAAAAAAGTGAAAGGAACATTTAAATTCAACTGGTATTGGAACTTGATAAATTAGGCTTTTATTTAACAATTCATCCCATTTAACGCGATGACTAATTCAACTCTTTGGAAAAAGTATTCATCAAACCTTTGAAAATCCAATTTTTCTACCAAAGGCATTGCGCTCTAGTTTGTGAAGATAATTTGAAAGTGAGAAACTTGAAATCTAATGATCAAAAATGGTAACATAATATTTGTGTAGTCTAACCAGTATTGAACAATGATAGGAGCAAATAGGAGAAAGCTCAAATTGCACAAAACATCGTTAAGCCTGATTTGCAGTTCTAAATGTTGCTCAAATGAAAATATATCTGAATTGTGGGACACAGCACCTTTAGATTTGGAACACATGATTAACCTATTTGTTGCAGCCACTAGAATGTACTGGTAGAAAGCTGTTCAAACAAAAGAAGCAAAATCAAGATAATAGTCAAAAGGAAAATAAATCATAAACATGCACGGTGAAAACATAAGAAAGTGTACAACTTAAATATGATTTTTAAGAAAGGTTTACTGCAGTAACTCTCATTTAACTGGAAAGCATTCAGCTTTGTGATTCTTTAAAATAAATAATTATGGATAATATTAATAAAATGACCACTCAGAATTTGAGTAACCATGGCAAATATAATCAAGGGTTATCCTACAGTAGCTTCTAAATATTTTGAGCAGTCTAATGGTGAGGAAATGATTTTCATTGAAGCTAGGTTGGAAATTCTTTTGGGCTTCCAATTGCAATTTTTATTAAAAATGCTATACTAGTCTATACTATGGCCAATTAAAAATGACTGGTCATTGAAGTTCCAAAACATTTCTGGAAAATGCATTGGTTTCATCTCATTTAATAGATATTGTCAGTCAGATAACTATATAATGGACACTTTTCCAAATAAATAACACTGGAAATATTAAGTCCACAAACCAGCTAAATGAGATCAACTTCAGTACTATCAGATTATTAAAAAATCTTGCAAACAAAAAGTTAAACAAAGTTAAATGCAGGTAATGTTGGCCTATGGCCAACCTCAGATCAATGCATTTGAAATGCATCTAATATGCGCTCAATTTACTGAACTAAAACAATGAACGCATGCCAAAAGAGCAGTGATGAACTGAGGAACATCTGCCCCTCAGCAGGCACTACATTTGGGTGCTTCAGTGGATGCTGTGGTCCCTTACCTTAACTTATTCCTCCCCGTCCTCAGTGAGCTCTGTCTCTTTATGTACCACTACCCTGGTGACTGACATGTCTGGGTGCTGCTCTTTGGCTTCTTTTATTGCCTGGGCCAATGCCTACCCAGAATTACAAACAGTAATGATGGAATTCAAACAAACCACACATTTCACAAGACAAAATACACGAAAAGTACTGGCATGAATACAGCAAGTTAATTTTATTTACATGGGTATAGTAAATAACAAATGAGGCATTATGAAAAGCAATAATCTTTAACATCTGAAACAAATAGCCTATTTACCTTGAGTGAACTACTCCTATACTCATCACAAAGGTTTCCTTCATAAATTATGGTTTAGCCAAATTCTGCACTTCTTGTAAAAAGCTATGCAGAACCCTTTAAGTTCCCAAAACATTTTGATAATGTATTGACAATAATCACTAAGTTCCTGATACCTGGTATCTACCGAGTTAACACTCAAATTTGTTGTGCTCGTCAGATGTCAAATGACCAACTGGCAACTATCCTCCAGGGATTAAACTACTTCAGTCTGAAAAAGACTCTGCTTAGGTAAGTAGGGTTTCCTTGGGATGATCGATCAAAATTGAGTCGATCTTCTCTGATAGCCTTGGTGGTCTGTATCTTGAACCAAACGGTAACTGCAGTAACTTAAGGCACTGCTGATGACCAATCAGCCATCATGATTTTCTGTAGGTTGGTGAAGAGTAGACCAGTCACTGGGAGCAGGGATTCTACCCACTTGGAAACAGTATACGATACAGGCTAAAGCCCCAATGGGTTCATTGAACCAATCTGGACAATCAGTGAGAAGCAGTGTCACAACCATTACAATCTGGCTGGTTAAACTCCAGCAGAACCTTAATGCACGCTCTGGGATCCCCAAGCATTGGCTCTTGCCAACCTTTGCCTACTACTCTCCATAATTAAGTAAGTAGGATGAGTCCCCCCAGGGATATAGCATGCACTCATTTCCAAGTGCAATTAATTTGCACATAGCAATGTCTACAAGGGGTGAGTGACCAATTTTATTTGGGAAATGTTGTCCAGTGATACCTACCTTTTTGAGCAGTGCAATGATATATTTTACCTGGACAGGTAGATAGTATCTCAGATTACATCTCATTGAAAATGCAGCAACCATAGGACTGCATCTGGAACATTGGCCATAGGAGATTCAAGTCCCAAGGTAGGATTTGAACTCATAAGCTTCTCTCTCAGAGCAAGAGTACTACTAACTGAACCATACGGACATGGATAAGTGATAATACTGCGATAACAAAGCTGTTTTCATAACTCATTACTGCAACATTAGTACTTTCTGCACAACTGCACATAATACGAAAATATTCAGAACCGGTCAGCCCAGACCCCTGAACCTTTCCAGCAATCGAAGGATAATATTGATGCAGAATATTCTGAGGCATTGGTTCCTAATTGGATCATGATTTCAGGGGAGCCTCGGATCCAGGAGACACACTGGGGGCAGCAGAAGTGCAACAGCAAAGACAGTAAATGGATGAACAGCAAGGCAAACAGTAGCCTGTGCAGCCCAAGGCAGTGCAAGGTATTTCAGGACGGTTGGACTATGGAAGTCATAAAAAAAAAACTGCAGGCACACGACTGCTGGCAACACTAGATGAGCTCTTTGAAGCATAATCGTTAAAATAACAACTTAATACACGTGCAGTGCTTTAAAGATATGTCAGTTTGCTTCAGAGATATGTCAGTTGGGAACAGTTCCACATTAAATCCCAACATACGTGGCTGAACTTCCATATATTGTGTGAAATATTCATAAATATTCAGTCTAATCAGACTAATCAGGGGTTAGCGGTGAGCTATTTTTTGATTATTCCATTTATTTAAAACATATTAATTTAAATTAATCAAGACGCAAAATGATATATAAAACAAACTGACCTGGTCATGGTCAATATCTGTATCTCCTGTGATAACAATTCGTTTTTCAATCCTTGTTTCAGATACTCCACCTTTCACTGTCTGCACAAAGAATAACATAATATTAAGTTATCTGATTGATTAATTCTTAAAAAAATATATCATTTCCTCTATTTCAACCACAGTTGTTTTGTTCTCTGTAGGCTCAACCCTCCATAAAGCAACAATGGGTAAATAATTCAATAATTTATCACACGTGCAGCATACGAGAAATATAGGCAGTGATCCAAAAGTAGGCCCTTTTGTTTTTAGCACTGGAAGCTGACAGGTTTCTGCATGCATTGAGTGTTACTATTGGTCAAATGTCGCAAAAACATGAGGCACTGACTTGTGATAGATTGGGTCTAGTGCAGAAGAATAAAACTGAAAAATATAGATGTGATGCCTGCAGACAAGATATGTGGTTGGCAGGCTGGTTGTGATTTTATGGACGCCCATTTTCTTGTTATTGTAGCTATATAATTATAAACCAAAGTAGATAGCTACAACAAAAAACACAAATTATATCCAATCCTTTGCACCTTATGCTTTTCATATAAGGTCACCTCAAAGCATCTTAACAAGATGGAATGGCAGCTCCATCTATGAGGGAGGTGCCCAAGGGTGCAATCAATAAGAAATTTTAAGATAAATTTTGAAAGTTGAGTGGGGGCATATGGGAGAGATTTCAAGGCAAGGGCAAAATGCTGAAAGCTCACCTACCAATGGTAGGGTGGGGGTGTTGAGGAGCAGAGTGAAGTTGGAATACCATGCACATAAATAGGTGTGACACTATAGAAAGAATATTCAGCTACAGAGCGCACAGTGTAGCTTCATGAAGAAGATACAAGAGATGAAGGGATAATAACTATGAGAGGCTAGAATGGTTGGTACAGTGAACATCTATTCTAGAGGTATTTAAGGCACTAATAGGGTTTGAGAAGATAATGGGTGAGGAAGTATTTATATTAGAACATAATTCAAAGACAAGAGGGCAATTGTCAGAATTTAAGGTAACAAATTGTGAATGGAAAATTTAGGAAAATAAAAGTCTCTGAGAAGGTGAATGACATCCATGGAATGAAAAGCTTGGGATGAATGTTGGCGCAGTCAACTGGGGTGATATAAAAAAGAATTAATAAGTGAGGAAGAGTATTAGATGGTATAGGAGTACAATGCATTGGGATTAGGACAGATGGCTTCAGTGAAGGAGCAAACATAATTATTAATACAGTGGGTTAAAGAGCAAACTATTTTATCGTAGATTTTTATGGCTTTCACCTTTTTTAAAAAAAATATGGATAATGGAAGCCAGAAGAATCAGAAATAATAATAATCCTTGCATTTGATATCGCGCTTTTTACATCTTCTAGACGTCCCAAAACGTTTCACAGAATATACTGTAAAGTGAATTGACTATATATGTGGATGGAACGTGGCAGCCAATTGCGCACAGCTGTGTCCCCACAAACAGTCGTGGATTGAATGACCAATTTATTGTTTTTTGAAGGATTATTATTAGGCGTATGGAGTTAGGAAACTTGCCCAAGGTTTCGCCCTGCCAGGTCTCCCGCTCTAACCACTGAGTTACAGGATTCTACAAATGTTTTATGTTTTAAAGATGGAAATGAAAAGAAGCAGAAAAGCAAACTATCCTGTGACCTCTGCTGGAAAGTGGTGAGAATAGCACTGGGTTGTTGTAGCTGTGAATCATGTGAACAATGCCCAATTGAGGAAACTACCAGAAAGCTGGTGGTGTCTTGGTAAGGAACCTCTGGTTGCTCTGGCCTTTCAGCAGGCATACGAATAAAATGTGTTGTGCAATACAATACAAAATTACATTTGTAAAGCAACTTTCATGTTGGGAGGACATCCCAAGGCGCTGAACTGCCAGGGTCATTAGGATTTTGGGAGTGGGGTTTGGGATCAGGGAGGGTGGAATGCAGAGAGGGTGGCCGGAGGCGTGCCTTGAAGGAGACAAGGGATGGAGTGAGGCGATGGGAATGTGGGATGGAGTTCCAGAGGGTGGGAGCAGAAGCTGAAGGCTTGACCATTGATGGTGGTGGCCCGGGTAGGGACATGGAGCAGGCTGACGATTGCTGAGTGGAGAGAGCGAACAGGTTGATACGGGGTTTGTTAGCAGGCTGTGGAGAGCCTTGTAGATGAGGATTTTGAACTGGATCCTGAGGGATGGGGAGCCAGTGGAGCCAAGCAAGGGTGGGTGTGATGGGGTCACAGAACCTGGGGCGAGAGAAGACATGAGCTGCAGTTCTGGATGATCTGAAACTTGTGGTGTGAAGAGTTGGGAAGGCCGATAAAAAGGGAGTTGGCATAGTCAGACCTAGTAGTAATGAAGGCATGAGTTTCAGCGGACTCGGGAGGCAGTGGCGGAGTAGGGCAACATTGCAGAGGTAGAGGAAGCCAGAGTGGGTCACAGTACGGCTGTGGGGGAGAAAAGACAGTTGAAGATAAACAAGTTATCAAACTATCCTGTCTCGGAGAGTAGGGGATTGAACAAACTGATTCCAGGGTGAAATGTTCAGCAATGGAATGTTGGAATAGTCAGTCCATTGTGGTTGTCTTGGTTATCCAGTTCCTGAGTCAAGCAGATCCCTCCAGACTCCAGTGAGGGACTCTATGGCAGACCAGCTGGCTGAACTCATCTGTAGGACTTGGGCATGGCTTCTTCCAACTCAGACCCCGTTAATCCTGCAAACCAAAGCCCTAATGGGTGGTGCAGTCTTATCTGGACAAACAGCGGGAAGCTTGCTAGCTAGTGCTTTCATAGTAAGTTATATGATTTAGCTGGTTAAGCTCCAAGAGTATTCCAATATGTCTGGGATCGCAAAGCCTTGGTTCTTGTCAATCTGCGAATAGTCTCCAAGATTAGTTAAACAAAGTGCATCCTCTTGGGAGAGTGCATATTTCATTCCAAACACAGGAATTTGTATGTATAGGTGGCATAAATGGAACTCTAAGTCTGATTTAGATATTCTTAAATGTGACAATGTTTCCTGCCAGATACCCAGCTATCAAACATCTGTCAGACCCCCAGCTGATCAAAAAAAGGCTAGGGTGTAGAATCTGAAGGGTTGGCCACTGGTGGCAGTGTGAAGAGGCGATATTAGATGCTCAGCAAGCCTAAATCTCATGTTACAAACCTTGGTAATATGAGTTGTCATTGTAGTACAGACAGATTCAGAAGTTATGGTCTGAGCACTCATCAGAACACCAGGGTCATTGTCTCCACTTCCATCGCCCTTTAAAACAGAAAAGTAAAATAATTATGAATATTTGCTGTGAGGGAAGAGAAGGTAAGAGAAGGAAATTTAAATATTACATCCAGCAAGAATAAAATCAATTATTATATTGTCCACATTTTTGTGAATTGATCTCTGGTCACTCAATATTTAGGCTCACACACATTTGAGAGATCATATGTCTCAGTGTTGCACATTATTTGTAAATCTTTTAAGTCTACCTGAGCAGCCTCATAGGTAATGGTCTTCGTCTCAGTTTGTACAATTGGAACTTCTTTAGTTGCAATTTCCATCTTGTCAGAACTCACTGTATCAGAAATCGTCACCATTTCAGTCTTTACTACTGGTGGCTAATAAAAAAAAGCAAGCCCATGTAAGTAAAATAAAATAAGATACTGTAGTTCACAGGATGAATAAACATCTTTCATAGCTATGAAGGAAACAACTAAAATCAAAAGACAGAAAGAAACCAATTTAAAAGCAAAAATATTATTTGCTGGTCACATTTAAGAGGAATAAAATCACAAATACAAAGATGATTACATTAAAAAAAACGATGGCATGACAACGACAAAAAGAAAAAACAGAAAATGAATAATGACTTTTCATTTCAACATAACTGAGAAGTACAGTGACTATTAAAACTGGAGGATTCAGTGATGCCGAGGCCTCCAATGCAAGCAAGGCAGCCAGAAACCAAGACTGAAGCAGGCAGAGAGGTGGCAGATAAACATTTGCATTCCTTTATTGGGGGAAATAAAATCAATGCTTATTCTAAGTGAATTGTAGATATTCCAAAAATAACCTTGACAGACCAGGGAAAGTTGCAGGAGATACTGGAGAGGTTCCACTTGATCTAACATTTACCTCTGAGTAACATACAACTTGTGGCTCAGAATCACTATCAACATGTGAAACATCTCCATTTATTTTAGGCTTTATATCCTCGTGCTCTTCTGTCTGAATTTCTTCCTGTATTTCTCCCTTCTGTATCTCCTCTTGTACATCTTCTAGTTGGTCATTAATTTCAGCAACTCGGGGTTCTTTTGCTGCTTTCATTACCATCTCGGACTCCACGGCTGCTGCTGCCAGCGTCTCAAATTTATTCTGTTCTTCTTGATTTTCATTTTCTCCTTCCTTGGACTGCGGGTTATACTCAGCCTCGTTCTCACTCTCACTATGGCTATCAGATGATGAGACTGAATACACATTTGCTGTAACTTTAGAGGAGGGCACAACTATGTTGCTTTCAACAGTTGTTTCCTTTTTTACTTTTGAACGATTGGATGTTCTCTTTCTCTCTTCAATCACTATTGTTTCTTCTACTACAACCTCTGCCTGCTCCTTCATCTCGGGTTTCTGTTTCTCAGCTGAGCTCTACACAAGGAAATGAATGAAAAAAATAATAAAAATGGATGAGACAAATGTTTGCAAGCAACATGAACTACAACCATGCAAACATAAAAACATGATGATCGTTGAAAACAGCATAACGACTGGTGAATGATGCTACACTGACTATGCTTTGGTGGAAGTATTATATTAATTAACCACCTCAGCAACATCTTTAGGTCCAGCTGGAAGCCCTTGTGCTCTTGAAGTGAGATCCTGCAGAACAAAAGGCAGTCATAACATGTTATGAATAATCCTCCAAACTGAAATAACAAGGGAGAAGTTATCAATTATGATATATTATAAAATCTCTGAAATAAAATCACATATGCTATACAAAATTGTGACAATATTTTACATAACTCCAGCGAGAATATAATGAAATCAAAAATTAAAAAATTACTAAAACATGGAAAAGGACGAACATAGAATGACTAAAGACAAAAAGTGGGGAGAAATCATAGCAGGATGTGAGGCACAGAATTACTTTTATAACAACCAATCACAAATTTCATTCTAAAAGCACCTCAGACAACTGCTTGGAGTGTGAGAGAGAAACAGATTCAGCAGCAGTTTTTTCTTTCAATACAGCACTCTCTGATGCCCGAGAAATAGCTGATGGGAAGGAGGCCACCAAGCCTGTTGAGAAGCTCTCTTTACTAAACAAAAGCGATGTTATCTCCTCTTCTAAGCTCTACGCAGTTAGAAAATTGAGAAGATTAACAAAGAAGACAACATATATACAGCACAGTCTAACAGAGGAAAAAGAGAAGAGACAGAGTTATACCAAATTACGCATCATATACACTTACAAGCAACAAAGACATGAATTAAGCAAAGATCCAAGCATTACAGTATTTTGAAAATCCAGAGAACATGCTTTTTAAGATCATAAGATCAGCGAGTAAACCCCAAAGAGAATACTTTCAATTTTAGTGCAATATCTAATTACATATAAAATAATATTTTTCAATTAGTAAATACATTAAAACATTTGAGTATTCAAATTATTCAATGGGAAACAAGAAGTGCTCCAAGCACATTTGCAAATGGCTTGTTAAATAAATACCTCACACATCATTCAAATACATTTAAGAGTTTTAGATTTCAAGAAAGTAGTGTTTCATGTTTGTTCACCAAACAATAATGCAGCGAGGGCTATTTAAATTCACTTTATGTGAATATTTATATTCCACAGGAACAAACTTGATTAGCAAATGTACAAATTCTGAGCAGCGAACCAAGTTTTGAGACAAACCCTCCCCACATTTAAAATAGTCATACATTATTAAAATATGTTTGTAACTCATTTTAAAAACATCAAACTTATTATACAGAGTGAATTATTATCAGAATTTAGGTCCACATCAAATTTCACCTTTATAAAGTTACACATTTAGAATATTTACACTAAAACATAAAATCTTCATATGGATGAAGCTTGCTTTACTGGTGAAGTTGAACATGGCCAACTCACCAGTTAATTAACAATAATTTAGAAAGACTCAGGAGCAACACAGAGGAAATTGATTGAATACGTATTACACAACCAAGTTTTATAAGAGAAAATAGTTTATATTAAAACCCTCAATGAAAACATGGGCGGGAAACAGACCCCTCCCCCAACGTAAAAAGCTTCTGTCATTAGTGACCTTGATTCAGGTCAAGAATATCTCATCTCAGAGTCATCCTGACTCAGTGCAAGTGCCATACAGACAGTTTTTAAACCATTCATTCAGTATTCCTGTAACTACAGTTTATTTTGCTTTAACCTGGTCTAGGCTGGGAGTCCCCAGCAGTCAATTTCATCTAGAAGATGTTGTCGTCGAAGGAGCCTGACAATCACTCCTGTGTATTGGCTGTGATTTCTCTCCCCCGACCTACACTCCACAATCATAAAATACATCCACTGCCAATGGTTTATGTAAAGTAATTTTGTAAAGTTTTGCTTGATTTTTCAGATAATGGTCATATTTCCTGAATATAAAGTTGGTGGGTATTGTGTTCCAGTCTTTATATGAACAAGGTTGTACGCAATTCAATAATCAGCTGACTAATTTTCTCTCTTCCCCACAAGAATCAACCTGGTCTGAAGTGAACTACCCGAGTCGAAATTTACATTTATTTAAACCCAAATTGAATTTTGTAGTATCTTATAATGATGCTCCAGGCCTTCATGATCACAATGACTATTAAGGCAAATTAAAATCAAAGTACAGTATTTGCTTTGATGTGATAATTGTTTGGGGAGCTTTGCAAAGTTCTTTCAATGGATTACTTGGAATTTTGTTGTTTATGTTTGGAATAATGCAGCAATACATTATTCCAAATAGCACTTACAAAGTGACAAAATTGGGATTAGGATAGATGGCTTCATTGAAGAAGCACTAATACAATAGTTCAAATAGCCTTCTGCTATGTCATAGATCACTCCTGGATGAAGCCTTTAGAAGTTGTGATTTAAGCATAATAATTACCTATAAAACATTTGCCTACAAAATACAGGCACAATCAGTAAATTTTGTGAAACACTTTGAGACATCCTCCCAATGTGAAATACGCTATATCAAATGTTAGGATTCTTATTAGTCAATATCATACAACAATATTTAATATATATGCATCAATATTATTGTGCTAGTATAACCACATCCTTTAGTGCAGTCATTGTTCAGAATGCAGATATATCCAGTCAGACATTACCTTGATTGATAAAAGTAATGAACTCTGCCCAGTTAAGATTGTTAATGCCATAGTGAGATTAACATATACAATTACACAATACCTCATGGGAACACATGTGTTTTTTTCTCCTGCTGTATAGTTACTTTGAGAAGGCATACATCTAGATTAAAAAATATTTTAAAAATTGACAAAAAAGGGAAAGCCATGGAGACTTTTTGAATACAAAAGAATCAATATAACCATATTAACATATTGTATCAAGCATGGTTGATACTTGATACTGAATAATAATAATAATTCTTGCATTTGATATAGCGCGTTTCACATCTTTAGAATGAAGATAACTAGCCTAGGTAAGCCAACATTTCCTGCAGCTAAACAGACAAGCCAGATGCCAATATCCTTGGCTCCACCAACATTTCTCCATTTCTGGCTTCAATATCCTTAACCTCTATGGCCTTTTCCCAGATCATCAAACAAATCAATGCACATCCTTAGCATTTCAATCTTCAGCTCTCCGTTCTCGCTCATACGTGTCTCTGGCTAAGACTCTTTTTCTTCACCACTGCCACACTGCCAGCCAACACCTTACTCTCAATGCTTCCATATTCATGCACGTTTTGCTCATCTCTAGCTTCACCATCCATAAATTCAACTAATCTGAACTTCACCAATCACATCTTCACTCCCACAAAACTCTGCATGTTCATCTTCCCAGTACTTGCCAGGCTCAACATCTCTCAGCAGATAGATTTCAAGGTCCTCACTCTCAACTAGAAATCCTTAACCCCAAACACCACTCTATTTTGCATTATTTTCCTGCCCCACTCGTCTGATCATCCAATTCAACATCATTTGTCCTCTCGGCCCCTTTATCTCACTCCACTCTCTATTCATCTATGTCCTGCCTTAATTCTAACATGCCGTTCTGCCAGCAAGCAACTAAGAAGGCAAACGGCATGTTAGCGTTCATTGCAAAAGGTTTAGAGTACAAGAGTAGGGAAGTCTTGCTGCAACTCTATAGGGCCTCGGTGAGACCGCACCTGGAGTATTGTGTTGTAGTTTTGGTCTCCTTATTTAAAAAAGAACATACTTCCTTAAAGCGGGTGCAGCGTAAATTCACTAGGTTAGTTCCTGGGATGAGGGGACTGACCTATGAGGATAGGTTGAATAAACTAGGGCTGTATTCTCTAGAGTACAGAAGAATTAGGGGAGATCTTATTGACACATATAAGTCTTAAAGGGCTGGATAAAGTAGACAGTGAGGGACTGTTTCCCCTGGTAGGAGAATCTATACCAGGGGTTCATAATCTTAAAATTAAGGGTCAGCCTTTTAGAACAGAGTTGAGGAAACATTTCTTCACTCAGAGGGTAGTGAATTTATGGAATTCACTACCCCAGAAGGCTGTAGATGCTCAGTCCTTGAACATTTTCAAGGCTGAGACTGATAGATTTTTTTTAAATAGAGGGATTAGGAGATATGGGGATAGGGCAGGTAATTAGTTACATCAGAAAATCAGCCATGATCTTATCGAATGGCGGGGCAGACTCGAAGGGCCGAATGGCCTACTCCTGCCTAATTCTTATGTTCTTAAAAATGTTTGGTGTCTTAATCTTTTTGACTGTGTCTATGGTCACTTTCCCTCCTATACTGTTCAGGGTCCCTCCCTGCCACTGTAAAGTATTCCTAGATGTTATTCTAATAGAAGTTGTTGTTGCTGCCAAATTGTTAATGTATGACAATTGGCTTCCATGATGGTATCATGGTTAAAGGTAAGCAGTACCTAGTCACAAATAGTAAGTTACAGGTTGATTCCTGCCTGTGCTGAGTAATTACCAGCACTAAAGAGAACAATGAATTGGTTTCAGCAGACATTCTACATATATGAATAATGGTCACCTGAGCAGAGTACTGCCTGGTGAACTGTACCCGAGCAGAAAGAAAAACTCTAAATTCTCCAGGAGACCGAGTTAGTGAAGGAAGGGAGAACTACCACGGAAACAAAAAAGTGGATCAGCAGGTAACCAAAAGAAACTGGGCTGAACACTAAACATAGAAAGATTTTGAAAGGATAAGACAGATGTAGCTAGCTAACATTTACGATTTGGTTTTAGAGATAATAGATGATTTGATGCAAATTAGAAACCAGCCAAGATATTGTAATGAAGGTTTTCGCTGTTAGCTATAAAGATTTTAGGTAAAGATTTTGGGAGATTCTCAATCCAGTTACTAGTGGGTATGAATATAGTACAACACACCCTCCAACCTAACGTTCTGGCTCAGGGAAGCTCTGGGAATTGTTGATGTAGAAAATAAAAATATCAAAGAACATTAAAAGTCTGTTTATCCGGCACCCGATCAACCGGACTTCCATATAACCAACATCGCAGAAAAAGGTCAGCATTCGATTAACCAGAATGTATCCGGAAAAATGCATTGAATTGATTTATTTATTTGTGTTTTCGGCCGAATATCCGGCATGTGCTTTAAACAGCATTGGCCAGGTCCTGAGGATGCCGGATAAACGGGCTTTTACTGTACTACAGCTGGAGGTGTTCTTCTGCAGCTGGAACTGAGGCATATAAATGAGACAGGAATGGAAAGATCAGACAGCACCCCTAGTGGCCATTTTCTTCTTGGTTCTTTCACAAATACCGTATATCTCCGCGTATAAGGCGCACCCGCGTATAAGGCACACCCCCCACTTTTGACCTTTTCTTGGTGAAAAAAAACGGAAGCATTTTCAATGATATCGCCGGCAGAAGGGAGGAGAGACAGGAGAGACAGGTAGGTAGGGAGAGAGAGGCAGGCTGGCAGGGTGGGAGAGAGAGAGGGAGAGAGGCAGGCAGGCACGCAGGCAGGCAGGGAGAGAGAGAGAGGGAGAGAGGCAGGCCGGCAGCCAGGGAGGGAGGGAGAGAGAGAGGGAGAGAGGCAGGCCGGCAGCCTGGGAGAGAGAGAGGGAGAGAGAGGGAGAGAGGCAGGCTGGCAGCCTGGGAGAGAGAGAGGGAGAGAGGCAGGCCGGCAGCCTGGGAGAGAGAGAGGGAGAGAGGCAGGCCGGCACGCAGGCAGGGAGAGAGAGAGAGAGGGAGAGAGGCAGGCCGGCAGCCTGGGAGAGAGAGAGAGGGAGAGAGGCAGGCCGGCACGCAGGCAGGGAGAGAGGGAGGGAAGCAGGCAGGGAGAGAGAGCGGCAGGGAGGGAGGCAGGCAGACTGGGTTCGGCAGAAGGTAAGCACAGCACTGCAGTCCGCTGCTGCTGCCGCTGCCCGGGCGGCCGAGGCCAAAGCCCCGTCACCCGCTCCTCCCAACCCCCGCCGGACACTGACCAAACCCCGGCTGACAGCGTGCCGGCCGCCCCTCCTGTTTACTGTATTTCCGAGGCTCAAAATCTCTTGTATCTGTGTATAGGGCGCACCCCCAACTTTTGAGATCTTCCGACCTGAAAAAAAGTGCGCCTTATACGCGGAGATATACGGTATATGGTTCCCTCATTCTCTTCAAAGCAAATGAAGAAAGTGAACAGACATCAGACCAACAACACTGGAAAACACAGTAACAAGCAACAATACATAGAACATACGTATTCATAAAAATGAATAAAAATTGCAATCGTTGCTGTAGCCAGTAAAAGAAACTTGAAACGTTTATGTGACACACGTCAACGGGACATTAATACTGCAAATAAGAATTCAGAATATCTACACCCTGAAAAAGATTACATAAAAGTAAATATTTCCTATTGGATTTAACCGCAATGTATGTAGTATACATAGTTTTCTAGATTTCATATATAGGTTGAACATCTTCATCAGGTCTGGAATCTGCCTGTGGTTTTAATTCGGAATTTGCCATGTGGAAGTGCTGAATGCTGTATCAATGTTAAGTCTTTTGAAACATCTTACAAAATGAAGCATTCCTTTGGTATATACATTAACACTAACATTGTAGTTACTGGACAAAGCATTAATCTCCAATCATTCAGTTTAGCAAACAAATTATTAGATATGATAAATTAGAAATGATTGGTAAATTGTCAATAACTTTCTTTGTTAATGTGCTCTGAACATAAAGATACTGATTTGCAAATTAGTATTAAAGATTAATTATTGACCCATATATTCTATTACATATACATATTGTAAGTCATAAACAACACTCCTTGAAGTTGGATCAAGTCTTCAAATATGTCCTGAGGTTCTGCTTCTGACACATACCCCTTCTGTTTGCAGCAATAAGGGCGTGTTGAATCGCTTCTCCCATTCATTTGGACGTGGTTCAGGTGTGGATTCCATGAAACTGCGTTTTAGTTCGCTAATGCTAGCTTGATGTTTCAATACATCCTCCTGGGTCTTATCAAGATCCTAATTTACACACGCACATGAGAATGACAGTCAGAACTAAATTAGTCAACAAATAAGCAACACACAGGAAACTTGATCTCAGTGAAAGTCAATTTGTTGTTGGCATAATCAAAAGAAAATGTTTACTCTTTTGTGAGTCATTATGTTTTTAAAATTAGATACATTCATCTTTTTACACACCACATTGATGGCTATCTTGGTGTTACATGATTTAGCCAGTACCCAAATTGCTGCACTTTAATATCTTGATTCAACGTTATTTTGGTATTGATTTGAAATTTGTTTTGGAGCTCAAAGGAAATGCCAAAACTGAGGGCAATTTACAGGGCAGCCAGTCAATTCTTAAGAGACTGCTTGCAATTAATATAGATTTAGACATTATTACAAGAGTAGAAATACTGAATTAGGAATCAATTTTAAGGAATTTACATTTCAGATCTGCAGTAGAGACAATCAATGAGATAAGGATACATATTCTGTAAAGATGAGGTGCCAGGTTTAATTTGTTATTAGCTAGTAAAACTATAAGATTATTCAACAATAGCCAATTAATCTTGTTACTCAACTCTGCAGAAATCAGGTTAGTAAACATGCCCATTCAACTCAACATTAATGCAATAAAATAATTTAATCTACACCTTGTTCTCTTTTGGCAGGCAGTAATAACTCTATATCAATATCCCAAACTAATCCCATCACGGGCAATACAACAGTTGGGAAATAAAATCTCCGGATATATTGCATGCGTTCAAATGTTTCCATTCCCATGCACTGCATGCAAAATCCATGGCAACAGCCTGGTACAAAAGGTCAAATGCATAGACCATCAGCCTATCTGAAAATAAACTTAAATTTTATACAAACCTCCAACATTAAATTGCTATGCCTGATATAAATATTTCCCCCGTCTATGCCCAATGACTTATTCTGTGAAATTGAAACAAAGAAAATTCCAACGTAAAAAATAAAACAATAATAAGGGACGTGCAGCAAACAGACCAAGCCCAAAACAAGAAAAGCTTCCCAGAATAAAATAATAAATACAAACCGCTACCACACCCTCTACAGCATTTTAAAACATACAAAGCACACTAGTTGAAATGGGAAAAAGGGGTGAAAAAAATCCAAATTATTGAAATTACATCAACCTTTTGCTGTTGCACTTCTTCCTCTTCCGTCTTGAGTGCATCCAGCAAGTTGCAAAAGAAATTTTTTGCATTATTTTTCACTACAATTGTGGCAATTCAAACAGAAGAAATTGCAATGAATACAAATAAAAATCAAAAGCATTTTAATCACAAAACTTGTGCTACATCAGACTTCAGTTCCTGTTACAATATTTTCTATTGTTGGAATGTCACTTTGAGCTTCTGCCACCTAATATTCTATAGTTATTTTAATATATGTATGTGCATAAATATTATATATGTATGTGTGGGATATTTGCAAATGTTAAACAAAGCAACATAAATTCTGTTTCTTTCCCTATATACAAATGTTGCACACATAAAAGTACTCAAACATGACTGTTTATGGTTTACAACCAAGAAAATAACTCCATGCTTCAGATTCATATTGATAGGTTAGTTTTAAAACAGCATGGTACATTGGATAAAAAACAACCCATTATTAATTGAGGCATGCAATTTCTAAGTTGAATTCCTACTCAGACATGAATATTTTGTTAATTTTATTCATTTTAAAGTATGCATGAAAATAGTATTTTCAAAATAAAATTGGTAAACCTATGCGTACAAAGAAGACTATTTATTAAATTCATAAAAATGTTTTTAATATTCTAAGTATCTAAATCCATTCCTCAAACACACCATGGTTGTAAACACAAATGTCCACTATATTGAAGCTGGCAGTTATTGATGCTAGCTTTATTTAACTTTAATTCAGTGAAACACGAGATCGTAGCAATAAACTCTTCAGCCTAATTTGATTACATCCTTGCAGAACATTGTAGTAGTAAATCAATCAATATGAAAAGAGCTAAATTGGTCAAATCCCTACCATCTGCAGCCCGTGAAAGGGAGGCTGACAAGCAAGGAGATTGCATAGTCTAGCCTGATGTTATGAATGCACGCTTGAGATTTTCGAAGGCTAGTGGTGCGAGACAATGGCGGAGACGGGCAATATTGCAGAGCGGGGGAAGGCGGAGAGGTGTGGTGTAGAAAGAATAGTTGAGGGGGAACAAGACGCCGATGTTCTGGACTGGCTTAGTGAGATGGAGTGTGCATCGATGGGATGGTGATGCTATCAGCACCTGAGGTGTGGAGGCGCTGACGGAAGCCAATCAGGGGGGCCTCAATTATGTTATCATTCAACTGAAGAAAGTTAGCTCTCATCCAGGAATGGATATCTGACAGACATTCTGTCAAGACTGCAGTGGCCCTGGAGTCAAGAGTGGAGGCAGTGAGATACAGTTGGATGTCATCCACTTACATGTGGACGTTGACCCCATTTCTTCATATCATTTCACCAAGAGCGAGCATGTAGATGTTGAAGAGCAGGGGACCAAGGACGGAGCCATGAGGAACACCACACAAGACGTTGCAGGGACTAGAGAAGAAACCACTTGTGGGGATGAAGTGGAGCTAGTGTGAGAGGTACGAATTGAACCATTCAAGGTTAGAACAATGAGATGAGAAGAGAGGCGGTGGATGAGGATGGAGTGGTCGGCATGTCGAAGGGAGCAGAGAGGTCAAGGAGGACAAGGAGGTAGAGGGAGCTCTGGTGGCTCCCTTTGGTACTCAAACTTGCCAAAGTAATGTCCTAAAGACAGGAAGCTTTTAGCCATCCAGTTAACCAGTGTATGATACTGTAAATACACTTGAAGAGTTAATGAGATCCATGGCAAAAGCTGAAGTACAACCTAATCTTTCACAAAAGCATTCAGGTTATTTTACAGTATGGATATTGCTTCTGAAACAATAGAGCGTTGGTAAGTAAACAAAGAATCCAGTTAATTGATTCAATCTGTACCCTTGCCCTGTTAATACTCTTCAGAGTGGCACAAAATATTTATTGGTGTAAGTCAAATTAGTGTTTTGCTGTTGGCAAACTAATGTTTAGATCACTGCAAATTCAAGTTTTAACTACATTTCTGCTATTCGCTCTCAGTGGCCTAAACAAGGTATAGATGCAACATTATTTTTTAAAAAGCTTTGAGCAATATACTTGTTAAAACAACAACAACTTGCAGTTATATAGCGCCTTCTACCAGGGTAGTGTCTCAGTGCTTAATAGTGAAAAGCAAGGTTTTCAGGCTGGACTTGAAAAAGGGCAGAGAGGGAGCAAGACTAAAAAAACGCTAATAAGCTTTTTGCTAATAAACTATACAGTTAATTCACTTTACAGTACATTCTATGAAGAGCTTTGAAACATCTTGAAGACGCAATAAGCCGCTATATCAAATGCAAGTATTATTATTATTAGGCGGAGGGATTGAGTGTTCCAGTTTCAGAAAGTAGTGGCTGGACGCACAACCTCCAATGGTGTGAGGGAAAAGCAGGAGGCTGGAGTCAATTGAGCTGGTGGTTTGGGGAGTGAGGGGGTCGGAGAGGTAGGGAGGCTCCATGGAATTAATGGATTTGAACACGATTGGGAGGATCTTGAAGTCAATTGAATCATCATTGCGGAGCCAGCGGTGCCTGGCCAGAACTAGCGAGATGAGGGTGCGGAGTTTGGTCCGGGTAAGTAATACTCTACAGAGCTCTTTTAACTGATATTAATTCCCAACTTATCTTCCAAAGAATAAAAAATGTAAAAGGTAAATGTAAAAATCCAGAACCTACAACTTCACAAACTACCACAGTTCAAATAACATTCATGCTTTGATATGTAAAAAGATGTTTTTATTTGGTGGAGAGAAAAGCAAACACAAATGAGCAGTAATACCTATCAACATTAGGATTTGATTCATTTAAATTTTGTAATTTTTTTAATACTAATTCTACAAACAGAGATAAAAGCTACCCTAAAATCTGTGCATTAAAGCAGGTTTGAATACTTGGAAATCAAAAGAATATAATATAGCTGTGCGCTAATGTAAGAGATCTTTTACCAATTTCAACCTTACCTGTTTTACCAATTTAAACCTTTGCTACAACCTTACCTTCCCAGCGCCTTCCGAAATCCTCTCAATTTAAAAATAGCTATACAGGTATGATTTTGTATTGTGATGTTACATTGTATTTCCTTAAGCAATAGGTAGGTCTATTTCTTGCTCTGGGAGAAATACAATTTTCTGTCTATTAAACATTGGAAGACACTGTCTGGCATGAAAGGTACTAAATAAATGCAAACTGTTACTATTTTCCTATTAATGAAAACAAATCTGAAATGGAAATTATACTCACAATAATCTGGAAACAAAAGGTTTGTGGAAAAAATCATGAGCATTCATAAGAGCTTCAGAACTAAACACATGTCCCAATTGTTATTTGAAACAAAATGGGACAAGTTTCTTTTTTTAAAAGTTGCAATAATGGAGAGATTGGAATTTTACAGTCTGTTACTTAGTGATTGTAATATGTAGCTGATAAGTTTATTAATTTATTACTGGTAATACCTGAAGCCATTCCATGAACCACTAAGATCCTTCATTTATTGAGACCAGAGGTCAGTATCAAACATACATAAACATATTTTAAAAAATATAGCTTTTCTGATATTGAAAATAATGAAATTAAAGGAAATCAACCACTCAGTGAAACAAAATCATTCATCATATTTGGGAAAACTCTGATCTTGTGAAATGTTTATTACAGACATGATATGAAAACAA
This sequence comes from Hydrolagus colliei, assembly GCA_035084275.1. Classification (NCBI taxonomy): domain Eukaryota; kingdom Metazoa; phylum Chordata; class Chondrichthyes; order Chimaeriformes; family Chimaeridae; genus Hydrolagus; species Hydrolagus colliei. Next base: position 11,484,998 of record CM068744.1, on the reverse strand, counting down.
TTAAAAAGCCTTTTTTGAGGGGGTGAGGAGAAATGAGAGGAATGAGAAATTTATGACTCAAAGTCAAATCTGTTAACGCCATTAAGTTCCCTACATAACATTGTTCTATATATCCATGCTCACTTAAGACAGTTTAATCATGCCCGTTTTCTTGCAAGAAAAGGACCTCGCTTGATGCGGAAATGTATATCTGAAGTAATTCTAAAAGTTATTTAAGTGAAACAATGGTGTTCACATTAACCCAACAATGAAACTTTTGATCTCATCTAGCATTTTTACAGGAAGGGGAAGAAGGCAAAATGAGGCAAAATAAATCAACGCTACATATATCTGGTTATCATCACCTGGACTCAAGTGAAATAGCACCACCTGCTGGTAGGCCACTTCTCATCTCCAATTGCAGCTTCACTATAATGGACATACAAATGCTTGTACCTTTAGTGGTTTATTTGAGAATGTATGTTTGCTTTAGATACAGAATTAACATTGTCAAATTAATCAAAAAGAACAAGGTAGGTACAGATTTAGTTTGTGAATGTTCATTGTGGTTTATAAACCATGAGACAGAGAAGAAAAATCTGCTTAATGGTAGTTGAAAGGTTAAACGGTGCAAAGGGTTTACAATGAACAATTAACTACCCCCCATCCAAGCTCAAATTGTCTGTAGATCTCAACAGTATATAATTAAAAAACATAAGGTTGTATTTTTAATCTGATGTTTCAGAAACTAAAGAACATAATTTTTATTCAATATTAGTTCAAATTTTAACTTATGCCCATCGTATTCCCCCACTTCTCAAATCAGACATGTAACAATTACATTTCCAGGTGTCTAACTCAAATGCAATTTTTTTTAATGCTAGGCATTAAGCGACAATATTACACACCTTCTCTTCCTCTGCTTTCTCATTCAGGTCATTGGCATAAGAGGCGTTTAATGAGGTTGCCTTAGGCTCCAGGTAGCAGAGAGAGAGAGCAAGAGGAAGGGAAAGGGTGAGGGAGAAGGGAACAGACTGTGATGCAGAGAGCAGCAGCACAAAAATGAGGATTATGGAGGGAATAAGGGATGGAGAAGTGATTGGGATGTACTTTTGAAAACGTGGTGGAATCATAGCAGCACAATCATCAGGAAGACTAGGAAAACTGATATAACCATCTTCATCAAGCAGTGAAGGGAATTTAGGAGGAAAACATTTAAATAGTTTAAGCAACGTAAGACCTGATGTGTTTACTGTTGGAACTGAGCCAACTTCTATTTCCTTCTGAAGTACTAAAGGATGAGGAACCTGAGCAGATGTAGTGAATATAGGATCTAGGCAATGAACAGGAATAATAGGAGTGACTGGTAGGTCATTTTCAGGCTCTAGAGATGCCATGTATAAGCTATGATCGGAGGAACTAGACTCAAAAATATAATCTTCGTCGAATTCACCACTTGAAAATAGACTGTCCTCTGAAATGTCTGAGAAAAAACCTGCCTCTGGAATTGGAGACAGATTCAGAGAGAGAGAATATGTGGGTGATGAAGGATATATGTAATGAAACTAAATGAAAACACAATTGAAATGTATAAATGTGAAGCATACAGAGTGTACAGAAAGGAAAAGGAGAGAAACAATGTTAGTCAGAAAACAAGTCACTCAGGAAGTACTACAAATTTATACAAATGGAAGCAGGCATCAACTTTAGCTTTGAAAGATGGTGTCGGTGTATACACATAACAAAAGGAAAACAAGCAAGCATACTGAGATTTTGTATAAAGGATTTTCATTATATTTTATGTTGGTCACTATTTACTGTCAATTCCGTTCCTGCAGAAATCATTCCAACCATTAACCAGTTTATGAAAAGTATACTGGTTCGTTAATATTTACTGAATTCAACTACATGTTATAAGTCAATGTTCTGTTTCATTAGCTTTTATGTGAATCTTGGAATTCTATATCAGCACTTGATCCATGATAATTAAACAGGTTATTCACCATTTTTCAGTTATATTCGGTTATTTATCACTTATAACAATTCTATTCATTATGCTCATTTGACCACAAAACAGTTTATTGGCAATAAATGTGAAAGGCGAGCCCTTCCATGCAAATCTGGAAAACCCGAGAAAAGCAGTTTTCTAGATTGACAAAGTTGAAAAACAAAACAAGTTTCCCACTTAAACGCGACTTTCAACAATGATATCTGTTATTGGTTTTCCTACTTTTTCTAATCTTTGCACCTTGTTCAGCTTTAACTCCAGCAGTATATTTTATGTTTCCCAATGTTTTTCACTTTCCTTCAATAAGGAAAAATCAATACATGCTTGTCTGTGATTGAATAGTGAGAGGACAACTTATCCCCAGCTACAAGACATGAATGAGTAAAGAACTCTCCTAACTGTAAGGACATATTTTTTGTTATTGATTCCATTTTCATTCGTCAATGAACTATTTTGAATCTAAAGTTATTTACGTATCAATGTACCATTATAAACTCTGACGGGTAAATTACTCACAAGTGGAGAATAATGCATACTTGCTACCAAAGTGAGGAACAAGCACAAAATAAACTCAAAATAAACTGCTAAATCCCTGAAACTACAAGATTCAGTTATCACATGATTTTTTTGCCTTGGATTTTTTTTATTTCAAACTGAGATAAATCTTAATGCAAGTCCCAGAGGAGAAAGGCCTCTGCGCCATCCTGTCTCTTACATGCCTTTTTGGTTTAACATTTTGAAGGAAATTATAAAGAATAAATTTGGAATGGATACCAGGTGAAAATTCTGTGCTCAAAGAAATAAATGTTGCAATTTACCAAACAAGAGGATAGGGGCACAAAGATTTGGAGAATTCAAATTATAATAAACTTCCATGCGGGGAGAATTTCTTTGGTGGAACAAATGGTCTTTTCTCATTTAACTTTTCCGCTTGACTAGCCTTCTGCATGTCCCTCATGCCCCCCACCATTGGTCGGCATGCTTTCAGCCACTATGACCTGAAACTGAAACTCTGGAACACTCTACCTTCTATCCCTCTGCCTTGCCCCCTCTTTCACGACCTTCAGATTGCACCTGAAGACCTCTTCGATTGTGCCTAAGTTAACCTCCCACTCTTCCCAACTCAGTGTCATGCTCTGTCATTGTCTAATAATCCTTTCATTCGAAGCTTTTCACGCTTCTAGACATGAAAATGCAAGTTGTTTCTTGTAGTGGGGGCGGGGGTGGTAGGGGAGAGCAAGGGGTTGAGTAAGTCTTTACTCTAGCTCTGCCAATAAATAGAATATGTTTAGACCTTCAGACCAGAAATCAGATGTATTTAAGACAATCGGAATTCTAGACGTTGCTGAGTCCTAATATTGTTGCATCCCAGTCAATCTTTGACATGTTTTTCCGTAAAGCCAGTAAGAAAAATTAGCAGTCCCAAAAACCTGACAAAGTAAAAGTCATAGCATCAAAATAGTTTAAACAAATAATTCCGGTGCAGCACATCATGTTTATTACTGATCACAACATCATCTACTTCAGTGAAAAAGATGCATGTACTAATTATTGAACAGTTGAAACAGCAATACTTAAACATATATATTTCAGATGAATGCACAGTACCTTTTCCTCAGGCTTGTCTAAGTGGGCAGTTTTGGAAGGAATGGTTTTGTACTTTGCTATTATCTTTTCATCAATGGTTGTAGCAGTGACCTCTGCTGTGGAGCTCTGGGAAATTGCTGGAGTAGAGGAATCTTGCACATCATTCTTGGTATCTACTGGAGCTGTCACAAAAATAAACAAACTTCACTTTACTATTAAAACAGTATTTCAAGAACGGCACCAAATACATAGTAATCATTTTTATAAACGTGCAAGAACATTTTCCTTCGTTTAATAGACCTGACTAAAATGAGCACTCTCAAAATCAATTGGGCAGTTTGACCATGAGGGCCCTTTTCAGATAGAATACATATCTTGAAGGAATTTACAAACAAGATGGGTATAACTGAGCAGAGAGGAAAGAAAGCTAAGCAAAGGCAAAGAGCTGTTATTTTAAATTAGTTTGATGGAAGCTCCAGTTCAGTTGGTATCAATCAAAGAAGGCTTGGGTCTACATACCTGGGTAAACTATCACAGATGCTACTGAATGTGACTGGTTTTAAACTGACATACTGACTTACACAGAACTTGCCTGATAGTAATAATAATAATCCATGAATTTGATATAGCGCCTTATCTCTGGAACACTCTCTCTCAATGTCTCTGCCTTGCCATCTCTCCCCTTTTTTAAGTCCACCCGAAAAACCAGCCTCTTTGACCGCGATTAAGGCCACCTCACCCCCCACCGCACAGTCTTGGAGTCAGGCTCCCCAACGCTTAAGTACTCTGAGATGCGTTGTTGTTATCACGTCTTTGAGATGGCTCAAAGTGCTTCACAGAATATACTGTAAAGTGAATTGACTGTATATTTTGTGGACGAAATCCAGCAGCCAATTGCACACAGCAGTGTCCCACAAACAGTGTGGATTGAGGATCCAAATTTTTTTGAAGGAATTATTACCCCTGAAAGGCGATTTATCAATTGGCTAACAACCAGGTTCTTAATTACTGCTAGGTAAACAGAGGCTTATGGAGTAAGGAAACTCGCCTGACATTTCATCCTGCTAGGAGTTGAACCCAGGTGTCTTGCTGGCTTGCTCTAACCGCTGAGCTATAGGACTCCACTGATACTTGGTTGCTAGAACATATTTCTTCTCAGCATTCTCATCAGAGTCAGTCCAGCACTCGAAGAGTTAATAGTTTGGGCTTAGGCTGAGATCTGGTTGTATGTGATCTTAATATTTAGACAGATTTCTAAACTTTGATATTGCCCCAAAATCTCGACCTACCTCCGTCAAGACTTCTTGAAGTTCGTTTGCTTGAAGTACGCTCAAAATATGGTGCAGGCCTATCTATGAGGTTGCTGGCCTGTCGTGTCTGAGCTTGGGTTCGACCACTGTAGCGGAACCTTGAACCTAAAGTCAGGAACTTGGTCTTTGGAGGTTGCTCAGGAGACACTAATCTATATACATAAAAAAATAAGATTTATTTTGTAAATGCAGAACTAAATTCTTTACTACATAGTAATTGAATGTATACAGATGAACCAAATCATTTAGAAAAAAACAAAATCCAATAACTAGGCTTAAGCAAAAACCATCCTTTTTTTTAATTTAGTTATAAAACAATTGTGGTGTGGATGACACACACTCACTTTCTCACACTTTACGCTCATTAGGTAATGTAGTCTAAGTAATGTGGCATTGGAACTATATCTCTGGAGAACACTTGTGTGATCCAGGAATGCTTTTGCTTTACGAGTGCAGTGGATTTTCCACCCCTTTAATACACCTTCTGAATAATGTACAGTAGAACCTCGGTTGGCGACCACCTCAGTGGCGCGACCACCCCGCCTAGGCAAGCAGTCAGAGTCGGTCCCGAATATTTCCTAACTCATTTCCAGTTAAATAAACTTCACTAACGCGACCACACCGACTCCCGGACTGCGGCCACTGATTTGGCGGTTCCCAAACAACATTTTCATGGTCCTAACGCGACCGCTCTGGCCAATTAGGGAACAAAAGCATGTGGGGAGGGGGGCGGGCAGGCTGCAGCGTGACGTCACCGAGACAAGATGGCGGCAAGGATTTGAAGAGGTCACGTGAGCAGCCGCTTTGTCAGACAGTAAAAAAAGAGAAGCAGCAGGTAATGGAGCGCCCAGCCCCGCGGCCCCGACATTCCCCCGGCCTCGAGTATCCCCACTCCCCGGCTCCGAGTCACCTCCTCCGAATATCCCCCTCCTCCCAGCCTCCAGACACTTACTCCCCGGTCTCGAGTATCCTCCCTCCCTCGCCAGCCTCGTGTATTTCCTCCTCTCCCGAGACTCCCCGGCCTCGAGTAATTGGAATTGAAAGTATTAAGATCGGCCATGATTTAGTTAAATGGCAGAATGGCCTATTCCTATTAGTATTCTTTCCCCCCCCACCCCCCAACCGGACTCGAGTACCCCCCCTCCCCAGCCTCTCCGACTCAGCATGGATGGTAGCCAATAGTTTAATCTTCCATCCAGCAGAATCGGTACCTCACTAACGTGACCACCCCGCCAACGCGACCACCTGGTCGTGGTCCAGTGGGTGGTTGCGTTACCAAGGTTCTACTGTAGTTTATGGTTAGTTTGGTGCCATCTTTTATGGTGGCACCTGATACGCTGGCCCTTCAGCAGCCCAACCTGTGATTGGCCACTGAGAATGAAGCAGAGGCAAAGCCCAAGATCTGGTACTTGTCTTTGAGCTCCTCTCCAGCAAACTCGAGGGCAAGGTGTTAATATGGGAAAGTATGATACCAATTTTATTCTTCTAACACCGATACAGCACAAGGATCAATATCTCCCCTAAAAATAAACTCTAATTCCCAAGGTTTCCTGCAGGAGGCTTGATAGGTACTAATTTCAGGTAGTCTAAAAATGTTTCAAATGAATCTAAATCTTTATAAAATAGGCAATTTACAAGTTTTTATCCCAATTTCGTGGCATAACTAAATCTAAAAGCGGGGATGTAGTCTTATCAAAACAATGCAATAGCCAATAATAGGAGATAGGAATCAGATATACTTTTGAAAAAAAGCAGATTCAAACGAGCACTACTTTTTAACCATTTTTTAAGTTACTTCAATAGAATTGAATTTTACACTTTAAAGTGCTTCTCCACTTTTCTTATCTTTTTGAAGTGTATATGAATTCATATTTGGACAAGAATTGTTCAATGCAAATACTAGCTGCTTTGGTTTTCAAACTCGTTTATCGAGAAAGCTGGATGAAAAGTCGAGGCCTACTGAGCAAGATAGTAAGGCTTAAAAGAGCATGACAGAATAAGATGAATCAAACAGTAATTTTCAGATGCTTGCGAACAGTAATTTTCAGATGCTAGAGGACAGAATGAAATTTTGTGACATTCTCCTCATGTAAAAGACACTATATCAATGCCCTTTTATGTTATTGTCTTGAGGTTCTGGGAAGGAACAGATATGGTATTTTATTATATGCCTTTTTTGACTCAAAAAAGCAGTATTTTCAAACAATTATCTTCCCCGTTTATTTCTTAAGAATCACAGTAGAATCACATAGATCATCTGGGATAACAATAACAGCATGCATTTATATAGCGCCCTCCACACCGGGCAGCGTCTCAGAGCGCTTCACGATGGCAGAAACCGAGGCCAAGCCAGGGGGAGTGGTAAGGTGATGGTAAGCGCAATTGATGAGAAAAGTCTTCAGGCGCAACCTAGATGGGAAAGGAGAGAATGAGATGGAGGGGTTGAGGGAGGGAGTGAGATGAAGGGATTGAGAGAGGGAGATACAAAGTTTCAGGGCATAGTGGCTGCAAGCACAGCCACAGTTGGTGGAGCAGAGAATTCAGGAGATAAGGAGGCTGGAGCCAGTAAAGCGGAGACAGCGGGTACTGTTGTGAGGAGAGAGGAATTTAGAGAGGTAAGGGGATGCAGAGGAGTGGAGAGATTTAAAAACAAGAGTGAGGATCTTGAAGGTGACAGCGAGCCAGTGCAGTTTGGCAAGGACTAGGGTACTCTGGGTACAGGTGATTTGGTGCGGGTGAATTTTGTATGAGCTGAATTTTGTGGATGGTGAAGTAGGGGAGACTGGTGAGTGGGTTGTTCCGTGTAGTCCAGCCAAGGGGTTACAAAGACATGGACCAGGGTTTCGGCAGCTGTTCGGATGAAGTATTGGTGGAGACGGGCAATGTGGCGGAGATGGAAGATGTGGGGATCGAACCTGATACCTAAGTTGTGCATGGGCTCAGAGTTTTAAGGGCAGGTCGGGTAGATTGAGGTTGGAACCGTGGAACAGAAGACCTCGACGAATGCCAAAGAATATGGCTTCTGTCTTGTTGACGTTTAACTGCAGAATATTTGCGCTCATCCAGTGCTCCTTTCCTCTGTGGCTCCCTTCTCTTCCTCATCTACATGCTCACTGTGATGTCATCCGCAGAAAAGGGGTTAACTTATTTGACATTCAAGGGTGCCTGGATCGTCACAGGCACCCATGAATATTCCAAAAATACCACCATATCAAAATTTGGTTATTGTCATTATTCCCATACTGAACAGTATTTCTCATCTTTATTGATGTGTAGAGGAACAGGAAAATGACAATGCAAAGGGACAATCTGTGTTATCTTCACATCATTTGTTAAACACAAAATCTACTTGAAATTAACCAAATGGTATAATTAGTGTTAGGTAGCATTTCATTCCTCACATAGTTCCCTATATCAGGATTGCAGATGTGAAATTTGGCAAATTCAAGTTATCTTTCATTGGTTAAACTATTAAACAATAACAAGAAAACTTTACCTGAAAAAAGTGTGGTGCTCCACACAAACCTTCCACAATTTTTTCGCAGCTCGGTGGTTAGGTAACTTGAAACCAATTGTGCTTTCAAACTGCTCCATCTGGTAAGAATCAGTGTAATTAAATCAGATCCTTTTAACAAGCAGAATGGGAGACCTAATACTTTACAGGAACTGCCTTTGTGAATGTGAGCAGATTAATCAAAGACAGCAGCATTCTACAGTCCAGTAACCTGATCCATAAAAGTGAATTTAGACTATATCAAATGAATGAAGAGATTACCGATAGAGTGCTTAAGTTAAACAGTATGCTGCTAATTGTGCACATGCATTTGCGTTGTTATTCAATTATACATTTACAACTTAATGGCTCAATTGATAGATATTTAAAACATATTGAGCTGTAATTCTACCCCCACACATATAATTTTAAAGCTTGGGACCTTATTACTGGGACCACAACCAATACGTAATGGTATTAGATTTAAGGATACTAAACGATGGTCCAACACCAAGATGACAAAATGTACAAGTAATGTACAATAGAACTCAAGTTTATTCTCTTGCCAATTATGTTTATTTACCTAGACAATAAGCAGATGATCCGAGTAGTACCAGAAATCAGGTGTACCATGCTTCCAGTTACTAAGCGACTACATGAGCTATAAAGGGAGGCCATGCTCTGCAGGTGGGCACTAACAAGGTTCTGCTGTTTATTTTTGTTGCCGCTTATAAATAGAGGTTCTGATTTTCGGTTTTAACAAACCCAAAAAAAATAATTTGGTGTTTATCCAATAAACCCTCAATGTAAATGGTTACCTGTCCTGAAGTCAAAGGCACCTCTCTCTCCTCCGTGTGTGAGGCCATCTAAATCTTCTTTTTACAAGTGAAAACCCTGACATACCCCAATTTGTTTTTAGAACCAAATATAAACACAAAAATAAACACTGAAAAATGAAATTTTTAATCCCTTCCACAAAAAGTCCTGCTTATGAGATAGGAAACATGAACAATACCCTGATACTTACTGAGCTGATTTTTCAGAATTGCACCCCAAGAGTTTTGGAAGTTGCATCTTTGGTCAGCCTTTAATAAAAATGAAAATTTAAGTCATAGACTATTAACACTAAGTACTAGTGGTAATGTCTTACCTCTCCAGGTCGAATTTTTATGTAGAAATTGCTTCGTTTGTAAGATATCTTAAGAATTTTAGGCCAAGCAAAGCGGTTGATCCGGAGTCTGTCCTTGTAGATAAGCAGTCCATTGGCACATACACCCAACATAATATCCACTCCTTCTGAATCCTAGATAAACATCACATCAGTACACAAAAACAGTATTAGTGGTTAAACAACCAGCGCCCTCCACACAGGATAGCATCTCAGAGCGCTTGAAAGTGGTGCAACCTGAGCCTGGGGTCGGGGGTGGGGTGGAGGGGAGAGGCGAGATGACCATAAGGTTTTCGGCTGGGATTTCAAAAAGGGGAGAGGGGGCAAGGCAAAGGGATTGAGGGAGACTTCTAGAATTTCATTGCTTAGTGGCTGAATTTGTGACCTCCAGTGAAGCAGAGGATGTGAACAACAGATAGGAGGGTGGTGCTAGTTGAGCGGAGGTGCTGGGTGGTGAATTGGGGAGTGAGGAGGTTGGAGAAGAAGGGAGGTGCCGTGGAATGAAGGGATTTGAAGAGTCTGAAGATCCTGAAGTTGATCCATTCAGTGATGGCTAACTAGCGGAGCTTGGCCAGAGATGGTGAGATGGGGGTTTGGTCCTGGTCAGTATTAAAATGTATTGATGATCAACAATGTAAAAACAACCCAAAATAGATTCATGAAACAATGTTTATAATAGCTGGTAACATAATTTAAATAATGTTGTGGAAGCATAATTTAAATATCAGAACAAAGTACTCATTTTATGTTACCTCATAGAAAAAAACATCTTCTCCTTGCTAATTTACTTCCCTCGATATTTGAAGACAACTCCTTTCGGCTTTTAAATGAGATACTAGTCCATGCACACAAATAACCCTCCAGCATCTTCCAAGTAGGGTCCGTCGATATGGAAATTTTCCGATTAAATATATCGATGGGCTCATATCGAGATATACCGAAATATCAATGTTTTCGGGTTTTTCATACTGCGCATGCGCGCGCGTATCCTGGGTGCGCGCGCATTCGGGGCCTATCTTCTCAGGAGGTAAATATCTTTCTCTCTCTGTGTCTCTCACTCTCTCCATCTCTGTGTTTTTCTGTCTGTGTGTCTCTGTATTTCTCTCCCTCTCTCCTCTCTCACATCCCCCCCATCTCTATCTATCTGTATATTATCACATCCACCCCGTCTCTCCCACCCCCCCCGCTGTCCCTCTCTCGCACCCCCCACCCCAGTCGTCTCTCTCCCCCACCACCCCCCCAGCCGTCTCTTTCTCCCCCCTCTCCCCGCCGTCTCTCTCTCCCTCCCCCCCAGCCGTCTCTCTCACCCCCGCAGCCGTCTTTCTCCCCCCAGCTGTCTCTCTCCACCTCCCCCCAGCCGTCTCTCTCCCACTCTCCTCCCCCCCCCAGCTGTCTCTCTCCCCACCCCAAGCCGTCTCTCCCCCCCCAGCCGTCTCTCTCCCCCCCCAGCCGTCTCTCTCCCCTTCCCCCCAGCCATCTCTCTCCCCCTCCCCCCAGCCGTCTCTCTCCCACTCTCCTCCCCCCCCAGCCGTCTCTCTCCCCTTCCCCCCAGCCGTCTCTCTCCCGCCAGCCGTCTCTCTCCCCCCCCCCCCAGCCGTCTCTCTCCCCCTCTCCCCCCCCCGCTGTCTCTCTCCCCCTCTCCCCCCCCAGCCGTCTCTCTCCCCCTCCCCCCAGCCATATCTCTCCTCCTCCCCCCAGCCGTCTCTCTCCTCCTCTCCCCCCAGCCGTCTCTCTCCCCCTCTCCCCCCAGCCGTCTCTCTCCCCCTCCCCCCAGCCGTCTCTCTCCCCCTCACCCCCCCTCCCACCCCCCCCCCAGCAGTCTCTCTCCCCCCCTCACCCACCCCCCCCCCAACAGTCTCTCTCACCCCCCAGCCCTTGCATACCTGTATAATTGTATTCGAGGACTGTGAATACAATATGGCGGCTTTGCACCTCGGTCTGTGCATTGTGTATAGAGATGAGCATTCTGGGTCCTGTAGTTCAGTGTGCTCGCATCCCAATTTTTTACCTCGATATATCGGTTTTTCGATATATCGATATTTTTAAAATGTCTATATCGGCATATCGATATGAAAATTATATCGGGTTTTAGCGATATATCAATATATCGCCGGACCCTACTTCCAAGTGTCCATTATTCAATCCATAAACCTTGACAGGCTAGTCATCCTTGCTACGCAGCTACATAATCTGATAGCTACACACAACATAACAAAATTACATTTGTATAATGCCTTTCATGTTGGGAAGACGTCCCAAAGTGCGACACACACCTCCAAATAGTGACCGTTGGATAGCCATCAGCAACAGGATAACCTAGGGTTATCTGGATTTTCTTAACGTGAGTTACGAAATCCAAGTGTAGTGCTCCCAAATACTTACATATTTTTTAGTTCACAGCACAGACGGGGGATCAAATTTAGGCCTTTACCAGTGTACAGTGTAGCTCTTCTGATGCCGAATAAACAACATTGATGCTGAATAAACACCTGGACAATTGCGTAAAATATTAACGTTTTGTCCTTGGGATAAGGGGAGATCACGGAGCAATGTTCAAGCCACGAAGAGGTCTTGGCTATTTCCCTCACAATTTCTTCCCTCTGCACACATGCATTTATTTTTCTTAAACTTAATAAATAAAATTTATTAATGTTTAATAAAAACTGAAGGTAAATTGAGGCCTTAATTTTGCAACCTCAAAATATTTGACAAAACTGGCACTTTGATGGAATACAAAAATATTCTCCTACTCTAATTAGAGAGTGCTGTTTTACATAGCCAATAAAAATATCAGAATACTTCAATTACAATGGTTCTGATTGTTGTTTTTTGTACACACAATACTGCATCAATACTCAACTTTCATACAATGCATGAAATATGGCTCAGCTGCCAAAAGTGTAACTTTAGAAGCAAATTGATATATGGCCAACCGTTTTGAATGAAAATGTTCATTATGTTTAGCATTCATGCAGCACAAAATTAAGTGTTTATATTACAAGCCAACAAATTCTATGATTACAATTTCTTTCCCCCTCAGATTGTTAAGTGATTACCTTGGCATGGTGCAGATCTACACCGTACATTGAGAGCTTCTTGGCATTTTCCAGAAATTGGGTATCAGCTTGTGCTGGAGTTAGACCCCTGAAATGAAAACAAACCAATAAAGGTTAAAACATGCTAACTACATTATGGGATGCACCAATATTTTCTTTTGCTCTGTGAAATCTATAGACAGATAACATCCAGATAAAATAAGCTGTTACTTCAAACTATTAGTTACATTCAATAATAATGTTTATATTTGATATAGGGTCTTTCAGGAGAACGTCTCAAAGTGATTTAGAATCATAGAAATAAGAAGTCACATGGCTTCTTGAGCCTAAACTGTCTCATTTGCTGGAGCCAACTATTCTATATTTGTACCTAGAATCAATACCTCCAAGGATATGCTTGCTACTTTCTGTCCCATTATGATTGCCACATCAATGGAAATCAATAAACACAAACTGACTTTATTCTTGTAAGCATATGAAGCAGGACATTAACTTGCACCTGTGCGTTTTATGAAGTTCAACCACTTTTTCCTCCAATTCTTTTGTATGATTTGGAGCAAACTGGAACTCTGAGATATAATCCACTCTATGTTCATCTTCATCATAGTCCCCAAGTTCAGCTTGCACGGTGTAAGAACCAAGGAGGGCATGAGTTACAAAAGAGCATGGCAAACGGCCAGATATGATATCTTGACGGAGTTGAAGACACAAGTAATACCTGGGAAAAGAGGAAAATGTAGTCTTCATTACTTCACAAGCTAAATTTCACAATCATAATATGATTGTACTGTAACTAACAGTTCTAACTAGTTCTTTCCTATTCATCAATTTACTGAAATTAACTGTTTGATCATTTAATGAAGAGTCTGAAGTATAAACTCCACTGACAACAGTTTTTATTCAAAAATTCAATCAGATACTTTGAAATGCCCTTTTCACTGCAACATCAAGTACACTATTTTCTTTTAATATCTAATAATAATCCTTGAATTCGATATAGCACCACATTGCTCAAAGTGCTTCAGTTTTCTGAAAAGTGCAATAACTATATATTTTTTTTAAATAGGTGCATCGGCAATGAATTTGAATACGGTAACTGCTCACAAACAACCATATTGCTAGGTATTAATAATGAATTAATTCCAATTCAAAGGATCATCCCTTTGTAAATAAACTAATCTAGAACCCAGACGAGCATTAAATTATTGAGTGCTATCAAGAATGGTTCTTTTCATGGATCTGTATGACATTAATAAGCTCATACTGTCATATATAAATACATACACTTATCCAAGTAATCAACTAAAAATGCTAAATATTGAAGCTGCTGGAAATCTGAATCAAAAACAGAAGTCGCTGGAAACACTCAGTAGGTCAGGCAGCTTCTATGGAGAAAGGTAAAGTGAGTCAACACTTTGTCAGACCCAGTTCTAATGAAGGGTCTTGGACGTTGACTCACTTTCCTTTCTCCATAGATGCTGCCCATTCTAATCAACTAAAACTTGCTTGAATAGAATGTCTTTTACCTTTTTAACTACAGTAAACTCCTGATACTTCGACCTTGGCTTAACTTGTCACTATCACTTAAGTCATCATGCCGTCTAGATCCCGCCCCATTAAAACATTTTTAATATACATTTGCCAAGCTCTCCACTTCTGATAACTTGTCACTGCACTGATTCCTCTTGGAGTGACGATTTATCAGTGTACTGTAACTGAATCAACAAATGTTAATGTAAAAATACACAGCATCTGAAACAGAAAGCAATTTGGGTGTGAGTCTTTATGGAATGAAATAATTGGTTGCAGGTGAGTGAAAGGCAAATATGATCCCTGAGAAGAAAGAACATACCTGATACATATCTTTCTCTTCCAGATACCATTTAACAAGCGATACATTTCCAGAATTTTTCATTGTTTTATTTCAAATTCCTGTATTTATGGAATGTTCAGCTACCGTTATATCAAATGTAAAATACCATTTTATTCCCACTCATAATCAAGTGGGACAGAAATGGTATTCCATTACCCATTGTGTATTCTACTAGTTGAAATAAATAAATGCTTTCAATATTTTTCAGTTAACATTTGTAATGATTACTGAAGGTCACTTTAATGACTAATTTCCCTCATGTTTTTTCTAATCACTCATACATAACAATTACCTTGTGATGTCTTCAGTCAGCTGTACAGGATCAGGAGGGTAGAATTTTACATTGAATGCAAACTGCCATGGCCAACCTGCAAAATAGTACTTTTATGACTAAAGGAGGATAAGGCAATTAAAACGTATTTCACTAAATGTTTTCTGCATCTATTGTTCCGTACAATATTGAATAAAAGTGGCATGTGTAGAACTATAAGAACCCAGAATTAGTAAAATACAGAATATTAAAGCTTCCATCAGCAGTTAACTGTACATAAAATTAAAAGTTGGCTGCTTGTAGGCAAAACAAACACACTAATATTGAATAGCATTTTGTAATCTCAATTGCCCAAATTATCTATTACTAAAAACATAAAGGGAAACAAGAATTTTTGTACTCATTTTTTCTGGATGTGATACTTTCTTAAAGAAAATATGTATGAAGAGTAACAAATGGAAGAACAGTGGAGTAAGCACATAGATTCTGATGCAGCCTTTTCTATTTTTTATCAATTAATCCACTTTTTACTAAACTTTTTCCTTGTGACTCTAACTGTCATCCTATCAATAGAAAAATGGGGAAGGCTTTGCCTGTTAATTCTTTATTGTATTTCCCATGCTGCCACCAACCCATTTCTCTTCCTTCCCCACTCCCCACAACTTCCTTCATGTCAACCAATAGAAGATAAATTGAAAGCAATAGGAGAAACATGATGGCTGACCATGGAGATATTTATTTAAATAGCTGTCCCTGAAGATATCTATTTTGATTGCTAAAATGGAAGTAATCAGCTCTCGTAAGGTATTCAATCTAGTGTGCTGGTCACATATCAAAGGAGTTTTTGACAATGGTTTGCTCATCAAGTTGCCTATCCAGTGCCTTGGGACGTCATTCTGACGATATACAATGTAATTTTGTTGTTGTATTTTATTGTTATTAAGATTGATTTGGCATTCTGATTATAACCGGTCAGTATGTCAAACTAAAACAGATTGTGATATTACAATAAATTATACTGGCAATTCGTATTGTTATTTGATTGTTCTAAAAATAAATAAGTTTTGAAAATCATAAATTTTACGTGATAAATTTTTTAATTTGACATTCTTTTCAATAGAATCAAAGCACCAAGCTCTAGGGTCAAAAATCAAAAACCTTGTGAACTTCAGGACTCCATCCAAAAGGCACTCAATATAATGACAAAAGGATTATTGAAACAGAATGATTAATGTGTATACGAATAAGCATTGAATGGATGGTTAATTTTGTGAGGTACACTATGGAACATTAATAATATGATGCACTTACTCCTAATTTGCTTCTTGATTTCCTTGGCAGGGTCCAACCAATTCTAAGAAAGAGTTGTACATTAGTGTTTAATAAATAGATACAGTAATTAACCTGCCCTATAGTTTTTTAAAATCTAAAATGGTAAAAATTTCTTTCACAAAATATACAGTCAATCCATTTTCAATATATACATATTTTATGGGCGAAACACACAGCACAGAGGTATCTCACAAATAGTCATGGATTGAGTATTATTATTTATTCATAGTGATTAATACCCCAGAAAAGTGATCTGTCAATCAACTTACAACTGGGTTTCTACTAGTGTCCAGCAATATATCGATATATCGGTTATATTGGTGTAATTTTTCATATCGATATGCCGATATTGGAAATTGAAATATATCAGTATATAAAAAAAATTGGTATATCACAACTATCGGTATATCGTGTCCGGCAATATATCGATTACATCGGTATAATGCGAATATTTTCAACTTAACTTGTCGCTGGCATTGCAACCCTCCTGGGCCTAGGGCACAGAATGCGCGCGCGCACACTGGAATGCCCACGTACACCGGAATGCGCGCACACCTCCAAATGGGTGCGCGCGCATTCACAGGATAAAGAAACCCGGTGATATTGATATATTGGTATATATCGATATGAGCCCACCAATATATCGATATCGGAAAATGTCCATATCGACAGACCCTAGTTTGGAATGCTGCTACTAGTGCCTGAAGGTGGCGTTGCCGTTTTTTTCCCCTCGCATCGGTATTTCGGCTTGCCGCTAGTAGAGGCTTGATGTCGAGCTGCTGTTTTTTCCCCTCACATCAGCCATTGTAGAAGATAGACTGTACACCTCTGGCCCAGCATCATGGCTTCAAACCAGGCATCTACCAGCAAAGGTGATTTTTAGGTGAATTTTTAGGTGAATAACAAAGGTCTGTTATTATCTGTCATTATTTAGTCTATTATTAATGTAGTATGTGTTAAAATTAGTTGTTTTTTTGTGTTGGGTTTTCGGCGTCGGATGCGCCCGAATATCCGGCATGTGATTTAACCGGCATTGGCCAGGTCCCAAGGGTGCCAGTTAAACGGACTTCTACTGTACTTAGAAGTACTTAGAATATTGCATATGTGGCTGTTTTAAGTAATTTGAAAAAAAAATGTAAAAGCCTAGTTTAAAATTTATGTTTCCCGTTTGTGGACAGCCTTATTGGGATGTAAAAATTTAATATCACTTAGATTTTGGGGGGAAACAGAGATCAAATGTTCTTTGGTATTGTGACTTCAAAAATGTTTCCAATAGAATCATCACTCAATCCATGACTGTTTGTGGAACATTGCTGTGCGCAATTTGCATTTCATCCACAAAATACAGTCAATTCTTTTTACAGTATATTCTCTGAACTCTTTGAGACAGCTCAAAGATGTGATAAGGCGCTATATCATATGCAAGGATTATTAGAATTATTATTTTCAAATTGAGTAACTATTCCCCATTTATTCCATGAAAGTGTGGCAGAATATCTATGACACTAAGGTCTCCTAGAATCACCTACAGAAACAGCATTGCCACATGTCAGGGATCAACTCTAGGAAATTCATATGGGTTCTTGGTATTCAGCTCACACACCACCCAGCTGCAACTGAGAATAACAGCTGGCAAATAAATGGTTGGCAGTGATAACTGGAGCAAGAAGAATCATTAAGCATTCACTAAGGCACAGATAGAATGTAAAAGATATGTAGTATTTTAACATGGAAGCAGCAACATGCACAGCATGGTAGAAACCACCACTTTCTTCATATATAAAGCAATGCAAGGAAGACAAATATTTTCAAATCATACAGCAAATTCTTAAAATACAGTATCTACAATTCTAAATATATTTTTACTCCAATGAGATCCTGTTGCATAGGTAGTTGGAGAATATGAAATGGTCAAGAGAGAAGGGAATCAGAAGTAAGTAGGAGGAGATGCACTAGAGAATTGTGTTATGCCAAGATATGTTTGTGTGTGTATATACGTATGTGTGTGTGTGTGTGTGTGTGTGTGTGTGTGGGGTGGGGTGGGTGTATAGATAATAAGAATTTTGAAGGATTGTTTGGAGGATGGTAAAACGTGACATTTTCTTTACTTTTATAGTTGAAAAAGCAGAGAGAAACACTCCCAATAACATCTCATCAAGACAGCAAATGAAAATCTCCAACTGCAGATGCATGAGCAATCTGCCTGCCAGTCTGTACTTAATCAAACTAGCAATTCACTCAATGGCTCAACAGATCTTAACTTAATTTGTTTTTAAAAAGGCACATATTAAAAGTTTGGCACCCTTTCCAAATTCACAAATATATTTTCAATCCATCAGCCAATGATTGCCAGAGAGACAACAGGAGGCTGGATTTCCTTTGCAAGCTCAGAATGTGAGTTTTAGTGCCACCAAATTCTCCCCTCTGAAATCAGCTAACCATGCACATACTGGATATTAAAACTTGCAATCTTGTCTGTATGGTTTGGTGCTAAAGATGATAATGCTTTAACAAATCAAGGGTGTTCAAGATCATTCTTTTAAAAAATGCTAAATGTTTTTTTATTTTAGGTCTCTTAGACTGTATTTAGTTAATGCCAAAACTAAAAGCTCCTAAACTGGACACAGCCATATATCTGCTAAGCTAAATTTAGAAAAAGTAGCCTATGTGTTAAGATGGACCTTTTACACTGTGCAAAATTACTGTCAGCTCTATCCCATGTCATAAATGTTTACATTTCAACAATGTCATAGTTAGGATTAAATAAATAAATTAAATAAATTCAATGTTATAACAAAATTAATCTGTGTGCAAAACATTACCTTTCTTAAAAACAAATCACTTGCACAAAACAGATACAGCTCACATCAGCGCCTTGGGACACCCCAAGGCTCTCAGCACCTTGGGACATCCTCCCAACATGAAAGACGTTCTATCACTATAATTTTGTTGTTTGTTGTTGTACTTAGGACAGTAAAAGCCAGTTTATCTGTGACCTGATCAATCAGAACTTCCGTTTAACTGGCACCTCAAAAAAAATCCCCATTCGATTAACCGGGTCTTATCCGGCACAATCGCAGTGGCACATTTAATGAGTCGATTGTTGCTTTAGAGTACAGTATGATTAGTTCTGAATGCTGCCGGTAGTGTCACTTCCAGTTTTTCTTCTTAAAGGGGCATTGTTTTTTCTCTCCCTCTCCTTTTTCTCTCTCTCCCTCTTTTTCTTTCCCTCTCTCCCTCTATTTCCTTCCTCGCTATCTCTTCCCCTTTCTTTCCCTCTCTCTCTGACAGATACTACGTATTGCCTGTGTAGCCTGACGGTATCATGGGTTTATACAATGTTTGGTGGGGTATGAGAAGGAGATAAGGAAGGGGGGGGCGGGGAAAGAGTGGAGGGGGGTTGGGTTTGAAGCCATTTAGATGCCTGACTGAGTGTGTGTGTGAAAAAGAGAGCGGGAAGGAGGGAGAGAAAGATAGAAAAAAGGAAAAACTGACAGTACATTACTACTTTAAGAAGTAAAAAAAAACTCTTCCGTGTGCCTTTGTAGAAGTTTGCTTTATGATTGTGTGCTGTGTTTATAGACTGTAATCAATATTTATTGTCTTATTGGTAAGTATCCATACAATATTCTGTTATTATTTAGTCTATTATTAATAATGGTATGTTTAAAAAAAAAAGTTTTTTTTTGTGTTGGGTATTTGGCAGCTGTCCACCCGAATATCCAGCACGCGGTTGAACCGGCATTGGCCAGGTCTTGAGAGTGCCGGATAAACGGGCTTTTATTGTACATATATTCAACTTCCATGCAGAAGATAGCCTTTAAGTTTAAAAGTTATATGTCAGTCCAACTCATTTGGAGCAACTGTAATATGGCATAAGGCAGACAGCTCCATAAAAACATCCAAGTACAGGTCACACGAACATTGAAGCAGCTGAACTTACATGACAACTTGCTTTTTTTCCTAGCCAATTAAGATCTATTGCCAGTAATCAAATAGACATTAAACCTATGAACTTTCTAACAAAATTGGCTGCACAAGTGTTAAGCAACAACATTAACTGAGATTAGCTGCCCCACAGGGCCTCCATTCTTTGTAAGAATACAGTACCTCAAGAATAATCCAAATTATAATGCAGAGGATTATAAGGATCCATCATTTGAAAAACAATTCCAACCCCATAGTCACTACAATTTTGCTACATTGCAACTTATGAAGGTACCTTCCCTAAGGACCCATCTGTCCATTCAGGTGGACCTGGTTGAGAGCCAACTTTCTGCAGCTGCACGTCAGCAAGACTGAAGCCCTACAGATTGACTCGCACCAGCACCTCCACGCCTCAGGCACTGATAGCATCAGCATCCACGGTTGCACACTCCATCTCACCAAGCCAGTTAGGAACCTGGGTGTCTTGTTCGACCCTTAACTGTCCTTTCTCTGCCATATCCGTGCCATGACCTGCTTTGCCTTCCCCCATCTCTGCAATATAGCCCGCCAAAACCCCCATGCATGCATTAGTCACCTCAAGGCTGGACTACAGAAATTCCTTCCTCATCAACCTCCCCAATTCTTCCCTTCACAAGCCGCATCCCCCAAGAGGATAGAATTCAAAATCCTCATCTTCACCTTAAGCTGTCCTCCTACCTCATCTGCCCTCCGTCATCCTGTCCCTGTCCCCCATGCTTGGGTCCTAATCCCTGACAGTTCAGCGCTTTGGGACGTCCTCCAGACGTGAAAGGCGCTTTGCAAATGTAATTGTATTGTTACCCAAAGATCCCACTTCACTGCTTGAAAAATAAGGAGATTTCTCCATGTGTCCTGGCCAATAATTCCCCAGATAAAATCATTCGTTCATTTCATAGTTGTTTGCAGGACAGTGCTGTGCGCAAATTGGCTGCTGCCTACAAATATAAAGTTGTTACACCTCTCCATAAATCCTAAGAAGCTCTTTGAGACGTCCTCCCAATGCTATATCAAATACAAGTATTATCTTCCCCCTCTTTGTCCTTCCCCTAGCTGCTTTGCTACACAACAACCCTTTGAAATAAGCTCATATTTCTTTAATCAGAGAAAAGCCTTAGAGAATAGCAAGAGCATGGGAACATTCCAGTAATAATATTTAATGTGTATACCAGTTCCAAGTAAAGAAAATCTAACATGAAAAACACATGCAGCCTAAGTGTACTAGAACCTAAAGAACAAGCTGTAGGTCCCTATGGAATTGTGCATGTAGACATTTGAAGGACAGACATTTTTTAAAAGTAAGCTCTGAGTTCATATAAGACTATGAGAATTAGGAGCAGGAGTAGGCCATCCAGCCCTTTGAGCCTGCCCTGCCATTCAATAAGATCATGTCTGATCTTCTCACCTAACTCTAATTACCTGCCCCATCCCCATATCTCCTAATCCCTCTATTTTCCAAAAATCTATCAGTCTCAGCCTTGAAAATGTTCAGGGACTGAGCATCCACAGCCTTCTGGGGTAGTGAATTCCATAGATTCACTACCCTCTGAGTGAAGAAATATTTCCTCAACTCCGTTCTAAAAGGCTAACCCTTAATTTTAAGACTGTGACCCCTGGTTATAGATTCTCCTACCAGGGGAAACAGTCCCTCAGTGTCTACTTTATCCATCCCTTTAAGAATCTTATATGTTTCAATAAGATCCCCACTAATTCTTCTGTACTCTAGAGAGTACAGCCCTAGTTTATTCAACCTATCCTCATAGGTCAGTCCCCTCATCCCAGGAACTAACCTAGTGAATCTACGCTAAAGGCAAGTATGTCCTTTTTTAAATAAGGAGACCAAAACTGCACACAATACTCTAGGTGTGTTCTTACCAAAGCCCTATACAGTTGCAGCAAGACTTCCCTACTCTTATACTCTAAACCTTTTGAAATGAACGCTAGCATGCCGTTCGCCTTCTTAGTTGTTTGCTGCACCTGCAAACTAACTTTTTGAGACTGGTGTACAAGGACACCCAAAACCTTTGAATACTAACACTATCTAACCTCTCCCCCTCTAGAAAATAATCCTTTTTTTTATTTTTGTTACCTAGGTGAACAATTTCACACTTCCCCACATTAAATTCCATCTGCCACCTACCTGCCCACTCCCCTAGCCTATCTATATCTTGTTGCAATCTTTTTGCATCATCCTCAGAGCTCACTCTCCTACCTAGTTTAGTGTCATCCGCGAATTTAAACATTCAAAAATATACATAATTTTTTTTAGAAGATTTTACTTCAAAAGTGTTGCTCTGCTGCAGAGCGGTTTAGGGGAGGGATAAAGAGAGAAAAGAGAATATTCCTTGTATTTAATATAATCCTTTCATTTGATATAGTGCCTTATCATGTCTTCGGGCCATCTCAAAACACTTCACAGAAAATACTGTAAAGTGAATTGACTATTTTATGGGTGAAACGCCAAAGCCAATTGCGCACTGCAGTGTCACACAAACAGTCAAGGATTCACTAACCAAATTATTGTTATTATTTTCTGTTTCAAGATACTATTACATGATATAGCACCTGATCATGTTGCTGAGATGTCTCAAAGCACTTCACAGGGTGTTGATGGGGTTAATTCACTGATGATAATATATAGTACTTTTCACCTTGGGAGCATTTTATGATTATTATTAAGCTGCACTCATTAACATGAGCCAGTTAAATGATTGACTATTTTTACAGCATTAAAATACTTTCCATTCAAATATTCCAGAGAATTCCAAGATATGATTCTACATCTTGTCAAGGAAGGAGGCTCGACAGTGATTATGCTCCATGCTTGGTGGCAAATTACTGCCAGAATCATGGTAACTGAACACCAATATACAAGGTCTCTTAAAGAGAACTATTGCTGAGAATTCCTGCATCTATGAATAATTATAATGAAGGATGAACAAGTTCTGATCTGAATCAATGGGGTTGAAAACATACTGCAGTATTACTATTGTATTCTAAATGATAGGTTTACATCTTGCACCACAGTTCAACAAATGTTTTGAAAGTTTCCATAAAAGGACCTTTAGAAATCTAGTTTCCTTGTCATTGTCCCAAGTGCACTTTGCTTTGCATTCAGAAATCCTTTAATTTCACCTTCAATTATTACAGCACAAACATTATAAACGGTATTATTTGAATTTTCCACCTTACTTTTTGTTCTGCAGCATCTCGAAAAGTGAGGCCAAAATAATCCCTTTCTAATAAGTTGATTTGCTCACAAACATTGTCCATCAGTAACTGGCCCTTTGAACGTTTCTGAAAAACAAAAGCCCATGAGTGTTAAACGTTAATACAATCTATATGTGTAGAGCATATTCAAAGTTTGTTTTAATGATATAATATAGTATACTTTGAAAGGTTTGTCATTTAATTGACAACAGAAACATCATTCATGCATCAAAAACAAACAAATTTACTGTAATAAGGTTAGATATTGTACCAATATATACTTTTGAACTGCAAGCAACAACAATTTGCATTATGTAATGTCCCTCATGCAGGACAGCGTGCCAGAGCACTCCGTCAAAGCTATATTTTCCATCTTCTGGGAAGGTGGTTTTCTTTTTAACATTAGCTGTTTCTAGCACCCAGTTTTCTCGATGTGCAAGTGACATATCCAGTATCTCACATCTACTATGAATTCCTGAAAGATAAGCTTAAACTCTAGGCTAATTGCACAATTGAGTTCCTAGTAAAATGGCTATACGGGAGTAAACAAGGATACCTTTTCCAGAGGATGCCACCTCTATTTAATTACAGAATCTGAAACAAGCTAATTCTTTAAAAGAAAACCTCTCTATTGGGGAAGAAAGTTAAATGGAGTAAAATCACCTTGATCCTCTTCCTTTCAGCACTATATAGCAATGTGAACAGAAAGTTTCCTGGACACAAGATGGTTTTCTTTGCACAGTTTAGTTTCCATAATTCCCTATGAGACAGCTCGAGTTCTGAGAAAGTAATTCCCTGAATTTTGGAAAGGATCTCACCAAGTGAAATTCTCTTTTACGATTTCTCCCACTCATGAATCAACTCATAACCGATTCCTTGATCAGCCGTTTTCATCATCTCCCACCCTCACCCAGTGCAGCTGGATCCCCTCGATTAATGCATTGTTACAAGAGCAGTGAATTAATTACTAGTTGGCAAAGGACACGTGGAGACACCAGACAGCTATTTTTCTTTTGAGCTTCAAGTTGTTCTCTGCGAATGATGTTAGTTTTCCAGCTCGACTCTGTGACAAAAGGGTGGGGTCCTCCTTAACAATATGTTCATATCCTTCATCACTCAGCGTTAAACTCATCTGCACATTGCAAACTTTGCTGCCAAAGTTCCCTCAGATGTTGTTGTATAAGTGGTCAGCGGAAAGCATGCATTAGTCTAGGGTGACTTACGCCCATGGTGTCCTTCTTTCCACCCATCTAACCAAACAGCACAGTTCAAATGGACATGTCACAGACCTGGGAGTCTTTGACCCAGTCTGGATCTTAGCCAGCACAGGTACAATGCGCCCAATGGCTTTCTTCTGTGATGCAAATTTCCTTGGTTCTGTTGTGTTCACTAGATATTTTCAGAAATTTAAAGCCAGCGGTGAAAGGTCAAGGGGTACAATGTAGTCTGGCCCAATTAGGACAGTTGCACTGCAAGTTATATTGGTAGAAATGTACAAGTACTTTGTTTTATTCTGTACTTTTTGAAAACTTCCAGTCCGAAAAACTTGTCATTCATAGAATAATATTCAACAAAATTACATTTGTAGAGTGCATAATAATAATACTTTAATTTGATATAGCGCTTTTGATGTTTTCTTGACATCTCAAAACACTTCACAGAATATACTGTAAAGTGGATTGACTGTATATCTGAAGGCGAAATGACAGCCAATTGCGCACAGCAATGTCCCACAAAAAGTTGTGGATTGAAGTGACCAATTTTATTATTATTTAAAAATTAATTTTCAATATTGAAATGGTATAATCCTGGCCTTTTTGTGGGAGATAACAAAGCTGATCAATTATAGGTAAATGAGAAAAATAATCAAAGATGTGTCCCAGAAATAAAATTGATGTACAATTGTGAATGAAGAACACACAAACACTCAGAATATAAATTCCTTAGGCATATATGAGTGTCGGTAATTATTCCCCTTCTTTGAGATGATTTAAATTACTACTTGGTACAGAAGATAAATTAATATTCTGTAATAATTACTGTGCATAAGTCATCAAAGTTGATTTCCAGTCTCTGACCACAAGATTTTTTATTTATTTTTATTTTTTAAATTGTACCAGCAAGATTTGATAAATCAGTGCAAATAAAAAGGTTCCGATTAAACTGCAGATGATTAAAAGAAAACACGATTTGCCAGAGATGAATTACAATCACAGTAACAACAGGTCCTCTCAGCAAGCCTGGAGAGAATCCATGATCTAGTAAGACATGTTCATGTGGAATTGAACATTGACAAATTCAAATAAGAGTTCTCATAAATAGGCTTATTGGGATTGCCTCTTAGCAACGGAGAAAGGGGAGAAAAGAGCTGAGAGTGGTGGCTTCATTTTATTATACATTTGTCAGTGGCAGCCTTGTATTTACTGTACAGGAGGACAACAGACTATAAAATATATTGCGTAGGAAAGGAAGGGTGTCTGTTCTGCTCGACATTTTATTTCTTTCCTCTTTCAGTCTCCACTTGTATACAATGCTATTAGTGTCAGATGGCCTACACCAACAGTACTTGACTGCTTTGAGGAATTTCAGACTTGTGTGGAGTCTGTGAAATTCAGCAAAGTAAGCAATTGTAACATTCTTACAAGACTGCCAAATGTTGCACATTTGTCCATTGACAAATGCCACAATGAACAGAAAAAGCATTTAGTGTTCAGTTTAAACTTTTGTTTTTGGATTATGACCGAGAAACAAACACATACTTTGAGTATCATTCATACGGCATTTTTTTCCAGTTTAGTCATCATTATTAGATTTTTGTTGGTAGCCCAAAATATTTTGAGAAACTATTGGATTTAATATTTTGATCATACTGAATTAACTTATTTTGGCAAATATAGATGAGTATGTTTAGAATATGACCAGATACTGTTTTAATAATCAGAAATACAGCACCTGGAATGAATAAAGATACACTGTACAGAAAGCATTTGGTTCCTTAAAGAGATAGGGCAGGTAAGAATTTCTGTTTGCATTCTTCGAGCTTGGTCTGAATAATTTTAAATGTATATTGCACTATTTAGAAAAAAAATTGTCTCTTTTCCTGTCTCACAAGAAAACACTATTTCCACTGCACAATATGGAAGGAGATTGTGAGTCATGGAATATTTCCATACCCTTTGTGAGAGCTAACCCACTCAATTGGCCTTAAGAGTCAATTTGCAGCAAGTTAATCTTAAAATACACAAATAAATTGTGCAGCCCTGAGGTAGTACACCAAAACTATATTTTCAATAAAATAATCAGTATCTGTGTAATATTACAAAATTTAAAGTAGATCAACAGTATCAATATTGGTATTATTTTAACATATTAGTAGTTAGTATTTATATAATATGTTAATGAGACAGGGTTGAAAATGATGTAAAGCATTACTGCTCAATAGAATCATAGAAAACTACATCACGAAAGGGGCCATTTCGTGTCTGTGCTGGCTCCCTTCATAGTAGGGTCCGTCGATATGGAAATTTTCCGATTTAGATATATCATGGGCTCATATGGAGATATACCGAAATATCGATATTTTCGGGTTTTTCATACTGCGCATGCACGCGCTGCGCGCGCATTCGGGGCCTATCTCCTCAGGAGGTAAATATCTTTCTCTCTCTGTGTCTCTCACTCTCTCCATCTCTGTTTTTCTGTCTGTGTCTCTCTCCTCTCTCACATCCCCCCCATCTCTATCTATCTGTATATTATCACATCCACCCCGTCTCTCCCCCACCAACCCCCCGCCGCCGTCCCTCTCTCGCATCCCCCAACCCCGTCGTCTCTCTTTCCCCCTCCCCCACCGCCGTCTCTCTCCCCCTCCCCCCCACCAGCCGTCTCTCTCCCCCTCCCCCCCACCAGCCGTCTCTCTCCCCCTACCCCCCACCAGCCGTCTCTCTCCCCCTCCCCCCAGCCGTCTCTCTCCCCCTCCCCCCCACCAGCCGTCTCTCTCCCCCTCCCCCCCACCAGCCGTCTCTCTCCCCCTCCCCCCCACCAGCCGTCTCTCTCCCCCTCCCCCCCACCAGCCGTCTCTCTCCCCCTCCCCACCAGCCGTCTCTCTCCCCCTCCCCCCAGCCGTCTCTCTCCCCCTCCCCCCAGCCGTCTCTCTCCCCCTCCCCCCAGCCGTCTCTCTCCCCCTCCCCCCAGCCGTCTCTCTCCCCCTCCCCCCAGCCGTCTCTCTCCCCCTCCCACCAGCCGTCTCTCTCCCTCTCCCCCCCCCCCCTACCCCCAGCCGTCTCTCTCCCCCTCCCCCCAGCCATCTCTCTCCCCCTCCCCCGGCCGTCTCTCTCCCCCTCATCCCCCCCCCCAGCCATCTCTCCCCCTCCACCCACCCCTTGCATACCTGGATATTGTATTCTAGGACTATGAATACAATATGGCGGCTTTGCACCTCGGTCTGTGCATTGTGAAAAGAGATGAGCAGTCTGGGTCTTGTAGTTCAGTGTAGGCGCATTCCTATTTTTTACCTCAATATATCGACGTTTCGATATATCGATATTTTTGAAATGCCTATATCGGCGTATTGATATGAAAATTATATCGGGTTTTAGTGATATATCGATATATCGCCGGACCCTACTTCATAGTAATCCTTTCAGTCTGATTTACCTGTCCTTTTCCCTCCAGCTAACTCATTAAGAGCCATAGACTATCATAATTTGTTCATTTCTTTGCTGAGTATTAAACATTAAAACAGTAAGTTATTTAAGTTACTGATAGACAGAACACTCACTCAGATAAAAAGTGGCAAGTGGTTTAATCAATGCTGATATTAATTAAAATATGGCAGTTGCTTGAAACTTCAGCAGAAATATTTCTTGATCAGTGAATTCTTCAATGAAAACTAATAATAATCCTTGCATTTGATATAGCACCCATCATGTCTTTGAGACATCACAAAGCGCTTCACAAAATATACTGTAAAGTGTACTGACTGTGTTTTATTGGTGAAACACATCCGCCAATTTTATTATAATAGTAATAGATTAGTTCAGCTCAACTGTTACAAACAGAGTAACTCAGCAAGTGGGAACATGTCTAAACAAGACTTCAGTGGGGCCATTGTTCGGACATTCTATAATAATTAATTGAACAACATTTTAACATCAAAGCTTTGTGTGCAAGGTGGTAGGTGTGGTAGGTGCAAAACAATCGGTTAGCTTGAAAGCAAGTTGGGTTATTCTTTCTTTAATTTCACAAATAGCTTTTGCTGTAGGTTTACAAAAGCATTTCTAGCACTATAAACAATACAAACGTAATGTCAAAATCCATGCATTATATCCATGGAATCCTGAAGCTCAGTGGTTAGAGCATTAGCCTGGCAAGCAAGAGACCTGGGTTTAATTCCTTGCAGAGCAAGTTTCCTTACTCCACATGCCTGATAATAATCCTTCAAGAAAAAAACAAGAAATTGGTCACTTCAATCCACCGCTGTTTCTGGCACATCACTGCACAACTGGCTTCTGTGTTTTGTCCATAAATAGAGTCAATTCACTTTACCATATATTATGTGAAGCGCTTTGAGACATCCAGAAAACATGAAAAGCACAATATCAAATGCAAAGATTATAATTATTTATTATTACTACAATGTGAACAGCAACAAATCCAAAAAGTAAGGAACATATTTTTGAGATGTGCATTCTTTATATTATCCCCCAGTTTAAACTGCTTGTTTGCCATTTACAACTTGCAAATGAACTGGCGTCCTTTAAATAAACATTGTACAATGCACCAGGGCAAAAAGTGGTCTAGGTAGCAATATTACGTGAATTAAGATGTCAAATGACCAATGATGCACTCCTTCAAAAAACGAAACATTAATTCAGGAGCATGTCCCAAGGGGCTGGAAATAGATGCAGACCTTTTTAATTGATATCAATGGACACAATTGTCAAGCTAGGATTGAATTATTGTATATCTCGAGAATGTTTCACAAGAGACTAGCAGTGCTCTGAGATTAAGATGTCAATGATCAATTATGAACTCCTTCAAAAAACTAAGCATTAACTCCTTGGGAACATTAAAAAATGACAACAACAACAACAACAAAATTAGATTTGTGTAGCACCTTTCATGTCGGATGGATGTCCCAAGGCGCTGGAAATAGATGCAGCCTTTTTTAATTGATATGTCAATGGAAGCAATTGTCAAACTGGGATTGAATTATACATCTCGAGCCAGCAAGAGACTAGCAGTGCTCTGAGATATTGCACGTATGAAGGACGCTACATAAATTGTTGTTGTTTTTGTTATTGTAAGTGCAATATAATGCCAAATATTGGCTGTCGAATGAGTGGGTTTCATGGATTAGATGGGCAACCCATAGATTAATCTAAATTTTGTGTTTTTGTGCACTTGACACACAAGCATTTAGTTTAATCAAAAATCCTTAATTAGCTCTGTTTAGAACAGAACATGGTGAAACAGGCCTAATTATATGCATTGTCAGGATTGTGACCAATATGGCATGTGGACTGCCTATACTGATCGATCAACTATCTTTCCGTATCTCAATAAACTCCCGTTGTTTTATGTAAAAATATCGAGTACAGGTATCCCTCCCCAACCGCAAGGGATACATTCCTGTAAAACCTTTGTGGTTGATAAAATCGAGTTTGGAAAATGCAGGGCCCTATGGTAAACATGGGGATAGACGGAGTATGTGCGCTTTTTCGCGGTTGGAAAATGCAGGGCCCTATGGGAAACTAGGGTTAGGGTTAGGGTTAGTAAAACTAAATGCAAAAAACACATACAGTTATAACATACTTTGGGATAGGGGGAGTAAGTTTTGGCCCATTGGCTGCCAGGATCTGCAGCAATCAGACAGTCAGGCTGTCTGACTTACAGAGAGAGAGAGTGAGAGAGAGAGAAATGGAGGGTGGGGGGTGACACGGGGGACTGGCGAGGCTATCTGACAGACTTACACAGAGATAGAGACATATGGGGGGAGGGGGGTGGGGGGGGGTGACACGGAGGGCTTGCAAGGCTGGAGAATGTGAAAGAGGAGGGATGGGGAGGGGAGGGGGGCAAGAGAATGTGAGTCAGAGAGAGAGAGAGAGAAGGTGAGAGAGAGGGGGGGGGGAAGAGAAGGTGAAATAGAGAGGTGAGAGAGAGAAGGGAGGAGGGGAAGGGGGGAAGGCAATGCTCCCAAACTTACTAGCTCGGCTGCGGAGAAGTGACAATCAATGCATGTTATATATATTTACCTTAATCCTAAGAGAGAAGCGTTGTCACTGGTTGATTGCAACATCGCAACTGGGTCTTAGTGCTGTACGCTAGCTGTTCGAAAATTTAAACCCACTGATTTAAATTGCCGATGCATAAAATGCTGTTTGCGAGGGTTGTCGCATTCAGCAAACCGTGGATACATGAGTTTCGTGTTTGGCGAGACCGCAGTTGGGGAGGGATACCTGTACTCCAGTTAAATTTGGTAACAAAATGGGGTTAGAGTATGCATAGAGAATCAAGCTAAAAGCTGCACCGCTAATTAGAAAAGGAAATGTCGTACAAGATTTTTAAAAAAGGTGCTGAAAGAGCAATAGAGGATAGATTAAAAAGGACTGCAATATTGGAAGTTTTACATGGAAAGTAACAAATACATGCCATCCAATAAGTTTGTGCTTCAGAGCTTTGATATTAGCAAGGTTCTAGATAAAGGAGATGGAAGTTCAAGATAAACTCAAAGAGTTGAATACAAATAAATCTTTCAAAGAAGACAAATCAGAGTGCCTACAAGAGTCATTAGTAGATCTAAGAGTAAAGAGAAATTGTTTTCTCCACAAAGCACGTGGCTAAGAATGTAAAACTTATAGCCAAACACTGTGTTTAAAACAGAAAGCTTTAATTAATTTAAAAGGGAAACTTGATGCATGCATGAAGAAGAAGGGAAAAGAAGACTTGGGGAGAAGGATAGGTAATCAGGCGGGATCGAGGTTCATGTAGACTATAATTTCTGGTTGTGTTGATTCGCCCATTTTATTGCTATACAGACAAAAATTCTCTGTATATTTTAAAATAGAAATAGAATCAGAAATAGCCAAGGAAAGGAAGTTATTCTCTATGCACACACACTAGGTAAGCAGCAGCAACCTGTACAATGACGAGAGCCAAGAAATATGGCTTCTGTCTTGTTCACATTCAACTGCACGAAGTTTGCACTCATCCAAGCTCTGATATCTGCCAGACAAGCTAATAGCACATCAGTGAACCTGAAGTCGATACTGGAGGAGGCAAAGTAGATTTGTTGTCATACGCATACATGTGGAAGTTTACCCCATATCAGGAGATGACATCGCTGAGAAGGAGCATATAGATAACAAAAAGAAGAGGGCCAAGGGTAGAGCTCTGGGGTACACCACAGGTGACCGAGCAGGGGCAGGAGAAGAATCTATTTGCTGAGATTAAATGAAGGCGATTGGTTAAGTAGAACTCGAACCCTGCAAGAGCGGTGGACCCATAAACTGGATGAGGGAGAGGCAGTGGGACGAGAAGGCAGAGGGAGCCCTGGTCACAGATAGAGGACTGTTGTTTGTGACTTTGGCAAGCACTTTCTCTGTGTTGTGGGCAGGGCGAAAACCAAGGAATACGTGGAAAAATCAAGGCAGGAGGCAACAAATTTGTAAATAAGGATTTCAGCTGCAATGGATGTGAGATATTGTTGAAAGCCAGCTATATGGTAGAGGTGACTTTGTGGTCAGGAACCGGAACCAGATGTGGGGTTTTAAGGGCAGCTGGGAATCAACCCTAATGTCTAAATTGTGCACAAGTTTAAGTAAATCTGAGGGATAGTTCAGCGATATTAAGGAAATAGGAACCAGGGTAAGAAAGCATCGATGAGCAAGGCGATGCGGAGAGTAACATAAGGTTTTTACTCAAACTGGACAAAACTATCAAGCTGAATTGCTAAAGGAATTAGCAACACAGCACACAAAAGGTAAAGTAAGAAAATGGTTTACTTTTACAGTCCTTGGAAAAAAAGCTGGCTTCCACTGAATGAACATGAATTGTGTACTGTGAAAGGAACAATATGTACTGTTACTACTGTACGGTTGAAAGGAGACCAAATGTTAACTATTCCAAATTTATTGATGTCCTGTTTGTAGTTCACACTACTTGTGACAGTTGAGACAATAGGTCTGCTGCATTTGTGAGGAACCATGGGACATGCACTTCAAAAACACTGTGTTTTTTCTAATTGCATGAAACCTCATGCAGTGAGTGGAGCAGACGCCAAAACACTTTGGGTTACTCTTGTAATTCTCTTCACTTGAGTGGCTGCTGGCAACAATTATTTAGGTTTGAATAAATATAAATACATATCTAATCACAATGGCATACCAGTCAACCTTAAACAAGCCAATCAATATCAACAAAAGCTCCCCAAAATCTAAGGATGATAGAGTCAAGCGTAAGTAGCAAACATTTTTTAAAAAGCCATTAATGTCAGGAGGATTGGTCCATTTCTTAAATATTTTTTAAAATCTCAATTAAGCTTCCAGCCACTACACCCCAAAACTCTGGAACATTCTTCCTCTATCCCTCTGCATTGCCCCTTTCTTCACCATTTTCAGGTTGTATCTGAAGACCGTCATATCCATCCTTGCCTACGGTCACCACCCCCCAGCTCGTAGTGGTGCTCCGCCAATGTCAAGTGCTCTGAGACGCTACCCTGTGTGAGGGGCGCTATATAAATGCAAGTTATTGTTGGTCAGCTGTTGCTTTAGTATATTTAACTTTACTGAAATGGCTTTTATTCTTTGTAACTAGAAATAAACACCAGCTTGTTCAATCATAATTAGCACCTTCAAAATACAATGACTGCATGGTTCTTGCAGAAAACAATAGTCATTTGTCTACAGATTCAACAAACTGCTTAAAAAGAAATTATTACTGAGCTATTTCCAAACGAACATTCAACTATCCTCCAGGCCTGGTGGGGGAGAAAGGAGTAAACAAGCTCTCCTTGGCGCTAAGCTGGCACCGAAGTGATGTGCTTGGCGTGGAATGTCAGAATTGAGTCAACCCTCTGTGGTGGTCTCAGTAATCAGATTAATGGTACACCTAAGCATGGCCAATGACAGATCAGCCAACCTCATTTGTTAGAAGAACGTGAAGAAGCTGATTAGTTACTGGGTGTATGCAGTGTTTCCTCCAACTCAGTTCCTATTAACCCTGCAAGCCAAAGTCCATACAGGTAGAGTGACACCGCTCGTTACAAATGACATTTATGTAGCGCCTTTCACATTGTGAGGATGTCTCAAAATTCCTCACGCTGCAGGCTGGCCATAGGTAATAGCACAGCTGGGACAAGTTACAAAGGTGAGAGAAAGCGGAGTAAGAAAGAGCACAGATGTGGGGCTTGTAATGAATTCAGGATCGAACATGACAGAGGTTCTGCAGCAGCTCTGCAAGATAGAGCGCAACAGTGCAGGATAATATATCAGGCCCTGAGGGAGCCAGGCAGGCGAGCCTCAATCTTGTCTATATTTAGCTGAAGAACATTAGAGCTCATTAGCACTTAATGTCTGACAGGCAATAAATCAAGACACCAGTAGTCCTGAAGTTGAAGGTAGAGATAGAGTTAGGCATCATCTGCTTGCAAGTAGACGGAAGACTGGAAAGTCAGTGTTCTCAACAGCAAGCTACATGGTTTTAGCTGATTGAACTCCAGTAGTAACCCTGAAGGTACACTCTGGGGTCTTGACAACATGTGCTGAATTCTCTTTCACCCTGCCTGGAAATGAGCCCAGGCTTGCAAGGTAAGTAGGGCCCATCGATATATCGATAATATCCGATATCATTTTCATATCGATATGCCGATATCGGAATTTAAAATATGTTGATATATCGAAAAATTCTATGTAAAAAAAATATCGGTATCTTGTCCCCGGCATTGCAACCTCTTGGGCCTAGAGCATGGAATGCGCGCGCACATTCAAATGCGTGCGCACTGAACTACAAGACCCAGAATGTTCATCTCTACACAATGCAGAGACCGAGGTGCAACAGGGGGGAGAGAGGGAGGGAGAAATGGGTGGAGGAGGGGAGAGTGAGGGATAGACGGGGGGGAGAGGGAGGGAGAGACCAGACAGAGAGTCACAGAGAGAGAGATATTTACCTCCTGAGGATATAGGCCCCGAATGCGCATGCACCTCCGAATGCGCGAGCATCTCTGAATGCGCGCACATGCGCAGTATAAAAAACCCGAAAATATCAATATATCGGTATATATCGATATGAACCAACCGATATATCCATATCGGAAATTTCCCATATCGACAGGCCCCAAAGGTAAGTACTCTAACCACCGAGTTACAGGCAAGGAAATTTCCTCGTGTAAGTGGCATACATATGTGGAGCTCTTATTTAGTTTGCATACTCAAGCATTGTGATGGATTACCAACTTTGTGAAAAACTTGCTTTCCCTACTGCAAAAAATAAGAGAAATTCCAAATCATGCAGCCTGTACACAAACTCAGCATTTTATCGTCCCCAAACTTTCATTCAAATCCTTAATTTGAACTCTGATCAAATTAGCTTTCAACAACTCCACAACATTATCTGTCTCTACCAAGGCAGACAAAAAACCTATCCACACCTTTGACTCCATCAGATTCAACTTTTCCAATGTCTTTTCAATCATGTCCCTCCACAAATTTATCCATATGCATTCTCTTTAGAATTTATTCTCTGTATTCATCCCAACCTGGGCTCTGCAGGGCCACCATCCTACCCCAGTTTCACTGGCTGTCTAACTTCCAGTGGATCCATTTTAAAATTCTAGTCCTTATGTTCAAATGGCTCCATGCCCTTGCCCCACCCTACCTCTGCAAATTTCTGCAACCATGTTTCCAAATCCATTCTGCCAAATGTTGCCTTCTACAACAACATAAGTGAAATTTGTTTAGCAACTTTCAGGTTAGAAGGACATCCCAAGGCGCTGGAGAGTTAAGGGTTTACACCATCATTGGGAGAGTTTTAGGACATAATTAAAATAATTAAATTTGGTATAACACATCTCACGTTGTCCCAGTGCTGTAAAGTGTGGTGATTGTTTTGTGGGTGAATTTCGCACCATTTTTGAATTCTCCATATTGCTCTACCTCACACCTTCACTGTTTTCAAAACTATCTAAACACCTCTTTAATTGTGGCTTTAACCTCCTTCGCCACCAGCATTCCTGCTCTAACGTCCACTTCATCTTGTAGTGTGCTTTGAGACAATCTTCATTTGTGAAAGCCATTATACTGTAAGTTCAAATGGATGTTATGTTAAATGTTATTGGTGCAGTTGATCTCATATTCTTAAAAATAGTTCTAAGAGAAAAAAATGCTTGCTGCTGACTATTCAGAGAGCTGATTTCACAACATGGATTTTTCAAGGAAAATATGCACTCTGTCACAGAAATGCTGTTCACAACTGAAACGAAAGTCGAAACAAAAAAATTCTGCTGCAAAAGTTTTTTTTAAAAAAACTTTAAATTTGAAATTTGCAATGATTTATAACAAAAGTTAATAATAATAACCCCTTGGATTGATCGTGATAAAACACCAAAGAACTTCAGAGGATTTTATTTTTAAATGCAGTGACTATTTACTTATAATCACATGCAGCAGCTGATTTACACATAGCACCATCTCACAAACAGCTTCAAACCTTCACCTCTGCCCTCGAAAACTCCGACCTCCTCCCCCTGTGGCACTCTTTTTGCACCGACCCATCCTCCGCCTCCACCGCCCTCCATAACACCATCTCCACTACCCTCGACACCCTGGCCCCCCTCACCACCAAAACCGTCTCCCACTCCCGATCATCACCGTGGTACACAACTCACCTCCGTTCCCTCAAAAGCCAAGTGCGAGCAGCTGAACGCACCTGGCTCAAATCTGGCCTCATGGTCCACCAGCAAATCTGGCTGGACCGCATCAAATTTTACCGCTCCACCCTAGCCACCGCCAAATCAGCCTTCTATTCCAGGATAATCCTGGAAGCGAAGGACAACCACCGCCTCCTCTTCGCCACCACCAACCAGCTCCTCCGCCCCCCCCCCCCCCCCCCCCGTCTCACTTCGCAGATCCTTTCCTCAAACGAACGTTGCGAGGAGATGTTGGACTTCCTCGAGTCCAAAAGAGAGAGAATCCGCTCCGCGGTTTCCTCCCCCCACCTTTCCTCCACCTCTCCATCCGTTATTTCAACCCTCATCCAACCCCCCCTTCATACTTTCATCCCCACCTCCCGTCTTCAATCACTAAAATAATCACCTCCACGAAACCCACCACGTGTTCATTGGACCCCATCCCCAAACCCCTCCTCCGCACCCAGCTCCACCTTCTGGCCCCGCTCATTTCTGACACCATCAACCTTTCCCTCTCCTCAGGCACCGTCCCTACCTCCCTTAAAACAGCCACCATCACCCCTATCCTGAAGAAACCCTCCCTTGACGCATCGCAACCATCAAGCTATCGACCCATCTCCAACCTCCCGTTTTTATCCAAGGTCCTTGAAAGAGTGGTTGCCTCCCAGCTCCACTCTTTCCTTTCAACTCACTCACTCCTTGAACCCCTCTAATCAGGTTTCCGTCCTGCTCACAGCACAGAAACTGCCCTGGTTAAGGTTACAAATGATATCCTAACCGCCTGTGACCAGGGCTCCCTCTGCCTCCTCGTCCTCCTTGACCTATCTGCTGCGTTCGACACAGTCGATCACACCATTCTCCTCCAACGTCTTTCCTCCCACCTCAACCTTCAAGGCACAGTCCTTGACTGGTTCCATTCCTACCTGACCCACCGCCTACACTTTGTATCTTCCAACGGTTTCTCCTCAAACCCCCGCACAGTTTCTCACGGCGTCCCTCAGGGCTCTGTCCTCAGCCCCCTCCTTTTCACCATTTATACGCTCCCTCTGGGTGATGTCATCCGCAAACACGGGGTAAATTTCCACATGTATGCGGACGACACCCAGCTGTACCTTTCTGCCTCATCCCTCAACCCCCAGACCATCGATGTTCTGACAGCATGTCTGTCCGACATTGAGTCCTGCACGAGGGACAACTTCCTCCAATTGAACGTGAGCAAGACCGAGGCCCTCCTGATCAGCTCAAGCCAGCGCCTTTGCACATCGGGCGCTGCCAGCCTCAACATCCAAGGCTGTACTCTCCACCTCACAAAGCCAGTCAGGAACCTCGGCATCACGTTCAACCAAAAAACTCTCCTTCCTCCCCCACATCCATGCCTTGACCGGCACCGCTTATTTCCACCTGCGCAACATTGCCAGGCTCCACAATTATCTTACCCCCCACGCTGCCGAAACACTCGTGCACGCATACATCACCTCAAGGCTGGACTACGGAAACTCTCTCCTCGTCGGCCTCCCCAGTTCCTCCATTCACAGGCTGCAGGTCATCCAAAACTCTGCAGCCCGTGTATTATCCCGTACCCGCCTCCGCGACCACATAAACCCACCCTCGCCCGTCTCCACTGGCTCCCCATCCTCCAGAGGATCGAGTTCAAGATCCTCGTCCTCACCTTCAAGGCCTTACATGGCCTTGCCCCGCCCTATTTAACCAATTTACTCTCCCCCTACAAGCCCACCCGGACCCTCCGTTCAGCAGGACTTGGCCTGCTCCAAGCCCCCTGCCCGAACAGCCCCACCATCGGAGGCCGGGCCTTCAGTTTTTCTGCTCCGACCCTATGGAATTCCATCCCCCAATCCCTCCGTCTCGTTTCTTCCCTTTCCTCTTTCAAGGCCGGTTTGAAGACTTTCCTCTTTGACTGTGCCTTTTGTTCCCCCCTGAATTTTTAGACCTCCCCTACTTGTTTCACCCCTTCCCGTACACTCCCCTCCCAGCTCGGGTCACACGCCTGCTGTGCAGCGCCTTGGGACGTCCTCCCGACGTGAAAGGCGCTTTATAAGTGTAATTTGTTGTTGTTATTAGTCAGCGACCAACTTGTTATCTGAAAAATTGATGGCTAGGATATTGGGAGAAGCTAAATTTGCTTTTTTGAATAATGCCATAGAATCTTTGATACTCATCTAAATAGGCAGATAGGATCTTGATTTAATGTTTCATCAAAAGGATGGCATCTCCAACATTTCATTTGAAAGGTTGAATGAGCCTAGGAAAAAAAAGTCCCATCCTGCAGATCTATTCAGATGCCTGCAGAAATGATCCACCCATTTTATAAGTTTAAAAAAGGTATGTGAGCTGAAGACTAGGGAAACGATGCAGTGAGCTACACCAAATGTTTACGTATGAGTCAAGGCTCATCTCAAGACCCTCTTCTTCGACTGTGCCTTCGGTCACCCTTCTACATCTATCCTCCTCTCCTCGCCCTCTACCCTTCCAGATCTTAAACCCCAGCTTGGATCCAAATCCCTGACTGTCCAGCACCCTGGCATTCTGTACAAATGTGATTTATTGTTGTAATAATTAAGGTAGGGATTTGTAGCATTCAATAACTACCTCCTTGCCATAGTTATTTCAAGATATAGGTTACCAGATGTCTCAATTTTATAATATTTCATATTTTAGACATTCTAAATTTAATACTACGGTACTTGCATTTAATATAACGACTTTCAAGTCGGGAGAATGACTCAAAGTGCTTCACGGGATTCACTGTCGCAAAACACAGCAGCCAATTTGAATACAAAAAAGCAACGTTTCACAAACAGCCATGAAGTGAATACCCAATTTTATTTGGCAGATAGTTGGCAAGGACATTGAGAAAAATTCCCTTCTCATTTTGAATAGTGCCATAGGAACTTTATCGTCTACTGAACAAGTGATGGACAAGACCTTGGTTAATATCTCATCTGTAGGACTGTACCTCCAACACAGCAATTCCTGAACAATATATTGGAGTATCAGCTTTTACTAACCAATTTCAGACAGGAGACTTGAAGCAAGAACCTACGGACTCAGTTGTGTACCAACTGAACCAGGCTATCGTCCATTATTATGTATTATATTTATATTATTGTCTTAAAATTTTAATTAATATGAGTATCCTGCTGCAAGGCATATTTTTGATCTTTAAAACATACACGTCACAAAGGCAATGTGATTCACCAGAAGACTTCAAAAATAAGATTTACAAATTAGCTCACAGCTTCCTCTTCATGGTATTGTGGGGAAGTGCCAAACGGAGGCCAGGCATGTCACCACAAGTGCTTAACAAAGCTGAGTTTGTACTGCTGAAAGCAAAACAACATAGCTTCCGGCAGACGAGAAATTTAGAGTGGGTAGTTCAATGTATTCTCCCCACCCCATTTTACCTAAAATTCCCCCCACCTACCTACATGGAGTCCGGTAGCATAGTGCCTCGCAAGTGAAAGGACCCAGGTTCAATTCCCAGGTGGGGCAAAACCTTAGGGAAGTTTCCTTACTCCACACATCTCTGTTCACCTGCAAGAAGTATTGCTTTCAGGGAGCTATAATCCCTCAAAAAAACGATTGGTCATTCAATCCACGATTATTTATGGGACACGGCTGTGCACAATTGGCTGCCA
Source organism: Hydrolagus colliei (assembly GCA_035084275.1). NCBI lineage: Eukaryota > Metazoa > Chordata > Chondrichthyes > Chimaeriformes > Chimaeridae > Hydrolagus > Hydrolagus colliei. The sequence goes on along the minus strand of CM068744.1, from coordinate 11,445,194 downwards.
CATTTCACCCACAAAATCCAGTCAATCCACTTTACAATGTATTCTGTACAAAATAAATGCAAGAAGGATAAATGCTAATTTGTGCAGATTCCTGTGGTCCCATGTGATATCAAACAGGGAGCTCAATTCTGAAATCATTAAAACCTCACTTGCCTTAAGCCATGGAAACTACTTTTTCCAAACTGAACATAAAGATTATTCAAACTTTAATAGACACAAAAATACCCTCATCAAATTCACTATAATTAACCAGCACTAATAAGCAGCTATTTCCATGAAAGCACTCCCACCATTTTCATCCTTGTTTTGAAAACCAAAATCTACACACTGCTTTGCTCAAATTGTACATTTGACTGTTAGATAGTCACATAGATTCAATTTCAAAGAACTTCTGTCATGCTGGTTCACATTTTAATTTCAAGAAAACATCATCACAAGGCCATTAATATTAACAAAGAACTACATGAACATGTAAACAGTGTTTTGCAAATGAATGGAATGCTTGTACAGATAGCCCACCACAACCCCAATAGACAAAATTTAAGTAACATAGAATACATCCACATTTACAACCGAAAATCAGTTTGCTGGAATACTCCTAACTGTTAACAAATTTCTGCAAAGCACTTTGTTGAGACCTGTAGCTCAGTGGTAAGAGCACTCGCCTTGCAAACGGGAGACCTGGGTTCAAATCCAGGCGGGGTAAAATCTTGGGAATGTTTCCTTACTCTATACACCTGATAATAATCCCACGGGGGAAAAAAAAACACATTAATAAATTGGTCATTTTAATCCACAACTGTTTGTGGGACAACACTGTGCACAATTGGCTGCCGCATTTCACTCACAAATATACAACAACAAAATTACATTTACACAGCGCCTTTTATATCAGGAGGACGTCCCGAGGAGCCGAATATACAGTCAATTCACTTTACAGTACATTCTGTGAAGTGCTTTGAGAATCTAGAAAACGTGAAAAGCAGTATATAAAAGGCAAGTACAGTAAAAGCCCTTTTATCTGTGACCTGATCAACCGTAACTTCCGTATAACCAGCACCGCAAAAAAAAGGTCCCCATTCGATTAACCAGATCTCTTCCAGCACATTCGTGGTGGCGCATTTAATGAGTCGATTGTTGCACTAGAGTACAGTACGATTAGTTCTGAATGCTGCCGGTAGTGTTACTTCTGTTTTTTCTTCTTAAAGGGGCACTGTTTTTTCTCTCCCTCTCCTTTTATCTCTCTCTCCCTCTTTTTCTTTCTCGCTCTCCCTCTCCTTCCTTCCTCTCTATCTCTCCCTCTCTCTTTCTATCTCTTCCCCTTTCTTTCTTTCCCTCTCTCTCTGATGGATACTACGTATTGCTTGTGTAATCTGACTGTATCGTGGGTTTATACACTGTTTTGGTGTGGGGGGGGAGGGAGGGGTGGGGGGGAGAAGGAGAGAGAGCCAGGGAGAGAGGATGGAGGGGAAAGAAAGGGAAAGGGGGGGGGGGGGAAGAAAGAGAGAGGAGTGGGAGGGGGAGAGAGAGGTGGGGGAGGAGGGAAGAGAGGGTGAGTTGATTAATTTAGATGGAAAATGAGGAGTGGATGGGGGTTGGGTTTGGAGCCATTGAGATTCCAGACTGACTGAGTGCGTGTGTAACCCTTTAAAAAGTAAAAAAAAACCTCTTCCGGCCACCATTGTAGAAGTTTGCTTTGTAATTGTTTGCTGTGTTTATATTAGACTGTAATCGATATTTACTGCTTTATTGGCAAGTATCCATACAATATTCTGTTATTATTTAGTCTATTATTAATATGGTATGTTTAAGAAAAACAAATTGTGTTGGGTTTTCGGCAGCCGGCCCGAATATCCAGCACGCGGTTTAACCAGCATTGGCCAGGTCCCGAGGGTGCTGGATAAACGGGCGTTTACTGTAATTATTATTATTTTCCCCTATAGGAATGGTGGCCATTCTTTTTGGCCAACCAAAAAAAGTAAATGTCCTGATTGAATCCCTCAAAAAATAAAGAACCAAACGACAATTTGCGTTTCAAGAAAGGAAGATTACAGAAGAACCCGATTATAATGCCACTTCGGTATAGATTGGTTCCTGTCGCCATACACTAACCAAAAGCACAACATGCCTCAGCTTCGGGTTAGATCATCATTGACTAGCTGGCTTCCAGGGCTAAAAACAAATATATGTGCGCTATGCTCATTCACTAACAATACTTTCTATCTTTGAAACCAAATGGTTATTTTGGGTCAATTTATGCAACTAGTCTTAGAAAGGGTCAAAGCTTTCCAGTTTGTGGGTTCAACTTGTGATTGGGTTCAGATAAAAACATTTAACGTTCATATTTTAAACATAGTGAACATACTAAATTGCTGATTTGAAGTAGTTACCCCGAATTAATCACCTCCATTCAACCGCACAAATGTTAATTCCAAGCTTTTTTTTGTGATACACATGCAGATATAATTTTACTGAGTTTGAACTTAACTGATGATATTGTCCTTACCTCAATTTCAAATGCATACTCCGAACCATCCAGCATGAGTACCTTGCACTGCACAGCCTTTGTCTTTTTGGGAATTTTCAGAGGTGATTTTTTGTTGCAGTCATCATCTTTCTTAGGCTCGCCACTTCCTTTCTCTTCAGTGGTTATCTCTTCACTCTTCATGTCTGTATCCTTTTCCAACGATTCTGCTGCATTTTTCTCCTCTTTAGTAGGCTGCAGAGGATCCAAGTTTAGAAATGCAGGATTAAATATTAACCAGGCAAAATCATTTATATTTGTTTCGTTACTTAAAATAGAGTCCTGCATTATGACTTACACAAAAGACAATTGGAGAAATTATCTGCACTGCTCGCAAGCAAATAGAGGGCATAATTTAAGATAGTTAGTAAAGGAGCAAATGGATGGAGTGGGGTAAAAAAATGTCTTCCCATACAGAAGTTAGGACACAGAATGGGCTGTTGGAAGCTGTGGTGAGACAAAATCTACATTGGCTTTCAAGAGGAAATTAGACCGTTACTTTAAAGAGTCAGCTATAGATATGGGAAAAGGGCAGGTAAATGGGACTGAAAGGATTGTTCGAGAGAACCAGCACAAACAATGGGCCAGACAGCCGTCTTCTGTGCTGTAATTTTCTATGATTCTAAATGAAATCTGGTGAAAGTTTGGTTTGTATTGAAAATGAAGTTATGGACGGCAATTGTAATTAAATATTTATAGACAAAGTAGAAATTATTTCCTATTAGAATTCTATTTCAGATTACCTGAGATGCAGAAATGTTGTTTATTGCACAACTAATACTAGTTTATTAAACAGTTTACAGCGGACATTTTACTTGCCAGTATCTCTGCAGAGATCAATGAACACTCCTGTTCCCTATCATCCACCTCAATCACTTCCGCTGCAGGCAGCTCCTCTTTCACCATTTCACTCTCACATGGAATCTTCACTAACTCCAGTTGTTCTTTTTCTACCGACTCACTTTCTTCAGGTGGAGTCTCACTTTCCTCAAGTGAAGTCTCACTGTTGGTCTCGGCCACTTCGTCTTCTATAGGTTTCACCATAGGCAGCGATTTCTGCTTCTTTAGCCATCCAGGCAAAAAACGTGATAGTCCTTTCCCTCCTGACTGCTCCTTTCTCTCACTGCTGGATGGACTTGCAGTTGAAGTTGTACTTGGTTCATGTTCAGAAACAGGTTTCTCTGTTGACAGTGACTGCTGGTCTTCCTTAGTATCATTCTGTTCTTGTTTTAAATTGGCTGAATCTTTCAGATTTGAGTCTTGAGGATGATCTTGCTCAGTTTCCTCATATTCCTTTACTTTAGGTGTAGATTCAACATCAGTTGCCATGATGACAACTTAAACTGGAAGAAAAAAGTTTCATAAGTCAATATTGAATTAGAAGATAGCTTTCAGGATTACAAATTAAAATCACGCTTTCAATACGCAACTCTAAAGGAACAACATTACAGTAAAAGCCCGTTTATCAGTGACCCGATCAAACGTAACTTCCGTATAACCAGCACCGCAAAAAAAGGTCCCCATTCGATTAACCGGAATTTATTTGGCACAATGTATTTTTTGTTATTTGTGTTTTCGGCTGAATATCTGGCACGTGCTTTAACTGACATTGGCCACATCCCGAGAGTGCCGGATAAACGGGCTTTTACTGTACTATAATTGTAGAGCACCTTTCACATCGTGAGGAAATCCCAAGTTGCTGAAAAATCAGGGGTCAGAACCCGAGCAAGGGGGCAGAGTTGGGATGAGGAAGGGCAGAAAGGCAGGAGTGCGTCTGAAGGCACAGTCGAAAAGGAGGGTCTTGAGTCAGGCTTTGAAGGAGGAAACCTAATACAGTAAAAGCATGTTTATCCAGCACCCTCGGGACCTGGCCAATGCCAGTTAAACCGCGTACCAGATATTCGGGCGGCCAGTTGCTGAAAACCCAACACAAAAAAAATTTACTTACATTTTTTTAAATCATACCATATTAATAATAGACTAAATAATAACAGAATATTGCATGGATACTTACCAATAAAGCAATAAATATTGATTACAGTCTATAAACACAGCATACAATCAAAGGGGTACTCTCGATTTTCTTTCTCTCTCTTTCACACACACACTCAGTCAGTCTGGCATCTCAATGGCTTCAAACCCAATCCCCTCCACTCCTCTCATTTTCCATCTAAATTAATCAACTCACCCCCTATCTCTCTCCCCTCCTTTTCCCCACCTCTCTCCACCCTCCACTCCTCTCTCTTTCTCCCCCCCCCCCCCCCCCCACACCTCTTTCTCTCTTTCTCTCCCCCCCTTTCCCTCTCACCCCCCCCACCCTGCCCCTCACCCACCTCTCTCTCCCCCTCCCACTCCTCTCTCTTTCTCCCCCTTCCCTGCTTTCCCTCTCTTTCTCCCCCTCCCCCCTTTCCCTCTCTCCCCCCACCCCACTCTCTCTCTCCCTGCCTCTCTCTCAAACCCGGAAGTGCACTACAGCAGCATTCAGAGGTAACTGTACTGTACTCCGTGAGGGGAAAAAACGGCAGCGCCACCTTCAGGCACTAGTAGCAGCATTACAAAATTCTGATACGAGGTGGAAAAAATGCAATTGTGCCAGATAAGATCCGGTTAATCGAATGGGGACCTATTTTTTGAGGTGCCATCTATACGGAAGTTACGGTTGATCGGGTCACGGATAAACGGGATTTTACTGTACTGCCATCTTTCATTTAAATAAATTACTTTTTATTATGACTGGCAGGATTTCTAACAGTTATTGCATCAAGTTTCATGAGATAAGCAGTAAAAGCCCGTTTATCCTGCACACTCGGGACCTGGTCAATGCCGGTTAAAAAAACGTGCCAGATATTTGGGCGGCCAGCTGCCAAAAACCCAACACAAAAAATAATTAATTTAAAAATATATACTTTTTTAAAAACATACCATGTTAATAGACTAAATAATAACAAATATTGTATGGATACTTACCAATAAAGCAATAAATATTGATTATAGTCCACAAACACAGCACACAATCAAAGGGGTACCCTCGGTTTTTTTCTTTCTCTCCCTCCTTCCCTCTCTTATACACACACACACACACAGTCAGTCCAGCATCTCAATGGCTCCAAACCCAACTCCCCTCCACTCCTCTCATTTTCCATCTAAATTAATCAACTCACCCCCTATATCTCTCCCCTCCTTTCCCCCACCTCTCTCCACCTCCCACTCCTCTCTCTTTCTCCCCCCTCCCCACACCTTTTTCCCTCTCTCTCTCTCCCCCCTGTCCCTTTCCCTCTCTCCCCACCCCACCACCCTCTCTCTCTCCCTGCCTCTCTCTCAAACCCAGAAGTGCACTACCAGCAACATTCAGAGCTACTCTGTGAGGGAAAAAAAACAGCAGCGCCACCTTCAAACACTAGTAGCAGCATTTCAAAATACTGATACGAGGGGAAAAAGTGTGTCACAGCGATTGTGCCGGATAAAATCCGGTTAATCGAATTGGGCCCATTTTTGTTTGAGGTGCCGGTTATACGGAAGTTACGGTTGATCGGGTCATGGATAAATGGGCTTTTACTGTATAGGTAGACCCCGCTTAACAAAGGGGTTAGGAACTTTAAAACCCTTCGTTAAGCGAAAATTTCGTTAAGCGAGAGTTTAACTGTATTACTGTATTTGGCCGCAGCCAAAACGCCACCCCGACCCTCCGCGCTAAAATCAGTTTAGTGCCTAGCGCTAACATTTTCGGTGCACAGGTTGAGCGTCCAAAATCCGGAGTTCCGGATTCCGGAATGTGACAAAAATTCCAAGAATAAAAACACCAATCCTACCTGCTCCAGGCCAGGTCTTCACAATCACCACACTAAAATATCGCAACCTGGGCCCAGGTATTTCTGGACTCGTGAAGCGCTTCTGGTGTTCTGAAGTCCGGAAATACCCGAACCTGGGCTAGGCTACGGGTCCGAGGTTGCTGGATTCAGGATGCTCAACCTGTACTAGCGAAGGCCTAAGGTAGATATAACTGCTATTGAAGGCTACACAACTTTAAATACAACAATAATATTAAAATGTTAGTAAATACAATCATAAACAATAATATACAGACAGTCCTCGACTTACTATTATTGAAGCTACAAAGCATCCTGCCATTTAAACTCCTCCCATATGGGAGGGGCTGCACTGCACAACTGAGGCACGCTAAAGACTGAGTGTGTGTTGCTGGGGCAACCAGGAGAGATGCTTCCCATGAGAAGCTGTGCACGAGAAGCCCGCGAGATTCAGTGTGTGTAAACATCCATTATAGTGAATGCAGCCTTTGTTAAGCGGATAAGTGGTACAATTAGAAACCTTCACTATAGTGAACTTTCGTTAACCGGGCGTTCGGTAAGCGGGGTCTACCTGTATTTAAATTGCAAAAGTATGTAAATTAAATTTGTAGGTTTAAAAATGAAATATACAAATCTAGTTTTTAATCTCAACCAGATCAAAAAAATTAAGGCGTTGAACAGTCAAGAGGTCAGGACCGAAGCATGGGAGACGGTGGGGCAATATCGGGATGAAGGGGGGCAGAGAGGTAGGATAGTAGCTGAAGGCACAGTCGAAAAAGAAGGTCTTGAGACTGGCCTTGAAGGAGGCAAGAGAGGGTTAGACAAGTGAAGGGATTTTGGGATGGGGTTCCAAAGCCTAGTGGGGTTGATAGGTGGTCAGCAGGTCAGAGGAGGGCCTTGATAGTGAGGATGAGGATCTTAAATTCTATCTTCGGAGAGACAGGGAGCCAGTGGAGCTGAGCGAGGTTGGGGGTGATAAGGTTGTGGAGCCTGGTACGGGTGAGGTCACAAGCTGCAGAGTTTTGGATGATCTGCAGCTTGTGGAGGGAAGAGTTGGGGAGGCCAACAAGTCAGGAGTTGCTGGAGCCTTGAGGTGACAAACGTGTGTGTAAGGGTTTTGGTGGCCTGTGGGATGAGGCTGTGGCGGAGACGGATGATGTTGCATAGGTGGTGGAAGGCAGTGCTGGTCATGGCATGGATATGGGGGAGAAAGGACAGTTAAGGGTCAAACAAGACATCCAGGTTCTTGACTGGCTTGGTGAGGTGAACTGTGTATCCCTGGGTACTGATGCTGCCAGTGTCTGAAGTGCGAAAGAGTTGGAGCGAGCCAATCAGGCAGGCCTCGAGCTCGAATGTTTGCCAAACAATTGCATGCTATGCAGTTTTAGCTAGTTAGAACCCAGCAGTACCCTAACACACATTTTGGGGTTCTCAAGCCTTGGTTCTGATATCCTGTGTCGAATGCTTTCTGCAATTAGCAAGAAGGATATGTTCCTCCACAGAGAGAATGCGCATTCTATTCCATCAATCCATTACTAGAATTTCCACGTGTAGCTGGAATGCATGGTGATGGATTTCCACATGTGTCAGACACCTGGCTGACCAAACAAAAATCTAACTATTCAAAGGACCTTTAACGGGATTAAATCTCAATTGACAATTAGCCCAAGTGAATATCCTATCAAGCTCTCTTTGTAAGAACTTTACTCCTTGATTATTTTACTACTGCAAGTTATTTGCAATAGTCCCTCCTAGACTAATATTTGTTCTTTTCAAAATCAGTCTGGAGATAAAATGAGGACTTCTAGATAAATACTGTCTTAACAACAATACACATCAATAGCCAGAATGTTTTTAAATATGCATGTAAAGCCTCCCCTTGTAAAAAAGTACCATGGTAATGGTGGTACCATGGTACTACCACCATAACCATGGTACTATCACCTTTACCATGGTACTTTTTTTTTTACAAGGGTCAGTTGGGAAAGCCAAAGAAAGGTCTACTAACCAAGACAAGCAGAATGGTATCACTGAACCAAAATATAGCAAAAGCTTTGATCTACTGTTTAAAAGACTTACAAAAAAGGCACATGCTCAGCATTACATTTAGGATGTTATGGAAAGTAAATTGACAATTGCTAGACAAAGTAAACTTTCTTCCATTCACATTTCCCAGATTATTCTGAACTCTTCCGAAAAATAGATACATCACTCCAAAATTTGTGGGTCTGAATCCTAGATCTCTTTGCTCCTCTGCAAATAAATTAGAGTGGTTTTAGCCAATTAGACTCCAGCAGTACACCAATTCTGTAATCCCCTAGCCTTGGATCTTGCCAACTGCGAGTAAATCTCTCCAGAATTAGATAAGCAGGATGCATCCCTCCAGGAAGAGACAGCACATTCCATTCCAATAAATATCTTGGGAATTTCAATGTTTAAGTGGGATGCATGGAACTCAGTTTAGTTTGGATATTTTTAAGCCTCGTGATGGGTTTCCGCATGTGCGGCTCCACCCAGCTGACCAAAAAAAGTACAGTAAAAGCGCATTTATCCGACACCCAACCAACCGGAACGCTCAACCCCAACTGGTATCTCCCAATACAATTCACCATTCCAGCAAACGGATCTCATACCGGGACACTCGCGAGTATGCTCACTTTGCGCATGTGTGCACATATTAAACTTAACAAACACTGGAATTTTTATTTTAGCGATCATTTTACCAAATGTGCTGGAATGCTTTATTGGTAAGTATCCATACAATATTGTTATTATTTAGTCTATTATTAATATGGTATGTTTTAAAATAAGTACATTTTTTGTATAGGATTTTCAGCAACTTGCTGCTTGAATATCCGGTATATTTAATTAACCGGCACCGGTCAGGTCCAGAGGGTGCCAGATAAACAAGTTTTTACTGTAGAATGGATTGTAGTACCTATCCTCCATTCACTACCTGTGTGCTTACTGTTGTGACATGGAGACAGAAATGTATAACAATTGGACACAAAGCTTTATCTTGCTTACCTATAGCTTGGCATACAGATTTTTTTTGGTGCAATGCAAAGAAATTTTTTAAAAAAGCACAAAATGTAATTTATGCCACAACAGACACAATCTGCAGTAAAGTGGATTATTCAGTTTCTTCCTTCACAAATGATTTATTATTACCTGAATTAAAGGCAATATCATCTAGTCAGTAAATCTGCTTGAAGAAATCATAGATTAAGCTAGTAGTATCAACGAAACTTGTTAACACTTAGTATTATTCATTTTACAAGGTTTCAAGTTCTTTCGGACATCCTCCCAATGCAGGGGGCATTGTGTCAGTGTAATTTGTACTGTATGGTCAACAAATCCTGCTGTACCTTTTAGAAATTACAATTTCACAAGATTTTGCTAATTAAGCTTTACATAAAAGCAACTGTTTAAAAATTTTCATTATTGTTTGTCATTTCTCAATTCATTAAAAATCATCAGTGGTTAGTTAATAAGGATTATTTTTATAATGTTCCATTTGACAGGGATGAAAGAAAGCTGCAAGAAAAACATTCTATTAGGACATCATGTGACTGCCACTCAATTATCAAGTTTGTATGCTTCACCAGTGCACACAAATGCTTTCATTAGCCCAGTAATGCCATATAAAATGTAGCATGCCTGACTGAACATTCAGCACAAACTTCTGTTGGAAGCCATTGGAAGCTAGAGAGAAAGATGTTAATAAATGCAGTGTGCAAATTACTGTAGGTGCCAGGTTCATCTCAGCAATAGGATGGATGTCAGGTCGCTCAAGGATCACGTTTCCAAGCACAATTTCAAGTTAGCCCAGAGTTTTCAAATGAACTGTTATATATTTACAATAATCCAGAATAAAGTGGATTTTGCTTTGATAAGATGCTTCCAACGTTAAAGAACAGTGCTGTTCTTTTCTTAAGACTTTAAGAATGGCATGACCACAGAATACTAACCTCTAAGGCAAAAAAGTTGCCTATAAACTCAAAAGCATACTGTAGGCTCACCCTACAGTATGCTTTTGAGTTTATAGGTTCAAGGCACATAGTCTCTTGGCTGACACGCTAATTTCAATAAGCTTCAGATAAGACTTTAAATTAAGGTTCCATCCACCTGATCAGGTGAACATTAAAGACCCTATAGTACTACTTGAAAAGAAGATGCAGTTTTCTCCCAGGGTCCTGGCAAACAATCCCACAGATTAAATTTGTCATTCACTTCATGGGCACTGGCAAAATTTCTCGTTCTTAATTGTGTAGTTAACTCTCATTATGCCTATAAGAAAGCAAAGACAGCATATCAAAATATACAATAACAGCAAGTTACAGTTGAGCAATACAACTATGTTGGACCTTTTGCATTTGCACAAAAAACAAGCGTTGACCTTTGTATCTAGTAAGTAGTGTATAGTAAGAATTGAGATATTGCATATCTTGCATTATTTTAGATGGAGAACTACAAAACACGTCACAAAACATAATCATTCCCAACACTGACAACCCCACCAGAGCCAGCAATTAAAATTCTCTCATGCATTCAAATCCTATTTTGTACCAGTTGGGTAGACAAGATTGACCACAACACTAATAATGCACTGTAACTACATGAAAATTGATTCAAGGAGGAAAGAGTAACACTATGTAATTACAATAATCCTTAATTTTAGTCCTATATATCATACTAATCCTTAAACTGCCATACCCAACCAGGGAAATTAAGAACTATTGAAGGAAGACAAACCACTACAATTTGATGTTAAATCTGGCACCATAACATCCCCCTCTCCTGAAGAACACTATTTCAACCAAGCACTGACAAGTACTGTATAAATAAGGCATCAAAGTGGTAAAGATGAGCAATCTTCTCACTAAATTTCACAATAACATTTTGGATAAAATTAGCATTACACTAAATTGTGTTTTCTCACAGGAATTATGGTAAATCCCATTAGCAAAATTAGAAATGGTAAAACTTTAGATGGTTGGATAGTTTAACTGATCAGAGAATTTGAAAATGTTACAGCGCAGAAACTGATCAAAGTACAGTAAAAGCCTGTTTATCCGGCATGCTCGGGGGGGTGGGGGGGGTTGACTAATTGACTGTGCCGGATAATCAGGCAGCAAGTTGCCAAAAACCCAACACAAAAAATGTACTTATTTTAAAACATACTATATTAATAATATACTAAATAGTGACAGAAGTATAGCTACTTACCAATAAAGATTCCAGCACACTCATAAAAAATTGGTAAAAAGTATTTTTTTACCGATCGGTAAAAACCTCCAAGTTCATAAATTTAATAAGTGGGCATGCACACGCATGCAATCCGGTTGATCGAGTAACGGATAAACGGGCTTTTACTGTATTATGTGCATTTGCCACCTAATCTAACTTTGTTGTTCATTCCCTCAACTTTTTCATAATATTAGCGTTCAAGCATCCAATTCTCTTTTTAAACAATTTATGGATTTTGTCTCAAACGTTTACGGCATAAAATACTGCATTACAATCACCCAATCTAAAGATTTTTGTTTCTGCTGTTCTTTTAATTCTTTACGAATCCTGTTAAAAGGGAAATGTCTCGCTTTTTAAACTTAATTCTGGCAGAAACATGTAATGTCTGGACTGCTTCCAATCAACAACTCCTAAGATTTTGGACAAAATAACATTTTTCCCTTCATACTATTTCCTAGTAACTGAAGTGTAATTACACAATGACTCACAAAACATCTGCGATTATGCAAAATATTATAAAGTTATAATCCTACTTCATTATTCTGTTCAGAAAAAACCCTTAGAAAAATTTAGTACATCATTTAGGAAGTTCCTGAGACTGGTCTTGAAGGAGGCAAGGGAGGAAGCAAGGCAAAGGGACTGGGATGGAGTTCCAGAATGTGGGGGGTAAATAAGCAGGTAAATAAGGGAGCGGAGTTTCGAGTTAAATAATTAATTTGACTAGTGCAAAGGAATCTTAAGTGGTCTTGTTAGGAAATGGAATAATAATAATCCTTGCCTTTGATATAGCACATTATCGTGTGTTCAAGACAACTCAAAGCGCTTCATAGAATATACAGTAGTGCATTGACTATATTTTGTGGGCGATGTGTTAACCATCTAAAACTGCATTGGGAGCTCTGCCTGGCCAGCTTTCCCATTGCTTGATCAGCTAGGACTACCCTACCCTTTAGGGCTACGTCTTGCAGAGCTAATGGGATCTACGGTTGAAGAGTCCCAGTGACTGACTGGTCCTCTCTGATCAGAAGATCAATCAATTAACAATTATTTTTTTTTTGCATAATGTGCAGATAAACTGAATTATTGAAAAGTCATAGAATCATAGAATCATAGAATTTTACGGCACAAAAGGAGGCCATTCGGCCCATCTAGTCTGTGCCGGCTCTTTGAAAAGAGCGATTCAATCCCACTGCCCTGCCCGCTCCCCATAGCCTAATAGACCCGTTCTCCCTAAATAAAGATCTAATTCCCTTTTAAAAGTTGTTATCGAATCAGCCTCCACCACCTTTTCAGGCAATGCATTCCAGATTCGAACAACTCGCTGAGTGAAAAAAATTCTCCTCAGCTCCCCTCTACTGCGCCTTGAAACTATTTTAAATCTGTGACCACGAGTCACAGATTCACCCACGAGTGGAAATAGTTTTTCTCTATTTGCCCTGTCGAAACCCCTCATGATCTTATAAACCTCTATTAGGTCTCCCCTCAATCTTCTCTGCTCCAGAGAGAATAACCCTAGCCTATCTAGCCTCTCCTCATAGCTGAAGTCCCTCAATCCTGGCACCATCCTAGTAAATCTTCGTTGTACCCTTTCCAATGCCTTCACATCCTTTCTGTAGTGTGGTGACCAGAATTGAACACAGTATTCCAGCTGAGGCCTCACCAAAGTCCTATAGAGGTTAGTCAGCACTTCCTGACTTTTGTACTCTATACCCCTATTTATAAAGCCTAGTATCCCATATGCCTTCTTAACAGCCTTGTCTACCTGTCCTGCCACCTTCAACGAGTCACTAACACAAATCCCCAGGTCTCTCTGTTCCTTCACACCATTTAAAATTGTACTATCTAGCCTATATTGCCTCCCTTCATTTCTTCTCCCAAAATGCATCACCTCACACTTCTCTGCATTAAACTTCATCCATGGCAGCCAATTATGCACAGCTGTGTCGCACAAACAGTTCTGGATTGAGTGACCACATTACTATTTTTTGGGAGGGATTATTACCCTAGAGAAGCAATCTGCAAATTTATTAACAACCAAGTTCTTATTTACTGCTAGGTAAGAGGCGTGTGGAGCAAGGAAACTTGCCCAAAGTTTTGCAATGCCAGGCATCGAACCCAGGTCCTCTCGCTTGCCAGGTAAGTGCTTTAACCACTAAGTTGAATGGGTCTCAGATGGATGTATATAGATAAGATTTTTGCTGTATTGTACAGAACATTTATAATCTGCTTCTAGATGGGCCACAATGGTGTTTTTCAATCTGTACTCTGCTACGTTTCTAAGGTTTTGGTGCACTAGTAGTTTCAAACAGGAAATTTAACACTGGTACTGTACTTGTGAAGTTATTTAGGTTTCATTAAATAAGAGAACACATTCTACCCAGTTTACAAGTAATTTCCTCTGATTCAAATCCCTATGACACCTCCCACTAAGCATCTGTTTCTTGTTAGAGGACAGACTGTTTTCTCTTTTTCTGTGAAATCATCAGCAATACAAAAAGGATTATTTAGTTAGATTCAGCTGGTTGACCTCACTGCTAAGTTTCAAGTGCATTTTGAAGTCACACCCAGGATTTCACATCTGAGCTGGTAAACATCTGGTTTCATACAGACAGAACCGTTAGGCTTCATCTGCTTAAATCCAGCACTGCTTGAATAACTTTATCAATGCCAAAAGTCATAGCTAGCTGCTTACAGCAATACAATAAACATTAGTATAAAAGATCATTATTACTGTTTCTATCTTTCAAAACTATATCCCTAGAAGTGATCCTTAGGACACGATGGTGGGTGCCATCATTTGGACACAATGGTGGGTACCCCCAAGTGTGGCATTATGGTTCTGCACTGTCTAGTAGGTAACCTCGAAGATATTGAATGGAAGCCACAAGTGGCATCCATCTAAACATTTGATTGTCATTGATATCTGTTTTTTGTGATGCTCTGGTACTTTTCATCTTCCTTCAATAACAGCAGTTCTGATATAAGTTTGTTTGTTCCATCTGTTTGTTCAGATGGATGTTAAAGAAATCCCACAAATTCCTTTTTAAAAAAAAAGGGAGCTTCTTTCTGTGCCCTGGCCAGCAATCCCCCATATAAAGCTAATCATTTAATTTATGGCTTTTTGTGGGGCATTGCTGTACACAAAACAGCTGCGGTGTTTGTTATAACAACATAGACTTTGACAATGTGATGGCAGTATAGAAAAAGCCTGTTTATCCGACACCCTCAGGACCTGGCCAGTGCCGGTTAAACTGTGTGATGGATATTCGGATGGCCAGCTGCCGAAAAGCCACCGCAAAAAAAACATTTTTTTTTAAAGATACCATATTAATAATAGACTAAATATGGATACTTACCAATGAAGCAATACATATCGATTACAGTCTATAAACACAGCACACAATCACAAAGCAATCTTCTATAACGGCGGATGGAAGAGTTTTTTTTACTTCTTTGGGCAATGTCAGTTTTTCCTCTTTTTTTTCTATCTTTCTCTCCCTCCTTCCCTCTCTCTCTCTCTCTTTTACACTCACACACACTCAGTCAGTCTGGCATTCTCAATGGCTCCAAACCCAACCCCACTCCACTCTTTCCCCCCTCCACTCTCTCCCCCTGCCTCTTTCTCCTTCTCCCATCCCACCCCACCAAAACTGTGTATAAACCCACGATACCGTCAGGCTAAACAGGCAATACGTAGTATCCATCAGATAGAGAAGGAAAGAAAGAAAGGGGAAGAGATAGAAAGAGAGAGGGAGAGATAGAGAGGAAGGAGAGAGAAAGAAAAAGAGAGAGAAATAGGAGGAGAGAAAAAACAGTGCCCCTTCAAGAAGAAAGACCGGAAGTGACACTACCGGCAGCATTCAGAACTAATCATACTGTACTCTAGTGCAACAATCGACTCATTAAATGCGCCACAGCGATTGTGCTGGATAAGATCCAGTTAATTGAATGGGGACTTTTTTTTGCGGTGCCGGTTATACGAAACTCACAACAACAACAACTTCGATTTATATAGCGCCCTCCATGTCGGACGGCATCTCAGAGCGCTTTACAGTAACGGATCCCGGGACCGAGCCAGGGGCAGGGACAGAAAGGTGACCAAAAGCCCAGTCGAAGAGAAAGGTCTTCAACTGTGACCTGAAACTGGGAAGAGAGGGGGCGAGGCGAAGGGAGTGATGAAGGGAGTGAAGAAGGGAGTTCCAGAGCCTCGGGGCGTAGTGGCTGAAGGCATGGCTGCTGAGGGTGGAGCGGAGGATTCGGAGGACATGGAGGAGGCCAGACCCAGAGGAGCGAAGGCAGCAGGTGTTGGGTTGGGGGGAGAGGAGATCAGAGAGATAGAGAGGTGCAGAGGAGTGGAGTGGATCAACTTACAGTTGATCGGGTCACAGATAAACAGGCTTTTACTATATTTTAAAATCCCTTTATGCCCTGGCACCTCCCTACCTCTCCGACCTGTTTAACCCCCAACGTACTACTCGCTGCCTCCGCTCAACTGGCTTCAACCTTCTGCATGTCCCCTATGACCTCCGTTCCACCATCTGTGGCCATGCTATCACCACTGTGACCGAAACTCTGGAACACTCTCCATCTAGCACTCCGTCTTGCTCATTCCTTCCCCATTTTCAGGTCGTGCCTGAAGACCTTCCACTTAGACCATGCCTATAGTCACTTGCTCCCCCAAACTGCACTTGTCAGATATCTAAAGTCAAACACAGTACAAAATTGCATTTGTATAGTGCCTTTCATGTTTTTTAAGGGGGTTGGGGTGGGTGCACGCCTGGGAGGCTAAGAGAAGACAAGGAGAGTAGACTCAGGACTGAGCTGGCTGCAAGGTACTGTGCTCAGCAATCAAATATCAGAATCAAGTTGGTATTCTGTGGCAGTCTAGTTTTTTTTTAGACGCTGAGTCAGACAGGTTCATAATTCTGCAAGGCACTTGATCATGGATCAGGCAGCCCAGCTCATTAAGAACACTCACAGACTCACATAAGGGATTCTTCCCACTCAGCTGGACTATTAACCCTGCAAGCCAAATCCGTAATGAGGATGGTCCTGACTGGACAAGCCGTGGGAAACTTTCTAGACATTATTCACAATGGTAAGATATGCAATTTTAACTTGTTAAACTTGTGCCAAATATTTTGTTATTTGGAAAACCAGGTACAGTTTATCCAGCACCCTCCGAGGGGTTGACTAATTGACTGTGTCGGATAATCGGGCAGCAAGTTGCCGAAAACCCAACCCCAAAAATTTACTTATTATAAAACATACCATATTAATAATACAGGTACCCCGCACCAACTGCGATTTTTTCTACCGCAAATTTCACGTATCCACGGTTGCCTCTCTGCGACAACCTTTGCCAACCGCGGCAGTACATTTTGCGTATCCACGGGTTAACACTAATAATAGCGTTTGGCGCTACCTTCGCTCCCCCATTACCCCAATCCTTGCCAGACTTCACTGGCTCCCTATCCCAGAGAGGATCGACTTCAAGATCCTCACCCTTGTTTTCAAATCCCTCCACTCCTCTGCACCCCCCAATCTCTCTGATCTCCTCTCCCCACAACCCAGCACCCGCTGCCTTCGTTCCTCTGGGTTTGGCCTCCTCCATGTCCCCCAAGTCCTCCGCTCCACCCTCGGCGACCGTGCCTTTAGCCACTACGCCCCGAGGCTCTGGAACTCCCTTCCTCACTCGCTTCGCCTCGCCCCCTCCCCTCTCTTCCCAGTTTCAGGTCACAGTTGAAGACCTTTCTCTTCGACCGAGCTTTTGGTCACCTTCCTGCCCCTGCTCCTGGCTCGGTCCCGGGATCCACTACTGTGAAGCACTCTGAGATGCCGTCTGGCGTGGAGGGCACTATATAAATCAAAGTTGTTGTTGTAGGACCCAATTGCATCAACCAGCCACAATGTTGCTTTGCGCTAGCCTTTGGAGCTAGGACCCAGTTGCTTTTACTGTACATCTCTCTGGAGAGCGAGTGTGCATTCCATATCCAACAAAAGGAAATTTCCATACATGGGTGGCATACACATTATGAATACTATTAAGCAGAGCGATGGATTTCCTCATGTGTCAGATGCTCGTATGAGCCAAATAAAATATTTAAGGTGCCATTTTTCCTTTAAATGCCCTGCAATTAGAAATGTAATCGTTTTATAACTGATTAATTTTATGAATACAAACAACAGTGTAAATGTCCACCAATACATTTCAAATCAAGTTTTCCCCATGAACAGAATTGTTTTGTGAATCTCTAAAAACACAAATTATCACTTTTTAAAAATCAATCTCATGACAGTTTTCTTTAAGTTTTAATCTAAGATTGAGTCCAGAAGAATGAGTAGGATGGGTAGTTGATCTACCATACACATCATCTAACCTATTTTATTGCCATATAACATTTTCAAACTTTACCAGAAAACCTTCTGACATTGAAAAATGTGGACATGGCCAGAAGATTCATTTTCAAGTCTCAATCTTCAGCATGTCTTTTGTGACATGTAGAAAACATGGAAATAGGCATGTGTAGCAAAGGCAATTAATCTTATTTATCGGCCCCTCGCCCCAATTATTGTTTAGTCATCTTAAGTGCCGTCCAGGATTAACTGAAGTTCCATTACCCCCTCCCGCCCAGTATAAAAGCAGCGTCTCGTCCCTCACATCGCCGTTCCCTTGAACAGCTCAAGGGCCAGCCGTAGTTCCGTTTATGAATAAATGGGACACTCCAGCCATTCATAAACGGTTCCACCTGTCAATCATGATTTGCCTCCTCCCATCCCCTCTCTTATTTCTTAGGTATTCCTCCACACCCTCACTGCTTGACAGCCTAAACCCACTTGTGAATGGCCAGAGTCCACTAGCAATTAATCGCAATGTGGCTAATCCCATCTCCACCCTGGAGCCGCTCGTGGATGAATGGAGCTGCTCGAGACACAGAAGATATGAGTAAATACATTCAGCAGTGACCAGTATGGCATTTTATCTGAATCAGCCAGATTGTTGTACAAATTAACCAGAATACTTAAAACGGATAACAATACAATTGAATCGGGACCAGGTGTTTTGTGCAAGGAGGTCATGGACTTCTTCTCGTCCAAAATTCTAAATATCCGCCAGACAGCGTCATCCTCCTGCCTCTCGTCGCCCACCACCACCAACCCCCTTCCGTCCCCCTCACCCTCCCCTTCATCAGCTCCTACCTCAACCCACTTCCTACACTCCTTCTACCCCGTCTCTCCTTCACGCACCATCACCTCAATGAAGCCCACCACCTGCTTCCTCAACCCCCTCCCCACCAACCTACAGCTCACGTAGCACCCACTTCTCTGCCCACTGCTGGCTGACATCATCAACCAGTCCCTCTTCACAGGATCAGTCCCTGCCCCCCTCAAAACTGCTGCCATCACCCCATTCCTTAAAAAAACCTTCCCTTGATCCCTCAAACTGTAGCCACTACCCCCTATCACTAACCTGCCCTTCCTTTCCAAAGCACTCGAACGCGTTGTTGCAAATCAACTCCGCGCCCACCTCTCCTCCCATTCCCTCTTCGAACCCCCCCAGTCCGGTTTCCGCCCTGCCCACAGTACAGAGACTGCGCTTGTGAAAGTCACAAACGACTTCCTCTCTATCTGTGACCAGGGCTCCCCCTGCCTCCTTATCCTACTGGATCTGTCCGCTGCGTTCGACAGTCGACCACACCTAATTTCTCCCCCCCTCCTCAGGGGGGGGAGAAATTATTTTCAATTAAAACCCCTCATATATTATTACCATACCACATCAGAAGGACATTTCAAAGCTCTTCACATGATTTACTGTCAAATGGAGTAACTGTATTTCCAGGAAAACCTGGCAGCACAATTGCACACAGCAGCAAAATCCTACAAACAGTGATGAAATGAATAACCAATTATTTTATTTGGTGGATTGCTGATCAGATGGCAGAGAGAAACTCCCTTCTCATTTTGAATACTGCCGTGGGATTTTTAAACTTCTATCAAAATCGGCAGACGGGATCTCGGTTTAACATCTCGCCTGAAAAATAGATGAAAATAAAAATAGGCTCATTCTCTGCTCATAACTCAAATCATTCAATCTGCTATCATTTTAGTAAATCTTTTCTGTATCCCTACTAAGGCACTGATATCCTCCCCGAAGCCAGTTGACTAAAACTGGATACAATGCAATATTCGTATTAACAAATAATTTATGGAGGTTAAGCACCATGCCTTCTTCGATGGACAATTCAGGAGGGATCTGGATAACCAAATTACACTTTGGAAGAACAACAACAAAATTACATTTATAGAGCACCTTTTATATCTGGAGGACATCCCAAAACGCTAAAAGCAATGCATAGGTTGAGCTGGATTTGGCTATAATCACATAGCTAATATTTCTAACAATGCAGAAATACAAATTAGAAAATACAAATTTTTATGAAAAGAAATGTACCTTTTATGAACAGTACAATATACGTAAGCGGAATGCAACCTGGAACTGTAGCCAGAAACTCATTGAGGAATTGGAAGATTCACTCATGCAACTGAGTTACACCCACATATTAATTACCATTTTCTGATCCAATGTAAAAACTGAGTATACATAAAAGTATATGTAAACATAGCATACATAATTGACACTACTTTTCAGATAAATATCCTTCAATGAACATTTTTGAAAGGTTGCATAATTCAACTACACAAATACGATCACAACCTCACAAATACTCAATTCTTCTGCCTAAACAGACAGTCCAAACAAGTACAGTGAAGGGAACTACAAACAAAGCTGCATTTGACAGGATGCTTGCTTATGTAACCTGTCTACCCCATCTGACAACCCTGATTTGAATTACTGTCAGATGGCATCAAATCAATTTTCTTCCACATCAGATGTTTTCCATCAAGGTAAGATAAGTTAAATGAGTTATTAAGGTAGGTTAATAAGATTTAATTATTGAATTTAAATACAATTAAAATCCATGCTTCCAGAAAAACCTGGGAAGTAAATTGTATCTTGAAAATATTGTATTTAGCATGTCCAAACACTCTCGTCTAAAAGTCAGAAGGCTGTAGGTTCAAGCTACTCTGTGATCCTTTACCAGTCTAGGTTTAACTTTGTGGTGCAACCTAGACTGGTAAAGGATCTCATAAAGAAATGCATGTCCCATTTCGATATGCATGGTGGTGTTTCCTAGGGAACGGCGATATGGGATTTTTCCGGATATGGATATATCGGTTTGCTCATACCTGCTTAAACCGATCTATCGAGTTTTTATACTGCGCATGCGCGTACATTCGAAGTGCGCGTGCATTTATGGTGCGCGCTCAGTCGCGGTGCGCGCGCATTGACGGTGCGTCCGCACTGACGATGCGCGCGCAGTCGCGGTGCACGCACATTTCGAAATGCGTGCTCTAGGTCCAGAAAGTTTGTAATGTTGGTGTCAAGGTCTGTTGAATTATACGATGTTGTTTGCTCCCTACCTCCCCCTCTCCTTCTCTCCCTCCTCTCCTCTCTCCTTCTCTCCCTCCTTTCCCCCTCTCCTTCTCTCCCTCCTCTCCTCTCTCCTTCTCTCCCTCCTTTCCCCTCTCCTTCTCTCCCTCCCCCTCCACTCTCCTCTCCCTCCTCCCTGTCTCCTCTCCCTCCTTTCCCCCTCTTCTTCTCTCCCTCCTCTCCTCTCTCCTTCTCTCCCTCCTTTCCCCTCTCCTTCTCTCCCTCCTTTCCCCTCTCCTTCTCTCCCTCCTTTCCCCTCTCCTTCTCTCCCTCCTTTCCCCTCTCCCTCTCTCCTCTCCCTCCTCCCTGTCTCCTCTCCCTCCTTTCCCCCTCTCCTTCTCTCCCTCCCTCCCTCCGCTCTCTCCTTCTCTCCCTCCCTCCCCTCTCTCCTTCTCTCCCTCCCCTCTCTCCTTCTGTCCCTCCCTCCTTCTCTCCCTCCTTTCCCCTCGCTCCTTCTCTCCCTCCTTTCCCCCTCTCCTTCTCTCCCTCCCTCTCCTCTCTTCCTCTCTCCTTCTCTCCCAACTTTCCCCCTCTCCCTCCCTCCCCTCTCTCCTTCTCTCCCTCCTTTCCCCTCGCTCCTTCTCTCCCTCCTTTCCCCCTCTCCTTCTCTCCCTCCCTCCCTCCTTTCCCCTCGCTCCTTCTCTCCCTCCTTTCCCCTCGCTCCTTCTCTCCCTCCTTTCACCCTCTCCTTCTCTCCCTCCCTCTTCTCTCTTCCTCTCTCCTTCTCTCCCAACTTTCCCCCTCTCCTTCTCTCCCTCCCTCCCTCGCCTCTCTCCTTCTCTCCCTCCTTTCCCCTCGCTCCTTCTCTCCCTCCTTTCCCCCTCTCATTCTCTCCCTCCCTCTCCTCTCTTCCTCTCTCCTTCTCTCCCAACTTTCCCCCTCTCCTTCTCTCCCTCCATCTCTAAACACAAAATAGAACACACACACACCAAAAACAAAATCTAGAGATTTATTCTCCTCCATTTCTTGCTTGAAAGTAGCATGTAATGTCCACGTGTAAATGAGATCTATTACAATAGAAAAGAGAGAGACAGACAGTCTGACTGTTAGAGTTAGAAGCCAGATTATCACTGTTTCTATGTGTGTGTCTGACTGGCAAGCTCTCCTTTGCTATGCAAAAAGTGACAGCGTTCGTGATACTTTGCCACTTTTTGTCCCCTCTCTGGTACAATGTTCTCCTCTTAAATAAAGCAGGAATTGTTTGAGCTGCACTGGCATTTTGTGGCTGTAAGTGTTATTTTTGTGTGTGAGAGAGTTAGAAGCCAGATTATCACTGTTTCTATGTGTGTGTCTAGTCAGACACACACATAGAAACAGTGATAATTTGGCTTCTAACTCTCTCACACACAAAAATAACACTTACAGCCACAAAATGCCACTTATTGTTATGTAGTCTGAAGTCTGAATTAATGTCCTTCGCCATTGGCAAGCTCTCCTTTGCTATGCAAAAAGTGACAGCGTTCGTGATACTTTGCCACTTTTTGTCCCCTCTCTGGTACAATGTTCTCCTCTTAAATAAAGCAGGAATTGTTTGAGCTGCACTGGCCCCACTACCTGTCGCTTTCTCCGAAGCGCTGGTTCGACTTCCTGCTGTTGTCGACAATAATTTCGCTCTGAGGGCAGCGTGCTGGGCGGGGTGGTGCTGCTTAATGTGTTGTCGCAGGTTGCTCGTGCTCGAATCAGATGTCTTAACCAAGACCTTGCAAACTGTACATCTATACACACCATTACTGACTGCATTGTTTTCAAAGTAGTCCCATACGGGGCTTCTTTTCCCCATGATGAGAAAGGTAAATTTTCAAACTACAATTTTCAGCGATGCGACTTTGTTAAGACGCCACGACTCACGTCGAGTATACACAGTAAAGTGTGCGTGCGCATCAGATGTGCGCGCCCGTTAACTGTGCGCGCGCACCGAATGTACGCGCATTCCATGCTCTAGATCTAGGAGGTTGCAATGCCGGCGACAAGGTAAGCTGGAAAAGATCGCATTACACTGATAATACCAACAATATTGATATATTGCCAGGAACGATATTAAAAATATATCGATGTATATTTTTAAAATCGAATCTCTCGATATAACAGTTTTTTTAGAATCACCATATCAGCATACCGATCTGAAAATCATATCGGGTTTAATCGAAAAACCGATTAATCGCCGTTCCCTAGTGTTTCCACATATGTCACATTCCCAGCTGACATAAAAAACAAGTTTTGAAAGAAGGGTGTTTCTCCTGGTGTACTGGCCAACAATTGCCCAAATAAAATAAGTTCCATAAATTCCATAAATAAGTTCTATAAATTCCCCCAAATTAAAAATTGATCAACCACTTCATAGTTGTTTGTAAGGTGTTGCTGTGGGCAAATTGGCTATCATACTCACCTAGAAATACAGTTATGACACTTCATAGTAAAATACTGTGAAGCAATTTGAGACAGTGATGACATGATACAGTGCTAAATGGAAGGATAATTATTATTACTACAACACTAAAATTCTTACAGGATGCTGACAAGTAAACAGAGTAAGAATTAATATTGCTGAATGCTAGAATTGACCAGTCAAATAAACCAAAACAGAATAATGCAGTACAAAAATGGAAATAACAAGCAACTATTTCTCAACAAATTGTGTTTTTTAAACTAATGTTGGCTTCTCCAAAGAAAATCTGAACTCAAAAGGCAAGGCCTTATTCAACAGAAATACATCTGGATTTAAATGGCAAGGACCATTTGCTGAAGAACCTCAAGAGACAGACTTGCGAAAGTTTGGTTTACTTGAATGTAGCATTTTTTCCATGAAATAAAGAGCATTAGAAATAACATTCCAATCTCATAAAGTCATCTAATGCTCCACAATAAAATATATAACTGCATTGAATTTTTAAAAGACTAAATGATACAGATATCAAAATTCATATCCAACAAATGAGGTTTCATTAAAAAAAGTTCCTAGTACTTTCAGAGGAAATATTTTTGAACCAACCTAATAAAAGTGAAACCTTCAAAAGGAAAACACAATGGCATGTACCTTAATCTGTGTAACAAGAAACACGATTAAAAACAGTCCAGAAAATTTCAATCAGTAAAGCATACCCTATTTTGTAGAGCTGATGCAGAATATTACCAGATTGTTTCATGTCCCCTCACCTACCTATCCCAGCTTTGGCCGGCAGGCTGTCTGCCTTCTGTCCCCACTCTTTGGAACTCCATCCATGAGTCCGACTTCCTCCCTGCCTCAACTCTTTCAAGGAGTTTAAAGCCACCTCTTTACCCGCACTCTGTTATCTGTCTCCTCCCCACGCATCCCCATCAGATGCCAAGCCAGGATTGGTGAGCACTTTGGGAGTCACACTGACATGAAAGGCATTTTATGAACTTAAGTTTATATTGTATGTTAATATGGTAAACACATCTCAAGATTTGTACATCAGCTTGACTCATTTGGTAGGTAGTGTGAGTGATGACATCCTTCGGATGTTAAACCAAGATCGCAGCTGCATGTTCAGGTGCACTTTACATATCCCATGGCACTATTTGAAAAAAGAATTGAATTTTTCCTGATGGTCTGGCAAACAATCCCCAAATAAAGTTGGTCATCAACTCCACGCCTTTCATCGGACATTGCTGTGAACAAATTGACCACTTAATTTGCTCACAAAATACTCTAGTTTCCAGTAAATCATGTACTGAAATGTCAAGGGATAATAATAATAATTAATGCATTTGATATAGCGCCTTATCCCGCTATCCCGTCTCAAAACTCTTCACAGAATATACTGTGAATTGACTGTATATTTTATGGGTGAAATGTGGAAGACAATTGCATGCAGCAGTGTCCTACAAACAGTTGTGGATTGAGTAACCAAATTATTATTATTTGTTTATTTTTTGCCAGGATTATTACCCCCAGAAAAACGATCCATGAATCAACTAACAACTGAATTCCTACTTATTGCGAGGTGAACAGAGGTATGTGTAGTAAGAAAATTTGCCCAACATTTCACCCAGCCAGGAATCTACTAACCTAGGTCATAAGAACATAAGAATTAGGAGCAGGAGTAAGCCATTCGGCCCCTCAAGCCTGCCCCGTCATTCAATAAATCATGGCTGATTTATTCTAACTCCACCTCAGCCATGTTCTAATTAAATGGTGGAACAAGTCCGAAGGACTTAATGGCCTACTCCTATTCCTATGTTCCTAAAATGTCTCAAAGCACTTCACTGGATTTACCGTAAGGTGTGGTGATTGTGTATTTGTAAGCAAACTCTGCATCCCATCTGCACACAGTAATGTTCCACAAGTAGTCAAAAAGTTAATGACCAGTTTTATTTAAAGGATTATTGGCCAAGATTCTGGGAAAACCTCTTTTCCCAAGTGCCATCGAATATTTAGTATTCACCTGAACAAACAAATAACACAACTTTTGTTTAACGTTTAGATTTAGCTATTACTATCATTTTTGGAGTACACAACAAGTGATTGCTGTTCAATTAGATTTAAGTGGATGTATTTCTTAGCCAACTGTAGGTAATGTGGTCAGTCAACCATGAACTTTATTCCAGTGAAATACACTGAATGCATTTACTGAAGTCAACAAACAACTATGGGGTGAATGATCAATTAATCTGGAGGATTGTTGGCTATGACACCATGAGAAAACAGATTGAAATATGTTTCATCTAAAAGAAGGAACTGCCAAAAAAGCATTGTACTGGAATGTCAGCCTAGATATGGAACTTGAACTCACAACTTCCTGACCCAATTGAGAGAAGTGTACTACGAAATAAGCCAAATAAATTTTACTGCATATCTCGGTTTTAAAATATTTTTGGAAATGTATTTAACGATCGATATACGGTACTGTACTTCCCATAGTTAACATTGAGGTTGCAATACTCTGATAACTCTTCACCCCAAACAGACTTAACAGAGTTGACAAGTTATCCAAAGTACCATTAGCCATACTGTATTTTATTTAATAAATAGATACATAAACATTTTACTGATACATAAACATTTTATCATGCAATGTGCATAGCAGTGTATTATCAGTGAAGATACTGATTTGAATACCAATACAATTTCGTAAGATATTCAACTAAACATAAAACTAGATCAGTATTCCCAACCAAATGAACATATGGGTGTTCCAAATCGACATGGGAAAAGTTTCTAAATTTTCTTTATTCAAAGCTAGCTGTACCCACTGCAGCTATTCTTGCAACCAAAGGATGTAATATGGAATGACATATAGACACATTTCATTTTTAATCGAGCCTCCTTTCGGACACTTTTCTAATTTTATTGCTGTTGCAGCGGCTTAGCTACCCAGAGTGTCAGTTGACAATAAGGTGGATGGCAATATTATTAAAGGAATCAATTTCCTACAAAATTAAACAGAAACTGGCAGACAGAAGGAAGTTAGGCAATGAATAGTTGCTCATCTTAATCTATTGTCCTGTGCAGTTTGTTACATTTCCTTGTTGTTTTTATTTTTGACCTGTTGCTTTCGATTTGTGCAAACTATAACCATCTTTTGTAAAGATGGAGGACTATTTCCATTTCAATATAGTAAAAGCCCGTTTATCCGTGACCCGATCAACCGCAATTTCCGTATAACCAGCACCTCAAAAAAAAAGTCAGCATGCAAATAACCGGATCTTAAACAGCACAATCGCAGTGGCGCAGTTAATGAGTTGATTGTGCGAGAGTACAGTACGATTAGTTCTCAATGCTGTCCTCTTAAAGCAGCGCTGTCGGTTTTTCCTCTCCCTCTCTTTTTTTTCTCTCTCTCCCTCTTTTTCTTTCTCTCTCTCCCTCTTTTTCTTTCTCTCTCTCCCTCTTTTTTCTTTCTCTCTCTCCCTCTCCTTCCTTTGAATTCAAGATCTTCATCCTCACTTTCAAGGCCATTCACCTCCTTGCCCCCGCCTATCTCTCTGACTTGCTGTCTCCCTATCAGCCCACCCGCACCCTCCGTTCAGCAGACTCAGGCCTGCTCCGCGTCCACCGCCCTAACATCGGTGATTTTCAGCCTCTCTGCCCCCACACTATGGAACTGCATCCCACAGTCCCTCCGCCTTGCTTCTTCCCTTTCCTCCTTCAAGGCCGGTCTCAAGACCTTCCCCTTCTATCGTGCCTTCGGCTGCCCCAACTCTTCCCCTTCTCTTTCCCCTTATCCCAACCCTCCCCTCCCTGCTTGGGTCCCAACCTGACTGTTCAGCGCTTTGGGACGTCATCCCGACGTGAAAGGCGCTATATAAGTGTAATTTTGTTGTCGTTGTTCCTTCCTTTCTATCTCCCCTTCTTTCTATCTCTTCCCCTTGCTTTCCCTCTCTCTCTGACTACGTATTGCCCGTGTAGCCTGACAGCATTGTGGGTTTATACACTGTTTTGGTGTGGGGGTGGGGTGGGAGAAGGAGAGAGAGGCAGGGAGAGAGAGGGTGGGGAGGAAAGAGGGAAAGGGGGGGTGGGGGAGAGAAAGAGGTGGGAGGGGGAGAGAGAGGGGGTGACTTGATTAATTTAGATGGAAAATGGGAGGACTGAAGGGGGATTGGGTTTGGAGCCATTATATCATATAATAGCCATTATATCAGTATAATGCGAACTTTTTCAACTTACCTTGTCGATATCCAAATACGCGCGCACATGTGCAGGACAAAAAAAAACGCGATATCGATCAGTATATATTGATATGGGCAAACCGATACATCGATATCGGAAAATTTTGATATCGACGGACCTTAGTATCCATACAATATTCTGGTATTATTTAGTCTATTATTAATATGGTATGTTTAAAAAAAAGTTAATTTTTTTGTGTTGGATTTTCTTCTGTATATCCAGCATGCTGCTTAACTGGCATTGGCCAGGTCCCAAGGGTGCTGGATAAACAGGCTTTTACTGTAGCATATGTTATCTTCAGGTGTATGTTGCAGCTCAACCATTGTTTAGTATCCAGCATGAATTTGGACTGGTCCTTTGTACCCAGAGGAATATTAAAAATAATAATCCTTGCATTTGATATAGTGCTTTTCACTTCTTCTAGAAGTCTCAAAGCACTCCACAGAATATACTGTAAAGTGAACTGACTGTATATATGTGGGTGAAATATGGCAGCCAATTGTGCACAGCAGTGTCCCACAAACATCGTGGATTGAAATGACCAATTTATTATTGCTTTCTTTTTGAGAGATTATTATTAGGAGTGTGGAGTAAGGAAAGTTGCCCAAGGTTTCGCCCTGCCTGGAATTGAAGCCAGGTCCCCTGCTTGTAAGGCGAGTGCTCTAACCAGTGAGCTACAAGAATTGTACTCATTTCTTTCACATTCCAGATGGTTTTCCACCAATATACATTTTTGGAAAAACATTTAGCCAAGGGCGAAAATTGTCTTGTGAAATGTGGTCTAAGGAGTCTCTCAAGGCTTCTAGAGCAGGAATCCATCCTGTCTCATCATTCTGTGAAACTAAATTAACTTTGAAGTGGAAGACATCCATTGATGCTTTGAAATCAGACACTTTCTATCCCAAGGCAAATTTGGAAAACATTTTGTGGGCAGTGATGTTACCAGAGTTTGAGATGAACATAATTAGATGAAACAAAATTGCTTTCTTTGCATTAAAAGGATGAAAGAACAAGCAATTTGTGCAAAGCATGGCCATCCTTTGTACAAATTGAGGACTACAGTAAAAGCCTGTTTATCTGGCACCATCGGGACCTGGCGAATGCCAGTTAAAACGCCTGCCGGATATTCGACCGAAAACACACAAAAAAAATTTCAATGCATTTTTCCGGATAAATTCCGGTTAAGCGAATGCGAACCTTTTTTTGCGATGCCTGTTATACGGAAGTTAAGGTTGATAGGGTGCCGGATAAATGGGCTTTTACTGTATTTTCATTTGTGTTACTGTGGTTACAGCGAAGGGGATATCCTGGATTTTTTGTGTGTTTAGTTCAAGGACAAGCAAACTTACTCCCCCTATCCCCATGCTTCCCATAGGACCCTGCATTTTCCAACCGTGGTTTTAGTAACCGCGGAGGTTTTCAAGGACGTATCCCCTGCGGTTGGGGAGGAATACCTGTGCTAGGTAAACAGAGGTACATGGAGCAACAAAACGTGCCCAGGGCTTTGCCATACCTGGGAATTCATACTATAGTAGTAAATATAGTACACCTCAAATCGCTTCACAGTGGCGGAGCCCGAAGAGCCAGGAGGAGGGGGAATGTATCCAAGGCACAGTGGAAGAGAAAGGTCTTCAAATTTGACTGGAAAATTGGGAGAGGGGCCAAGGCAAAGTAATTAAGGGAAAGCGTTCCACAGCTTTGTGGCTGAATGCACGGTGGACAATGGTGGGTAGTCATGCACAGAGATAGCAGGTTGGAAAGATGGGAGGGTGCCAGAACATGAAGGGATTCAAATGCAGGAGTGAGGATCTTGAAATCGATCCACTCTGTAACAGGGAGCACCTGGAGTTTGGCAAGGACTCAGGTAATGGAAGTATAGAGTTCAGTGTGAGTGGGAATGCGGGCGGCAGAGTTTTTAAATTGGTTGATATTCGTGAATAGTGGAGCAGTGAAGACCAGCAAGGAGAAAGTTTTGAATAGGCGAGGCAGGAGGTGACGAAGGCATGGGTTAGGGTTTTAGCAGCTTTTGGGAGTAAAATACAGACGGAGGTGAACAATGCGGTGGAGATGGAGAAAAGCCGCCCTGGCCAGGACAATGTGGTGGAGGTAGAGGTCCTGACCAGGGCAATAAGTGGAGGTGGGGCTCCTGGCCAGGCCTATGTAGTAGACTTGGCCAAGTCAACGTAGCATAGCCCTGGTCAGGGATCAGATGTGGGATATAAAGGATAGCTGGAGGTCACTAATAGTAAAATATTACTTTATTATTACCATTCATAACTCAGACAATTGTATTAATACCCACCATAATGAAACATGACAAATTCTCTATGCACAACATGAGTGTTTGTGTTTTTCAACGAAGCATTTTCATCTGCAACATACAGTACTAATTTCTTCCCCCTCCAGTCCCAGAGAGCTTGTCATAGATCATGCATCTCCTCAGCCAGTGAGCTTCCTCTCCTCAAAAAGCATTTCTCAACACCACATCTTCAGTGATCTTCCTCCAAAATAATAAATTACAATACTTAAGGAAAAACATGGTTCTGACATTCACAAGGCAAGTTTCTCATCATTCTTAGCCTGTGTGATGAGTAAACTGAACATTTACATATGTGAGAAATCGCATTGGAAGAAGACACAATTAAAATGGCACTTTCCCATTAGCAAAAGCTTAAATTGTAAAGTACTGTACTTCCTTTTGGTAGAGCTGACCACATTCTCCAGATTGTTATTTTTTTGGCATCTCTCCTGATGCCTCTTCCAGTAATGCAGCCAGCCATACAAGAAAGGCAGATTAATGAAGCTCCACAACACCCTCCACTAATATAATCTGTGCCCACTCAGAGATGCGACTCTTTCAGGTCATTAGCCCCTCATGTTCAGCTCCTCCATTAGTATTGAGCTTCATGTTTCCACCATATCTTCCTACTGAAATCAGAGTTAAAATACTCTAGACGTGTTCTTGATGCTAATAATTGGTTATTAGCTATGCTCTCAGTAACTTCTTTCTGATTGACATTCAATTCTAGCTGGAATTCATCAGGGTTAACATTCCCATAAATTTATTTCACAATTTCTAAATTAGCAACACAAATCCGGTCCATAGTTCTTTTCTAGTTTGAAGCTGAAAACAATCACCATCAGTTGCCCAACTCTGATAATAATAATGTTGTATCAAGTATCAATCCATTGAGATGTCTCATATTGTGGAGTCCTATAGCTCTGTGGTTATAGCACTCTCTTTACAAGCAAGAGACCTGGGTTCAATTCCAGGCCAGGTAAAACCTTGTGCAAGTTTACCTACTCCACACGCCTGATAATAATCCCTCAAAAAAAACAATAAACAATAATATATCCATGATTGTTTGTGGGACACTGCTATGAACAATTGGCCGCTGCATTTCGCCCCAAATATACAGTCAATTCACTTTATCGTATATTCTGTGAAGTGCTTTGAAAAGACTTGAAAAGCACTATATCAAATGTAAGGATAATTATATTCTTCACAGAATACATTGTAAAGTGGATTGATTGTGTATTTTACGGTGGAAATACTGCAGCCAATTGCTGATACTACCCATTATTATGAAAACATCTTGAAAACATTGATCCAAAATGCCAAAAAAGCATTCAAGTGCCACAAATAGTAGACCACATATTGTCATGTCCAGCCAGTGGAACACGAGTATCTGAATCGACACAACATAACTAAATATATCCACTGAATAATCTGTAAACACTTTGATATTGACATAGGGTCAACTGGTGTGAACATTAACCAGCAAAAGTGATATCACAATAATCTGGGATTTACAGGTGCATACAGGTAGAACAGTAATCTGTAATAAACTTGATAGCACACCACCCCACTCCCCATGATGACAAATTATGAATTAAGGAATTAGAGAGCATCATAAAACATGTTGACCTACAAATTGAATGCATGTGGTAGGACAAGCATGCAGTGGTATTGGTACAACCAGGGTTATCAATAAAACAATTCAGAAATGGCTATGTACAAAATGTCCACCTGCTGCAGAAAATAGTATATTTGAAGTTTCAAAATTAACTAAGAAAAGTAATTCACGGCATTGTTGTTGGTCTGGTTGACCCAACACTGAAAAATACTTAGAAATACCAAAGTAAAATAATATGAACTATTTCTGGGACATGGCTAACAACTGCAATGTAAGCTTTGTACATACAGTTAAGGTAATTTAAATTAGACAGTTTAAAACACTGAGTCTGTAAAATTTATTCATTAAGAATAATCCTTGCATTTGACATATCACTTTTCACATCTTCTAGACTTCTAAAAGCACTTCACAGAATATACTGTAAAATGAATTGATTGTATATATGTGGGCAAACGTTAGCAGTATAGAGCAAACAAATCAAAACTCTACGGAACAAAACGCCACAACTTTCATATTTTAAAAAGCAAGATAAAATTTACAGTGTAAACCGTTTCACTTCTGACAATAAAATGTAACCATCTTGCACTTGCAGTAAACCATGTTACATCATGTTGCATCCCCACCAAATTTGAACATCTGTTCAAATAATAAACACTACAACAATATGAGTTATTCTCTCTGGAGCAGAGAAGATTGAGGGGAGACCTAATAGAGGTTTATAAGATCATGAGGGGTTTCGACAGGGCAAATAGAGAAAAACTATTTCCACTCGTGGGTGAATCTGTGACTCGTGGTCACAGATTTAAAATAGTTTCAAGGCGCAGTAGAGGGGAGCTGAGGAGAATTTTTTTCACTCAGCGAGTTGTTCGAATCTGGAATGCATTGCCTGAAAAGGTGGTGGAGGCTGATTCGATAACAACTTTTAAAAGGGAATTAGATCTTTATTTAGGGAGAACGGGTCTATTAGGCTATGGGGAGCGGGCAGGGCAGTGGGATTGAATCGCTCTTTTCAAAGAGCCGGCACAGACTAGATGGGCCGAATGGCCTCCTTTTGTGCCGTAAAATTCTATGATTCTATGATTCTATGACTTTTCAATAATTCAGTTTATCTGCACATTATGCAAAAAAAAAAAAATTGTTAATTGATTGATCTTCTGATCAGAGAGGACCAGTCAGTCACTGGGACTCTTCAACCGTAGATCCCATTAGCTCTGCAAGACGTAGCCCTAAAGGGTAGGGTAGTCCTAGCTGATCAAGCAATGGGAAAGCTGGCCAGGCAGAGCTCCCAATGCAGTTTTAGATGGTTAAGACTCCAGCAGTACCCCTCAATGCACACTGGAGTCCCCAAGCCTTGTCATTCATATATTTGTATATGTATTTTTCACCCCCAAAACATAGTCAATTCACTTTACAGTATATTCTGTGAAGTGCTGAGGGTAAGTTACAAGATGTTTTTCAACCAAGTTGTTATGACAACATATACAAGTTAATGCTTAAGCAATTTATAAACCAAACTAAAGACTGAATTACACTTCCTTTAGCCTAGCTTAATACAACAAAAGCTTGTTTATCTGTGACACGATCAACCGTAACTTCCATATAACCGGCACCTAAAAAAAGTCCCCATTTGATTAACCGGATTTTATCCAGCACAATCGCGGTGGCGCATTTAATGAGTTGATTGTCACACGAGAGTACAGTACGATTAGTTCTGAATGCTGCTGGTAGTGGCACTTCTGTTTTTTCTTCTTAAAGCTGCACTATCCGGTTTTTCTCTCCCTCTCCTTTTTCTTTCTCTCTCTCTCCCTCTCCTTCCTTCCTCTCTATCTCTTCCCCTTTCTTTCTTTTCCTCTCTCTCTGACAGATACTACCTATTGCCTGTGTAGCCTGACTGTACTGTGGGTTTATACACTGTTTTGGTGGGGGTGGGAGAAGGAGAGAGAGGCAGGGAGAGAGAGGGTGGGGGGGAAAGAGAGGGAAAGAGGGGGCGGAGAAAGAGAGGAGTGGGAGAGAGGTGGGGGAGAGGAAGAGAGAGGGGGTGGGGGTGAGTTGATTCATTTAGATGGAAAATGAGAGGAGTGGAGGGGCGGGTTGGGTTTGGAGCCATTGAGATGCCAGACTGACTGAGTTTATGTGTGCGAAAGAGGGGGAAGGGGGAAGGAGGGAAAGAAAAAAAAGGAAAAAAACGACAGTATCGCTTTAAGTCACCACAGTCCACCGTTATAGAAGTTTGCTTTCTGATTGTGTGTTGTGTTTATAGACTGTAATCGATATTTATTGCTTTATTGGCAAGTATCCATACAATATTCTGTTATTATTTAGTCTATTATTAATATGGGGTTTTTTTTAAGTTAATTTTTTTTGTGTTGGGTTTTCGGCAGCCGCCCACCCAAATATCCGACATGCTTTGGCCAGGTCCCGAGGATGCCGGATAAACGGACTTTTACTGTATTGTACTTTTCAAGCAGAAGTCTAGATGAGCTACCCAGACAGAATAGCAGGAGAAGAGGGCCTTGAGAGAAATATCTGTGGCACCCATTTACCAGAAACATTACATTTGTACTCTTCAGAATATCCCCATATCAAATACATATTCTGCTGTCAATAGAATATGCAATTTAAACAAATCACACAATAGATCATAAATTAGTGCATTATATGCCCAAACAACCTATTTACGCATAGTTCTTGTTCAACCCTCAACTGTCTTTTCTCCGCTACATCCAAGCCATGACTCGCTCTGCTTTCCCTCACCTCCGCAACATTGTCCTACTCCGCCATTACCTCAACCCCAAGCCGCTGAAACTCTCATTCATGCCTTCATCACATCCGGGCTCAACTACACCAATGCCCAGCTTGTCTACCTTCTCAATTCCTTCCCCCCATAAGCTGCAGATCACCCAGAACTCTGTGGCCTGTGTCCTCTACTGCTCCTACCTCTATGACCCCGTCTCCTCCATTCTCGCCTGACTCCATCCGCTCCCCATCAGGCAGCGAATTCAATTCAATATCCTGGTTCTCACCTTCAAAGCCCTCCATGGTTTCATCCCATCCTACCTTTGCAACCTCCTAACTCGCTACCAGCCTGCCCATTTCCACCACTCAGCAGGCTCCAGCCTGCTCCATGTCCCCTCCACCCACCATCAGTGGGTACGTTTTCAAACACTCTGCCCCTAACCTCTGGAATTCCTTAGGACACTCCTCTTCAACCGTCCCATAGGTCACCCCAAATCCCCTCCTTTCCTTCCACCCTCTCCGAACCCAACTCCAGATTGGGTCTGAAACATTGACTTGTCCAGCGCCATGGGACCTCCTCACGACGTGAAAGGCGCTATACAACTGTAATTTTGTTGTTGTTGGAATACGCATTTTACTATTCCTACAATCTTTGAAAAGAATTACTGCTCACTGAAACGATACATTGACACGTGGGTGGGCGCTGTTTAAAACATTTGATTTCAGTCCGGTGATTTCCCAAAGTCATAAAAAGCAAAAGAAAATTTCTTATTAAAATGAATATAAACAGTACAATAACAGTACAACAGATAGCCCACAGCTCGGCACCGCTGAGCAAGGACCGTCGCTGGAGTCTCACCGGTTAGTCTCCAATGATCCGCACGAAGGGGTCAGACCCGATTGTAAACTCATTCAATTCAATGTAATCAAACATTGTTGAAATTAATTCAATTCTTGTTGAAATAATCCGAACTGTGTTGTGATAACGCACGCTCCCTCAGCATTGACCCGCACCAGCGCTTTTAGCACATTTCGCACGAACCGGCCAATGAAGTCGTTTCACAAAATCCACAACCAAAGGGCGATCAACACGAAACTTTCAAAAATCTCAAAAATCAACCAATCCTTTTTTTTCCCCAGACAAAAACACGAAGAAATGGGAGAGAGAGAAAAAAAACTTTTGAAAAAAATTCTGAGCTTCCCTTAATATTGAAAAAAACACACTGAAACCCACCCAAAACGGACTGAATTAATTGCAAGTAAGGCAGCGAGACATGTGTACATTAACACTCGTTCTCTTCCGCTTGTCCTTAAAACCATCCAAACAAAATCTAAGGAGAAGTTATATCTTTCTTGGTGTAATGGGATGGGTGGATGGAGGGAGGGAGAGAGATGAGAGATCCAACGTGGATGTGGGCGAGGCAAATAGAAGACGCGGGTCTTTAAAAACACAGCCGCAAGCGGTGGTTCGCTTCTCTCCTCTCTCCTCCCGGGAGCTTCTCATCTCCACTTATCTCGTTACACAACGAGAGAGCAAAGGCGATGGGGAGAGGGGGGGGGACACGTAATAACAACAAGCGATAACTTTAAAATAAAATAAACATCTTGTAAGACAAATGCTCTGCGGAGTTATTTCTCTCCCCTGCCTGCCTGCCTACCCACCGAAAACGAGCACACACACATTTTCATTTTGCTACCGATGCACTTTCAAAGACGAGCTCCCTTCCCCCCACCCCCCCACCCCCCTCCCAGCCCCGGATCGTTT
Source organism: Hydrolagus colliei (assembly GCA_035084275.1). Taxonomy (NCBI): domain Eukaryota; kingdom Metazoa; phylum Chordata; class Chondrichthyes; order Chimaeriformes; family Chimaeridae; genus Hydrolagus; species Hydrolagus colliei. Next base: position 11,409,075 of record CM068744.1, on the reverse strand, counting down.
TAAAACAAAATTGACGCATTTTAATTTTTCTAATTAAAAAAAGGGAAAAATCACGGACCGCAACCCAAAATGGCGCTGCCTCCTCCTCCCCGCAAGAGATAAACAGCGGGAGCGGAGCCCCCGGAGGGAGAGACAGAGCGACCAGAGGACCCTCGGGGCAGACAAGCCAGAGGCTGGGCTCGGCAGAGCATCCAGCAAGCGTGTAAACACACAAACATGGCATGATTTACCTGCTCTCTGAGTCCTGTCTGTGCTCTTGTTGCCCCGTTCGCCCGTCCTCCTCCCGCCGCCGCAACCGTGACAGTTACAAACACGCCGCGCGCTCACCACTCGCTCAGCTTCAAAACTCCACTCCAGCGCGCGTTAAACAGTCAGAGTCCCTGATCCCGGGGCTCGGGGAGGGACTCGTGAAGGGAGGAGCGGAGAGGGGCGGAGTTAGCTGACTGACAGAAGGGGTGGGGTAAGGCTGTCTGAGGGTATGGGACTGTCGGATGTGGGGGTGGGGCAGTGCCGCCTGACGCAGTGGGAGGAGTTTGATTGCCTGGATTGGGATGAGCCACGCCCCCTGTAAACACTCCGCTCCTATCTCTCCCCGCGGCTACGAATCCTATTGGGGCTGTTTGGCGCGTGACATCAGCGAGCAGGATTGGTTGGTCGGCAGGGCTGTCAATCAACATTCCTCTCCGCGCACCGCCCTCCCTCCAGCGGCTTGGGGAAGAGGGGAGGGGCGGGAGCATCGAGCTGGATTGACAGATGGTGGGCGGAGACAGCCGTGGTGACGATCGACAAGCATCCAGATGTGTGGGCGGGGCGAGTAGACTGTCAGTCAAGATTGGCCGCCTGTTCTATTTGCACCATAATGTTTACTTGCTGGATTAACAAACAACAACAACAGCAACAAAAATTACGTGTGTAGAACGACTTTCACGTCAGGAGGATATCCCATAAACCGATTAGCAAACAACGCAGGATTTCTCCTCCAACCGGAATCTACACATCATTGTAAAAATGTGATACCATGCTCTCTGAAATTTATGAAACAAGTTTATGAATCATTAGATGCCTGGATGATATATAGAGAGAAAAATATAAACAAGGATTAAATTTGGCACCACAGTTTGCAGTAAAGCTTTCAGCAACTCCTGCTTCCCCGCCACCCACCCCACTGTCTGAAATTGCCTCCCCAAATCCCTCAGCTTCACAACCTCCATCTGCTTCCAAACCTTGTCCAAGATGTTTCCCTTCAACCAGGCTTTCTTCACTTATCTCCCATTTCCTACCTTTCTTGAATTTCTGCAGCAACACTGTAAATCACTTTGAGGCAATACCTGTATGAGAAAGGTGATGCATTACCCGTTTTGATGTCGGTAATAATAATCTTTGCATTTCTTTAGCATCAAATCATGTCTTTGAGACATCTCAGAGTGCTTCACACAATATCATGTTAAGTGAATTGACTGTTTATCGTTGCACAGTATATGATTCTAAATAATAATACAGTACTCAACCACAACTCATTATAGTCCACTAGAACATTTGGTTCAGTAATGGTTGAATATTTTTGACCGTTTTGATCAACTGTATTTCTGGAACTTGTCTACCCTTCATTATATTAAAAATATTCAACATTATCCGGTCATTTGGCTCATCAAGGTTTTCTTTCCAATGGAGAATTTTCTGGAATTCATTTAATCTTTTGCGGGAAGTGACTAATACCAAGTGAGAATTAAAAAAATAACAAAACGTATCAACGAATATTGTGGCCTCTTATCACTAGATACGGAGGTTCTGGTGATAAGAAGTCACAATATACTTTGCAACATTTGACTGTTTATTTTGTTGTATTTCAAACAAATTCTGGAGCAACCGCATACTTCAGATGTGACAGCACTGCATCAATCAATCAATCAACTACTGTGATTAGTGCACAGTCAGATTTAAATTATAATAAATTAAAGTTATTCCTAATTCACAGGTGATCCTTTGTTTCAAATGAAATGGTAGGAATAGTTTTATCAAAGGGACACAGTCATTTAAAAAAATTGACATAAACTTTTATTTGCTGAGCAAGAGGAGGCATTATCTTTGTTATCATGATGTCATTCACAGATAGAACAATGAGGTCCTTCATTGTAATTTACAGATTATGTTTGTGTGTTTGTAAACAGAAATCTGAAACATGTCAAATACAAATGGAAACCGAACTGAAACATATCTAATTACAAATATAAACAAAAAACTGAAACATGTCAAATTCTAGAATGGATCTGCCCTACTTACACTTGTGCACCTGCTGGTGGTTTCTATCCATTTACTCTGCATTAGAATTACAAACAATGCTATAGCACAGAAATAGGCAATTTGACCCAACTAGTCCATGTTGGAATTTATACTCCAAATGTTGCCTTCTACAACAACAACTTTGATTTATATAGCGCCTTCCACGCCGGACATGGTCTCAGAGCGCTTCACAATAACGGATCCGGGGACTGAGCCAGGGGCAGGAGTAGAAAGGTGACCAAAGGCGCGGCTGAAGAGAAAAGTCTTTAGCTGAGACCTGAAACTGGGAAGAGGCGAAGGGAGTGAGGAAGGGAGTTCCAGAGCCTCGGGGTGTAGTGGTTGAAGGCACGGCCGCCTGTAGTGGAGCGGAGGTTATGGGGGATAGACCTGGTGGAGCAATGGCAACGGGAGCTGGTTTGAGGAGAGAGGAGGTTGGAGAGGTCAGGGGGTGCAGAGGAGTAGAGGGATTTGAAAACAAGGGTGAGGATCTTGAAATTGATCCTCCCTGGGACAGGGAGCCAGTGAAGTCTGGGGTAATGAGGGAGTGACATTTGGTGCAGGTGAGAATGCAGGCGGCAGAGTTTTGAATGAGTTGGATTTTATGGATTGTGGTGGAGGGGAGACTGGTGAGGAGGGCAATTGAATAGTCCAGCCGTGAGGTGACAAAGGCATCCCCTCTGCTCTATTCCCATCTCCCTCATGTATGTTTTCTCTTAAATATATTGATGCTGTTTACTTCAGCTACAGTTTTAACAGTTCTGCATTCTCTCTAGCCTTTCATTGACAAAATTCCTCCAAACTATCTTTTAGATCTGCCATAAGCCATCTTGGAAGAAGTTTTGCATTAATTTATTGGTGGTTCAAATTCCCTTTTAAAAGGATTATTTTTTCCAGTAACAATTTGGCTAGGATGGAATGAGTGGCAGTTATAGTGAAAGTGACTCATATAGTAATAATCCTTGCATTTGATAGTGCTATTCACATCTTCGAGACGTCTCAAAGCGCTTCACAGAATATGCTGTAAAGTGAATTGATTGTATATTTGTAGGCAAAATATGGCAACCATTTGTGCACAGCAGTGTCCCGCAAACAGTCATGGATTGAAATGACCAATTTCTTATTTTTTTCAATGGATTATTATTAGGTGTGTGGAGTAACAAAACTTGCCCAACGTTTCACCCTGCCTGGAATTGAACTCAGGTCTCTCACTTGTAAGGCGAGTGTGCTAATCATTGAGCTACAGGACTTGACACTACAGGTTCAAGTTAATCAACAGCTACATAGATTGCCAGGAAGTATGATTGATGCCAGGGTGCTTACCTCATTTCAGACATAGTTTTTTGTAATGGGAAGATGTAATGGGAAGATGAATGGTATTAAATGGATTAAAGGGACACCTGAATCTCTCATGATCATAGAATCATAGAATTTTACGGCACAAAAGGAGGCCATTCGGCCCATCTAGTCTGTGCCGGCTCTTTGAAAAGAGCGATTCAATCCCACTGCCCTGCCCGCTCCCCATAGCCTAATAGACCAGTTCTCCCTAAATAAAGATCTAATTCCCTTTTAAAAGTTGTTATCGAATCAGCCTCCACCACCTTTTCAGGCAATGCATTCCAGATTTGAACAACTCGCTGAGTGAAAAAATTTCTCCTCAGCTCCCCTCTACTTCGCCTTGAAACTATTTTAAATCTGTGACCACGAGTCACAGATTCACCCACGAGTGGAAATAGTTTTTCTCTATTTGCCCTGTCGAAACCCCTCATGATCTTATAAACCTCTATTAGGTCTCCCCTCAATCTTCTCTGCTCCAGAGAGAATAACCCTAGCCTATCTAGCCTCTCCTCATAGCTGAAGTCCCTCAATCCTGGCACCATCCTAGTAAATCTTCGTTGTACCCTTTCCAATGCCTTCACATCCTTTCTGTAGTGTGGTGACCGGAATTGAACACAGTATTCCAGCTGAGGCCTAACCAAAGTCCTATAGAGGTTAGTCAGCACTTCCTGACTTTTGTACTCTATACCCCTATTTATAAAGCCTAGTATCCCATATGCCTTCTTAACAGCCTTGTCTACCTGTCCTGCCACCTTCAACGAGTCACTAACACAAATCCCCAGGTCTCTCTGTTCCTTTACACCATTTAAAATTGTACTATCTAGCCTATATTGCCTCCCTTCATTTCTTCTCCCAAAATGCATCACCTCACACTTCTCTGCATTAAACTTCATCTGCCATGTGTCTGCCCACTTTACCAATTTGTCTATATCCTCTTGCAGATGGCTACTATCCTCCTCACTGTTTACTATTCTCCCTAACTTAGTGTCATCTGCAAACTTGGAAACTGTACTCCGTACACCCAAGTCCAGATCATTGATGTAGATTACAAACAGCAATGGTCCCAAAACTGATCCCTGTGGCACACCACTGCTCACTTCCCTCCAATCTGAAAAACAGCCGCTCACCACAACTCTCTGCTTTCTGTCTCGCAGCCAGTTGTGGATCCACGCTGCCACTGTCCCTTTTACGCCATGGGCCTTTAATTTCATAATAAGTCTCTCATGTGGCACTTTGTCAAATGCCTTTTGAAAGTCCATGTAAACTACATCAACTGCGCTACCATTATCCACCCATTCCGTTACCTCATCAAAAAATTCTATCAGATTTGTAAGGCAAGATTTGCCTTCATCTCCTGATGAAGAAATATGAGTTGAGAAAAAAAAATGAGGTAAGTAAGAGGCAATAGTTGTTAGTTTAATTTGAAAGTCTGGGATGTATTCCCAAGGTGAAGGACACTATATCAATGTAAATTTGTGGTTGTTGACAATTGTCTTGACAGATGTACAATATCCTTCAAATTTTTATTAGGCAATTATAATGTATGGTCTTTAATGAACTTGTCTTGTAATGTAAATTCTCAAGAGTCCATTTGATGTATTTAACCATTTTAATAGATCCCACTTCAGTTGCCAATTTGGGGTAACTAAACATGAGGAATGATCCATGTGGTGCAATATGGTACTGTGGAAACGCTCAATAGATGACCAAGAATTATTGTCCAGCTATCCACAGTTCCTTCCACCACATGCATAATATGTTTAGCAGCCCTAGCCTTTCACAGTAGCTGTGTCATCTTTGGCCTTGAAGACAATTTGTGAATGACAGAGAATTTTAATTGAATTTAAGATACTGTAATAGCATGAAATAAACAAGCAGTTTTTCCATTGAGATTGCTATTGTGCCTGATATTATTAGTTTATGTAACCTGACCCCAACCACAGTTAATGTTATTTACCAGTAGAGCAACAATTCCTCAGTAAAAAGGTCATGAAAGCCCAAAAGGACCATTATGCTTAAATTTATAGTGACATCAGCAAATAAATCCTGGAGATTAGATCTCCACTTTTAAATTGCCTTCCAAGGGAAGGATCCATTCACATAACATCTATGTTAGCAAGTTGACTACTAAACTGAGTACTGTATAGTATTTCAGGTGATCAGTAAATAATTGTGTTTATGAACTTTTTGTTTTACATTATCAGTTTAAATCTAGAGTCTAGAGGCAACTAGTAAAGTACAATAGAATTTGGCAGATCTGATAAGACACTGTGGTCAAAACTCCGGTTTGTATGTATTATTATGGACATCTAACTTTATATTATAAAGTCAAAATTCCACAGCAACTAAGTCATTCTGATATCCTGCATAGACGTCCTAACATCAATGTGTAAATACTGTGATGATATCTAGATGTTCATGCATATGTCAGCTAGGTCAGAAGGTGATATTTCTCCTTGTGACGCCTACATACCACATAATGGTAGCAGAATTGCACAAAAATCAGGAACAAAGTCATCCGCTGGAAAAAAGTTACATCTTGTGATCTACTGAGCATGAATAATTTATGCCTTTTTTTCCTTGAATAATCATCACTTCAAAGCCACAGAAAGGCATAATTTACACATTTAAGGGAATCATTACCCACTGCATTAATTATGTTAATAAACATAAAACACTAACATTTTCTTCCAACTTTTCTTATTAAAGCTTCAAATCTACTTTAATAGCAGAATTGCAACAACACCTTGCACTTATATATATATTTTTTCATCCAGAATAGCAACTGGAGTGCTGCGCTGTGGCCGATTGCACACTGATCAAAGAGAAAGGGGAGGTGCAGTCGAAGAGGTAGGTCTTAAGGTTGGATTTAAAGATAGATAAAGAAGGGGCAAGGCAGAAAGATTCTTAGTGAAGAGATCTTTGATTTAATATTGTCTGTAAAAGCAAATTAAATTTTATTATAATAAGAATAATAATTTATTGTTGTTGGTAGTACTTGGTTTAGCTATTGTCCATAAGAGACAATTCAGTTATAATAATAATCCTTGCATTTGATAAAGCACCTTATCACATTGTTTAGACATCTCAAAGTGCTTCCATAATAAAAATAATAATCCTTGCATGTGATATAGCGCTTTTTACATCTTCTAGACATCTCAAAGCTTCACAGAAGATACTTTAAAGTGAATAGACTGTATATATGTTGGTGAAACATGGCAGCCAATTGCACGCAGCAGTGTTCCACAAACAGCCGTGGATTGAAATGACCAATTTTTTTTGGAGGGATTATTGTTAGGTGTGAGGAGTAAGGAAACTTGCCCAAGGTTTCGCCCTGCCTAGAATTGAACCTGAGTCTCTCACTTGTAAGGTGTGTGCTCTAACTACTGAGCTACAACAACAACAACAAAATTACATTTATATAGCACCTTTCACACCGGGAGGACGTCCCAAGGCACTGAACAGTCAGGTCGGGACCAGAGCAGGTGGGGGAGGGATCGTGGTAGGTGGAAGGAGAGTAGAAGAATTGACTGGATATTTGTGGGTTCAATAAATAATACTGTATAATATAATATATAATATACGAGAATACATTGTAAAGTGGATTGACTCTGTATTTGATTATAGCAGCCTGATGGGAGCAAGACCATTTCCAGAATACATTAAGGTGGAAAATCCTCAAGTATCATGACTGCCAAGAAAGCATCTGTGATATAAACTGTATTTTCTCCAGAGAAACCCCATTCTGATTCACTGACTCACACGATCTCAGCTCTGAGAAGACCTTGGATTGGAGCCATCATTCTGAAAGTTAGTTTGGCAAACAGGGCTTGAGCTCAGAAAAAAACACACTATATTTTTCTCTCTCTCAAATGATTGCGTTGTTTGGGTACTTTTGAATCCCCTTCCCCCAGTGTTATAGGAATGAGGTATGAGCAGGAATTGATCTCAAGTGTTGAAAAGAGATATCTCTGTTGGGACCTCATTGTGGTATTTAAGGTTTTAAATGTGATGTAGGAAGTAATCTAAAAACAATGCACCTAGGCAGCAAAACAACACAAGTTTACACTTACAAAGGAGAATTTCAGGTTTTCAGGAAGGGTGGTTGAGGCCAGCACTCAGGGTTCTTTTAAACAACAGCTTGATGCTGTGTCAGGAGGAGAGTGGGGTGGGAAGGATGAAATCAGAAGTACTGAAATGATTCTTCATCAAAATCAATCTTGTGATGTACATCACAGGCTGTTAACGGATACAGATACTGGACTATCCTAGTCAGTGCCTGTTTAGGAATAGCATGAACTTCCATGATCTGAATGAGGAAATGTGTGAGACACCTGAGGCTGTTGTTGAGACAAAGCAAAAAAAAATCTATTGAAACTGAAACAGAATGACATTGTGAACAGGCCCACAATGTGCACAGGATCACAATGGCATTGGATTTTATGCCAATGGCTTTTTCCAAGCACCGTCAGGTAATGTTTCCAGAGCCAGACAACAACAACAACAACAACAAAATTACATTTATGTAGTGCCTTTCACTTTGGGAGGATGTCCTTAGTTGCTGGACAGACAATGTTTTGGACTTGAGCTGGGGGTTGGGATTGAGGAGGGTGGAGGGCACAATGGGCTGGAGGGTGACCAAAAGCATGGTCTTGAGGTGGGTCTTGAAAAAGGCAAGGTGTGGGTGAGACGGTGGGATTGTGGGATGAGTTCCAGAGGGTGGCGGCAGAGTGGCTGAAGACCCGCCTGGCAATGGTGGGGCAGGTGAAGTGGGGGATGTGAATCAGGCCGGAGCCCGCTGAGTGGGAAAGTTGTAAGGGGGTTTGGATGTTATGAACAGCATGTTGCATCCATGGTCACTATTGCTATGGTCGGCAAAAAGATGCGATAAACATTTCACAAGGAGAAGGCAAACATACTTTCTGTCCAGGAGTGGGAGTAATTATTTGTTTATATTTATGTAATGAAATCCAGGAAATGAACTCCAGTAAATGAAATGGGATTCCGATCTTGGCTGGTGAGATATATTTCATCAGTTGGCCATTAACATCTCGTGATACATTTGAGAGAGGAGCCGCCTACATTTTCTATCTTCTAACGGTTTCTCCTCAAACCCCCGCACAGTTTTTCTTGGCGTCCCCCAGAGCTCTGTCCTTGGCCCCCTCCTTTTCACCATTTACACACTCCCTCTTGGCGATGTCATCCGCAAACATGGGGTAAATTTCCACATGTATGCAGACGACATCCAACTGTACCTCTCAGCCTCATCCCTCAACCCCCAGACCATCGATGTTCTGACAGCATGTCTGTCCGACATTGAGTCCTGGACGAGGGACAACTTCCTCCAATTGAACGTGAGCAAGACCGAGGCCCTCCGGATTGGCTCAAGCCAGCGCCTCCGCACATCGGGTGCTGCCAGCCTCAACATCCAAGGCTGTACTCTCCACCTCACAAAGCCAGTCAGGAACCTCGGCATCACGTTCGACCATAAACTCTCCTTCCTCCCCCACATCCGTGCCTTGACCGGCACCGCTTATTTCCACCTGCGCAACATTGCCAGGCTCCGCAATTATCTCACCCCCCACGCTGCCGAAACACTCGTACACGCGTACATCACCTCATGGCTGGACTACGGAAACTCTCTCCTCGTCAGCCTCCCGAGCTCCTCCGTTCACAGGCTGCAGGTCATCCAAAACTCTGCAGCCCGTGTACTATCCCGCACCAGCCTCCGTGACCACATAACCCCCACCCTCGCCCGTCTCCACTGGCTCCCCATCCTCCAGAGGATCGAGTTCAAGATCCTTGTCTTCGTTTTCAAGGCCTTACATGGCCTTGCCCCGCCCTATTTATCCAATTTACTCTCCCCCTACAAGCCCACCCGGACCCTCCGTTCAGCAGGACTTGGCCTGCTCCAAGCCCCCCGCCCGAGCCGTCCCACCATCGGAGGCCGGGCCTTCAGTTTCTCTGCTCCCACCCTACGGAATTCCATCCCCCAATCCCTCTGTCTTGTTTCTTCCCTTTCCTCTTTCAAGGCCGGTCTGAAGACTTTCCATTTCGACTGTGCCTTCTGTTCCCCCCCTAATTCTTCGACCTCCCCCACGATTTTTACCCCCTCCCGAACACTCCCCTCCCAGCTTGGGTCACACGCCTCCTGTGCAGCGCCTTGGGACGTCCTCCCGACGTGAAAGGCGCTCTATAAGTTTAATTTGTTGTTGTTGTTGTTGAACATATGTCCCTATGAATGATTTGTTTTGCAACTATGAGTGACGGTGCTCTTGTTCCATCGCAATCCATTTGTATACCGACAGTTGCAACAACCATTTGAACAGTAGAATCTTAACTGAGGACATAGTTGGAATTTTATCATGTTAGGAAGCTTTCCACAAAATTTCCCCCACTCCCTGACATAAATAAGCCTCTGGTGCAACTCAGCCTCCTGTGAGGATTTGCTGTATCTCCACAGGGAAATGAGCTTTCCTTGTTTTCTCCATAACTTCGATGTTCTCAGTCTGCTGGATTGATAAACATGTTTAGTATGTGAACAATTTCCAGAGTCAGAGGCTTAGGTTTCAGAGGCATTTTTGGCGAACTAAGTGGCATACATGGATGCCTGTTCCTAAGGCTGCCAGAAGTAAATGGAACAATTGGATGCATTCATTAGCAGAAGCAAAAAATATGTCATGGCAGTGCTATATACATGTTGATACCACCCAACAGAAACATTACCGAATAGAAGCAGCCTCATTTGAACTTTGAAATTTCATGTTTAGTTTCAAGTACAATATGTTTCTATTATTGATTTAAAACACATTAATGATTTAAAAGATTAATATGTAATCTGATGTAACAATGAGTGTAGCGCATGGGATGTTGAAAACAGAGCAGCTCTTTTGATAAGGATGTTAAGTATGCTCTGCCTGATCTTATTAGAGTTTGAGGGTTGGTCATGAATTTTACTGATTCTGTCTATTTGTTTTACACTAAATGGCATCACAATTAGTCCACCCAAAGGGAACTACACAACAATATGTTATGTGATTAAATTGATTCTTGTATATCCTGGGAGGCCAAAACCAAAGAGCAATTGCACTAAAGTAAGTGGGCACCAGGAAGGCAAGTTTCATTATCTCTGGCTAATCACAAAGTATAGATTTAAACTTTTGTATATAAACATGTTCCACGGCAAAGGAGACAGTGCCTGAACTTTTGTTACTGGCACCGTTGTGCTTATTTAATCCGAGCTGCAGCTGCATATGTCCTTGCCTTTCTAGCCTAACCAGAGAGATGTGATTACATTCGGGCGATTATCTCTTTCTCATCTTTTAGCTGTTTCTTTCTTTTCCAGAGCATTTCTCGATATGCCACAAATCTTCTGATCGCTTGATGCACAAGAACGTTTGCTCTTGTACTGAATGCTGTAGATACATTTTCCATGTAAATACAACAACACTTGCATTCATACAGTGCCCTTCACACATGTTAGCTTCATGGGATGCTTGACAGTGGTGAAGTCTGACACCGAGCCAGGGAGGGAGGTAGGAGGTGAATAGTAGGCCAGAGCTGGCCAAGTGGAGGCAGCAGATTGTGGAGTGGGGTTTAAGGCAAATCAGATAGGTAGAATGTGCGAGGGCATGAAGGGATTTTAAGATGAGAGGATCTTGAAGTCGATCCATTTGGTAATTGGGAGCCAGTGGTGTGATGGGGGTACAGAGTTTTGTATAGGTTAGTATCCGGTAGGGTCCGGCGATATATCGATATATCGCTAAAACCCGATAAAATTTTCATATCGATATGCCGATATAGGCATTTTAAAAATATCGATATATCGAGGTAAAAAATCGGAATGCCGCACACTGAACTACAAGACCCAGAATGCTCATCTCTATACACAATGCACAGACCGAGGTGCAAAGCCGCCATATTGTATTCATAGTCCTCAAATACAATATACAGGTATGCAAGGGGTGAGGGGAGAGAGACGGCTGAGGGGGGGTGGGGGGTGAGGGGGAGAGAGACGGCTGGGGGGAGGTGAGGGGGAGAGAGACGGCTGGGGGGAGGGGGAGAGAGACGGCTGGGGGGGGGGGGGGTGAGGGGGAGAGAGACGGCTGGGGGGGGTGAGGGGGGAGAGAGACGGCTGGAGGGGGAGGGGGAGAGAGACGGCTGAAGGGGGAGAGAGAGGCTGGGGGTTGGGCGGGGGGAGAGACGGCTGGGGGGGGTGGTGCGGGGGAGAGAGACGACTGGGGGGGTGAGGGGGAGAGAGGCGGATGGGGGGGGCATCCATCTCTCTCCCCCTCACACCCCCCCTGCCGTGGTAGAGAGGTTAAAGTGAAGGAGGAGGCACTATTGAAATCCTTGAACATAAAAATGTTTTTAACTCCGATTAATAAAACCGACTTCCTTTTGCCATTTTTTCCAATGCCAATAATGCTAGAATTAGATTAATTGACATTGCAACATAATCAGAGCTAATAGACAATACCATATCTATATTGCACAATAATAATCTTTGCATTTCATATAGCGTCTTATTATGTCATCAAAATGTTACAAAGTGTTTCACAGGACAGTACTTACTGTAAAATATAATAATTGTCTCTCTGTAGTTGAATCAGCTGCCAATTTCCACATTGCAACGTATCACAAACATCCATGAAGTGAATTATGAGGATTGTTGGCCTGGATACCAAAGGAAGTTTCTTCGCTTTTCAAATAATGTCTTTAAAATGAATGGGTATACAGGACTTTGATTTAATGCCTCATCCAAAGGACTGCACTTCTAATGTACATAATTGCAATTAATCTCTTTCCATCCCTATTACGTATTATTTACAACTAGCAAAAACATAGATATTAGTGACACAATATTCACTGTTTTATTTTAAAGAAAACACTTATCCCATCAGTAAACTATAACTAATATTTTAATTTCTTTAAGAGCCAAACCGTTTGTTCATTTATATTGTTTAATGTTAAAAATATATATTTTCAGTGGACCGTTTGAAAATTGTGTAGAAATGTGCATAATTGCTAAATTCATCTTTAACTTGGAAGCCAGGTTTCCAAATTAAAGCAAAATTTAAGAATTTTCCACAATTTTGCATGATTGTTACATTGTAATACAAATTAGTTTACAGGTTAGGACAAGCTTTTGGTCATACAATGTGGATCTGGGTGGGTGTGCATCAAGCTCTCTGGGACACTACCCAGTGGGAGGGTCACTATATACAGTAAATACAATGTAAGTTCCTGTTGGATAGGATTGGATTGAATTTTACTTCCTTAACCTTGGAGTGGCCATGCCAATTCTATCACCTTTAATGATGGATGCCTGTCTGAGATCAGTTATCCAGCTCTGACTGGAGACCAAAACAGTGATCCAAATCTGGCTGTGTAGCCCAATCTCTTAGTGAATAAACTTGTCATTGAAGGAGCAGTAAGTGAAAATGTTGGTAGTATCATTCTCTCAGCTCTGGGACAGTTGGTACAACAACAAATTACATTTGTATAATGTGTTTCACGTTGGAGAATGTCCAAGGCACTGCCATATGGTTCCTGGAAAATATGATTTACATAACTGTTTAATAGGAACTTCAGGTTCCTCATTTGATTCAAATGAGGAAATTGTGAACTGTGTTTATTATCATTATTATTAATAATAATAATAAACACAGTACTCACCTTACAAGCGAGAGAGAGACCTGGGTTCAATTCCAGGCAGGGTGAAACCTTGGACAGGTTTCCTTACTCTACATGCCTAATAATAATCCTGCAAAAAAATAATAAATTGGTCATTTTGTAGGATTCTGTAATTATGTAATTAAATAATATCTCAAATTATATTAATGATATACACATGTTTGGGACATACGTAATCAATTGCACATGATGGAACTTGGTTGTGACTAGCTTTGCAGAGAAACAAAAGACTGTTTATACACAACAAACTGTTTTCAGTCCTTATCAGTAATTTTCTTATGAAGAAATTGTCTGCGGTTGGAGAGGGAGCTGTTTTGCATTTGTTTTTGCAGAGGAACCATCTTGCAAAGGACAGTGGGTGAAGGGTCACCTGATCAACTGGATAAACAGAGATCGATTTGAGGAAGACGAGGGAGAAAAGAGAAATTGGGACTTGGGAGTCACAAATCCGTATTCCAGCTTCAGAAGAAAGGGAAGATCAAGACTATGAGTGGAGCAACTCTAGATTTACAATGGTGCTTGGATATTGAACTGGGAACTGCACAATATACCCGGATACTTTTGGATATGGAACTGGAAACCATATAACAATACTTGGATACCTTTTGATGGACTTATATTTAGATTAATATGGAGTTTAAATTGGACCTTGCTACACAATCTCACCTGCAGCATTTGGTTTGGTCAATTTAAATAATTGTGAGCTATGCATCGATACGTAAGCATTGTTGTGATGTACGTTTTTAATTACTTCTAACTATTATTAATCTGAATTAATAAACATGCGTATTAATTGTACAACATTTGTGTCGTTCCTTACTTCACTGTAGGGTGCCAAATTTAAATCAACCCTTACAATTTCAATCCAAGACTGTTTGTGGGACATTTACTGTGTGCAATTGGCTGCCCCGTTTCACCCACATATATAGTCAATTCAACAACAACAACAATTTACATTTATAGAGCGCCTTTCACGTCGGGAGGACGTCCCAAGGCGCTGAACAGGAGGCGTGTGACCCGAGCTGGGAGGGGAGTGTTGGGAAGGGGTGAAACACGAAGGGGAGGTAAAAGAGTTCGGGGTGGAATAAAAGGCACGATCGAAGAGGAAAGTCTTCAAATCGGCCTTGAAAGAGGAAAGGGAAGAGACGATACGGAGGGATTGAGGGATGGCATTCCATAAGGTGGGAGCGGAGAAACTGAAGGCCCGGCCTCCGATGTTGGGGCGGTTCGGGCAGGGGGCTTGGAGCAGGCCAAGTCCTGTTGAACGGAGGGTCCGGGTGTTCTGTGACGTGCTTTGAGACGTCTAGAAGATGTGAAAAGCGGTATATCAAATGCAAGGATTATTATTATTATTGTGTGAAGCACTTTGAGATGTCTAGAAGATGTAAAATGTGCTATATCAAACACAAGGAATATATCAATCACTTGTGGATTGAATGACTGAATTTAAAAATATATAATTATTGCTTTGAAGGGATTACTACCCCCAGAAAGCAATCCGGCAATCCACTAACAATCAGGTTTCTACTTACTGCTAGGTAAACAGAGACATGTAGAGTAAGGAAGTTTGTCTGATGTGTGGCCCTGCCTGGAAATCGAACCCAATAATATTATTATATCAAACATAACATTATTAGGGCATGGTGTCATTGTGGAAAAACAAGCACATATTGTTTTTCACAATGACATCATACCCTAATAACATAATGTTTGCAACACAATGGTGCCTTTGAACCCTAAACTACATCAGGGTTCAGAATGTTTAGTAAATTCAGATAAAAAGGCTTCCTCATGCTTGTTCATAAAATCAACATCCTTTTAACTAAACTGTTGAAAAATAATTGGTCTTACCATTCACAATTTATGATTATACCATGGTTGGAGCACATAAAATATTTTGGATGTTTGTAGTTCAGTAATGTACTAGATTTTGTGGAGAAAATTAAGAAACAAATGGAGATAGATTAAAACATAATTTTGCATTCAATAATTATGATCTCGGCCAATTGCTAGATCGCCCATTTAGTCGATAAAAATGTTGTGCCCCTAAAATTCTTTGAACCATCTAATAATATGAATGCTTTTCTATAATGCTGTCTTAAAGAACTAAACTCTGGTTTTACACACTGGGGGTAAATCAGAAAACATTTTTGTTCATGAAATAATATTTTCTCACGATTTTAAACATTTGCGGCAGTGACATAGAAGCAAGTAACTTCTTTACTGACAAATCTATCTAAATGATGTAAATAATTTGAAGAATCACAACATGTTCAAAAGGGAATGTTTAAAATAGTGAAAAATATTTACCCATTATATGTGGGGTTTCCAGTTTTCTCCTCAGCCAGTCTGGTTTTGTGTTTTACAGAGATTGTCAGCATTCATTCTGGAACTGCTTAATCAGACCTGACATTCCAGACTAGCCTGTGGGATCATCTGGACATGTCTGGCACCTGAAAGCCCTCTACTGGCAGAGCGTGTCCCAGATATGTCTCTGCTCTCCCTCTTTTAGAGGGTCTTACAGGAATACCCCAGGCTGGATATTAAACCTCAATTCATTTTGCCTTATTTACAATATCGGTGTCTGATATGCAATGTTTTATGAAGTGTCGTGGACCCAAAACGTTGTCTCGCTCTCCTTTCCCCATAGATGCTCCCAAAACAATAATGAATTGATCATTTTAATCCATAACTGTTTGTGGGACGCTGCTGTGTGCAATTGGCTGCCGCGTTTCCCCCACAAATATATACAGTCAATTCACTTTACAGCATATTCTGTGCTGCATTTTGAGACTCTAGAAGACGTTCTGTAGCTCAGTGATCAGAGCACTCGTCCTACAAGCGAGAGACCTGGGCTCAATTCCAGGCAGGTCAGGGCGAATCGTTGGACAAGTTTCCTTACTCCACATTATCCCGATAATAATCCCTCAAAATAACAATAATAAATTGGTCATTTCAATCCACGACTGTTTGTGGGGGACGCTGCTGTGCACAATTGGCTGCCGCGTTTCGCCCACAAATATACAGACAATTCACTTTACAATATATTCTGTGGAGTGCGTTGAGCGTGTCTAGTAGACACGAAAAGTGTTCTGAGACGCCGCCCGGCGTGGAGGGCGCAATATAAATCCAAGTTGTCGTTGTTGTTGAAAAGCGCTGTATCAAATGCCAGGATGATGATTATTATCTGATGTTTTGTTTTTCCTATCAGTCCCCACATAGCTGATGTCAGCTACTGGGTAAAAGGATCCCTTGTAAAAAGTACTGATGAATGTAAACTTTGGCTGAATGTAGAAACAAAGTGCATCTTGAAACATTTATTACAGGGAGAGATCTCCTAACCACCACCACTCACGTTTTTTCAACTTTTACCAAATTTACACACAAAAATTGCGTTTAGGGTCCAGGTAACAATGTAACCGTGTAAAGCTTTTAATTCGCTACAAATAGCAATAACATAGCCTGGCTGGTTTGGGACATTGTCTGCCAAGTGCACCCACAAATTACAATCACTTTACAGCACATTTGGTGAAGTGCTTTGGGACATCCTCCTGACGCGAAAGGCACGTTTTTAAAAATATATATAATTATAATAATTATAATGACTCGACTTCTCCTCCTCGCCAGCCACACCCACAGTTTTGCAGAAGTGTCCAGCACCAAGAAAATCTTACTGACGCTGATGATCAGCAAGTATGAGGCATCAGCACGATTCAAACCCATTTAACAAATGAGCAGGAATACACTGTGTAAATACTGTTCACACACACACACACTATTTATAAAAGAGCGGATGCATTAAAATAGACGACGCTGTATTTCTGATTGACAAGTCGAGCATTTCCTTCGGAAATTTTGTCTTGACTTTTTTTGGTGCGGGTGGTAGGGAAGGAATTAGATTTGGGGGTGGGGTGGGGACATGAATAAAGAGCCTGCAGAGAGACACGTTGCATGTTGCCGACCGGGTTCCTCGTGAGACGCCGTACCCGGAGCTCGTGTCAGGGATTGGAACTCTGGCCCGGGGCTCGCGGGGGCTCAGGTCAGGGAGCTTGCCAAACGGTTGAGTGGGAAGCCGGGCGGCAGTTGGACGCTATCCAGGCTTTTTGCAAACGCGGTGCCCCCGCCAGCCACCGGATTTACATTGACGCTGGTTAAAGGCTCTGCTCACTTGGCGGCTCCGCATCCCACTGCTCGGTTCGCAGGGGCAGCTTTGTGCTGCGGCTCGTGCTGCGCAGCGAGTCAGCCTGAGTTAGAAACGAAAAGGTCAGCGGACTGTAAATCAGCGGGAGACAGACCCCCCCCCAGGTACACCCACAAAGCTATCATAACCGCCGGGAAAACTCACAGCCTCCGGGACCGCACTTAGCGACTGTTTGTAACGGGATCAGCCCCCCGCCCCACACCCCGCCCCGGGTAGGATATTTTAAGGAAACGGGTTATTTGAAGAGTCCGGTGTTTGCACATTGTGGTTTGGGGCTTTACCCCCCGGGAGAGTGAGACCCACCGGCCCCGAGGCGAGAGGCAGGCGCAGACTTCCCCGGGTCAGGTATTCCCCCCCCCCCCCCCGGGGCCAGCCTCCTCCCCCCCCCCCCCGGGGCCAGCCTCCCCCCCCCCCGGGGCCAGCCTTCCCCCCCCCCCCCCCCCCGGGGCCAGCCTCCCCCTCCCCCCCCCCCGGGGCCAGCCCCCCCCCCCCGGGTGCAGTATGGAGCCGGCCGCTCTGGGAGAGGCTAACGCTGCCCCGATGGAATATGAAGAACTCCCGCCGGTGTTAACACCTGAGCACGAGGCGGCTCCGCCTCCCGGCGCGGGCTGGAGAGGTTCACACGGTAAGGAAGTCGCCCTCGCAGCGAATCTCTCTTGTTTTCCTCATTGTTTCCCGGTGATATGTTGTGGTTTCGCTCTGTCTGACCCACAACTCGCTGGGTGTATTTCCCCTGAAGCTGGGAACATTGACGTGGCTGTGTGTGTGTGTGTGTGCGGCTGCATGTATTGGAACGAGGGGAATTTTAAGTGAAACCTCAAGGTCTTGTGTAATTTTGCACAATTTAAAACTTTAATTTGAATTGGAGTTACAGTCAGATTCTGTCAAAAGCTCCTCAGTTCTCCCAATTCTGCTCCTGCTGCTATTTGGTTTGATGAAGGATAAAACATGTTCATTAATAGGGTTCATTAATTGCAATTGAACTAAAGAATTTGTCAATACAGTACAGTATAGAATATCTTTTATAATAACATAGGACTTGTGATATGATGGCGTTATGTAAATGCAATTTTGTTGTTGCTTTATGAAGGTCCGAAATTAGGCCTGACGTGAAGACCTAATATAAATGCTATTCATTCTTGTTTATATTTTAATGCTGTTAAAGTAACTTTGTATTGCAGTGGGCAAACAATATACATAAAGGTAATGAAAAAGGCAGGATGAATAAATTCTAACCCACAATCAAGAAAATCACCTGGACATCCCAACAAATGTAACAGTATAGCTACTCTTCAAAGCAAAGTTTATTTGTTTAATAATAATGATGAATAATATTAATAATAATTAAGGTAATGCCATTATTACCTGTTCGAATATTGCACCAGTGTAGTGCTCAGTTTAACACTTGAGTAAAAGTTAAGTGTTCCTGTTATAAATATTTCATAATTAAAAATTTCCAAATGCTTGAATTAAAAGGGAGTTTTTAATGGGTAAAATTCATTGACTAAATTAAAGCATCAGGTGTTTTTAGTTAGTTTTTTAATGGTTTTGTTATGTCTTCGGTGAAGATAAATTGTTGGATGGATGAATGATATTTTAATGAAAATTTACTCGCATTAGAAATTTATGTGAAATCCAGATCATATAGCATGTCGAATGGCACAGAACTTGACGTATCTGTTTGGTCATAAGCACTTATTACAGTGTGTTTCATATTTATTTATTTTTAAATGGTCAATGGTGCAAATAATGCTTTTAACTGTATTCTCACAAGGGATCAACAATCGTAGGATGGTCCCAAAAGAAGCGAGAAAAACTTTGGAAAAATTTCAGACCATACATTGATTAGCTAAATATTGATTGCCACTTGAAAGTAAAGTAATGTCGGCAATGTGAAAATCCAGTTTTACATTTAACACAATTATGTTGTATTGTATAATTCAGTAGCTGATCAGAAAGTATGTTTCTGTAAGATTATTCACAAATTCATACACAATAAACTCCTAATACCTCGTTACTCCAAGTGAAAATAGCTCGTTGACTAGTTTGACGTGTACAAATACCTGAATAAATGTGGCCAAGATATTGATAACAAGTTGACTTAAGTGGTAATAACAAGCTAACCCAGGGTCAAGTTAGCAGGAGTTTCCTGTATCTGCAGAATAATAAATTAAGTTGTTTGAAATAAAAACATGAGTTGTTGGGAACTATGAGAGTTAAGTGAGTTGACATTTCAGGTCGATGACCTTTTATCAGTTCTGATTTCCAGCTTCTGCCGTATTTTACTTTATGGTTAAGTTGTTTGCGTTTGTTTACATTGTAAGTAGGAGTCCTGTAGCTTAGTGGTTAGAGCACTCACCTTACAAGTGAGGGACCAGGGTTCAATTCCAGGCCGGGTGAAACCTTGGGAAAGTTTTCTTATTCCGCATGCCTGATAATAACCCCTCAAATAAAAAAAATTGGTCATTTCAATCCACGACTGTTTGTGGGACACTGCTGTGCACAATTGGCTGCTGCATTTAGCCCACATATATACAGTACAATCAATTCATTTTATAGTATATTCTGTGAAACGCTTTAAGGAGACCTAATAGAGGTTTATAAGATCATGAGGGGTTTCGACAGGGCAAATAGAGAAAAACTATTTCCACTCGTGGGCGAATCTGTGACTCGTGGTCACAGATTTAAAATAATTTCAAGGCGAAGTAGAGGGAAGCTGAGGAGAAATTTTTTCACTCAGCGAGTTGTTCGAATGTGGAATGCATTGCCTGAAAAGGTGGTGGAGGCTGATTCGATAACAACTTTTAAAAGGGAATTAGTTCTTTATTTAGGGAGAACAGGTCTATTAGGCTATGGGGAGCGGGCAGGGCAGTGGGATTGAATCGCTCTTTTCAAAGAGCCGGCACAGACTAGATGGGCTGAATGGCCTCCTTTTGTGCCGTAAAATTCTATGAATCTATGTCTGAAAGACGTGAAAAGCGCTACATCAAATACAAGGATTATTATTATTTTCGAGAGGCAAAATATGTGAGCTGTATTATTATGTTTGAGTCAGCATTGTTAAGGAACCAATTTTCGTAACATCTCTATACCTTTGATAATACATTTAATGGTGGAGCCCTATGCCAAGCCAGGGGAGGGAGTTGGTGACCGTCAGTATAGTTGAAAAATGAGGTCTTCAGGCATGATCTGAGAAAGGGGAAGGAGGGGCAATGTAGAGGGATTGAGGGAAAGTTTTAAAGTTTCAGGGGATTCTGGTAGAAAGCATAGCCTCCGTGGAATGGATGGGACAAGGGAACAACAGGAAGCCACAGCTAGATGAGTGGGAGTGGTAGTTAGCAGGTAGGAAGGTGTGATTTGTAGATGAGGATGAGTATCTTGAAATCGATCTGTTCCGTGAAGCCTGGCGAGGATTGGTATGATGGGGTATAAAGTTTATTGTGGATAAAAGTACTGGTGGTGGAGTTCTTAATTAGTTGGATTTTGTAGATAGTGAAGCTGGGCAGACCCGGCGAAGAGGGCAATGGAATAATTGGGGCTAGAGGTGATAAATGTGGACGAGGGTTTCGGCTGCGTTGGGTGTGAGATCACCATGATAAAGAGTATCCCAAACCAAATAAAACTCACAGTTTACTTTGAACACTTCTCAACAAGATGTTGGGTTTCAATGCGTCAAGCACCTGCCTGACCAAAATGAATAACCGTAAGCTCTTGTTTATTTAATGAAAATTCTTAGACTTGCAACTAAACAAAGTTCATTGTGTTATAATTGGAGGAACTATATTGGTAGAAAAAATTGGAGGGGAGATTTGCCCTGCTTCTGAATTACTCTTGGTCAAGTTACATAGCAGGATAACATCTGATTACTAAATAGCCGAGGGAGATCCAGAGAATGAATATGGAAATCAATATAAATGATATTACTACTCAGGTTTTTGTGGTTGCCAAAAAAAAAGTGGTCATTCAATTTATGACTGTTTGTGGGACTCTGCTGTGCACAATTGGCTGCCGCATTTCACCCACAAAATATACAGTAAATTCACTTTACTTGTATATTCTGTGAAGCGCTTTGAGATGTCTCACTAATGTGTTAAGGCGCTATATCAAATCCGAGGATTATTATAATGATGATAAATGTATATGCTTGTACTTCATTGTGTTTATCAGCGCCACTCGGATAATCCCGTACAAAGATAGCTCATTTGTTTTCTTTTAATGTCTCAGATTCATGTAGAATGAGTTAAAATTCTTAGCTGAATACATTTAGTTCATTTCATAGCAACTCTTCTTTCAGAAAGTGCGAGATATGTGCCGCTACACATTGAGGGCTAAATTATTGCGAATTATGTAGAATTTGCTCCGAGACATTGCATCTTTGTGTTTTTAAAATAACGCAGTGAGATAAAAGCTCAATGTGAAAAGCTTCACATACATTATTTACCAATGATGTAGTACAGTAATCGCCCTGAGAGGTTTCAAGACCGATATAATCGCTCTGATGCAGTGTGTGATCCTCAAAGTGTCAAATCTTCTTTGTGTCAGATGCAGCTGCTAGACTTTTATTGTAACCAATTATTTTCTTAACCATGGCCCATTGTCTGTGCTTTACAGTACTTCTCTCTGATTCTTTATATTGAAATGCAAGAAACAACAACTAGCATTAAAATTGTGCAACAAAGTCGCAATGTATTTTGTACATGTCTAGTATCTGTCCATAGCTGGCATAATAAACAAATAGACCAAAGGATTTCCAAACAAATGTGCACTAAAATCTTAATCCGTTTAAATGGATTATAGATAAACAGTCCCATCTGGTCATCTGTCATGTTTTATCAGTCAGCGAAGCCTACTTAACCAATCAATGCAATGGATGTATCTTGTTTTTTAGTGATGACGTGTTATACACCGCATAGCAGGAAAATAACTGAGTAAAAATTAAGCTTTCATAAAAATTATTGGGTCTTTTTATCACAAGGAATACAATTTGCCTGTGTGTTTGTACATGTGTGTCTAATAAACAGTACATACTGTGAAGTGCTTTGAGATGCCTTGAAGATGTGAGCAGTGCTACATCAAATGCAAGAATTATTATTACTGTATTTGTAATTAAATAATCTGCATTTTCTTTTTAGTAATTTGATAATTGAACAAGATGTTGTACAGAACATTTTACCCATGAATCAGAGTGAAAGTGAGAAAACAATACTTTTTTGTGTGTCAGCCTGCACA
Source organism: Hydrolagus colliei (assembly GCA_035084275.1). NCBI lineage: Eukaryota > Metazoa > Chordata > Chondrichthyes > Chimaeriformes > Chimaeridae > Hydrolagus > Hydrolagus colliei. The sequence continues at coordinate 11,386,334 of CM068744.1, read as the reverse complement.
GTGATAGACTCTTGTTTCTTAGTTATGCATTCAAACTCCACATCCATCCAGTGATGGTGGTATGTCGTATTGTGAAGTGCTGTGTGACCTCTCAATAAAGTGACAAGGAGTCCTGTAGTTCAGTGGTTAGAGCACTTGCCTTACAAGTGAGAAAGCTGGGTTCAATTCCAGGCAGGGCGAAATCTTGGGCAAGTTTCCTTACTCTACATGCCCAATAATAGTTTATGCTTGAGGTTGAGTACAGTAAGATTTATTTAGTCCTACCTGATTTTGAAGAATTTGAAGGGTTAGCAAGGAGTATGTAGTTTGGGCTGCAACCTTTTAATTGTACTGCTAAACCAGCAGTGCATGCAAGAAGTCCATTATTTCAGTCCTGGAGAATTATGTGATGCATTACTACAACAACAACTTGCAATTACAATACCTAGTAAGAATCCCAATAACATGGTGGCTTTTCAGTACTTTATTAATGTGCTGATACGCTCTGTAGCTTTATGGCAAACAGGAATGAAAAATGTATAAACCCTCAGTGTATTGAACATCCATTTAGAGCATTCAAAATATATACTTTTGTATGTATGACACAACGTCAGTGAAATTAGTTTTTGCAATATTATTCAGCCCTCTTTAAAGAAACACAATCACAGAATGTCATTTATTTAACTGTTTTTAATTAAATAATAAAGCCTTGCCATTTTGTTATTGATGCAGAAATATGAATCTAGAGTAAAGTAAATTTAGTCTTGAATGCCACTTGCAAGCAGTGGAGCATAGATACATCTTCAGACTTATCAATTATATGGTGAAAATCAAATGGGGTGGGGAGGTGATTACTGTGACCCGGTTATTCACTGATTTAAAATTTTAAAATTAAATGACATAGATACTACTTCATAATGAAATAGTTTCTACAATACTGAATATTTTTAATGTTGATTGTTACTTTTGCATAGAAGTGCCCGAGAGCACGGGAAAAACAGAGGAGACCATTCCAGCGAAAAAGAGGAGGCTGAAAACAAGGAGGAGAAAGAAAAATAAATCTGTTTCTCAGAACAAAATCAATAGTCTTTTGGCAGAACTACCCTTTGCACACGCAGAGATCCGGGAAGAGTTTGGCTGTAAGTCTTTCATTCTTTGGATCATTCTATTTATTCACAATCACTATATTTTTTCACTCAAAGGTTGGTAGAAATCTGGAATTCTCTCCCAAAAAAAGCTGTGGATGCTGGATCCATCACACCTTCAAGAGTGCGGTTGATTACACTTTTGGTAGGGTATTAAAGGATACGGGGAGAAAATGGGACATTTAGAATTGAAAGGATTAGTAGAGGTACAGATCAGCCATGATGTGATTAAATGGTGGAACAGGCTCGAAGGTCTGAATGGCCTTCTCCTGTTCCTTTGTTCCTAAAATTAGAAATTTCTTTGATTTTGTGATTCATCCAATATTGCATGAAATAATCATAGTTGATTTCAGCAAACAAACTGGGTTTGTGTTGGGGAATTTCCAATAGGTAAGTTAATGGAAGGGTAAGCAGACAGATGTGATGTGCTTCAGTCCTGTGTCTGTTTTTTAAGTTTTGATAGAATCAGATTTATTTGGCTTTGCGATCAAGTATGTGCAAAGCTGCCAAGAATGTGGGTGTGTTTCATTGACTCTTTTCATAAGTCACTCCCTCTATCCCATTGAGCTTATCTTTAACCACAAGATGATAAAGGCCTGAAAGTAAAACCTGTGACCTCAAGGCAACAGTCTCCCCCCCTCCAGTGAAACCACTTTAAATTAAATATATGCAGGTCTCCATGGGGGAACTTTAGAATTGAGAATACGTGGGAAACAAATCACAAGAAAAAAGGACTGACGTAAGGGTACATGTTGTTCACTGAATTTACATCCGTATGTGAATATTACTCAGTTTGCATATTTTCTAACAAATAACAGGCAAGAAATAAATAATTTGTGAATACATTGAAAAACTAAGGGATTGCGTTTACACGCCTGGCATGAAGTTTGTCTTTATTACTTAGACTCCACTTCTTTACCCACTGCCTTCATTTAGCTGATATGTGTCTGCTGCAAGTCTCGTCCCCTCCGTTCCACAATTGAGCTGTGCAGCAGTCACTAAGATCCTAATATCTGGAATGGCTAATCTCAGTCCCTCCATCTTGCCCCTATTTTGCCTGCCTTAAGCTGCATGTGAAGTCTTCCCTCTTTGATCGTGCCTTCGGTCACCTCCCCTTCCTTTCTGGCTCCAGAGTCGAATCACATCACTGTTAGTTATTCCAGGGTTATGTAAATGAAAATAATTGTTGTTATTGCACTAAGGGTTAACATGCATTGGCTATTTTGCACTTCTGCTTTATCATCACCTGCTACTGCAAGCTCACAATTATCAATTATGCTCCTTATTCCTTCTCCCTTTTTTGTTAAAAACCTTACTATTTGAACACATATTTTGTTTCCCATATTGAAGAAAACAGGGTTGTAGAAAGAGTACCTTTTGAAATGGGTTGGGAAACAACAACAAAATTACATTTGGAGAGCGACAAATGTCCCAAGGCACTGGACAGTCAGTGTTTTAGACCTGAGCTGGGATCAGGATCAGGGAGGGTGGAGGGAAGAGAGGGGAAGTGGGGTGACCGATAGCACAGTCGAAGAGGAGCGTTTTGAGGTGGGACATGAAAGACGTTAGGGAGAAGGCGAGGTAGAGGGACTGGGGGATGGAACTCCAGAGGTTCGGGGCAGAGTGGCTGAAGGCTCGCCCGCTGATGGTGGGGTGGGTGGATCGGGGGACATGGAGCAGGCCGGAAACCACTGAGCGGAGACAGGATTGTATGGAGTTAGGAGGTCGCAGAGATAAGGTGGGGGCAACGCCATGGAGAGCTTTACAGGTGATGACCAGGATCTTGAATTGAATCCTTTGAGTGATGGGGAACCAATGGAGTCAGGCGAGAATGGGGGAGATGGGATCGTGGAGATTGGTGCGGGGGAAGACAAGAACCACAGAGTTTTGAATGATCTTTAGCCTATGAGGGAGGAGTTGGGAAGTCTGACAAGCAGAGCATTGTCATAGTCGAGCTTGGACATGATGAAGGCATGAATGCGAGTTTCAGCGGCTTGAGAGGTGAAGTAGTGGCGGAGTCAAAAACAGTCTTGTGTGGGTAGGCGGAGAGGGTCATGGTGCAGATCTAGGGAAGGAAAGACAGTTGAGGATTGAACAACACACCTAGGTTCAATATTTATTCAATATTCTGTTTCTCTTTATTCAGTCACAAAAACCCCTGGAAAGAATTTGAAGAAAAAGAGAAAGCTGACGTTAGGAGGTGAGAGTGAGGAAGATGCTGGTCAAAAGAAGAAAAAGAAGACTCATCCAAATTACTTTGTGTCTATTCCAATAACAAATCCAAAGGTATTAGAATAATGCTGTATTTGAAATTACAAACCTATTTGTTGCAAACGATGTGAGAGGAGGTCAGCCATTGCCTCTTTAGTTTCTGTTGTTCACACATCTATGAAGTTCATATTTACTAAATGAAATGTGAAATGCACAGCAACCCAGAGTATGAAAGAAGAAAATAAGAATGTTTTGATATGTGCCAATATCTTTCTGCCAGTCTGCATGGTCCATGCTGGGACATACACAACTGTAAATAGGCCGAAATGTTGGTCCCTTCACCTTTTGGACCATTCTTTGCAGTACTGTTAGTAGGATTGATCTTACCTACATATCCCATATATGGTATATCAGTTTGAGTAGGATTCACAGCCATCAGTGTGCAATGTCGTGTGTGATCAGAGCTGGTGGAGGCGAGATCTGTAGCAAGATTGTAATATGAGCCAGTGGAGGTATGTTGTTTTGTTTGATCTTCAGACATATCTCCAACTGTAGCCTTGAAGGTAGTGACATCAAAGAATGCTGAACTTTTTTTCTTTTTGCTCACCAGTTTGTTTTCATTCCCTTCCTCTCCTTAAGGTGATTGAATAATGTTGCTTTCCTTCATTCTAATGTATAATTCCAGGAACCTGAACCTAAGCAGCCTTTTTTTTGTGAGCTATGCATGTTGGCAAGCTATTTGATATCTCAGATAAGATGAGTCTTGTCACCACCTGAGTTCACTCACTTACAATCTTATGGCACAAAAGGAGGCCATTTGGCCCATCTAGTCTGTGCCGGCTCTTTGAAAAGAGCAACTCAATCCCACTGTCCAGCTCTCTCCCCATAACCTAACAGACCTGTTCTCCCTAAATAAAGATCTAATTCTCTTTTAAAAGCTGTTATCTAATTGCCTTTTCAGGTAATGCATTCCAGATTTGAACAACCCACTGAGTGAAAATAATTTTTCTCAGCTTCCCTTTGCTTCGTTTTGAAACTATTTTAAATCTGTGACCACGAGTCACAGATTCGCCCACCAGTGAAAACAGTTTTTCCTTATTCACCCTGTCAAATCCCCTCATGATTTTATAAACCTCTATTAGGTCTCCTCTCAACCTTCTCTGTTCCAAAGAGAATAAACCTAGCCTATTTAACCTTTCCCCATAACTGAAGTCCCTCAATCCTGGTATCATTCTAGTAAACCTTCTTTGCACCCTTTCCAATGCCTTAACATCCTTTCTATAGTGTGGTGACCAGAATTGTACACAGTACTCCAGCTGAGGCCTAACCAAAGTTTTATAGAGGTTAGTCAGCACTTCCTGACTTTTGTACTCTATACTCCTATTTATAAAGCCTAGTATCCCATATGCCTTCTTAACGGCTTTGTCTACCTGACCTGCCACCTGCAGAGTCACTAACACAAATACCCAGATCTCTCTTGTTCCTTCACATCCCTTTAAAATTATACTATCTAGTCCATATTGCCTCCCTCCACTTGTGCCTCACTTTTGGGAGATTGCTGAACAATGAATAGGAATCGTAAATGATTTTTTTTCACCCCCCAACCTCACCCCATGTGCTAACCCAGCTGAGATTAACTGACATGGGCTAATCCTGCACAGACTGCTAATTGTAACTACAACCTTCTAGTCCAGTAGTTTCCTTACTCCATACGCCAAATAATAATCCCCTTTTCAATTTCTTTTTAAAAATTGGTTATTTCAATCCATGACTGTTTGTGGCTGCTGTGCGTAATTGGCTGCTGCGTTTTGCCCATATACTGTCAATTCACTTTACAGAATATTCTGAGATATCTAGAAGACAACCCAAACCCGGCTGCTCGAGCGCAGGTGGCAGAAAACCGGCCTCGCGGTTCATCACCACCTGTGGCTCGAGCATCTCCACAGTTACCGCTGTTCTTTGTGTTGAACAAAAAACGGCCTACTATTCCAACATTATCCTGGAGGCAAACAACAATCCCAAAGTCCTTTTTTCCATCACCCACGACCTCCTCCATGCACCCCCTCAGGCCTCCTCAATCTCCACTTCAAATCGAAGTGCGAGGAGGTCATGGATTTCTTTTCATCAAAAATCCACAATATCCGCTAGGCAGCCTCATCCTCCTGCCTCTCGTCACCCTCTACCACCACCATCCCATCCTCCTCACCCTCCCCATCATCAACTCCTACCTCGACCCGCTTCCTACACTCCTCCCCAGTCTCTCTCCTCCCTCTCACGCACTCTCACTTCCTTGAAGCCAACCACCTGATGCCTCGACCCCATCCCCACCAACCTATTGCTCCCCCAGCTACCCCAGCTCCCCCTCCTCTGCCCACTGCTGGCTAACATCATCAACCGTCCCTATCCACGGGATCAGTCCCTGCCCCCTTGAAAACAGCTGCCATCACCCCCCTCCTTAAAAAACCCTCCCTAGATCCCTCAAACACCAGCCACTACTGCCCTATTTCAAACCTGCCCTTCCTTTCAAAAGCACTGGAATGCATTGTTGCAAACCAACTCTGTGCCCACCTCTCCTCCCACTCCCTCTTCGAACCCCTCCAGTCCGGTTTCCGCCTTGCCCACAGTACAGAGACTGCGCTTGTGAAAATCACAAACAACGTCCTCTCTATCTGCGACCAGGGCTCCCTCTGCCTCCTTATCCTCCTGGACCTGTTCGCTGCGTTCGACACAGTCGACCACACCATCCTCCTCCACCGCCTGTCCTCCACCATCCACCTCAGTGAGACCGCACTCGCCTGGTTCGAGTCCTACCTCACAAACTGCCAGCAGTACATCTCCACAAACGGCTTTTCCTCCCGCTCTTACCCAGTTATCTGTGGGGTACCCCAGGGATCCATCCTTGGCCCCCCTCATCTTCCTCATCTATATGCTCCCTCTTGGGGATGTCATCTGCAGACATGGGGCACACTTTCGCATGTACGCGGATGACACCCAACTCCATTTCTCCACTTCACTTTGCGACCCCCAGTCCCCTGATGTTCTGTCAGTCTGCCTGTCAGACATCAGGAGCTGGTTGAGTGCAAATTTCTTGCAGCTGAATGTTGACAAGATGGAGGCCATACTCTTTGGCTCTTGTCAACATCTCCATTCACATGGCTCTCACCTCCTCTACCTTTCTGGTCTCCCCCTGAAACTCTCCAAACCTGTGCGCAACCTTGGCGTCAGGTTCGACCCCCAACTGTCCTTCCTCCCCCACATCCGTTCCCTCACCAGCTCCACCTTCTTCCACCTCCGATGGATCGCCCGTCTCCGGCAATACCTCACCCCAAAAGCCGATGAAACCCTGGTCCACGCCTTCGTCACCTCACGGCTGGACTATTCAAATGCCCTCCTCGCCGGTCTCCCCTCCACCACAATCCATAAAGTCCAACTCATCCAAAACTCTGCCGCCCGCATACTCATCCGCTCCAAACTTCGCCGCAGTCCTTGCCATTACCCCAGTCCTTGCCAGACTTCATTGGCTCCCTATCCCCGAGAGGATCGACTTCAAGATCCTCACCCTTATTATCAAATCCCTCCACTCCTCTGCAACCCCCTACCTCTCTGACCTCTCTTCTCAAACCAGCTCCTGTTGCCTTCGCTCCACCGGGTCTGGCCTCCTCCATGTCCCCCGAATCCTCCGCTCCACCCTCGGCAGCCGGGCGTTCAGCCACTATGTCCCAAGGCTCTGGAATTCCCTTCCTCACTCCCTTCGCCTCTCTCCCTCTCTTCTGAGCTTCAGGTCTCGGCTGAAGACCTTTCTCTTCGACCGCGCCTTTGGTCACCTTTCTACCCCTGGCTCGGTCCTGGGATCCGCTATTGTGAAGCGCTCTGAGACGCCGTCCGGCTTGGAGGGCGCTATATAAATCAAAGTTGTTTTTGACGTGAAAAGCGCTTTATCAAAATGCTGAGATTATTATTATTATATGTTAGTATTGTATCAGTTGATACAGTAAACTCCTGATAATTTGACCCTGGCTTAACTTGTTCCTACCACACAACAATGACAACAACTACGACATACGCATTGATATAGCGCCTTTCACGTCAGGAGGATGTCCTAAGACGCTGGACAATCAGGGATCTGCAACACAGCTGGGGGTCCGGATCGGGGAAGGTGGAGGGTTGTGGTAGGAGAGTTACCGAGGGTGCGGTCGAAGAACAGAGTCTTGAGATGGGCCTTGAAGGAGTCGAGGGAAGGGTGAGGCAGAGGGACTGCGGGATGGAGTTCCACAGGGTGGGGGCAGGGAAGTTGAAGGTTACTGGGGGCCAGAGCTCCTCCTGCGGAGGTGCAGAGTGTGTTGGTGTATACAGTAAGTATTCAAGCCATTTAGGTCTTTCTCCACTCTAGAGAACATACTAACATGTATAATGAGTCCTTTAGCCTTGCCGTGAGTCGCTGTAGTAATACGGAAATGAAAAAAACATGCTTCTGGAGACCTTTTAAACTAATCACTGGACCGTAAGAATGTTGCAAATTACCGATATAGGCCCCTACTCGTTCAAATAACCAGGGAATGCTGTATGACTGGTCTGGTTTAAAACATGATTTACAAGTTCCAGTAATGAATGGCATGCAGTTAAACCTACAAGAAATGTTGACGGCCTTTTGGATCTTGAGTCATGTACATGGAGCCCCCAACCTTTAATCTGGCTCTGCAGTTTAAAAGGGTCTTCCTGTTTTCATTTCTTATGTGCGGTTGACAACAACTTGCATTTATATAGCGTCCTCCACGCCGGACAGCGTCTCAGAGCGCTTCACAGTGGCAGAGGCTGAGGCAGAGCCAAGGGAGGGGGATGGCGACCGTAATCGTGGTCAAAGGGGAAAGTCTTCAGATGTGATCTGCAGATGGGAAGGGGCTAGGTAAAGGGTTTGGGAGAGGGAGTTCCAAAGTTTTGGGGTGTAGTGCTTGAAAGCACAGCTGCTGATGGTGGAGTGGAGCATTTGGGAGATGAGGAGGAGGCCGGACCGAGTACAGTGGAGGCAACGGGTACTGCTGTGAGGAGAGAGGTTAGAGAGGTAGGGGTGTGCATAGGAGTGGAAGGATTTAAACACAAGAGTGAGGATCTTGAAGTTGTGCTTCATTAGATGTTTTTAAAAGTGGTGTGTAAACATGGCTATTTTAGGCCAGTTTTGATCTATATTGGATTTTTTTTGCTTATGTGCTAGTTGCAACATTTTGTAATGAGGAAAATATTCCACCTTCTGGGATGAGTGTGGCTCATTGTTTGGGGTGGAATGCTTGCGGATATTGCAGCACAAAAGTAGACCAGTTAGTCCATCATTATATTGTACCTGTATTCATGCTAACTATCCACTGGGACTATCTAACTAGCTATTTCCCTGCTTTTACCCATTTCTTTCTTCATATCTTCATTCTTTTAGTGTTTTTATACCTCAATTCTTTTAATGTTTATCAAATTCCCTTTTAAATGATGAAATGGCCTCAGGCTGAATGCGTTCAGCCTATGGTAATGCGTTCCACGTTCTAATAGCCCTTTGTGTAAAAACATTTCTTGTAACCTCACGCTTCATGCTTCTGAGCACTCTTGGAAGTTTTCTTGAATATTATTGCAGCTAATGAAGGTCTAAGATCATGGAGTGGAGCAGAGTGCAATAAATTTTCTTTAATGCACTGAACGCAGTGGAATGTTGCCTATGTGCCTCATGCTTGCCTGTATTGACCTTCCGAGGATCTGCACATACAGCCCATTGTGCATTGTTTCAAGCAGGCACCAATTGGTTTAGTGTTATGAAGCAGATTTTATATACGCTTTTTCTATGGAAATTCTGTACTTTCTTTCTTAACCAACTTAAGTGCAGTTATACCATGATATTTGTTCTTTGAGTGGATATATGATGATTCAGTATCATTTTTTAAAAATCAAATTGAATTAATCGGTCAACCAACTGAACCCAAACTCTCCACCCAGTGAATTTTGATTAAATGGACTTAGATTGGATGGATTTAAAGTTTTTTTTCCCCCCAGTTTAATCCAATCTTGAGTGAATTCACAGGCTCTTGCCCTAGTACCTGTATGTTAATGTACAGTTAGCCCTTGTCGATCACAGGGGTTAGGTTCCTGGAAAACTGCACAATCGGTAAAATCGCATTGGGTAAGGTTAACCAGTAATGGGAAAAGGGGGTTAGGGGAATGCAGCCACAGGCTACCCACCTCAAGCCTCCAGGCACATCCGCACCCAACCAATGCAAGAATACGTAGGGCTACAGCCGGCTGCCCCGCCTCCCCAGCAATAAAGCAACAGTATTGCAAAGCAATAAAGAATAAAGCAATAAAACCACAGCTTGGCTAAATTATTTTACCTTTGTTCCTGGAAGTGTTAGGAGACTCTCTCTATTTCTCTGTCTCATCTGTTTACCATTCAATGCTCCGAGGCCGAAGAGCCATCGGACGTTCCCAAGGATGCCTTGCGCGTGGGGCCAGCCAGCGAGGAATCATCGGATTTAGTCGGGAGCTGCCATCACAAGTGCGCATGAGCCAGCCAGCGTGTCCACACAAGTTTTACGCGCCCTGCGCAAAAAAAGACGCTTTTTTTTGTCGCGTATGCTTTAATTCGCAATCGATAAAGTCGCCTTCGACGAGGGTTAACTGTACTGCAAATGATTTTTATCAATTAGCTCCCTCTACAGGCCACTGTTTATAGACATGGAATGCTGCACTTGGTATCCATGAATTTACTTAATATTAATGCTGTAAAGCCTTTATCCTAACTCTTGATTTCATCTTCCTACTTTTAGCACATTGTCTTCTCTATCCCAAATCCTTGGGTGGGAGAAAAGAAGTGTTTCCACAAAGGGTCTGGATGTTTCTGACAAAAGGTCGTGAACCAGAAATATTGATTCACTTTCCTTTCTCCATAGATGATGCCTGACCTGCTGAGTATTCCCAGCAATTTCTGTTTTTGTCTTAATCCCCAAATAAAATTGGTCAATTACTTCATTACTGTTTGTGGGATATTGTTGTATGCAAAACTATCTGCCACCATTGTCCACAAAATATCCGGTCAATCCACTGTTGCATCACGTGAACCACTTTGAGAGTCTATCAGGTTAAAGGTGCTATACTAATGTAAGTTATTATTAACTGTTGTATTTCTTGTTCTCGCAATTCTTTCTTCAGTCATTCACATTGAACCATTCATAGAGCTCACTAATAGTCTCCACAGGTGCATTACTGCACTTGCATATTATTCCAAACATGGTTTGCTCCTGATTTAACACTTTAAATTTAACACACCAAAAACAATACAAACTTCAAACCTCTTATTTTCTTCAATTGCTTCAGATTATAGGTGGCATACAGGCTTTGCAGGATATTGTCATTCAAAAGGACCAAAGACTCTCCAAAGCTACGATTCCAGTTTCCACTCTTCACATCACTATTCTTGTGACAAATCTTGCAAGTGAGATGGAGGTGAACAGGTGAGTAATATCTTAAAGAGTAAAGCTTACAACAACAACAGAATTACATTTGTGTAGTGCAACAATACAATCACTACACTTTACAGGGAGTGACACACTATGAAACATCCTCCCAACATGAAATGTGCTATACCAAATGCAAGTACAGTATTACCATTTGTCTTTGCCTAGAGTAGATCTCATCTGGATGTTAAAGATCCTACGGCACTATTTGAAAAGAGAAGGAAGTTTTTCCTGATGCCAACAATCTCCCAGATAAAGTTGGTCATTCAATTCATAATTGTTTGTGGGACATTGCCTTGTGGAAATTGGCTGCTGCGTTTGTTTAAAAATACAATCGCTATATAGTAAATCCTTTGAAGTGCTTGAGAAAGTTTGTGTTATATCAAATGCAAGGATTATATACCTTTATTGAGCCACAGAGATGGATGTACAGAAAAAGTGGTGTGTCTCCTTTTCAAAAGTTCCCACCTTGTTTTCCCTCTGATGGGAAAAGGATCAAAGAATTTTGCACAAACATAAAATATAAGCGTTAATGTGTCCTGGCCTAATCCAAATGTGACACCACAAAAATCATTTAATTTGACAACTCATCTCTTGGTGGCTTGTGGAGCATTCATGGTGCTGATTGCCTGTCGTGTTTGGCGATATAACGATATTGTATGTATAGAATATATATACCTCTAGATCATAATCAAGATGGAGTTTAGGAACCATCTGCCTTGACATTCAGATAAGATTCGATAACAACTTTTAAGATTCGATAACAACTTTTAAAAGGGAATTAGATCTTTATTTAGGGAGAACAGGTCTATTAGGCTATGGGGAGCGGGCAGGGCACTGGGATTGAATCGCTCTTTTCAAAGAGCCGGCACAGACTAGATGGGCCGAATGGCCTCCTTTTGTGCCGTAAAATTCTATGAATCTATGGAGTAACATCCTCCACCTCTCCCATTTCCCACTGTTTCAAGGAAAAGTTGATTTTTCATTCCTCCCAGCTATATTACCTTACGTTTATTCCCCAGTGAAAATTCACCCCCAAATCCTAAGGCATTATTGGTTACTTATCTCATTATACGTACGCCCCTTTGTGTAATCAACTGTTGCACTTGTTTCTATCAAAACAATAGATTTCTATTTCACCTCATTTGTTAAAGCACCTCAAGATTTTTTTTAATGAAGGATGCTGATAGTTTTGCCTCCTACATATGAGACTAAAAAACAAAATCCCTGTTTGTGAATTGTCTGTTCTGAGCCAGTCTGGCTTATTGATTGCACCCATGGGAAAGCATACACGCCACAACATGTTTAGGCTTCACTATTACAGTGCCTCCGAATGAGGTGACAAAGGTTAAAATGCATTGTTTTTTAAGATTGCTTATCTTTGGGCACATTGTTATGTAGAGGCCTTGCACTTCTCAACAGGAGAGATATGGAGTCCTGTAGCTCAGTGGTTAGATCACTTGCCTTACAAGCGAGAGACCTGAGTTCAATTCCAGGCAGGGTGAAACCAGCAGGATTCCTTACTCCATGCATCTAAAAATAATCCCTCAAAATTTTTTTTATAATTTCAATCCACGACCGTTTGTGGGACACTGTTGTGACCAATTGGCTACCGCGTTTCTCCCATGTATATATAATATATTCTGTGAAGCGCTTTGAGAGGTTGCGAAGATGTGAAAAGTGCTATATCAAATAGATGGATTATTATTACTGTACAGTATATAGGAAGCTGGTTTAACCTGCTATTCTTTCACCATCTGGTGGCCAATTACTGAATGACTTATTTTAGAGACTTCAGAACAGATTGATTTATTTGTCTTACTTTTAACTGGTGGCTTATAAGAAATAATAATAATGTTGATTCTTGCATTTGATATAGCCTTTTTTACATCTACTAGACATTTCAAAGTGCTTCACGAAATACACTGTAAAGTTAATTTGACTATTTGTGGGCGAAACACGATGATGACACGATTATTATCAGGCATGTGGAATAAGGAAACTTACCCAGCTGGGAAATGACCTGAATGATGTAGGCCATTCAACCTATGGAACCCATTCCACCAATTTAATAGATATTGGCAGATCATTTATTGCATTTTTCCTTTCCAAAAGTCATTTTGTACTTTTACTTCCAAAGTATCTCTCTCTCTTAATACTTTTTTATTCTTTGGCCTTCCTTGGCATTGCATTCCACATTTTTTAACCCTAATAATAATCCCCCCCAAAATGATAATTTGGTCACTCAATCCATGACTGTTTGTATGACACTGCTGTGCGCAATTGGCTTCCACATTTCACCCACAAATATACAGTCAAATTACTTCAGTCTATTCTGTGAAGCGCTTTGAGAAGTCTAGAAGACATGAAAAATGCTATATCAAATGCAAGGATTATTATAACACAGTGAAATATATTCTGGTTTTATAATATTTTTTCCAATCCAATACAAAATTGCATTTCTATAGTGCCTTTCACATCGGGATGACATCCTAAACTCTTAATATTAATTTTGCCTGTTTGTTTGCTTGATTATCACTTCCAGGCTCGACTACGGGAACTCTCTCCTCATCGGCCTTCCTAGCTCCTCCCTTCACAGGCTGCAGATCATTCAGAACTCTGCAGCTCGTGTACTCTCCCACATCAGGCTCCGCGACCACATCACTCCCACCCTCGCCCGTCTCCATTGGCTCCCCATCTCCCAGAGGATCGAATTCAAGATCCTTGTCCTCACCTTCAAGGCCATTCATGGCCTTACCCCTGCCTATCTCTCCGACCTGCTGTCTCCCTATCAGCCCGCCCGTCCCCTCCGCTCAGCAGGCTCTGGCCTGGTCTGTGTCCACCGCCCTAACCTGCTCTGTGTCCACCACCCTAATCACCCAACCATCGGTGGCTTTCAACCTCTCTGCTCCCACACTGTGGAACTCCATCCCGCAATCCCTTCACCTCACTTCCTCTCTTTCCTCCTTCAAGGCCAGTCTCAAGACCTTCCTCTTTGCCCGTGCCTTCTGCTCTCTTCCTAACTCTTCCATGTCTCCTACTCTCCATCCCCTTCTCCCTACCCCGACCCTTACCCACCCTGCTCGAGTCCCAACCTGATTGTTCAGCTCTTTGGGACGTCCTCCCGACATGAAAGGCATTCTATAAATGCAATTTTGTTGTTGTTGTTATTGTTTGGGATTCCTATATTGGGGAAAGGATTGCCCCCTATTTTGCTTGTTAATTCCCTTTATTTCAATGACCATGACTTGAAGGGAAAGGGAGGAAAAGTTGTTCAACCATCTCAGTTTCATTTTGTTTGCATCATTCTCTTTCAACTTTGCTTGTCCATTGCTTTTTGTGACATTCACTTTCCCTCATTTTATACTTGTTCCAGTAGCCTTGTTTATTGCTGTGTGCAAATTGGTAGCACAGTAATACTATTTTACAGTATATTGCACTGGGTGGCCCCTATTGAAAGATGAAGCTCAATATCAAAGGAAAGGTTGATTATATTATTAATAATCCTGAGCTACACTTGGCTAGGTTAGTAAGACAATTGAGGGACAGAGAGTGGTATTTTTTTTAAAGTTAAGTGAAGTCATTTTTTACTGAACAATATTGCTTACAATAAGTATGTGTTTTCATTCTTGTCACAAACACAGTCCCTTGAGTGTGGACGAGTTCCACCCGATGGCCTTCCTGAGCACTTGCGCCAATGATATTAATGGTATGGGACTGACTACTTTCTCACAGAGAAGTCACAGTTCCATTTAATTCTGGGGCACTTGTTTGGGGAGGACGAGTTTGCAGGGTTATGGGGAGAGAGCCGGGGAGTGGGATTGACTTTAAATAGCTCTTTTCAAAGAGCCGGCACAGACTCGATGGGCCGAATGGCCTCCTTTTGTGCTGTAAAATTTCTATGATTCTATTCTATGATATGGCACTATATCCAATACAAGGACTATTATTTTTTAAAAATGTAAGTATTGAATGCATAACTTCATAAGGGCTTGTGCACAATAATAACACGAGACATACAGTTGAATGGATTCAAATGTTTCTTCGTTTACACAATCTGTCTGATTCCTGATAGGGCGGTGAGTGCATTTGAGGAATGCAAGGCAATGGTGCAGGAAATACTACAGGGGACACAGCTGGTACTGCGATTTCAAGGGATCGCACATTTCCGAGGTGAAGTGGTATTTGCACAGCTCCTGGAGAACGAACACATGACAACACTGACCCGTATTGCAGGTAAGCGATTTTTGAATTTACCTCATTATACGTTTATTAAGAAGGAGTCTGGCAAAGAATAAGTTTTCGATAGAAGCTATTTATAATAAATCTAAAATACATTCTTTCTGCAATATCCATCACAAAGCACCGTTGTTTCTATTCACAGTAGTGAATGCATATCTGAGGTACAGTAACCAACTTGGATATCTAACATATCATTTAATGTTACAAGAAAAAAAGGATTGACAGGATATTTTATTATTTTTACTAAATGGTCTGAAAATATTTATTTTTACATTTGTATTGTATTGTTTTCCCCCATAAAAATGTTTTGTTAATTTGAAGATCTGTTTGTTCACCTGAATTCTGCTTTCCCTTTTCTGGTATCTGCGCAGTAATGTTTTACAAGTTTTTTTTTGTGTGTGATGCAAAAGGAAAGCAAATGGTTTTTCCGAATGTAACTACTGTTTTGAGTGAGCAATCATTTAACCAAGGAACTCTAACAGCAGCTCTAACTTCATATCTACTGCACTTTTGGTGGTGAATTATGGTTTCAACACTAATTCTCTGGCAAATAAATAACACTGTAGTCCTACTTCAGTTACTAGTTGTTGGTGTTAGTATCTGTGGAACTTGCCATTTCCAGTATGATTAGGCTGGTGTGCATGTTACTCCATGATAAATAATAATTGCAGTTGATGCGCCTTTCGTTGTCACACATAAATGTTTAATAGGGGATAAGAGAGAATCGCAACATGCACTCTTGGAAAAAAATACATTTACGTATTTTCCAACTGGGCTGATCTTGCTGTTATTTTTTGGGGTGTGGCAACAACAACAACTTGAATTTATATAGCGCCCACCATGCCAGACGGCGTCTCAGAGTGCTTCACAATAATGGATCGCTGGCAAAAAGGTGATTTAAAAATGCAATTGAAAAGAAAAGGATTTAGGCTCAACTGCAAATAGGAAAGGAGGGGGAGAGACGAAGGGAGGTCCAGAGCCTCAGGGCGTAGTGGCTGAAGGCATGGCCGTTGACCGTGGAATGGAAGATTTGGAGGAGAAGAAGGAGGCCAGACCCGGTAGAGTGAAGGTACTGTTGTGAGGAGAGAGGAGGTCAGAGAGATAAGGGTGTAAAGAGGAGTGGAAGAATTTGAAAACACGAGTGAGGATCTTTAAATCGATCCGCTCCAAGTCAAGGAGCCAGTGAACTCTGGCAAGGACTGGGGTAATCGGGGAGCGAAGTTTGATTCGGGTGAGAATACGGGCGGCAGAATTTTGAATAACATGGATATTATAAATGGTGCCGGAGGGGAGACCAGTGAGGATGTCATTGGAATAGTCCAGCTGAGAGGTGACAAAGGCATGGACCAAATTTTCGGCAGCTTTTGGGGTGAGATATTGGCGGAGACGGGCGACGTGATGGAGATGGAAGAAAGCGGTGCCGGTGAGGGACCGGTTGTGGGGGAGGAAGGATAATTGGGAGTTGAACCTGATGCCTAAGTTGCGTACAGGCTTGGAGAGTTTTAGGAGCTGGTGGGGTAGATGGAGGAGATGAGAGCAGTGGTATCAAAGACGTTGACGAGAGCCAAAGAGTATGGCTTCCGTCTTGCCAACATTGAGTTGAAGGAAATTTGCGCTCATCCAGCTCTTGATGTTTGACAGAGAGGCAGACAGAATATCAGGGGACTGGGGGTCGCAAATTGAGGTGGAAAAGTAGAGCTGGGTGTCATCTGCATACATGTGGAAGTGTACCCCATGTCTGCGGATGACATCACCAAGAGGGTGGCCAAGGATGGATCCTTCGAGGTATATGGATGAAAGCGAAAGGAAAAGCTGTTAGTAGAGAAGTACTGCTGGCAGTTACCGAGGTATGACTCAAAACAGGCGAGTGCAGTCCCACTGAGATGGAATACGGAGGATAGGCGGTGCAGCAGGATGGCATTATCAACTATGTTGAAGGTGGCGGAGAGGTCCAGGAGGACAAGGATGCAGAGGGAGCCCTGGTCACAGAGAGAGGAAATTGTTTATGACTTTCACAAGCACAGTCTCTGTACTGTGGGAGGGCGGAAACGGGATTGGAGGGGTTCAAAAAGGGAGTGGAAGGATAGGTGTGTGCAGAGTTGATTGGCAACAATGCATTTCAAAACTTTAGCAATGAAGAGCAAGTTTGAGATAGGGTGGTAGTGGCTAGGATTTGAGAGATCTAGGGTAGGTTTTTTAAGGAGGGATGTGATGGCAGCGGTTTTGAGTGGGGCAGGGACTGCTCCTGAGGAGAGGGATTGATTTATTGTGTCCACCAGCAGTGGGCAGAGGAGGGGGAGCTGGGTGATCAATAAGTTGGTGGGAAGTGGGTCGAGGCAGCAGGTGATGGGTTTCATAGTGGTGATGGTGGATGAGAGGGAGGACGGAGAGACGGGGGAAAAAAGAATGTAGGATGGGGTTTGTGGAAGAAGCAGAGGATGAGAGGGATGGAAAGTGGGTGGTGGTGGGTGACGAGAGGCAGGAGGATTAGGCTACTAGGCAAATGTTATTTATTTTGGTGGTGGGGAAATCCATGACTTCCTCTCATTTGGCATTGGATGTAATGATTGAGGATGCTTGAGGGGGCGCACTGAGGAGGTGATGGGTGATGGAGAAAATGATTTTAGAGTTATTTTTGGTCTCCAGAATGATGTTGGAGTAATAGGCTGTTTTCACCGGTTTGGGATTTTAGGGAGCAGAGATGACTGTTGTACGTGGGGATCGGGTGGGTTTGCAAGTGGTCCTGGATTTCAATGGGACAAGAGAGTTGAAGGAGGAGGCAACACAATCATGGAGCAGCTTGAAAGCTTCTTCAGGATTTCTGCGGGTGGAAGGCCAGAGGGATAGGATGTCTGTGGATGAGAGGGCCTTTGTGAGAGTCTCGGGGAAGCCTTTTCCATTGGCAGAAAAGTTGAGGGCTTAGTGGAGGAGAGAGGGATGTAAGAGGAGAAGGAGATGAGTAATGGTCCGAGATGGCCTTGTCCATTATGCTGGTTTTTTTTATTTGCTGAACTTACCTAATCTAAATATAAACCCATGTTGGGTCATGGAACTTGCAGTCCAGTCTGACAGTTTAGTGCCATGCTGTAGGAGCACATTGAATTATTTGTTGTAAATGCCAAGCCTAGGACAACACATTAAACCGAGATCCTGTCTGCTTGTTCAGGTGTACGTTAAAGATCCTCTGACTTTATTCAAAAAGAGATGGAAATTTCTCCTGCTGTTCTGGTCAACAGTCCCCCAAATAAAATTGATCATTCACTCCATGGCTGTTTGTGGGACAGTGCTTACATATAAATACCTGTAATAGTAATATTAATAATCCTTGTATTTGATATATCACTTTTCACGTCTTCTAGATGTCTCAATGCACTTCACCGAATATACTGTAAAGTGAATTTAGTGTATATTTATGGGTGAAACGTGGTAGCCAATTGTGCACAGCAGCGTCCCACAAACAGTCGTGGATTGAAATTACTAATTTTTTTTGAGAGATTATTATTAGGTGTGTGGAGCAAAGAAACTTGCCCAATATTTCGCCCTGACCTGCCTGGATTCGAACTCAGGCCTCATGGTTGTAAGGCGAGTGCTCTAACCACCGAGCTACAGGACTCCATATGCAAGTTAACACTTTTTTTCGCTTATTTGTGTCTGCGGTATGTTTTTCCAAGAGTGCATCGGAATTGTTTGGTCTTTTGAATTGTGCTCTGCTTTTCTCAAGTTCAAAGAGTAAATTAGAAGTCACAAATCAGATGGTTGAAATTTAATTCTGGGATCTGCTTATTGATTTATTTGGGGATCAGTAAATCCCATAAGAATCCTGCACTTTCTTGAGAGTTGTATTACTCCAAACGAAGAATGTAATTTTCTTAGTGCTGAGAGGGAAAGTTGCATTAAAAGCCATTTACACATGGCATTTTTTCATTAATATTTGACACTGGACAGAGCTTGAATTCTTGTGTTTTGCATTGCAAAATTAAATATGTCAGCTTTCCCTGATCAGCTCACTAACCCTTTGCCATGTTCACTACTGGTGGTCACAGGGTCCAGACTTGTTTTATTGCCCTGGTTATTAGCTTTACATCGATTCGGATTTCTCGTGTTTGCAGAGGAACAAAATAAATTGTACATGCGACTGGTAAAGCTACTAGCAGAAAGTTGCTGACCGCAAAAAATAATTTGAAATCGTGCTCTGCACTTTTTATTCTTGGATATGTTTGGAGAGTCCAGCTTATAATACAAAGGAATACCAATTCTTTCTGAAAGCAACCAATAAATAATTGGCTCAGAAATGCTCGGTCAGTAGACTGACAGTTTAAACATTTCAGTTCTAGCCTGCTTTTGGTTTTCTATAGCATTACTCACCAGAAAAACAACAACAACAAAATTATACTTGTATAGCACCTTTCACATCAGGAGGATGTCCCAAGGTGCTGGAGCGTCACTGTTTCAGACCTGAGCTAGGATCGGGGAGAGTAGAGGGAAAGGGGGGGATTTGGGGTGACTGATGGGACCGTCAAAGAGGAGAGTCTTGAGGCGGGACTTAAAGGAGGCCAGGGAGGGGGTGAGGTAGGGGACTGCGAGATGGAGTTCCAGAGGTTGGGGGAAGAGTGGCCGAAGGCTTGCCCGCCAATGGTGAGGCAGGTGGGTCGGGTGGACGTGGAGCAGGCCGGAGCCTGTTCAGCGGAAGGGGCGGATGGGTTGGTAGGGAATAGGAGGTCACAGATGTAGGGTGGGATGAGGCCGTGGAGGGCTTTGAATGTGAGGACCGAGATCTTGATTTAAATCCTCTGGATGATGGGAAGCCAATGGAGTCGGGTGAGGATGGGGGACATGGGGTCATGAAGCTTGGAGCGGTAGAGGACACGGGCTGCAGAGTTCTGGATTATTTGCAACCTGTGGAGGGAGGAATTGGGAAAGCCGACAAGCAGGGCGTTTGATACTAAGTTGTTCTTAGTATCATGCTGGTATTGCTTTGAGGTTACATTTTCTTGCTAAGGTTTTACACCTTGTTAATGGATTCTCAGTTCAATATGTCAAACAATACTACTAATTATGAAATTTATTCAGCAAGATTATTTGGATAAAATGGAATTCCATTTTTCACTATTAACTTTCTATCATAAATAAAATTTAAAGTAGATTATGATGCCTTCTGCTGTTACTTATAATTCCTAGATATAACAGACATTGGCATTTCTCTTGCTTAGATACCCTATGCCTGTGCCAATTACATTATTCAATAGTGTGTTATATTGCATCAAAGAAAATGTTATGTGGTATCGGTTGCATGAATTGTCTGGCCAAAGCAAACACACAGGTGTCTAAATAGTAAACCCATCTGATCCAAAGCATGAAAAAGCGCCATTTGTTCCAGAGAACTGCATAATATGAAGGACAACAACATCAGGCTACTTTGTAAACAGAAGATCGCCTCTTACATCCAAAATGTTAATAGATGACCTGCCTTGGTGACAAAGGGACATAGAAATAACACAAACAAAGGTAGGTCATTTTGATGATCTGTGTAATTTACTTTACTAATATTCAATTTACCAAAGTCTTTTTTAAGAAGAAATTCTGCTTTGAGAGTGCATAAATTACCAGAAGTATTTTTATGGAAGTCACTCTCAGCAAGAGGCCTGTCCTCTCAGAGAACCCTGAGTTTATATAGGCTGGGGGAGGAGATCACTTTCACCATTGAGCAGACTTATTTGCTACCTATGAATTGCCTGTTTGAATTATTTTAATGTAACTCACTGTATACAGTTGGGGTCCTGTAGCTTCATAGTTAGAGAACCCACCTCCAGCGAGAGGAGCTGGGTTTGATTCCTGGACAGAGCCAAACATTAGGCAAGGTTCCTTACTTCCCTATACATGTCTCTGTTTACGTAGTGGGAACCTGGTTGTTAGTCGATTGGCGGATCGCTTTTCTTTGGGTAATAAATAAAAATAAATACATTTTTAAAATGTGGTCACGTAATCCACGACTGTTTGTGGGGCATTACTGTGCTGTCGTGATTAGCCCACAAAAGATATAGCTAATTCACTTTACAGTACATCCTGTGAAATGCTATGAAACGTCTAGAAGATGTGATAAAATGCTACGTCAAATCTAACGATTATTATTATATAAAATAATATAACCTGGGGGTTGTGCAACATTAACCTAGATACTGGGTAACATTAGAGGACTCCATTTTTTTTAGTGTGGGTAGATATGTTGTGTCCATTACAGTTCAATCTTATCTTTGTTTTACAGACATACCTACTGATGACAATGCTCTTTCCTGGTGAAACATTATTGAACGGATTTGTCATCGATTGGTAACTTGAGTGATCACACATTAAGGCTCTGTCAGTGTGGAGTTGGGATTCTAATCAGCTTTCTCTCTGAAACCAGAGTAGTCAACCACTAACTCTTATCAACAGTGAACGCAGAAGGATCATCCACAAAGATATTAAGGCTTGCTTTACAAATCACTCAGGACAAAAATATCTACCAATCAAGGCTGTTACATAAGAACCTGAAAACCCCTAGAAAAACACTGATAATTCTGAGCATGGCTATACATAACTGTGTTTTACATATCTACAGTAAACTCAACTCTGTCTAAAATTCTCACTACTGTTTAAGTCATCATACTGTCAGAATCCCGGCCGCATTTATTTATACATTTATACATGTGAATAATTCATCGCAGTGCCTTTTCCTGTGGGGTATATTTGCTGGTGTGTGTGTATATGTATATTGTATACAGTGTGTGTGATAGAGAGAGAGTGAGTGAATTTGGGCAAGAGTTGTGGGCCGTGTCCTCTACCGCTCCAAGCTTTGTGACTTTGTGACCCCATCCTCGTTCGACTCCACTAGCTCCCCATCATCCAGAGGATCCAATTCACGATCATGGTCCTCACATTCAAAGCCCTCCAAAGCCTCGCCCTACCTCTGCGACCTCCTAACCTCCTACCAACCTGCCCGCCCCCCTCCGCTACATGTCCCCCGACCTACCCGCCCCCCCATTGGCGGGCGAGCGAACATTCAGCCGTTCTGCCCCCAAACTCTAGAACTCCATCCCACAGTGCCTAGCCTCCTCATATCCCGCCTCAAGATCCTCCTCTTCAACGGTCCCATCGGTCACCCCCCCTTTTCCTCCACCCTCCCCGTCCCCGACCCCATCTGGCTAGTACAGTGCCTCATCCTATTGCCAAATTCATGCAAGTCCAGATCACTTGTAAAGGCCAAATTGCTCATTTCCAGATGGCCCAAGAGCTTTCAACACACATGGGAAGCAAACTCGATATAATTTACAGCTGCAGTATTGATGTGCAGCAAGTGTGAATAGAGCTATACTTTAAACCACTTCTGCCAGCTGGTGACTGGAAGGATTCCAACATTTTGGTTTCTTAACCCTCATTTATTCTGCATAGTTGGTGGCAAATCAACATGAAACATGCTGTACAAATTTATTCACATTTAATTAATACCATCACCCTTAAATTTTTGTTTTTTAAAAAAATCTTTGTTCTGACATGCAGCAAAATGTCATTAGGGAAACAATACATTTGTTTATTTCTACTTCACAAATCTATCTAACATACTAATCTATTTTATCCAAACTTATAGATCAGAAATTAAATCGTTAAGAACATTTTTTTTAAAATCCAGAACATTAATACATGCATAGATCACAAATTCAACAGAATGAGGATTTGTTGTTTGATTCCACAGATAGTGACCTACTTTTTCCATTTAAACTTTGAATGGCTACATCCCTTTGAGGTTAATTTTTGATGTCTGTTGTGCATTGGGGTGTGCAGAATTCTTGTAAGTTGTTCAAGAAGCACATCCACTCATCCACTCTGGAGATGTGAGAAAGATGGTCAGATTTTTCTTTTGATGATTTAGAATGAAATGCATGCAAGTAAAATGAATTAGCGAGGTTAAGTAATTGTTTTTTGCAGTTTATTTGGAGAATATGTAATGGCGTATTTTCAAAGTGCATAAAATGTATTTTTTGTCAGTATAAAAAATAACGGTTACGGAATGAGGTTTCAATACAATATGTATTGGGTCAAAATACCACCCTGAGCTCCAATGCAGAATAAACTCTTTTTACTAATGACTTGAATTCCAGGTGTATTCTTGTCCAACAGAGAGAACTGCAACTCTAAATTCTGTCCCTTTCACATATTTAGAAACATAACATGGAAAGGGAATAGGCTTTGGCTGCTCAAGCATGCTTCCTTTATAATCCTTGTACTGTACAGTTGTTGTGTAAGGCATTCTACTCAACAATTCAGTCTGCTGTACAAACGTTCCGCAAGGTACCTCTGATCCCTTAATGCTTCATCAAGAAAAGTTCCACAATGTGTATGTGATCCTGCATATTCAAAACAACAGTTTGCATTGATGTAGTGCCCTTCATACTGGATGATTTCTTGGAACGATAAAACTGTGTTTATTTGTACAAATGAAAAATTGATATGTAACACACATTTTGTCTTCCAATTGATGGATAACTACGAAGTAGTCAGGATGGACCACTTCATAGCTTTGGATCTATTGACATATTGTATGTGTTTGGTTGGGCGGGGGGTGTTAATCGAGGCAGCTGGTGGGCGCATGCACGTTATTCAGAGTTGAATACCTGAGGTCTAAGATCATTTACTTCATGGAAAGCTGGGATTCAGTCACTGGCCATCCCTAAGTGGAAGAAAACCAACCTTACAGCTGAATTTGGTATGTTTCAGTGTTTCTTCGTCTGCATGGATATTTTTATTATCTTTTTGGTCGGCTGGATATCTGACATCTGTGAAAACCCATCACCATGATGAAGAATATCCAAACTAAGCTGAGAATTCCATACATCCTGCCTACACGCGGAGGAGATTCCAGAGATGATTATTGGAATGCACACTCTCTCCCTGTAGGAATGCATCTTTCTTATGTAATTCTTGAAAGTATTAGGTGTAGGTCAGAAGGAGCCAATGCTTGAAGACCTCAGAGTGTGCCCTGGGGTATTGCTGGAGATTAACCAGCTAAATCTGCATATCTTGTAATTGAGAGCACTGTCTGACAAGTTTTCCTGCTGGTTGTCCAGCTAGGACCACCTTCCCTGTCAATGCTTTCACTTTCAGAGTTAACAGGAGCTGAGTGGGAAGTGACTGCTCTGCCTTCCAAGTCTTGTCGAACTCTCATCTGCAGTGTCATAGATCTCTGCCAACCCACCTGGTTCAGAAACTGGGCTAACTAGACTGCCACAGAAGACTGGCTCGATTCTAACATTCTGTTGCCGAACATATGACCTAGGAGCCAGTTCAGCTCCAGGGAGACCACCCACACTACCCAGGGGGATAATCAGTAGTTATTTTCATTATGTGCCCTGGAATATTCCTAGGACAAATAAAATGGTGTGCAATGTGATTATCCAGTTTTTATAATAATCCTTGCTTTTGATATTGTGTCTTATCACGTCTTTGAGAAGCCTTGAGAAGTCTTTGAGAAGCCCTTCACAGAATATACTGCTTTTGTTATGGTGTGGCAAATGTTTTCGTCTGATATTTTCTAGGTTGTAATTCTTGCATTGAATTCCATAAGGGGATTCTGCACAAAACCTTCTTGAATCTTATGCTGTAATTGCTCATTGACTTGTAGTGTCTGTGCATGTCATTCTAATGTAATTACCTGCCGCTCTGTTATCCAGGTCAATTATGTTTCTAGTCTTATAAATGTCAACTGAGTGGATAATTTCAAGAGCTGAAGGCTGAAGTACATTGTGAAGTGCAATAAGGTCAAGTTATGGAATGAAGGCAGCCTTTTGACTTATTAAAAATGCCACTTAAAATAAATTATAAATGAGAGTTTTTATAATATGCTCATTATTTCAATAAATATGAGACATCTATGGGAATCAATAAAATCTTTAGTGTAATTTGGTATTGTGTTGAGTCAGGTTTGTTGAACACAATGATACTGCATTTTCATTGTAAAGAAAAATTGTAGATAATATGAGTGAGTTTTTTCCTTTACTAACACCCATCAAATTAGTTTGTTCTGTCAACTTTACCTTCTTGCAACTGAGGTGTTACCATCACTACCACCTGTTCATATCTTCATTGGTTCCTTGCCATCTCCCACAAATCAGGCGAGGATTCAGTGCCTGTGTCACTTGACTGTGAATTGACTTGTTCAGAAGAGTTTTAACACAAGGGGTTAATGAAATACATGCATGGATTGGAAAAACATACCCCAAGCCTGAAATTTCATTTAATCTTATATTTATATTCTGAACAAATTGTGAGTACATTTTTGCCTTGTTCTGCTGATTTGCTCTGACTGTTGATTGCCATGTGTGTAAAACACTAGTTTTTCCTAAAGGCATCCTTCATAACTGTGCACCTGAGACCTGTATCCTCTGTATTTAGGAAACCAGTTTTCTATGTTACTGAGAACTCAGTACTGAATTATGTCAATTATGAATATAGCCTCAAGTGTCATTTACCATCTGGTAGAACCAATGTAATATCACCTTTCACTAACATTTGAGGAAGGCATTTAGTGAAAAGTGAATAATAACACTTACCTTAGATATAATGCACCTTACGGCCTCAATGAGATGTCTCAAACAGTTTCACAGGATATACTGTAAAGTGATGTGTTTTTATGTATTTTGGGAGCAAATGCTCGCCCCAAGCGTCGCTGAAACTCTGGTCCATGCCTGTCACCTCTCGGCTGGACTATTCCAATGCCATCCTCGCCAGTTTTCCCTCCACCACAATCCATAAAATCCAACTCATTCAAAACTCTGCTGCCCGCATTCTCACCCACACCAAACTTCGCTCCCCCATTACCCTGGTCTTTGCCAGACTTCATTGGCTCCCTGTCCTGGAGAAGATCGATTTCAAGATCCTCACCCTTGTTTTCAAATCCCTCCACTCCTCTGCAGCCTTCTACCTCTCCGACCTCCTCTTTCCTCAAACCAGCGCCCGTTGCCTTCGCTCCACCGGGTCTGGCCTCCTCCTTGTCCCCCGAATCCTCCGATCCACCATTGGCGGCTGTGCCTTCAGCCATTATGCACTGAGGCTCTGGAACTCCCTTCCTCAATCCCTTCGCCTCTCCCCCCTCTCTTCCCAGGTTCAACTCTCAGCTAAAGACCTTTCTCTTCGACTGTGCCTTTGGTCATCTTTCTCTCACTGCTCCTGAAGCAGGCCCAGGATCCGTTATTGTGAAGCACTCTGAGATGCCTTCCGGCATGGAGGTCACTATATAAATTGAAGTTGTTGTTGAATAATGTGGAATATATGGGTAGATATAATGCAGAGTTTGGCTTTGTGGAAGATAGTAGAACTTCTTACTTTTCTTTAGAAGTTAATTAATGGAGTGGGGTGGATTGAGTCCTTGACCCAACAAATTGTATATGAATCAATGCATTCATAGGCTAGGTGCCTTTTCTCCTGGTCAACGTGTTTGACATTGTATTATGTTGTTTCTAAGCAGCTTGGATGCCAGATGAAGGACCAAGATCAACAGATGCCTCAGGTGGGATACTGTGTAGAGGCTTGGTGAAGAGATGAGAATCCCAACTTAGGAACTGAGCAGATTAGTGTTAGAGGATAGTGGTAGAAATGTAACTAAGAGAGTGACTGCAGGCACTCTTATGTAAATACTGTATTGGTCTATCACATAGAAGAACATTGCATTTACAATGGCAATAGCAATAGATAGCAAAGACAGATACAGACTCAACCCTTGACATAAAGAGAAAGGAAGAGGTAGCAAAGTAGGAAAGGACTCTACTTATGTCCAGGAGACCAATGACACATGAGATTAATATCCATCCAATGCTTCTATTTCCCCCCATTGCCCCCAATATTGCTTTCCAATATTATATTGATTATCCACTTTAGGTGTTACTGCAAACCTAGGATATAAAGCAATCCTCAAAGGTGAACCCTGAAAATCTTTTTCTTTGAAAAAGCTGTGCTATCCAACCAGTAATACAAATGCAAAGCTTAATACTCAATGGACTTAATATTTATTATCTCACTGTAAAATTTACATTTAATAAATTACGTTTAAATCAGACAAAATGGAGGAAAGATACTTTTGTTTTGGGGCAATATTACTCCACAAAGGTTATATACTTCTGGGAATTTATGCCGCTTACTGCATAGCAACATGGAATGGCCAGCAGTTTGCAGAAACCCGTTGTTACATGTGAAGAGATCGTGTCTGACTGATTTCTGTGCATTTCTTGTCTCCTCCAGGGATTTGGCAATCTCTGCAACTCCAGAGTGGGCTGTAAACAATCCAGGAACACTCAGGCCAGTAGTTTTGAGTGCTAAGGGTATGGCTTATAAAAGCTTTTATAGAGTTGCTGAAGCAATCCTGTATTTTAATCAAGGAATCCTACATTCATGTGTTCTAACATTAGCAACTACAGTAAATTCTGAAATAGCATCATTTTATTCTCCTGATTAGCAAATGTTTCTTGAAATAGATTAGCAAAGCCCATGATTTTTTAATAAAGTAATCCTCATGCTTTGCATGTTCATCAAATGACGACAAGAAAGTTAAAGAGTTCATGGAATTAATAACAGACTACCATAAGGCTCTTCAGTCTTGAGCGAAAACGAGTCAGATGGGATCGCATAGCGATGAACAAAATGTTAAATGGGATTGAAAAAGTAAACTCACATCCTAAAGCATCCTATTAAGACAGTAGATAAACAGGACGTAGGTTTGGAATTGTAAAGGGCAGTTTCAGGACTGGGATTTTAATATAGGCAAATGCAAAATAATGCGAATTGGAACCAGAAAATTCAGTAAATACAGTATGCTTGCATTTCAAAATATCAAGAAATTCTTTCCAATGTTAGATTCAGATATTGGTTGATTTGTCTCAGAGCTAGTAAATTTAATTTAGTCTATTTACAATAGTGAACACTAGGAGTTGAAGGGCATATATAGAATAATCTATATTAAGAGTAAAAGGTTGGTCAAGGATAGGGTAGGGCCAATTAGGGACCTAGGAGGAAATCTCATTGTGGAGGCAGAGGGCATGGCTGATGTACTGAATGAGTACTTCGCCTCTGTCTTCACAAAAGAAAAGGATACAGCCAATGCCATGGTATTAGAGGAGAGGGTAGGAGAAATGGATAGAATAATTATAACCAGAGAGGAAGTTCTAAAAAGGTTGACCTTGCTCAAGGTGGATAAGTCACCTGGTCCGGATGGGATGCACCCTAGGTTACTAAGTGAGGCACGGGAGCAAATAGCAGGGACTCTGGCCACGATCTTTCAATCTTCCTTGGACACAGGGGTCGTGCCAGAGGACTGGAGGATAGCTAATGTTACTCCCTTGTATAAAAAGGGGCAGAAGGACAAGCCTGGTAACTACAGACCAGTCAGTCTAACGTCGGTAGTGGGCAAACTTCTAGAGTCCATAATCAGGGACAAGGTAGATCTTCACTTAGAAAGATATAGGCTAATAAAGGACAATCAACATGGATTTGTTAAAGGCAAATCTTGCCTTACAAATCTGATAGAATTTTTTGATGAGGTAATGGAATGGGTGGATAATGGTAGCGCAGTTGATGTAGTTTACATGGACTTTCAAAAGGCATTTGACAAAGTGCCACATGAGAGACTTATTATGAAATTAAAGGCCCATGGCGTAAAAGGGACAGTGGCTGCGTGGATCCACAACTGGCTGCGAGACAGAAAGCAGAGAGTTGTAGTGAGCGGCTGTTTTTCAGATTGGAGGGAAGTGAGCAGTGGTGTGCCACAGGGATCGGTTTTGGGACCATTGCTGTTTGTAATCTACATCAATGATCTGGACTTGGGTGTACGGAGTACAGTTTCCAAGTTTGCAGATGACACTAAGTTAGGGAGAATAGTAAATAGTGAGGAGGATAGTAGCCATCTGCAAGAGGATATAGACAAATTGTTAAAGTGGGCAGACACATGGCAGATGAAGTTTAATGCAGAGAAGTGTGAGGTGATGCATTTTGGGAGAAGAAATGAAGGTAGGCAATATAGGCTAGATAGTACAATTTTAAATGGTGTGAAGGAACAGAGAGACCTGGGGATTTGTGTTAGTGACTCGTTGAAGGTGGCAGGACAGGTAGACAAGGCTGTTAAGAAGGCATATGGGATACTAGGCTTCATAAATAGAGGTATAGAGTACAAAAGTCAGGAAGTGCTGACTAACCTCTATAAGACTTTGGTGAGGCCTCAGCTGGAATACTGTGTTCAATTCTGGTCACCACACTACAGAAAGGATGTGAAGGCATTGGAAAGGGTACAACAAAGATTTACTAGGATGGTGCCAGGATTGAGGGACTTCAGCTATGAGGAGAGGCTAGATAGGCTAGGGTTATTCTCTCTGGAGCAGAGAAGATTGAGGGGAGACCTAATAGACGTTTATAAGATCATGAGGGGTTTCGACAGGGCAAATAGAGAAAAACTATTTCCACTCGTGGGTGAATCTGTGACTCGTGGTCACAGATTTAAAATAGTTTCAAGGCGAAGTAGAGGGGAGCTGAGGAGAAATTTTTTCACTCAGCGAGTTGTTGGAATCTGGAATGCATTGCCTGAAAAGGTGGTGGAGGCTGATTCGATAACAACTTTTAAAAGGGAATTAGATCTTTATTTAGGGAGAACAGGTCTATTAGGCTATGGGGAGCGGGCAGGGCAGTGGGATTGAATCGCTCTTTTCAAAGAGCCGGCACAGACTAGATGGGCCGAATGGCCTCCTTTTGTGCCGTAAAATTCTATGAATCTATGAATAATAAGATTTGAGTCCTACAGAAAATTAAACCAGCCACTGAAGTGAAATTTCAACACATTACAATTTTGTGTCTCAAGGAACTGCTTTGAACTTGTACCAGGTTGGCTGGGCTGTCATCAGCTGTGCTCTGGAGGCCTGCAGACCCATCTGGCCTGTGAACTGGACACAGAGCATGGGTTTAATTCTGACTTTCTGTTGTCAAACATATCTCCTTGGAGTTAATTCTGCTCCAAGGAAATCCCACTGACAACATTTTCTTCAATCACAATAGCTTAAAAAAGCACCTCTCATCAATATTACATTTGTATAGCACCTTTTACATCAGGAGGATGTCTCAAAGCATTTGTTTGCAGCATAATGGAGATGCACATTATTGCTTTTTGGCATACAAGTGAAGCATTTTAATTGTAGGATCGCAAAGATGCGTTTTACAAACCTAATTCTCCAGGATTTGGATGAGACATTTTTTCATAATATTATAAGTGCTGGAATAGGAATAATGCAGATTACTTTACAGAATATTTTTTGAAGCGCTTTGAGATGTCTAGAATACATGAAATGCCCTATATCAAATGCAAGTACAGTATTATAGTTATATAGGGTGGTACAGCACAAAAACAGGTCCACACAAGCCCCCATTCCTCTTATTCCCTTCACCTGTGCACCTCTTTCCCCTTCTTTCTCGTGCATGTTAATTATTAAGCCATAGATATGCAGTTACAAATTTGATGGACACAAATTTAACAAAGATGCTTTTTAATAAAGATTTTATCTTGCCTCAGTTGGTAGCACTTTTGCCTCTGAAGGTTGTGGGTTCAAGCCCCGCATCCGCTGTTTGAGTTGTGATTCTCCAGTACAATCCTGGCGAAGTGTGCTGCATTCCTGCAGATGCCATTCTGCAGACGAGATATTAAACCAAGGTCCTATCTGTCTAAGTGGATGATAAAGATCACATGGCGATGTTCAAAAAAATAAGTGAGTTTCTGTCAATATCACGGCTAACAACCCTCAGATAAAATTTTCATTCATATCATGGCTATTTAAGGGACATTGCTGCCTCAAATTTGCCAGCAAATAAACAGGCCCTACACCTACAGTGAATTCAGTGAAGCGCTTTAAGACATTGAGGTGATAGGCATCTCATTGAATGTAAGAATTATTAGTAGGAGACTAAGGAAAAATAACGATGTCTAGTCACATTCTTATTCTTCACAAGTCCCAGTGAATGCTGTTGAGGTTGTTATTGTCTGAAAAAAAGTTAGATCTAATAGATCAAAGGGAGTAAACCACATGTCTGGAATAGATAGGGGTAAGTAACATCAGGAATTACTGTGAACGCTCAGCAGGTCAGGAGCATCCATAACGTCAGACGTTTCTGGTCCATGACGTCAGTATGTCATAGACACGCAAGGTTGACCCACTTTCCTTTCTTCACACATGCGGCCTGACCTGCTGACTGTTCCCAGTGGTTTCTGTTTTTGTTTCAGACTTCCAGCATCTGCAGTATTTTGCGTTTTGTTCGGGAATTACTATAATCCACTTGTGTAAAAAGTGGATTCCTTGCTAGGAGACAACTTATTACAAAAAAAACATTGTATTAACTTCAGGATGAAATTCATGTCCTTCAGAGATTATAGTTAAAGAATACCTTTTGATTCCCTGAATGTGGTAGATATATGGACCATGCCAAGCGAGAACATCATATTCGCAAAACAACAACAAATTATATTTGTATAGTGCCTTTCAAGTAGAAAGGCTTCTTATTTCATAGATCTCTAGAGAATCAGCCTCTTAATAAATTAAGATCTCTATTATTTTTAGTTTTGGCCTTTAATATAGTCGAATCTAACAGTTACCACAAGAGC
The DNA here is from genome assembly GCA_035084275.1 of Hydrolagus colliei. Classification (NCBI taxonomy): domain Eukaryota; kingdom Metazoa; phylum Chordata; class Chondrichthyes; order Chimaeriformes; family Chimaeridae; genus Hydrolagus; species Hydrolagus colliei. Next base: position 11,354,613 of record CM068744.1, on the reverse strand, counting down.
TCAGGTGAAGGAGATCTACATTTAATTACTAAATCTGTTGGAATTGATGCCTGATTTGGAGCTAGAATTAAAACTAACATAAACAAGAAGCACACGATGATGATAAATTAATACTACCTGGTGGGAGGTGGGAAGGTGCAGTAATTAGTATGAATTCCACAATGTCTCTTGGGTCTCTCACTGTCCACATAATTTGTGACCCAACTAATAGGACAACAGTTCTTCTAATATTATACACTAGTGATAATGTGATATGAAAATGGTAAGTAATAGAGGGAGCATAAATAACATGCAAGAAAATCTGAAACATTTAAGCCCATAGGACAAGGAGTGAAAATGTTTTTTAATGTGGACACGTTGGATAGTGCATATTAGAATAAGAAACAAAATATTTTAAAATGGAAGGTGCTTACGAGACGGTGATTATTGATGTGTTTATTGTGTCATTGATTATTGATCGGTCACTGAAGGTTTCTGATTACTGTTTAGCTACAGTTAACAAAGTTAAGTTGAACCTTGAGGACATTTGAGTCAAAGGAAGTTATTCTTGCTTCATATAGATAATTGATCAAATATTGTGTGCTGTGTTGGGCAACATTCATCTCATTTATGCCCAAATCCCTCTTCATCCCTATCACTCTTCAAATAAAATGTACAACAACTACAACAAAATTACATTTATAGAGAGTCTTTCACATTGGGAGGATGTCCCAAGGTGCTGAACAGTGTGGTTGACCTGAGCAATGGTTAGGGGCTGGGTAAGGGGGAGAGGAGGGAGAGAATTGGGAGGGCAGCAGATTGAAAACGAGGGTCTTGAGACCGGCCTTGAAGGAGGCAAGAGAGAAAGCAAGGCAAAGGGACTGTGGGATGGAGTTCCAGAGTGTGGGGCAGAGAGGCTGAAAGTCTGTCCACCGATGGTAGGGGAGGTCAGACGGGGGACATGGAGCAGACCGGAGCTTGCTGAATGTAGGGGGTTGGCAGATTCATTAGGGTCTGGGAATATAAATAGTTTGCGTGCAAATATACAAAACGTACAGTGAAATGCTTTGAGACGCTTTTCCAATGTGAAAGACGTTACATCAAATGCAGGATATTTATTATTTTATTCGTATTAGAGAGGGTTCAGAGAAGAACCATAGGATGATTTTAGGCTCTCATTTATATGAAGAGATTTGCAGAACTAATCTTGTTTTTCTTGGAGACAAAGAGAATTAGGGAAATGTGATCCAATTTTGGCATAGATGAGATAGATGTAAACAGATTTCTGATATTGGAGCCATTCAAAATGAAATTGGATCTTTGAATAATTTGGTCAATGAAGGGATGAAATTTGGAAGACTAATAATAACATTTGTGGAGCGCTTTTCATATCAGGAGGACGTAAGGAGTTTTGCTTGAATTTTGCTGCACCTCCCTTTTATAGTTATGATTCTTAGTGCTGACAGTTTGTTAGATTTTACATTCTGTTATGTCTGTTTGTTTTCTCAAATATATCTGAGTAAAAAACTAAAGAATGAAAATACTTTAAAGCTTATGTCTGGGAAAATGATTAATTTTTGTTAGATAAACAGTAATTCGTCAGGCAAAGCCCATGATGGATAGAAGCTTATTTGATGAAGCATTTATTAAAAATGAGGTAAAGTACAGTTTTAAAACCTTGCTGAGTCTGAAATGAAATAGAGACACATTTCAGTAAGTTTCTTGTCAGAATATTTTTGCAGGTGGGAAATTAGATTTGTATCTCTTGGAAGAATATTCTGATCATTAAATGTTTATTGCTACGTGGAATGTCACAGAGCAGAACGACTTCAACGTCCTCACTCTAGTATTCAAATCCATCCATTCCTTGGCACCCCCTACCCCTCTAAGCTCTCTCTTCACAGGAGTATCCGCTGCCTCCACTCTACTGGGTCCAGCCTCCTCCTTGCCCCCTGAATCCATCGCTCCACCATCGGTGGACGTGCTTTCAGCCACTACACCCCGAAACTTTGGAAGTCCCTCCCTCAACTTCTTCATCGCACCCCTTCCTTTCTCATCTTTAGGTCGCGCATGAAGACCTTTCTCTTTGACCACTCCTATGGTCACTTTCCCCACTCCCTGGCTAGGTCTCGGGCTCTGCCATTGTGAAGCGCTCCAAGATGCCCCCCTGGTGTGGAGGATGCTATATAAATGCAAGTTTTAGTCGTTAATGTGCACTTCACACTTCTAAATTGACCTATGTTATTTCAAAGAGAAACAGATCCCATTTCATTTCTTCCTGTAACTATTGATTGTTTCCTTTATTTTGCTAAAATTGGGCATGATGTCAATCCGCAAACTGCATTAAGAGACACAGTATCTACAGTTTCCTCAACCCACACTCAGCTACATTTCAATTTGCTCATCCTACAGAGACTCTGAAGTCAAGATTCCAGGCAGAGGGCATTTTGACTGGAGACAACAAACCTTTTAAGCCACATCTAACCTTCATCAAACTATCAAAGGCACCTAAACTACGTCAGCAGGTAAGATTACATTTCTAATCAAATGTATAAAAAGGGGTGGATGTTGCCACAAGATAAGCCAAGGCTCGGAGCACCTCATGCTTTTGTTGGTCAGAGGATTTTATGTGCACAGGATAAGAAATTTGGGTGTCTGATTGCCTAAGCACTGCAGTGATTATTATTTTTAAAAATGGTCACATAAGAAGGTAAGTCATTTTGTTAGTGTTTGTTTTTACAAGCGTATATTAAGGGAGAATGCATTTACAGAGACAAAAATGGAACGCATATTGAACTGTGCTTGCAGGATCAGGAGAGGAGAGAAATCATGCAGTTTTAGTTGACAGGTCACTAAATATTGGAACACTATTCTGCATGTTAAAGCATATTGGACTATATAAGTACTATTATAACATCAGCCCAAAGACATTATCTTTCAAAATATATGTGGTCTTGGGGGACTATATTTGGAATGCAGCAAGCAGGGTTTTTTAAAGGATACAGTATTTAGTTTTTTGAAACAGTTGAAAGCTACAAGATTAACAGATTGAGCTATGAGAAAACATTGTCTGCTCTTGACTTTTCTCTTGAACAGAGCAGATTTGATAAACGTATTTAAGATTATGAAGGATTTGAAAATTTGAATCAGAAAGTTTTTCTGTTATGTCTAAATTTCCAGAACTAGATATATAGGGTAAAGAATAACAACAACAACAACAACTTTCTGTTATATAGTGTACACATAGGATACCATCTTGAAATGCTTCACAGTGGGCAGATGACAAGCAAGCGAGAAAGGAGGAGCACAGCATAAGGAAATACAGTAAAAGATCGTTCATCCGTGACCCGATCATTGGAGCAGAGAAGGTTACGCGGGGACCTGATAGAGGTCTTCAAGATTATGAAAGGTTTCGACAGGCTAGATAGGGAAAAGCTGTTTCCACTGGTAGGTGTGTCTGTGACCCGTGGTCACAGTCTTAAGATATCTACCAAAAGAAGCAGAGAGGAGGTTAGAAGAATTTTTTTTACTCAGCGAGTTGTTCGAATTTGGAATGATCTGCCTGAAAGGGTAGTGAGGTCTGATCCGATAGCAGCTTTTAAGAGAGAATTAGATAAGTATCTGGGGAAGACGGGTTTGCAGGGTTATGGGGAGAAAGCTGGTGATTGGGGTTAACAAAAGTGACTTGCTCGGTCAAAGAGCCGGCACAGACTCGATGGGCCGAATGGCCTCCTTCTGTGCCGTAACATTCTATGATTTACAGAAGGAATCTGGTTAATCAATTTTTTAGAAATGTGTGTATACTTGTACACCTCAACTGTTTGAATTGGTCAACAGCTTTGTCCTCTCTACTCCAATCTTGTATAAGAAGTCCTGTAGCTCAGTGGTTAGAGCACTCACCTTGCAAGTGAGAGACCTGGGTTCAATTCCAGACAGGGCGAAACCTTGGACAAGTTTCCTTACTCCACAAACCTGAGACGTCTAGAAGACATGAAAAGTGCTATATCAAATGCAAGGATTATTATTATTATTATTATCATTATTATTATTAAGGTGACTACTAACTGGGTTTGGATTTGTGGCTGCTTACGTACCTTACACAATTTGTCATATTTGATGTCCGAGACGATGAATATCAGTCAGCTGATGTCCTGAAGCCTTCATTGCCACATTTACTTACAGATACAGTGATACACTTGACAATAATTACCTGTGAAATGCTTTGAGACATTTTTATGTGATTAAGGACTATAAAATAGAGCCCTGCCAATACTCATATTAATGTTAATTCATCCTCAAAACAGTTCACCTGCTGCTAATGCGTATTGTTTAAAATGCATTATTCTAGAGGTTTTATACAAATAAAAATTGACAAGCCAGGAATGTGGAAATAAATATGTTGTCACTGCTTCTGTGTGAAGTATCTTTATCACAGTACAAATTTACGATCTACTAGAGAATCTTCAGTTAACCTTTATTACTTCTCATGTCCTCAGTTTTGTCAAATTTCAATATTACATCTAAGTGCATAAACCCTGAAAATGAAATGCTGGGCAGAAAATATAGGGAATTCTCATTATAATGCAAGTGGCTGGGTCAAATGCCTCACTGACCAAATCATAACAGATGCAGAAACATGACTGACTTCTAGGTCATTCAGTTCCCGTGAAGATCGCTTCCTGCATATTACACATTACTTCCTTCTCAAAGTGACATTAGTGGTGCTGCTTGCTTATACTGTCCATGTTGTTTGGCACTATTACAATACGGTTACTTCTAAAGCCAGGATTAGACACACAGTAAGTAACGTCCAGTTAAAGAACAAGTCAATTGTAAGTGATGCAGCACTACACTAAAGGACATTATAATGGAGTTCCTCTATGTTTTGTGTGTTCTACTGTGTCATCATTTTGGGATTTTGGTATCTAAAGGAGCATTATACAGGAGCTCACTCCCATTTGATTTTAGCATAAGAGAAGGGCACCGTTTAAACAAAAACAAGAAATGTGTATGTATTGCTCATCCTATTGCTTGGTCTACTGCCTACATAATAATAGTTGAACAGCATGAGTTACAAATTAGTTTGCATTTTGTAGGATCACTACATCACAATCCAAAGGTAATGTTCTCCTCTTAATTCAGTAGTTGATATTGAGATATACTGTAGAATTAAAATCTATAGCCTCATGAATTGAACATCTTAAAATGGTTAAGTGTATTTAGAAGGATATTTTTGAAGAAAAATTCAACGTAGAGTTAAAATTTATATTTTATTTTTTTCCCACACACTTATGTATTTTGGAGGCTAAAATATGTAAGTTAAATAATAATAATCATTATCATGTTAGAAATAAGTGAGTGAAGATACTTTTGGTTTCAAAATGGTTCCATTTCACACTAAGGAAATGCAGAAAGCTTGTCAAAGTGTCTCCAGATGATTTATTTATACATTTTATAAGCAGCAGTGTATAATTTATCCATCCGTTTAACAATTTGTCAAAAAAAATTACAATATTCTGCAATCTGATTCAAATACATTTTCTTCAATTAAAAAATCTTATTTTCTTTTCAATGTTAGAAGAGGAATAATTAGGTAAAATAAATAATTGAAAAAAATCTGAGCTTTAGATATGGTGAGCAAGGCAGAAGAGCCGAAAAACATGTCCTTGTAGTGATTCGACTGATTCTTGCCTTCCAGGACTGATAACAAGGTGAGATGGGTGAGCGAATGAGCCAGTAGATACTGTATGATAACAACGTAAGCTTGGACTGCTGATTCTGTGAAGGATCGATGGCTGAGCAAGTGACCCACTGTTGATAGAGCCACAGTATCCGATAACATAGTGAGTGTGGACACTGATTCTGAGCAGGATCAATGGATGAGCGATCGAGCAAGTTGTTCGAGCCATGATGTCCAGTAACAACATGAGCTTAGACCGATAAGAAACGGATGTGTAATCAGTTCACTGGAGGAGACATGTGTGACATTAGCCAATTCAGAAGGCAACAGTGTCCTTTTTCCAGTGGAAGAGCATTTATCAATTTGTCTCAGTTTTGCATTTTCCCAAGTGCAGAACATCAGAAAATGTAAAAATTCAGTTTTATGCATGAATAATAAACATTAATAATAATAATCCTTGTTTTATGAGGTGGCACTTTTCACGCCAGCAGAACATCTCAACACATTTCACAGTATTTACTGTAAGGTTGTACAGTACTTTGTTGGTGAATCATCAGCCAATTTGCACACAAAATGTCCATGCCTTTCTCACCTCTCGGCTGGACTATTCAAATGCCTCCTCGCCGATCTCCCCTCTGCTACCATTCATAAAATCTATCATAAAGAACTCCGCTGGCCACATTCTCACCAGTACCAAACTCCGCTCCCCCATTACCCCAGCCCTTGTCAGACTGCACTGCCTCCCTGTCCCGGAGAGGATCGATTTCAAGATCCTCACGCTCGAATTTAAATCCTCTCCACTCCTCTGCACACCCCTACCTCTCTGACCTCTCTCCTCACAATAGTACTAGTTGCCTTCGCTCCACCGGGTCTGGCCTCCTCCTTGTCCCCTGAATCCTACACTCCACCATCGGCGGCCATGCCTTCTGCCACTACACCCCGAGGCTCTGGAACTCACTTTGCCTCGCCCCCTCTCTTCCTACCTTCAGGTCTCAGCTAAAGACCTTTCTTTTCGACCACACTTTCGGTCGCCTTCTTCCCCCTTCCCCCATTTCGGCCCCAGGATCCGTTATTGGGAACCGCTCTGAGATGCTGTTCGGTGTTGAGGGCGCTATATAAATCCAAGTTGTTGTTGTAAAGTAATAATTTAGGTTTATACATCTGAAATAATTTGTAGTTTTGCACTCTTCTCATCAATTCCTGTCAACATATTTTATTTTGGCCACTTTAGGGATGTGATGTATAGTAATTTGTAATCAATGTACAGTACTGAATGACCTGGAGTATTCATGGATAATATGTAGCATAGGAGTCTTATAGTGTTTTGTGGAATCCTGTAGTGTATTGGTTAGAGCACTTGCTTCGCAAGCGAGAGGACCTGGGTTCATTTCTCGGACAGGCAAAACGTTAGGCAAGTTTCCTTACTCCACATGCCTCTGGTCAAAATTTGGTCACTCAATCCACAACTGTTTGTGGGACACTGCTGTGTGCAATTAGCTATCACGTTTCTCTCACAAAATATACGTCAATTCATTTTACAATATATTATGTGAAGCGCTTTGAGACGTCTCTAAAACGTGGTAAGATGCCATATTATTCTGATTATTATTACTCAGGGTTCTGGAGTATTTGGAAGATCTTTGCATATTTTTTACTGTTACGTATCACTTAGCCATTGAATTGTGCTTCCAAAACTTTAATGGATTATTTACATTTACTATTTTAATAGTAAATTATTTATAAACCCCTGATCTGTAAATGTTACAGAGAAGATAGTTACAGTACTTCAGAAAATGCATAGCCTTGATTTTAAATTAGCAGCCTTTTTAATACATTTTTAATCATCTAGCAATTATTTATGTTTTAAAAATTCTTTGTAATGTCCTCTATAAGTGTCCTATTTGGGGGCAAGATTTTCTGCCACAAAATTGATTTGGTTCTACTGGATTCTATGTACATACTTCTCTATTCAGCTGATGTGGTGGAAATTTGTTATGTCAAAATTGGCCCTTTATAAAACTTAAACATTTTTACAGTAAAATCCTGTGATTTGTTGAATTAAATTTAAATTAAATGTAATTTTAAATTTAAACATAATTGAAATTTAAGATTTATTTATTTTATTGAAAAGGCAGCAGCCACTTTACACACAACAGTGTCCCACAAATGGGTCTACTTTTTAATTCCATTTAATTCCATTTAAAATGTTATAGACCTCTATGAGGTCCACTCCTCTCAAAACTGAAGAGCCCTAGTTTGTCCAGCCAATGCTCAAGGCTCATCCCTTTAACCCTGGGGATCAATCTTGTTGCTCTCCTTTGTACTGCCTCTAGGGCCTGGACAGCCCATGTCACAGTAACGAGAACTTTATGCAATTCTCAATGTCCAATTTTACTAGACCACTTACAGCCTGAAAATGATGTTATGGGATCTGATCTCGACTGATTTAGCAATATATCTCAGCATCCTGTTTGCCTTGTACAGTATATTGCAGCCTCACACACTGCTTTTGAAAGAGTGAGGGTTGAGTCAACTAACATCCCTAAATCTCTTTCAGGAGCCCCCTAGACAAATTTCAGGTTGCTTTCTCTTCCCTTCTGCAACTCCTCATTGGTGGCCACTCTGCCACTGTACTGAATCTAGAAATGGTTTTAGGTGAAGTAGAGTATCACCTGAAAATATTTGGTCCTGATATTTCAACCCTTTGGTGATTTGAGCATGCAACAGCACACCCTACCACTGTACGGCGCTGCACTGTGCATTAATTTACACTGTGTTCAATGAGACTGCCCATTTACAGCAGACTTTTTATTGATACTCCGTGGCAACTGCACCCTGGCAGAGATAGACAAATGTTAACACTGGCACAGGGTGAGGGCATTTACTACTAATTTCACTTTAAGTAAAGCTCACATCATTTCAAATGTCGCTTGAATACAACCATAGTGGCGTGAGATCTGTGGAAATCTTCATTTGACTTGTTTTATTGTGTTATTTTTTAATCTGTATGAGATATATCACTAGCTCAGCTTGTGAGATTGTTATTGTTAATCATGATAAAGTAGTTATTGGTGAAGTAGCAGAAACCTGATTTAATGATTTTGATTAACCTAAACATATTGTCACATTATAAATATTAGAATAGCATAAGATTTTTTGAAATGTTACAGATGATGTGTACACTTATGTATAAATTGATGTTGTTTGCATAAATTTCAGAATAAACTAGTACAGAGGGAATTAAGTGTGATCTGACAGTGGTTTGCCATCAAAGCATCTCTCATTTCCTGGCAGCAATTGGCTATTTTTGCTCTTGTTATTGGCATAAATTCCTGTGGATCAGCTATTTTGCACAAAGAGCCGTATGTTTACAGTATTGGACGGTTTACAGACTTGAATTCTCCATTTCAAACCTAGCTATATTTTACAATTTAAAACACTGCTCACATTAGATTTTAAAACCTGCCTAAGTTTCAAAGAATCTTCCTCCATCACGAATCCCACAGAATACAGTACTTGCAGATTTGTTCTGGCTTTTGTTTTCTCTGTGCAGGTTAGATTATTCACTGCTGTTCTGTTCATCTAAATATAGTGAATTTGTTGTTGTGGATTCATTGTTATTCTGCTCTGTGCAATTTGTTTTGCAAATCTGCTGCTGTGTTTAAAATACACCATAACAAAAAATGTGAAGTGGAAATTATACTTTTTAAATTATTCTTTTTATGCTCCTAGAAACAATTTTTATTTTAAAAAATACAGCAGAGCAGAATACTTCACAATTATTCTACAAACTGAGCAGAATAATTTCCTGTATAGTATATACAAGGCTTAGCAACTGAAGACTCAAGAGAGGAATATTTGCACCGCACCAGAGAGTTTAATATTCTGGTCCTGATGGAAGCCTGGATTTTTATTTAAGTGACAATAACACCTCATGTTAGAATCAATGACGGTAAGACTGTAGGACTATGGCTCGCTTTGTCCGATGCAAAGAAGAGCAAATACAGCGGTTATGCTTTTCATTCAATCAACAATCCAGAAGTACAGTGTATTTTATTGAGTACATTGCATCCTTTCCAGAACTCTCCAGAACCTTTCCAGCACTATGCTCCGCAAGCCTATCACCCCACTCCTTCCCCGCTGGTTCCACTGATTTCTCATGCTTCAGCAGATCGAATTCAAGATCCTTGTCCTCAGCTTCAGATCCCTCCATGGCTTGTCCCATTCTACATCTACAACCCCCTCAAACTACTCAAACTGTACCAACCAGGCTGCTCCTTTTTCTCAGTGGGCAATTATCCCGCTTCATGTCCCCCACCATCAGCAATCAGCCTTCCAGTCTATCTACCCACTTTGGAGCGCCATCCCAGAGTCCCTGTGACTTGCTTCCTCCCTCACCTCTTTGAAAGTCTGTCTCGAGACCCATGTCTTTGCTCTTTCGATCATCTTTCCCCACCCCACTCCCTTCAGGTTCCATTCCCAGCTCAGGGGACAAACCAGGACTGTTAAGTGCCTTGGGAGGTCCTCCCGATGTTAAAAAAAACATTAGTTGTATTGCTCATTTCTTTGGAATGTTTCCTCAGCAGACAAAGAATTCAAATGAATAGATTTAAAAAAGAATGGCCTAACAGACGTTAAATTGAAAGTCCATCTGCCTGTTCAGGTGAACATTACAAATCCCATGGCATTATTTGAAAAGAGCAGTAAGTTTCTCCCAGTGTCTTGGTCAACAGTTCTGTTTGTGGGATAATGTTACGCGCAAATTGGTTGTTTGCTTGGTTGTTCACTACCCACTGCTGTGGTTAAACTTACAAACACAATAAGTCTAAAGTATTTATTGTTTGAAATGTTAAATAACAAAATATGCAGAAGAAGTGTGAGCCGTTTTTACCTTTCCTGCCTACAGGGGATTAAGAAGGTTGATTCAAAGCTGTACAAGTCTTTTGAAGATCATTGGTTTGGAGACGAGATTGTTTGCCGCCTAGATCTTTGCTCCATGCTGAAGAAAAAACAACCCAATGGTTACTACCACTGTGAAACATCATTCGCTGTGGGTAAGTGCTCCTTAATTGACTGAATTAGCAGAGATGTCAAATCCTTCCCACCACATTTAGCTTTGGTTTAATAAAGCCTAACATTGCTGTTCTTGTTCTTTCAATGGGGGTAATTTACTCTAGAAAGTCCAGCATATTTTAAAACAAATGAACTGAATGGGGGCTGCTTTCAGCAGACATGTACAGAGAGAGAATAATCTATAATATCAGATGGGAACCGTTTGGTCTTCAGATCATTTGCAATATTTCATTTTAACTCGTATACATCAAATGCAAATAAACCTTGTACTGTAGATTTAGACGTGATTATTCTGAATTTACTCTCTGCACCCCTTTAAAATCTTAAATATCTCTATACAGTCCCCACTGAGACATTGTTTTTCAAGCCTGAAGAGCCCGAGCTATTTTTTCCCTGGGAATAATCTTTGTTGAACTCCACTGCACTGCCTATAAGAGTGCAGTATGTTGGGATGTCCTACACAGAGCCTTCTGATTCCTACTCTCAATAAGAGAATCAGACTGCTCTCTGTAGGAAGTCCAAACATTAAGTACAGTATTGTGCTAAAGTGAACTGAAGGTGGAGTGGCTCAGCAGCACACTACATGGGACCATTGTTGCTGTCTCTTAGTGCAAAGAGACGCAGCGGGTACCTTGTATACAGAAAGTGAACAGACATTGATGACAAATACTCGTGGATAGTCTGACAGAGGCGAGCAAGTTGACAGGACCTGTCACTTTTTAACTACACTATTATTAGCCTGTGCAGAATGCTAAACATTAGAATATGGTGACATTCAATCATGGACTGATGCAGCAGTATGAGCAACAGTAGAAGGTATAATTTGAGGCATTTTTGGATATGCCATTTCTTCTGGTATTTGCAGCAAAATAAATGTCAAAAGATGAAAGGAAACTCTGTCACACCATCTCTATTCTTAAACTGAAGTATACGTGCTGCATGAATTTTTGATCATAAGCTGCATTGTTTTGTGAAGTATACAGACAGCTGGGTCGTATTTTGGGGGGGATTATGATAATCATGAACATTCATATGGAACTGGGACAAATGCATAAGAAATTTCTTACTGCAGAATGATTTCACTGAGAAAATCTATAAGAAAACGATTTCATACTGAGGTTATGCATTGCGTTAAAAACAGTTGTTAGCCTGTTTCTCTTGAGTCATACTTTGAGCTCCTAGTCTGGGTTGACATTCCAATGCAGTACTCGGAGTGTTGTATTGTGACCCCTTCAGAGCATTAATTATTACATAGGGGGCAGTGATATTGTGTTAAATGTTATAGTGCTTAAGCCCTGCGGAATGACATCATAGGGAGCAAATGATTCTAAGACTTCTCATTTCTAACTAAGTCTTTGAGTGTCGTTATCTGCATTTCCCTTTTTATCTCTCTCTGTCTCTCTCTCTCTCTCTCACTGTTTTTCTTTGTATTTTGTTTTAGTTGATTTTTGTTAGCTGTGTATCTGACACTGACATGAAATCCATCACCAAGCTTGAGAGTATCCAAACCAAGCTGACAAACTGAGTTGTATATATTCCACTGCACATTCCATAGAAGTTTGTTGGAATGGAATGCACACTCTCTCTCTAGAGGGACACATCCTGATTATCTAATTCCGGACAGTATTCGGGGCAGGTTAGCAAGACTTGGGGACCCCAGAGTGTATGTTTGGGTACTTGCTAAAGTCACATAGTTTACTATTGAGAGCACAAATAGGACCACATTACCCATTAGAGCTTTGGGTCACAGGGTTAACAGGACCAGAGTGGGAAGAGCCTGTCCACAGTCTGCCCTTCCAAGCTGTGCCGATGAGACTGGCAAGCTGGGCTGCCATCAGCAACAACAACAACAACAAAATTACATTTGTATCAGCAGTGCCCTGGACTACTGTGGATCCACACCTGGCTCAGGAACCAAATTACCTAGACAGCCACAGACAGCCATGATTCCGACATTCCATTGCCAAACTTGGCTCCTTGAAGCTAGTTCAGTTTACCTGATTACCTCCCCACCACCCAGGAGGATAGTCACTAGTTAGTCATTTGATATCTGACAAGCAAGGGTGGGTTTGAGCCCTCACTGAGTGGATGGCAAGTACCAGGAATTTTCTGCGAGCTTTCTGGTGAGAAACACAGCTCAGCATAAAATGTGTGAGATCATTGCCACCGTTTTCTACCTGCAGATAGGACACATTTGGATGCACATTGCCTCCCATTGAGCAATGGTTCCACTAGTTGGAGATGTGGAGCCTGAGCAGCAGTTACTTAACTCTCATTTTACCTGCACAAAATACTCACTTAAATTAGGTAAGCAGGATCTGCCCTCTGGGGAGAGAATACACCAGGAATCTCTATGTGTAGGTGGGATACATGGAACTCTCATGCTGGTTTGGATACTCTTAAGCATGGTGATGCGTGTCTGCGTGTGTCGGACACCCAGCTGACCAAAAAAAGGAAACTTTTGGGTTCAATTCCCATATCAGAACTTTAGCTCACAGACTAGCCTGATGCTCCAGTGCAGTCCTGGAGTAGGTTCAACAGTGCTTTTGAACTTTGGCGTTTCCTCCACTTTAATTGTGCACTGATGCAAAATGGGAAATTAATTTTAATCCTCCATGTAGTTATCTCCATCTAGTGGCAGAAATATAGTAAATCACAGTGACTTTGGATTTAAGAACCAACTCAACTCCATAGTGCGTGACTTGTGTTGTACTGTTGTATGCAGATATATCTGTGATATCTGAACCCTAAATTATTTACTTAAAGCATTTCACAGAACATATTGTAAAGTGGATTGACTGGGACAAACACAGCAGCCCACAGAATTTCCATGTGTAGGTGGGATACATGGAACAGACATGCACAGAAATGTCCAACAAACAGCAACGAAAAATTACATTTGTAGAGCGCCTTTCACAATAGGAGGACGTCTCAAGGCGCTGAACAGTCGGGGGTCAGGACCTGAGCATGGTGGGGTGGGGGAGCAGAGTTGGGATGAGGAAAGTCTGAGAGGGAGGAGGGTAGATGAAAGTATGGTTGAAAAGCAGGTCTTGCATCGGACCTTGAAGGAGGCAAGGGAGGGAGCAAGGCAAATGATTGTGTGATGGAGTTCCAAAGGGTGGGGACAGAGGGGCTGAAGGTCTGGCCGCCGATGTTAGAGCGGATCGGGCGGCAGAAATGGAGCAGGCTCCGTGACCCCAGTCACGGAGCCTGGTGTGGGAGAAGATATGAGCTGCAGAGTTTCGGATGATCTGTCCTCCCGACGTGAAAGGCGCTCTATAAATGTAATTTTGTTGTTGTTGTTGTTGTTGTCACCAATTGGGAGCATGTATGGTGGATGTGGAGGAAGTAGTTGCCAGAGGAGAGGAGAGTGGAGAAGTCCAAGGAGATGGAGCAGGAGGGGGTGAAGTGAACGTTGAAGTCGCTGAGGATGAGGAGGCGATTAGAACAGAGACAAAGGAAAGCAAGGAGAGTGCAGACGTCAGAGATAAAGTTGAGGGATGGTTTTGGGGGGTGATAAATGAGGAGGAGTTTAAGGGAATGATTGGATGGATGGCAGAGGGTAAGCCGCTCAAATGAGGGGAATGCACCAATTGAGTAAGGGGATAGAGCAAGTGAGGTCCTGAAGATGAGGGCCACACCTCCACCACAGTCGTGGATTGAGGTTTTGAGATTTACATCTGCCTGTTTAAGTGGACATTAGAGATCCTGTGACACTGTTTGAAAAGGAAAGCGAGTTTCTCGCAGTGTCTTGGCCAACAATGCCCCATTCGCTTGATGGTTGTTTATGGCATATTGCTAGATACAAATTAGCTGCCGTGTTCGCCTACACAGTCATTACGGCTTTACAGTAAATGTTGTGAAGCACTTTGAAATATTTTAAAGACATGATAATGTGCTATATCAAATGTAAGGATAATTATTATTTATATTATAAAGGACATTTAGGCCATCGATCCCAACCCATCCTGGTAAGTTCTATCTCAAAGATCTGAAAAGAAATTATAAGTTATTAATGTGCATGTTGCACTTCTATATTAGCACTAGACTTGCCTTTGTTTTCTGAAAGGAAACCACAAAAATAAGACATATTGAAAACCAAATGCAGTGCTGATCAGTGGTAAATCTCTCACCAGCCCTATGGGTCACAGGTAAATAGATAACATAATTGACCTGCAGCTTCTTTCTAATCCAGATGGATTTGGATAATAAATCCTGTGGCAATATCAGGATATGTGAACTAAGGCAATACGCAGCCATCTGAGACTTTGATGGTTGGTTCTACTTTAAAATTTAGTTTGGAATCATGCACAAATAGACAATAGAATTTTTCTTCACAGAAGTGGGGACATCATACCTGTGCCACTGTTACCTGTTTGTCTGAAACGACTTTTGATATGCTGCTTCATTTATCTACCAATACATTACTCTATCAAACACGGCCTACACAGCCAGGTGAGCAGCTTCAGCTTGTTCATTTTACCACAAAGGCTGTCACTGCCAGACAGAGGTGCAATTATGCAGCAGACTGAATTCATTGTGAAATTTTAACAAATGTTTGTTCCCTAACCATATTCTCTTGTGCTTTCAAAGAGTTGCCAGCTCTTTGTTGTTTCACCTTCTAAATACAAACTTCTTTACGGTCCAACCCCGTTATAACCGGCCATATGGCATGATACATTCACTTCCCAAATACAGGGGAATCTCATTATAACAAGGTTCTCTGGGTCCAGTAGCTTAGTGTTGCTGTGTAATAATAAATAATGCTTGCATTCGATTTGGCGCTTTTCAGGTCTTCTAGGCCTCTCAAAGTGCTTCACAGAATATACTGTATCGTGAATTGACTGTATATTTGTAGGCAAAACTGAAAGAAACCCAACAAAAGCATTAAGCACTGGATCAACAGGTTGCTGCTGACATCAGTTCCAGTATGCTTCCTGCAAGAAGAGCCACTGACATGGTTTTCTTTAAGTTGGTGATATTTCCTGTGCATGCCATGATTGTGCAGAAAGTTATTTTTTTTGTGCAGGATGTGACATCAGTGGCAAACTAAGTCAGTCATATTTTAGTGCAGGAAGCTGGGAATATCACACTTCTAGTTAGCATAGTTCCATAAGAGACCAGTGTTATAAGCAAAGCAGTGCAATACTGAGCATAAGTATCTCTGGATCTATCTCTCTTCATTTTAAACTTTCCCGTGTTGAACTATGTTTCAGCTGAAACTCATGAATCCCGCAGAGGTCAGGCCTCCAACCATGCAAATGATGAGAACAAAAAATACAGAGAAATAAGTACCAACAATTATCTCTCAGCTTGACTTTCCTTCCACCAGGCAATAGGGATGTAACAACCCACTCTGCACACTGAATGGAAAACATAATTATGTCTGCAGCTTTCTATTTATAAAATATTCTCCATTATTTTTAGATTGAATCAAAAATTAATGTAAAATCAGTAAAGCGTGTGACATTTTCATTTTCACCTGAATTTCCATTGTTGTCTTTCACTGACTTCAGTGCTGATAGAAAGCAGCATTGAATCAGCTGAAAAGGGTTGTATAATATTCTTTGTATCTAAAGCATCCCTTGTTGTTCAACAAAGATATATACTGTATATTGAGAAACATTAGCAGCATCTGGCAGCATTGGTGCCTTGTTATACTCTCCTGCTTTTATGGTGTTTAAGTAATATGTAAATATATATAAAATTTAAATACAGTCTATAACATGGTAGCTAACATCCAGAGATCAAATTGTGTGGAATTCCTTGCTTGGCTTCAGACATGTGGATGAATTTTTGTCAAACCCTCTAATATTATCCAATATTTGTTTTACATGCTGTTAAGGAGTTAAGGGAATGCCAATTTCTGTAATGTGCTTGAGGATTTATGTATTTGTATTTTATTTCAAAAGCATCAGGTTCCCATGATAGAGTTTTGATTTTACTCCATTATAGTAATATCCTTCTGGATATTTAGTTCTTAAGTGGAAGAACATATGTGGTTCCTAGTTACTGTGCTTCAGAAATGTCTGAAAAAGCACAACTCATGTCAAGCACCTAAGGCTATC
Source organism: Hydrolagus colliei (assembly GCA_035084275.1). NCBI lineage: Eukaryota > Metazoa > Chordata > Chondrichthyes > Chimaeriformes > Chimaeridae > Hydrolagus > Hydrolagus colliei. Next base: position 11,337,813 of record CM068744.1, on the reverse strand, counting down.
ATTTATCCATTTACTTATTGTGCTACCATTCTAGCTCAAACAGTGCATCTCACTCCCCAGAGATAGCAGCAACAACAACGACAAATTACATTCGTAGAAGCACCTTCCATTTTGTTTGGTAAGCAACTCTCTACCATGCTTAGCAAAAAAAATGGTGGGTTTCCACGTGTGTCAAACATGTGACTGACAAAGAAAAAGTAAGATTTAAAATACAGAGTTCCCTTCCCTACAAATGTTGTTCTGATTTACAAGGTACTTTCAATTAAGCTGTATTTTACTGGTTTGTACTTGCCTGTAAATTGTCCGCAAGTTCAAATATACTCTTTTCCACTTTGTGTTCGGTTTCTGATTTCTCCTTGGACAATATTTCAGGCCTTTAAATTTTTTTTTAATCAGTGAAAACAAACTGGCAGTTAATACTGCCAGCAGGACAAATAATCCCTTTTCAATGAATTGTAGAGTTAGATCCTTAACCCGAAAGTATGGTATAAATGTGCACAGTTTGGCATGTTAGCTTAGATCAGGGAATCAGTGAATCAAGACATTTATCTACATTCTTGAAGCTGGAAAATGTTGTCCAAATGAACAACAATTGTATAACAAACAAACATTATACTGACACACAAGTGGGAACGCGCCATGTGAAGGGTGTTATATGTGAATCCATTTGTTGAATGAGTATGTTTATGCTAAAGGATTTGTAATGGTGACATAGATTGGTCAGTGTAAGCTGTGTGCTATTCTACTGTAAACATGCAGTTAAAAAACAACAACAAAATTACACTTATATAGCGCTTTTCACATCAGGAGGACGTCCCAAGGCACTGGACAGTTATTGGTTCAGACCTGAGTCGGGGACGGGGAGGGTGGAGGGAAAGGGGGGAATATGGGGTGACCAATGTGACCGTTAGAGAGGAGGGTCTTGAGATAGGACTTGAAGGAGGCCAGGGAGGGGGCGAGGTAGTGGGACTATGGGATGGAGTTCCAGAGGTTGGGGGCAGAATGGCTGAAGGTTCGCCTGCCAATGATGGGGCGGGTGGATCGGGGCATGTGAAGCAGGCCCTGCTAAGCAGAGGCGGCGGGCAGGTTGGTAGCAGGTTAGGAGGTCACAGATGTAGGGTGGGGTCAAGGCTGTGGAGGGCTTTGAATGTGAGGATTGAATAATTAAATATCAATTACGGCTGGTGTAGATGACCTGACTTACTTACTCACAGTTTTTAAGCTATCATCTCCCCTGCATCACCAACCAAGCTACTGCCAGCAAAGAGAAACACTATAATTTTGAAAACATCCTCGTTATTTAGCTCATTTATGAATAAAACATTGTTGAATGAACTCCACTTGAATTTATAATGAAGAATGTCTCAGGTTGGAGTCGGTTTTAAAGGGTTTTAAATACATTTGGGGGTTTAAGATATTAACGAATATCAAATGAAAGGATTATTATTAAGATGCCATTGCAAAATTACAATAACATTTTGCTTTTTTGGTTTGCCATCTTTAACATTTTGGCAACAATGCTGCCTTGCTATATGCTCCTTCTTTTGTGGTGTTTGAGTAAAATTACAAACAAATAATATTACAGCTTGTACTTGCATTCTTATCACATCTGGGAAATCAGCTACTGCTAGCTTTCTAAAAACAATGTTAATATATTTCTTTAATACAGTATACATAGTAATTACCACTGAGTAGGTACTAAAATGCATTGATTTCTATTGGAGTGTGCTGTCAGTTAGGCACATATTTGTGACGTGTGGATGACAGACAGCACACCCCCTAACTCTTCATTTATATATTATATAAAATAAAGATACAGAGGTGCCAGCACCTTGGGACGTCCACCCAATGTGAAAGGCCCTCTACTAGTAATACTACCAATAGTATAATAATCCTAGCATTTGATATAGTGCGGTATCATGTCTTCGAGACATCTCAAACCGCTTCACAGAATATACTGTAAAGTGAATTGACTTTTTTTGCGTGGGTAAAACGTGGCAGCCATTTGCACTCAGCAGTGTCCACATTGTAAATCGAATGTGGGTCATACAGTCATGTAATAAAAGGATTATTATATTATTATTACTACATAATTTCTGTGTTTTTATATATAATATAATGCATCACATTTCATTTTCAATGTGGAGAAGCCTATTAGCTTGATTCCACATGTAAGTATTCCGATCGATGTGGGCTTCAGCTCCACACAGCAACATATCCCAGAAGAACACTTTAGTTGTAGCTTCTCTGTAGTTTCTTGTCTGCTTAGTAGAGATAAAAAAGAAGTGAATTGTTCAAAATTTTAATTAGACACTGAACATCCTGAAAAGGCATACAGATCAGCCAGCGCCTGAAAGAGAAAGATAGGCTAGCATTTTGGGTGTGACCCAACTCAACTCAGCATTCTCTTTTTTTTTGCTGCCAATTAAACGGCTAAGCGTTTTCTGAGTGTTTTCTCCTCTGCTGCCGTGTCTGACAGATAAGACTCATCAATGGAAATCCATAACAGTTGACCTTTTATCAATTCGATAACACTGCGGGTAAAGCAATTGAAATCTGGATTAATATTAAACCGTACAAAAATACAACAGGAAACCAAAATGCCCTTTCAGTCTGAAGAAACTGAGAGCAATAAAGTAAACCTCAAGCGAGTCTGTGGTTTGTATCATGTTAAAATGTCAAGAGTAGAAAAGGCCAAGGAGGACAAAATTCTGACTGCAGGAAAGTGAGGCACTTAACTTTGCTCTGGATTTCTAACTAGAGAAAAGGTCAGCTTGGGAAAATGAACAGTTTGGGTACAGTGGAAACAGGGTGTACAATGATTAACACCTGTGCTCTAAATTAACAAATTCAATTAACTTTGCAAAGATATATATTACTGTCAGTTAAAATTGCCTTTTTTGTGAAGCAATGACTCCTTGTGGCATGTCAGCTTGGCTCTGAGACAGAAGGTGGATGCAAGCCCCACATTAAGGCTTGTCAGACATCAATGCCTGAATGAGAGCCAACTTCGCTCAGCTGCATATCAACAACAACAGCAATAACAACATGCAGTTACAAGGCCGTACGCAGGGGGGGTGCGACGGGTGCGTACGCACCCCCCCAAATTATAAAAGGTCCACATTTTCCGGGGTAGAGAATTGCATTTTTTTATCAAATTTAAATACCAAGTAAATTTATTGAGCATTTGTGCAACAATCAGTTCTTCAAAACTATGTATAAATTATAAACACACATCTTTGAATGATTTAGTATTAATATAAAATTATCGAGTCGCACACCAGAATCGGCGTCTCCCCAAAACATACCGCGTCGATAGACCAGTCAATGACGTGGCGAGTCTGTGACTCGTGACTGGATAAACATAGGCACGCGCCAAGACTCAAATCCATCCTCCTTTGGAAATCATCCCGTAAACAGCCACAAGGGGCAGCACCAATTCTGGAGTTAAAATCATCTTTTCGTCTGATCACCGTAAGTAAAAATTACTCAAGTTTTGAGAGGTGTGACTGTAATGCTAGCAAACAATGACAACATATTTACAAGCTTCTGAGAAATTAAAGCTTTTGAGAACCCAACAAAAAAGTTATATGTGTCTGGACGGGAATGCCTATCTTTAAAAAAAATACTCATGGACATAGACCTATGCTTTAGCGCCTATTCCACGTGGTGTGTCAATCGGAAATCATCCCGTATACAGTCACTACATAAAAAGGTAGCACCACTTTGTGGAAGCTGAAATCGTATTTTAATCTGATAATGTTAGCAATTGATAATAGTGCCTTAGTACATTGTCGAGACAGCTCAGAGCGCTTCACAGAACGTACTGTAAAGTGGCCAGTTTTTGCCCAGGATTGTCCCACAAACACCGATGGAGTGAGTCACCGATTTTATTTGGGGGCGTTTGTTGCCCAGGACAACAGGAGAGAGACTTCCCTCCGCTTTTCGAGTAGTGTCAGAGGATCTTTTCACATCCATCTAAACAGACGGATCAGACCTCGGTTCAGCATCTCAACCAAAAGAACAGCCTCTAACAATGGGACCCCCCCCCCCCCCCCACAGCACCACATTGAAGTGTCAGCTTCCTCTGTGTGATACCGAGTGCCGACGTGGGGTTTGAACCCACAACTTTCTGACTCAGAGGCCAGAGTGCTATTCACTGTGCCAGGCGACTCGCCAGGTGATGCTGCTGTCTTGTATCACCTGTGGGAAACTTTCTTTCCCTCCTACTCAGTGCCTCTGAATCTGAAGACATTCCCAAGGTCGAGGTTGCATATCTGACTGATTGACAACTGAGATTTATTTTCAGGGTTTGTGGGCAGTGTCACGTAATTGGCTATAACTTAAAGGATTGTTAACCTGCACCTGTTAGAGTTGAGGTCCCCAGAACTGCTGCCTCACACCAGCGGGATATAAAGGACAGGTGCAGTCGAGTCTGCAAAGCAACAGCTCTTCCTACACAAATCTCTTCAACGTGACTCCTCTGAAAGTCACTCTTTCTCTCTTTGAATAATAATATAATCCGTGCATTTCATGTAGCGAGGTAGGTTAGGGTCGGTCTACCTCGTGTTCTGTGACCGTGCAATGGTTCCCATAGGATAGTAGCACTATGGACAGTTTCCTCCCGGCTTCTCCAGCTATGTCCGCTAAACCTAAGACGCCTCTGCGGTAATGTCTGTGATACCAGTGTGGTGGTGTACCATATAGCTCACTATTTGTCAGATGCTGTCGCCAGTAAACGTTCAGGGCGTCTCTTAGAAGCCTGGTATATACCTCACGAGTCACCTAATCTCCTGGGTTTGCCTAAGTGTCCAGCATTCTGCTCCGTATAGGAGCGACTTTCAGCCCTCGCGTTAATGCACATTCATTATAATATGGAAATCGATATTGGTAGAGCGGTTGACGTATTGGCTTCAAAGCGACCGAGGCGTCTCGAATACGGAACGCTATTAAAGACTTAATTTCCCCTCCCTTATTTTTTCAAGTATTTTTTCGTCAGGTCAGTATTGCTTGATGGGTCACTTCCTTTAATTTTGATTCTAAATAAATAAATAAAAACTAACTACACTATTGCTCACAGTTCAACGATATTTTCAGGATAATGCTGATAACAGGCTTGTAACACGTGTGAATTAACTGTTTGACACTGATTTTCAGTTTCTGTATATTTTCTTGTCTTTTATAAAATTTGCTTTGCTGGAATATCTGAGCACAATATTCATACTTTACTCTTACATTATTGTTCATTACAGTCCGAAAGAAATTTAGTCTTAGGATAACAATGCAGAACAACTTATTAATTACCGTCAATCTGTAGTTTATGATCATTTTCTCTATACGCATACATTTATCAAGCATTCGTCATTGTACTGTGTTTAATTGGATTGTAATTTACTTTATCGTTCGCATTCCTTACATCATCGAGTCAACAATCGTGTTTGCTTTTATCGGCGAACACATTCGACCTTCCCAATTAGACACGGACTACCGGGGAAAATAAAAACACTGAATAAATAATGATGCTCTTAAACACCAAGGGCATGAAACATTTACCTTCATATTGGATATTCTGAACTGATTAAATAAGACCTCAAACTGTGTAAAACGTCGGAGACCTCGAGGGGCCCTCGGGGGCAGCCCCCAAGCCGCCGGCCATTGTTGGTCCCATCACTAGCAATTCGCACCCCCCCAAAAAAAATCCTGCGTACGGCCCTGAGTTATATAGCATCCCTTAAACAGGATAGCGTCCGCGAGCACAAGATGAAAGTCATCCTCCCTGACTCTTTATCAACCAATGTCTTCTCACCAACTTAAACTCCTTGACCTATACACTGAAACCCTGGCTAGTCGGACCAGCGTGAGGAAGATCCACTCCTAGAAGCCAGTATTTCTGGCTAGGTGTAGTTACAAAGCCGGCATCGGCATTTACTGATAGTGTAATTGTTTGAATTCTGCCAGCAGAAGTTAGCAAATAAGCTACCTTCCACTTATGGGATTCAAAGCTAGTCAAAACCAATATACCTGCCATGCTGGCCAGCAGGAAGTGGGTGGGGCGTCTACACATGATCCGTGGAAATCTGTTCCACTGGCTCCCTATTTGCAGAACAGATCAATTTCAAGATCCTCACTTCATACCCTACCTTTTCAACCTCCTCATTCACCCCTTCACTAATTGGCCTTCTCCCTGTTTTGAGCCAGCAAAACTCTGGAACTCTTCAATCTCTCGCCTTGCCTCCTCCTTGCCCATCTTCAGATCCCATCTAAAGACTTTCCTATTTGACCATTATCACTTCCTTTCTCTCCCCGGTTTGGCGTCCATCTCTTTAACTGTAAAGTGCTCCGAGATCCTACCTACGTGAAGGCTGCTATATAAGTACAAAGTTTCTTCTACGTTGAGTCAGATTGTAATTGTTTTAATTTTCTTAATATATACAATTTTCTGGCATATCTTTATTTATAACCATTCAGGACAGAATACTTTTGCTGATTGAAAATATTACATGTACTGTATTTATCATGAAAAAAGTGTAAAATTGATTTCATTTGTTTTCTCAGTTCAAGGGTGAAGTTTTTATAACCACAGCCAGATATCTTGCATTGTAAGCACATACAAGACATCAAAGCTGAGACAATATAATAACTTGCATTTGAACAACAACTTTGTTAACGACAAACAACATTTATATAGTACCCCTCACACAGGGTAGCGACCCAAAGCACTCCAGCCTTCTTCATGTTTTAAGCCACTCAGCCGCAAAATTCTGGAACTCTGCTTCTATCTCTCTTCAGTACAAAGGGAAGATTTATCATGTTTTCAGCAGAAGCAATTTTTTTTTTTCCCAGGGTATTAAGACTGGGATAAATACAAGCTCGTCAGCTGCCTGGATCCTGAGCTGCATACTAATGTTATGTCTCTGCTGCATTCCTCATTCCCACAGTCCTGTCCCTGGTGATTCAGTGGGAGATTCACAGTCTTGCCTTTCCCTTGCACGGATCTGAGAGATTCATGAATAAACAGTGTTCTCCCACCTCATCCACCCCATCTCCATAAGAAATCAAAAATGCTGAGTTTGTACTTATAATATTTGATGTGATCTTCCTCATCCAGTACTTTGACGTCACAGGGCATGGAATTGTAGCAGCCACCACACTACTGATTAAAGGAGACTCAACAACAACAACTTAGATTTAAATAGCGCCCTCCAAGCCGGATGGCGTCCTAGAGCGCTTCACAATAGTGGAGCCCAGGACAGAGGCAGGGGTAGAAAGGTGACCAAAGACGCGGTCAAAGAGAAAGGTCTTCAGCTGGGACCTGAAGCTGAGAAGAGAGGGGGCGATAAAGGTAGTGAGGGAGGGAATTCCAGAGCCTCGGGGCATAGTGGCTGAAGACACGGCCGCCGAGGATGGAGCGGAGGATTCGGGGGACGTGGAGGAAGCCAGACCTGGTGGAGCGAAGGCAACGGGAGCTGGTTTGAGAAGAGAGGAGATCAGAGAGGTAGGGGGTGCAAAGGAGTGGAGGGATTTGAAGACAAGGGTGAGGATCTTGACTCTGGGAAAAGTTTGCACATCTTTTCTTCTGCTTGCAGCAGAGCATAAGTCTCTTTGGCTTCAAAGAACAGGGAACAGATAAGGTGTCTTTGCTTCTTCCTTTCACATTAGGTCTGAGGCCACCTGAGATATGATTAGTACGCTGCACCTTGTTAGCGTTGTTCTTTGTTAAAACAAAATTAAATTGGCTTTGTCAATGTCCTTATAGTAGAAATACAAAATACAGTCACTCCACTTCACAGTATATTCTGTGAAGAGCTTTGAGACTATTGACAAAGTGATAAGGTGTTTCAAATGCAAGGATTATCATGATATATATAAGATCCTGAGGAGGAGGAGGAGGAGGAGGAGGAGGAGGAGGAAGGATTACGCCAAGCTGTGTGCTTTTGTTAAATTTAGTGCCCAGTCCTTTTTCTAATTTTCTCTCCATTGCTATTTGCCACTGTTCCACAGGCTGGGGTGGTGTTCCCCAGACACTGGTTGCCCTCCATTACTTTGCCCAAGATGCCTTTGTTTGTGTTTGATTGACGTCAGGCCATTTAATTGTAGAGGGTCTTAGCTCAGCTAACTGTTTCACCCAGTTGTCACACTAACATAGCAGAATATTCTGAAGATGAATCAGGACCATGACGCCAGGCTAAAATTTACCCTCCCTGATCCTGCGATGGCCGGGGTCAATTTTACCTTCTCATTGAAGGCTGGGCGAGACTAACAAAATCAGCATGGCCTGGGATCAAAATCAGGGAATGCCAGAGGATTCAATTCAAGATCTTTGTTCTCACATTCAAAGCCCTCCATGGCCTCGCCCCACCCTACTTCTGCGATCTCCTAACCCCCTACTAAGCTGCCCGCCCCCTCTGCTCAGCAGGCTCCGGCCTGCTCCATGTCCCCCAACCCACCATTCCATCCTGAAGTCCCTCAGCTTCACCCCCTCCCTAATGTTCAAGTCCTGCTTTAAGAGCCTTCTCTCCGACAGTCCCATCGGTCACCCCAAATCTCTTCCTCTCTCTCCACCCTCCCCGTCGCTGAACCCAGCTTGGGTCTGAAACATTGACTGTCCTTGGGACTTGCTCCCGACATGAAAGGCGCTATACAAATGTAATTGTATTGTTGTTGTTGTTGGTCTGTAAGCCGCAGTGCTATCCACTACACCATTGGTGCTGCTTGGGTGTAAAAGCCTGGCAGGAATCGAAGATGAGGAAATCCAAATCGCTGGGAAACAATGAATTGGAATACAAGTGTACAACATAACTCTCCCAATACATCGGGAGAATCCTGGGTCACCTTTTCTTAGCTTAGCTGCTCAGACCCATACATTTACAACAACAACAACAACAACAATTTACATTTATATAGCGCCTTTCACGTCGGGAGGACGTCCCAAGGTTTAGAATTAATTTTTTTTAATCCCCCAAATCTTTTAAATCACACAATACTTAATGATAAAGGCTTTTGTGTTTCAATTTCACTGCCACTTATGTAGTCTCTGTTTGTTTACTCCTATTTCCCTCCCAGAGGAGTCAAACCTTAAGATTTTGTTTTCTCTTAAAATTTAAAAAGCAGCTGAATTTGAATCCCCAAAGACTGAAATCATAATCTCACAGAAACCGTTCTCGGTTAACAATTAACAATGAAAACAGGCATAGCTTTGCTCTCCCTGCCTCCCAAAAGTGTGTGTGCTGAATGTTATCTCCCATTTAAATTCCACGTTTGGACCATTTTTAATTTAAATAACATAAAATAGTAGGTTTCTGTCTCCAGTGCAAAATATATAGCTCCTTAAAATGGAATTAGAGTCTAGAGGGAGTGTTGTTAGTTATAGCTATTCAAAACAAAAGAACACCAAAAACATGAAGTGTTAGAATTCAAATAAAAACAGATGTTACTGGGAACACTCAAAAACAACAACAACTTCCACTTGCCATGTAGAATCTCAGAGTGCTTAGGTCAGGCAGCATCTGTGGAAAGAGGAAAGTGAGTTAATGTTTCAGATTGATGACTTTTCATCAGAACGTTCAGATCAAATGTCTTTCAGGTCGGAAGAATGTCCTAAAACACTTCACAGGATGTACTGTATAGTGCAGTGATTATATGTTTTGTGGGCAAACACAGCACCTAATTTGTGCACAGCATGCAAAATAAGCTCAAAAAGCCAAATTTATTTCTTCTCTAGGACTGGAAAACTGAGTGAAACTATGATATCATGTTTTAATGCATGAAAATATAACATTATTTTCACTAATGATGAGGGTGACTCACTAGAAGAGCTGAATAACTGTCTATCGGTCTTGCACCTTTAGCAACTTACTGAGAGCACTATACAAGATTTTGTTTTGCTCCTCTTCTCGCAGACAACTTGCTTTTCACCTGTACTCAATTCGTATTCTTTATTTCATACTCTATTCGTATTATATTTTTCTTAAAAACAATTACTACCGTGTATAATAATTACTATAAACCACATTTCCTCCTTCCCGCCTTTGTCATCTTGTTCTATTTGTTGCATCCTAAAGTAGTGCTCTATGTTTACTTTTTCAGTGTTATACTCCTCTCAAGGCTGAAGAGCTCCAGCTTGTCTAATCATTGCTTATAGCTCATTCCTCTAACACTGGGGATCATCCTCATTGCCCCCCTCTGCACTGCCTTTAGATGCAGTAATATTTATGATATCAAACTAGGATTCTGTCAATATGGAAATTTTCCGATATCGATATATCGGTTTGCCCATATCGATATATATTGATATATCTATATCGCAGTATATCGATATATATTCTGGTGTGCATTCGGATATCAACAAGGTAAGATGAAAAAGTCTGCATTGAACCGATATATGCTGATGTATCGCCGGACACGATATATCGATATTTGCGATATATCTATTTTTTTTCGATGTGTCGATATTTTTAAAATTCCGATATCGACATATCGATATGAAAATTATATCGGGTATAACCGATATATCGATATATCGCCGGACCCTATATCAAACTAATCCATCGTGTTATTAGGTTATTACTACGAGAGGTTAGTTTTTTTTATAACTTTGGGACGGGCTGGATGTGTTGTAACTTTCATTGCTGGTCCAGTACATATCTATGATCCGCTGTTAAACACAAACCCTTAAACAACAATAACCATAACAACAAAATTACATTTATAGAGCGCCTTTCATGTCGGGAGGACATCCCAATGTGCTGAACAGTCAGGTCCGGACCCAGGGGGAAGGGTCGGGGTAGTGGGAAGGGAAAGGAGAGTAGGAGAGGTGAAGGAGTTAGGATGGGAGCAGAAGGCACGGTCGAAGAGGAAGGTCTTGAGACCGGCCTTGAAGGAGGAAAGAGAGGAAGTGAGGTGAAGGGATTGCAGGATGGAGTTCCACAGTATGGGAGAAGAGAAGCTGAAAGCCAAGCCACCGATGGTGGGACAGTTAGGGCGGTGGATGCAGAGCAGGTCAGAGCCTGCTGAGCGGAGGGATGGGCGGGCTGATAGGGAGACAGCAGGTTGGAGAGACAGGCGGGGGCAAGGCCGTGAATGGCCTTGAAGGTGAGGACGAGGATCTTCAATTTGATCCTTTGGAGGATGGGGAGCCAATGGAGACGGGCGAGGGTGGGAGTGATGTGGTCATGGATCCTGGTGCGGGAGAGTACATGAGCTGCAGAGTTCTGAATAATCTGCAGCCTGTGAAGGGAGGAGCTGAGAAGGCTGACGAGGAGAGAGTTCCTGTAGTTGAGCTTGGAAGTGATAAAGGCGTGGATGAGAGTTTTGGCGGCATGGGGGGTGAGGTAGTGGCGGAGTCTGGCAATATTGCGGAGGTGGTACTGGTCATGGAGCGGAAAGAACCTTGGACAACTTGTTTCTAAACAAGATTTAAGATGTTTTCATTATCTGTGCAATTCTAAATTTCAGGACAATGGGTCCAAGGTATTTGGGGTCTCAAATCTCCAGATTCCAAGAAGCACAGTGACTGTATTTGTAGACAAATGCTGGAACCAATTTACACAAAGAAATAACCCACAAATAACCATGAAGCGAATAAGCAATTTTATCTGGGGGATTTTTGGTCAGGACATGTTTCTAGATACTCTGCAGGCTATTACCATTTTTGTCAGTCCTGCAAATGTGCAACATGAATTAACTAGATACTCCAGGGAAAGATCACAAATAGCATTTTGCTATCAATAATGCCAGCTGGAAAGACTCATTAAATTTACTTTTGAAAAGGTGCATTTTGTTTCGAGTAATTCTGCTTCCATCTTGCGCATTTTGGACATTTCTAGTTGTCCCACATACTTTGCAGTGCTGTAGCTCTGGAAATTGCACACAATAAGACTAGTGTACTGGACATAAAGTCCAGAACTACATGACCTCAGTGCTAGGTCGGGTGTCGAGTGAGTAACATTTTATTGCGGCAGTTTACTGGCTTACCAATGGGCAGTATGTCAACATATTTTATGTCACGAGAATGAAAATGCACTCAGAAATAGGTAGTTGTGCTGCCTTCCCAATGCACATTCAATAGATTAGTGTTTTTTAAAATCATTAAAGGGATTGAAATGCCATATTGTTAGAAACATTTGGCAGGTAACTGAGGGAAAGATAACAAATACAATATTTGTGAACCTGTTTTAAAAGAATTATTCTAAATTATGCCCCAATTAGTGCATTAAAAATTGTTTCCAAAAATACAGTTTCTACCATTTTTTTAATTCCTTTTGTAAGCCGTGATATTCTTCAACTTCATATTCAAGTAGAATGTTTTAAGTTAGTAATTAAGTTTTAAGTTAATAATAAAGTTGTAATATAAGTAAGTTTTATTTTTTTAAAAGATCATGATGATCTGAAGGGTGAGTAATTTCATGACATACCCCTTGCCTCACTGAGAATCTTGGACCCAGAAGTGCAGACCAGTCACTGGAGGCAGGGAAATCATCCATCACCTACATGCACACAACTGGAATGTTTTACTAACATCTCACAGTGACCCTGGTTCACTTCTGCATCGGAGCCCAATGCGGATAAATAGACAGGCAAATAATGAGCCACCTTTTTTTTTCTGTTTTCCATACACTAAGGAATGCATACTCTGGATTGAACTTTTTCAGATTCCAAATTTCTACTACTACTGGAAGAATATTTGAAAACCAGACTATTTGTACTTTGCCATTTCTATTACTGATCCTATCAGTCACTAATTTATTTGAAAACGTGGGTTTTTAAAAAACATACCTGGCCTCGTTCAACAGAAATGAACTATGAACACAAGCAGGAAATAAACACAAGCTCACAATTTCCAACAAATATGGTTGTTTTGAACTGTATTAATTTACAGATACAAATCGTTTTGAAATCCAATTCACTAAGCTACATTAGGCTACATCCAATTTATTAACGTCTCTACTTCCTCAGAATTCGATAAGTAATAAAAAAAAGGAGAGATTTCACAATCTATTGTTTCCATGGATACACTATTTCCCACACCACACAGTATTTTTACAATTTGTTTATTGCATTCACGGTGATAATTGCTAACCAAATTGCTATCCAAAACGCTAAGAAATACAGTGTATCAATTATAAACTTCTCCAAAGATGGGGAAAAGGGACATAAGCAGGGAAATTAATTAACTACATACTCCAGCTCCAGTATTCCAAGGCATGTTGATGGCAGACCAGCCAGCTTGGCATATTGGGAGGACTTGAAAAAGCAAACCAGTCACTAGGGATCCAGATTCTTCCCACTTGGTTCCTGTTAATCCCGCAAGCCCAATGTCTGAACGGTTAGGTAGCTTAGTGTACATTTCTATATCTCTAAAATTACGTTCTAGTTGACTATTTCACATTTAGGATTTTCCCATTGAAGTGATTTGTGCTCTGGTTCTATCACTGAAAATATTGTTGAACATTTGGTTTGCGTAACACATTTCTCCTTCAATAGATTACTGTCTTCAGCTTCAGTTGATACCAAAAGCCCAATTTGTTAAATAAATCTGAAGTCTTTTAAATTGTTGATTTAATTTGTTAATCTCTACAAAGACAGAAACACTTGAATGAAGTTAAATTCTACAAATATAATCTTCCTTATATAACAGTAGATATTCACTTCATAGCTGTTTGTGGTTGACTACTTGGTTGTCATATTTGCCTACATGACAGTTAGATACTGTACTGTAGTTGCTACATTTTACAATATACACTGTGAAGCCAATGTAAAAGAAGTCATATCTCATTTTTATTATTATCTGAAGTGATATATATTTCTGATCATCCTTTTCCTTCAGATTATATAGCAGGTCACTAGAAAATAAACCTTTATCCCTATACTTTTTTTTGCAAATAGCATTTTTTAAACTTTAGAAATGCACTTTTAAGTCCTTGAATAAGCAAGAAATTCACCATGGACAATTATCACTGCAACATAGTCACCAACTCAACAACATGAAATGACAGGATTATATTCATGTTTATAGTGTTTATAGCAAAAGTAGAACACTTTAATAAAAATACACGCTATAAACATGAATATAAGCAGATTGGTATCCTCTATAAAGCTAGTAGGTAGTAAGATATGGGAAAATACTGTAGATTCCTTTCCACTCAGGATGCATGAAAAAATAGGAATGTCCACTACATAGTACAGTATAACTGAAAATAGACATTAGTCTACCAGACTCCTATATACAAGTCAAGTTACTGAATAATGACAACAAAGCTTCAATGCATTGGTATTGGGTGGTGTACAGTTCATAAACAAAAATTAGGTTATGCCTTGAAAAAAAGGGAGGATTTAAAAAAAGAAAAGAAAATGGTATTCATTATATCTCTTCACTGAAAGATCTTTACATTGTGAAGTGCAAATCAGTTTATGAGGACAAACTGTGGTGGGTCTATAGACTTCAATATGTCCAGTGGGCTGAAATCCCAAAGTATTTGTGGTCGAAGAGAGTTGGGATCAGCAGTATCCATTTCCTCTATGTCAATCTCAAGACTGATAAGATCGATGACTCTGCGCAAACTAAGAGCTGTTTTTTCCACCGAGAGCAATATGAAATTGTTTATTTTTGGTCAGGCACGTCTGAAACATGCAGAAGCCCTTCCCCACGCTGATGAGTAACCAAATCTATCAGAACTCCATGATCTCACCTGCACAAGCAAATGTCATAGATATTTATTGTTGGAATGGAATGCACACTCTCACCCTGGTGGCTCTCATCCTGCTTACCTAATTCCACAAACTATTAGACGCAGTTTGGCAAGTGTCAAGGCGTGGGGACCCCAGAGTGTGCGTTGGGGACTGCTGCAGTCTGACCAGCTAAAACCACTTAGCTGGCCATCGATAGCACTATCAGGCAATACAGTACAGTGTTGTATTACAGTTGTGACCTAGACTTGTAAGTTCAAAGTCCCAGCCTGGACATTGATTCTAAGTAAATGTAATTTAGAATGACTGAATATCAGCAGATATGTTAATAAAAAAGCTTGTAAGTCATGAGTTCTAATGTTGACAAATATTTAATAATAAATCTCACTACAATTTAATGTCCAATTATATCTTAAGCACTGTACAGATAAAGTAACAGTAATAATGTTGAGAGTCTTAACTAACTTGAACTGAAATGGCCTGCAGTGTTATATAATTGGTTATATTTGTGCAGCTGCTTTGAATTAATTTCTGGCTTTCTGTCATGTCATTTATATTTTATTGTTTTTAAAAAAAAGTGATTCAAAGCTCATACAGCGTGAAGCAAATCTCTATTAGGGTGATGTCTTCATCTATTGCCACAGTACATCATTCTTAACATTATGGATCAATAACTTGTTGCACAACAAACCTTTCATAATTTGGTCATTTGAGTTCAACGTCTCAGGCCCCACATTGCAAATAAGCATGATAAAATAGCTATTTTTCAAGGTTATTAACACTTCCTGCATACAAATAACAGGAAACGCTTGCATGCTATGTGCAAGAAGCACAGCTGCCATTCATTCTTTTATGAAGAGATATTCGCCTTGCAAGACGGATATGCTCAGTGTCATCCCTTGCATGGATCTTGAAGCTGCAATACACATTTTCCAGATTAAAGTCCAAGGTATCATGTATTTTCAAAACTTCTAGTTTCATCATTAGGGCTGCATGATGCACTAGGTCAAAAACCCTCATGGATATCAATGAATGCAATGTAGATGTGTTTCCCCTTAGCCTTACAAAATTCTATTAGGAATGGACAGTGAAGTAGAGTCTCGCTGGTGTCAACCAATTTAGGGAGTGCTGTATTAAAACATATCAGTGTCATCTTGATTCTTTGACATATTTGTATATGTGGAGTCCTGTAGCTCAGTGGTTAAAACATTCGCCTTACAAGCGAGAGACCTGGATTTGATTCCAGGCAGGGCGAAACCTTGTGCAAGTTTCCTTACTCCACACGCCTGATAATAATCCCTAAAAAAAATTAATAAAACTGGCTACTTCAATCCACGACTGTCTGTGGGACACTATTATGCGCTACTATGCTGTCGGATTTCATCCACAAATATACCATCAATTCACTTTATGGTATATTCTGTGAAGCACTTTGAGACGTCTAGAAGATGTGATAAGGCGCTATATCAAATGCAAGGATTGTTATTATTATTATGCGATCTCTTACAAAACTATCTTTCCAAACATCTGATGGCAAACATCTGGCATTGGCATTATTTGACCTGCCATACACACTGGTATTGATCCAGGACTTGATGTTCTAGAGGCAAACAGGTTGGATTTCAAAATGAACCCAGTTTCCCTTTACCTGCTGGGAGTAATTCAGGAATATGGATCTTCACATATGCAACGGTTCTTGAAATTAATTTGAGGATTAATTTGATACAAATGGCTGCTGTGTTTACCCACAAAAACAGTCGCTACACTAGACAATAATAACTTATGAATCTCATTGACATGTTTCAACCTTTACAGCTCTATATGAAGTGCAAGGATTACTAATTATTGTTAATACTCCGTGTTCAGTAACTAATAAGAACATTTTCTTCTGAGTTTATAATGTAAAATCCCATTACATGCGTGAAACACAATGTTGACAAACATCAGGATTTAGACTCTGTATTTCATTTGGTTTACAATGTCTTGTCAACCACTCACAAAGAAACATTCTTGGCATTGGACTATTCTGTCCATTGTGAAACAGATTTACAGTTACTCTTTACACCATATGCATATTGGGTGCTAAATGTCGCAAGAATTGTATTGTAAACCATCCTCTCTGCAGCCAAATAAGTATTTTATTAACAGGAGTCATTTTTAGGCAATAACAAAAAGTACCCGTGGGTACATCAGAAGTTTTACCACATAGCAAAGCCAAGTGCTAAAATGTTTGGTGGCAGTGGTAAACCAATATATATACACTTTAGATTTTAGTGATTGTTATTAGATTGCTAGATAGAAAAATGTGGATTCCAGCCTCGTGTCAAGAATTTGACGCTGTGTGTTTTTTAGATAAAAGTTAGATTTAATTGATTGAACTGGAGTTTTATTTTGCTACTAAAGCTATGAGGTACTAATAACTGTTTTGCGAGCCAACAAGTGGCGGGCAGTGACAGTCACGAGCTAGCGAGTGGCAGGGCCTCGAGCAACCCTGGGTAAACCGAGCAGGAGCCACTATCAGCGAGGGTCGTAGTTAACAAAAGATGGGCAAAGGAGGCTGCAGACGGGTGCTGGTGGGGTGAGAAATGTTCAAGTTTCTACCTGTACAAAATGTGCCAAGGCCATGGTTGGGTGAACGAGCGTCGGTGAGCGGAGGCCAGGAGAAGTCTCAGCTGCTTCAGGCGCAGAGACACCATTTCAGAATGGCCCGTCTCTGAATAACAGCTGAATCTCACTGCTGGATGTCATTTCCGGGCACTATTTTGAAACCCGACTGGGCCGGTAAGTATAGTGGATGTAATTCCCTGAGCCAGTTTCAAATCCGCCAACGTAGGGCAAGTATACTCAATTATCCTTCTGCTACCTTGTCCTCCCTTCCCTCCCAGTCTCTGGCATCTAAGCTATGACCTCCATCCCACCTTTCCCCCTCCCCCCTGTGCTGTCAACAACAACAACTTAGATTTATCTAGCGCCCTCCATGCAGGATGGCATCTCAGAGCCCTTCACAATAACAGATCCCAGGGGCGAGCCAGGGGCAGGGGGAGAAAGGTGACCGAAGGCACGGTTGAAGAGAAAGGTCTTTAGCTGAGACCTGAAACTGGGAAGAGAGGGGGCGAGGCAAAGAGAGTGAGCAAGGGAGTTCCAGAGCCTTGGGGCGTAATGGCTGAAGGCACGGCCGCCGATGGTGGAGCAGAGGATTCGGGGGACAAGGAGGAGGCCAGACCCGGTGAAGCGAAGGCTGTCTCCTGTAGCCTGCGCGCTGATGCTGCCCTACTGATCGCTCGCTCCAGCGAGCTCGTTGTAGCCCCGACCCAAACTCCTCCACCTGGAAATGCTCCTCCTCCTACCAACCTCCTCTATCTGCTACTTCCACTCCGTCCTCCGCCCTCACTGCCTTTTCTCTCTCCTGGACCCCACCATTACCTCCCTCTGCTCCAGACTGGGCATTTTCCGCTGGCCTCATTGTGGCTCCTGGCGTTGGCTGTTCCAGAGCAGCCATCCCAAATGTCCCTTCGCTCACTTTCTCCAGACCAACTACCTCTGAAAGACAAACGCTCTTTCCCCCTCCCTCATCCATGTGCACCCCCAACTCTCCTCTCTCCTCACAATACACAGTCATCTCTCCCCATGACCTCAAATCCTCTCCATACCGCTCTCTCCTCCATTCCCCCTCCCACCCACCCACCCCAAACCCATCTGCAATTCCCCACAAAATGTCCACTCCCTCTCCAATAAAGCCCTAACTATTTATGACCTCATCCTGGATGAGCACATGGATATTCTTGGGCTTACGGAAACCTGGCTCTCCCCCAGTGATCCTGTCCCCTGATTGAAGCCTCCCCACCAGGCTATACATTCCACTACACCCTCTACCCTAACCAACGCAGCGGTGGGGGCCCTCATCTCCCAAGCTTCCCTCGGTCTATCCCCTCATTCCTCTGGCTGCTTCTCCTCATTTGAGCACTTCACTCTTTACCATCCCTACTCTCTCACTCAAAATTCTCCTGGTTTACCGAGCACCCATACCCCTGGCTTTTTCATCTTTGATATCTATGCTCTCTTCTCCTCCCTGTCCCTCTGCGCAGAACACCTGCTCAAAATTGGCGACTTCAACCTTCACCTAAACTCCCCTTGCACCACATCCTCAGATTTCACTGCCCTTCCATCCTCCCTAAACCTCACCCTCAAAATCAACTTGCCGATCCGCAACCATGACCACCCCCTCGACCTTGTCCTCACACATGGCTTTGTATTTCCGATACTTTTCGGACCTGTGCATCTTAGGACTCACTTGCTCGTCTCCTTTGCCGCTCATCTCCTTTGCCGCTCGTCTCCTTTGCCTCTTGCATCCGTCTCACCTCCATCAAGACCTCAACTATGCTTTACCGCCCTTGGAAAAGGCTTCCCCCAAGAATCTCACAAAGGCTGTCTCATCCTCAGATCTCCTATCCCTCTGGCCTTCCAACTGCAGTGACCCTGATGCAGCTGACGAGCTGCTCCATGATTGCCTCTCCTCCACCTTCAACTCCCTCGTCCCCCTGAAATCCAGGACCATCTCGAAATCCACCTGCTCCCCTGCTACAACAGGGTCTGAATTCCCTAAAATCCCAAAGTAGATCAATCCCATTTCTCCTCAAAACTACGGTAAACACCCCCCTCCTTAAAAAACCTAAATTCAATTTATCCAACATCGGCCACTACCACTGCCCTGCCCTGCCTTGACAATGCACTGGAATGCTTTGTTGCCATCCAACTTCACACACACCTTAACTTGGTATCCAACTCGCACGCCTCCAGTCCGGATTCCTCCCCACAACCGGCACCGCTTTCTTCCACTCCCGCCACATTGCCCATCTCTGACAATACCTCACCCCAAAAGCTACCGAAACTCTTGTCCATGTCTTTGTCACCTCTTGGCTGGACTACTCTAACGCCTTCCTCTCTGGTCTCCTGCTCCCTGTCGCAGAGCGGATCAACTTCAAGATTCTCATTCAAGTGTTTAAATCCCTCCATTCCATAGCACCCCCCCACCATCTATCTAATCTCTTCCCTCCTCACAGCAGTACCCCCACTGCCTCCGCTCTACTGGGTCCGGCCTCGTCCTTGTCTCCCGAATCCTTTTCTCCACCATCAGCGGCTATGCTTTCAGCTACTACACCGCCAACTTTGGCACTGCCACCCTCAACCCCTTTGTGTCGCCCCCTCCTTCCCCATCTTCAGGTTGTGACTGAAGACCTTTCTCTTCGATTGGGCCTATGATCACCTTCCCCCTCCCTCTGGCTCGGCCTCTGGATCCACCATTGTTAAACTGCAAGTTGTTGTTGTAACAAAACACAGACAT
This sequence comes from Hydrolagus colliei, assembly GCA_035084275.1. Taxonomy (NCBI): domain Eukaryota; kingdom Metazoa; phylum Chordata; class Chondrichthyes; order Chimaeriformes; family Chimaeridae; genus Hydrolagus; species Hydrolagus colliei. The sequence goes on along the minus strand of CM068744.1, from coordinate 11,317,787 downwards.
AGGAGATAAAATGGCAACTGTTGTTTAAAATCTTCAAGATTGTTTTAGAATTTTTGACTTTTACATATGTTGCCAAAAGCTGTACAAGGCGATAATCAATATTGCACCACAATCTGTACTGCAGTTAAATTCTTGCGTTTGCCTTGTTGCCTCATGGTGCAACAACATCACAGTACACTGTTTTTGGAGTGTTGTGGTAGCACCAGCTGTGAAGCCAGAGTGGGGGCAGCACGGTACTGCTTACAACACAACATTTGTCCAAGGGTTGAATAAAGAAAACCCCCCCTCTACCTCTCTGACCTGCTGTCCCCCAATGAACCACCCTGCCTGCTCCCATTCAGCAGGCTCCAACCTGCTCCGTGTCCCCTGCCTTACCCGCCCTACCATCGGCGGACGGGCTTTCAGCCTCTCTACCCCCACACTCTGGAACTCCGTCCTACAGTCCCTTCGCCTCGCACCTGCACATTGGAAGAACATCTGAAAGCGCTTCACAGATTTGTACTGTGTAGCGATTGTATATTTTGTAAACATGTCATCCATCCCGCAGTCCTCCACGTTGCCCCCTCCCTTGCCTCCTTCAAGACCCAACTCAAGACCCTCCTCTTCAACCATGCTTTTGATTACTGTTCTTCCTCTATCCCACATCCCGACCCCAGCCTTGGGTCTGGAACACTGATTTTCCAGCACTTTGGGATGTCCTCCCGACATGAGAGTTATCGTAGTACCCTACTTAGTGATAACAACAACAACTTGCATTTATATAGTGGGCTCCAACTTGGGCCGCATCTCAGAACGCTTAATACTGTACACTATACACAAAAATCGCAATGGATTGGTATTTACAAAGTTTAACAATGTGTTCCACCCAATTACACACTATCAAATCATTGAATGTGTTTTATGGGCTTAATTCTAGGACATTCGATTTTCCTTTTAAAACTAAATGAATTTAAAATAAATCTTGGAAGCTGCAGGCATTAAATAGGACGTCCTCCAGACATGAAAGGCACTCTACAAATGTAATTTTGTTGTTTTGGTTAAATAATAATCCTCTCTTACTTCAGAATTCTCACAGTCTAATGACACAAACGTAAACATGAATTCAAGCTCCCAATCCATATTTGGATTGAAACAAAAAGGGAGTGTTGCAAATATCTGGCATTGGATTGAGGTGTTGAATTTCAGCACCAGACTTTACAACAGTGATTGGTTGATAAATGGCTAACTTATTTTATGTCCTTTGGCTGAGATGTTAAACTGAGATTCCGTCTACGTTAAAGATCCTAAGGCACTATTCAAAAAAGAGGAGGGGGGTTTTCCTGGTGTCCTGGCTGTTAAGACCATAAATTTAAAAAAATTGGTCACTCACTCCATGTTTGTTTGTGGGATATTGCTGTGCACAACTGGCTGCCGCATTCGTCCACAAAATACGTGGCTGATTATTGAATGCCTCTCTGCCTGTTACCTCTCTTCAAGGTGTGTCGCAATGTAAAGGGGAAACATCTAAATATAAGAAGATATAAATATTATAAAACAGATTTGGAAATCATATAAGAAATGCACGAAAGACTGATCAAATAAATCCTGTTTAATACCAAAATGCCAAATACCAGGCCATCGTGGTATCTGACCTTGAATGGTTCAGATCCTACCTCTCATACCATCTCCTTCATCTCCTCTAGCCCCCGCATAGTTTTGTGCGGAGTTCCTCAGGGCTCCGTTCTTAGTCCCCTCCTCTTCAACATCTACATGCTTCCTCTTGGTGATATCATCCGCAGACATGGGGTCAACTTCCATATGTATTCAGATTAGGGTCCGTCGATATGGAAATTTTCCGATATTGATATATCAGTGGGCTCATATCGATATATACCGATATATTGATATTTCCGGGTTTTTTAATACTGCGCATGCGCACAAATTCGGGGGGGCTGCACGCGCATTCGGGGGCGCACGCGCATTCAGATGTATGCGCACATTCGGGGGTGCACGCGCATTCGGAGGTACGCGCGCATTCGGATGTGTGTGCGCATTCCGATATGCGTGCGCAATCTGTGCTCTAGGCCAAGGAGGTTTGCAATGCTGGCGACAAGGTAAGTTGGAAAAGTTTGCATTATACCGATAATGCCAATAATACCGATATATCGCCGGAAACGATATATTAATATTTACGATATACCGATATAAATTTTAATACAAAATTTTTCGATATATCGATATATTTTAAATTCCAATATTGGCGTATCGATATGAAGAATTATATCGATATATCGCCGGACACTAATTCAGATGACACCCAACCCTATCTTTCTGCCTCCACACTTAACTACAGGACTGCCGTCTCAGAATGTCTGTCAGATATCAAGTCCTGGATGAAAGCTAACTTTCTACAGTTGAACAACAACAAGACTAAAGTCCGCCTGATTGGCTTCTGTCAGCGCCTTCACATCTCAGGCACTGACAGCATCACCATCCATGGGTGCACACTCCATCTCACTAATCCAGTCTGAATCTTGGCATCCTGTTCAACCCTCAGCTACCCCATATCCATGCCATGACATGCTCTGCCTTCCACCACCCTGACAACATCGCATGGCTCTGCCACTGTCTCACACCGCAGGCCACTGAGACTCTCATACACGCATTCATAAAATTCAAGCTTGACCAGCTAACTCCCTGTTTGTTGGCCTCCCCAACTCCTCCCTCCATAGGTTGCATATGCTCGAGAACTCTGCAGCCCGTGTCCTCTCCCACACCAGGCTCCACGACCCTATTAGCCCATCCTTGCCCGACTCCACTGGCTTCCCGTCTCACAGAGGATACAGTTCAAGATCCTGGTCCTCACCTTCAAAGGTCTTGGCCTTCCTCCCCTCTACCCCTGCGATCTTCTAACTCCCTATCAACCTGTCTGCTCCCTCTGCTCAGCGAACTGTGACCTGCTTCACATCCACTACCTCGCCCGACCCACCATTGGCGGGTGGGCCTTCTGTCACTCTGCCCTCATTCTCTCAAACTATATCCCGCAGTCCCTCCATCTTGCCCAGCATTGCCTCCTTCAAGACCCATCTCAAGACCCTTCTCTTCGATCATGCCTTTGGTCACCCTTTTCCCCCCCTGCCCTCCCCGATCCCGACCCTCAAATCAGGTCCAAAATGTAGATTGCCCAGCACCTTATGATGTCCTCCCGACTTGAAAGGCGCAACACAAATGTAATTGTGTTGTTGTGTAAATCAAGATCCTTTATCTATGCAATTCAAAATTGTACGCACAGTTTTCGACCAAAGATATTTCAGGTCAAGCTCCAATGAAGTTGATTTGTGCCAAACATGGCTGTGGCTACACTGACCTGTCTCTAAGCACCCTAGAGTTGGAGTTATGAGGTCTCCTTGGAGCTAGACTGGCTCCAGGGTGACATATTTGGTAACAGATTGTCGGAATCAAGCCAGCCCTCTATGGTGGTCTCAGTAGTATGGTTCCTGAGCCAAAGGGGTCCACAGAATTTCTGGGCACTGCTGATGACAGATGACAGCTTGGCTCATTGGCAGGACTTGGAAGGGCAAACTAGTCACTTGGGAAAGGGAGTCACGCCGCTCAACTCTTGTTAACCCTTCAAGCCAAAGCCCTAATGGGCAGGTTGCTCTTTCCTGAACAAGCAGTGGTAACAGCGATTATCAGTGGCAAGCCAGACAGTGATTATCAGTGGCAAGCTCTACAGTTTTAGCCAGTTAAAAATCAACCTCCCGGGTCCCATAAGCAACTTTTTGAAGTGGAAGAAACACCGTAACGAAGTGGTCTTTGATTGAATGAAATCAGCTCCCAGTGCAGTTCCGGCCTCAGAATGTGCAAATTGACATTTCTCATGTCAAGCAGAGATCTATCGTCACTGGATCATGTGTGTGTCTTATCCACAGCACCTGCAGTGTGATCCCATCCATATCACAGGAGGGCTTAAGATTTATTTCAATGAGCTTGGCTGCTCAGCTCACAATGCACAGAAAATGAATTTCCAGCACGATTTGTAACAGCAATGAGTCTTATCCTACAATCCATCGAGCTATTAGTACAGACAGCATCTGCCCACTAAGAATTGTTTTTAAATTAACCAAGTTCGCATGAAATAATAAGATTGATTTCATACAGAATGGAGTGCAACATGAACTGGAGTTGCTAATAATAAGCCAACTATGAGAAGTGCCTGCTGATTTATATACAGTATACTGTCAATCTGTTTATGTTTTATTTATCAGGTTGAAGGGAATATTTTGTGCTTCCCCCATATTTAAATGATAATGTTAAGTCAATCAACAACTACTTGCATTGATATAACATTTATATCTTACCACCTCTAAAAAGTGTCACAATTTTTTGCATTTGTTTCGCATCTTTCACTTAGAATAATGCCTTGCAGTGTTTCGCACATGACCGTTTGGTAATCTGAGCAAGCTGGAAAGCAGGAAAAATGCAGACAACCTCCTCTTAGCCCTCTGATATTGCTGCTTTATGACTGGATAGTAGGAGATGCCACAGGAATTTCTCTCTGTCTTTAGCACTGAGAAAATGGTGCGGGATGTGCTTTGTACCTCAGCCTGATTTGTACAAGTTGACCTTGTTCTGGTCTCCTTCATGTCCCCCAAATCCCCCGCTCCACTATCGGCGGCCGTGCCTTCAGCCACCACACCCCGAAGCTCTGGACCTCCCTTCCTCACTCCCTTCACCTCGCCCCCTCTCTTCCTAGTTTCAGGACTCAGCTGAAGACCTTTCACTTCGACCGCGCCTTCAGTCGCCTTTTTCCCCCTAGCTCGGGCCCAGGATCCGTTAATGCACAGCTCTGAGACGCTGTCCGGCGTGGAGGGCGCTATATAAATCAAAGTTGTTGTTGTTGGAACATATGATGGGGAAATATGGGCACAATCCTACTTTAATTAGAGCAGATCCTTATTCTGCATCTAGATTGTCTTAGAATACTGGAATACAACTAGAAGAACTATTGTAATCCTGCAGAACTTCTGGTATAACTCCTATTACACCTCTGCATGGTTTACATTTGAAGAGTGAAGACACATCAGCTGTTCTGTCTTTCCATAGCATGTGCGTGAAACAGTGGTCTGAAGTATAATCAATGATGTCTTCAGTTTGATACTCCCATCTAATCTTGGCTGGACAGATAGATGGTGAATGTGGCTTGAAAGGCTGGTTGAACATTGAAAATTTTGTAAATTGGGAACAGGGATTATCCGACCTATTTATCATTGCCTCGCAAAACTTACTGCAGTCTTGTTGGGCAGACTCAGAGAAATTCCCTTTGCTCCTGCACAATACAAGGGCAGGTGGAGCAATGAACTCCATACCATAAAGACACCTTCCCTTCTACAGCATCAAAGAGATGCAATCAGGCAAGATTATGTTAATACAGTTGACTGCAGAAGTGTGTTTTGTGTGTAGAATTCAATAGCTCTTGTAGCGGTACTCAGTCCAGTATTCAGTCCAGAAATTGTTCAACACATAGTAATAATAATAATAATTACAGTGAGTTCCTGGTACCTATCATCTCCCTTGTGATGGTAGATAGCAGGATTTGATATAGTGCCTTATCACGGCATTAAGATGTATCAAAGTGGTTCACAGAATATGGTGTAAATTGAATTGACTATATTTTGTGGGCAAAACATGGCAGCCAAATGTGTATAGCAGTGACCCACAAAGAGTCATGGATTGAGTGTTATTATTTTATTTATTCATTTCTGAAGAGATTGTGATCCCCCCAGAAAGCGATCCGACAATTGACTAACAACCAGGTTCCAGCGTACTGATAGGTAAACAGAGGCATGTGGAGTAAGGAAACTTGCCTAACAACAACAACAAAATTAGATTTATATAGCACCTTTCACTTTGGGAGGACATCTGTATGATTTCACCATGCCTAGGAATAGAACCTTGTGAGGTGAGTGCTCTAACCAGAGCACCAGAGCACTTAAGCGCTCTGAGACGCCGTCTGGTGTGGAGGGCGCTATATAAATCAAAGTTGTTGTTGTTGTAACCAATAGGCAATAGAAATCCACCCTAGAATAAGATATCTGCCCCCAATTAGAGCATTGCTGCATATACTTTATTTCTACTCTACCTTATATACCCTATTGAAAAAAAGCAAGATAGATACACCTACTACAAATATCAGCGATACATAAATAGTAACGTTTCTGTTTGACATTGCACTTAACATGTTGATCCATCTAAAGCACTTGATAGTGAATTACTGTGTGGTGTAGTGATTGTGTAAATTGTACTTTAGGGCAGGAACTTACAGCCTTACAGCTGGAAGCATGTCATATCACAACATTCAAATCCATCATCAAAACTGTATTTTATACTGAAATGTTCATGTATCGGAATAGTAAATTTATGCATGCAAACATAATGAAGTCTCAATTTATATCTGTGCAAGTAAGTACAATATCTGGCACCATATCTATAATGTTTACAGAATGCAACAAAGTGAAAATAATGTACCCTGTTCATTGCACCTGAGCTCAGAGATGTGAAGAGAGGTAATATGAGTATATTAATATGGGAATTAATGCACAGTTCAATCATAATATCGTGTGCCTAAATATTTTTATTCTGGAATATTTATTATAATGAGCTCAAAGTTCAATTTGATTAAGTTATAATATTGTATTTTAAGATGTGATTATGATTTATTTACAAGTTGATTATTTATGGGTGACAAGAATTTCTCAGGATGAACAAAAAATATTAACTTAATATTTCTGCACTTGAAGGCTGACAGCCTTATCCTGGAAATCTTATCTTAGCCTTATCTCTGCCACCTCCATTCTCACCCACACCAAACTTCGCTCCCCGATTACCCCAGTCCTTGCCAGACTTCACTGGCTCCCTATCCCAGAGAGGATCGATTTCAAGATCCTCACTCTTGTTTTCAAATCCCTCCACTCCTCTGCACCCCCCTACTTCTCCAACCTCCTCTCTCCTCAAACCAGCACCCGTTGCCTTCGCTCCACCGGGTCTGGCCTCCTCTTTGTCCCCAAAGTCCTCCGCTCCATCCTCGGCGGCGGTGCCTTCAGCCACTACACCCCGAGGCTCAGGAACTCCCTTCCTCACTCCCTTCACCTCGCCCCCTCTCTTCCCAGTTTCATGTCTCACTAAAGATCTTTCTCTTTGACCGCGCATTTGGTCACCTTTCTATCCCTGCCTCTGGCTCGGTCCCGGGATCCGTTATTGTGAAACATTCTGAGATGCCGTCCGGCGTGGACGAGACTATATAAATCAAAGTTGTTGTTGTTGTTGTTGTTGAAATACCTTCCAGTAACCCAATCTTTCCTTTCTTGAATTATCATTGAAATGCCAATTTACCCAATCCATGCGTTATTTGGTGCATGTGACTGGGCAGGGGCCAAAGAGGAAGCCATTGGAGACAAAGTGAAGATGCTGGGGTAGATAAGAGTGAAATGCGAAAACCCATCACCATGTTTAAGAATACCTAAACCAGACTGAGAGTTCCATGCATCCCACCTATACCTGGTATGAGTATGTTGGGGCACTGCTGGAATTTAACAATCTAAACCTGCATAGCTTACCATCGAAAGCAATGTCTGGCAAGCTTCCCGCTTACCTTTCTGCATAACAATCAAAAGGATTCTTAGCTCTACATAGATGAATGTGTGTTTACGGTCCCTCGCTCTAGGTAATGCTTTCCAGCAGCTGGCAACCCAAGCACCATCAGCTATTCAAGGATACTTGACTCCACCATCACCTCTAAACTTACAGGAACCAAAATTGAGTGGATTTGCAGAGCTGATTTTTTGCTGCCTTTGATATAACACAATACAAAATTACATTTGTAAAGCACCTCTTAATTGGGAGGACATCCCAAGGCGCTGAACTGTCAGGGATTAAGACCTGAGCAGGGGCTTGGGATCAGGAGAGTTGGAGGGCGGGGAAGATGGCGGTAGGAGGGTGTTCGAAGAGGGGATCTCGAGGTGTGCCTTGAAGGAGGCAAGGGGGGGAACAAGGCAAAGAATGCGGGATGTAATTCTAGAGAATGGGGTCAGCGAGGCTGAAGGCTCGACCACCAATGGTGGGTTGGGCCAGTCATGAGAATTGGAGCAGGTCACAGCCTGCTGAGCAAAGGAAGCGGACAGGTTAATAAGGGATCAGGCAGGTCAGTAAAGTAGGAGGGGGCAAGGCCATGGAGACTCTTGAATGTGAGGAAAAGAATTTTGAGTTTGATCCTCTAAGGGAGCCAGTGGTGACGGGTATGGGTGGATGTGATGGGATGATGGAGCCTGTTGCAGCAGAGGACACAAACTGCAGAGTTCTGGATGACCTGCAGCTTGTACAGGAAAGAGTTGGGAAGGCCGACAAACAGGGCTTTGGCATAGACGAGTGTGGTTGTAATGAAGGCGTGTGTGAGGGTGTTCGTGGCCTGAGGAGTGAGACAGTGGCGGATCGGGCAATTTAGCGGTGGCGGGGGAAGGCAGAGTGGGTTGTGGTATGGATGTGGGGGAGAAAGAAGAGATGAGGGTCAAACAAGATACCATCGATCACTCCATCCATCTCCACTGTCTCTCTGCCCTGCTTTTTGAGTGGTCAATGGTTCACTATTATACATCCTTTGATGAGATGTTGAACTATGATCCTCACCTGCTTATTCTTTAAAATTGCCTTGGCAGTATTCGAAAAGAGAAGGGAGTTTCTCCCGATGTCCTGGCCAACAAATGCCCCAAATAAAATTGGTCACTCACTCCATGGTTATCTGTGCTCTGTGCAAATTGGCTGCCGCATTTTCTACAGCCCAATATTAAGAAAAAACTGAGGCTACAATACTCTCCATAGGTAAGCAACGTGGGTCTCTCCAGGGAGAGAGTGTGCATTCTATTTCGGACACAGGAAAATGTCCATTTGTAGGTAGCTGCATTCAGGAATTCTTATTCTATAATATATATAGTTATATCAAATGCAAGGATTATTATTCTCATTATAATGAGAATAATTATATCTCATTCTCATCTTGTTTCACCCCTTCCCGTACACTCCCCTCCCAGCTCGGGTCACACGCCTCCTGTGCAGCGCCTTGGGACGTCCTCCCGACGTGAAAGGCGCTTTATAAGTGTAATTTGTTGTTGTTGTTGTTGCAGTACTGTATCTCTTAGGATTGGTGGTGGGTCTGCGTGCCGATCAGGTACCTGGCTGACCGAAAAAAAATTAAGCATGTAGCACGAGAGATTTACATGATTGATGTGTTGCAGAATCTCTATGAAAGAGAAAAAATGCATTTTTAAAATGACATATTAATTGGTGTTGACACTCCAGCAGTACGCCTTTCCGCAGTTGTAGTTTTTAAGCATTATTTCACAGCACCCGGTTGTGTTGAGAGGTGGGAGGGGGGGTTGTTTATTGCCATTTTTGGAGCAAATTACAATTTTCTGCTTCATACTTGAAATATTCATTACAGCATTATTAAGACCATATGTGGTTGGGGGGGTTGGGGGGGGGGGAGAGAGCCAGAGTGTTTGTGTGTGTGTGTGAGAGAGAGAGAGAGGATGGGCTTTTGCAGTCAATCTCAGCAATTATATGAGTGAGCATGACAGGGAGGTGGAGTCTCAATGCTAGCTGCTGCCTTAAGTTCCAATCTGAAAGTAGGGAAAGCTGTGCAGATCATTGATCAGTGGCTTGGACTGATTAAAGGGAATAACGTGTAAACCACGGGCTGTCATGGGCCAGCTGTGCTGCTTTCATTTCTGCCGATCGGAAGAGAAGAACGGTAAGCAATACCTGAGATGTATGTGGTACATGACTGGTTTGGTGTGTTTGTCTTTGAGTTTCTCAGACAGGCGAAGGGCTGAATTCCATGGCAAATTAACTGAAGTGCCCTCATCTGAAAGTAGCCAGTGATTCGGAAGCACCTCTCATTATTGTTAAAAACTCAAGAGGCAAAAGGCCGGTTGGTAATACATATATATATATATTAAACAAAATCATTGAGCAGCAAGCTTGCCTGTCCAGTTGTGTGATAATTGAATTGATAGCCAGAGCAGACAGTGCATTCATTGTTCCTCTGAGCAGCCAAGAGACAGATCTCTTGCATTACTGTCAGCACTCACTCAGTGTAATTGACCAGAGAGTTGCTTTCGAGTCCCAAGGTGTAAAACGCACAATATGTTGTTTTAAAATAGATGGGGAAGGAGGAGAATCAATAACGTTGTGGCCACCCAGTGAAGCAAGAAGTGTTGCAGGTTTATCTGAGAGAAGGGGACGTTGGTATGTTCTGCCTAAGCGAGCTGTTTGTTACAGTGGGGGATGCTGTGTTTAGCAAACCAGGTCACGGTGCTGAGTAAGAGGGAATGATTCACAAATTTATGGGTGTGGGGTGGGGGTGGGGAATAAATTCCAAGTGTAGTAGTGGAAAGCAGTGAATGAACTGATTTCTCTCTTGAGAACTAAAAGGACAGCAGCTTGATTAAGCCTGTAGTTTTCTGATAGCTATCTTCCATTTGCTTGCACCACAGTGTTTGAGCCTAGCCCTGCAGGGGAATGACCCTGGAGATACCATAGCTAAAGAAAAATCAAACTTGTGTTGCTTTTTCAACAAGAAAAAGAAAATAATTAAGCATTGAATCGAGGCTTTCCACGTGGAATATCGGCATGTTTCGCCCACAAAATACAGTCAAATCCACTTTACAGTATATCTTGCAAAGTGCTTTGAGAAACTGTGACAACATGATAAGGCGCTGTAACAAATGAACAGATTGTTGTTAATACTGTTATTATATGTGTGTGTTCCCACACTTGACTTCAGACCTGTGTGTGCATCATTGGCAGCACAGCCTCTGTTCATGCTTTTTATGCCAATTCCACACCTTGTGTACTATCTATACATGCAAATGGAAATTCCCCAATCATCCCAGAACCATCCATTTTTTATGTATGAAATTATATGAGGCGCAATTCCTATTGCTGTTAAAACTATCAATTTTAGTCAACATTGCAGTGTTTTTAAAACAAAAAAATCTTCCAGGAGGTTCATATCCTGTCAGCTGATTTTTTTTTCCACACAGCACCTAACTCTAGTAGGCACTGAGGACTGACATTACCTTACAATTTAGCAAAAAGCAACCAGATACCTTAAATATCAGTGTACCCCTTACAAATGTGATGGCTACTGTTTTACGTTCAGAGAAAAACTATGCTCACCAACTCAAAGGTGCAGCCCAGTATAACAATAATAATAATAATCCTTGTCTTCGATGTAGCATGTTTCACGTCTTCTAGACGTCCCAAGGCGCTTCACAGAATATACTGTAAAGTGAATGACTGTATATTTGTGGGCGAAACAAGGCAGCCATTTGCGCACAGCAGTGTCCCACAAACAGTCGTGGATTGAAATGACCAATTTTATTTTATGGATTATTATTAGATGTGTGGAGTAAGGAATCTGGCCCAAGTTTTCGCCCTGACCTGCCTGGATTCAAACACAGGTCTCACGCTTGTAAAACGAGTGCTGTAACCATTGAGCTACAGGACTCCACCTACAATTCTCAGAGTAACTAATTTCTCCAGGTGACAGCCTGGCTTAGCTTGTAGGATTCTCCTCTCTAAATCCAAAGGTTTGGGGTTCAACAAAACAACAACAAATTACACTTATAGAGAGTTTTTAAAGTAGGGAAGATGTCCCAAGATTCTGAACAATCGAGGGTTTGCACCCGAGCTGGGGTTAGATTCGGAAGCACCAAGCACGGTATCATAGAATCATAGAATGTTACGGCCCATCGAGTCTGTGCCGGCTATTTGACCGAGCAAGTCACTTTAATTAACCCCAATCACCAGCTTTCTCCCCATAACCCTGCAAACGCGTCTTCCCCAGATACCTATCTAGTTCTCTCTTAAAAGCTGCTATCGAAACAGACCTCACTACCCTTTCAGGCAGATCATTCTAAATTCGAACAACTCGCTGAGTAAAAAAATTTCTTCTAACCTCCTCCCTGCTTCTTTTGGTAGATATCTTAAGACTGTGACCACGGGTCACAGACACACCTACCAGCGGAAACAGCTTTTCCCTATCTAGCCTGTCGAAACCTTTCATGATCTTGAAGACCTCTATCAGGTCCCTGCGTAACCTTCTCTGCTCTAATGGGAAAAGTCCTAACTTCTCCAGTCTGTCCTCATAGCTAAAGTTCTCTGTTCCTGGTATCATTCTCGTGAATCTCCTCTGCACCCTTTCCAGTGCCTTAATGTCCTTCCTGAAATAAGGTGCCCAGAACTGGACGCAGTACTCCAGCTGAGGCCTAACCTGATCTCTCTTCTGTTTTTTTCCACAAATATTTCAAATTAATGTCCCTGGGTTACCAACGCATTTCCCAGTGGAAATAGTTTCTCCTTGTCCACCCTATCAAACTCCCTCATAATTTTGAAAACTTCTGTTAAGTCTCCTCTTAAAAACAACAAAATTACATTTATAGAGCACCTTTCACGTTGGGAGGATGTCCCAAGGAGCTGAACAGTCAAGGATCAGGACCCGAGCATTGTGGAGGGGCAGAATAGGGGGGAAGGAGAGAGGTGGGAGGGCGATAGAAGGCACGATCGAAAAGGAGAGTCTTGAGACCAGCCTTGTAGGAGGCATGGGAGGAAGCGAGGTGAAGGGTTTGTGGGATGGAGTTCCGGAGTGTGGGGGCAGAGAGGATGAAAGCCTGGCCACCGATGGTAGGGTGGAAGATATGGAGCAGACTAGAGCCCGCTGAACGGAGAGGGTGCAGGTTGGTAGAGTTGGTAACCTTCTCTGCTCCAAGGAGAATAATCCTAGCTTCTCTTGATAACTGAAGTCTCCCATTACCAGGATACCATCCTGGTAAATTTCCTTTGCACCCTCTCCAATGCCTTGACATTCTTCCGAAAGTGTGGCACCCAGTACTGAACACAGTACTCCAGCTGAGGCCCAGTGTTTTATAAAGATGTTCCTTCACCCCCTTTTAAGATTCTACCATCTAGCTTATATTGCCTTTCGTCATTCTTCCTTTCAAAATGCATCACTTTGTGAAGATGTGATGTATATACCAGATTATATTACCTCTCGCATGAAATCCACCACATGCTTGCTTTACCTGTATGTCAGCTTGGCTCTGTAGTAGCATTCCTGCCTCCGTCAGAAGCTCGTGGGATCAAATCCCATGTCGGGACTTTAACTCACATGGTTTTAGTTGAGATTCCATTGCAGGGTGGGGGGTGGTGGTTGGGGGTGGGGTGGGGCTTGCGTTGTTGGTGTCATTTTTGGGGTTTGATTCCCGGCAGGGCAAAACGTTGGGTAGGTTTATTTATTCCACACACCCTCTGTTTACCCAACTGTAAGTAGGAACCCAGTTGTTAATCAATTCGTGGATTGCATTTCTGGATGCAATAATTCCTTTTTTTTAAACAAAAATAATTATTTACTCAATCCACAACTATTTGAGCACAATTGGCTGCCGCATTTCGCCCACGCTATCTACAGTTAATTCACTTTACAGTATATTCTGTGAAATGCTTTGAGAAGTCTAGAAGATGTGATAAGGTGTTATATCAAATGGAAGGATTTTTATTATTTCCTTTCCAAAGTGTTGGGATGAGTTGTTGCTTCACTCTTTCCTTTCTGAAACTGCCTTGATCAAATTAGCCAGTGGCTTTCTCTTTTTCTGTGACCAGAGTTCGCTCTGCCTCCATGTACTCGCAGCTGCCTTTGAAAACGTTGACTACTATTCTTCACCACCTCTATGCTCTACCTTCATGATTCTTTCCTATCCTATCTGGTTTCACTCTTTATCGATCTCTGCATCACCAACTCTGTCTCTTCACACAGCCTCTCCTACCTCCTCGCCCAGTCAACTGCTGTGTTCTCAAGTCTATCCTTGAACTGCTCCTCCTCACTCAACAACAATGACAAAATTACGTTTGTATAGCCAAAATGCAAAATACTTAAAATACTAGAAATCTGAAAAAAAGCAGAAGTTGCTGGAAACAAACAGCAAATTAGGCAGCATCTATGGAGAAAGGAATGTGAGTCCCTTTTTGGGTCCATGACACTTCATCAGTTATGATTCCTAACCCTGGTGCCCACCCAGCACTGTCAAGCATTTTGAGATGTCCTCCTGATGTGAATAGCACAAGATAAATGTAAACTGTGTAAACAATAATAATCCTTGCATTTGCTATAGTGTCTTATCACATCTTCTAGACGTCTCAAAGCACTTCACAGAATATACTGTAAAGTGAATTCACTGTATAATATGTGGGCGAAATGGGGCAGCGAATTGCGCACAGAGGTGTCACACAAACAGTCGTGGATTGAGTGACCAAATTGTTAGTAGTATTTTTTTTAAGTATTGTATATAATATTGGGACGTCCTACTGACGTGAAAGGTGCTCTACAGATGTAATTTTGTTGTTGCACTATGCATATTTTTCATGTACTGTTTTGCTCTGACTCATCAACACCTGTACTATTACCTTTTCTCACATCAGATTTAGTCATCATAATTGTGCAAAGTTAACTGGAGATTGGTGAGGGTTTGCTAAGAATTGCTAAGTATTCAGCAAACAACAGTACAGTAAAAGCCTGTTTATCCAGCACCCGATAAACCATAACTTCCATATAACCGGCACCTCAAAAAAAAGTCCGCATTCGATTAACCGGAATTTATCCGGAAAAAAGCATAATTTTTTTTAATTTAGATTTTTTGTGTGTTTTCGGTCGAATATCCGGCACACGCTTTAACCGGCATTGTCCAGGTCCCGAGGGTGTTGGATCTAAGAGCTTTAACTGTACTTTGTTCTTTAGGAAAGCTGCCTTTCCTCTCCATGGATGCTGCCTGACTGCTGAGTGTTCCCAGCCATTTTGTTTCATGGAGGCCTGTAACTCAGTGGTTAGAGTACTCGCCTCGCAAGCGAGAGACCTTGGGTCAATATCAAACAGGGCAAAATGGTGTGTGAATCTCAAGTGTAATAATCAGACAACTGCAAACAAATCAACATTTCTGAATAAGATTGACTTGTAGGAGCATATAATGTGCAAGAGGATCCTTTTCAGTAATCAGATAGAGAATTAAGCAAATTGTGGATATATCAAAGGACATAAAATGAAACTTCAGTGGTATTCAAATGACTCAAACAATTGGAGATTTACTTTTTGATTTATGATGTTTGAACTCCTTATTTGTGTCTCTTAAATCTGTCCTACCTGTTATTTTATAGTATTTCCAGGAAGCGTAACCATGTTTGGTTTTCTTCTGTTCTGTTTGTTCGAAGTTCTCTATTTTATTACAGCTAAAAGATTTGGATGTTTGTCTTAGGAAATACTTTTTTGGCTCTGAGAAGTAAGATATTACTTCTCTCGTTGACATTTTTATTTGAAAAACACAACAGTGTTTCCTTGGCTACTCATTCTGTTAGAAAGTCCTTTTTCATTAGCTCATGACAGATGATTTGCGTGTGTTTCTGAGTATTCTTGATAATAGTGTCATTCAAAGCTTATGTGTCGCTGAGGAAGGCGGTAAGGATAATAAACTTCTCCAGATGAAAGAAAGTAGATGGAAGTTTTCGAGATTCTTAGAAATATAGACAGAAGCCAACTAATATATTTAACACCGTCAAAAATTATACAAAAAGGCTGCGCTCAGCTGCTGTTAACACTGTAAACCAAAGCTCTAACAGGTAGGATGGTCCTAGCTGGACAAGCAACAGGAAACTTGATAGCTGGTTTTAGCTGGTTAACTCCAATACCCAATCTGTGGTCCCGACGACTTGGCTCTTGCTAACCTGAGCCTAACACTTTCTGTAATTGGGAAGGGAGTATCTATGCCATTGCAGACATGGGGATATTATTATTATGTGTAGGTGGCATGCATGAAACGGTTAGTCCAGTCTGGATATTTTAAAGAGTGGTGATGGGTTTCACCATGTGCCAGACACAGGTCTTGCCCAAAAAAGAGGAGCTCAGATTCAAACTGAGAAGAGGGAAGATGAAGATTTATTTTTATTTATCCATTTTACAGAGGAGTTTGGGAGATGATCAGAAACAGATAACACATGTATTATAATACTTGCCCCAGGTTATCTCCCCTCCTTCCCGAAGGCACTATATAATAGAATACAATTCCACCACCATTTCAGGTGGAAGCCTGGATAGTGACTATCCACAGCTGATGCTGATGCTGTTCGCAGGCTAAGATTGCACCTACTTAGACTAGAAAGGTAATGAGTTTGTATCTAGTTCATTTAAGCAAATAATATTAATCCTTGCTTTTGATATAGTGTTTTTCACGTCTTCCAGACGTCTCAAAGCGCTTCACAGAATATACTGTAAAGTGAATTGATTGAATATTTCTGGGAGAAATCCGGCAGCCAATTGTGCAGAGCAGTGACCGACAAACAATCGTGGATTGAAATGACCAATTTTTATTTTGTTTTGGAGGCACTATTATCAGGCGTGTGGAGTAAGGGAACTTGCCCAAAGTTTCACCCTGCCGGGATTTTAACCCAGATATCTCACTTGTATTGGTGAGTACTCTAACCACTGAGCTACAGAACTCCACAAGCAAAATACAAGCATACAATATTCTGCTTTTTTTTAGAAAATAATTAAAGAATTGTAATTCCACTCCATATCACTGTCAACAGTCATGGGAGAATGTTATCACTTTTGATTGCAGTTTGCTCTCACATCACACTAATCAGATGTGTGGCTTCTTCAAGTGATGAAGAAGCTTCTAGCTTGTGATCATTAGAAGGTGTAAAAACGAACTTGGTTATGGTAAAATCACTGCTTCCAGCCTCCACCTCATGGGGAAGCTGTGAATATGAGCTCATCATGTGGTGCATTGGGAGCACGAAACCACTGCTCCATGACCCATCACATTGGAACACCGAGAACCAAGACATCACCTCGAGCTCTGAACTTTATGTTTGCATCGGAAATCTGTGACAAGAGATTGTCCCAGGAAAGGGGATAAAAGAGGCCTTTGACTTTCAGGCGAATCACTTTTAATTATGAATATGAAGCACAAAAACCGTACTACAGCATTCCTGCAGAAAATTAAATGTCTGCAAAATGGAAATGTCAGCCTGGTATTAGCAGATGGCATTCTTCTAATGCAGAAGTTTTGAGTAACGTTGCCAGGGAAATAAAATGCAGACCGACTCTGTTACTCTTGACTATAAATGACATTGGAATAGATCTAGCCCCTATAAAACAAAAGGAAATTGATTAACAT
Source organism: Hydrolagus colliei (assembly GCA_035084275.1). Taxonomy (NCBI): domain Eukaryota; kingdom Metazoa; phylum Chordata; class Chondrichthyes; order Chimaeriformes; family Chimaeridae; genus Hydrolagus; species Hydrolagus colliei. The sequence continues at coordinate 11,300,532 of CM068744.1, read as the reverse complement.
TACTATAGTTTTTCTTAACGAGCAGAAGAGAAAGACAGAAAAACATCTATGATATGTACCCTAGATTACAAATGTCATGATATTTAAGCATCAGCTTAGCTCAGGTAACCGCCTCTGAATCAGAAGGTGACGAGTTCAAGCTCAGTCAAGACTGAGCTCCCAGTCAATGCGGTGCTGAGGAAGTACGGAAGTGCCATTCTTTGGATGAGACTTTGAAGATGGATGTTAAAGATCCCATGACAAGACTAGAAAAGAGAAGGTAGTTTCTCCCTGACCAAGCAACCCATAATTACATGGATTATTATTATTGGGTTTGTGCTAATACCACTCAGATACAAATGAACTGCTTTACTTTTCATTTCCACATGATGTTGCATTTAGTAATTCTTTTGTTTAAAACACGGTTTATTAGGTGCGGGGTTGCAGGAGAGAGGTACATCATGATATAGCTCTGCCATTATTATTTGGAGGGGTTCTCAGCTGAGCTTCACTGTCCTTATTTGTGGGTGTTTCATCATATCTGAAACTATTTGTCTTCATTCAAAACCTAGAGTGAGCACTAAAATTGTTTTAACAGCGAAGAGCATTAGGAGATGACCAGGTGTTAGGAAGAAAGCATTCTCATTATACAAAACATCTTAAGAAGGATAGCTATTTTTGACAACGCCCTGATGATCTGGTTACTCAGGACTACTTGCATGTTTTACAACACTTTATTATATTGGGATGTCTAAAAGCACTTCACAGAATTTACTGCATATTTGTCATTGATTGCAATCAACAGTAAATTTGTACACATTAATGCCTCACAAACAGGCATGAAGTGAATGGCTAATTTTATTCAAGGGATTGCTTGCAACTCCAGTAGAAACTTGCTTCTCTTTTCAAATAGTCCTATGGTATCTTTAATGTCCACCTGAACAAGCAAACAGGACCTATGTTTAGCATCTCATCTGAAGAATGACAAAGCAACACCCAGCACTGCACTGGAGTCATCTTCGACTATGTTAGTTCACGTCTTTACATTGGTGTTGATCCCACAAACTTTGTCTCAGAGGTGAGATCGCCACCAACTGAGCCAGGCTTACACCCTGGCACTTTTAAAAAAATAATAATAATCCTTACATTTCATATGGTACCTTTCACATACTGTGAAGTGCAGTGACTGTATTTTGTGGGCAAATGTGGCAACACAGAAATGAGCCACAGACAGCCACGAAGGTGAATGACCAGTTTTACCTGGTTGATTGTTAGCCCGGACACCAGGAGAAACTCCCTTCTCCTTTCTCGTATTATTCCACTTTGAGCTGGCTGGTTTGTTGGCACATGTACTGTTAGATCACCAGTCACTTAATTGTTGGACACAATGTGAAAGCACTGACTAGTGATCATGCCTATTACACTGATGGTTGGATCAGTGTAATGGAACATAGTTTCAGGAGTAGTTTGACTCTTACCCAGGGGCTTCAGTGTCTGAAAATAAATTTCAGTACCTCAAGTGTTTCAGGGTACAGCATGTTCCCAGCTATTCATCTCTGTGTATAATGTCTGTGCAGCAATTTTTTAAAATCATATAAAATGAGAGACAGGAGTGTGGTCACATTCTAGGAAGGAACAATCTTGTTTAAATCTACTTGGATTAAGTACAAAATCCAAGACTTATACAACAATCACAAGCTCCATCTCACAGGGTGGTCATGACTCTGCTTGCATTTGAATGTGCATCAAAAATTATGCAAAAGCAGCAAGATTTACAAAAAAAAACAGTTTTGCAAATAATTCTAAACGGGTTAATAAATTCTCACCAAACGTTCCTGCTCTCACATTTTGAGGATTGAACTTTCAATACTGAAACCTGATCTGAAGTTTATCTTATAATAATCCTTACATTTGATATAATGTCTTATCACCTCATAATGTTTCATCGAATATACTGTAAATTGAATTGACTGTATTTTGTGAGTGAAAATCTTCAGTATCATGAATAGATAGATCGCTCTCTGTTTCACTTCAAAGAATGTAGGAAAAGCTGTATTTAGCACTGATTATGCCTGCCGGCTGGTTCTACATGGTGTTAGTAAACAACCGTTGGTGGGCGAGCCTTTAGCCACTCTGCCCCCAACCTCTGGAACTCCATCCCAAGGTCTGAATCAATAACTGTCCAGCGCCTTGGGACGTCCTCCTGACACGAAAGGCGCTAAACAAATGTAATTTTCTTGTTGTGTAGATGACAAAAAAAAGTAAGAGAGAGATTTCTGTCAGCCACATTTCCAAATTATGAAGTTTGATAAGGTAACTGGAGAGACTGCGTTTTACTATTGAGAAGTCATTAACAAGAGGCATCAATTGCGAAAAAGAGGGGGGTGGGAGACATTCTACATAGAGAAGATGGTTGGAGTGTGAAATGTAGTGACACAATCACAAATGCTGTTGAAACTGTGTCCAAACAACCTTTAAAATTGGATAAATATGTGAGGATAAAAATAATAATTAACTTGATAGGAGAAAAGCAAGGGAATGGGATTAGAGTATAATGATTCCAGTGAGGGAGCTAGTTCCTAACAAATATGATGGACTAAAGTACTATTTCTCTGCTGTAAATTTTCCACAGTGGGTATACAGAGGGTGAAAAAATAGTTCCGTGAACTATGATGTTTACTAAAGTAAGAGGTATGATATTCTGGTTGTTAAAATGGTCAGTCTCTGGGTGCTAGTGATCTAACTATCCTTTTTGTACTGGGCAAGCCTCAGACTACATTAGCATGTGAGATCATTAGGATACAACTGTCCGTGTGTACAATGCTGATAATACACATACTGGGTTTCACATTAGTTTATTGGTTTGTTCTGGTGTACTCTTGTTCAGCATTTCCATGCTTCAAAGAAGCTATTCGTTTCTTAGAAACAAAATAAAACCTTCTCGCCCAACAGATTTAAGTCCAGCTTTGCAGGTGAAGTATATATCAATACTTTAACAGAGAAGTTTATTCTATCTCAAGTATGAGATGAATAAGGTAAGGATTGATTTAGTGTGCTTTGCTCCCAAAGTGATACCTGATCTATTTTGTTTGTTATGGTGTGTAGGAGGAAAGAATGGGACAGAACCTGATGAGGAGGAGCTGGTCAGTCTGAGTAAACGACTAGTGGAGACTGCTGTTATCAAAGCTGTACAACAGTACATAGAAGAGACGCAACCTAAGACAAAACAGACCAAGAGTAATGGGGAAAAAAACACCTCAATACCTAAGAAACCCGACACAGACAATGACAAGAAATGAACTTTGTAGATTCAAATCTTATATTTTAAAACAGAAAGTTTAATATATGCTTAGGATGGTTGTGTTTAAGATGGCATGTATTTGTTGTCTCTGCCTCCTTAGTTAAATTCAAATGTGATATGGAAATAACCTGGACCTTTTACTATTCCTTCTTCCGAGGCTCTTCAATGCATCTATTGAATAGAACTGTGGCCTTTTTTACTGAATGCCTTGTGTTAGAACAGGAAGAAGTCCATACCAGGAACATTGATTTTCTTCTACACAATCACCTTCGCTGAATTAACTTGTGCAAGGTTTTTTTTAATTGTAGCAAGTAGTGAAACACAAGTAGAAGAAATGTATGTCATCAATCTAATGTGAGTAATGTGATTGAACCATTGCAACAAATATGCAGATTATTTGGTTTGCAAAATGTAGGTATATGTAAACCACATTGGGCCTGCGCAGATGGATATTAAAATATTTATTTATATTAATGGTTGTACTATCTACACAATTTGCATTTGTTTTATGCTACAATTTAAAGCTTAAATTGATCAGGATTCAATCAGCTTCTATTAAATGAAACACAATCTGTCCTTTTTTTCTTCAGGGAAAAAGCATGATTCAGCCGTAATTAGGAATGCTGTGCAGAAAGACACCATGGCAGTGCTGAGCAAACTTAATCAAATAAAAGAACTTCTGTCGCTTCCAGAGACACAAATGAAAATTCGGAATGAAATGGCTGTAAAATGTACTCAATTGAAGCATTATAAACAGAAGGATCTGGCTCTCAGCATTGGTTCTCATGACATGACAAAACAAACAGAATACATTGATACTGCTTCAGAGGACATGGGGACTCAAACCACTGAAAATTAAGATTAATTTGATAGAAATATTAATGTTCAATTATGTTTTTTTTCATCAGCATGCACTATTCCCTCTCCAAATGCATCTTCAGTACAACTATATACATACATAAAGTATTTTATATGTACATTTATTTTTGCAAATGTTTTGGCTGTTTCAGTTAACGTTGGTGAACTCAGTGCATGTCTATTGCCAAGGAGAGATTACTGGAGGAACGCAGACTTTTGTTTGTGTGGTTAAAACCCTTGGGAAGGAAGCTGTTGTTCTGGAAAGCATTCATTCTATTTGCATTTCATTCAAGCTTGTTTATATGGTCAAGCAAGTTTGGGTGCTAATTAAAATCAATATACAGTATCTTACAGTCCATCTTGGCAAGATAGATAGCTACATAGTGTAGGTTGTGAAATTGAATGGGTTTAAATGAATTTATAAATATTTATTGATGCTTGGCACTAAAGTATTTGCCAGCTTACTGCACAGAATTGAACATATTTGTTCAATCATTCTATGCAATGTGTAGTAGGTTTTTCAAACAGTTAAGGACTGTTCTCCTATCTTAGAACCAAGTTCTAAACCTGCAAGTGTTTCAGACCAGCCAAACACCGAAGGGACAAACAGAGACCCAGTCTCGGATTTTAATGGTCCAGCTAGGATCATGACTTTAAGGTATGAATTTGAAAGGGACATATTATTTATACAGGCATTTATTTCCACCAAAAATTGTTCTATTATTTTAATTGTATTTCAATTTATTTTATATTGGCATATATATCGGGAATAACTCTAGCTAGAATATTTGGATATATTTTAGTTTAGTGCAGGTTTTCAATACACATCAGAACGTCTGCCTGGGCATTGCTTATCCCACCTTTACATCTTCATTAGCCAGATTACCCTGGTTGATATTTTTAGGCAGATTCAGTGTGCACAGTAGATATAAATGTCTATTTCAAGGCTGGAGACTTCTGTTTGAAAACTACATTTTCACCTCAAAAGTATCTCACTGAGCCAATGGGGGCCTTGATTTTTCAGAGTAATAAATAATTCAGTGGCTGAAATATGATTTGGCAATGTGATCAAAGCCGAACTTGATTTCTCATTAATTTTTGCTAACAGCTCTCTTCTGATATCACTTTACAGTCAATTTCTTTAAACCCAAAGAATAGTAATCCAACTAACATGATGGAAATGTTATATATGTTTGAAAGGTACCAGATCTTGTCCTAAGGGAGCAAGCAGGGCGAGGGCCATTAAACAAACACTTGCCTGAATCAAATGCACTTGACTTCCTTGCACACACTAGAAAAGTGTATAAAAAAAACACATTGTTTTTCAAACATCCAACACTATAACTTGAATAATTCTTATGTAAGAATTTTATTGTTCATTGAATACACAGTACAGTGGTGCCAGCCATTAGCAACTAACACAATAAAGCATTTTTAAAATGATTAACTGATTTAATCCGGTCAAGCGGTGAAACTAAATGATTTGTGGTGTTCTAATCCATGTGCCGAAGATTAGTTTGGGAATACAGTAGTTTGAGATTATTGATCAGTAATGTGGTTATTGGCACCAATAAATGGTTGGAACGGTGATTGCAAATTATGTTTTGAAACACAAATTATTGTATTGTATTAATCGATTGGTTTTGCATAAAAGGTTTATTTCTGAAGGTGCGTGTGTGTCTGTGTAATTTTTTGAACAAACACAGAGGTGAAATATTTCAACAGCACTTAAAAAAGGAATACTTCGGCAAGTCAGTATAAACTCATATTTAGTGCCGTGATTGTTTCATGTATTAGAAATATTTTCTTTGAAGACTGAAGGTGTTTTTTAAACTCTCAGACTTTGTAATTTAGACAATGTTGGTACTTTATTCTGTTGCATAATCTTCTTGTTTTATGTTTCTTGTGCCCTTTCTTTATACAGTAACAATATTAATCTCCACTATCTAATGTACCATTAATCAGTAAGCAAGCTCAATATCATGGCTATGCTGATTTAGATGATCTTATCCATACTGCAAGCTGGTATACTGCACTTGGCCTGAATGCCTTTGAGCTAGGCATGGAAAAACAGGCAAAGTTCCTGCTCTCAATCACAAGCTCTGCTAAGATTAATGTAGAGGCCATCTGGGTTTGTGGTTGCTCTGCCTAATTCAGTGCAACATCCAGCCAACACAGAATAAAAGTTTTCAATGTTTGCACCCTAAAAAAATTGTTTTATTTTTTTAAAAAAGCTTATTTTTGTTTGTGTATAATTCTCAAAGAGTAGAATTGCAACCTTCTTTGTTTTGAGATTGATCATGCATTGAATACGTTCTGATATTTTTGCTTGTGTAACATGATGACATTGATCTTAATCGTCAAATATGGACCGAGATAGTCTACAGGATGTAATATGATACCATTCATCCATTGGAAACAAAGTAAATTTAAAGATTCCCACAGACTATTCCAAATTATAACTGCAACCATATATTTTATAATTCTGAAACAGTGTGTAGAAGATGAAATATAATGGCTTTAGAAGGTATAGATCTTGTCTGCCAATGAGACATTTAAAGAAGGCAACAAATTAGAAGTTATATGATGTTGTCTTTTGATAAAATACCTCTGTTACACTAATTATATATAAAACAAAGTTTAATCTGATTGAGATACAATAAACCATTGAATAACCCTAGAATCCTGGAGAGAAGGCTGAATCTTACACTGTTTGTTGTAATGGTATTCGTTCACACATGTTATAATACACAGGCACAGACAAGGTAAGTGATCTCTTATTATTGCTGCTTTTTTCCAGTTTTCTCCAATTGTGAGCGAAACACAGCAGCTATTTGCGCACAACAGCGTCCCACAAACAATTGTAGATTAAGTGACCAAATTATTATTAAAAAATGCTTTTGATGTGTTTATTATCTCTGGAAAAACAATCCACCAATTGATTAACAACCGAGTTCCTACTTACTGCTAGGTAAACAGAGGCATGTTGAGCAAGGATACTTGCCTACGGTACGCCCCACCCAGAATTCTCTCAATTACGAGGTGAGTGCTCTGACCACTAAACTACAGGACAACAATTGAAACAAACAAACTTTCCAAATCCAAATGATTCTCTCGGTTTCGAACAGCATTACATACTACAGTGCATCCACTCAAAATAAATCTGTCTGGAGCTATCCATAGGAAGGATAATAATGAATAATAATCCTTCAATGTGGTATAGCAGCATTCCCATTGGGGGGACATCTCAAAGTGCTTTTTGGGATATACTGTGGAGCAATTGTTTCAATGGAAAATGCATCATTTAATACATGATTGTTCATATCCTATTATTTCTATTGAATAATAATAATAATCTTTGCATTTTATGTAAAACCATGTGTGCTTATGTCCATGTGTAGAGAATACGCATATGAAGAAAGAAAATCTATTTGTTGGAATGTTTGCATTTTTAGCAAAATCATACTTGATTGCTTTATTTCAGCACGTTGTCACATAAAATGAAACAAAATGATTTAATTAAAAATATATATATGTTTCATTATTGAAATCTAGAAAGATTTAGTTGCCAAACCTTTTTAATGCTATTATTAATTAGATGTGATTTTCTTGGTTCTGCATCGAACAACATATAATGATCATTTTTGTTCCCAGCTAATACATGTTTTCTGCTAAGGTCAACCTAACTGACGCTTTCAATGAACTCTACATATGGATAGAAGATTGAAAACGCATCAATCTACCGCAGTAATCCCAGTCTTGCAATCTGATGCATTGAAGAACTGGTTAAATGTGTTTATCACCTTTCATATTTTCAGCAACATTTAGCTGAAGAGCAAGGCACATACAATGTTGTCTACTCCAGGCTCCAGCACCTTTCCACTCTGCTGTCAGGTTCTCCCCCACCCACCCCTCACCCCCAGCTTTCCTCCTTCAGTTGTGAGAAGCGCTTTGAGAGAGACACCCTCCTAACTTGAATCGTGCTTTACAAATGAAAATTGTTTTTTGGGGGTCAGCTAGGACCACATTCCTCCACATCTGCCACATTGCCCACACTAAATACAGGTGAAACCATCATCTACGCATTTGTCAACATCTGCATCAATTTTTCCAATAGTCCTTCCCCCCCCCCCCCCCCCCCCCCACCACCCACTGCTTTACCGTAAAATCCAAATGATTCAGAACTCAGCTGCTTGTATTCTCAGCAGGCTCCGCACTCCCATCACCACAGTAGTTGCTAGGTTCAACTGGTTCACTCATGCAGAATGGATTGATTTCAACATCTCCCACTCATGTACAAACTATTTCATGCCATAGCACCTCCCCACCTCTCCAAATTGCTTACACCTTAACCCAAACACTTTTACTTAACTGGTGCTGGCTTTCTTTTCCACTCCACCAGCAATGGCCATGATTTCAGCCTCTGTGCCCTAAAACTGTTGAACTCCCTGCTTCAATCCCTCTGTCTTGCCCCTTCCTTGTCCATCCTTAAATCACACCTGAAGTCCTTCCTCTTCGACTACGCCTGACAGTCATCTTCCCTCATTCTCTACTTGGCATCAAACTCCACTACTGTTAATCAGTCCGAGATGCTACTTGTGTGAAGGATTGGCAAGTTGTTGGTGTGGCAATGTTGGAGGTGCCATCCTTGTCACTAAAAGCATAACGAAGACCAACCTTAGCTCTTTGGCTTGCTCGAAAATGGACTATGTTATAACAATCCCAGTTCTAGCCAGCTTCAGCAAGTGATTCTGACCAGGCTGGCTGGTCTGTCATCAGCAGTGACCTAGAAAATTATGGACCAGAGTAGTATAGGAAAAAGCCTACTGAGATCATCACAGAATTAGATTGATTCTGACGTTTTGTTGCTAAGTGCCATGGAGTTCAACTATATAGAGACCCCTCATTGCTTCTCCCCTCGGGTGAAGAGTTACTCAGATGGTTGTTGACATCTCACAAGCACAGGTTTCAGGCCTCACAAAATGGTTAGTAAATGTCGAGAACTCACGTGAATTTGCTGGTGAGTGGCATAGTTTGAAATATATATGAACATTACCACTATCCCCCCACTCACAGCTTAGACATAGATCCCTATCGAGTAATGTAAATGATTGTACTGTATTAACTTGGACAACTGGCTTCATGGAAGCAGCAATAACAAGGGCAGTTTGGCCCTACAATGGTTTTGAAGGGGAGTGAGGACTCCGATTTGTATGTAGTTTACAAATTTTCCCAAATGCTTAGCAGTTGTAGCTGACCATCCGAGCCAGGGGTAGGAGTTGAGAGAGGGGTAGGGAGGGAAAAGATGTATCAAAATTGGGGTCAAGGTAAGTCATCAGATGGTCCTTGAATGAGGTAAGCGAGGAGCGATTCGAAAGGATTTTGGGTTGGAGTTCCAAAGAGTGGGCCAAAAAAGGCTGAAAGCGCATCCGCTTATATTGGGGGTGAGGCGGGGGATATGAAGCCAGCCGGGATTCTCTGAGCAAAAGACAACGGCTAGGTCTAACCATCTAGTAGCAATGTAATAGTATTGAGTACGGCAACAAGTTTAAACTGGCATTGGATGGTGCTTAACATGGAATGGGTTCCGCAGAGATTCCCTGAGGGTGGAAAGAATGTTGGAGCTGGAATGCTTTAGTGATGGGAGCCCAAAGTGGAATAAGTCACAAGATGCAGCAACAACACAAGGTCCCGTGACTTTCCACACGATGTGCTGAAGTCATGAGAATCAGGCTCTAGAAGCAAGACAGAGAAACATACACAGACGTTTAAATCAAGAATGGAGTGATCCTCGCATTTGATAGACTTGAATGAGATTGCAGTGCAATACACTTCAGTCATCTAGTGCACTTTGCATTGGGAGAACATCTCACTGATTGGGCAATGGAATATAAAGGGAAATGAAAACATAATAAGCAAAGATTGAAAAAATGAAGGTTTTTAGGCAAGCCTTGAAAAAGAGGAGAGATGGAGCAAGTCGGAGGGATTGCAGGAGAGTCTTCCACAGTTTTGGGGCATCATGGCTGAAAGCAAGGCCTCTGATGGTGGAGTAGAGGCTGCAAGGGACAAGCAGGAAGGCAGTGCCAGTTGAGCAGAGAGACGCCGGGTAATATGTTCGAGTAATCCAGGTGGGAGGTGACAACTCATGCATGAGTGTTTTGGCTGCATTTGGTCAGCAGACAATGTGGTGGAGGTGGAGGAATGTGGTCCTGGTCAGGGATCGGAAGTGGGGGAGGAAGGACGGCTGGGGATTGAATCGGACACCTAGAATGCGCACTGGTTTCAGTGAGTCTGAGGGAGAGCCCAGAGAGGTTGAGTTTAGAACCACAGGAGACGTATACACGAGCCAAAGAGTGTTGTCCACATTCAATTGCAGGAAGTTTGCACTCGGGAGGGATCTAGAAAATTAAAAAAATAGAAACCGAAGAAGATAGTGGAGGGCACTATATAAATCCTGTGTTTGTTGTTATTGTTGTTGTAAAAATGCAACAGGGAATTTATTCACAGCCAGATCCCACAAAAAGCCATGAAATTAAAGACTAATTTTAAAAAATCCATATACAATAGAAGCCTGTTTATCCGTGACTCGATGAACCGTCACTTCCGTATAACTGGCTCGCCAAAAGAAAATTCCCCATTCGATAAACCGGAACGTATCCGGAACAATAGCAGTGGAGCGTTTGTAAATGCATAAATAATAACCGAATATTGTTTTGGTACCTATTGTTAAAACTACTCTCTTGTGCTTCTCACCTGTTCTGGTAGATGCTGCGTTTGACGCCGTGATGCTGTTGTGAGGTTTATAGTGCAGCGATTCTTTTTAAAATGGAGGATGCCAAGCGGGTGAAAAAAACGGAGCACAACTTTAAATTCTTACTAACGGCAAGCCAATAACCTTAGCCTTTAACCCACATTGTCGCGCAGGTGCAGTATTTCGGTTTGCCGCTAGTAGAGTCTAGTGTTTTCGGCTTGCCGCTAGTAAAGTCACACTGCCGTTTTTTTCACCCGCTTGGGGTCCTCCATTTAAAAAAGAATCGCTGGACTGAAAACCTCAATCAGTAAAGGTGAGAAGTGCAAGAGAGTAGTTTTAACAATAAGTACCAATACAATATTCTGTTATTATCTGTTATTATTTAGTCTGGTGTGTATGGTGTGTGTTAAAAGAACTTTAATTTTTTTGTGGTGGGTTTTCGGCTGCGGGCCGCCCGAATATCCGGCAGGCGCTTTAACTGGCATTGGCCATGTCCCGCAGGTGCTGGATAAATGGGCTTTTACTGTACTGACCTTGTGTGCATAACATATTCATGATACAATGCTGGGACTATTGTGTATCTTAACTACAGCTTCTCAAGAGTGTTTTGTATGAAAAAGGCTCTTCACGACACATTTGATCCCAACCTTCAGAATACGCTACTGCCTTCCCATCATAATACAGTATCAAGCGGTTTTGATACTGAGTCCAGTGGAATCCTGGCCTCACTCACCCTTCCTACTAACCTATGTCAGCTGTTCATTACTCTCTGGATCTATTCACATCTTCAAGGCTGAGGTGAATAGATATTTGTTAGATCAGGGATATACAACAACAACTTCAACAACTTCGATTAATATAGCACCATCCACGCCGGACGGCGTATCAGAGCACTACCAGCTATTAGATATGGGGCAAGAGCGGGTAATTGGACTTGAAGTACGGATCAGCCAAGATTTTATAGAATGCCAGAATAGACTTGAGTGGCTGGTTGACCTACTTGTGTTTCTATGTTTCTATTAAAATAGTTGCTGGTAAAATTTGAAGTGGGCTGTAGCTATCGTTTCAGCTCCGAAGTTAAATTACTCAAATTGTGTTTTTTCTATTTGCAGGTTTCAAAGAGACACTAACACCAAACAGGACAGGACAAATAATGGTTATTATTGGCTAAAACTTTGCTGAGGGCCACTCTCTCCCTGTCTGTGTGTTGGAAGGCTGAGGACGCAGACGAACCTGGCTCCTAAAAGTGGTTGGTGAAGTGTTGAAGGCCCACAGGCTGCAGTGAGCACTATCAGTTTATCACACATACGCAATCTCCCTCTCCGCTGCCCTGGAGTCATCCGAACTCCTGCACCTCTCACTGTCGCAGACCAATCTACCCTCTTAACTCTCTTTTCTCCACAATTCGCTTTCCTCCATCCTTAACTACCTTGCCCCCACTCACCTCCCCAACCGCTTCATACTCCCATAAATCCCCCCGGTACACCAGCCATCTCCGATCCCTCAAGGCAGAAGTGTGAGCCGCCGAGGGAGAGGAAGTCCTGACCCACAACCTTCTGATTTGGTGGCCAGAGTGCTGCCACTGAGCCAAGCTGACACACTACAGGACAGAATGAAACCATTCAGCCCATCAAACCTATGTTAGTGTTAGCTGCTCTAATAGAGCTATTCTACTCTAACCTCAATTTCATGCTCTTTCCCTGGACCCTTTTGTATCTTTCCTCCTCAACTGTGAAACACAATGCCTGTGACCCATATAAAGAATCTTGTTAATACCACCTTGTGCAGTCTTCTTTATTGCTCAAGTTCAAAGAAATATTAGATTGCCAATTTTCAAAAAGTTATCAGCTGCAGTCATCTGGGTTAAGTAGCATTAGAAGTGGCACTAATAAGGTGGGGATATTTTGGCAGACTGACATCATTGTTCATACAAAGATCATAATAATAATCCTTGCATTCGATTTAGCGCTTTTCACATCTTCTGGACGTCTCAAAGCGCTTCACAGAATATACTGTAATTATTCCGCAGACGTAAACTCTGGCAGCAAATATTGTGGGAAGGAGAGAAAACAACATGCGTTCGATGTGTGTCAACTAGTATTGTTCATGCTGCAATTATTTAAAAGAACAAAAGGAATGAGCCATTTAAACAGATAAATTTCCTGTTAAGATTTAGAAATTGACATTGTAATGAATTACACAGCAATGTATACCGTTCTGATGAAGGGTCGTGGACCCGAAACGTTGACTCACTTTCCTTTCTCCATAGATGCTGCCTAACCTGCTGAGTGTTCCCACCAATTTCTGTTTTTGTTGTAATGTATTGTGCTGATAACATTGTCAATTTTGTATACCCAATATAACTGATTTTGATATCTCGATTAAGTCTATTGAAGTCTGGCTATGCAGCAGTATCTTAACTTTTTAAAGGGAGTTTGTAATGACCACACAAAAAATAACAGAACAATTGAGAGGTCAATTAATGTGTTGACTTTTCAGGCACACATTAGCCATAAGTGCAGGTCTATCTTTCCTGATTCTTTCAAAATCCCATTATGAGCACATAACAAATAGGTCACTGCTGATAGACCTGTAAATAGGTCATCACACTGTTCTTTTCCTCATAAAGCTTGGTTTGAACTGAACCCACATTTTTGAGAGGAACATCTATCTCTCCCAGTCATAAAGCTGTGAATTTGGGCAATCAAAACCCATTAGCGGATGTCAGTCAACAACATAAAGTGCCTGTAACTTGGCAAAATGTCTTACTTAGACAGGCCATAAAATTATCCAATGTGGGAACTGGAAAGAGATGATACTGCTGTGAATTAAAAGCTATGACAAAGCGCTCTAAGACCCTATCCTGCATGGAGGGCTCCATGTAAGTGCACAGTGCTGTTGTTGACATACTGTTGGAATTGAGTGGAAAGGTCTTTATTCTGCAGGAGATGATATTGTCCACATCCTGAGAATACCTGATGCTGATAATGAGGGCAAGGAGTACATATCAAGCTTTAATGTTCAAACACTGAATTGCTCACCTTAAAGTATACCCACATCCCTGAAACACATTCAACCCCCCGCCAAAAAATTTTTTATAATGAAAATACAACCAAAGAACTTTCTGTACAAAATACTCCGCTAACTTCTTCTAAAACAAGAAAGGGGAGGGAGAGGTGACTAGGTGGGATTTGAAGATATAAAGGTGGTGGTATTGAGGCAGGGAGTTCCAGAGACTGAGGCACATTGGTGTGAGGCAGTGACAGGCACTGGGATTGGGGATGTGCAACTGTCTGTGTTAGCAGAAGAAGGGAGTGAGCAGAGGAGTGGAGTACCAGCAGGTCAAAGATTTTCTATTTGAGGGCGAGGACCTTGAAGTCAATCTACATGGAGACAGGGAGCAATAGGTATGGGGTATTTGAGGTAGGTGAAGCTATGGGCAGTGGAGTTTTGTGGGAGCTGAGGGCAGGGTAGATGAGGCAGATGGAATGGGGGTGGTGGTGGCCAATATGGGCAAGGATGAGGTTGCCAGTGAATGTTGTCAATTTTGGAGGTAAGAAAGACCACAACCTCTTCACACTTGGCGTTCGATGTGATTACTGAGGGTGCTTGAGGGGGAGCATGGAGGAGATGGTGAGTGGTGAATAGGATTTTGGAGTTATTTTTGGCTTCCAGAATGATGTTAAGAATAGTGCACCATTTTTGCTTGTGATGGAAAAAGGTGGTAGCTGTGAAAATGCTCGAGTCAAAGCTGGTGGAGAACTGTGAGACTGTTTTTTTGCCATCTGCGCTCGAGCAGCCGGGTTTGGGATAATAGGGAGCAGAGATGGCTGTTGTGGCAGGAGAAACGGGTGGGTTTGGAGATGGTCCTGGAATTCAGCGGCACGAGGGAATTGAAGGTGGAGGAGAGGCAACCTCTGGCATGGAGGGCGATGTATAAATCAAAGTTGTTGTTATTGTTGGAACAAGCTGTCAGCTGCTTTAGGGTCACTGGTGGAAGTCTTTTCCATGAGTGGAAAAGTATTGATGAGGTCTCGATGGAGGACGGAGAGATGCGAGAGGCGAAGGAGATGAGGAAGTGGTATGAGAAGGTCTTGTCCATAATGCACAGGTTGGAAATGTCAAGGCCACATGTGAGGACAAGGTCAAGTGAGTGGCCATGGTTGTGGGTTGGGGCGATGATGTGGAGGATGAGGTTCAGGAAGGAGAGAGGAACAGTGACTTCTGAGGATGTGATGCAAGGGGAGTTTAGGTGGAGGTTGAAGTCACCCATTATGAGCAGGTGTTCTGAACAGAGGGACAAGGAAGAGAAGAGAGCAGAAAGGAAGGAGCCAGGGGGTTTTGGGGGAGGTGGTAAACCAGGAGAAGTTTAAGTGAGAGAGAGAAGGGATGGTATAACAAGAACAACAAAATTACACTTGTAGAGTGCCTTTCACATTGGGAGGACATGTGTCAGGTGTCAGGAATCAAGCATGGGGTAGGGGCAGGGTTGGAATGAAGGAGGGCAGGTAGGATGGCAGCTGAATGCATGGTCAAAAAGGAGGATCTTGAGACCGGCATTGAAGCAGGCAAGGGAGGGAGCAAAGTAAAGGGATTGTGGGATGGAGTTCCAGAGAGTGGGGGCAGAGAGGCTGAAAGCTCAGTCATCAATGCTAGGGCGGGTCGGGCGAGAGGCATGGAGCAGGCCGGTTCCTGCCAAACGGAGGGAGTGGACAGGTTGATAAGGGTGGAGCATGTCAGAGAGGTAGGAGGGGGCAAGGCTGTGGAGGGCCTTGAAGATGAAGATGAGGATCTTGAGTTCGATCCTCTGAGGCATGGGATGGTGCAGGGTGAAGAGAAAAAAAGTCAGAGAAATAACGGGAAAGACTGAGCGAAGCGTTGGAGATGAGGGCCATAATCTAAAACAGTTAGGGTTAAGTATCTGAGATGAGAAATTACATACAATTCACATAACGGTACATGAGGTTTAACAGCATATGCCAATTGGTAGCGAACAAAGCTGAGAAGCCTGCAGTCAATAATCAATGTTATACAATAGAGAGTCTGAAACCCACATGAATTGGAACTAGCTCCACTGTGATATAATAGTAGTTCTGACAATGGATGTGTGTGTGGGTGTGTGATTTCTCTCTGTGTTTAATCCTCTGCCTCTTTGTGTGTATCTCTCTCTGTCTGAATGTATCTGGACTTTGTACTTACCACATGCTATCAAATTGCTGCCACATTGAAATCACATTCCTCGATGTTCACCTTGTTAAATACTGAGTGGAGGTAACGATTCTTCCCATTCAGCAACTGTTCGCCCAGCAAACCAAAGTGCATTACATGTTGGGAGTATGTCTCAAACTGCATCACATACTTGAGTTGGGGGAGGTGGGGGAGGTGGGGAGGGGGAATAAGCAGAGAGACTCCAGGATAGAGTTCTATAAAGTGGGAGCAGAATGGCTGAATGCACATCCATCAATTGTGGGGTGGAGTGGGCGGAGGACGTGAATCAGTTTTTGCTGAGCAGAGCGAGCGGCCAGCGCAGTTGGGTTGCAGAAGTTCATGGAGGTTGGGTGGGGCAAGGCCATGGAGAGATTTGAAAGTGAAAATGAGCATCTTGAGTTTGATCTACTGAAGGATGGGGAGTCAGTGGAATCAAACGAGGATAGTGCTGATAGGCTAATAGGTTTGTGAAGGCGAGTGCTACTATACTATATTACTTTATGTTTACCTAACTGCTGGTAACCCTTCCTCTGCCCTCTGCTGACTGATACAGTTCACCTGTCTTTCCTCTCTGTCCCTCCGTCCCTCCTCAGGCTCTAACCCACTACCCTCCTCAAACCTCACCCTCGATCCCTTGAATGTTGCAAATTACTAACCCATCTCAACCCTGCCTTTCATTTTTAAAGTTCTGGAGCATCTTGTAGCCAACCATCTTGGCTCACACTTCTCTCTCCACTCCTTACTCTGGTTTCTACCCTGCCCACAGCACGTAGTCAAAGTCAGTCACGAATGATGACCTCTTTCTTTGTGACCAGGGTTCCCTCTGCCTCCTTGTCCTCCTGGACCTCTCCACTGCATTTGACACAGTTGATCATGCCATCCTCTGTGACAGCTTTTCCACTCATCCATCTAAGTGAGACGCTGTCCGGCGTGGAGGGCTACATAAATCGAAGTTGTTGTTGTTGACTACACTCTCCTGGTTCAGGTGTTACTTAACCAACCACCATCAGTTTGTCTCTGCAAATAGTTTTTCTTCCCACCCCACTGGGTTACCTGAATCATACCCAAAGGCCCCATCTTGACCCCACCCACCCCACACTCTTCCTGGTGATATCATCCAGACATTGCATCAATTTCCACATGTACACGGATGGCACACAAATCTACTTCTCCTCCTCCAGCTACGACTCTGGGACCTCTGATGTTCTGTCCACTTGTTTATCAGACATCAAGACCTAAATGAGTGGATACGTTTTTGCAGCTGATTGTTGACAACCACCATCAGTTTGCCTTCTGTTGAAAGGTAGAACGTGAAACCTAACTGCACTGAGGATTGCTGAAAAATAACAGTTCTCTCAACCCTACGAGGAAGTGACAATTTACTTATTTTGATTTAAAATGTGATTTATGTTCCTTCACAATAAACGTGGCTCTATTATGTTTAAATAAGTGTCAATCTATGCACTCTTGCTGATCATAAATGTCATCCACAGATATCTCCTAGGTTTGTCAGCTCTTCGTTCTTCACACTAATAATTATACTGCGCAGAAATATAGGATATGTCCACCGTCACCTATGAGTCTTTCATCTCTCCTGCTCCAGTCTGACACTTCATCCCAGAATCATGATCGCTCTCCTCTTCCCTGGTCTCTTTTATGGTCTGTTTATTGTTGTTGATTAATCTCCCCCTTTTGCCCCCTAACCTCCCCCCCTCTTTTTTCTTCTCTCCCTCCCATTCCCCCTTTCTCTCCCCCTTTTCTCCCTTACCCTCCTTTCTCCCCATTTCTCCCTGATTTTAACCCCACCCACCTTTCTCTCCCTCTCACCCCTTACCCTCTTTTCCCCCCTTTCTCCCCTGGCCGCACTTCCGTGACTATTTGTGGGACACTTTTGTGCACAATTTGGCTGCCGCGTTTCACCCACAAGTTTACAGTCGATTTACCTGCTCTCCTTCCCCCTACCCCAACCCCTCCCCTTGCCGTCTTTCTCCCCTTGTTCCCCTGACCCCCACTTCCATGGCTGTTTGTGGGACGCTGCTGTGCGCAATTTGGCCCACAAATATACAGTCCATTCTCCTACTGTCCTTATCCTGCCCCGACCCCTCCCCCCTGCTCTTGTCCCTACCTGACTGTACAGCACCTTGGGACGTCCTCTCGATGTGAAAGGCGCTATATAAATGTAAGGATTGATGGATGGATGGATGGATGGACGGACGGACGGACGGACGGACGGACGGACGGACGGACGGACGGACGGACGGACGGACGGACGGACGGACGGACGGACGGACGGACGGACGGACGGACGGACGGACGGACGGACGGACGGACGGACGGACGGACGGACGGATGGATGGATTGATTGAAATCAACTTGGTCAAGTGTGGTACTGACTGATGAGTGTATTTGTGAAACAAGATGATATTTGAGGTTTGATTTGCATGTTGAGTTACCTATTTTCTAAATTATGTAAAAAGAAATCAGAGTTACCATTATTAATGTAAGCAACCAATTTTGTTTCCCAATTTGAATCTGGAATGCATTACCTGTAAAGGTGGTGGAGGCTGATTCGATAACAGCTTTTAAAAGAGAATTAGATCTTTATTTAGGGAGAACAGGTCTGTTAGGTTATGGGGAGAGAGCTGGGCAGTGGGATTGAGTTGCTCTTTTCAAAGAGCCGGCACGGACCAGATGGGCCAAATTACCTCGTTTTGTGCCATAAAATTCTATGATTCTATGAATTAACCACCTAATGAAATGAATTACAGATCAATCTAATCCTTTTCATTGGCTTTTAATTGTGTGTCAGTGGATAATGCCTTTAAGGTTATATGTTCAAGTCCTATGTGAGGAATTTGGACTCACAGTCTAGCCCGACACTCTAATGCAGTGCTGTGTTAGAGCTCCTTTGGATGAGACATTCAATTTACTTGTTCAGGTGGATGTTAAGGATCCCCTGGCACTGTATCAAAAGTCAAGGGAGTTTCTTTGGTTTTCTGGCTAATCAATCCTTCAGATAAAATTGTATAATAGCTGTCTGTGGGATATCAAATCATAGAATTATACAGCACAAAAGGAGCACATTCAGCCATCATATCTGTGCTGGTTCTTTGAAAAGAAATGTCCAAATCAATCCCACTCCCCCACTCTCTCCCCAAAGCCCTGCAGACTTGTCCTCCCCAAATAACTATCCACTTCTCTCTTAAAAGTTGTTATTGAATCTGATTCCATCAACCTTTCAGACAATGTATTCCAGATCCAAACAACTCGCTGCATGAAAAAATTTCTCCTTACTTGCCCTCTTTCTTTTAACAACTATTTTAACTCAATGTCCTCCAGTTACCGACCCACTCGCCAGTGGAAATAGTTTCTCCTTGTTCACCCTATTAAATCCCCTCATAATTTTGAAAGCTTCCATTAAGTGTCCTCTCAACCTTCTCTGTTCCAAGCAGAATAATCCTAGCTTCTCTAGCCTCGTCTGATAACTGAAGTCCCTCATTCCTGGTACCATCCTGGTAAATCTCCTTTGCATCCTCCCCAATGCCCTGACATCCTTCCTAAAGTGTGGTGCCTAAAACTGAACACAGCACTCCAGCTGAGAGTAACTAACCAGTGTTTTATAAAGGATCGTCATAACTTCCTGACTCTTGTATTCTACTCCTGTATTTATAAAAGCCTAGTATTCTGTATGCTTTTTTAACAGCTTTATCTTCCTGTCCTGCCACCTTCGAAAATTTACTTATACGAATCCCCCGGGTCTCTCTGTTCCTTCACCCCCTTTAAGATTGTACCATCCAGCTAATAATGTCTCTCCTCATTCTTCTTTGGAAAATGCATCACTTTGCATTTATCCACATCAAAGTTCACCTGCCACATGTCTGTCCATTTTACCAGTCTGTCTGCATCCTCTTGCAATCTGCTGCTATCCTTTAATACTTTTCCTAACTTTGTATCATCTGCAACTTGGTATTTGTACTTCCTATACCCAAGTCCAGGTCATTTATGTACATCATAAATAGCAGTGATCCCAATACTGACCCCTGGGGGACACCACTGTACAGTTCCCTCCAGTCAGAAAAACAACTGTTCACCACAACTCTCTGCTTTCTCTTTCCCAGCCAGTTCTGTATCCATGCCGCCACTGTCCCTTTAAAACCATGGGCTTCTATTTTGCTTAACAAGTCTCTTATGTGGAACTTTATCAAATGCCTTTTGAAAATCCTTGTAAACTATATTAACTGCACTACCTTCTGTATTGCTTCATCAAAAAACTCTCAGGTCTGCTAGACATGATTTGCCTTTAGCAAATCCCTGTCGGTTGTCCTTTATTAACCTATATTTTTCTAAGTGACAGTTTATTTTGTCCTGGATTATAGTCTCTGAAACTTACCCCACCTACTGACATTAGGCTGACTGGCCTATAGTCCTGGGTTTATCTTTCTGTCCGTTTTTGTACATGGGAATAATATATGCAACCCTTCAGTCCTCTGGCACCCCCCCGGTGTTCAAGGAGGATTAAAAGATTGTGTCCAGAGCCTCCATTATTTCCACCCTTACTTCTTTCAGTAACCTATGATACATTCTGTCCGGACCTGGTGACTTATCTACCTTGAGGACTGACAACCTTTTTAGTATCTCCTCTTGTTTTATATATATTTTATCCAATTTCACTACCCTCTCCTCCGATACTGTGGCATTGACTGCATCCTTTTCTTTTGTGAAGACAGAGGCAAACTACTCATTCAGTACTCTGCATCCACAATCAGATTTAAACCTTGGTCCCTAATTGGACCCACCCCAGCTTTGACTAACCTTTTAGTCTTTACATGCTTATAAAATACTTTAGGATTCCCCTTTAGCGGTCGTCCGCTAATCTTTTCTCATACAAACTCTTTGCCTCTTATTTCATTTTTCAGTTCTCCTCTGTACTTTCTACATTAGAATCATAGAATTTTTCAGCACAAAAGGAGGCTATTTGACTCATCGAGTCTGTGCCGGCTCTTTGAAAAGAGCTATTCAAAGTCAATCCCATTCCCCGGCTCTCTCCCCTTAACCCCGCAAACCCATCCTTCCAAAATAACTATCCATTCTATCTGATTATCTATTGTGTTTTGGACTTGACATTTATCATAAACCCACTTTTTCTGTTTCATTTTAATCCCAATTTTTAGTCATCCAGGGAGGTTTGGATGCCCTATTTTTCCCCTTTGTGGGAATGTGTTTGTTTTGTTCCAAAACTATCTCTTTGAAGGCTTCCCACTGCTTATTAGCTGCTTCACCTGCCAATCTTTCTTTCCAGTCTACCTTGGCGAGGTCCCTTTTTAACTCACTGAAATTAGCCCTATTCCATTTGTGTACCATCACCTTTGATTGTTCATTTGCCCCTTTCCATGTGCACTCTAAACCTATTGATGCTCTGATCACTGTATTTTGGACCTGACATTTATCATACGACTCCTTTTTTAATTTTAATCCCAATTTCTTTCCAGGGAGGTTTGAGTGCCCTACCTTTACCCTTTGTGTGGAATATGTTTGTTCTTTCCCCGAACTATCTCTTCCTTAAAGGCAGTGAGCAAATTGGCTGCCTTCAAAAGGACACAATCGCTACACTTTATAGTAAATGTTGTGAACCAGTGAGTTATGGAATGCAAATTTGGATGAGGCCCAATTTATGATGGACAGGCAACACTGCTATAGTCATTTTACATTTTAACCAATTAGTAAATTAAATCAAGTCAGTAAATTACTTACTTAGATAGTGTCCTCTTGTCTCCACTCTGCCTCCTCGTCCTGCCTCAGTCCTCCTCCTCCACATACAGCCTTTGACCTCCTCCTTCACCTCCGCACTCTGCCTCGCATCTCCCGCTCTACCTCCCTGCCATGTTTCTGGCTATGCCCTTTCAAAAACTGTACTGTCACCTGTTTAAACCTACACAATTTAAACACTGCTGAGTATTATCCTAGTGTTCCTTGCTATAATCTGCTGTTCCAGGTTGTTTCCAAGGTGTTAAATCACATTTGTCAGCAAACTGTATTATAATAGCCTGAACTGCCGATGATATTTAACAGCACCATTTTGTACGCTCTGTAGGTTCAGTACATGACTGATTACTCATAATCATTTCCTGAAAAGTTCAAATAACAGCAAGGAAGTGAATGCTAAACAGCTTTATCTGTTTTTTGCAAGAATTACTGCAATTATTAATGATTATTTTCTTCACAATTTCAACCTTCTTTTTCTCACACAGACAATCTTCAGAGCTTTTAGAAATAGTGAGGAGAAAATGCTTTATTAATTCCAGTTACTCTCCTTGTGTTTATATATCACATAAATAATAATAATCCTTGCGTTTGGTATAGTGCTTCGCATGTCTTCTACACATCTCAAAGCACTTCGCAGAATACACTGTAAAGTGAATTGACTGTATGTTTGTAATTAGCAGAAAATGTTCCAAATTTATTAAAGCACAATTGGTTATTGGCAACGTTTTCAAAAGTCGTTTCTTTGCTTCAACTGGAGGACTGTTGGCCAGGACACCAAGAGAAACTCACTTATCTTTCTTGAATAATGCCACAGGATCTTTCACGTCCACCAGTAAACTGGACTTCATCTCATGCGAAGGATGGCACGTCTGACATGAAGCTCTCTTCCCTAGCAATGCATTGGAGTGCAGGCCTGCACTGCACAGCGTGCTTGAACAGCAGTGGACTTGTGGCCTTCCCTTAACTGATTCTGTGTGTTACGCAATAAATACAAGCTGTTAAAGATTGCATTTTTTCAACTATTCCTGAATTCAGTATCTGAATCCAATTCCTAGGTCTTTAATGTGTTCTATTGGGTTACCAAGTTACTATCTCAGAGCTGATGTCTTTGATGTCTTGACATGAAAGGCTCTCTATAAATGTAATTTTGTTGTTGTTGTCAGTGTTGCTTCATGGAAGACAGACTGACTTAATGCGGTATTCCATGAAAAGCTACAATTGCAATTGGGAACAACAAAGCAGAATGGACATTTTCAGGTGGAAAATGGTTCAAATCCAGGGAATTTAGTAACTGCATGAAATGAATATATTACTTTTCAATTATTGGCAATCTGTTACCTCAAAAATTACATCAATATTTGCCCTGCTGTGTTGAAATGTTGGGAAAATAGTGCAGAAAATGCTGTCTAAATACTTAAATAGAAACAAATACAGCTTCTCACATATTACAGCACTTTATCACATTGAAACATGCTTCAGAGGTAAATACTGTCAATTGTGTTGAGTGTTGCTGTAGGCAGGGACAACCATTTGCACTGACAAGTCCCGGTGAGGTGAATGATCAATTATGGTGGAGAATTGTTGTAGCCAGAACACCAATAGAAACTCTGTTTTTTGAATAGTATATTAGGATCTTATGCGGATACTTGAGACCTCAGTTTAACTTCTCATTGAAACGGCAATGCAATACACCCGCCAGACTGCACTGGAATGAGTCAAGCTATAGGTTCAAGCCCCGATGTGGGCATTCATCCCACAACCCAGAGGCAATGGTGCTACTAACTGAGGCATACTAACTGACACACACTAAACAAAGAATGAATTCTTCTGCTAGATTATACTGAAAAGCAATCTTCTAAATTGCAAGGTTAAGTTTTATATTGTTGTAATTTTCTTTATGACACATAGGCTTTGATTACAAAAAGAAATCGACAAACCTGAATGTTATGCATTGTATGCATTGACTGTTTAACTTTAGACTATTGTTAACATTCAGATTTTGCAGAACAAGGGAGTTGCTTGATTGACTGTTGCCTGGGAGATATCCATTGCAAACTGCGGCACTGTGTATTGCTGGATGTGATATGTATGCTTTGAAGGTTCTGGTGAGAAAATCATTAAATAAGAAATTACGAATGATTGTAATCATTTTTCTGTGACTGTGTTTACTTGCAGAGACATTCTTCACAATATTTTCAATGGAGTAAGGAATTTCTTATCATAAAACAAAGCACAAAATACTACAGATGCTGGGAATCTGAAACAAAAACAGAAGTTGCTGAGGAAACTCAGCAGGTCAGGCAGCATCCATGGAGAAAGGAAAACGAGTCAACGTTTCGGGTTTACAACCCTTCGTCAGAACTGGGGTTTGTTTGGAGGGAGAGGTTTCTTAAGGACGTTAAAGGGGGAGAGGCAGGACATGGAAGACAAAGGAGAGAAAAAAGACAAAGGAAAAGGAAAAAAGAGTGAGTTAACTGATGGATTAAATATGTGATAACGGCTTCAGGGGGAGAAACAGAAGGGGGTGGGTTTAAACAAAACTGGGGAGAAGAGGTGTTTAGTGGTGATAGAGCAAAACAAAACACCAGAGAGGCAGGGGGTTATGATTGTGTCTGGAGTTATGATTGTGATGGGGGTGGGGTGGGGGTGGGGGGGGGGAAAGGGGGGGAAAACTCCTATGGCCTGAAATGGTTGAAATCGATGTTGAGTCCAGATGGCTGTCGTGTCCCCAGTAGATAGGTGATTTCTTATGATATCCTGGCTAGCAACTCCAGCCTCCCCACATCATTTTAGGTGTTTGCCGTTGCCAATTTACATCCATTAATCTTACAAACAGCCATAAAGTGAATACCCAAATGTTTTTAATTGGGGCCAGCACAGTTGGAGAAACTCACTTCTCATTGTGAATAATGCCTTGGTTGGAGCATTCGCTTTGCAAGTGAAAGGATCTGGGTTCGATTCCCAGGTGGGAGACAACCTTAAGCAGGTTTCCTTACTCCACACACCTCTGTTGGCCTAGATTTTCCAGAGGGTAATAATCGCTTCAAATAAATAACTAAGTAAATATATAGTTTGGTCACTCAATCCATGACTGTATGTGAGACACTGTTGTGCACAATTGGCTGCTGCATTTCATCCACAAAATATAGTCAGTTCACGTTACAGTATATTCTGTGAAGTGCACTAAGAGAGCTACAACCACTTGCATTTATATAGCACACAAAGCAGAGGGATGAAAGAAGAGTGTTCCCAATTTTCAGGGTGTAAGTGGCTGAAAGTGTGGCCACCAATGGTGGAATGCAGGGCACAAGGGACGTGCAGAACGTCTGAGCCAAATGAGCAGAGTTTGTGAGGCAAGCAGGTCGGAGACAATGCAGATGTCTCCAGGTTGTAGCAAGGTGCTGTTTCAAATGCAAACAATATTATTATAATCGTTGATCTGTAGGTAAGAGCAACAGCCAATTTACATAAATCCTACAAGTAGCCATGACTTTGGATGAGACATTAAACCAAGGTCCCATCTACCTGTTCAGGTGGACATGAAAGATATCAAGGCACCATCCGAAAATAGGGTTTTTCTGGTGTCATGGCCAATCATCCCCCAAATATAATTAGTTGTATTCCAACTCATGGTGTTTATACACAAACAAATAGGTTTTGACCCATTGGCATTTAATGTAATAAATATTTGAAAAATATTAACTACTCAATGACTTTTTCCTGTCATTTCCATAAATAATATTAAAACTGTAGCTCAAATGGGCATCCCCATCAGTTTCTGGTCAGTTTGGGCAAACCTTTGTTCAGAGGTACACAAACAGGAATGTTGCTATTAAATATTTATATATCAGACTGTGCAAAGACCTACATCTGAAACCAGAATATTTTGAAAACACAACAAATGAAAAGCAAAGTAATAAAATGTACAACACAACATACATTTTGCTTCTTTCACATCAGGAAGATCAGGAAACATCAGGAAGATGTTTCGAAATGCTTGACACTACTGGCTGGGCACCAGGAAAGTAATATCACAATGTTTACTTGTTCTGGGAATCTAGGAATGTACGCACCATAGGCCAATTCTTTACTTGAGGATAGTTCAGCATTGGAACCAGAAATACTGCTCATTCAGTTTCAATGAATTACTGTAGGTATTACACATTTTACTGTTCTAAAGATTAAACCTTATCAGATGGAAACTACTCCCAAATAGGTTAGCATGTAAAAAAAAAAATCCTTACATTCAATATATTGTTTGACAGAGGGAGGACAACTCAAAGCTCTTTGTAGGATTTACTCTAATGTATATTGGCTGTGTAGTTTGCGGGTGAAAGTAATGGTACGTACTTATTTATTTTGTAGCAAAATTCAAAGCTAGATTGCCGCGTGTCAGACTGCATTTCAATCTGGAAAATCTGGTGAAGCAGTGCCTGCAGCAGAAATACATTCCATGTTTATAAAAAGCAGATGTTGTCGATTCATCACATTACAATCCCAAGTAAAGCCAGTGTGAGCAGAAGCACTTCAGAACCATGTCACAAGAATATCAATCTATCACTTCAAAGAGAAAACCCATTGCCTGCGGTTTCAATACATTTGCTGCTAGCAGGATGAACATTTTCCACTCGAGGAGCTGATGAAACTTCACTGATGTTGGAAGTATGAAGATCACTTTCAAAATGTAGCAACAAATGAGGCATTATGACCACAAGACAAGCACTCGGCCATTGACACTGACCTATTTGACATGAAGAAAAATACCAGATAAAGTGCGGCAAATGCCATCAATTAGACCGAGAGGTGCTGTTTATTTTAGTTAACAGCAGATTTTAATACAAACAAGTGATACCTTGTTTATGGCCCGACTCGGAAGAGTTACAGATACAGTGCTTCTGACTCTTCTGACTTCTGAAATTCTTCTGACTCTATTTTCTTAGAATCATAGCACTATTACTATACAGAAGTGGGTCAATCAGCCGATTATGTCTATAACAGTGCTTCCTGCCCTCAGGAGCTCTCTGCTTGAATCCCATTTCCATTCTTTTTTTCTCAAATCTTCATCCAATTTCCTTTAATACAGTGTTGTTGGCTCAGCTTTGATAACTATCTATGAGAAGGCATTCCAAATTCTAACGCCCTCGTTATTTTTATTTATTTCAATTGAGTTGCTATTTTTCAATTAACCCTCTAACCCCCTACCAACCTGTCCGCTCCCTCTGCTCAGCGCGCTCAGGCCTGCTTCATGTACCCACCTCGCCCGCCCCACCATTGGCAGATACTTCTTCTGGCACTTCATCCCCACCCTCTGCAACTCCATCCCACAGTCCCGCGCTTCACCCCCTCCCTTGACTCCTTCAAGATGCTAGCGTTCATTTCAAAAGGTTTAGAGTATAAGAGTAGGGAAGTCTTGCTGCAACGGTATAGGGCTCTGGTGAGACCACTCCTAGAGTATTGTGTGCAGTTTTGGTCTCCTTATTTAATAAAGGACATACTTGCCTTAGAGGGGGTGCAGCGTAGATTCACTAGGTTAGTTCCTGGGATGATAGGTTGCATAAACTAGGGCTGTATTCTCCAGAGTACAGAAGAATTAGGGGGGATCTTATTGAAACATATAAGATTCTTAAAGGGCTAGATAAAGTAGGCACTAGGGACTGTTTCCCCTGGTAGGAGAATCTATAACCAGGGGTCACAGTCTTAAAATTAAGGGTCAGCTTTTTACAACAGAGTTGAGGAAACATTTCTTCACGCAGAGGGTAGTGAATTTATGGAATTCACTACCCCAGAAGGCTGTAGATGCTCAGTCCTTGAACATTTTCAAAGCTGAGACTAATAGATTTTTGAAAAATAGAGGGATTAGGAGATATGGGGATAGGGCAGGTAATCAGAGTTAGGTGAGAAGATCAGCCATGCTCTTATTGAATGGCGGAGCAGGCTTGAAGGGCCAAATGGCGGAGCAGGCTTGCAGGGCCGAATGGCCTACTCCTGCTCCTAATTCTTATGTTCTTATGTTCTAAGATCCTTCTCTTCGATTGTACCTTCAGCTACCCTCCTCCACCTTCGCAGATGCTAACCCCCACCTTAGGGCTGAAACACTGATTGTCCAGCGCCTTGGGACATCCTCCTGACATAAAAGGTGCTGTACAAATGTCATTTTTTTTTCATAGGCTAAGGTCTTCATCAACCTTCTATATTTGGTTGATGCACCATGAACGATGTTATCCTTTTACAGCTCCTGAGAAGGTGAAACAGGTCTTGACATACTTGAGAAGGGGGTCAGTGAATTAGCTACGATTGTGATCTGGAAACTCACCAAACTGTTACGTTGTCCAATGTAATTGGAAAGAAGTGTAAATGTGTAAATTTATTTTCAAACAGATTCATCCTTTGCCAAAGATAGACCAAACCCCAAATTGGTTGGGAGATTTGAAGAATGGAACCGAACTGGCTGTATGATGTCTGAGACCTTCCTGCTGTGTCCAGTTCAGCAGCAGTCAGTGGTGCATTTATTCACTGAGCCACAAAGAAACTTCCTTGAGGTTTTTAAACATTCCATGTAAAGGATTTCCTTAAATTTAAGGGTGGGATCTATCAAGAACTTCCAAAAATAGACTACACCCTAGACTGAACATCGAGAATATACAACATTCCACCGGATTAAGAATCTACAGAAAATGGCAGTTATCAGATTAGATGAGTTGGTAATAATGATAATATTTATATTTAATGTAGCAATTTATCTTACAAAGCTGTCTCAAAACACTTCACAGGATCTACTGTGATCCAAGTGAAGCCTCATGTTCTCTTCTGATGGCACTTACTACTTACTTAAGAATGTGGAGATTATCTTTGTGGCGTATATTTTGCTGGTGAATGATCATATTTGGGGAAAGTAATAATAATATGGAATAATTGAAGAGGGGAGGTGGATCTCCTCTGTTTTAATGCTACCTGACGCATCTTGGCATTTATATTTTGTCAGATGATTAACACTTGGAGAAAATCTACTGACCACACCATGCTCTGGGTGGTGTATCACTCTGAGAGGACTTTGTATGTCATTCCGATGAAATGATAAAAGTTTGTTCCTGCCTTTCTGTTCAGGAAGGGTTTAAACATCCTGTTGAAGCACGGGGAACGTTGTTTCACTTGTGTCCCAGCCATCCATTCTCTTGGTGACTGTTTGTGGGAGAGTGGTGCAAATGGATGCCACCTTTGTTTAAGGTAATTATTATCTGGGTCAGTCTGGCTCAATTGGAAGACCACTTGGTTCTGACTGAAAAGCTTGTGGCTTCAAGATCCACATCAGGATTGGAAACCCACACTGACACTCCAGCGCAGTTCCGGGAATGCGCTGCGTTGCTGCTGGTCTGATTTTGGATGATATGTTAAATCAAGGCCCTGTCTACCTGTTCAGGTCAGTGTTGAAGATCCCATGGTACTATTTGAAGAGAGAAGTAGCTTGTCCTAGTGTCTTGGCCAGAATCCCCAAATTATTATTTCCAGGTGAGAATGGGGCAATGTTCTGCCATTTCTTAAAGACACACTCTGTGTAACTAATTTTCTTGTGTTTTCTTTCCAGATCCAGTAGCCACTTTGGACAGCTGGAGAACATTGCAGACAGAGTTAAACATTTGCTCTCCTCAACTCCTTTGTTACTGTTGTCAGGAATAAGAACTATACAACAACAACTTGCATTTATACACCGAGCGGTGTCTCAGATCGCTTAACAAGGTGGAGCCCGAGGCCGAGCCAGGGGGAGGGAGAAGGTGACTGTAGGCGCGGTTAGAGAGAAAGGTCTTCAGGTGCGACCTGAAGATGGGAAAGTGGGGCGTGAGGTGAAGGGGTTGAGGGAGGGAGTTCCAAAGTTTCAGGGCATAGTGGCTGAAAGCACGACTGTTGATGTTGGACCCAGTAGAGCGGAAGCAGTGGGTACTGCTGTGAGGAGAGAGGATGTTAGAGAGTTAGGAGGGTGCCAGGAGGAATTTGAACACTAGAATGAGGACCTTGAAGTCATTCTGTGACAGGGAGCCAGTGCATCTTGGCAAGGACTGGGTTAATCTCTCCTCCCTAAACCTTATCCTTCACCCACCATAGCAACTAACTCACTGAATGTTTGTGGCATATTCCCTTTTTCTAAGATCTCTCGGGATGATTTAAATACTGTATCTTTCATAGCTTGAAGTTAGGATATTATGGAATACATGGAGTATGCCTTTCTTCATTGATTGGTTATGTTGCTTGTCATAGCAAATATTATTTAATATTTACACTATAACCACAAGATGGAATACACATTCATTCTACAAACAAAACAGAATTATTGCAATGAATGAATGTGTGAAAATGAGGTTAATGAATAATATTTTACTCAGAATTCATTTAATCCCTCCAATCCCTTTTTATTATTAAACACACTTTTATTTTCAATCTAGATTTGGAGAAACTGTGACAAAGTGTGTCTTAAAATGAATTCTGAGCAATTCATTGCAATAATTTGAGTTTTTTTTGTAGAATGAATGTTTTACACTAGGAAGATGTAAAGAGTGTATTAAGGTAGTACTGTATTCAGTGTGAATTTGTGTCAGTTTGGCTCAGTTGCAGCACTTTCGCTTCTGGGTCAAATCCCACATCAGGACTTGAACTCACATCGTCTAAGATGACACTCCAATGCAGCGGAGTATGTTGTATTGTATTGTTGGAGATGCCGTCCTTCAGATGAGATGCCAAACCGAGGTCCTGCTCAGGTGGACAATAAAGCTCCCATGTTGCTATTCAACAAGACATGGGAGTTTCTGCTGTATCCTGGCAAATAAACCTCCAAAGAAAATTGGTCATTAGTTTTGTATCATTTTGTGTACGTTGCTGTGCGCAATTCTGCTGCCACATTTGTCTACACAGTCACCTCTATTTCACAGTAATTCCTGTGAAGCACGTTGAGACATCATTCTGCTGTGATAAGGTGCTATTTCAAATGCAAGGATTGTTATCATTGATTTGCAAGATTATTTTCTGCAGTTGATTTTATACACTGCGAGAAGCCTGTCTCCAAATTAACAGTATAACTGAATTCTTCAAAATTCTGGACAACTGCACTGGACAAAGATCATGAGATTTTAGGCCTTCTGATTCCACCAGAGGACAGGAAATCCTAATTTGCACATAACAATTATTCTATTCAACATTTAGCCTAATCTTATGATTCAAATAAAGCAAAGTGGCTCTTTAAGAGTTAGGAGAATTTGCTGTTGTTTTTAGTAATATCTCTATGAGATGAATAATGATTGTTCTGTACCCATGATTTCTGTTGGTGGGGTTGATGGATGTGTGCACCTGTTGCCTCCAGTCTGAAGCTCATTTCAATGTAGCACCAATGTCCAGTACTTGTCATTTCTCAAGATGGAATAAATTCCCAGCTCCTATATGTGGTACACCTGAGGGAGATGGAGTCTGTGATTAGGTGCCAAAGACATGGATTATGATTGATGCTCTAACTCCACAAGAACAGAAAACACATTGAAATATTACATCCAGCAGCAGGGAGATCATGCACTAATTTTCTCGGAGTCCCATTCAGATACAAAGGTGATTTATAGTTTGATATTATTCATTGCATTGAAATGTGTTTGCACCCTTCGCCAAGTCTAGAACTCAATTAGGGAGAGGGTTGGGAAAGGGAAGGGATAGGGTTCATGTTTTTTTCCCCCAGTTTTGTTGCTGTTGAAATTTTGGCAAAAACAAGTACAGTACTGTATAAGGAAAATGTATAATATTTTTAGTTGATATCTCTAATAACCTTTCTCCAATGCCAGCATTCATACAATTGTACTTACCCCATCCACTCCCTCTGCTCTGCTCGCCAAGACTCACATTACCTGTCCTCTTTATTATCATGAATAATTATAATAATCCTTGCATTTGATATAGCGCTTTTCACATCTTCTGGATGTTTCAGAAAGTGAATTGACTGTATATTTGTGGGCGAAACGCAGCAGCCAATTGCACACAGCAGTGCCCCACAAACAGCCATGGATTGAAATGACCATTTTATTATTGAATTTTTTGGGATGGATTATTATTAGGCGTGTGGAGTAAGGAAATCTGCCCGAGGTTTTGCCCTGACCTGCCTGGATTCAAACACAGGTCTCACGCTTGTAAGGCGAGCGCTCTAACCACTGAGCTTTACCTCACCAATAATGGGGGAGCTTTCATTCACCTTGCCTCCGTTTTCTGGAGCTCTTTCCCTAAATCCTTGTTGATTTCTTCTGTGTTTCTATAAGAATTCTGCTAAGCATTCCATCATAGCTTTTACAGTGCTCTCCTCTGCTGCAAAGGCTCGTTATAATCAGCTCTGGAAAAAGAAGGCACCTACTCATACAGAAAAACTAAGTTGTTTTATTCTAGGTTTTCTATTTGAAAACCTTTCCAAGATTTTCAAATAGAAAATAAAGTGCTAAATGATATTTTTATGTAGAAATGATCTCTGGCAGAATGTTATTTAAAAAATGTTCCCTCTTGATGTTTGGATAAAATAATGAATTGATAGAGAAATGTGATTCCTACTATACCTCATCAGTCTAATGGAATTTGTATTTTTCCTCAACACAGGATCATGATAAAATGATGTTGCTGTGGCCTAGAGAACTAGATAGATATCAAAAATACGGTGATTTGCAGGGGAATGGGGAAAAGGGAAGTGAATAGGACTGATTGGGTCTTTCAAAGGCTATCAATAAGATTTTCAAAAGCCAGCACAGATACAATGGGCTGAATGACATTAGATTTTTCATAGGTTTCATGGTTGTATTTTGCTTCCCTATCTCTAAATACTGAACTGTTTTTTCCCTGAGAATTTTCTCTTGAACATGCATTCATATTTTTTTCAGAAACACATGTTTACATTTTTGTTGGAGTTTCTTAGACCTAAAACTTCCTAAATTGGAATATGTTTACAGTTTTCACTCTAAACATTTATGCCAATGGCCAGAGTGTTGTTATGTGATATAAATCCGCACAGCTATTACATAATTTTTTAACACAGTTATATGACTTTACAATATATTCTGTGAAATGTTTTTTACACAACTCAATAACGTGATAAGGCTCTATATCAAATGCAAATATTATTATTATAATAAGTTCCACATGTTTATATTATTCGGATAGTCAAACTTTCCGCATATAAACAATGCTTTACCTAAACTTTGCATAACTTCACTAATTCCACCAAAAGAAACATTTACAGAAAATAGTTTTGACAGCGGTGGCAAGGAGAGAAAGCTCTGTAAACTGCATTTACTACATGACTAGAAGCGTTCTGTAGACCCAAAGGATTGGGTAAAGTCGTGTGTGGAATATAAACACCAGCAGTGACTGGTTGAGCTGAATGTTCTGTTTACGTGCTGTACATTCCCTATAAATGTCAAACTTAAAAATCAATGAAACAAATCAATAGGTTTATTTTGGCTGTATCCTCATACGCAAAAAATTAATTTAGTCTCCTGACACAACCAATAAATTAATCCTGTTTCTGCTCAAGTGAAAGATTTATTTTACATTAAAACATAGTATTAAAATATATTAATATACATTAATATATTAAAATCATATATAAATATGAAAATATACATTAAAACATACTGGGTAAAATTTATAGTATTCCTTAAGCATTCCTTTATATCAAAAGGATTGAGGGTTATTAGATGATGAGATAGATGTGTTAAAAGAATTTTGGGGGAATTTGGAATCCTTTGGATATCCAGGAATGTGTCTTGCTTGCTGTACGACTTGCTTGATAATGGTGTATCTCTCAATTCACTGCATTCTCAGAAAAGCAATTGAAAGCTTGTAAATTCTGCTTTTAAAACAGTCAAAAGTTTACGCATCATGTAGGCCAATAAAGCAAAAATTAATCTTTAACCAATCTTAAAACATTTTATTTACAAGATGAAAATCATGTACAAAAGGTGTTTTACCCCATTATCCACATAAATTGCCACAGCAATAAAATGCACGAAGGACAATTTCCTGGTAATTTTGTCGTTTTGGTTTCAAAATAGTGCAATAAACATTTGATGCTCCTTTGTTATGATTCTTTGCCATATTTGTGAATCTCAATTATCTGCAGGGGAATGATCAATGGAAATATGAAGCTAGCACAGGGAGTAACAAAGAAAGTAATCCAAAGAATATCAAACATGAGAAAAGAGAGAGTAGCAACAAAGTTCTGTTGTAATTAATATATGCAACATTTTGTGTCTTTGTTCTTTACCGTTTCATGTAAAGAACAAACAAAGTTCTGTATAGTATATTTCCATTGTATACTAGTACGGTACAGTAATTCTGTGAAGTGCTTTGAAGTGGTTCTCAAACTTTTTCAGTAATGTACCCCTTGTTAATTTTCAACATTCCCCACCCAACCACATACACACACACACCACCCGCCTCATTCCACTTGCATTTTATGACCAAGCTTTTCTGTTATAACAAAATAATTAGCACATACAAAACGAGGGGAATAAGAATTAAATATACAATTTGGAAGGCTATAAAACGTTAAATAAGAGAGCTAAATACATCAATGTACCCTGTGGAAGTAATTTTGTACCATCTGGGGTACATGTACCTCTGGTGGAGAATCGCTGGTCTAGAAGTTGTGAAAAGTGCAATATCAAATGCAAGGATTATTATTGTTGATAATGTATCCCAATTGAATGATTAAGGTACTAGTACATAAAACGATGGAGAGATGCACATCATGGAATGACTTCCTTTCCCCTTGTTTTTTTGTTTTGCCTTTGCCTTCTGCTTAAATATACATTTTACCATGCAATCTCCTGCTTTGCCAGCCACGTTCTACACTTATTGTGTATTTTCCCTGAGATTGCACTTGTGTAAAGCTAAGGTGACATGTTTGGCAATGGAATTTTGGAACCAATTCACCTCTCACCCTCCAGTACTTGATGTCTGACAGGCAGCCTGTCAGGATGCCAGTTGTCCTGGAATCAAAAGTGGAGGCGGACAGATAGAATTAGGTGTCATCTGCGTACATGTAGAAACATCTGTGGATGATATCACCGATGGGGAGCATGTAGAGGTTGAAGAGGACGGGTCCGAGGACAGAGCCCTAAGGAATACTCACACAAGATGTGCGAGGGCTGGAAGAGAAACTGTTAGTGGAGACAAAATGGAAACAGTGAGAGAGTCAAGACCTGAACCAGTCAAGGTCAAAATCTTGAAGGTTGAGGTGAACAGGGGAGGTGGTGGAGGAAGATTAAGTGGTCCACTGGGCCAAAGGTAGCAGAGAGGTTGAGGAGAACGAGGAGGCAGAGGGAGCCTTGGTTACAGATGTACGACCAGAAGACGCTTAACAGAAATGGTGGGGAACCTGTGCCGGGGAGGGGAACGCCTGGTTAAAGAGGTATATCTTGAGATGGACTAAATAATTTTCATTTCACAATACTGTATTTTGATCAATTGCCCTGTTGTGGTAAACGATAGCACACTACTGGTCATAGAGCAACTATTGTACTAATATGTGACCAATAAACACTATGAAGAAGAACAACAACCAATTTATGTAGCGCCCTCCACGAGTCTCAGAGTGCTTCACAACAACAGATCCCGGGACCGAGCCAGGGGCAGGGGGTAGAAAGGTGACCCTTGAAGGCGTGGTCGAAGAGAAAGGTCTTTAGCTGGGACCTGAAACTGGGAAGAGAGGGGACGAGGCGGAGAGAGTGATGAAGGGAGTTCCAGAGCCTCGGGGCATAGTGGCTGAAAGTGCGGCCGCTGAGGGTGGAGCAGAGGATTCAGGGGACATGGAGGAGGCCAGACCTGGTGGAGCGAAGGCAACGGGTGCTGGTTTGAAGAGAGAGGTCGGAGAGGTAGGGGGGTGCAGAGGAGTGGAGGGATTTGAAGATAAGGGTGAGGATCTTGCAGTCGATCCTCTCTGGGATAGGGAGCCAGTGAAGTCTGGTAAGGACTGGGGTAATGGTAATAAGAACTTGTTACTGTACCATGAATCGCATTTGGTCTTTCCTAATCCTCATCAGATTTTAATGGCAATGAAATGGTCAACCAGCAGGAAAAATTATATGAGGGCAATTCAAAATTTTAAATGTTATGTCTCTGCTTATGTGCAGAAGCACCTTTTGGTTAAAAGGAAACATTTTGTTACGAATAAATGTCAAAGACATTTTTGCAAATTTACTTCTCACATGTCGTAGACTGATATTACTAAATGGAGAGGATTAAATATTCAGGACAGATAAGGCAGAGATTCATTACACACAGCGATCATATTTTGCCTAAATATGTTTTTGAAGGATGGTATGCCTGGCTGGAAGATTTACTCGTTTGTCGAGTCAAACTAATGAATTGCATGATTTATTTGGCATGAAAGTACAAATGTCAAAGTTATGATCAATAAGAAAATCAAAAACTATTTCTTAGCTCCTGGCAAATTTCAAAAAATAAACTTCAAATAAAAAAGGAATGAAAATTTCTGTTAAGTCTATGCATATATGGTATTCATAATTAACTAGAAATACCATTTGGTTTTGAATGTATATACAATTTTGAAGGAAAAGTTTACAGAAGAAATGATCAAACACTTCTCATTTAAATCACTTGCACCACCTTACCTGTTACAATGCTTGGCTCCACCACAAGGCGTTCTTTCCCTGAACTACATGTTCCCTGTTGGGATTGTCATCCGCAGACAAGGAGTCAACTTTCACATGTCAACATGCAGGTGACACCCAAATCTACTTCACCTCCAGCTGATACTCTCAGTCCGCTGACGTCCTGTCAGCTTGTTTGATGGACACAAAGGCCTGGACGAGAGCAAATTTCCTGCAGGTGAATGACGGCAAGACAGAAGAGAAGATTTTTAAGAGAGAAGACTTTGACAGAGCCAAAGAATATGGTTCTTTCTTTGGCTCCCTCAAAGTCTTCTCACCTTCAGGTTTGAACTCCTCGACCTCCCTGGGCTCTTCCTCGGACTGTCCGAACTGGTGAGCAATTTAGGCATAAGATCCGATTCCCCAGCTTTCCCTTCCAACACACATCTATTTGCTGACCAGGACTGGATTATTTTTCACCTCCTGCCATATTGCCCATCTTCGTCTGGATCTCACAACCAATGCAACTGAACCCCTCGTCCACACCTTCGTCACTCCTTGGCTGGACTATTGTATTACCCTCCTCTCTGGTCTCCCCAGCTCCACCATACATAAAATACAATTAATTCAAAACTCTGGCGACTAGATACTGACCCACACGAAACACTATATCATCCATCACACCAGTCCTTACTAGCTCACTGGCTCCCAATCACCGAACAGATTGACTTCAAGATCCTCTCAGTCGTTTTCAAACCACTTCATGCCCTTCATCACTTCATTAAATGATTGGTCACCTCCCTACCTATCCAACTTGTTTACTCCCCATTCCACCACTCGCTGCCTCCGCTCGGCTGGCTCTGCCCTCCTGTTTGTCCCTCATGCCCTCCTTTACACCATTGGCTGTGCCTTCACTATGTCCTGAAACACTGGAACTTTCTCCCTCAATCCCTCTGCCCTGGCCCTCTCTCTGCACTTTCAAATCCTGCCTTAAAGAACTTCCTTTTGGATCGTGATTTTAAAGATCCCACGGCACCGTTCAAAGACAAGATATAATCTCCGAGTTCTTGCCAACCATCATCAAAATAAATTTGGTCAATCACTTCATTGCTGTTTGTGGGATGTTGCTGTTTAGAAATTACCTGCTACATCCACCTACAAATTTTGGTCACATTTTACAATGGGTAATCCTGCATTTCATATCGTGCTTTTCACGTCTTCTAGACGTCTCAAAGCACTTCAATTGATATGTCCTGTGAAGCACTTTTGAGACATGAAAGGCACAAATCAAATACCCCTCACCAACCGCCAGGGATACGTTCCTGAAAACCTCTGCGGTTAGTAAAACCGCAGTTGGAAAATGCAGGGCCCTATGGGAAACATGGGGATAGGGGGAGTAAGTTTGCTCGTCCTTGAACTAAACACAAAAAAATCATGTTGTTTACCTAAATCTTAACGATGATGATGATGATGATGGGGGAGATGCTTGTTACATGCTGTTGCATGGGAGAGAGGCCCTGTGCACCCTCTTCCTCTGCCTCCTCCTCCAGATCATAAATCACCAACGAGTGCGAGGTGGGGGTGGGGGGTGGATGTGGTGTGGTGGGTGATACCTTATATATGATAAGGTGCTATATTAAACGCAAAGATAATTTTTATTATTATTCCAGCTTCAGGAACCAGGGTTGAATTGACAAGGGGATTTTTAGAATTTTGAGACTAAAGGAACTTTAAAGGAACTAAAATCACATCAAAAACAAAAAAGTCTGTTCTTTCATGTGTCTTGTTAGTATAGACATTGGCTCTGGCCAATGTGTGTAACATTGGGTTCTGCCAAGTCTGGCAAACTAAACTTTTTTTTTAACTCAGTCTTCAAAGTATTTTGAGATCTAAAAGAATACTTTCTCAATTCTAATGTTTACTCGGTCACTTATTAAAACCCACTGTTGAAACGCCTGAATCTACTTTCCATTTACAACTGGTCCAGTATTGTTCTTTTTCTCATATACGCTACTCCACTGGTTGATGCCAAAGGCTGGTCAGTGGAAGCCAATTAGCATTTATTTCCCAAATATTGTTGATTTCCATGTTTTCCCATTGATTCTATTGAAATCCACAAGTCTACGAATGGATTTATGCTAGCTTCCATTCGTTAGTATCCAGAACATTTAAAACTTACAACACAATACATCAGCATTCTAGTCAGCAGTTTTGTTTCTCACCTGTGCATGGTTAATAACATAGTTCTTGCTTTTCATGAATCTTTATTTGTGGAAATATCTAAATAAGTGTATTACACAATGAATGACGTCCAAACTGGAGCAATACAAACTTTTAAAAAAGCTAAAGTGTGATTTTCATCAACTTCTTATAATTATTCTATACTAACAAAACGCAATGTCTCTGCGCTTCAAGGACGATCTAAATAACCGATTGACGTAGAGACATGATTTATATCTCATTGTAAAGGTCTTGCACCTGAGAGGAACATGGGCATATTTGTTTTGCAAGTGCTCCACTTACCACAGGTGATGAAGTAAGACTGATGCAGTGCATATCGCACTGTGACATACAGCTATCCCTGGTGGCTGCTGAGACACAGTGGCACATTGTGGCATTGTGTGTCACAGAGAACCTATGCATATAAGCACACATTGCAGTTACATCTGGTGGCCAGGCCGGCTAAAGACACACGTAGCCAAGAAGTTGGTGGGAACAAAATAAAGAACACATTTGTAGCTAAACCGCAACGACAACAAAATTACATTTTTGTGTCCTCCCAAAATAACAACAAAATTACATTTGTATAATTTTGGACGTCCCAAGACACTGGATAGGCAGTGTTTCGGACCGGAGCTGGGTTCGGAAGCGGGGAAGGGTGGAGGTAAGTGTGGGGGGGTGACCGATGGCACAGTTGAAGAGCAGGGTCTTGAGGCTGGAATTGAAAAAGGCTAAGGAGGGGGCGAGACGGAGTGAGTCTTCCTAGATGAGTATAGATGAAGATTAAATGTGTGTCTGTCTATGTGTCAATCTACATTCCATATTGGATCCTTTGGTTGCAAGTGTAGCAATACATTACATCAACATTCAGTACATCAAATGTCATTCCTGATGTCCTTTAGATAATAATAATCTTGCATTTGATATAGCGCTTTCCACATCTTAATGTCTCAAAGCACTTCACAGGATATACTGTAAAATTAATTGACTGTATATTTGTGGGTGAAATGCACACTGCAGTGTCAAATAAAGTCATGGATTGAAATTACCAATTTATTATTGTTTTTTTCGTAGGGATTATTATCAGGCATGTAGAGTAAGGAAACATTCTGTCAGGAATTGAACCCAGGTCTCTTGCTTGCAAGTCGAGTGCTCTAACTACTCAGGACTCCAAAATTGACCCAATTGAGAAAAAATGTTAGAATATTCTGATTTGATCGATAATTTAAAAAGTCTGGCAAATAAAAACGAGTGGGGAGGTTTGGAAGAGTGATTCTTTCTCTTTTTAAATTTAGGAGACCTGATAGTGCAATAAGTTAGAACAATATTTGTTGTAATTTGGAATTCACTTGCTCTTGGTTTTTGCCCAATTTAGTTGCAACCAAAACATTTACAAATTAAATATATATGTATTGTGCATTTATCATTTTATACCTAAAGTGTTAAAAGAAAAAATGTGTAGTATCAGTTCACTGAATAGAAGCCAAATGTACTTGCTTTGTGTTCATATTAGAAATGCGCTATATGCGTTCATATTAGACATGTTCTTGCAAGCAAGAGACCTGGGTTCAATTCCTGGCAGGGTGAAACCTTGGCCAAGTTTCCTTACTCCATACGCCTGATAATATTGCCTCAAGAAAAAAAACATAATTGGTCATTTCAATCCACAACTGTTTATGGGAGACACTGCTGTGTGCAATTGGCTGCCGCGTTTCGCTCACAATTCACTTTACAGCATATTCTGTGAAGCCCTTTGAGACATCTAGAAGACGTGAACAGCGCTATATCAAATCCAAGGGTGATTATTATTATTATGTGAAGATGAATCGGAAGATGTTTTATTTCACCTGCAACTACGTGAAGCAGAAACACAAATCTATTGGGAAGAAATCTGTGCAATCTATATTCCCAAGGTTTGATTCAGCCAACAATGTGCACTTAGGCCGCTGTTATAGATCACAAGAAGTATGTTATAATAATAATAATAACAATAATAATAATAATCGTGGCATTTGATATAGCTCCTTAACCAGAGGGAAAAACAGGATGCTGGAGCCTTTGCTCCACCAGAATACCCACATCTGCAACTCCAATATCAAATAGTTTCTTAAATGAGTCTCGTGTTTTGGTCGCGACCACTCTCCCCGGTATCCTGTTGTTGATTCAAACTATAAAAGTATATTTAGTGGCGTCTGGCCTAAACTTTTCGCAAGCTTGAAACTGTGATCCCCGTTGCCTTGTTGCTTGACTGCATTTGAAATGATTGTTCTGGGTTTAAATTCTCTACTTCATTTAGATTCCACAAGTTCCCTTCTGAATCACGTCTTTTCTTTGGTTAAACCTGTGACTTATCAACATCTTTCCTCATAGTTTATTCCTCTTCAAACATTGGAGAGCAGAAACAAATCACTTTGCAAAGCAAAGATTACTGTGATATTTTTCTAAAACCAAGACAAATAAATCCTTTTAAAATCAACTTAAGCAGGAGGACATCAGTATTATCAAAAAAAGTTTATTTTTTTGTTAAAAAAAGTATCACTAATAAAACCAAGCATTTTAAAATCACGCATTACTTTAGCTGGCAGCTTCCCGACAGCTGTGCAGTTAAGGTTGCAATCTTTTCATGATCTTAATTGCAAGCCAAAGTTCAATATTAAAATCGTAACACATACTAAAGGCTACCATTTGTGAGGAAAACAAAAGAAAATGCAATAAAACTTGCGGAATATTAGCGTAAATATGGTGCTTTTTGCTAATGTGAATTGGAATTTACACAACATGATCAAACATTGCTGAAAAGAATCAGGAGAAAAATTACTTTGGCTTTCCGATTTGATATTGGAAACGTACTGAATTTGCAAATGAAGGCATTATGGACACAAATTCAGAACCAGAAATTCAGAGCAGTCAGTCAGTCAGTCATACCTTTCCTTCTGCTGCTACATACATAATTCAATTAAAACCGCACAAAAGTAAAAGATAAACAAAAATGGAGGTTTTTTAATATTAAATACTGAACAATTTATTACATCATGTGAATACAGCCAGTGTGTTAGGACCAAACCCTGACCACACCTTCACTGTGCCACTGGTAGCGCAACAGCAGAGGAGACCTGGCTGACTGGATTGGCTGGAGAGGCACTATGTGTTGCTTGCATTGGAGCTGTTGGTTCCACTTTGCTTATGTGTGTCACAAAGCGCAGTCGAAGTTTTAATGCTGGGCGCAGCACGCAGATAATTTTTTCCACCTGTAAAGACAAAGCAACAGTGTCAGATAGCAGTGAAAGTAAGTGATGGGCAGAGATGTCGGGAGGCATTTTTGGCAAGGTGTTTTCAGATTCAACAACATTGGTAGATTTTTTGTCGCAGGTTATTCATTTGGATACTACAACGTTTTCAGCTGTCCAATTTCAGTAGCTGTTCTCATTTCTTTGAGGATAATTAATTCTCCACAAACATGTGTGCGAGATTTTGCATCCTTGAAATTGCCATGTGAGCAAACTGACTCCAGCCTCAATTTCAGTTCTAATCAGTGCATTGTTTACATAAGTAATGAAGGGAATAAAGGGAAACACAAACATAAAAAATGAGTATAATCCGGGGATTAAACTCAGAGACAGAGAGTTGAGAGAGGTCCTTTACATTCAGAAAACTGGACCAGGGATGTACAAAACATGAATCAATTCAAAAATGAGCCAAATCAAACTAAATGTGCTGAATGGCAATACAATCCATGTTCAGTTTCTGATTAACCTGCGAATCTTGCAAATATTTTCTATTTTTATTTCAACACTGTGCTTCTGTGTTATTCCCTACCATCTGTCATTTGGTTTAGTAGCTCCTTAAAGTTAAGTGTTCTGCAGTTGGGTTCATTTTGAATTACCTTTGTTTGGTTTTGTAAGCACACAAGAAATCATTTTTCTGGATGTTGTGTGATACACAACAATTCAGAAAGCTGCAACAAAACATTCTGTACTCAAAGGATAATCTAAATCATTTGTGACACAGGACTACTTGTGTCTGGAAACATCAGCATCAACATTTCAAGGTTATATTTCACAATGTTTCTCACTTGAGTTCTAAAGCTTACCATATTAGGATGATTTTTAGTCTCAGGAGAATAATTAAAAGCATTACAAATCAATAATTGCCCATTCAAGATGCTGTATTTCACACTCAGTTATTGAAGGGCTTTTTAATCTACTTACTTGGTCCTTCACGCTGTCTCCTGTAAACATGTACTTTACGTGGTACAGAAAATCACAAATGGGGTCCATGTAGCCCAAGTGTTTGCTATTCTGGTCTACATTCAGTAGCATTTCATAAAACACTATTCCAATCTGCAGGAGAAGAAGTTGAAGAAAGGTTATATAATTACATGTTTAGTTGATCAACCCGGGAACCATCCTCCAGCTTCACTGCTTTAGATTTAACAGTCTTTTTGTGACCAACTACATATTGAAAACGTTTTGATTTTTTCATCGCTGAGAACTGCCATAAACATTCTAAGCCAATTTCAGTTCTTCAATTTCAAACTAAGTGCAGTGCATTTTAAGGATAGTTATTACATGTAAAGAAGTAGGATCTGTTTTAGTGAACCTAAGAATCATTCCAAAATAGCCATGTACAGTCAATTTTGTTTCAATTCAAAAAGAGCCGTGCATTTGATACAGCACCCTAACACATGATTGAGATGCCTCAAAGTGCTTCACATACTGTAAAGTGAAGTGAATATATATTTGGTGGGAGAACACAACAGCTAATTTACGCATAGAAATGCCCCACAAACAGCCATTGAGTGAGTGACCAATTTTATTCGGGGTATTGTTCTACTTTCTCTTTTCAAATATTATGATATAGCAAGTTTCCTTACTCCACATGCCTAATAACAATCCCTCCAAAAAAAATAAAAAATTTGGTCACACAATTATGTTTGTGGGACACTGCTATGCGCAAAATGGCTGCCGCCTTTCGTCCACAAATATGCAGTCAATTCACTTTACAGTATATTCTGTGAAGAGCTTTAAGACGTCTAGAAGACTTGAAAAGCGCTATGTCAAATGCAAGGATTATATGATTAGGGTCCGTCGATATGGAAATTTTCTGATATCGATATATCGGTGGGCTCATATCCATATATACCGATATATCGATATCACCAGGTTTTTATATCCTGTGTATACGCAC
The DNA here is from genome assembly GCA_035084275.1 of Hydrolagus colliei. Classification (NCBI taxonomy): domain Eukaryota; kingdom Metazoa; phylum Chordata; class Chondrichthyes; order Chimaeriformes; family Chimaeridae; genus Hydrolagus; species Hydrolagus colliei. The sequence goes on along the minus strand of CM068744.1, from coordinate 11,256,644 downwards.
GCATTCCGATGTGCGCGCACATTCCAATATGCGTGCTCTAGGCCCAGGAGGTTTGCAATGCCGGCGACAAGCTAAGTTGAAAAAGTTTTATATTATACCGTATTTATATTATATAACCGATATATCGCCGGACACAATATAGTGATATTTTTCGATATACTGATATTTTTTACATAGAATTTTTCGATATACCAATATATTCAAATTTCTAGTATCGGCATATCAATATGAAAAATTATACCGATATAACCGATATATCGCCGGACACTATTTATGATCTTTAATGTGCAACTCGGTTTAATGTCTCACCTGAAAGTCGACATAGATTCATAGAATTTTACGGCACAAAAGGAGGCCATTCGGCCCATCTAGTCTGTGCCGGCTCTTTGAAAAGAGCGATTCAATCCCACTGCCCTGCCCGCTCCCCATAGCCTAATAGACCTGTTCTCCCTAAATAAAGATCTAATTCCCTTTTAAAAGTTGTTATCGAATCAGCCTCCACCACCTTTTCAGGCAATGCATTCCAGATTCGAACAACTCGCTGAGTGAACAAATTTCTCCTCAGCTCCCCTCTACTTCGCCTTGAAACTATTTTAAATCTGTGACCACGAATCACAGATTCGCCCACGAGTGGAAATAGTTTTTCTCTATTTGCCCTGTCGAAACCCCTCATGATCTTATAAACCTCTATTAGGTCTCCCCTCAATCTTCTCTGCTCCAGAGAGAATAACCCTAATAACCCTAGACATCTTCAACAATGTAGCACATACCTCCCAGCACTGTGCTACATTGTCAGTTTAGTTGACATGAGTTCCACATTCTGACGTGGGGCCTGATCCCATGCCCTTCTGACTCTCTCAGAGGTGAGAGTATTTCAAACTGAGCCAAGGTGACACATTTTTTAACTTGTTAAAACCAGATTGATTACCTCAAGCATACACCGTGTCCTTTCCTGCTGGAACCTCTGTAGGAACGGGCCAACAAGGTGATAAACGTACAGCAGTTGGAATTCAGTCTTCACCAAAGGCTTCAGCACTTCTGAGAGAAATCTGAGAGACAAATAGTTGATTATGCAGGGTCACTTCACTCCATATAGGCCAATTGTGTCTCGAGAACTACACCAGCACTCACACTGTGATTATTATTGCATCTGTTCCTTCATTCAAAATCAGTTTCAGAATTCTATTTCTGTTTTTGACAAATTAGTCTTATGCTCGGCAATAGGTATACCCCAAATAGACTAGTTCACTCTGCCTACTCAAAGCAAAACATTGTACTGGAAGATGATGAATGGATCTGCATTCCCATTTGCTTTCAAACAATAACTTGGATATTTGAAAGATCTTTTGTTTTGTGATTATTTGAATTTTGCATTGGTTGGTTGTTTCAATGAGTTTGCCTGAATGTACAGTAATACTGATTGAACTTAAACACCTAAACAATTAGACAAGGTCAAATTGAGAGTAAAACTTCAACGATTAATTGAAAACAATACATAGATACTTAGTAGCTTTGGAGGTAACTGGAAACTAGGATCCGGCGATATATCGATATATCGCTAAAACCCGATATAATTTTCAAATCGATACGCCGATATAGGCATTTCAAAAATATCGATATATCGAAAAAAATCGGAATGTGCGCACACTGAACTACAAGACCCAGAATGCTCATCTCTATACACAATGCACAGACCGAGATGCAAAGCCGCCATATTGTATTCATAGTCCTCGAATACAATATACAGGTATACAAGGGGTGGGGGGGGGGGGGGGGAGAGAAGACTGGGGGTGGGGGGGATGGGGGAGAGAGAGACGGCTGGGGGGGTGGGAGGGAGAGAGACGGCTGGGGGGTGGGTGGGGCGGAGGGAGACGGCTGGGGATGGGTGGGGGGGGAGAGAGACGGCTGGGGCGGGGGTGGAGGGGGAGAGAGACGGCTGGGGGGAGGTGGGGGGGAGAGACAGACGGTGGGGGGGGGGGGGGGGGGAGGGGGGAGGGAGGGAGAGAGAGACGGCTGGTAGGGTGGGGGGGGGGGGGGGGGAGAGTGACGGCAGGGGGGGAGGGATAAAGACAGCGGGGGGTGGGGGGGAGAGACAGGGTGGATGTGATAATATACAGATAGATAGAGATGGGGTGGATGTGAGAGAGACACTGAGACACAGACAGAAAAACACAAGAGATGGAGAGAGTGAGAGACACAGAGAGAGAAAGATATTCACCTCCTGAGGAGATAGGCCTGGAATGCGCGCGCACCTGGAATGCGTGCGCCGCGCGCGCGCATACGCAGTACGACAACCCCGAAAATATCGATATTTCGGTATATCTCGATATGAGCAGATCGATATATCTAAATCGGAAAATTTCCATATCGACGGACCCTACTGGAAACGGACCAATGTTGACTGGTGAGTTTCACACTAAAAAAGGCTTCTCTCTAGGTTGTCAATTATTCATATACATATGGCTTTAATGGAGTGCATAACCTTTTGGATCTGACAAGTAATAATAGGATTGTTGCACTTCTTATCTAGTTAAGAACAACCCTGCTGTACTGTGCAATACAGCAATTGCTAAAACATGATTGCTAAAACATGTTTGCGTCCCACAAACAGTCGTGGATTGAAATGACCATTTTGTTACTGTTTGTTTTGAGGGATTATTATCAGGCGTGTGGAGAAAGGTTTCACCCTGCCTGGAATTGAACCCAGGTCTCTCACTTGTAAGGCGAGTGCTCTAACCACTGAGCCACATAGAGATTAGGAAGACACAGATTAATTTGGCAACAATCGATAGACAATTACTTCAGCACCAAGTTTGACTTGCAAGGAACTGGACAAGAGAGGCCTGCAAAAGGCTACTGATATTGGCTATTTTTTGCTGCCTGCTTTTTCCTCTCATAAACACTCAATACACTTGTGTTGTCCCTCTTTTTAGCAGATACCAAACATTTTCATTGGTTTACTAATCGATCAATGTGAATGCCACATCCAAACGTGGCAGCCAATTGCACACAGCAGTGTCCCACAAACAGTCGTTTGAAATGGCCAATTTTTATTATAGTTTTTTTGGGGGGATGTATTATGATTAGGCATGTGGAGTAAAGAAAGTTGCCCAAGGTTTCACCCTGAACTGCCTGGATTCGAGACACAGGTCTCACGTTTGTAAGGTGAGTGCTCCATTCATTGAGGTACAGGATTCCACAAAATGGATTATTAATGACATAGGGGAGGATCTGCATTTAAAAACTTAGATTTGTACAGATATGTAACTGTAGATGATCTGAAAGGAAAAAAATAAATAGGTATATAATGGTATTTCTGCTACTTACTTGGGGATAAGGGAAAGCTGTCCAATGCTCGAATGATGCCACACTGCATGTGCTAAGGCGAGGACATAGCTGCAGTACATCTCGCAGTATGACTGGTGACAAGCAGTGAAATCAAAGAGTTGAAATGGGTAACCAACCCATTCTGTGTCTGAGGTCAGTGTAGGACTATTGATAACACTCACAATACGATCATTCAAAACTATCCAGTAGGGTTCCTTGAAAAACAAACAAAACACTCTTTAGTGGAAAATAATGTACCTTGTGAACTTGTTGACTTCTTATTCAAGGAAAATTAAAAAGGGGAGATATTCAAGCAAAGATTACTGTTAAGAGGCTTTGTAATAATAAAATAATAATAATCTGTACATTTATATAGCGCTTTCCATGTCTTATTAAGTCTTGTATGTGCCATTTCATATAAATGATGTAAATATCAAATTGAATTGTAAAATATTGATGATTTTACTAAACAGAAAAATTACATCAATCCTGAATTCAGTTTTCAAAATCCTAATACAGTTATCAGTTTTTATACTGACTGTCATAGCTGCCACCAACTCCTGAGCTACCACTGTTGCATCGATTACACTTTGTCTCAATGAGCCGAGCAAACAGAAAATGCACTCTATTTTTCCCTCCACCCTCCCCAATCCCGATCCCCAGCTCGGGTCCAAAACGCTGATTGTGCAGCACCATGGGACATTCACTCGATGTGAAAAGACTTATCCAAGCGTAGTTTTGTTGTTGCTGTTGGTATTAATGGCAGTGAAAAGAAAGCAGAAGAGACAGTCATTTAGCTCATCGAGTCTGCAATGCTGCAACTTGTATTACTACTGTACATACAAAAGTTTTTACTCATTGAGATTTGTTAGGACATTCAATGTTTTTTGTTCAAATCCCAATCCATGACTCGCCATTCAGTTGGCTCAGAATATCTGCCCCTCCTTCATCCCCTCCGCTCTACTATAAGCAGCCGTGGCTTCAGGCCACCATCTCCTGAATCTCTGGAACCTATTGCCCCAATCCCTCTAACCTTTTTTGCTCATCTTCAATTCACACCTGAAGAATTTCCATTGGACCCATCCCCTCTCTTTCCAGCTGGGTGTCCACCACACTGCTTTTAAGCACTATGAGATGCTACCCGTGTCCGTATGTGCAGCATTATAAAAATGCGAGACTTTGATATTAACAGCTGTTGAAATGAGAAGGGATGTAGGGCATGATCTTCTTCCTGGTTCAGTGGTCTTAGAAGTTGCAGTGTAAAAATAATGTATCATCTATCAATCACTAATACTAGAGCTTTTAGTTCATAATTTAGTTATGAACTTATTGTGGGAAAATAGTTAGTGTAACACTGTCAGATTTGCAAGTCTCTCATATAATAGAACCCTAATTCCTGGAACAATCCTTATCTGTTTAACCTGAACTGCCATGAGAGGTTCCATAAATACCCTTGCAAACACATAGAATGCTTAAAACTGCACACAATATTCTGAACTTATTAATGCTCTATACGAGGTTAAAATAATTTATTTTGACCTTCACCAAAAACCCTTGAGATGCAACCTAGAATTCGACTGGCTTCATTCTTTAGAAAGATGGATTTACAGAGCACATTAATCCTGATGGGATTTAGGGTAGAAAGTACAAATTAGGTCTCTGCAAGTAGACACTTATTATTGCATTCACTGTTAAAATGCACTTAATACAATCACTTAAAGAGTCTTAAGAGACTTACCGGTAAGGCAGTTATTACAAGTCCAATTGCATTCATCCATGCAGTAATATTCTCCCTTGGCACTAATGGCTGGCTGGAGGGAAGAAAAAAAATATTATTGCTGTCAAAGCAAACACAAAAATGACAAATTTATCTTACAAATGAATCCCAGCGGACAGTTTTAACATAATGGTCTTGGAACATTAAGGAAAAACAATAAAACACCAAAATTATGATTTCCAAACAAAAATTGTTCACTATATTGTGAAGATAATGCTCTATATACTTCACCATTCTTTGGTACAGGAATAATCCTCACAGAATCAGATAACAATAAACAAAATATTTCATTTGTTGAATCTTCTCGAGCAATGACATAGAACACCAAGCAGAATGACAACATATCAATAGTTCTCTAAGTATCTCAAATACCTGGAACAGCTCAAGTGACTTTCAATAATAATTCTTGCATTTGATATAGTGCTTCTCACGTCTTCTAGACATCTCAAAACACTTCACAGAATGTACTGTAAAGTGAATTGACTGTGTAATTGTGGGCAAAACATGGCAGCCAATTGCGCACAGCAGTATCCCACAAACAGTTGTGGATTTAAGCGACCAATTTATTATAGTAATCACAAGTAATTGCTGTCAAGTGTAGTGACTGTGCATGTTTAGACAAGTGCGCAGGCAATTTGTATACAGGAAGATCCCAAAAATGAAGTCTGGAAGATTATTGGATATTGGAAGAAAATCCCTTTTCCTTTTGAATAGTTTCATCAGATTTATTATCATCCAGCTGAACACATGACATTGGTGTTCCAGGCTATGAGCTCAAAGACCCAAGGTGGAACTTGAACCAACAGCCTTCTGACCTAGATGCAACAACAACAACTTCGATTTATATAGCACCCCCCAAGTCGGACGGCGTTTCAGAGCGCTTCACAATAGCGGATCCCGGGACCGAGTCAGGGGCAGAGGTAGAAAGGTGACCAAAGGCGCGGTCGAAGAGAAAGGTCTTCAGCTAGGTCCTGAAGCTGAGAAAAGAGGGGGGCGAGGTGAAGGTAGTGAGGAAGGGAATTCCAGAGCCTCAGAGCATAGTAGCTGACGGCATGACCACCGATGGTGGAGCGGAGGATTCGGGGAACATGGAGGAGGCCAGACCTGGTGGAGCGAAGGCATAGGGTGCTGGTTTGAGAATAGAGGAGGTCAGAGAGGTAGGGGAGTGCAGAGGAGTGTAGGGATTTGAAGACAAGGGTGAGGATCTTGAAGTCGATCCTCTCTGGGACAAATGCAATCTAAAGATTAACTATCAGCTCCAGTACCAAATTAAATTACCTTTTTAGTACCACATTTAATAATGCGTTTCCAACTTCTTTCCCTGGAACAGACAATGCCATAAGTTCCACACAGGTTACATGAAGGGCGTGTGCAGCTGGGTTGGGAAACTCGTTGAATCTCCAATCACAGTTTGGAAATGGCCCTGGTGATTTTCCTGCCATTGGTGAAGTATATATTAAGGGAAATATTACTGAGAAGTCAACTTCGAGAATATGGCTCTTTCCATATAGTGTAGACCAAAAAATTAACCATTCAACATCATTTAAATACTGTAAACATTAATATACTGGCTGCTAAGAAACACAATAAATAAAATTAAAACAATCATATCCCTCCCATAAAGCTGCACCTTACAGTAGTATAAATTAAATTTATTATAAACTTCTTGTGAACATTTTCCCCGATCCCTGATAATCTGCATTACAGGACCTCAAACTTCAATAAAATAAGAATTTTGTTAGTCCGCAATTATATTAATAATGAAGTTTGTGGATTATCTTTCTCTTACTATGCTTTTAATGCTATATACAGTAAAATCCTGTTTATCCGGCACCCTCGGGACCTGGCCAATGCTAGTTAAAGCCCGTGCCGTATATTCGGCCCAAAACACCCTAATATTTTTTAATTTTAAAAAATGCATTGTGCCGGATAAATTCCGGTTAATCGAATGTGGACCTTTTTTGGGAGGTGCTGGTTATATGGAAGTTACAGTTGATCAGGTCACGGATAAACAGGTTTTTACTATATTGATATTACTAACAAGATACAAATCTGTAAGAAATAAAATAGTTACAGGCCCCTCTTAGATATTATGCAAAGTTAGAAAAGAAACCAAACCAAATGCAATAACACAGATGGAGCTATGAAAATTTAGTGTTGTGCTAAACTATTTTATTTTAGTATAGATCAAGACTTTATGAAAAGTTTGAAATAATATGGTAGTACTAACACTAAACCGGCAAAATTATATCTTCAATCCCTTGGCAGCATAACATCTTTCTTATGATCACATTAACAAAGTTGTTCCAATCTACCTTTTAGTGCTTTTTCACTGCTGAAAATGAATGTGTTACTGAAGGCACCTCTGACTAGTTAGTAAATTTAAAACTAGATTAGGTACATTTACTGACCAGTGAGAATACTATGTGCTCATTTGCCACGGGTCAGTAAATTTACCCTTTGTCAAATTACATCTATTATTTGGAGTATTTGTGGTAGATTCCAAATCTACATTAACCAAGGAGCAGAAAAGGATATTATCAACTAATCGACCGATCAGCTTGCAGTAGTAGGTATCATCAGGAATCCATGGGTTGTCTTCTCGTGCATTCATAGCAGACTTTAGATAGGTTTCACTCAAACACCAGCCTTGTGGCCGGTTATCCTTCAGAGAACCAATGACTGCATGAACAAGTTTGCGTTTCAGATTTGTGCGTTCCCGCAGATGTCTCTCATAGTAATGAAGAGTGTTGTAAAGGTAGGTCACTGGCCGGTCTGAAAAAAGATGTTTTTTGATGCGTCAATTGAAAATAATATAGCTTGGCTGACAACACACGATAACTAAACTAGACTTGAAAATAAATGTCACTATTATCTTTGCTTTCATTCATCCCCACCAGGAAAATGACATTTCCAAAAACATCATTAAATGTCACTCAAGGAGGTGGGCTAAATTCAGTATTGTGGTAAATCACTATATTGTCATTTTTTTACCTGGGAGCTGACTCAGAAATTAGTAACTGGGTCAGTATATGAATATAGTACCCCTTTTGTGAGAGACCCGCAGGCTCTTGTATATCTTATTTATTCTATGGATGTCAAAACGGCTTTTATAAACACACAGCACTGATAGCTACATGATATTTGACATGTACATTATATTGCATTTACCATGTACTTATCAGTATGAGTTACTACTATAACCAGGGTTCTGTTGCGAAATTACTTCCGACATAGAATATTTTAGTTTATTTGAATATTCAAAAAAATTACCCACATCAATATATATGTAAAATATTAAGTATCTGGATGTATGAACAGATATTAAACATTACAAAAAACAAGTTTGTTAGAATCGCTCAGTTCCAAACTAGTCATGGACAATATCTAAATTAAATCTTCTACTGAATATTCAGAAACATAAAATACCTACCATGGAACTTGTATAAACCTCCTAGGTGATCAAGAAGAGTTTCTAAGGATTTTGACACAGGGAGTAACTCTAAAAATCTATGGATGACAATGTCAAACACTGGTAAAAATCGAAGGCAGACATTTCCAAAATAAATGGGGAGATACTGAGGTTGAATCTGTACTGGGGGATTAACTTGCTCAGCCAGGCCTTCAAAGTACAGCTTTTCAGGATATTTCTGCAAGTGATGTAAACACAGAATGTATTAATGTTTAAATTTGAGGGTAGAAGAATCTGTTTGGCCATTTGTCCCTATGCCAACATAACTCACACAAGTAAAAACAGTAATAAAAAAAATCCAATTAATTGTCTTTACCTTTTCAATGCTAATTTTATCTTCTTCAGTATCAATTAATAATGACTATTTCTAAAAGTATCGAGGTAAGCAGCAATTGCAGTCTTAAATTATAACCATTAGTGACACATGAGGACATCTTAACAATTACAAATTTCAGTGATGTATTAAAATGCTACTTCATAGAATACGATGAGGTCACTTTGCTTATTAATTCCTAATGACAAATGTTATGCAAATAAAAACAATAAATAGTGCATTTCAAAGATTCTGTATGAGTGAAAATCACAAGAATTATCACATTAAATTTATGCAAATCCAACTGGGCATTAATAATTAAGTAGTTCAGAGAGGCTACGTTGCTATAAACAACATTGATAGGTCATGATCATCAGTGTTATTCACATTTAATGGATGATCATGATACTGTACTGATCATTTATAAAAGTCTTATCAAATACAACAACCTGATAATGTTCTTGTAGACACCAATTTACATATAATAAACACTGTTCTGACTAAAAGTAGCAGGAATCTAAAGTAGCAGGAATTTTTAAAAATACTGCAAATAAAACAACAAATGTAAAAGATATGAAATGTTCTTGTCAGAATATTAGACACTAGGTTATATCATAATCCTTGTATTTGATATAGCGCCTTACCATGTCTTGAGACGTCTCAAAGTGCTTCACAGAATATACTGTAAAGTGAATTGACTGTTTTTTTTGTGGGTGAAATGCGGCAGCCAATTGGACACAAACAGTCGTGGATTGAAGTGACCAACTATGCAACAGTATCACCAGTAATTTCAGTGTCTCAAATCTGATACACAAATACAGTAGAATAGTATTTGCTCCTTCATCACTTTCTAACACTTTGATCTACTGAGAAAGAATGAATTCTGTCTATTCTGTCTGGTGAATTAGCGGTTGCCCAGCAGGATCGGGAAGCCACTAGATAGATATATACAGTTATTATTGTAATATATCTGATTCTTCTACTTAATATTAAAAATAGCATTGCCAGTTCCTTATCTTTAGTTATTACATAAGCCATACAGGTTTCCACAGTTTGACCACCAGGTCTATACCGAATTACCGAAGGTGGCATGACGACACAAACAATTAGGTCAGCGCCTTAGATTAGAAGGAACATTCCCTGATGAATGTCTGGTAAGAACAAGATCAGGTTCAGCTTGATATCTCTTCCAGTTGAAGAACCTAACAACACTGACAAGGCTCATTGATTGAATGAGTTGCAATGAAGTGCCAACAGGCAGCCTGCAATCGTGGAACCAGCCTCCAACAGAAGGAAACAAAGTTAAATTAGCCTTCAGTGGAGAAAGGAAAGAAAGACTCACGTGGAGCACAAACGCTGGCACAGACCAGTTGGGCCGAATGGCCTGTTTCTGTGCTGTATATTCTAAGTATTCTAAAAAAGAAAAACACTAGATATCTAGAATTTTTTTTTACAGTTAGACTTAAGACTGTTGGGAGCAGGACGGAAAGAAAACCAAACTTCAAAGACAACTGAAAGGAACATAAGAAATGCTAGTCAAAAAAAGACCAGTGTTCATATAGTTTGCCTTCCACCTTCCTGGCAGTCACACGCACAAATGTCCCAAACTACCCACAAAAACAATCTGAATTTAAATAGTGCTATTTATATAGCGGGTAGTGTTTCGGAGTGCTTCACAGTAGCGGAATCTGACAACAAGCCAAGGAAAGAGGGAGGGGGAAGAGGTTATGTACCCTATGTACTATATTTGGAGCTTCTGTAGCTCAACTACTGTAGTAGAAGTTAGACTCGCCTTACAAGTATGAGACCTGTGTTCAAATCCAGGCAGATCAGGGCAAAACCTTGGGCAAGTTTCCTTACTCTACATGCCTAATAATAATCCCCCCAAAAAAACACAATAATAAAATTGGTCATTACAATCCACGACTGTTTGTGGGACACTGCTGTGCGCAATTGGCTGCCGTGTTTCACCCATAATGTACAGTCAATTCACTTTACAGTATATTCTGTGAAGTGCTTTGAGACGTCAATAAGACGTGAAAAGCGCCATATCAAATGCAAGGATTATTATTATATCCTATACAACAACAACAACAAAATTACAATTGTATAGCACCTTTCATGTCAGGAGGACATCCCAAGGTGCTGGACAGTTATTGAAGAAAATGATCTGATCTGTAATTGAAGAAACCAACATTTCCCAATGCTCACTGAAATACAGTTTCCGTAAATTTATTTTTAATTTATCCCCCTTCAATCGTACATAATAACATAAAAATTAGGAGCAGGAGTAGGCCATTCGGCCCCTCAAGCCTGCCCCGCCATTCGATAAGATCATGGCTGATCTTCTCACCTAACTCTGATTACCTGCCCTATCCCCATATCCCCTAATCCCTCTATTTTTCAAAAATCTATCAGTCTCAGCCTTGAAAATGTTCAAGGACTGAGCATCTACAGCCTTCTGGGGTAGTGAATTCCATAAATTCGTCGGTCGTGTCCTCTAGTTTTCCTATTCTGGACAAGTTGAAACAGCTTGTCATGATCTATATTGACTAGCACCTTAGAACCTTAAAGTCAGCAATCACGTCTTCTATCATTCTCTTTTCGAGCGTGAACTAGGGTCCGTCGATATGGAAATTGTCCGATTTCGATATACCGATGGGTTCATATCGAGATATACCGATATTTTCGGGGTTTTCGTACTGCGCATGCGCACGCGTTGTGAGGTGCGCGCGCATTCGGGGCCTATCTCCGCAGGAGGTAAATATCTCTCTCTCTCTGTGTCTCTCACTCACTCTCTCCATCTCTGTGTTTTTCTGTCTCTCTCTGTCTCTCTCTCTCTCTCTCTCCGCCCGTCCGTCCGTCTGTCTGTATATTATCATTTTTCGATGTATCGATTTTTCGATATCGATATTTTTAAAATACCTATATCGGCGTATTGATATGAAAATTATATCAGATATAACCAATATATCGATATATTGCTAGACCCTAGCGTGAACGTGCCCAAAGTACATAAATAAAATGCGCGTCACATTTTGCTGCATTTTGTAGAAAACTATAGTTATTGTTTGAAATACAATATTCATTATTCTCAATCTTTAATCACAAACTATAGCTCAGTGGATGTTTATTAATGTACCACTTCAAAATTGATTTGGTAATTATCAGAAAATTTCATTCATTTTCCATTTGCTTGAATTGCATCCAAACCATTAACACAAGTACGATTGCATAAGGAGGATATCATTTGCAAGTTTGATCATTACACAACTAGGAACAAAATCTCAGAAACTTTACAGTTAAACTAAGTTGACAATGAAGCTTTATTTGTGCTAAAATCGTGACATGTTGTTTGCTATGTAGGTATGCCATATTTGAACGTACAGATTTGCTAAAAAAAAAGGGAATTGTGGGTAATCAGGGGGGAGGTAAGGAGAATTGTTTTCACTCAGCGAGTTGTTCGAATCTGGAAAGCATTGCCTGAAAGGGTGGTGAAGGCTGATTCGATAACAACTTTTAAAAAAGAGATGGATGGTTATTTGGGGAGGACAGGTTTGTGGGGTTATGGGGAGAGCTGGGAGTGTGATTGACTTTGAATAACTCTTTTCAAACAGTCGACACAGACTTGATGGGCCAAATGGCCTCCTTTTATGCTGTAAAATTCTATAATTCTATTCCATGATCATTTCCAGACAAAGTCAAATTGCTGTGTTGTCATCTGAATGTCAATCACAAAACTGCGCTCTGAATAAATGTAAAACTGTTAAATAAAAAATGGGTTGGACGGTCACCAAACAAAGGGAGAAAATCCAGATCCATCTCAATCTCTAAGTCACTATTTGTAAAGAGAATCCTTGTGTCCTGGTCAATAACCCACCAGATTAATTTGTGCTTCACTTCATGATTCTTAGTGAGTTCTTTGACTGTCCACTAATTTGCTGTCATGTTTGTGTACACATATACAGTCCTGTACTTGGTAGAAATTACCTGTAAAGTGATTATTATTAATTAATGTATTCTATTATTTCGTTCTTTAAAAGCAATATTCCTTCTCATTCTCAAGTTATAAAATGTATCACCAAAATCAGTCAAAAAGAAACAAAAATTCACAAGGTCAATAAATTTACAGGAAAGAACACATTCAATCTTTGTCACTCACCTTGTGGTAGGTCATGTGTTTTGTGTGCCAGTCATTCTGCAACCAGTGCTCAGGGGAGTTTTCCTTCACAAAGTCACTCACTCGATTCCTAAAATCATTTGGTTTAAGCAGCAATAACTGGATAATGAAGTAACAGACTTGGGCTTCATTTCCTTCGTGACTTCTCAAGGCCTATAATGAATAAGTAAAGGGAGAACATTGCATTCAATACTTTGTCTGTACGTTATGCTGGGAGAGCAATTGTAAATATAGAACTTTGACATAATTAAGCAATACTTTTATTTGGACTTATTTAGTATCGTCAGAGTGATTTTTATTTGATTAAAAATTTGTCTAAATACTGCAGCAGTAAATTGTGTTGGTAGATCAGAAGTTGGATAGAATCACTGATTAAAATTTTCAGTCCACATTAGTACAGATTTAGTAAATCTAAGGTATAAAGTGCATTGAACACACAGAACAGTGTTACTAAAAAAAAGCATAACATCATATCTAAAAATGGTACAAAATTAGCATTAGATTATGGATAAGTGCAGAGGAAGGTTATGAATGGATAAGAACCTGTACAACATCACTAACGTGGATACAATGCAATAGAGCCTCGGAATGTTTCATTCTGCTTCTAAGCAGATTTTGTGAAATTACGAGAAATAGATATGAACTGAAATTACTTTGATTTCTTTAAAAAAACAGATCTGGGTGCACTCACTTCTGAGATATGAGTTTGATTTCAAATCAGGCTGATGAGATGAAAATCTCTTTCTCTCATTTGGATCCTGAAGAAAATGGTTTGGGTCATCTTAACCCTCTTATTATTGGTAATTTACTCTCTTTACTTGTCCTAATTGCCAGCCTTACTCAGTGACATAATGACTTTTACATTTGATATAGAGCCTTTCATGTTAGGAGGATGTCTCAAAGCACTTTACAGGGTACACTGTGAAGTGTAGTGACTATGTATTGTGTAGGCAATATAGTGAGGGTAGGAAATAGCAATGTTTGATTGGTGCAGTGGGAGATGACATTTTAAGGTTTGGGTTATGAGACTGCTCTTGGGAAGAACAACAACAAAATTAAATTTGTATAGAAGAGCTTTGTTCTGTGTAAGTGTTGATCTTGCTTACGCAAATTGGGTGTTTTCTACTTAATCAAAACAGAAAAAACACACAGTATTGCAAGCAATACATAGAAATAAATCTTTAGAAGTATCATTACCCCAGTCCTATATCAGGATAGCTTGTAATCATTACCATAAAAATTCAACTGCACTTCAATTTAAATTGTTATGCTTAGATGCATTTTTTAAAAAAAAGTACTGAGCAGCACTTACCAGACAAAGTATCAATCTGTCCAGGGTCACAATGTTGTATTTCCACACCATGTCATTGAGAATTTCGATGCACTTGTTCAGTTGCTGTCCTCCAGCAGAGGTTGAGAATTCGTAAACCAGGAAGTCTGCAAATGTTCTAACATGAGCCACCAATGCTCTGGCTCCTATTCTCTCCAATACTCTGCAGTCAAGAGAACAGTATAGATCTCTTTTCAAAGGACATAATTTACAGAAAATGAATAAATAGTGCATCAGAGGAAGACATTTGTTAACAAACATATACATTTATAAAATGTACAACAATATTTCACATTTTTAACAAAACATATTTTCTTTTAATCATTTGCCTTTGCTTTTTGTAAGATAAACTCTATGAAATAATACAAATAGTTTTAAAAAATTCAACAGGTTAATGAAAATAACACAAAACAGCTTTAATTGATATTCCAGAGTTACAAAACTACAGACAGATTGTAAACAAAACATCATAAAAATCTACATGATACAATATGAATTGATATACCATTTATATTGTATTTTATCAATGGAGATATTTTCCCTTCTCTATCTATTTTATTTCTCCCCTTTTTTCTCCCATTTATTCCCATTCTAATGACAACTGCTGTATGTTCTGGACTCTAATGCTGTTAGTGGATACTTATATTTGGTTTATAGTTCCATTTTAAACTGTTAGAAGGTGGGGGGGGGGGGGGGGGGAGAGGGGGAGCGTGTTGCAAGCTTCATTTTCTGCCATTTATTCCCACACAGTTTACCAAATCCTACATCTTAAAAAGGAGAAAAAACTGATCTTAAATGTGGATACTAGTCTTCTACTACTGCTGTGGTGTTGCAAAATCAGTGCTTCCAAGTGCCCAGAACAGGCTCGATAACCTATTGTGGGTATTTTATCCAGAACGCAAATTGCAATAGATTCACCATATCTTTGAATTGGAAGTCTCATTTTAAAGACTATGAAAAATACCGTTATTTTTAGCAATCCATTTATTTAAGTTAGATCAAGCTGACTAGGGAATTGCAGGCATAAACCACATCTTGCAACTCTATAGCTCCAATCATCTGTTTTTATTATGACTGTTATTTTCAGGTTTACTGAACAACGGTACTGATTTCACAGATGAAGGCATGATGGATTTGTGTTAAAGAAATTCACAGAAATGTGCTGGTTAATCTGAAAGTATGTTACAGGCAACACGTACAGTTATAAAAATAATAAGCCTTGCATTTGATATGGCACTTTTCACGACTTCTAGACATCTCAAAGCGCTTTACAGAGTATACTGTAAAGTGAATTGACTGTGTATATGTGGGCGAAACTCAACAGTCAATTGTGCACAGCAGTGTCCCACAAATAGTCATGGATTGAGAGAGCAGATTATTATTTTACTTGTTACCATATAAACATGGTACCATACCAAATGGTTTTACCATTTCATGCTGAGCTGTGTTGCAGGCAGTTCCTGGAACCAGTCATTATTATTTTTTTAGAAGTCAATATAATGTACAAGTGCACAAACACATGGAGCCAGAGTGGAAAGCACAACACATTGAGCCAGCATGGAAGGCACATCACGTGATAAGTTTCCAACTGCAGTGGAATCCTATAATAACATACTTTGTTATGATGTAGCTTTGCTTATAGAGTGAGTTGTGATGGGGATCCTGAAATCTATTTACATAAGAGTACACATCTCATCCTTGGAATTATGCTTAGTATGGAATTAGTAATTGGGAGTGGCGAAAACAAAGAGTTAAAAAAATAGAATTTGGGACTTGATATAAAGATATATCATTTGCTGATATTCAGCGAGATTCCCAGGGTCTGTGCCTTAACTCTGGTGGTTAGAGCTCACCAATTGCTAATTCTGGGCATCTTCCCATTGACAGTTAGTAACAAATGTCATATCTGAAGGTGCTCACCTGTAGCCAATCTGATTGATGTGATCGGTCTCTAACAACATCTTCCAGAGGAGGCAGAGGAAGAGTGGGGGGGAGCCCTGCATGGAGAAGTGGGTGATGATATCGTTTTCATTGGTCATTGACTTCCACTTCCGGTATTCCTCTTCCACGTTCTTCTTCAAGTTAAACCGACTTTCCTGAGGCACATTGTTCTGTTTGAAAAAGGCCTAAGAGAGATCAACAGAGACAGAATTTAATTTCTTGCAAATTGGAGATCACACGGTATCACTTAGGAAAGTAGAACTTTTAGGAATAATACTGTGTGCGAAAAAAATACACTCTGGAAAAGGCAAATTTCACACACAAAATGCACAGTTGATCCACTTCACAGTACAGTAGAAGCCTGTTTATCCGGCACCAATGATGGTCCGGGACCTGGCCAATGCCGGTTAAAGTGCCTGCTGGATATTCGGGCGACCCGCGGCCAAAATCCCACTACAAAAAAATTAATGTTCTTTTAATACACATCATACACACCAGACTAAGTAACAACAGATAGTTGTGGGATATTGTGTTGGTGCTTGTTGTTGGGGCTGCTCTCTTGCGCTTCTCACCTTTACTGGTTGGGGTTTGCGGTCCAGCGATTCTTTTTTGAGTGGAGGGTACTAGGCGGGTGAGGGAGGCAGCAGCGTGATTTTAAAGTCATGCAACTTTACTAGCTGCAAGCTGAAGCCCTAGACTCTCCTAGCGAAATACTGCACCTGCGCGACAATGTGGGTTATCGGCTAGCGTTATCGGCTCGCTGCTAGTATGGCTTTGAAGTCATAAGTGTTCCGTTTTTTTCACCCGCTTGGCGTGCTCCATTTTGGGGAGAGTCACTGGACTGTAAACCTCAACTGCATCATCATGGCTTCAAGCGCAGCATCTACCAGCAGGGGTGGGGGGGGGGGGGGGGCGCAGGAGAGTAGTTTTGATGGTGAGTGCCAATGCAATATTCTGTTATTATGTTATTATTACTCATTTACAAATACTCCACTGCTATTGTTCTGGATAAATTCCGGTTTATCAAATGGGGACTTTTTGGGGGGGTGCCGGTTATACGGAAGTGCCGGTGCATCGAGTCATGGATAAACGGGCTTCTACTGTATATCTTGCATGAAGGTTTTGGCTGCATTTGGGATAAGGCATGGAGTATGGCTTCCGTCTTGTCCATGTTCAGATGCACAAAGTTTACACTCATCCGGGCCTTGATGTCTGCCAGACAAGCTGGTAGAACATCGGTGGACTTGGGAGTTGCTACTGGAGGAGGCAAAGTAGATTTGTGTGCCATCTGCACACACGCGGAAGTTTACCAATGATGGTCTGTGGATGAGACCACCATTGGGAGTACATGGACAAGGAAAATATGAGGGCCAAGGAGGAGCCCTGGGGTATCCCGCAGGTGACTGAGTGGGGGCGGGTGTAGAACCCATTTGCTGAGATGAAATGGAGGCAGATGGTTAAGTTGGACTCAGTCTCACTAAGGTAGATGAGAGAGGAGAGACAGTGGAGGAGGATGGCGTGGTTGTCAAGACAGATCCAGGAGAATGTTGTTTGTGACCCATTTGGTGAGTAGGTGACAGAAAATTGGTTTACGAATAATAAATAAGCCTTTCATTTGATATGGGCCTCATCACATTGTCAGAACAATGTGAAATTTTGCTTCACCGATGCTCGTGTGCTGTGTACAGATTGGCTACTATGTTTGCCTAAAAATAATAATTCTGAGATGTCCACCTGACATGAATGGCACTGCATCAAATGTAATTTTACCATTTCAAATCACTTCACCTGATTTACTGGTGTCTAAGTATTTTGTTGGTGAAAAGAGTAGCCAATATTTGCACAGAAATGTTCCTTAAAGAGCTATGAAGTGCAAACTCATTACTGAACAATTAGGGGAAAAAGATGAAGTGAAAATCTTGGTCAGTGATGGCCTTAGAACTGATTTTAATAAACTGGACAGAAACTGGACAGGACGTGTATGCAAGATCATATGGGCCCCATCCCCTCAATTACTTCAGGGCTACAGCTAGTTAAACTTTGCCAGCAAGCACAAAAAACCCTTAGATCTGCTCTTGAGAACTCCATTTTAAGGCATTTACCTGCAATGGAGCTGGGAAACAACTGAGAGTATGTGAAGCCCAGTTATGAGGAGTGAAAGCCATGATTGTTTGCAGAATGTCTTTACACCAGGTGCCTTGTATAGAATCTGAGCCGGTGAAGAAGTCTAAAGGAAAAAAAAACGATTCCAAGGTTATTGAATGGTGCAAGGATTATTGTAGCAATGTATAACTTTATTCCAGGAATAAAACAATATAAATTTATACTTTTGGGTAAAAATAGCTAGTTTTAGCAATAAGCATAAATTGTGAATAACAATACTTTGATTGAATTATAGGTTGTATGCCCCACCACCCTTTTCTTTTCAAGGATCTAATTCATGTTGGAGTGTAGCTCTATGGACTATCACATACATCACATATTGCTATGTGATCCTGGATAATGAAACTGCGGAGATGTCTTTATCTCCTCCGATACTGATAGGTGTTTTCTATCATGGAGCCACAGGGTAGTGATAAGGAATCTTGCCCAATTTCTCCTCTCCCCAACCCTGAGATTTTACCAGCACCTCACTCAACTGAGATGAACTAATTCAGCAAAGATCAAGTATTCAAGGTCCGTGTGGCTTTTCCAAATTAATCCGCTGGGTAACAATAATCATATTGATTACGAAATAATATTTTACATTCTAGTTGTAAGATATCAGTGCTCAGAGTTAATACTTACCAGTTACATGTGTGGCTCTGGCTAGAGTTAGAATAAGAGCTCTGTTGAGTTCCTCAGATTCTGCAGAAAGAACTGTTTTGGGGTCACTGAGAAATCGAGTAAATTGGGGCTGGACTTCTGAACTACCCAGTGCAATGATCAATCGTAGAGCTGTGCTTTCAACACTACAGACAGAAACAATCAGCAATTAGAGATAAAGAGATGGACATAGATGTCGAGGCAGGCAAAGAGTGAGAGATGGAAAGAGAGAGAAAGATAAAGAGAGCGAGAGAAAGACATAATGAGAAAAAGATTAATGGAGAGAGTGCGAGAGCACCAATAGCACCAGTACCAGTTATACAGTACAGGCACCCCTCTCCAACTGCGGAGCATACGTTCCTGTAAACTAGGGTCCGGCGATATATCGATATATCGCTAAAACCCGATATAATTTTCATATCGATATGCCGATGCAGACATTTCAAAAATATCGATATATCGAAAAATCGTTATATCGAGGTAAAAAAACAGGATGCGAGCACACTGAACTACAAGACCCAGAATGCTCATCTCTATACACAATGCACAGACCAAGGTGCAAAGCCGCCATATTGTATTCATAGTCCTCGAATACAATATACAGGTATGCAAGGGGTGAGGGGAGGGAGATGGGGGGGGGGGGCGGTGGAAAGACGGCTGGGGTGGGGGTGAGAGAGACGGCTGGGGGGAGGGGGAGAGAGACGGCTAGGGAGAGCGGGAGAGAGACGGCTGGGGGGAGGGGGAGAGAGACGGCTGGGGGGAGGGGGAGAGAGACAGCTGGGGGGAGAGAGACGGCTGGGGGGGGGGAGAGACAGCTGGCGGGGGAGGGAGAGAGAGACGGCTGGGGGGAGGGGGAGAGAGAAGGCTGGGGGGAGGGGGAGAGAGACAGTTGGGGGGAGAGAGACAGTTGGGGGGAGAGAGACGGCTGGGGGGGGGGGGGAGAGACGGCTGGCGGGAGAGGGAGAGAGAGACAGCGGGGTGGGGGGAGGGAGAAAGAGACGGCTGGGGGTGTGGTGGGGGAGAGAGACGGCTGGGGGGGGAGGTGAGGGGGAGAGAGATGGCTGGGGGGAGGGGGAGAGAGACGGCTGGGGGGTGGTAGGGGAGAGAGAAGACGGGGGAGGGGGGTGCGAGAGAGGGACGGCGGGGGGTGGGGGGAGGAGAGACAGGGTGGATGTGATAATATACAGATAGATAGAGATGGGGCGGATGTGAGAGAGGAGAGAGGGAGAGAGACACAGAGACACAGACAGAAAAACACAGATGGAGAGAGTGAGAGACACAGAGAGAGAAAGATATTTGCCTCCTGAGGAGATAGGCCCCGAATGCGCGCACACCCGGAATGCGCGCGCACACGGAACACGCGCACATGCGCAGTACGAAAAAACCAAAAATATCGATATTTTGGTATATCTCGATATGAGCCCATCGATATATTTAATCTGAAAATTTCCATATCGACGGACCCTACTGTAAACCTCCGTGGTTGGTAAAACCGCAGTTGGAAAATGCAGGGCCCTATGAGAAACATGGGGATAGGGGGAGTAAGTTTGCATTTCGTAGAACCAAACACAAAAAAAACCATATACAGTTATTACATGGAGATAGGGGGAGTAAGTTTGGGCACATCTGCAGCAATCCGCGAGGCTGTCTGACTGATCTACACACAGACACAAAGAGAGAGAACGAGAGAGACACGGAGGGTGGGGGGGTGACACGGAGGTCTCAGAGAGAGAGAGAAATCAACGAAGGTGTGGTGGAGAAGAAGAAATAAAGAGGTGAAATAGAGAGAGGGTGAGAGAAGAGAAGGGGGGTTGGGGGGGAGGGGTGCTGTCTGACTGACTGACTGACTGATCTACACACAGAGAGAGAGAGAGAGAGAGAAATCAACGGAGAAAATTTGGTGGAGAAGAAGAGAGAAATAGAGAGAAGGTGAGAGAGAGGAGGGGTGGGGGGAAGAGAAGGTAAGAGAGAGAAGTGGGGGGTGGGGTGAAGAGAAGATTAAATAGAGAGGTGAGTCAGAGAGGGAGATCTCTAAAGCCCACTTACACAGAGAGAGAGAGGATGCAGAGAAGTGACAATAAATTAATGTTACTGTATTTATCTTAATCCTAAGAGAGAAGCGTTGTCGCTAGTTGATTGCAACATCGCAATTGGGTCCTAGAGATATACGCTAGCGTGAAGCGACATCGAGGCTGGATGATGCAACTGGGTCCTAGCCCTAAACGCTAGTGTTAGTGTTAAAACCCGTGGATAAGCAAGGGTTATAAGCCGTGGTTTGCAAGGATTGTTGCAATTAGCAAACCATGGAGACGTGAGTTTCACGGTTGTCGAGGGCAGGATACCTGTACTTCCATTTTGAGTTTTCCAACTTGCCCCAAAACAACTTGCATTTATGTAGCAACTTTGATGTCTCAATGTACTACAGTAAATATGCTTTAAACGTCAGGAGGAGTAATTTTACTGCAGTGGTAATTTTACAACAGCCTGTGTTAAAACACCTATATTTGCAGTAAGATTGTGGTTTACACAAACATGCATAAAGGTGCAACCTACACCACATACTATTTAATCTATCATATTGGAATTCAATTAGCAGCAATGTGGGAATAGTTATTTGCAAGCCTGTTTAGCTGCATCAAACTCTTAGCAAATAAATAGATTTAGGGCTGTGATACCGGGTTATAAAAACAGTAATTTTCTTCACTCAAAAAGCAAACAACATGATGCCAATGAGAATATATGATTATTGAGATACCGATACACCAATGTTACTGTGATTTATTTTCCAATTAAAGGCTATTTTCATGTTTGCAAAGCTCAAAGTAGAGATTCGTTTTTGATCCATCAGAGATAATAGTGTATACTTGCTTTGCAAGGTTATGATAAAAAAAGCTGTGAAGAACTGTCCAAACTATAAGGATACAGCAATAGAAACAGTACAGCCTAGGTTTACAAGTATTATATCAGGGCTGTAGGTTACTGCTATCAGGCTGGAATGGATACGTTAGCTTTTCTTTGCTTGATTAGAGATATTCAATGGGGAACCAAATAGAAATGTTTAAAATTATTAAAGGGCTCAATACTATTAACGTTTATCGGCTATTTCCACGGGCTGAGGTACAGCTACCCCGCCCCAACTGCAGACTTTTCAGCCGCGGTCTTTTCAACCGCGGATTTCACGTATCCACAGTTTCCTCTCTGCGATAATCTTTGCCAACCGTGGTAGTCAATTTTGCGTATCCACGGGTTTTAACACTAACACTAGCATTTGGCGCTAGGACCCAATTGCATCAACCAGCCATGATGTCGCTTCTCTCTTAGGATTAAGGTAAATAACATGAATTTATTGTTTTTTATATTGTTTTTGATTGTGTTATTTGAACATTTATTGTTTTTGTTAGATTATTGTGTTTTTTTATGTTTAGTAAAAGAACAAGCAACTTACTCTCCCTAACTCCATGTTTTCCATAAGGCCTTGTATTTGCCAACCGCGGTTTTCCTAACCACAGGGGTTTTCAGGATCTTATCCCCCGAGGTTGGGGAGGGATACTTGTACAATAAAAGCCTGTTTACCCATGATCCGATCAACTATAACTTCCATATAACCGGCACCTCAAAAAAAGTCCCCATTCAATTAACCGGAATTTATCCGGTACAATGTACAGTAGAAGCCCGTTTATCCGTGACTCGATGCACCAGCACTTCTGTATAACCGGCACGCCCAAAACAAAGTCCCCATTCGATAAACCGGAACCTATCTGGAACAATAGCAGTGGAGCATTTGTAAATGCATAAATAATATAATAACAGAATATTGTATTGGTACTTATTGTTAAAACTACTCTCTTGCACTTTTTACCTTTGTTGGTAGATGCTGCGCTTGAAGCCATCATGCTGCGGTTGATGTTTACAGTCCAGCGATTCTTTTTAAAATGGAGCATGCCAAACTGGTGAAAAAAACGGAGCCCGTATGTTAAAGTCATACCAGCGGCAAGCCGATGACGCTAGCTGATAACCCATGTTGTCGTGCAGGTGCAGTATTTTGGTTTGCCTCTAGTAGAGTCTAGGGCTTCGGCTTGCAGCTAGTATAGTCGCGTGACTGTAAAATTGTGCTGACGTTTTTTTCATCCGCTTGGCGTCCTCCATTTAAAAAAGAATTGCTGGACTGTAAACCTCAATCAGTAAAGGTGAGAAACGCAAGAGAATAGTTTTAACAATAAGTACCAATACAATATTCTGTTATTACTTAGTCTGGTGCGTATGTTGTGTGTTAAAAGAACTTCAATTTTTTTGTAGTGGGTTTTTGGCCGTGGGCCACCTGAGTATCTGGCAGGTGCTTTAACCGGCATTGGCCAGGTCCCGCGGGTGCTGGATAAACGGGCTTCTACTGTATTATTTTAAAAAAAAATTGGGGGTGTTTTCGGCCGAATATCTGGCAGGCGCTTTAAGCAGCATTGGCCAGGTCCCGAGGGTGACAGATAAACAGGCTTTTACTGTATGTGCAATATAGCAACTAGGGGATCTAATAGAGAATGTAAGAGGAAGTAGTTCATGCAAAGGGTAGTGAGATTGTGGAACTCGCTGAATGAAGCGGTGGTTTGCAGTAGGCCCTCAGTAAGCCATCTCTCTCCTCCCCCATATCCACACCATGACCAGTACTGCCTTCCACCACCTTCACAACATCGCTGGACTCCACCAGTGCCTCACCCCTCAAGCTGCCGAAACCCTAGTCCACGCATTCATCACATTAAGGCTCGGCTATGGAAACTCGCTCCCCATCGGCCTTCCTGGTTCTTCCCGTCACAAGCTGTAGATCATCCAGAACTCTGCAGATCATGTAGCTGCACCAAGCTCCTCGACCACATCACTCCCACCCTTGCCAGGCTGCATTGGCTCCCTATTCCCCAGAGGATCGATTTCAAGATCCTCGTCCTCACTTTCAAGGCTATTTACGGCCTTGCCCCACTCCACCCCACCCCACTTCCTCTCTGACTTGCTGTCTCCCTATGAACCTGCCTGCCCCCTACGTTGAGCGGGCTCCATTCTGCTCCATGTCTTCTGCCCGAGCCGCCCTACCATCGGCAGACGGGCTTTCAGCCTCTCTGCCCACACATTCTGGAACTCCATCCTAGTCCCTTCGTCTCACTCCCCCCCTTGCCTCCTTCAAGGCCGGTCTCAAGACACTCCTCTTTGAGCCCTTCCCAACTCTCCCCCTCCCCTCCTAACTCTCTCCAGCCACTCCCTCCTACCCTGCCCCTCTCACTTGCTCAGGACCCGACCTGCCTGTTTTAGCGCCTTGGGACGTGAAAGACACTCTATAAATGTAATTTTGTTGTTGTATTTTGTTGTTGTTGTCTAGAAGATCTGAAAAGTACTATATCAAATGCAAGGATTATTATTATTATTTAAAATTAAAAAAAACTTGAAAAGCACAATACTAATTTTCCAGGCAAAAGAGAGTCAATTCCCTCTGTGCTTTTCCCTCCTTCTCCCCAAGTGTTAACTAATCCTAATATGTTAAAAAGAATAAACAGGCCAGCAAAATCTTAGTATTTAGTTAAGCAGTAGGCAGAGAATAATATGAAGGCCTTAGCGCTGCAATAGCAATGTTAAATTTCAGAAAGTTTGTTCTAACTTACCACAGGTGAAGCTGATTCTGATTAGTCTGTGGCACAGCAGCCAGCGAGTGAAGGTGGCTCAAGAGTTGTACTCTGTAGTGAGGCTGGATGTGGTGCATGCGGTAGCTGAACATCTCCAGCAATGTGTGCAGTATCCCCCAGGCATGTGACTTGAATACATTTGGTAAAAGCTGGCCTAATGGTAAATAGGTTGAACGTCAGACCACAGTAAGCCACCATATAACAATGCACTTGTTTCCCCAAACTCTATTGCACTTGATATTTAAGACGACAGCAATTTGCTACCAATAAAGTGTTTCTATTCTGTACAAACTATGAAGGTTCAGGAAATGTATGAACTCACACATTGAGCTTTATATAAAGCACTAAGTTATGCAAAGTTTTAGTAATATTTTCAAATGATCCTTTTTTTGTGTAGGCGGTGGGAAGACAACAACAAAATTACATTTGTATAGCGTCTTTCACATTGGGAGGACGTCATAAGGTGCTGGAAATATACATATCTAAATTTGTTTTGCTTTTCAAAGTTAGGGACACAAACTTTGAGAAATTAAACATTATTTTGCACCCCAGAATCCACAGTATGTTGTTTTATACTGTTGATTAGCAGCTATTGAGAATCTCCATATTAATGTATTTCGGGCACTTACAGGGAGTCAGACAGACCAGATGGTATCTTCCGGCTGCCATAGCTCATAGAAATGTAATTACCATATTTAGATTTTACAATTTCTATTAAACAAAAACTCCAGGGAAAAGTTTCCACTTCAACTAATTAAATAAACCCATAATACTAAATCTAGCAAGCCACCCTACAGACTTGAAGCATTCAATGAGTTCTACTCTTTTCCAAATAATGCATCCACTTTGTGACTCAGAAACGTGCACTATTAATCTGCCCAAAATGAAAGAAAAATAGGACCAATGATCTGTGCATATCATGCTGAGATACCCTACAACATGTTTTACTTACTAATAAAGCCTTTAATTCCCAGAGATTCAATTTCCATATAAACAAGAAGACGACTGTATGTCTCCACCAGAGCTGGAGCCAAGGCTAGACTTGATTTAGCATGGGCCAACTTGATCACTCGCGTGGCTATGCTATGAATGAGGCTGTAACACAGAAAATATTTCATCAATGGTATTATTGCTAGTAATGCAACACTACTGAAAATAGTAATTATAGTAATAGTGCATCTACAAGCAATTTAATTTTAATAATTGAAATTATTATTTTTTTAAATGCTGTCAATTGCCACAGCCCATCAGTAAGGAACCAATTTTAAATCCATGCATTGGATAGCTAAAAGATACTAATAAACGATTGCAAGACTAACTAAAAATAGAGTGTTTTTGAAACCCAAACCAATGGTGTACAAATGTAGACACTTATTAATATGTTCAGATGCTTTGGAAAATGACACTCGCAGAGTAAAATTAGCATGACAATATGATATCGTGAATAGCAGTACTACAACAACTATAATATGTGGTTGATTATGTATGCCATAGTTTTCAAGTTCTAATAATGTTTCAGGCCAAATATATTTGTAGCAGATGCAAAATCGAGCTGTTTGCAGTGCTTCCCTTCATTATAATTTTTAAAAAAAACGTTTTTTAGGTTACAAACCACCTAATGACAATGATAGTGTAAATCTTTAAAAGATACATTAAGCTATCAAGTTCCAGCTAAGCAAAACAAAATTCCTCAGTGGCTTTACCTCATTTTGGCATGAACTGTTAGTGAGTCTAACAGATTCATTGGAAGTGGAGTGACAGATCCTGAAGCCATGCAGTTTGTTCCAGGAAGAGCTATCCTCATATTTCCATTGCCATAAATTGTCTCAACCAGCACGCCCATAGGCAATGTGAAGCACTCAGAATTAGTGGAATATGCATTGCACAGCAATGCGATCTTGTAATCGTTCATCTGTAGACTTTTATTTCTTAAGCTTTGTTGCAAGAATCTGCATGGAAAATAATCAGAAAGCACAGCATTAATCATGAACCCTAATGATGAAGTTTAGATTACAAAAATCAGATAATGCTTTTCATAAGAAATCTAACAGTATTTGGTTACTGAGGAGAAAACTGCCCTTCAGTTTTTTCTCTTCCTGACATTACATTCAGTCTCTTTAGTCTTCCCGCACAATGCATCATTCCCAACTGAGATAGGAAGCTGTTAATAGGTCTCATTTAATGGTACTCTAAAACAGACTGACGTGATTTTTTCTCAGTCTGTCTTGGGATGCAAGTGATACTGTCAGGGCCAGTATTAATTACCCATCGATTGACATTCTGTTCCTGAGCAAGAATACCCCAGGGTGCACCCACTATGAATTGTCCTTCCCTTCAGTGGAAGCAGCATCAACTCGCTCTTCAGTACCGTATATCTCTGCGTATAAGGCGCATGTTTTTTCAGGTCGGAAGATCTCGAAAGTGGGGGGTGCGCCCTATACGCAGGTACAAGAGATTTTGAGCCTCGGAAATACAGTAAACAGGGGGGGCGGCCTGCGCGCTGTCAGCCGGGGTTTGGTCAGTGTCCGGCGGGGGTTGGGAGGAGCGGGTGACGGGGCTTCGGCCTCGGCCGCCCGGGCAGCGGCAACAGCAGCGGACATCAGTGTCGTGCTTACCTTCTGCCGAACCTAGTCTGCCTGTCTCACTCCCTGCCGCTCTCTCTCTCCCTGCCTGCGTGCCTGCCTGCCTCTCTCCCTCTCTCTCTCCCAGGCTGCCTGCCTGCCTCTCTCCCTCTCTCTCTCCCGGGCTGCCTGCCTGCCTCTCTCCCTCTCTCTCTCCCCCGGGCTGCCGACCTGCCTCTCTCCCTCTCTCTCTCCCGGGCTGCTGGCCTGCCTCTCTCCCTCTCTCTCTCCCGGGCTGCCGACCTGCCTCTCTCTCTCCCGGGCTGCCGACCTGCCGACCTGCCGCTATCCCTCCCTCCCTCCCTCCCTCCCTCCCTCCCTCCCTCCCTCCCTCCCTCCCTCCCTCCCTCCCTCCCTCCCTCCCTCCCTCCCTCCCTCCCTCCCTCCCTCCCTCCCTCCCTCCCTCCCTCCCTCCCTCCCTCCCTCCCTCCCTCCCTCCCTCCCTCCCTCCCTCCCTCCCTCCCTCCCTCCCTCCCTCCCTCCCTCCCTCCCTCCCTCCCTCCCTCCCTCCCTCCCGGGCTGCCGACCTGCCTCTCTCCCTCCCTCCCTCCCGGGCTGCCGACCTGCCTCTCTCCCTCTCTCTCTCCCGGGCTGCCGACCTGCCGCTCTCCCTCCCTCCCGGGCTGCCGCTCTCCCTCCCTGCCTGCGTGCCTGCCTGCCTCTCTCTCTCCCAGGCTGCCGCTCTCCCTCCTTCCCTCCCTGCCTGCATGCCTGCCTGCCTCTCTCCCTACCTACCTGTCTCTCCTGTCTCTCCTCCCTTCTGCCGGCAATATCATTGAAAATGCTTCCGTTTTTTTTCACCAAGAAAAGGTCAAAAAGGGGGGGTGCGCCTTATACACGGAGATATGCGGTATTTATTTTTTGCAATTTTCACTTTTGGATCACATCTTCTGAGTTGTGGTACAAATATTTGAATTGTAAATAGACTAGAATTCTGCTTCCTGTCATACATGGAAAAATGTATGTACTATATAAAAAAGTCCTAATTCTTTATCTGTGTTTTTCTCACAAGACGCTAAGAGCTATTAAGTTTGCATGCCCCATTTGATGTAATCTTTCAAGAATACTCACCCTAACATCTTCCTATAATAACCAATTGCTCGGTGTAAAAAAAATCTTGAACTGAATCTTAATAATAATAATCCTCGCACTTGATATAGCACTTTAGTGCTTCACAGAATATACTGTAAAGTGAATTGACTGTTTATTTGTGGGCGAAATGCGGCAGCCAAGTGCGCGTAGCAGTGTCCCACAAACAGTTGTGGATTGAAGTGACTAATTTATTATTGTTCTTTTCTTGAGGGGATATTAAATTTAATATAATGTAATAATTAATTAAAGATACATTTGTGGAGTCCTGTAGCTCAGTGGTTAGAGCACTCACCTTACAAGCAAGAGATCTGGATTCAATTCAATTCCAGGCAAGGTGAAACCTTGGGCAAGTTTCCTTACTCCACATGCCTAATAATAATCACTCACGAAAAAAAACAATTTAACATTTTCAGCTTACAGTATATTCTGTGAAGCGCTGAGACATCTAGAAAACATGAAAAACACTAGACAACTAAATCATCATTAACTCTTGGTAATGCCTTAAACTTTCCACTGTAATAGCTTACTCATGGTGGAGTTTGAGAGAGTGAGGGATGGGTATCTGCAGTTTGGAGTTATCATTTTGAGCCTTCCTGTTGAGATGTATCCAGATACAGGTCATGGCAAACGCATGTGTAGACTGTGGCTTGCTAATGTCAGGTACAGGAATGCACTGCAAACAAGAAAAAAATGAATCAGAATCACTGTAGATGTACTACATCAGAAATTTGAGCTGGAATTTGGTATTTGATATGTGATTCTTACCTCTTTCTCTGGGTAGAGCAGGTCAAACAGTTTCATCACTGGAAGAAAGTCAGCCAGAGCATTCTTTTGGATGCTGCCAGAGATAAACTGTAACAGAACCCACATCAGGTGGTCTCTCCCTTTTATAAGGCCTCGACCTGCGAGCTACAACATAAGGACAATAATATTACAAATATATTAATGTAGCCAGCATTTCAGGGATATTAATTCTTTGTGCACTGGAAGGAAATTTCAATTTTATAATATGCATTTTAACTTATTTTCAAGCTAAAATTGTGAATCACGAAATGTCATTCATTGTTCTACACATTTCTTGAATGCTTGTTGATATTACACACCATTTACGGTACATCGGAAGCTGCTTACAATGGATATATTGGGAGGAAGGAAGAGGGAGGAAAAAAGCCAAGACTTGATCACACACATGTATGTACGTTGATTCATTATAATCATCAGCAGAGACTCTCAGCTAGGATTAGTGGGGAGGATTTCTTGTTCCTGATTGTGAACCACTCACTCCTGCTGGAAAAGTAAATTTTGCATGAGGGCAATAATGCCATCCTCAGTTGACCATCCATTGGTTGTGATGCACTCCACAGCCGACTATCCTGTTGACATACATTAAGAATGAGCACTGCTGTGATATAACTAGACAGTGTTCATAAATTTCTGTTAGCCCATCAGGAAGAAGAACAACACAATTACATTTGTATCGCTCCCTTCATGTCACAAGGAAGAAGCAACTCCGCAAAATAGTGTTTTTTTTATTGACTTACAGGTGTTTTTCAAACAAAGTAAAAAAGTCAAGCACATTCAAATTATATACCTGTACCTGAAAAGAGGCAAGAATATTTTGCAATGTATGTATAGTAGAAGCCCGTTTATCCGGCACCCTCTGGACCTGGCCAGTGCCGGTTGAAGAGCCTACCGGATGTTCGGCGGAAAACCCAACACAAAATTATTATTTTAAAAAAAACATAGCATATTAATAATAGACTAAATAATCATTTGTATGATAATATAATATATAAATAATAATTATAATCATTTTATACACAGCAACCAGGCAGTTCAGAGATCTTTAAACTAGTGCAAACGTTACACGTCTGAATGACACTGTTCTCATTGGGGGCAGAAGAGAGGAAAGCAAACGTATTATTGAGAAAGCAGCCGCCGCTAGCACTGTTCAGTTAACTTTCCTTCTAAATGACCCAAGGATCGGCATTGAAAGCAAACGTTTCTTTTGACTTTTAAAGATAGATTTGTTTTTAATATCAGACTGGGGTAAGGGGAAGTGCTGAATGTGTTTCTGATATACACTGCAGCTTCCCAAGCTTAAAGGTATTTGTAAAATAAAACAGACTTGAGATGTGTTGCAGGGGTCTGTGCTTTTTGATCAATTTATTAAATTTATTAAAATAAAAGCTAAGGCTGTGATATGCATTGATCTCTTTGCTTGTGTGTGTGTTTTGCTGCTTTGTGGTTAAATTAATGAACTCACCCTCCTCTCTCAAATCTGGAGAGTACCTCTGTACACTCTGCAAAATGCTATACCGGCAGCATTCTGCTAGTGTCACCATCAGGCACCTAGTAGCAGCATTCCAAAATATTAGCTCAACACAAAACACCAAAAAAATGCATTTTTCTGGATAAATTCCGGTTTATCAAATGCGGACCTTTTTTTTGTGGTGCCGGTTATATGGAAGTTTCGGTTGATTGGGTCACGGATAAATGGGCTTCTACTGTAGTTCTATGATGTAATTCAGAATTTCATAATACCAGTTTAGTTCAGGAGTCCTTTATTACAACACAAGTTAGAAAATACAGTCACTACACTTTAGAGTAAATCCTGTGATGGACTTTTGAGTTTTCCAGATCTTGAGATGTTTCTTGCAGAGTTTAAAGGAGCTATATCAAGTTTCAGGGGATTATTATTCAAAAATAATAAAGAAATACTATAATATTATAATTTGTGGAGTCCTGTAGCTCAGTGATTAGAACACTCGCCTTACAAGCGAGATTTGGGTTTGTTTCCACATAGGGCAAAACCTTAGGCAAGCTTCCTTACTCCATACGCCTAATAATAATCCCTAAAAAATCAATAAATTGGTCATTTCAATTCACGTCTGTTTGTGGGACACTGCTGTGCATAATTGGCTGCTGTATTTAGTCCAAAGATATAGTCAATCCACTTTACAGTATATTCTGTGAAGCGCTTTCAGACATCTAGAAGTTAGTTCTGTAAGTGTGGAGCTCCTGTGGCTTAGTGGTTAGAGCACTTATCTTGCAAGCTGGGGAGACCAAGCTGGGGTGACCTGTTTTCAAATCCAGGCAGGTCAGGGCGAAAGCTTGGGCAAGTTTCCTTACTCCACACGCCTAATAATAATTCATCCAAAAAAACCACAATAATAAACTTGGTCATTTCAATCCACGACTGTTTGTTGGACACTGCTGTGCGCAATTTGGCTGCTGCGATTCGCCCACAAATATATACAGTCAATTCACTTTACAGTATATTCTGTGAAGCGCTTTGAGACGTTGATAAGATGTGGAAAGCGCTATATCAAATGCAAGGGTTATTATTATTATTATAAGTTAGATCCCCAATCCATAGCACAATTGGTTACAGTAAACCTCCAGATATCCGGAGTTTAAACCGATTCCAAAACTGAACATTTAAAGAAAATTTCCATGGGCCCAAAATGTCTACCCCCCCAGCCCAACTCTCCCACCATGTATTGGTCATACTGTGCAGCCCACCCGATACCCACAGCTTCCTGTGTTACAATGGACAAGTTTCACAATGTCCATTTGTAGGTCTGCTTTGGTGAGTGATTTCTTTTATTGCATTTGTTATCCTCTGGTTTGTTTAGTAAGGATGGAATCCCGCAAGCTGAAGACAGCTAAGTTAACATAAAATACATTTACCCAAATTAAAAAAGGGTAGTGCCAAAAAATGCTGGTAAATTCATTATTGGCAGTAAATACTTAAGACAAAAGTCCGAAACTCCACCCCTCCACCCCTCCCTTTCAGCTCAGCCAGACAGGATTTTAGCTTATACTTACTGGGGTCCAAATGCTCATGATGCAGGGGCTAAGGGAACATTTTATTCCTCGTAGAGAAGGTCAGGGTAGTCTGGCTCCAGTTTGTTTTGACAAACCATTAAATTGTGAACATATTTTAACAGTTATTTGCATTTGAAAAACAAGATGGGTTCAGTTTACCTGACTACAATTCCCAGAAAGTACAATAATCCAACAGGAAAAAAAGACTTGCAGAATTCAAAAGCTTAACTGTTCTATTCACAAAGAAATGTCAATGATTTATTCATGATCTAAAAGTCCCACACCTGAAAGTTTAAATCAGATAGTTTAACATGCACCTACTTGTAGAAAGTTGTCTCTAAGCTCATTATGGTAAAATTGCATAACAAGCAACATTGCTGTAGGGGAGGAGGGCAGGGGATGGCCAATGGTGCAATTCAAGAAATTTACTTTTTAAAAAAAACCTACAATCTAATAACAAATTATTTTCAAACAAAATATTTTTGCAAATTACAGAGGCATCCATACAATGCCGTAACAATGACAAAGTAACCATTTGTGTCAAAGTATTTGAATGTTCAATAATACTGAAATATTTTAAGTTACTGCAAGTAAACTGATTAGAAGAACAAGCAGAATTATTCCCAGTACTTTTGACATAGAAATTAAATGTTTCAAAACAGAACAACCAAATCACTGTAATAAATAAAAAGGGTTTTTTTTGTCACCGGGGGTTTTGACACATTAGGAAACCATCAAGATGCTTACGAATATCCAAACCAAACATAGTTTCATGTATACCACCTACTCATGAAAATGCCAGTATATTGGAATGGAATTTGCAGTCTCTCGCTGAAGGGACACATCCTTCTTAAATAATTCTGGAATGTATTAGGCTAAGGTTGGCAAGATGCAAGGCTTTGGGACCCTAGAATAGGCTATGTGTTAGGGGTGTTGCTGGTGTCTAACCAGCTAAAACTGCATAGCTTGCCATTGATATCTCTGTCTGCCAAGCTTTCCTGTTGCTTCTCCAGCTAGGACCACTCCAACTGTTAGGGCTTTGGCTTGCACAATTAACTGGAGCTGGGTGGGATGACTCCCTGCTCTCTTTGACTGGTCCTCCCATCCAGATCCTGCCGATGAGCCAGGCTGGCTGTGCTGACGTCAGCAATGCCCTGGAATATCGCCTGTGGACTACCAACACAGGGCTGGTTTGATTCCAGCATTCCATTGCAATGCATGCCACCTTGGAGCCAATTTAGCCCCAAGGAGACACCACATACCTAAATCCCAGAATTAGGCAACGAGCTGAGTCTTGGGGATCCCATAGTGTGCATTGGGATAGTGCTGGAGTCTAACCAGCTTGCCATTGAGAGCATTGTCTGGCAAGCTTTCTTCCTGGGTGTCCAGCTAGGACCACCTTACCATTAGGGTGCCTGGTCTTGCATGCACCCTCTGTCTTGCATGGTTAACAGGATCCTAGCAGGAAGAATCCCTCCTCCAGTGACTCCAAGTCCCTCCGATAAGCCAGGCTGACTGGGGTATCACAAACGGTGTCCTGGAATATAAATCTAATACGTGAAAGTCTGGAGTACAAGTCTAAGAAATAAAAATGAAGGGAAAAAAAGCCTACCTTCATTACAATTATTTTTCTGATTAAATTTAACAGATGCCACGTGGTCATCAGGTTGACGGTAATGGCTATGAAATGATTACAAAGGAAACATCAAATGGTCTCCATACGTTAGAGTAACTACCATTTATATAGCATAAAATTAAACATCTCAAAGCAGTGTCATTGGCTGCAATGCAGTAATTGACCACAAGATATCACTGTAGGATTCACTGTGTTTTGAGGCATTTTTCCGGCACTCATACCATTGATACTGCAGTTTCCACTTTTAAGTGCTTTTACAACCCCAAAATCTATGTTTAGAATGAGAATAAGTGAAGTTCAGTCACATACAACAACAACTTGCATTCATGTCGCCTTTCATGCAGAATCGCATCCCCAAGCTGAGACCTTTGAGCCAGAGGGAAGAGGAGGTGACCGTAAGCACAATCAAAAAGGAAGGTCTTAGGTGGGATTTGAAAGTGGGGAGGGAGAGGGCAAGACAGAGGGATTGAGGGAGGGAGTTCCAGAGTTTTGAGGCATAGTGACAGAAAGCAAGGCTGCCGATGATGCAGTGGAGGGAACTCCCGAGGGTAGTTACTCTAATTAATATAAATCTGAGTTTTGCAGCCCATGTAGGCATCTTTAAAAGAAATGCCTTGGGGAATACTGATAGATTTTGTCCATTCTTTTATTTCCTTTCTTTTTACTTTTTTTAAGTATTTATTTTATAAATGTTGTTCTCTTTGGGAATTCACGGAGCAGTATTCTCATGGGTGAATGAATCAATTTCTCCGCTACTGCAGCTGCTTGGAATTTAGCTGCCAGGATGTGCACAAGAGTAAACTATTTTTCATCTATTCCTGTGAGGAAATGCCTAGCTTAATTTGCTGCTTAGACACGCAATCACCATCAACATAGATTCGTAGGAAGCTAAATGTTCAGAGACTGGAGTACTTATAATTCTGCCTAACTGGCTTCTTTAACTTTCAAACTTCCATTTCTCCCAACTTCCATCTTCAGGTCAGGATATAGGGTAGGTACAGTGACCTTGTATTTTGTAAGCGAATGTGGCAGCTAATTTAGATACAACAATGTCGCACAAACATCCATGAAGTCAATGACCAATTCCATACGAGGGATTGTTGGACACTGAGGGACGCTTTTTGTTTTCATTCCATGGGATCTTTAACATCTACCTGAAAGAGGCAGACCGGGCCTCAGTTTAGTGCTTCATCCAAAGGACAGCACATCCGACAATGAAGCGTATCCCCACTCCAATGGAGTAAGCTTAGCATGTGAGCTCAAAAGTCTTGATCTACTCTCCCCCTACAAGCCCACCCGGACCCTCCGTTCAACAGGACTTGGCCTGCTCCAAGCCCCCCGCCCGAACCGCCCCACCATCGGAGGCCGGGCCTTCAGTTTCTCCACTCCCACCTTATGGAATGCCATCCCTCAATCCCTCCGTTTCGCCTCTTCCCTTTCCTCTTTCAAGGCCGATTTGAAGACTTTCCTCTTCGATCGTGCCTTTTGTTCCACCCCGAACTCTTTTACCTCCCCTTCGTGATTCACCCCTTCCCAAACACTCCCCTCCCAGCTCGGGTCACACGCCTCTTGTTCAGCGCCTTGGGACGTCCTCCCAACGTGAAAGGCGCTCTATAAATGTAAATTGTTGATCTGAGGCTTGAACTTACAACCTGATGTACAACAACAAAATTACATTCATAGAGTGCCTTTCACATCGGGAGGACATCCCAAGGTGCAGATGTAGAGGCAAGAGTGCAACCAACTGATGCAGGATGAAACCTATCAGTGGCAGATGCTATAGTCACCAATTAAACTAGAATTTGCTTTATTTGCCCCAAAATTAACCTGAAATGATAGACATGAGTCTCATTCATTGGCTGATTTATCTCTCTTTCTCCTCTTCTCCACTTCAATTTATAAATCATTTCTACTCAGAAGTAAACTGACAGTTCCCATCTGATGATCCTATTATACATCAAGTATCGGATTAATTTCTGTAGATTTCTATATCTGAATGCCAATAAGCCTTAGGCTTTCTTGCATGCTCATGTCAGTGCCTGCTTTCTCAGACCTCTCCACCTTCACACCCCACCTTAAGACTCAGCTTTATTATCTTTTTATTATGCAAAGCCCATCTTTTAATCCCCATTTTATTTCCAAGTTTATTTCCATTTTATTTAAATTTGTGGTAACCTTCTAATCCCCCTCCCTTCAGCTGCGTAAAGCACTTTGAGACATTCTCCTGATGTGAAAGGCGCTATATAAATGTAACTTGCAATTTTAAATTGTAATTAAGCTCAGGTCACCACTTCTTACAGAAAACAAATGCCTCACTCAAAAGATTTGCCCTGTCGTAAATAATAGAATCATAGAATCTTGCGGCATAAAAGGAGGCCATTCGGCCCATCAACTCTGTGCCGGCTCTTTGAAAAGATAAATTCAATCCCACTCCCCAGATCTCTCGCCATAACCGCGCAAACCCATCCTCCCCAAATAAATGTCTACCTCTCTTTAAAAGTTGTTATCGAATCGGCCTCCACCACCTTTTCAGGTAATGTAGTCCAGATTCGAACAACTCGCAGTGTGAAAAAATTTATCTGCACCTCCCTTCTGCTTCTTTTTGAAACTATTTTAAATCTGTGACCACGAGTCACTGATACACCCACCAGTGGAAACAGTTTTTCCCTGTTTACCCTGTTGAATCTCCTCATGATCTTGAAGACCTTGATTAGGTCTCCTCGTAACGTTCTCTGCTCCAATGAGAATAAACCTAGCCTCTCTAGCCTTTCCTCATAACTGAAGTCCCTCATTTCTGGTACCATCTTGGTAAATCTCCTCTGCACCCTTTTCAATGCCTTAACATCCTTCCTAAAGTGTGGTGACCAGAATTCAACAAAGTACTCCAGCTGAGGCCTAACCAAAGTTTTATGGAGGTTCGTCAGAACTTCCTGACTTTTGTACTCTATGCCCCTATATATAAAGCCAATATCCCGTAGGGAACGGCGATATGGGAATTTCCCGATATGGATATATCGGTTGGCTCATATCGATATTTTCAGTTTTTTCGTACTGCGCATGCGCGCGCGCATCGGAGTGCGTGCGCATTTCGGGTGCGCGCGCATTCCGGGTGCGCGCGCATTTGGGGCCTATCTTCTCAGGAGGTAAATATCTTTCTCTCTCTGTGTCTCTCACTCTCTCCATCTCTGTGTTTTTCTGTCTGTGTCTCTCTATGGCTCTCTCCCTCTCTCCTCTCTCACATCCCCCCCCATCTCTATCTATCTGTATATTATCACATCCACCCCGTCTCTCCCCCCGCCCCCCGCCGTCCCTCTCTCGCACCCCCCACCCCCGTCGTCTCTCTCCCCCCCCCCACCCATCTCTTTCTCCCTTCCCCCCCCCCCCCGCCATCTCTCTCTCCCTCCCCCCCCAGCCGTCTCTCTCCCCCTCCCCACAGCCGTCTCTCTCCCCCTCTCCTCCCCCCCCCCGCCGTCTCTCTCTCTCCCTCACCCCCCAGCCATCTCTCTCCCCCTCTCCTCCCCCCCACAGCCGTCTCTCTCCCCCTCTCCCCCCCCCAGCCGTCTCTCTCCCCCTCTCCCCCCCCCAGCCGTCTCTCCCCCTCTCCCCCCCAGCCATCTCTCTCCCCCTCTCCCCCCCAGCCATTTCTCTCCCCCTCAGCCATCTCTCTCCCCCTCTCCCCCCCAGCCATCTCTCTCCCCCTCTCCCCCCCAGCCATTTCTCTCCCCCTCAGCCATCTCTCTCCCCCTCTCCCCCCCAGCCGTCTCTCTCCCCCTCTCCCCCACCCAGCCGTCTCTCTCCCCTCTCCCCCCCCCCAGCCGTCTATCTCCCCCTCCCCCCAGCCGTCTCTCTCCCCCTCTCCTCCTCCCCCCAGCCGCCTCTCCCCCTCTCCTCCCCCCCCCCCCACAGCCGTCCCTCCCCCTCTCCTCCCCCCCCCAGCCGTCTCTCTCCCCCTCTCCCCCCCCCAGCCGTCTCTCTCCCCCTCTCCCTCCCCAGCCGTCTCTCTCCCCCTCACCCCCCCCCCAGCCATCTCTCTCCCCCTCACCCCCCCCCAGCAGTCTCTCTCCCCCCCACCCCCCCCACCCACAGCCGTCTCTCTCCCCCCACCCCTTGCATACCTGTATGTTGTATTCGAGGACTATGAATACAAGATGGCGGCTTTGCACCTCGGTCTGTGCATTGTGTATAGAGATGAGCATTCTGGGTCTTGTAGTTGATTGTGCTCGCATCACGATTTTTTACCTCGATATATCGTTTTTCTGTCTGTGTCTCTCTATGGCTCTCTCCCTCTCTCCTCTCTCACATTCCCCCCCCCATCTCTATCTATCTGTATGTTATCACATCCACCCCGTCTCTCCCCCCGCCCCCCGCCGTCCCTCTCTCGCACCCCCCACCCCCGTCGTCTCTCTCCCCCACCACCCGATATATCGTTTTTCGATATATCGATATTTTTAAAATGTCTATATCGGCATATCGATATGAAAACCATATCGGGTTTTAGCGATATATCGATATATCGCCGTTCCCTAGTATCCCATATGCTTTGTTAACAGTCTTGTCTACCTGCCCTGCCACCTTCAAAGAATCACTTACACAAACCCCCCAGATCTCTCTGTTCCTTCACACCCCATAAAATTGTGTCAGCCTATTTTACCATTCTGTCTATATCTTCTTACAGATGGCTACCATCCTCCGCACTATTTACTATTTTTCCTAACTTTGTATCATCTGCAAACTTGGAAATGGTACTTCTTATACCCAAGTCCAAATCAGTAATGTAAATTTAAAAAAAAATAGTGGTCCCAATACCGATCCCTGGGGGAACGCTCCTGTACACTTCCCTCCAGTC
Organism: Hydrolagus colliei; assembly: GCA_035084275.1. Lineage (NCBI taxonomy): Eukaryota > Metazoa > Chordata > Chondrichthyes > Chimaeriformes > Chimaeridae > Hydrolagus > Hydrolagus colliei. Next base: position 11,217,813 of record CM068744.1, on the reverse strand, counting down.
AGAAAAACAGCCGTTCACAACAACTCTCTGGTTTCTGTCTCCCAGCCAGTTCTGGATCCATGCTGCCACTTTCCCTTTAATGCCGTGGGGTTCTATTTTCCTTATAAGCCTTTTATGTGGCACTTTGTCAAATGCCTTTTGAAAGTCCATATAAACGACATCAACTGCACTGCCTTCAACCACCCATTCCGATACCTCATCAAAAAACTATCAGATTTGTCAGGCAAGATTTGCCTTTAACAAATCCGTGTTGGTTGTCCTTGATTAACCTATATCTTTCTAAGTGAAGATCTATCTTATCCCTGATTATAGTCTCTAGAAATTTCCCCACTACTGATGTTAGACTGACTGGCCTGTAGTTCCCAGGTTTGTCCTTCTGCCGCTTTTTGTACAGGGGAGTAACATTAGCAACCCTCCAGTCCTCTGGCACCACCCCTGTGTCCAAGGAAGATTGAAAGATTGTGCCCAGAGCCTGAAATTCCAGCTGCAATTAAATCCTACATCTTAAAGACCACAATCATTGGGCAAATGACAAATGGACAATATTAACAGGTTCTTATAACAAACTGAGCTATAAAGAATATTGCCACATTTTTACGAGGATACCAATACAGTAAACACAGAGTTTGGTAGGAACAGCCATTCTTCCCTTCCCCCAAGTTCCTAGTTACTATGTGAATAGCTTGGAAGTATTTTGAGGTGAGCAATTTCAAATTATGTTTATGTATAATGTTGTTGCAAATTCCGTACTGCTACAACAGCAAAACACACTGGAGACCATTTGGATTGATGGAGTATGGCATGTTTGAATTCTTCATGCTCACACGGCTCCTTCAGTTAGCATTTATACTGTAATTTTTTCCCCTAATATTTAGAGAAGAAAATAGAAATAGTTGCTCCCTAAGCCAATAGGCAAAATTGACTATCAAATTTATATTAAATTTAAGAATATTGCAAAATGCAGAGCTATTTTACATTTTAAGGCTTACATTTTAAGATTAAGAAATAAAGATTTTCAAGCTTTTGATAAGCAAAACATTCTGACTTTTGATTGTGCAATTGAAATCAAAGAATTGCATATTAAAGAAAACATAATTGTTTTCACATTGACACTTGTCCACATTAACAAATGATCAGAATAGTTACCACACATGAGGCCATTTGGTTTATCAGCTCTATGTTTGGTATTCTGGAATGAAGAGATCAAATGTATCTGCTTAATCCATATTTGTCAGTCATCATATCTGATTTCTACCATCTCTTCCTCCCTCTTCCACAACATATGGGAGGACTTTCACCAGAACTAAATATCTGTGAAGGCTGAACAGAATCTCCAATGGTTTGAAAAAAGTAGAAAACACCCAGGGTTGAATGAATGTTTGAAGACGTGTACATGTGGCAAATGTACTTAGCTTCAGGAATTTTGGATAGAACTAGGACAATACAAAATAATAATAATGCTTGCATTTGATATTTAAAAATATTTGATGAGAAAGAATAGAGAAGAACTAGAGTACATGCAATAAAAGGGAACCTCATTATTCCTGTAATTAAGCAAACTGCGAATTACTACTAAAGAGGCTAAACTAGGTGAAGCCTCTACCTTCAATTGAGGACTACAGAATATCTCATTAAACAATGAATTTAGCGCCTGTTAAGTTTATGGTTCTAATGTCCTAGCACAGTTGAGGCAACTCATGCTTTAAGTCATAATAATAATAGTAATCCTTGCATCTGATATAGTGCATTATCATGTCTTCGCGACATCTCAAAGCACTTCATAGAATATGCTGTAAAGTGAATTGACTCTACATTTTGTGGGCAAAACATGACAGCCAATTGCGCATAGCTGTGTCCCACAAACACTATTGGATCGAGTAATCAATTTATTTATTTTTTGAAGAAATTATTTATTATCCCAGAAAAGTGATCTGCTAATCAACTAACACCCGGTTCGTACTTATTACTAGGTGAACAGAGACATGAGAAGTAAGGAATCTTGCGCAATGTTTTGCCCTGCTGGGAGTCAAACACAAGTCTCTTGCTTGCAAGGTGAATGCTCCAACCATGGAGATTCAGGACTCCATGCATGCATAAATACATACTTGAATATCTCAAACATACCTTTTGATGTAGTGATAATACCATGTGTGGAAAGCTGGCAAACTGAAACAACACAAAGAAAATAAGCTGGCTCGAGAGGTGTTGCCACAGCAACTGACTGGTGCCTCCATCATCGAACTTCTCTTCGGTCTCTGAACGTTCCATCGCATAAACCACTAAATCCACCAGCTGATCTTCTAACACAGGACATCGTTGTTTGTGCTGTAAAGCAGACACTAATTACGGTAATTTGAATGGTAATCACATATTAGTTAATGCAAAAGAGACTTGACGAAGCATGAAATGCTAACCTAAACACACTGCAATGGGACGATTTCAGAAAGCACATAATTTGCATGTAGCATAAAGAAAAGTCAAGCATTGCAATGGTATCCCTTTCCTTGCCCAATCGACCCATCCAGAAACAAGAGAATTTAAAAATCAACTCAACTTTGGTCAACAAGCAACACAATCGGAAAGGTTCCAATGGTCAAATTTAATTGGATTTTCATTCTGTCTATTATTTTCATGATTACTATCACAGACCTAAATTCTATTACTATCTACATATAAAATTAGCATGCTTTCTTTCGATTTACAATCATGATATTTAAAAAATATTAAAAGCTACAAAGAATAAACAGATTATACTTTCTTTGAAAGCATGCTTTAAAAACCCCTAACGTAGGCACAGCTACGTTGAACACATCTGTTGACACTACTTTAAATATGCAATGGGACTACGTTTCGCAGGTCAACAACAGAACGTATGCTAAACAACTTCTCCATGACAACTGCAAAACTCTCAAGTGCAAGAATTGTGACAATTACACATTCTGTAGCAGACAGCGACAGACACCACTACATTCTCTACGTGTACCAGCATGCAGGTCTACTTTATGTCTCTAAATGGCATCAGTTGCTACCAAGCAGTCAGCATCTCGTTAATCACAATACAACAGTAAGATTGTAAACATACCTGAGCAATGTTCAAGGTCTAGAGCATTGTAGGATGGGCAGGACAAGACAGGACAGAACAAAAATAAAGGAAGAAAAAAAGAAAGACATAACAGTGACTATGAGGCCAGCCTCACGAAAGCCCCAGACAGGGCAAGCCCCACAAACAAACCAATGTACACTTTCTCAATTTTGAGGCTGGCCTAATAGCTAAAGCAATGTAAATAAAACTCAAATTATGTTTTTCTTTATATTAAGCCTACAGATTTTTTTTCACAAGATACTGAATTTTACAGTATTTTACTACTCCCATCCACAAGGCAATACAAAAAAGTCATAACACTTTGCCTACGTCAAGTAGCTCGAGTAAAATCCATTAAATAACCAACTCACTTAGAATCTGGCTATTCTTGCAGAACCCATTTGCTTATTTGGCCATAGCAACAGAAAAGAGAAAAGGAATAGTGCAGACTATATTTAGAAATTTGGTTCATTGTACAATATAGTGAGATACGGTACCTGTTTGTTCAAACCCAGCATGTTGCAGACCATATCCCTGGAGTAAGGCTGTTCTAAAACATATCTCAATAGTGCAGTCTGTGGGTCAAAAAGATCCTAAGAGGAAATAAAAGATATGCACTTGACGTTTCCGTAATCCTTTGTAGTTGTGCAGGAGGACCTCAATAGCAATTTAGCCACTTATAACTGTTATTTTCTCACCACAGGCACATTAACAAAATAAGCACTGACAGATTGATACAGGACTTAGCACATAAAATATTTGACTGTCATTATAATCTAAAACCAACTGGTATAACATAAACAGAATTTGCTTCATTCCCTTGAAGATTACCATTGACACAAAATACCACTTTCAATTTAGTGTAAAGTATCCAAGCTTTGCTTTCCTTCATTCTCTTTAAGATAACATTTAAAATAACCCTCCAAGTTTCTCCCCTTGGTAATTCTGGTGCCTGACTGAAGACATCATTTTGTCGTTTCCATTGCTGAATGATTGTTAATGTCAAAGAGTGTCGACTTTTTTCAGACCCAAGTTATACATCAGTTAAAGAATAATTCAATAAAACATCTAAGTGTTGGACGTAAGCTGTAAAAGAGATGAGTCAGAATTGTGTGCACAAATAATTATGCACTTTATACAAATGAAGCACCCAAACATTCGTACATTTCTAAGTTGAATATAAAAATACTTTTGTGTTGATATAAAAATACTTCCCGGCACAGACTCGATGGGCCGAATGGCCTCCTTTTGTGCAGCAAGATTTTTATGATTCTACTGTCCTGACAATTACCTTTTGCAGAGTTGAACATACAGGTTCCTACAATGTGTACTACTTTACTGGCTAATCTAGTGTCTAGGGTAGACATTCAATGGCATGGACATGGAACCAATGGACGCTGAATAGTTTATCAGTTTTATAGATATAATTAATATCCTAAACCTTGGAATAGATGCCACGAATCTACTATTTTATCAATTTCTGAACATTTGTGTATTTGTCGCTGTAAGTTGTGTCATAAAAATGATTGGATGCTATAGTCATACAATAGAAAAATGCACCAAATAGTATGAAACCTATGATTGCAAGATTTATTTTACCACAATAATTCTATAGAAGGGCTGCTAAGAAGGGAATTACAACAGGCTTTAACACAAAGTGAAAATTCAAAAGAATTTGCTTCTGAATCACATCACAAAAGCAAAGCTCAAGTCATTTCCAAAGAACAACTAAATCTAGATTTCTTTCTTTCAACTTTGCCTTCAGTCAAAAGTAACAGCTTGTCTAAAAAGTTAAAAATGTTGATGATTTTCCAGTTTAAGAGCTCCACGTCTGGTATTCTCAGATTATGCTTTGTGCTCTGAGACATCAACAAATGCATACGAAACGTGTTTGTGACATTATGCACATCCATGACACTAATTCGCAAGACTGATAAGTGCACATTTGGAGGTTCGCTTTTTAAATGAACTGATTTACTATATTATACATGAATTGGTTCAGTATAAATATTTATTTATGAAATAAGTGGGCCTCATCTTGACCACCTCTCAAACACAAGTTAGAACATACAGAATGCATCACCAAACTCCATTAAAGGTGCCATAAATGCAAAAGTATAGATTGTGAAGGATAGCCTTCAAAACAACAATGGGATTCAGGACTGGGGAATGGTAGAAAGAGAGTGATCCAAAGCCAGACAATGTGATACAATGCTCCAACTGAAATTGCTTCAGCAAATGCCATTGGTACCACTTTAAGGCAAATCCATCCTCCTTGGCACTTTAGAATACAAAGAAAATACACGGAGAGATTAGAAAATATAAGAAACCATCAATTTGTGGTTTACTTATAAGAAATCACATGTCTGCGTTGTCTGAACTGGTGTGGGATGAGATGGGATTACCATTAATCTGTCATCATTCAAAAAAACCGAAGATACAGAATTTTTAATAGTGTTTCGCTCACATTAAGGCTTACATACTTTGAAAATATAGGATCAAAAATGGGATTAAAAGATCTTCCATGACATAATAAAATGGAGCAATCTTGAAAGGCCAAAAGGTCTGCTACTCATCCTAACTGATGCCTTACTTTTAAATGTATATGGTGGTTTCTCTTGCTTAATCATTGAAAACAGCATGGCTGAAGAGCTAATGCATCCTCAGAAAATCTCAACTAATTACATATAAATAAGACCTTTCACATAAAATGTTTGGAAGATGAATGTAAAAGTCGTTGTTTCTTTTGAGACATTTGTTAATATTACTCCAATATCAAATTATATTTAATTCCTGGAAGCAAACCATACTTAGAATGGTATACCCATTTGTTTAGCTTTATTTTATACTGTTGATGTGCCTCAAACAAAAATGATACAATTTACATGAGTTTAACACGGAGAAATTTGTCTCACAATTCAGTTTTTCAGGTTTCAGGTTTTTCAGATGGCAGGAGGCATCAATTCCAAAATAGCTTTTGAACTTAAATTGAGTTTCAGCGCAACAGTTCTGACTGGATCTAATTACATTTCCATGAAGACTAGACTGGGAGTCATTTCACTTTTTTTTTCATTTAAAATTATTAATCTGAAATGAAGTTCACAAAAATATACCTTATCGTAAGGCAACAATCCCCGTAAAGGAAAACGAAGTGTTGTTGGATCCAATTTCCATGAATTACAGATTGCACCCGAATTATTCACCACTGGTAAAAGACTGCAACGTCCTGAGTTTTCAGTCAAGGGGGAAAAAAGACAATTAATACAGACCACTACAAGTTTTGCCCATTCATTTTTAAGCTCTCCAGAAATATATAAATTATTTCTTAATTTGAACTAAGTTCCAACTCACAAGCCACGTACAGCAAACTGATACGCCCAATATAGATGAATAGTACATGTCTCATTTAATACTTTCTGGATTACAATAATAATTATTGCATTTGATATAGCGTTTTATCATGTTTCCTGCATTAGATTTTGCGAGCCTGTCACCCCAGCCTCACTCGGTTCCACTGGTTCCCTATCCCCCGGTGGATCGGGTGCATGATCCTTGTTCTCACATTCAAATCCCTCCAAGGTTGTGCCAAGAAAATAATAATAATACTTGCATTTAACACAGTGCTCATCGCGTCATTTAGATGTCTATAGAATATACCATTGAGTATATTAACGGTATATTTTGTGAGTGGAAACTCATGACTTTTCGACAGCTCAAAGCACTTCACAGAATATACTGTAAATTGAATTGACTGTATATTTGTGGGTGAAATGCACACAGATTGTCCCACAAATAGTCGTGGATTGAAATGACAATTTATTTTGAGGGATTATTATTAGGCATGAAATAAGGGCACTTGCCCAAGGTTTCACACTGCCTGGAACTGAACCCATGTCACTCACTTGTAAAGTGGGTGCTCTAACCACTGAGCTACAGGATTCCAGTAGTACAAGTATAGTATAATATTCAAACTGGGTCCAAACTAAAGTTTTGCTCACACTAAAGAATTTACTTTACAGTAAATTCAATTAAGCACTTTGAGACATCATGATGATGTGATAAGGCGCCATATCAAATGTAAGGTTCATAGCTGCCAACCTTTTTTTAACAAAAAAAAGTACTCCTGAAAGCTAAAAACAGTATTTTGTAGTTAAAAAAAGTATTTTCCCCAGAACCTACCGGTACTTAACGAAAAAATTACAGCGCGAAAAGATGCCAAGTAAAATGTGACTTCAAAACCCCCTGTGTGGCAAAAATTGCATTAAGAGGGAGGTCCCTACTGTGTTTCCATATATGAAAAAAATCATTCCCAGTAATGCCTTGCGCCTAGCCTAGCGCCCATCGCTAACATTTAGTGTATCAGCGATGGCAGAAGGTAGGTAGCACTGCTATCGAAGGCAGGGAGAGAGAGTTAAAGAGAAAGAGACTGAGACAGAGAGTGGCATTGTGAGTGACATTGTGACAGCCAGAGACTCAAACAGAGAGAGAGAGACACAGAAAGAGAGAGAGACAGAGAGAGAGCGTGACAGAGAGAGGGAAAGAGACACGGAAAGAGAGGCAGAGAGACAGAGACACACAGAGAGAGAGACACACACAGAGGGAGACTGAGACAGAGAGAAGGACAGACAGACAGACAGACAGACAGACAGACAGACACAGAGAGAGAGAGAGAGAGAGAGAGAGAGCATGGAATTTCCAAAATTCGGATTTTCCAAAAAAACGTATTTTAACAAGAAAAATCATACTGCCGTATTTACTGCAATTTATCGTACAAATTACGGCAAAAACGTACTGGTTGGCAGCTCTGAAGGTTATTATATTATTATTAATAATAAAGTATTCTGGAAAAAATATACACTGAAGTGCATCATAGTGTAGCCCATCAATAGAAATTTATAATTCTATATGCCATTTCACCCATAATATTTTAAAACCAAACATTTGGTGTAAGATACTGGGAAACTAAGATATTAAATTATTGGAAAAGATGCACCATGAAGATGCACCACCATCAAAGGTGCCACATCCTCTGGTTACATCCATCAAATCATCTAAAATCTAATGAAGCTGATTTTAATAACTCAGCAAGACCTTTTCTTCAGTTCCATTGGGATTTGAACTCATACCATAAGCGACAAAAAAACAAATATCAGTTCCTTGTCAGAACCACTCCTATTCGAAATTTAGCTTCTTCTCTTTGGTTCGAAAAGATTATTTAAACTCTTACCACAAATGGAATTAATTCGAGCGGTGGGTCTAAAGCTGTCCACAAAATCTGATATAAGATTGCCTAGCAACTGTAAGAAAGAATACAAAAGAAGGGCATTTAAAACGCGTCAAACAAATAAATATATGTTTGTTTAAACTTTTAAAGGTATCAGCAGTCAGCTTGCTAAAAAATATAACTAGAGATCCTATATTAAGAACAGCCATGTTTTAAAGCAAATAGAAACACCGTACACTGAGAAGAGCTGGTGACATAGTTTCTATTCAGTATGAATCAGATACCACAAGATTTGAAACAAAGTATTCTAAACCAGACTGTCCAGTGGTGTCTTTCTTTGATAAAGAATGTCCCAGTACCACAAATTGTATCTGAGTTAGTGATTGAAGGTCACTGATAATTGATAATTACATTATTAATTGCAGCAGAGAAACAAATAAAACAAACTTTCTGCGAGCACATGGTAAGCAAGTAACTGTCGCAAATCATAATCATGCCATGACAGAAAACATGTAACAATATTACTTGGCATTCATTGACTCTAATGGAAATGTTGGTGTGAAGTTACAGCTGACAAGCTTAGAAATTTTTCTAAAAGTAATATGAAAGCAGCCAATTAGGTGACTAAAGTTTATTTTGTGTTTGCACGTTTATCTAGATTGTGTACACCTTTCATAATTGCTTCCTCCCCCCCACCCCCCTCCCCCCAAGATCCCAGACCCAGAACAAGGATCACCCTGTTATTGGCTATTTCTTCCCATTCTGTAACCACTGCTAAAAGGAATGTATGTGAGCATGAAACACTGGCTCGGACGCCCTCATGGTCAAAATCTGGGAACACTGACTGGGCTCACAGATTAAGAATAACTGATTGAGTGAGATACTCAAGGCACATAGAACCATTCCCTAACATTTGTCAGGGCCTACATGAGAAAAGGAGAAACTTTTTTTAAAAAAGTATTGTAGACAAAATAATAAATTAGATTGCACTACACAACGCTACAAGCTATTCAAACTTTTATTAAGAAAAGCAAAAACAACCTTCTCTTACCCAGTGAGACAACTTCCCTTCAGGACAAAGTTTTCTGATCTCAGTAATTGCAAAATATGCTGGTAACAGGCAGGCATTTCTATCCAAGATATATGCCACAATCTGAAAAAAGGCGAGAAGAATTTTTTAATAAATTACTTTACAAAAAATAACATAAATTTCTCTTTTGTGTGGACAGGGATCGGGCGCGGAAGAAACAATTTTAAAAAAAAAACATTCGATTCTTTGAGCAGACTCAAGTATCACAGATTTCTGCTTGGAAAATCAGTAGCTTAAAGCGTTTAGATTTATTTAAATGATACATAAACTGGTTTCCCCAATAGCCTGCTGGGTAAATGCACCAAAGACACATTAGAAAGTCACAGATTTGAAATCCAGTTTTGAATGAACTGATCTTAATCAAGGCAGAATTAGGACGCTATAACTGGGTTCAGCCTCAGGAAAATCCCTGGTCAATTCCCAGAGATCCTTGTTGACAACAGCAAATGTGTCGCTACTAAGCAAGGACAAGATTTGGCTCAGCTGCCCTATAATTCAATGCGCTGCTGACATTTTAATATAAATATTAGCCATTTGAGTAACATACTAGAATGCCATCATTCCAGAAAACCATTCTGCAGAAACAGGAGAAACAAATCAAATTCTCGTCAAGAGGGGGAAAATATTCTTTGAAATTAAAAATGTGTTTCAAATATTTTTTCTAGAAAAACATGAAAACTACATTCTATAAAAAATATCTTTCATCTACTGCTGCAAATAAAAAGGGGAATCTATCCTCTACCCAAGTGACTTGGATGTAGACTTGGCATGAGTGCAAGCCGATGAATTAAAAACACTTGTGTATATACATCAGTTTTCTCTTTGCTACAGGATGATTGGACTCATGAAACCTATGAACATATTGAAGAGAAACAAAGAATATGAAGGAATAACTTACATCTTTGGCGGTTTGCAGCTGCTGGACCACAGCAGAGCTTACAGTGGTTGGAATGGTTTGAATTTTCTCCAAAATTGCTTTCAAAAGGTCTCGTACACCCTGAAACAGAATAAACTTTGTTTTAAAGAATAATGCCACATTTTTTCTAAATTTAACAAACCCTCTTCTTCTCCTTCTAGACTTCCATCACCTTCAATATATGTACAAGTGTTTGTACCTCTGAATGCATGAACCCTAAAAAGATATGTAACATCACGTTCCATCCATGCCTCCCTAAACGTTTGACAAGTGCTCTTCCATCCTTTAATAATACATGATATAAGCAGCATTCAGTGAATAAACTTGAAACAACTCAATGCTATTGAGCAAAGATGAGGTCATGGGATCAAACGGCAGGGTGCGGGAAAAGACACAAAGTCCAGACTCCGCAGTTGCGTATTGAAAAGATCGGGGGTACGATGAGCAGAGTTTACGTAGTTAGTCCTAGATGTGATGGAAGCCAACACAAGCTAACAATGGCAGATGTTCCATTTGTTATTTAGTTATAATCCATCCCCCCAAAAAATCCATGACTGTTTATGGGACACTTCTGTGTGCAATTGGCTGCTGCATTTTGCCGACAAATAAACAGTCAATTCACTTTACAGTATATGCTGTGAAGCATTTTGAGACGCCTAGAAGACGTGAAAAGCGCTATATCAAATGCAAGGTTTTTTTTTCTGTGGCAGGAATAATAATAATTCTTCTAGACCATTTTGATATACCTTGTAGTCAACACCTCCTATTATTTTTCGGATGAGCTTAAATGTTAAGGCCCAAAGCTGCATTCTCTCCCACTCCAGACTTTCAGAGTTGATTAAAGTCTCGCAGACTAGTCTGATGAAAACAAATCAAGAAATCCATTTTGGAATTTTAACTTAAACACAATACCATTACATTGAAACATCACTATCTTCCATGAAGCTAACATATTGAAACAAAATTTAATCTCACACACTTTATGTCAGGTATTTATTAGCAAATGGAATCAAATCAAAACATTACTACATATGAAAACATGTATTTTAAAAGGTTGATGTTTGAAGTAACAAAATCACAATACAGTAACCCGATCAACCGTAACTTCCGTATAACTGGCACCTAAAAAAAAAAAGGTCCGCATTTGATTAACCAGAATTTATCCGGAAAATGCATTTTTTGGTGAAATTTGTTGTGTTTTCGGCCGAATATCCGGGATGCGCTTTAACCGGCATTGGCCAGGTCCCGAGGGTGCTGGATAAGTAGGCTTTTACTGTATTTTGAAACACGTTTCAAATAGCAACAACAACTGAATTTATATAGCGTACCCTTCACATAGGGTAATCCTGCACACAATTTCTCAAGAGTGCTTTAGATTGGATTAAATCCAACTTCATTAGAAACATACATCATTATAATTGGGTCTGCTTATAATACAATAACAACTTGTGTGCTTCATAGAGAATAACATCTTGAAGCATTTTACTCTGGCACGGTTGGATGCTGAGCAGTAGCAGGGAAGTAAAGGGAAAGGAGAGATGGCCTTAGTTTAAGATGGGAGATGAAGACATAGAGCAGAACAAGATGGAGACGGAGGGAGTTCCAGAGGTTAAGGGCACAGAACAGGAAAGATAGGCCATCAATTGAAGTGGGGTAAGGTGGCAAGAGAAGCAAAGATGCTCAGTGCAAGTCGGCTGAGTGGAGGGGATAGAAGGAGAGATGGGGTGGAGCTAGGGGTGAAGGGATTTACAGGTGAAGATGAGGACCTTGAATTTTATCTGATGCAAGACAGAGAACCCGTGAAACCTGGCATGGACTGGGACTATGGATATATGGAGTTTGGCTAACGTGAAGTTTAACATCGATTGCAGAACTTGGGAGACCAATGAGAAGTCCATTAGAAAAATTTAACCAGCAGGTTTCAGTAGCATTTAGAGTGAGGTAGGGACGGAGGCGATAATTAAAATTTATATATATACAGCACCTTTGGGCAGAAGTGAAGGGAAATTGTTTCAATAGGTATGTTACTCTAGGAACCATTAACCAGTCCCTCTCCGCAGGATCAGTCCCACTCTCCTTCAAACTGCCGTCACCAGCCCCCTCCTTAAGAAACCAACCCTCGATCACTCCAACCTCAGCCAATACCACCCTATCTCAAACCCGACCTTCCTTGCAAAAGCTCTGGAACGCATTGTCGTGAACCAATTTTGCACACACCTCTCCCTCCACACTAGGGTCCGTCGATATGGAAATTTTCCGATTAAATATATCGATGGGCTCATATCGAGATATACCGAAATATCGATATTTTCGGGTTTTTCGTACTGCGCATGCGCGCGCGCATTCGGAGTGCGCACGCGTTCCGGGTGCACGCATACCGGGTGCACGCGCATCCCGTTTGCGTGCGCATTCTGGCCTATCTTCTCAGGAGGTAAATATCTTTCTTTCTCTGTGTCTCTCACTCTCTCCATCTCTGTGTTTTTCTGTCTGTGTGTCTCTGTGTCTCTCTCCCTCTCTCCTCTCTCACATCCCCCCCATCTCTATCTATCTGTATATTATCACATCCACCCCGTCTCTCTCTCTCCCCCCCCCCACCCCGCCGTCCCTCTCTCGCACCCCCCACCCCCGTCGTCTCTCTCCCCCACCACCCCCCAGCCGTCTCTCTCACCCGCCCAGCCGTCTTTCTCCCTCCAGCTGTCTCTCTCCCCCTCCCCCCAGCCGTCTCTCTCCCCCTCCCCAGCCGTCTCTCCCCCCCCCAGCCGTCTCTCTCCCCCTCCCCCCAGACGTCTCTCTCCCCCTCCCACCAGCCGTCTCTCTCCCCCCCCCAGCCGTCTTTTCCCCCCCCCCAGCCGTCTCTCCCCCCCCCCCAGCCGTCTCTCCCCCCCCCCCTAGCCGTCTCTCCCCCCCCCCAGCCGTCTCCCCCCCCCCCCAGCCATCTCTCTCCCCCTCTCCCCCCCCCCCAGCTGTCTCTCTCCCCTTCTCCCACCACCCCCAGCCGTCTCTCTCCCCCCCCCCCCAGCCGTCTCTCTCCCCCTCCCCCCAGCCGTCTCTCCCCCTCTCCCCCCAGCCGTCTCTCTCCCCCTCCCCCCAGCCGTCTCTCTCCCCCCCCAGCCCTTGCATACCTGTATATTGTATTCGAGGACTGTGAATACAATATGGCGGCTTTGCACCTCAGTCTGTGAATTGTGTATAGAGATGAGCATTCTGGGTCTTGTAGTTCAGTGTGCTCGCATCCCGATTTTTTACCTCGATATATCGTTTTTTCGATATATCGATATTTTTTAAATGTCTATATCGGCATATCGATATGAAAATGATATCGGGTTTTAGCGATATATCGCCGGACCCTACTCCACACACTACTCAAAACCCTCCAGTCCGACTTCCGTCCTGCCCACAGTACAGAGACAGTGCTCGTGAAAGTCATAAATTATGTTCTCTCTATTTGTGACCAAGGCACCCTCTTCCTCCTGGTCTCCTGAACCTCTCTGCCACATTCGACAGTCTATCACATCATCCTCCTCCACCACCTGTGCTCCATCATCCACCTCAGTGGGACCGCATTCACTTGGTTTGAGTCCTATCTCACAACCGCTAGCACTACATCTCTGCAAATGTTTTTTTTTCCCTGCTTCCCCCCAGTCATCTGCGGGGTACCCCAAGAATCCATCCTTGATCCCATCTCTTCCTCATCTACATGCTCCCTCTCGGTGATGTCATCCAGACACTGGGTTGACCTCCACATATGCGGGGATGATACCCAACTCTTTTTTCCACCTGATGTTCTGTCAGCTTGTCTGCCGAACGCCAAGAGCTGGATGAGTGCATGTTTCCTGCAGTTAAACGTCAATAAGACGGAAGCCATATTAATTGTCTCTCATTGACATATTCTGTCCCACAGTTCTGATCTTCTCAACCCACCCGATCTGCCCTTAAAACGCTCCTGACCCGAGCGCAAAATCGGCATCAGGTTCGACCGCCATCTACCATTCCTCCCCCACATCCGGTTCCTTACCAACACTGCTTTCTTCCAGCTACGCCACATTGCCCATCTCTGTCAATACCTCAACTTCGATTTATATAGCACCCTCCACGCCGTCCCACTGTCTTAAGAGTGCTTCACAATAACGGATCTCGGGCCCAAGCCAGGGAGAGGGGGAAAAAGGTGACAGAAGGCACAGTCGAAAAGAAAGCTCTTCAGCTAAGTCCTGAAACTAGGAAGAGAGGGGGCGAAAGGAGTGAGGAAGGGAGTTCCTGAGCTTCGGGGCGTGGTGGCTGAAGGCACGGCTGCCGATAGTGGAGCAGAGGATTCGGGGGTCAAGGAGGAGACTAGAACTGGAGGAGTGAAAGCAACGGGTGCTGTGTTGGAGAGAGAGGAGATCAGAGAGGTAGGGGGATGCAGGAGTGGAGAGACTTGAAAACAACAGCTGCTGAAACCTTGGTCAATGCCTTCGTCACCTCTTGGCTGGACTACGACAATGTCCTCCTCGCTGGTCTCCCCTTCTCCACCATCCACAAAGTCAGCTCATACAAAACTCTGCTGCCCGCATTCTCACCCGTAACAAACTTCGTACCCAGATTATCCCAATCCCTGTCAAACTGCACTGGCTTCCTGTCACAGAGCGGATCGACTTCAAGATCCTCACGCTTGTGTATAAATCCCTGCTTTCCTCTGCACCCCCCTACCTCTCTAACCTCCTCTTTCCTCACAACAGTACCCGCTGCCTCCACTCTGCTGGATCCGTCCTCCTCGTCATGCAGCACAGAATATAACTATCATAATGTACATAAAAGGAATCGCATTCAAATAAACATCTATGTATAAAAGCTTCAAACAAAACTAGAAAGCTATCTAGAAATTAACAGGATTCAAGATTATTACATAACAAGATTAATGTGACAACATAATCTTGTGGTAAACTGAATGGATAGGCTAGACGAATCAATATTATGAAGCCGTTGCTAAGCTTCATCAAGTATCAAATTACTAGTTACAACTCTTTGTATCAGGCTTATGTAACGCTTATATCATGCACTCCCAGTGAACTGTGACTGTGATGCACTTCTGATTTCTGGGGCTGACTGGGAGGAATCTCTCATGGCGCACAGATGCAGAAGGGGTTCAGTCAGCAATGTTCACAACTGCCACTGGTTTCCTTCGCATATGACTCAGTCAGTGGCAGAAGCAACGTGTGCAGCAACCAGACAACTCAGCCATGGCGACTATAGTTATACACATCCATTTTTATGCAGGATATAATTTTATAGACTCCAAACACATGATAACACATTCTGACATTTACTGGTAAATACATACTGTATTTACTGGTAAATACAGTAAAAGCCCATTTATCCGTGACCGAATCAACCGGATTGCTCAAACCCCTCCCTGGGCAATTCCCCATTCCAGCAATTGCGAGTATGCTCACTTTGCGCATGCGCACTTATTAAACTTATGAACTCTGGGTTTTTACCGATCGGTAAAAAATGCTGTTTTAGCGATCATTTTACCGAGTGTGCTGGAATCTTTATTGGTAAGTATCCATACAATATTATGTTACTATTTAGCATATTATTAATATGGTATGTTTTAAAATAAGTACATTATTATCCACCCAATTATCCGACAGTTAATTATTGACCCCCGGAGGGTGCCGGATAAACGGGCTTTTACTGTAGTAAGAAGATCTTTATTTGTACCTGGGAGGTAGCAGTCCGCATTCAACTGCCATAGCCAAGCAGTCGTACAGGAACGAAATCCTTTTGGGGTTGTGCTGCCCATGGATGAAGCGGACAATCCACTGGACACACTGCTCATGGGATTCCTGGAATTGAGACAGGGATTGCAATTTTCATACAATGTTTTGGATATTTTTAAAACCAGTGGTGGCCAACCTGTGGCTTGAGTGCCACAGACATAGCCAGTGGGACCATAAAGAAGCTCAAAAAAAACATTTGCACAAGTGTATGCAAGTCTGTGTTCGATTAGAAGCTTTTTTTTTAGTTTTTCTTGATTTATGGCATACATGAAAAAAATCAAGAAAATTTATTTTTTGGCCATCCATAAAGATGGTGGGTGGGGGGAGGGAACGGATAGTTAGCTGTAAGCACGGTCGAAAAGCGATTTGGAAAAGGAAGAGAGGGGGCAAGGTGGAGGGATTGAGGGAGAGTGCCCCACTAACTCTTCCTCCTCTCCCACTCCCTTCCCCCTACTTCGATCCTCCCCCACCCCCCACTCGGGTCCCGACCAGACTGTTCAGCGCTTTGGGACGTCCTCCTGACATGAAAGGCGCTATATAAGTGCAATGTTGTTGTTGTTGTTGTTGTTCTGGAGTTCTGAGGCGTAGTGGCTGAAATCAATGCCTCAGATGGTGGGGCGGGAGGTTGTAGGCTTGTAGCAGTCGAGTGGAGTTACCGGGTAGTGGATTGTAGAGTGAGGAGGTCGGAGAGGTAAGGAGGTGCCAGGGAGTGAATGGATTTGAACACGAATGTGGGGATCTTGAAATCAAAAACAAAATGATTTGGGAGTTCAAACATTCTTGAACCAATTGCTGCAACGTGGATTCAAACCTGAGGAAGAGTGGTCCAGAGTTGTCTGAAAGATCCGAGGCAGCTGATCAGCTTGGTTTTCTCATCTTCTGGGGTGTCCATAAACATGCTGTGAAATATTAAGATAATTTTTGGAAATCAGCACAAGTTCTTAGAATATGTAAAAATCTAACATATCCTCCTCACCCATTTTATTCCCCTGAAATTTCACCTCCCTTCCCTCCATATCCACAAGATATTTTAAGCTTATTATTTCCTTTGACTGCAGTATAATTCCACGGGTATAACAGGCATCCTTCCAAACTTTACCCACGTGGAGCTAATCAATTGTCAGCCCCGACAGTGTGTGATGGCATTCTATTTGGAAGTGCACAACACTTGACACAATAGGGACATTACATATAAGATTATTCCAGTCCACACCCAGGCACTTTTAGGTACAGGTCACTTTTAAGTACAGTGATCACGGCAGAAACTCTATGACATTTCCCCTCCCCAATTCAGGGGCACTGAGTCCAACCATGATTATCTTAATCAGCATTACAAGGATTCCTGAACACGATCCAATTCCTACTGGAGGGTACATGTGAACAAGACTGTCCTTGACTGTGACCGAATCATGATCAAATAAAACGCAGACAGTCACTTTCCAGGTTTACACAGAGGTCACATTCAGTAAATGCAGATAAATGTATTACTCGAATGTTACTGTGATATTTATTTAAGCCCATCACTCAAGGAAATATGAAACTTGGAAAATAAGCATTCTACTTACAAGTTGGTGGCCATGCATGGAGTATAAATAAAGGGGTATAAATAAATCAGTTGTGAAATAGTAAACATGGACACTCACCCAGCAAAGGCTTCCTCAATAACTTCAGTTTTCTGTGGGAAAAAAAGGGCAATATCCTTATAAAGTCTAGACTAATATACAGTACAATTCACGTTTATTTCTATAGTGTCTTTCACAGCAGGAAGATGACTCAAATCAGTTTACAATTGCTGGTTGGGAAGATGGCTGGTATTAAGGGATATTGGGAGAGGACGGTTAACTGGGCTTGAGGTACAGTTCAGCCATGATCTTATAAAATGGCAGAACAGGCTTGAAGGGCTGAGTTGCCTATTCCTGTGTCTATGTTTCTATGACCAAAACCATGGTTTAAGAATAACTTTGTTTCCTCAAAATTCATTGTTTTAATCTTGAAAAATATTGATTAACTAATATCTGGGTGACTAAAAGAGTTATTTTCACTACTAATGATTGCAAATGGTCAGAGTAATTTTACACTTGAACTGAAGTCACAAAAAATAAATTTGTACGCATTGTGGGAAAGTATTGCCACAAAATGTATTTGCCACTATTGCATCTTGGTTTTACAGCTTCCACGGCATTAATGAGCAGAGTTCCTCACCAAGTTGTGTGTACTGATGCAATGGGAAGCATCTGTGCTGGTTGCATAAATGAGTGGGAGGGTCATAGTTTGAAGGATACAAGGAAACACTAAGTCCCTAAACTAGTTTTTCCCAATTGTCCACAAGGTCAAACATACTGCAAACTCAATATTAAAGGCAGTTGGTTGGCTAGCCTATTTTACTCATATTAGTGAGTTGCCCTCATTGCTGAATTATGAATTGTGGTCACTACTAATTTCAAATATAGTTGAACCTTACCCTGTGGCTACCTCTTTACTGATGGTAAAGTAAGGTTCAACTACGTTCTTGCTATTAATTTTAATGGCTGGTAAACAATCTCCCAAATACATCGATCATTCAGTTCATGGCTGTTCAGTTTATGGCTGTTTGTGGGACGTTGCTGGGTGTAAAATGGGCGCCACATTCACCTGCAAAATATAGTCACTACGCTTTACAGTAATTCCTGCAAAACACTATGACATGACAAACACTATATCAAATGTAAGGAATAATTTAAAAGGGCATTTTGCTTGCTGATTAATTCCATGAAATGCAATGTCAAGTGCAGCTAAAGTTGAAATCAAAATATGAAAAATATTAATTAGTTTTATTCAGTTTCACAATTTGTTTCACAATTCCCAGACGATCTAAACCATACTGTCTAACTTGGTTGTAGGTTCTTCTAGTTCTTTTTGTTACAAATGGTCTGCCAATGTGGCCATCAGATTGACTTCATTGGTGACAGTCCTGTAGCTCAGTGGTAAATGCACTCGCCTTGCAAGCGAGAAACATTGGTTTGATTCCCGGCAGGGCTAAACCTTGGGCAAGTTTCCTTACTCCATATGCCTGATAATACTTGCTCAAAAAAAATAAAAATTGGTCACTTCAATCCAGACAGTTTGTGGGACACTGCTGCGCGCAATTGATTGCCCTGATTCGCCACAAAATTTATTGTCACTGCATTTTACAGTATTCTCCGTAAAGCGCTCTGAGACATCTAAAACATGTGAAAAGCGCTATATCGAATGTAAGGATTATTATTATTACTGTAAAAGCCCGTTTATCCAGCACCCTCGGGAGGGACCAGGCCAATGCCGGTTAAAGCGCGTGCCGGATATTCGGCCGAAAACAATGACAACAAAAAATTTAAATAATGCATTTTTCCTGATAATTTCCGGTTAATCGAATGTGGACCTTTTTTTTAATTTGCTGGTTATACAGAAGTTACGGTCAATCGGATCACGGATAAACGGGCCTTCACTGTATTAGGTCAAAAGATTGTGAATTCAAGCCTCATTCCATGACCTGGTCTCAAAATCTAAGCAGATGCTCTGATTCAGTATTCAACAACAACAACAAAAAAAAAATTAACATTTATATAGCGCCTTTCACGTCGGGAGGACGTCCCAAGGCGCTCCTGTATTCAGCATCCCTATCAACTAAAAAATTCTTAAAACTTAAAGGTATGAACCAATGATACAATTTCAAAGAATAGGGCACATTTCTGGCATCCCAGGCAACATTCTGCCTCCACTGAAATTCAACGAAAACCGATAAATTGTCCATTCATCACATTCCTATGTAATGTGACAAGACACATATTGAAACATTAATAAATCATTGCACTTCAAGATACTCAAAACCGTAAAGGTTAGAATGATAAAGCAAATAAGGTGGAATATCAAATAGAAAGATTCAACTGTTAAAGATTGACTTTCTGTTAGCAAACACAACAAATATTTGCAGTCCCTCCGCCCCTGGCTTCTTTCGAGTCCAAATGTCCCGCCTCAAACTCTCCTCTTCAATAGACCCATCAGCAACTCCTAATCCACCCTCCCCCCACTCTCGTCCTCAAATCGGGTCTGACGCAGCAACTGTCCAGTGCCTTGGGTTGTCGTCCTGACGTGAAAGGTGCTGTACAAGTGTCCTTGTTGTTGTTGTCGTCTGTGTGTCTGTCTTTGTGCGTCACTGGCCATGTGTCTCTCTGTATCTGCAAATGTGTGTGTATAGCCTCTCTCTATCTGCACAATCACAATAATAATCCTTGCGTCTGATGCCGCACTTCCCACGTCCTTTTGACGCCTCGGAGCGCCTCACGGGACCAAAACGTGAAGCCAGTCGACTGTACCCGTGGGCGACACGCGGCAGGGGCGACCGTGCCGCGGTGCCCCACAAACAGCCGTGGATTCGAGTCACCAATTCATTATTATATATTCTTCTTCTTGAGGGATTGTCAGAAGTGTGGAGTGAGGAAACTCGCCCCAGGTTGCGCCCCCCCGGGAACTGAACCCAGTTGCGAGGGGAGTGCTCTAACCACTGATCTGTAGGCCATGAATCTCTCTCTATCTGTTTGTACATATACTATGTGTGTGTAACCTCTCTCTCTCTCTGTGACTCTCTGTATGTGTGTGTGTGTCATCTCTTTCTCTGGCTACCTGTGTACACACTGTGTCTATATGTATGGCTGTATACACACTGTGTTATATGTATATATATATATATATATATTTAATCTCTCTCTCTCCGGACTCACCACCACCTCCTCGAAGATGCTCTGCAGTTGCGTCTCCATGGGAACCGCCATCTCGCGCCCCCCGACCACCCGGCCCCCACAGCGAACCCCCACCGCCTCCTCATCAACCGCCACTTCCGCTCCTCCGTGAACCGGAAGTGTCCTTGCGGGTGCTGTTCCGGGCGGTACCGCGGGCTGGCGGGGAGGGTTCCGCCTTGGGCAAGTTTCCTTAACAACAACAACAAAGTGACACTTGCCTCGCGCCTGCGCTGGGCAGTCTCTGCTCCAGACCGTAGCTGGGGACAGGGGCGTGGAGGGAAGGGAGGGGGGGGGGGACTAGGAGTTGCCGATGCGAGACTAAAAGGAGGGAGGGGGGGGTGGTGAGGTGGAGGGGACTGCGGGATGGAGTTCAATAGCGGGTGTAGCAGGCGGGAAGCTGAAGTGACTGTACAGTATTATGACTCTTCCGTTTACAGGGTTAAAATTGCACTCTCGTGTCCCGAGGCGATTTTGTGAATTTCCCCTCTTTTGACAATGTTGGTCGGGCATTCAGGACATCTTATATTTATCACGGTTTGGATGAAGAAGACCCGCCCTTTGGCCATTTGATCTCATCCCTAATTCAATACCCAACCCTAACTGTCTTCCCATTACAACATCAAACTATAGGTATTTCTTATATGAGTCCGGTGTCGTGGCTTCAAACGCCCTTTCTGGGAAACCTGATCCAGCCACTCTCTGCAAACATATTTCCTGGAATCTGCCCTTTGGGATGGGCTGCCCCAAATTCTCTGAGAGGGCAGAGATTATTCAATAATTGTCAAAACAAAATTGCTCATTTTTTTTGCAATAAAGCTAAGTGACATATTTTGAACAAAAAGTACTCTTAGATGTTCTTCTCAATATAATGCACTTTCTATTCACCTGCAACTCAACTGCCTTGACACAGGTTGAATTATAAACACGAAACAGGAATATCAGGGAGGATAATTTTTTTAAAAAAAACCTTTATAGCCGCAGCCGGGATACATGAGCCATTGTAGTTTCTAACATTCAACCAATGTTTTAAGAAGCCTCCAAAAAAGCTGATTTGTGGGGAAAAAATGTAAAACACTAAAAATATGTAATGTATTAAAGTGAGTTTTTTTCAGTTTCTGCCAAGCAATCCCCAAAATGAAATTGATCATTCACTTCATGCAGGATATTGCTCTGCTCAAATTTGCTGCCTCATTCAACCACTCAAGCACACAATTTATAGCATTTAGAGATGTCTCCTGAGGTGCATATCATTATTTGTACACCAAATGCAAGGATTATTATTGTTAGTTTAGTTCCCAGGTTTGAAATTCTGTCTTAAAATGAAGATCTTGGAGAATGTGGAAAATTCAACCTAAAGTTGGGAATAACACCAATTGATCTAATTGTCTGAGACATTTTGGGGCCTGTTGACACAATTGTTGACATAAATTGGCAGTGGATTTAGATCCCATGATAACTAAGATCACTCTGAACTTTGTGTGAGTTGCAAAATGTTTTAATTGCAGTGTCAGGTTTATAGAAAGCTGCAGTTGCCAATCCGGGGAACAGAAGTTGCAGGAATTTCTTCTTTTCTCTTTTCTTCTTTTACAGACTTGTTCTAAAAAGCAGCATCTACACCAGCTACATTTAAACCCAACTTGTTTACTTAATCTTTCCTTCCAGCTCACTAGAAATCTTGCCGGGTTTATCTCACAGATACCACTTTCTCACTTTACTTGTCACCTAAGAAAGACCATCTAATTAAAGCATTCTTTCTATGACCACATCAGTAAAATAATAATCAGTGTATTTGGTGTTTCATGTCAGGAGGACGTCCTAAAGCACCTCACTGGATTTATTGTGAAACAGAGTGACAGTATATTTTGCTCACAGAATATACAGTAAATTCATTTTACAGTATATTCTGTGAAGTTCTTTGAGATATCAAAGACATGATAACAGCAACAACAAAATTATATTTGAATAGCACCTTTCACTATAAGGCTCTAAATCAAATGCAAGGTTTATTATTATTATTTGTAGGTAAATGGGTCAGCTCAATTGTGCAGAGCAATGTCCCACAAATAGCCATGAAACGAATAATCAATTGGTTTTCAGGGGATTGTTGAACAAAATGAGGAGATAAGGAGAACATTCCTCCTTCCTCGTTACCTTTCCAAAACAGAGCACGGAAAAGACAACAAACATTAATCAGGGCAACAAAGTTACAAAGCTATCAACAGAATTTCACATGAAGGTATGGGAGTAAAAACGTTTCAGTACAGACTTTGCTGACAGTATGCATTGAGCATTGGCACTTATACAATGAAGACATTGACCCTTGTTAAAATATGATTTAATTAGCATCCGCCAACCTTTGCTAACTCAACCGAGTAGGTATTCATGCATGAATGTAGGAAGTAAGCATTGGCAGACAACTGTGGATGGTGCCACAGTTAAGCCGGATCTTGTCCTTTTAATTCACTGGGGGATATTATAGTCAATTATATCTCCTTACTGCACCACCACCACCACCATCTAATTACATTTTTATAGCTGAAGGCAACAGCAACAACAACTTTGATTTATATAGCACCCTCCACGCCGGACGGCATCTCAGAGCGCTTCACAGTAGTGGATCCCGGGACTGAGCCAGGGGCAGGGATAGAAAGGTGACCAAAGACGCGGTCGAAGAGAAAGGTCTCCAGCTGGGACTTGAAGCTGAAAAAAGGGGCCAAGGCGAAGGTAGTGAGGAAGGGAATTCCAGACCCTCGGGGCATAGTGGCTGAAGGCATGGTCGCCGAGGGTGGAGCGGAGGATTCAGGAGACATGGAGGAGGCCAGACCCAAAAGGGTCCTACCATGTTGAGAGAATGGCCCAAGCTCAGTGATTTGGACCCGGGTGACTGAAGGTGCGGTCAAAGAGAAAGGTCTTGAGATGGTTCTTGAAGGCGATAAGGTAGACAGCAAGCCAAAGGGACTATGGCAAAAAGGTGGGGTGGAGAGTGGACAGATAGAAATGGGGTCAGCAGGGGGATCAAGGACATGGAGGACTTTGAAAGCGAGGACAAGGAATTTGACTTCTATCCTCTGGGGAATGGGGAGCCAGTAGAACTTAGCAAGATTGAGAGTGATAGGGTTGTGAAGCCTGGTGTGGGAGAGGACATGAGGCTGCAGAGTTCTGAATGATCTGCAGTTTGCAGGGTGGTGGACAAGCAGGGAATTAACGTATTCAAGCCTAGATGTGATGAATGCCAGGCTACACCTTCCACCACACCCCCCGCCCCAACCAACGTGGCAGCGGGGTGGTCATCATCTCAAATGCCTCCCTTGGTCTCCCCCCCTACTCCTCTGGCTGTTTCCCCTCCTTCGAGCACCTCACGCTCTACCATCCTTCCCTTTCCTTAAAAAATTCTTCTTCTTTATCGTCCTCCTAAACTCCCTGGCTCTTTCATCTCTGATATTTCCACTCTTCTCTCCTCCCTGTCCCATAGCTCTGAACGCCTGCTCATCATGGGCGATTTCAACCTCCACCTAAACTCCCCCAGCACCACCTCTTCCGATTTCACTGCCCTCCTCTTCTCCCTAAACCTCACCCTCCACATTGATTCTCCGACACACAACTGTGGCCATGCCCTTGACCTCATTATCACCCATGGCCTTGACACTTCTGACCTCAGCATCTCGGACAAGGCCATCTCACACCACCTTCTTGTCTCCTTCTCCTCTTCCATCCCTTTCCCCTCCACCAAGCCCTCAACCATACTTTTCTGCCCATGGAAAAGTCTCCCTCATAGGGAGACCCTCACAGATGCCCTCACATCCTCTGACCTCCTACCCCTCTGGTCTTCCACCCACAGCGATCCTGAAGCAGTTGTCCAACTGCTCCACGATCACCTCTCCTCCACCTTCAACTCTCTCGTCCCCCTAAAATCCAGGTCTATTTCCAACCCGCTCCCCCGGTACAACACTCATCTCCGCACCCTCAAATGCCAAACCCGGCTGCTTGAGCGCAGGTGGCAGAAAACTGGCCTCACGGTTCACCACCAACTGTGTCTCGAGCATCTCCACAGCTACCGCCGTTCCTTGTGTCAAGCAAAAACGGCCTACTATTCCAACGTTATGCTGGAGGCAAACAACAACCCTAAAGTCCTCTTTTCCACCACCCACCACCTCCTCCGCGCACCCCCTCAGGCCTCTTCAATCTTCAATTCAAATGCGAACTGCGAGTAGGTCATGGACTTCTTTCCTTCCAAGATCCACAATATCCATCAGGCAGCCTCATCCTCCTGCCTCTCATCACCCTCTATCACCCCCATCCCATCTCCCTCAACCCCCCGCACCCCGCCCCATTTTCAGCTCCTATCTCAACCCTCTTCCTACACTCCTTCTACCCCATCTCTCCTTCCTCCCTCTCACGCACTCTCACCTCTATGAGGCCAACAACCTGCTGCCTTGGTCCCAACCCCACTAATCTACTGCTCACCCAGCTCCCCCTCCTCTGCCCACTGCTGGCTGATATCATCAACAGCCCCTCTCCACTGGATCAGTCCCTGCCCCCCTCAAAACTGTTGTCATCACCCCACTCCTTAAAAAACCCTCCCTTGATCCCTCAAACCCCAGCCAATACCGCCCTATTTCTAACCTGCCCTTCCCTTCAAAAGCACTGGAACGCATTGTTGCAAACCAACTCCGCGCCCAGCTCTCCTCCCACTCCCTCTTCGAACCCCTCCAATCCAGTTTCCGCCCTACCCACAGTACAGAGACTGCGCTTGTGAAAGTCACAAATGACAACAACAACAACAACAAAACTTACATTTATATAGCGCCTTTCACGTCGAGAGGACATCCCAAGGCGCTGTACAGTCAGGTAGGACAAGAGCAGGGTGGGAAGGATCAGGGCAGGATGAAGAATAATAGGAAAAGTAACTGTATATTAGTGGGCGAAACGCGGCAGCCAAATTGCGCACAGCAGTGTCCCACAATCAGTCATGGAAGTGGGACTAGGGGCAAAAGGGGGTAAAGAAGCAAAAGGGGAGGGGTGGAGACAGGGGGAAGAAAAGCAGGAAAGTCGACTGTATACTTGTGGGCGAAACGCGGCAGCCAAATTGCGCACAGCAGTGTCCCCACAAACAATCGTGAAAATGGGGCCAGGGGAGAAAGGGGGAAAAGAGGGTAAGGGGGGGAGAGGGAGGGAAAGGTGGGATGGGTTAGGGTTAGGGAAGAAGAGGGGGGAGAAAGGGGGGTAAGGAAGAGAGGGAGGGAAAGATGGGTGGGGGCAAGATCAGGAAGAGGGAAGAGGGAGGGAAGGGGAAAAGGGAGGAGAGAAAGTGGGGAAAGGGAGTGAGGGAAGAAGAAGATGGGGGCAGGGGTGGGGGGAATCAAACAACAATAATAAACAATAATAAACAACAAAAGCAATAATATTAACAACAAAAACAGCGACAAACAATAACCAACAATCGTCCAACAATCGTCCAGCAACCACTCCCTGTCCTCGCCGCCCGCCCGGACGATCCCTGAGATGGCGGGAAAAAAAGGGCGCGGAAAAAAGGGCCCAGTGTGGTGTCAGGCCCCAAAACCCACCGGCTCCTCAGTCGATGAACCCGGGGACTCGGTGATGGCCCTGGCACCTCGGAATTCATAAAATGACGTTCTCTCTATCTGCGTCCAGGGCTCCCTCTGCCTCCTTATCCTCCTGGACCTGTAGGCTGCGTTCGACACAGTCGACCACACCATGCTCCTCCACCGTTTGTCCTCCGTCATCCACCTCAGTGGGACCGCACTCGCCTGGTTCGAGTCCTGCCTCGCAAACCGCCAGCAGTACATCTCCACAAACGGCTTTTCCTCCCGCTCTTACCCAGTTACCTGTGGGGTACCCCAGGGATCCATCCTTGGCCCCCTTCTTTACCTCATCTATATGCTCCCTCTTGCAGATGTCATCTGCAAACATGGGGCACACTTCCACATGTACGCGGATGACACGTAACTCTATTTCTCCACTTCACTTTGTCACCCCCAGTCCCCTGATGTTCTGTCAGCCTGCCTTTCAGACATCGGGGCTGGATGAGCGCAAATTTCTTGCAGCTGAATGTCGACAAAATGGAGACCATACTCCTTGCCTCTCGTCAACATCTCCATTCACACGGCTCTCACCTCCTCTACCTCCCCGGCCTGCCCCTAAAACTCTCCGAACCTGTGCGCAACCTAGGCGTCAGGTTCGACCCCCAACTGTCCTTCCTCCCCCACATCCGGTCCCTCACCAGCACCATCTTCTTCCACCTCCAATGGATCAACGTCTCTGGCAATATCTCACACCAAAAGCCGCTGAAACCCTGGTCCATGCCTCTGTCACCTCTCGGCTGGACTATTGCTACACCCTCCTCTCCGGTGTCCCCTCCACCACAATCCACAAAATCCAGCTTATCCAAAACTCTGCCGCCCGCATACTCACCCGCTCCAAGCTTCGCTCCCCCATTACCCCAGTCCTTGCCAGACTTCACTGAGAGGATCGACTTGCCAGAGAGGATCGACTTCAAGATCCTCACCTTTGTTTTCAAATCCCTCCACTCCTCTGCACCCTCCTATCTCTCTGATCTCCTGTCCCCCCAACCCAGCACCTGCTGCCTTCGCTCCTCTGGGCCTGGCCTCCTCCATATCCCCCGAATCCTCTGCTCCACCCTCGGCGGCCGTGCCTTCAGCCACTACGCCCTGAAGCTCTGGAACTCCCTCCATCACTCCCTTCGCCTCGCCCCCTCTCTTCCCAGTTTCAGGTCACAACTGAAGACCTTTCTCTTCGACCGCGCCTTTGGTCACCTTTCTGCCTCTGCTCCTGGCTCGGTCCCGGGATCCGCTATTGTAAAGTGCTCTGAGTCGCCGTCCGGCGTGGAGGGCACTATATAAATCGAAGTTGTTGTTGTTGTTTGAATAAGAGGCAAGCTCACTCAGAATTGGTTTGCGATTTGGGGAGAACTGAATAAGGAAGAAGGGAAGAAAATGGTAAACAAAGAGTTGATGATATACCTTTCTAAAATGACACCTATATTGAATGCCCCTGATTCTCCTGCTTGTTCCACATCTCCACCTTTGAGAGATCTACCAAATCTTCCCAATCTTCTCTATCCCTTTGAAATGACCTTTCAGCTCTTCAAAATCTTCTCCTGTCCCTCTCAATCTTCCTCCCCTGTCCATACCATATCCTGAAAAAATGGCAACTCTCCCTCTCGCAGTAAGCATTCTATTGGGGATGGATCATTCCTAACAATTCCTGCTTTCAGAAGCTGCTCTATTCTGACTGCAGCATCGTAAAGTTGGGAATGGTTTATTCTGATCAAAATCTTGGTCTGTCCTAGAGTTGCTGTCTAATAATAATAATCCTTGCATTTGATATAGCGCTTTTCACATCTTCTAGAAGTCTCAAAGCGCTTCACAGAATATACTGTAAAGTGAACTGACTGTATATTTGTGGGCGAAATGCGGCAGCCAATTGCGCACAGCAGTGTCCCACAAACAGTCGGGGATTGAAATAATCAATTTATTGTTTTTTCTTCAGGGATTATTATCTGGCATGTGGAGAAAGGAAACTTGCCCAAGATTTCACCCTGCCTGGATTCGAACACAGATCTAACATTTGCAAGGTGAGTGCTCCAACCACTGAGCTACAGGACTCCAGGGCTTATTACTAGATATAACCATTGATATTAAGTGTGCTAACTAGATGGACCTTGGTGTCTAGCAATTCCTATGATGTCAATTCATGACTACAGCTTCTGTAAATATTCCGATTTGTATGGCATAGCACAACATATGCTTCGTTCTATTTGATCTAACCCTAATGAATAATAATAGTATTCCTTGCATTTGATATAGCGTGTGAATTGACTGTATGGTTTGTGGACGAATCATGGCAGCCCATTGTGTACAGCGGTGTCCCACTAACAGTCGTGGATTAAATGACCGAATTATTATTTTTTATCAGTTCACTGTTGTATAACATCAGTTCCCAAGGATGTTGGGGCAAAGTATGAAGTAAAAGACAATGCAAAAATCAACATAAAATTTGGCATATGTCCTTCTCAGGATTTTTACACTATTACATGGGAAGAAATCTGTAATACTTATCAAAAAGCAAGTACTCTCCCACACCAACTCCACCCACCTTCCCCCCCACCCCATTTTCCCTACCACATAAACAAATAGTATTGCTTCAGCGGTTTTCATATGTGTAAGATTTACAAATTGCACTCTTAGATTTGTTTGGTAATTATTAGGTAATCATTCAGATTGTGATCTTTATACTTTGTTAGGTCATGTGAACCTAATTATGTCTTTGGTGATTTCACAGGGTGTATGTAGGAGTAAGGAATTAGTGCAAGGAGGACGTGTCAGAGTGAGAGAGAGAACAAGAATCTGTCTTCTTCCTGTGTGTGTTTCTGAGTTACAACTTAGTGCTTGATGCTTCCTGAGTTTCTGACAAGTAAAATATTAAGATGAATCGATCGGTGGATCCCATGGTGGAATTCCAAGAGGATGTGGAAAAAAAGGAGAATAAAGAACTACAAATATATAAAATCATTTGTTTGGTAAGTACATTCTAATGGTTGTGAATGCAGATGTCTAAGAGTTTTTAAAAAAAAAAGTTTGTGTATATTTGAGATGCATTGATGTAATCTCATTCACTATGGTCTGGAAAGTATATAAAAAAGGGAAGTTATGTTTTGATACATATACTATACATACATACTAACAAACACTGGGGAAAAAACTGCAGGATTTTGTTGCATTTCTACCATTTGAAAGGATATGTTGTTCAAATGCATTTTAAATTTACAAATATTACTCAACAAAACAGATCACAGTAGTGGTGTGATTGAAAATAATTATAATTAACTTTACAACTGTTGCACACTTTTCCCAAACATCTCTATATGGTGGAAAAATCTCTAACATATTATAATTTTGCACATGTTCAGAGCTCCCTCTGAAAAATGTATGCAATGAAAAACTACTTCTAATAAATAATACGAATCTTTCATTTTGTGCAACACCTTTCAAAAGTGTAGGATAAACCAAAGAACTTCATAGGATATACTGTATTGTGGTGTGACTGTGTATTTTGTAGGTGAATATGGCAGTCCAGTTGTGAAAAACAGTGTTCCACAAGCAACATAAAATGAATGAACAATTTATTTATTTGTGGGATTGTTAGCAAGGTTACCAGGGGAAACTCCCTTCTCTTTTTTAACATCCTTAACATTGAAATGGTATTCTCACATTATGCAATATTGCAGTTCACTGAACAAAGATGAGGGTTTGTTTTCATTAAAAATGTATACATATATTCCAGTGTACTGAATAACTTCCATTACCATTTTCCCTCTAAGTAAAATATTGTGGCTTGGTTAATATGATGAGGTGCTTAACCGAGAGGAAGGAAAACTACTTATTATAGTTTTTTTTAAAGAAATAATGTTTTTGATTTAATAGAATCAAAGAAAGTAGGAAAAATTATGATTCCAAAGTCTTATTTTATCAAAATCATGCTCCAGTCATCTGGAGTCCAGTAGATCAGTGATTAGAGCACTTGCCTTACAATTGAGAGACCTGGGTTCAATTCTAGGCAGGGCAAGTTCCTTACTCCACACTACTGAAAATAAATCACCCCAGCACCCCCCAAAATTGGTCATTTTAATGCACGATTGTTTGTGGGACACTGCTGTGTACAATTGATTGCTGCGTTTCGCCCACATTTATACAGTCAATTCACTTTACAGTATATTCTGTGAAGCATTTTGAGACATCTAGAAGACGTGAAAAATGCAAGGATTGTTATAATTAAAACAGTATACAATTATGCAGCTTGCTTTTTTGCACATTGTTATTGTTATTTCTAAAAATACTGCACAAAAAAATGTTACATTGCACTGTGTGGTGCGTACTGTGGTATATCTCCTCCTTTTCTTACTTAGTTTCAGGTCCCAGCTAAAGACCTTTCTCTTCGACCGCGCTTTTGGTCACCTTTCTACCCCTGCCCCTGGCTCGGTCCCGGGATCCGTTGCTGTGAAGCGCTCTGAGACGCCGTCCGGCATGGAGGGCACTATATAAATTAAAGTTGTTGTTGTTATATTGTCTTATCTCTAGAAGTCTGTATATTCCTACAATTGGCAACACTAACTTAACCGTTTTGTCCACAATGTTTTTTTCTTGGGTGTGAGTGCAGTTTGCATCAACTCTGGTGGTACATCTTTTCTGATGAGGGAGTAAAAACTGGATCAGTTTGTAAACCGAGAGGACATGTCTCCCTGCTGGCAGGATGCCAAACAGTCATAGGCTGGGTCTTCTCTAGATTGATTCTAAAGGAAACTCTATGTCAAAAAAGGCTTGTAAAATTTTGCATAAATGGGCATAGTGTCAAGATTGGTAGAAGACAGTTATTCTGCAGAATCTAGTGTCCGCACCATATCTTTTTGTCTCTTGACTGCTGAAGGGAATCATTATCACAATGATACATCTCATACAATGGAAATTTATATGGTTGGAAATTTCCCTTTTAAATCAAGTAGAAAAGGAAAATCTCAAACTAAATACAGTACTAACTAACCAGTAATCACTGACTGTTTGGGGCTCAGATATGAAGTGGATCAGATAGTGGCCGGCACTGTTGGAAACTTACATAGGAGTCGACAACAATAAGACAGCACCCCCAGGAGGAGTGAAGTAAAGAGAGAAATATGAAATAATTTTACAGTTGTATTTTCAAAAATGAATTACCATTATCAGAATAAAATAATTCTCTCCTGTGAACTGAATTACGGGTGCAACAAGGGTGAAAAAAAACCCTTCTTAAGTGAATTATACAGTTATTTTCTTCTGTTGTAGCTACTAATGTGGAGAAATCATTAATTCACTTTGGCTATCCTTCACCCTGAAACGGACAAAGTGTGCCAGGGAGTGGATATTTGTGTTGTAGTTTCCACTTTAGACTTTACAGCAGTACAAAGGTTTGCTTTGTGTGCATTTTTTATACTCAAATGCTCATTCAAGGGTGTGCCAAAGTATATTTTGCTTCAGGTGCTATTTTCCACTTCTAGTCTTGGTGTGAAGCCGTAAAAAAACATACACGGCGTGATGCCAGTGATAATGCTGAGGAAATTGATTTAAAGGGCAAGAGAGGGCACAAGGTGTAATATGCCAACAATAAGAAAAGCTTGTATTTATATGAGTCTTTCACATAGGATAATGGTGTGGAAAAAGAGGTGTGGTGGGGAGGTGACAAAAAACATGGTTAAAGATTTAAAAGACAATTGAAGACATTGAGGACAATCAGGGAGGTTCAAGGTAGAGGGATTTTGAGAGCCACCAATATAATATAACATACAATATAGTAGGCCAGACAAAGTGATTAATGCCTAGCAAGTCCGAGTTTGCAAGGCAAAGCAAATACTTGTTCTGAATTTCAAAACCCTCCTCTCGCTTGCCTCATCAAGAAAGGCTCTTGATGGTGCAAGGCTGTGGAGCGTTTTGAAATTCAGTACAAGGATTTGCTTGGTCCTGCAAACCCAGACCTGCTACACATTTGTCACCTTGTGTAAAAAAAAAGCCGGTATAACGGCATTGTGGTCTCTCTTGTGTCGTGGCTTCCTCAATTATCAGACTATTTTGCAATAGTCTTAATAACTACATTCTATTTGATGAAAGTGATTGAAGGCAAAAACTATCTGAGAATATCGGAACACACCAGATACTTGTCCTAAGAAAAGTTAAAAGCTAGTGTGTTTTTTTTAATATAAAATTATGAGTTGATGCAGGTTTTTAATGCAATCTTTCAATTATAAATGATGTGATGAAATTGTAATTTTAAAGAATGAAGACATTTTCATTCAGATTACTTTAAGTGAATGAAACATTGTTTGCATGATGCAAGTTTTTACAATGGATTGTATAGAATCATATGGCACAGAAACAGGCCATTTAGTTCAACATATCTGTGGCAAATGTTTATACCAGCTAACAGGACCAAACTCCTCCCCTATACCAATTCCATTCCGCTTTATTCCCTTCTCTCTTAGGTATGCATTCAATTTCCTTTTTATATACATTGATGCTTTGTAGGGAACGGCGATATGGGATTTTTCCGGATATGGATATATCGGTTTGCTCATACCTGCTTAAACCGATCTATCGAGTTTTTATACTGCGCATGCGCGTGCATTCGAAGTGCGCGTGCATTGATGGCGCGGGCGCATTTATGGTGCGCGCTCAGTCGCGGTGCGCGCGCATTGACAGTGCGTCCGCACTGACGATGCGCGCGCAGTCGCGGTGCACGCACATTTCGAAATGCGTGCTCTAGGTCCAGAAAGTTTGTAATGTTGGTGTCAAGGTCTGTTGAATTATACAATGTTGTTTGCTCCCTACCTCCCCCTCTCCTTCTCTCCCTCCTTTCCCCCTCTCCTTCTCTCCCTCCCTCCCTCCCCCCTCTCCTTCTCTCCCTCCCCCTCCACTCTCCCTCTCTCCTCTCCCTCCTCCCTCTCTCCTCTCCGTCCTTTCCCCCTCTCCTTCCCTCCCTCCCTCCCCTCTCTCCTTCTGTCCCTCCCTCCCTCCCTCCCTCCCCTCTCTCCTTCTCTCCCTCCTTTCCCCCTCTCCTTCTCTCCCTCCCTCTCCTCTCTTCCTCTCTCCTTCTCTCCCAACTTTCCCCCTCTCCCTCCCTCCCCTCTCTCCTCTCCCTCCTTTCCCCTCGCTCCTTCTCTCCCTCATTTCCCCCTCTCCTTCTCTCCCTCCCTCCCTCTCCTCTCTTACTCTCTCCTTCTCTCCCTCCTTTCCCCTCGCTCCTTCTCTCCCTCCTTTCACCCTTTCCCTCTCTCCCTCCCTCTTCTCTCTTCCTCTCTCCTTCTCTCCCAACTTTCCCCCTCTCCTTCTCTCCCTCCCTCCCTCGCCTCTCTCCTTCTCTCCCTCCTTTCCCCTCGCTCCTTCTCTCCCTCCTTTCCCCCTCTCATTCTCTCCCTCCCTCTCCTCTCTTCCTCTTTCCTTCTCTCCCAACTTTCCCC
Source organism: Hydrolagus colliei (assembly GCA_035084275.1). NCBI lineage: Eukaryota > Metazoa > Chordata > Chondrichthyes > Chimaeriformes > Chimaeridae > Hydrolagus > Hydrolagus colliei. Next base: position 11,183,967 of record CM068744.1, on the reverse strand, counting down.
CTCTCCTTCTCTCCCTCCATCTCTAAACACAAAATAGAACACACACACACACCAAAAACAAAATCTAGAGATTTATTCTCCTCCATTTCTTGCTTGAAAGTAGCATGTAATGTCCACGTGTCAATGAGATCTATTACAATCGAAAAGAGAGACAGACAGTCTGACTGTTAGAGTTAGAAGCCAGATTATCACTGCTGTGTGTGTCTAGTCAGACACACACATAGAAGCCAGATTATCACTGCTGTGTGTGTCTGACTAGACACACACATAGAAGCAGTGATAATCTGGCTTCTAACTCTCTCACACACAAAAATAACACTTACAGCCACAAAATGCCACTTATTTTTATGTAGTCTGAAGTCTGAATTCATGTCCTTCGCCATTGGCAAGCTCTCCTTTGCTATGCAAAAAGTGACAGCGTTCGTGATACTTTGCCACTTTTTGTCCCCTCTCTGGTACAATGTTCTCCTCTTAAATAAAGCAGGAATTGTTTGAGCTGCACTGGCCCCACTACCTGTCGCTTTCTCCGAAGCGCTGGTTCGACTTCCTGCTGTTGTCGACAATGATTTCTCTCTGAGGGCAGCGTGCTGGGCGGGGTGGTGCTGCTTAATGTGTTGTCGCAGGTTGCTCGTGCTCGAATCAGATGTCTTAACCAAGACCTTGCAAACTGTACATCTATACACACCATTACTGACTGCATTGTTTTCAAAGTAGTCCCATACGGGGCTTCTTTTCCCCATGATGAGAAAGGTAAATTTTCAAACTACAATTTTCAGCGATGCGACTTTGTTAAGACGCCACGACTCACGTCGCGTATACGCAGTAAAGTGTGCGCGTGCATCGGATGTGCGCGCCCGTTAATTGTGCGCGCGCACCGAATGTACGCGCATTCTATGCTCTAGATCTAGGAGGTTGCAATGCCGGCGACAAGGTAAGCTGGAAAAGATCGCATTACACTGATAATACCAACAATATTGATATATTGCCAGGAACGATATAAAAAATATATCGATGTATATTTTTAAAATCGAATCTCTCGATATAACAGTTTTTTTAGAATCACCATATCGGCATACCGATCTGAAAATCATATCGGGTTTAATCGAAAAACCGATTAATCGCCGTTCCCTAATGCTTTGTTACTCTGCCTCTCTCAAGTTCCTACCATCTAGGGTATACAGTAAAACCTTGATAATCCGACACGGTTGGGCCCACTCAGCTCCCGGATTTCGGCATTTGCTGATATTTAGAAATCCACCTAGAAATGGCTGGGGAAGCTCCACCCCACACAACACATCAGCTGTAAACACAGCACTGAAGCCAAACAATGCCCGAGTTCTACCCACAGCGCTGGATGAGAGAGTGGCTGGGAACTGCAGCTGTTCCGATCTTTGGGAGATTTGCCAAACATCAGAAAAAATCTAATGCCATCGTATTTTGAAATCTTGCCAGTTTTAGGTTGTTGCCGGCTTTTGGAATGTCGGATTATTGAGGTTTTACTGTAGTCAGCGTCTTTATTCTTATCTATAAAAATAATACTCCTTGCATTTGACAAGGCACTTTTCACATCTTCCAGACATCTCAAAGCACTTCACAGAATATACAGTTCTGTAAAGTGAATTGACTGTATATTTGTGGGTGAAATGTGACAGTCAGTTGTGCACAGCAGTGTCCCACAAACAGTCGTGGATTGAAGTAACCAATTTTGTTATTGTTTATTTTCTTGAGGGATTGTTATCAGGCATGTGGGGTAAAGAAATTTGCCCATGATTTCACCCTGCCTGGAATTGAACCCAGGTCTCTTGCTTGCGAGGTGAGTGCTCTATGCATTGTCCTAGAGGACTCCACGTGACTGGAGAATGATTTTGACAAAATAAGACTTTGGAATCATAACTATTTTCAGTAATCACCTGTTGTCAACAACCACCCTGGAACAATCCAGATCAATTTTCCATAATAAACCACTTCTATTCAACAACCATTTGTCGAATGCAACCAGTGGCCACTCTTTATTTGGTCCTTATAGCCTTTTCAGCAACTTGATCTGGTTCAGTGAGCTGCTCAATCTGTTTTGGCGCAGGTCAGGGGTATGGTGAGAGTTTACATGTGGACCGAAGGAAAGTTCTGGCCCACAGACACAATAACAATTTGTATTTTGCAATTTATTCATTACTTTAATAAAACTAGTTTGGTTTATGGGTTTGTATGTCCACTGCATTTTTCTATACATTTCTACACATAGAAGTTCCACACAAACCAGAGGACCCTGACTTGGAGGTCACATTTACATAAGGCGCCTATAACCAGTGGTTGCTGAAAACGGGTTTGACTTTACCACATATAGGATGCAAGAATGGGCAACACAAGCACTGTACTCCATGAATGGGGTTGAACTTGCCAAAGGGGAAGCTGAAAGCAACAAGGATGATTCTCGGTATTAGAGGAATGAGTTATTAGTAAAACTAGACAAACAAGGGCTCTTCAGTCTCGAAATAAGATAACTCTTTCTACTAGCACATAACATTTCAAATGAGATTGGAAAAGTAAACTAGGATCATGACTTAATGGTCATTACGTTATTCCCTTATGTTGACATATTCTGCATTATCATATTACACCATTAGCTCAGTGGTTAGAGCACTCACCTTACAAGCGTGAGACCTATGTTCGAATCCAGGCAGGTCAGGGCGAAACCTTGGGCAAGTTTCCTTACTCCACACACCTAATAATAATCCCTCAAAAACACCCAAGAATAAAATTGGTCATTTTCAATCCATGACTGTTTGTGAGACACTGCTGTGCGCAATTGGCTGCCCATTTTGCCCACAAGTTGTACAGTCAATTTACTTTGCAATAAATTCTGTGAAGCGCTTTGAGATGTTGATAAAATGTGAAAAGCGCTATATCAAATGCAAGGATTATATTATTATTATTTTGTTGAGATAATAATGTCAATTTTCTATTCCAGTCACTGCTTGTGTGCTTAATTGTGGTGTCCCTGGGACTTGGACTGGGACTTGGTCTAAAGCATCAACAGTCTTATTCTACAGCAGGTAAGATTTAATTACATTGATTTATTGCACAGCTCATTCACTCCAGATCTGTCACATTTGAGTTCCATGTGATAGTTATCATATCAAATTGCTGCCTGGAGTTGGGCTTGTCAGAGTTAAAACCCTGACAGATTTTCAAGTTCTGGATGAGGTTCAACTTTCTTCAGTCTAAAGTCACAGGCCTTCCTGCTTGGCACCCATCCTGCCTTCTTACATCAGGCAATGACAACGTCATCCTACATGGAAGAACACTTCACCTTAGGAAGCCAGTGCACACACGTGATGTATCCCTTACCTCTCCGACCTCCTCTCTCCTCAAACCAGCACCCGTTGCCTTCGCTTCACCGGGTCTAGCCCCCTCCATGTCCCCTGAATCCTCCACTCCACCCTCAGCGGCCGTGCCTTCAGCCAGTACTCCCCGAGGTCTGGAACTCCCTTCCTCACTCCCTTCGCCTCGCCCCCTCTCTTCCCAGCTTCAGGTCTCAGCTAAAGACCTTTCTCTTCGACAGCGTTTTTGGTCACCTTTCTACCCCTGCCTCTGGCTCAGTCCCGAGGTCCGTTGTTGTGAAGCGCTCTGAGACGCAGTCCGGTGTGGAGAGTGCCATATATAAATCAAAGTTGTGGTCTGTAAACACAGCACGAGCCGAGCGCCAACCACAGCATTGATGCTGTGAATTACAAGCAGCTGTTCTTAACTTCAGGAGATTTGCCAGACATCAGAAAAAATGTAATAGTGCTGGATATATTTTGAAATTTTGCCGGTTTTAGGGAGTTGCTGGCTTTCGGGGAGTCGGATTTTTGAGGTTTTACCATGCTTGTAAATTGGATTCTCATACTTGTTGCTTCATGTCCCCCAATCCATGCATCCCACCATCGGCTGGTAGGCTTTCAGCCATTCTGTCCCCACTCAGTGTAAAGTCCTCTCAATGTGAAAGGTGCTATAAAAATATAGTTTGTATTTTATTGTATAGACTGGGGTGGGACCTGAGAACCAGTCTGCGTGACTCATTTCTATGTAACAAGATATTCTTGTTGTCTATCTTGTTGGTCACAGAGCATGGTGACATCGATGGAATTTAATGATCTGGTTCTTAACTGTGAAGGGGGATTCTAGATCAATGTTGAGCAGAGCATTCTGTCTGCCTGCCAGCTAATGAATTATATGGTAGAGACTGACAATCTGAGATTGAGAGCTGCACCTCCATGAAAGACCTTGCAGCAGTCTAAAACAATTCATAATGTTGTCACCAGCATTTGGTGTTGGCTGGGTGACAACTTGTTTTATTATTACTGTAACAGTATTATATACCAAATCGAGAGGGTGATGTTATCCTGAAATGAGTTTCTAAATATCAATTGGTTCAAGCAATGTTTCAAAGTACACTCTTAATGAGAGTTAATTATCAGTAGTGATAATGATAAATAACATGAACTGAAAAGATAAGTGTAACTTGTCTTCAACAACAATAACAACTTAGATTTTTATAGTGCCCTCCATGCCAGACAGTATCTCAGAGCACTTCCCAAAGTGGAGCCTGGGGCCGAGCCAGGGGGAGGGGAAAAAGGTGACCAAAAGCACTGTTGAACAGAAAAGGAACCTTAAAATGGGAAAGGAGGTGAAGTGAAGGTGAGGTGAAGGGAGTGAGGGAGGGAGTTCCAGAGCTTCAGGGTTTGGTGGCTGAAGTAGGGAACGGAGATATGGGAATTTTCCGGATATGGATATATCGGTTGGCTCATATCGAGATATACCGAAATACCGATATTTTCGGGTTTTTTCGTACTGCGCATACGCGTGCGCATCAGAGTGCGCGCGCATTCCGGGTGCGCGCGCATTCGGGGCCTATCTTCTCAGGAGGTAAATATCTTTCTCTCTCTGTGTCTCTCACTCTCTCCATCTCTGTGTTTTTCTGTCTGTGTCTCTCTATGTCTCTCTCCCTCTCTCCTCTCTCACATCCCCCCCCATCTCTATCTATCTGTATATTATCACATCCACCCCGTCTCTCCCACCCCCCCCCCGCCGTCCCTCTCTCGCACCCCCCACCCCCGTCGTCTCTCTCCCCTACCACCCCCCCAGCCGTCTCTTTCTCCCTCCCCCCCCCCCGCCGCCGTCTCTGTTTCCCTCCCACCCCAGCCGTCTCTCTCCCCCTCCCCCCAGCCGCCTCTCTCCCCCTCTCCTCCCCCCCCCCGCCGTCTCTCTCCCTCCCCCCCCAGCCGTCTCTCTCCCCCTCCCCCCCCAGCCGTCTCTCTCCCCCTCTCCTCCCCCCCCCCGCCGTCTCTCTCTCCCTCCCCCCCCAGCCGTCTCTCTCCCCCTCTCCTCCCCCCCCCCCAGCCGTCTCTCTCCCCCTCTCTCCCCCCCAGCCGTCTCTCTCTCCCTCTCCCCCCCCCCAGCCGTCTCTCTCCCCCTCTCCCCCCCCAAGCCGTCTCTCTCCCACTCTCCCCCCCAGCCATCTCTCTCCCCCTCTCCCCCCCCCCAGCCGTCTCTCTCCCCTCTCCCCCCCCCAGCCGTCTCTCTCCCCCTCTCCCCCCCCAGCCATCTCTCTCCCCCTCTCCCCCCCCCCCCAGGCGTCTCTCTCCCCTCTCCCCCCCCCAGCCGTCTCTCTCCCCCTCTCCCCCCCCCCCAGCCGTCTATCTCCCCCTCCCCCCAGCCGTCTCTCTCCCCCTCTCCTCCTCCCCCCAGCCGTCTCTCTCCCCCTCTTCTCCCCCCCCCAGCCGTCTCTCTCCCCCTCTCCCCCTCCCCCCAGCCGTCTCTCTCCCCCTCTTCTCCCCCCCCCAGCCGTCTCTCTCCCCCTCTTCTCCCCCCCCCCAGCCGTCTCTCTCCCCCTCACCCACCCCCCCCAGCAGTCTCTCTCCGCCTCACCCCCCCCACCCACAGCCGTCTCTCTTCCCCCACCCCTTGCATACCTGTATATTGTATTCGAGGACTATGAATACAATATGGCGGCTTTGCACCTCGGTCTGTGCATTGTGTATAGAGATGAGCATTCTGGGTCTTGTAGTTGATTGTGCTCGCATCCCGATTTTCTACCTCGATATACCGTTTTTCGATATTTCGGTATTTTTAAAATGTCTATATCGGCATACCGATATGAAAATCATATTAGGTTTTACCGATATACCGATATATCGCCGTTCCCTAGGCTGAAGGCACGGCTGCCGACAGTGGAATGGAGTATTTGGGGGCAAGGAGTAGACCTGATTCAGCAACAGGTCTGGGAGTGAACACAGTTTCTGAATTCTGGAGTATCCTCTCACTCATTGTTGAAAATTCATTGTCTAGGCCTTTTTTTTCCCTAACTGCTGCCGATATTCACAGAATTACATAAAAACTAGATCATCAGATACCATCTTAAAACATAGTATGGAATTTTATTTTGTTCCTCCCTGATACTGAAAAAGGAAATGCCTTTGTTGGCAAAGTCGCCAATTATAGACTTGATTTGCAAGTGTGGAGTCTGCTTCCTGAGAGGTTTGGGTCAAGGGAAAAAACACTAATTAGTGGAACATTAGTATTGTACTAATTTTCTATAAATAATTATCATACACTCTGTAAATGAAATCTGAAAAATGACTAACTTCCAAAACACTCAGTTTTTAAGACTTCAAGCTTACATATAAATCTTCAATCCGTAATAGTTCCGTATTTCTCTGAACTACTTGCATCCCACTCCTCCGTCCCTCCCACTCCCAGCCCAGTCAGTGAACATAGATTTGCTCCAAATCCCCTGCTGCCACATTACACGACTGTCAGAGGATGAAACATTATTAGGAACCTTTAAAACTCATTTTAAAATTTACTTCTTTGATTGCATCTGCAGTCATCCTCACTTTCTCTTTCTCCATTGCTTTTCATCCAATACCGCCTTTGTGAAGCACTCTGAGATGTTATACTATGCGAAGGACGTTGTTTACATGCAAGATAATAATAATCCTTGCATTTGACATAGCGCTTTTCATATCTTATTGACGTCTCAAAGCGATTCACAGAATCTATATCGTAAAAGCCCATTTATCCAGCACCCGTGGGACCTGGCCAATGCCGGTTAAAGCACCTGCCAGATAATCGGGCAGCCCACGGCCGAAAACCCAACCCAAAAAATTTAAGTTCTTTTAACACACACCATACACACCAGACTAAATAATAACAGAATATTTTATTGGTACTTATTGTTAAAACTACTCTTTTGCGCTTTTCACCTTTACTGATTGAGGTTTACAGTCCAGCGCTTCTTGTTTAAATGGAGGATGCCAAATGGGTGAAAAAAACGGCACCGCGATTTTAAAGTCTCGCAACTTTACTAGCGGCAAGCCGATAACCCTAGATTGCCCTAGAATCCACTAGCGGCAAACCGAAATACTGTACCTGCGCGACAATGTGGGTTATTGACTAGGGTTATCGGCTTGCTGCTACTATAGTTTTAAAGTCGTGCTCCGTTTTTTTCATCCGCTTGGTGTGCTCCATTTTAAAAGGAATCGCTGGACTATAAACCTCAACCGCAGCATCATGGCTTCAAGCGCAGCACCTACCAGCAAAGGTGAGAAGTGCAAGGTAGTAGTTTTAACAATAAGTACCAATATTCTGTTATTATTTATGCATTTACAAATGCTCCACTGCTATTGATCCGGATAAGTTTCAGTTTATTGAATAGGGACTATTTTTTGGTGTGCCGGTTATACGGAAGTGCCGGTTCATCGAGTCACGGATAAATGGGCTTCTACTGTATATAAAAACCTTAGGTATGTTTCCACAATTGTAACAATGAATTTCTAAAAGGAAAGCAAAAACCAATACAGCTTAAAAAAAACAATAACAAAAAGAAAAACAACCCAGTGATTAAAGCTCACCCTTTTTTATTGTAAACAACAAATACATTATTTTTAAAAAGTTTCAAAATATATGAATAAACGTGTTAAAAAACATTAGGCCGCGTATGTTACGCGGGGGTATAGCTAGTATACTGTAAAATGAATTGACTATACTGTATATATGTGGGTGAAACGTGGCAGCCAATTGCAATGTCGTTGTTGTTCCAAGAGGTCAGTTCCTGTTCATAGTGCACTTGCATGCACTTGCAATCACAGTGACAGCAATCTGACAAGCTGGAGGTCAGATTGTCGATTGCGGTCACTGTGATTGCATGCAAAGTGTTTTGTTTAGCACAAGCAGAAAATTAATCAGCACCAGAAGCCGGGTATATCCTGCTTGCGATCAGACTGGGTTCACAGGCTACAAGTGAAGCCACACTACCAGTGGGTAGGAGAGGTTTTTAAGCAAGGTTCCCATTTATCAATTGTATCGCTGAATTGATCTCCATGTGTTTGATCTGAAAATATTTACTGGAGATTGATACCTGGGGTTGTTGAATCCGATATTTGTGTAGTATTATTTCTCTATCTATTAGAAAACAACACTTCAAACAGATAATTAGAATGCGCTTTATTAATACGATACTAGTAAAGGAGTGGAGAATATGCGTCTCTCGATGGGAATCGCTCTTGTCCTCTGAGTTTGGAACAGTCCAACTCCTCCTTTTATACACTTAAAACAATACACAATGTATTAGTTGAATTACACAGGGAATGGCCAGAAATGAATGCTATCTTGACACACGTAATTACTTATCAAAGTCACATGGAGACAGGTATAGCTGCTGGCGTCAGTGGTACCACCCGGCTCAAGGACGCCTGTCTGTTCCCGTGAGAAATGTGTGTTGACCAGACCTTCTTTGAATACCAAGATACTGAGAGTTCTTTTAGTTCAACTAGATCAGTATATGTGTCTGTTTTACTTTAATGAGGTTAGTAATTATCACAATATTAGTTCTAATTATAATATAGTTTGATCACACGGGTATATGTTTAATTATACTTCCACAGGGTGTTATGAAAATCTAATTTCTTACCTCAACAAGACAAACAATAATGTGCGACAATTCGTCACTTCAGCAGAATAACACCAATGTGGCTTAGCACCAGCCTTAAAAAGAGGATTTATCTCCGAACACCCCTCCCCATTCCAATTTTGTGATATTTCCACTAGAAATGTCTACTAGACATCCATTAGAACTGGGTTGAACCTAGTGTGTGTGATCTTTATAGGTAGAGTACCACAAAGGGGAGCCTCCACTCCAATCAGCATGGTGTTTAATATACTGTGGGCACAACAGCTAGGCCCATTGCAGCTTTACCATGTTGCTCTCATGCTGCTAGGTATAGTATTAGTTAATTGTTGCTGCATGCATGTATCTCACATTCTCTAGCAATTTTGTGCTATCTAACATTCAGGATTACAGCACACAAGGAAGTTAGCAATTGGGTGTGATGCTTTTCAGATGAGCCTTAATATAGTCAAGATTAAGAATCTTAATAGAGTCAAGATTAAGGTCCGATTACATTTAATGTACTCTTTGAAAAAGAATGGAAGTCGGTATATCAAGCTATGGTATCATGTGTCAGTAATTCATGCCATGATTATTGCTGTATTATTTTCAGAAAGCTGCAGGCAACGTTGCTACACTCCCTTTGATGTTGAAACAGGGAACTGTCGCTGTGATAGTTTCTGTAAGGAAGATGGAAGCTGTTGCTGGGATTTTGAAGAAGTCTGTCTCCAACCAGGTAAGTGCATCAAAAGGGATTTTTCATTTCTTTCTATAATTATTTTTGCTCTCACATCTTCTCAATTGAAGATGTTTGGCATCTCTTTGGTTCTGCTGGGAAATGATTTAACTTTCCTGAATAATTTTACTACCACCATATCAACAACAAAGATTTATATTTATAGAGCGTTAGGAGGAAATCTCAAAGTGCTTTTCAGAATTTTCTAAGAGTTGGAGCTGGGGCCGGCCATTCCTTCTCTTCTTGCTCTTCTTCACTGGTACATAATTGTCATTGAAAATAAAAGATCCTGGTACTGGTGCATAGGGTGATGTATTTCTTTCAACTATTTTTGACGAATGTGCTTATCAAGTTGAGAGTTGCTAGTTCTGGGAACTGGATCACCTTTTCATCTTAGATATCCCAGGATAAAGCCCTTCCAGCTTCAAGCATAGTCCAAAAAAATGCTTTGAAAGGAAATTGGAGCAAAATTCTGTGTGTGCATTGCAAATGTGTTAGTTGTGTAAATTGGAGAGTAAATGTGGATGGCACACATCAATATTAATACAAAATTCCTCCTTTTTTTGCATCATTCTTGGTTGTTGTGTTCCGAGCACCAAATCAATTATGTCCACCATTTAATTACCACATACCGGATATGTCAGTTGTTCACAAACCAGATGTTATAATTTTGAATGGGATCTGAACAATGTTTATCTACAACTGACAAGAAGCAGCGTACACAACTGGAGGGTGCCACTGAAAAGTTCACTCAAGAAGCATCTATTGCAGAAGTAACCTGGTGTGGGAATGGAGGGTTAAGTTGCTTTGTTGGAAAGACCTCTAAATGCATTTAGGATCCCTGGTTTATGGAACTGTCGGCTGCACCAACATCTTGGTCACATGTGTGTCCTTCTCTTATTCCTCCCTGGTGCAGATTCTGTAGCCCTAATGTTGTGATGAAGACACCAGTTGCTATAATGACTAAAAGCTTGCAAGGAGGTAGTGGAAGAACTTGCAGCATAAAGACAAGGTCATGCCCACATAGATACCAACCATTCAGTTCAGCGAGATGGAGTGATTCCCTAGAAATGTGTGTTACTGACCTTGAAGAACCTTTAAGGACAAGACAGAGGAGCAAAACCTTCCAAAGTTGCATCTGCCCAAACACAGAGTCCTGTAGCTGGCCCACAACCTTTGGCCAACATTACAGCTGTACAATGGGGTCAGAATATTGCTGTCCATTGTCCTAAAGGTGACCATTATCCTCGTTTTTTTTGTGTCACTGGTTCCTTTGAAAGTCTCAGTTGGACTCAGAAGAAGTCAGTCAACTTGCTGTTCATAGGTAGATCTCCTTTCTCCTTGCAGCATTCTCATTAATCTTTAACTTTAGGGAAAAATCAATATTTAATATACAGTCCAGTATAGTATTTTCCATTCCAGGATTCTCGTTTCGACAACATGAAACCCAGTCATGGATATTCTTTTTAGAATCTTGGTACTCTGCTAGAACCAAAACCTTTCAAATGCTCTGGTTGCAAAACATTAATTCCAGGAGATAAAGATATTAATTGGAACTCTATGAGGTTGTTGATCTTTTTTATAATGTCCAAGAAGATTGTGCAGGTGACGTGCTCATTTATAGGCTGCCTTATGGGCTTGGGAACAGCAATGTGGACAGGAACCCCAAAGAGATGTTTTTGGATGTCCTTCGCCAACACAATTTGGAAGGCATGACTGGATCTGGTCTTTCTTTGTGAGGTACGTCCTTTAGCATCTTTTCCAGCCGTGGTTATAGTGTCATTTCCCATTGAATTTGATATATTGCTAACAGGTACATTAGCTACGCTGGGAACACATAACTCTGAACCAATCAGAAACTATCAGTCACGTGGAAAAATATTGCACCCGTGTGTACTTTTACAACTAAATTTATGATTATACGCCAAACATCCTTTACTCTAGCAGCACCAATCTACTGGAATTTTGACCCAATTAAAGGCTGTTTGGAACAAGCTGAAGAATGGAATTGGACTATCTTATGTGAAGAAAGCCACAAGTGCAAATATTATGCTCTGAATAGCCTGTTTCTGTGCTGTAATATTTTATTATTCTATGATTCTAGGTCAAATACAGCACAGGTTGTCACATTATGGTTTATGGGTTGCAAATGACCTGGAAATCAGTTCATTGCAGCCCAGGGTCCCAGTACGGAAATTTGGTAAGTGTACATAAATGCTGAGTGTTTGGGTTCCTCCCAAACACATAGAGACAATTGGAGGGGAATAGTGCAATACAAACTGACGGAGATTTATTATCTACCCTGTTGTTGTATCCATGATAAGAATGGTTCTAATTACTGCAGATGTCAGACTTTCTACTAGTGAGTTCAGAAACCTGGCCCACCATGTACCACACACTCTACTTTGCTACTTCTGCCCCAGTAGAGTGCCCCATTTGCATGTATACTACCCACAATGGCTTCAATAAAGAGAAGAACCTGGAGTTAGGTCTGCGTGAGATTTGGTGCAATGTTCTCATACTGAATTGTGCTGGTTGCTATCCAGCATGCAAGGACTTCCTCATATCTGCTACCCATGTAGTGAAAAACCTACATTTGTCTCATGTCTAATCAGACACTCTGGTTTAAGGTAAGTGGGGTTGTTTTTGAGCTGAGTTGGCTTCAAGGTAAAGGCTCTAGTAATACAATACAGGAATCAAGTTGATGTTTTGTGGCAGTCTTGTTAATCCAGTTCGTCAGCCAGGCAGGAGCAGAGTTCTCCAAGACACCGATGAGGTTAGTCTAAACAATCTGGATTGTCAGCATGACTTGCAAGAACAGTCCAATCAATGGAGGTAGGGATCTTCCCTGCTAATCCCGTGATGCTTGATATTCAATGTTCGCAAAGGCACACTGTGCAGGTTTAGATGGTCAATCTTTGGCAGTACCCAAATGCATACATGGGAGACCCCCAAGCCTTGACTTTTGCAAATTGTATCTATTAACTTCTGGGAGTAGGTGAGCGCATCAGGGAGAGATGCACATTCCATTCCAGACAAATGGACATTTCTCTGTGTGTACAGATCTCTCTGTAGTTTGGATATTCTTCAGCACGGCGGTGGGTTTTCTGACAGCCCGAAAAAATGAGTATTCATTTACACATAATATTACACTCTGCTGTGCATTAAAGGATCAATTTTGGAATTTGATTCATATGAAGGAAACATTTGTGCACCTACGAGGTTCAGAATAGTTAAAGTAACTTACAACAACAACAACAACAAATTACATTTATAGAGCGCCTTTCACGTCGGGGGGACGTCCCAAGGCACTGCACAGGATGCGTGTGACCCGAGCTGGGAGGGGAGTGTTTGGGAAGGGGTGAAACACGAAGGGGGGGTAAAAAAGTTCGGGGTGGAACAGAAGGCACGATCGAAGAGGAAAGTCTTCAACCTGAGTAAAGAACCCCATAATTTGACTATGAGACTTTAACAATATAACCTTAAATGACTAGTTCCATATATAATCTGAATAAGTATTTTGCACTTGTCTGACTCAAACAAATGCTGATATCCAGCTAGCTCTATGTTGGCAAGTACAGAAATGGAAACCTGGTAGTTTTATTGTCAGTCAGCTTTAAATTCCCTGCAAGTATATACTTAGAGTTCCAGCAATGGCTTATCAGATGTAGTTAATGGAATAATAACCTTTGTTTTGATAAAAACCTTTGAGATCATGTAAACCATCCAAGAATTTGGTACAGTAGTTGTCATGATAATGTTGTGTATTAAGATAAGGGTTCTGTGGAGTCCTGTAGCTCAGTGGTTAGAGCAGTCGCCTTACAAGAATAATAATATTAATAATAATAATCCTTACATTTGATATAGCGCTTTTCACATCTTAGCGATGTCTCAAAGCGCTTCACAGAATATATTTTAAAGTGAATTGACTGTATATTTGTGGTCGAAAGCGGGAGACCTGGGTTCAATTCCAGGCAGGGCGAAACCTTGGACAAGTTTCCTTACTCCACATGCCTAATGATAACCCCTCAAAAAAAAGCAATAATAAATTGGTCATTTCAATCCGCTACTGTTTGTGGGGTACTGCTGTGCGCAATTGGCTGCTGCATTTCGTCCACATATACGGTCAATTCACTTCATAGTATATTCTGTGAAGCGCTTTGAGACAACTAGAAGACGTGAAAAGTGCTATATCAAATGAAAAGATTATTATTATGAGGGTTAATTGGATATTTTTGTTTTTTTAGCTCAGCTCTGGACATGCAGCAAGTTCCGTTGTGGAGAGGAACGTTTACCCCAAAGCCACTGTTCGTGCTCTGATGATTGTTTACAGGCTGGTGATTGCTGCACTGATTACTCTTCTGTCTGTAAAAGTGAGGAAACAGAGTATTTATAATAAAATAAATATAAACTGTACATTTGATAAAGTGCCTATACAGTAATGTCAAAATATTTCAAAGCATTTTACAGATAAAATCTGACAGTGTGGATTGGCGGGGTATTTATCTTGGGAGTGGTGTACAGCTGCTACTCAGTTGAACACATTCCTGTCCGCACCCATTTTTTCTTCCATTTCTTTCAACAGTATGACTTTTGCAATGTCACCATATTTGTGCACATCTGTGCGCTGCCTCAAAACTAGAAAGAAAAGGGTTACTTTGGCTGCAGGTTTCAAATATATTACCATTTATATTTGGGTTGAAATTCCAGGAGGGGCTTTGACAATATTTGAGATTATAAAGGGTGAATTCCCATTTATGCCCAGTTACATCAGATCCACTGAATGTAAGAGGAGGACGGTTTTTCATGAAGTCCTGTAGTGAAGTAACAGATATTCTACAAATTAAAGCTCAATTGTGTGTGCTACATATTAAATGTGATTAAATTGCTACCTGTTATGGATATAATACTGGAAGACTTAAATGGGAAGAACAGTCTATAAACATAATGGGATTGTACGTGGGATCTGAATTTCAAAATGTGATCATCTGTTTAAACACAGCTAATTATAATAATGTTGTTCCCTGTGTAGAGGAGACTCGCTGGGCCGATGATCCCTGTGAAGATTTGACTACTCCAAAATGTCCTGCAGGGTAAGGATACTATTCTCTACCATTTATGGAGTCATTGACTCAACACTATGTTATGAATAGAATAGGACAAGCCTTCCGACAGGCATTTAAGGAAGATGGCCAAATAATATCTTAACCAAATCATTTTATTTACAGATTATGTGGAGTATTAGGTTCTACACAGTTCAGAAAGAGAGCAGTTATTAACTTGTCACTATATAGAAAATATAAATATCTGGCAATGGCAGGTAATTTTTTTAATTTGTTGAATGGACTCCTTTTTGTGCTGTACAGTTCTATCATTCTGTGGTTCCTTGGCTTTGCGACTACAATTACTTTTGTCTGGTAAGAGAGGTGATTAACTTTGCGGAGGTTACTTCACTATGGCTAAGGATTTACAATATGACGATTTCAAATGGAAAGTGTGAGGGGCTTACAATGGTGCTTATTAACATTTTTTAGAATAAAATCACTAGCCATGTTGACCTTTTTATACAGTGACCAGCCTTTGGGTTGCTGAACCATTCACAATGGTTTAATTTCAACCTGCTCTTTGGAATGCTGGCTCTCAGATCATGGCATTGGACTGTTGGTTAGCAGGATGAAGGCTTAGCTTATGTATTTTGTTAAGTTAAGGCAGTATCCTGTCACCAGCAATGTTATTTAACGCATCACAAGTCACAGTTTTCACTGTAGCATTATTAATAAGGAAACTGGACATAGATCACGTTGATGAGTCCTGTTAGAGTGCTCACCTTGCAAGTGAGAAACTTGGGTTTGATTCCCGTTAGGATGAAACCTTGGGCAAGTTTCCTTGCTCCACACACTTAATAATAATCCCTCAAAAAATCAAACATATACAGTCAATTTACTTTACAGTATATTCTGCTTTGAGACATCTAGAAGACGTGAAACACGCTATATCAAATGCAAATATTATTATTAATATATATACAATCTGGAGAAAGGCAGATGTTACTCCTAATTTTAAGAAAGATAACAAAAATGACCCAGGAACCTACACACCAGTAAGTTTAATGCCTATTGTGAGTACAATTACGAAGAGTCTTATTAAGGATAAAATCATGGAGCATCTGGACAGAAGTAAAATCATAAATGATAGCCAATATGAGTTCATCATGGTAAGGTGTTGCCAATTTAATTTACAGTTTTTCGTTGATGGTATGACAAGGGAGCTTGATAAGGATAAAGCTATGGATGTTGATCATATTCTCCAAAAATACAATTCTTTTTTCCACCACCCACCATCTCCTCCGTGCGCCCCCTCAAGCACCCTCAATCATCACATCCAACGCCAAGTGCTATTGGTCATGGACTTCCTTACATCCAAAATTGATAACATCACCTGGAAGCTTCATCCTTCTGCCCCGTGTCACCGACCACCACTTCGATTCTGTCTCCCTCACCTACCCTGCCATCAGCTCCTACCACTGCCCCCAAAGCCAGATGCACAAAGTATTTCATGCATCTTTAAATGAAAATAGTGCTTTTATTGAGCATGCATGATACTCCACTTAATGATGATGGATTAGTGGGAAACCCCTGCAGAGATGCATTCACAAGGAAGCTAGACCATGTGAGAGAGAGGAATAGAAGAAGGAATGGGCGAAAACTCAAGTGGAGTATCATCACCATCAACAACAACAAAATTACATTAGTATAGCGCCTTTCACATCAGGATTCGTCAGGAGGATGTCCCAAGGTGCTGGACAGTTATTGATTCAGACTCAAGCTGAGGATGGGGGGGTGGGGTGGGGGGAAGGAGTTGCTGATGGGTCCATCGAAGAGGAGCGTCTTAAGGTGAGACTTGGAGGCTAGGGAGGGAGCGAGGAGGAGGGACTTCGGATGGAGTTCCAGAGGTTGGGGGCAGAGTGGTTGAAGGCTTGCCCGTCAATGATTGGGTGGGTGGGTTGGGGGACATGGAGCAGGCCAGAGCCTGTTGAAGGGAGGGAGCGGGCAGGTTGGTAAGGGGATAGGTGTTTGCAGATATAGGGTGGAGCGAGGTCGTGGAGGGCTTTAAATGTGAGGACCAGAATCTTGAATTGGATCCTTTGGATGATGGGGAGCCAATGGACTCGGGCAAGGATGGGGGAGATGGGATCATGGAGTTTGGAACGGTAGAGGATACGAGCCACAGATTTCTGGATTATCTGCAGCCTGTGGAGGGAGGAATTGGGAAGGCTGACATCACATAAACAAATTGCTTGTTTATTCTTTGTAAATCTGCAAATTAAACCACAATAATGTGAATTGGGTTGATCTTCTGGGAGTTATATAATTGTTCTTATATTTGGAAATTGTGTGCAACACCTGAACTAAGCACCTTGATTTTTTCTTTTAACCTTACTATGGGGTCCGTCGATATGGAAATTTTCTGATTAAATATATCGATGGGCTCATATCGAGATATACCGAAATATCGATATTTTTGGGTTTTTCGTATTGCGCATGCGCGCGCGGCACGCACATTCAGAGTGCGTGCGCGTTCGGAGTGCGCGCGCATCCAGGGTCCGCGCGCATTCGGGGCCTATCTTCTCAGGAGGTAAATATCTTTCTCTCTTTGTGTCTCTCACTCTCTCCATCTCTGTGTTTTTCTGTCTGTGTGTCTCTGTGTCTCTCTCCCTCTCTCACATCCCCCCCATCTCTATCTATCTGTATATTATCACATCCACCCGTCGTTTCTCTCCCCCACCACCCCTCCAGCCGTTTCTTTCTCCCTCCCACACCCCCCCCCGCCATCTCTCTCTCCCTCCCCCCCAGCTGTCTCTCTCTCCCTCCCCCCAGCCGTCTCTCTCCCCCTCCCCCCAGCCGTCTCTCTCCCCTTCCCCCCAGCCGTCTCTCTCCCCCTCTACTCCCCCCCCAGCCATCTCTCTCACCCCCCCAACCGTCTCTCCCACCCCCAGCCGTCTCTCTCCCGCTCCTCTCAGCCTTCTCTCTCCCCCTCCCCCCAGCCATCTCTCTCCCCCTCTCCTCCCCCCCAGCCGTCTCTCTCCCCCCCAGCCGTCTCTCTCCCCCTCCCCCCAGCCGTCTCTCTCCGCCTCCCCCCGCCGTCTCTCTCCCCCTCTCCCCAGCCGTCTCTCTCCCCCTCCCCCCAGCTGTTTCTCTCACCTTCCCCCCAGCTGTCTCTCTCCCCCTCACTCCAGCCATCTCTCTCCCCCTCAACCCCCCCCAGCAGTCTCTCTCCCCCTCAATCCCCCCCCCCCCCCCCCAGCCATCTCCCCCCCCCCCCCCCCACCCCTTGCATACCTGTATATTGTATTCGAGGACTGTGAATACAATATGGCGGCTTTGCACCTCGGTCTGTGCATTGTGTATAGAGATGAGCATTCTGGGTCTTGTAGTTCAGTTTGCTCGCATCCAGTTTTTTTACCTCGATATATCGTTTTTTCGATATATCGATATTTTTTACATGTCTATATCGGCGTATCGATATGAAAATTATATCGGGTTTTAGCGATATATCGATATATCGCCGGACCCTACCTTACTACTGTATTGTACCTTGAACTAATCAATGAACAGTTGATAACTTATTGTATTTCAAAATCACAATGCTCTGCAATATTATATTTAGTCATTTGATTTATGGAACTGCTATCTGCAGTCCATTTGCAAAGTCCAGGATCGAGCAGTGAGGTGAATTTGTGGCAAACACAGGAAGTGGCTGTAGGGAGGGCTGTAGCTTACACTTGACCTGGTCACTAAGCACCCAGAAGGCTCAGTTGGTTTAAAAGTGGGCACATCGATTTGCTAAAGCTCCTCTCATGATGACATGGATTTAGCAACTGGAGCTGTATAACTTCAGTATGCAGCTTTGGACTTGGCGATCAAGAGCAGCTTGGTGGCTGGCACATTGCAATCTGTCCTACAATGGTTCCCCCCACCATGCAGAAGGCAAATGTCCATTGGATAGCTGATGAGAACAACTGGTGGAAAGTATTACCTGAAGTCTGTACTGTATAATGGGATTTATTGTACAGTATTTTGCTCACTTTTACCATACATACCCAGCTTACAAGTAATTTTCTGACAGTTTTGTGTGAAGATAGAAATTACAGTTGCACTGAGATTATGTTCCTCTGTCAATAATGCTTCTACTGCACCAGAGCAAAGGACAGAACACTAAGCAAAGGATATTAGGCCAATTTCAATGCCAAAGGGACCCATTGGTCATTTCTAACCCAGGTAGCAAGCCCATGTGGGGCCCATATGGGCATGGATCCAACCCAATTTGTCCCATATGGGGCCCATATGGGCTTGCTACCTGAGAAATCATAAAGAAACAGCAAACAAAAAAGACAGAGACACATATTGATGTTTAAACCCATTATCGTCCAATTTTAAGTAGGATATATTTCCCTTGCTAAGTTTCATTATATTACTTGCAGGTAAATAGTGAGGCATAATGAGAGAAAGACACCCTTAAAATGTCTTAAAATGTCTTATTCATGCCTTGTTTAATGGTTCAGTTGCTTAAAAAGCTCATGAATTAATCGGAGAACTAGGTTGAGGAATTACTGACCTTGACAGTGTAAGAAATATAAATATTATTTTCCCAATCTGTAGGTTTTAGGGCATTTTAGCACAGCCTCTGGTACCTCACTAACAGCCCATTATTCATTTACAAGGCCTAACAGGTAAGTAATAACTCTAATTGTTTTCATTTCAAGTGCTGTTGTGATTCAGAACTGGGTGATGTCCAGTATATCTTGGAAGATTGGAATTATCAACAGGACCATAAAGTTACATTGATGTGTCTTTTATACAAACATTCCCCTCACATTTTACACCCCAGTTGGGCGGGGTTTATGACACAACAATCACATTTCCCAGTACTTTAAGTGCTATATAAATGTAAATCTGCATTGTATTGTACTGCTTAATAAACCTTGGACTTGTTGAGTTATATGAGCAACCTATGCCTTCTTTTTAGAAGTCTATTTCCACATGTAAGGCATTTTACAATGTGGGTCATTGTGGGTGCAGCTTTATTGTTGGTGCTCCAATGTCTCCCTTCAAGCCAACCTAGAACAATACTATGTACAACCAGCATTTTAGCTTTGTTAGCTTCTGTGGATCCTTAATAGTAACAAGTCTGATATGTATCTGGTTGCACTACTTTACTTATGCTATAAAACATCAGAATAACATGAATTCTATTTCACTTTTAGGTTCACTCAACCACCTTTGATACTATTTTCATTGGATGGCTTCAGAGCAGAGTATTTACACACCTGGTACAGTTTAATGCCAGTTATCAATAAACTCAGTAAGTAACTGCAAATGAAATCAACAGGAAGACATCTCATCCACTAGAAATGTAGTCATTATTCTTTGCAGTGAAAATACTTTGGCATTTAAATAACTTGTTTCATGTTATTTTATTAATACCAGAGTTACTATATTAATAAGTGCAATAATATGAGCTGTTCCTTAGCTTACGTGAATTCTAGCACACCTTAAAAATGTTACATTTTATACATTTAATTTTTTTTCTAAAAACACAAATGCATCGAAAGTATAACCTTAATCTCCAGAGTAAAATGACTAAAATAGAAGAAATTTGTTATAAATTGGCGACTGATAAAATTGTTTCCCTCATTGGCTACACAAATAGATAACTCAAGATGCTGTGAAGGATGCTATATAAATGCAGCTTGTTGTCAATCCATGTGCAAATCACGTGCCCAGAGATAACCCTTGAATCCCACGACGGTGCACAATGACTTCAGTGTGGCGCTGTGTTGTGGCACAGGATTGTGTCTGTTCAGCATGTGTTATATTGCTCAAGTGTATTACTTGATGTCAGAATTCCTTGCGTGTATTTACTAGCACTCTGAGAGCAAGGCAGCTGTTTGGAGTTGCGTAATAACAAATGTTGCAGTATATGAAATAAAACACATTTTCACAATAAATTATTCATTTTCATCAGAATGTATTTTTCTTTGCCACTGACAACAACCCCTTGCATTTATATAGCATCTTTTATGTGGGTTGTGTCTGCCAGCCCTTAGCAGTCGCATGATTTGGTTGCTGACCTCGAAAGGGAGGGGAGGTGCACGTGTGAAGAGGAAAGTCAGGTGTGATGTGAAGACGTGCAAAGAGGGGGCAAGGTGGAGGGGCTGAGGCAATATGCTCCAGAGATTCTGGGCATAGTGGCTGAAGGCACGGCCTCCATTCGTGGAGTTGAGTGGATCAGGGGCATGAGAAGATACAAGATAGACTAACAAAAGTGATGGGTAGTGGAGTGTGAACAGATTACAGAGGAGATGAGGTGATTTGAAAGTGAGAGTGAGGATCTTGCATTCTGTAATAGGGAGCTAGGAGTGCCTGACAAGAACTTAGGTGATGTGTGTGTGAAGCCTGCTATGGGTGAGGACATGGGCAGCAGTCTTTCAGAAATGTAATCTGTAACTGCGTTTAATTTCAACTGTTCAATGTGTATGAAAATTTGAATTGCCAAAGTATTTTCTGCAATTTTAACATAAATTCGGAGTTAATTATAATTAGAAAAGGGTGAAAGAACTGAGCAATAAGTTAGCAGGTATCGCATTGTTATGTCTTGATTAATTCTCATGTGCGTCTTGTGTCTAAATTTGCACTGATGTGAAATTGTTTTGAAATTAAAAATAGACTTGTCTAATATATTTTCTTTATGTAATTTGTTGCAGAAACCTGTGGAACACATTCTAGGTATATGAGAGCCATGTACCCCACCAAGACGTTCCCTAACCACTATTCTATAGTCACAGTAAGTATCGGGTTTGAGCCATTCTTACTTTCATTTACTTTTCTCAGGAAATAAGACTCCCAACAGTGATCTAGTAGGTACAAGCACCAGCTAGTGTAGTATCAGGCCAGGCAGCATGCAGATCAGTAGTTGTTTACAGGTTTAGTTATGAACTCCAGCAGTCATGCTGTAACAGTACATTGCAGTAGCTACCTAGAGGCATTGGAGAGGAGACCATCTAGGATAGTCCCACATGAGATTTTAAATAGGATTGAGCAAATGAACTCAGATGCCAGGATAGCAGATCAAGAGAGCACAGCGTGAGGATTGCAATTCCAGAACACACATCAAGAATTTATTTACCCAGAGGAAATGTTGTTAAGTGAAAACACTGGACTCATTTAAGAAAGAAACAGATTAATGGAGGATGGTGGCTAGTATTTTGGAAGAATCAACTCAAATGGGCCAATCAATCTCATCAAGGTCTCTCTATTTGTCTGTAATGACTATACTGTACAATAGTAGTTTTAATCATAAAACATTGATTGAATGAAATTTCACTTTAAGATGTTTGTTTTTCAGGGATTGTATCCAGAAACACATGGTATTATTGATAATAGCATGTATGATATTAACTTACAAATGTCCTTCAATCTCTCTGGGACGGAAAAGAATGATCCCAGATGGTGGCAAGGACAACCAGTGAGTAATAAGAATCCTGCGGTTTTGTTTGCTTGTTTATATTATGGTTCAAAAAGTGTTTAATGTGAGAATATGATACTGTATATTAGGCAATTTTTGGATTAACATGCAATCTAAATCAAAGATTTCACAAGGGTGACAGGAAGGACCTGAAAATTCATACTGATGGATGAAAGCGTGCTGCGCTGTGGTCTAGGCTGCGACAAAGTGTCGTGGGGCAGAGTGGAGGGGTGTTTACTTTGCATTTGGCATGCTTTAGACCAGATACTGATGCAGGTTAACAAAAGTGGGAAAAGTTCTATAAGCCACAGGTCCAAAGTTGATTTTTTTAAAAAAGAGATCCATTGCACCACCAACCTAGCTAATGTTACTCCCTTGTATAAAAAGGGGCAGAAGGACAAGCCTGGTAAGTACAGACCAGTCAGTCTAACATCGGTAGTGGGCAAACTTCTAGAGTCCATAATCAGGGACAAGATAGATCTTCACTTAGAAAGATATAGGCTAATAAAGGATAGTCAACATGGATTTGTTAAAGGCAAATCTTGCCTTACAAATCTGATAGAATTTTTTGATGAGGTAATGGAATGGGTGGATAATGGTAGCGCAGTTGATGTAGTTTACATGGACTTTCAAAAGGCATTTGACAAAGTGCCACATGAGAGACTTATTATGAAATTAAAGGCCCATGGCGTAAAAGGGACAGTGGCAGCGTGGATCCACAACTGGCTGCGAGACAGAAAGCAGAGAGTTGTAGTGAGCGGCTGTTTTTCAGATTGGAGGGAAGTGAGCAGTGGTGTGCCACAGGGATCGGTTTTGGGACCATTGCTCTTTGGAATCTACATCAATGATCTGGAGTTGGGTGTAGGGAGTACAGTTTCCAAGTTTGCAGATGACACTAAGTTAGGGAGAATAGTAAATAGTGAGGAGGATAGTAACCATCTGCAAGAAGATATAGACAAATTGGTAAAGTGGGCAGACACATGGCAGATGAAGTTTAATGCAGAGAAGTGTGAGGTGATGCATTTTGGGAGAAGAAATGAAGGGAGGCAATATAGGCTAGATAGTACAATTTTAAATGGTGTGAAGGAACAGAGAGACCTGGGGATTTGTGTTAGTGACTCGTTGAAGGTGGCAGGACAGGTAGACAAGGCTGTTAAGAAGGCATATGGGATACTAGGTTTTATCAATAGGGGTATAGAGTACAAAAGTCAGGAAGTGCTGACTAACCTCTATAAAACTTTGGTGAGGCCTCAGCTGGAATACTGTGTTCAATTCCGGTCACCACACTATAGAAAGGATGTGAAGACATTGGAAAGGGTACAAAGAAGATTTACTAGGATGGTGCCAGGATTGAGGAACTTCAGCTATGAGGGGAGGCTAGATAGGCTTATCCAGAGGTATTCTCTCTGGAACAGAGAAGATTGAGGGGAGACCTAATAGAGGTTTATAAGATCATGAGGGGTTTCGACAGGGCAAATAGAGAAAAACTATTTCCACTCGTGGGCGAATCTGTGACTCGTGGTCACAGATTTAAAATAGTTTCAAAGTGAAGTAGAGGGGAGCTGAGGAGAAATTTTTTCACTCAGCGAGTTGTTCGAATCTGGAATGCATTGCCTGAAAAGGTGGTGGAGGCTGATTCGATAACAACTTTTAAAAGGGAATTAGATCTTTATTTAGGGAGAACAGGTCTATTAGGCTATGGGGAGCGGGCAGGGCAGTGGGATTGAATCGCTCTTTTTAAAGAGCCGGCACAGACTAGATGGGCTGAATGGCCTCCTTTTGTGCCGTAAAATTCTATGAATCTATGAATCTATAACCTTCTGTTGAAACAGATATCATGTGAAATTGAATGTACAACGGCATCTAAAGGTATATCCACATTTGAAGTATACTTTTTTTTGTGTAGGTGTGGCTGACAGCTATGTACGAGGGTCTGAAGGCCGGTACTTTCTTCTGGCCTGGGTCTGATGTTAAAATAAATGGTTCGTTTCCAAACATATACAAAGTATTCAATAAGTAAGTATCGTAAATAGATGGAACAATCCAGTTTGCTACATGTGAGAATATTTGAGCTCTGATTCAAAACTTAATAACGACGATAACAACTTGAGTTTATATAATCCCCTTCACATGGGATAGCGTCTCAGAGCACTTCACAATGGTGGAGTCTGACCCCGAGCCAGGGGGAGGAGGGAGGACTAATGCAATATTACCAGCAAACATTGTTTCTTCTCAGAAGTTGCTGGGAAAACTCAGCAGGTCAGGCAGCATCCATGGAGAAAGGAAAGTGAGTCAACGTTTCGGGTCTACGACCCTTCGTCAGAGTTGCCTGACCTGCTGAGTTCTCCCAGCAACTTCTGTTTTAGATTTCCATCATCTGTGTTTTGTGTTTTGATTACTTCTTCTCCTATAGGAGTCTAAAACACATGGAAACCCATTTGGTTTGGAGACTCTTAAACATGATGTTTCCATACTTAAGCATCTCCAAACCCAACCACTGAGATTGTCACTGACAAAGTATAACCAGCTGGAACTGTATAACTCGCTTTGGCAAACATTGCATAAGAAAGCATTGCCTAGCTTGTCCAGCAAGGAGCACATTACCTATAGGAGCTTTGATCTACAGGGATATATGCTTCTACAGAGATTTTAAAAATCTTTTGCTAATGCAAATACAGATTTGAGGAGTGACCAAGTGAAGGTTGATATTACTGTGAGGGTGATTTTCTCTCTTTTTATTAAGAAATCAGTAACTGAGGTTTATTCCTAACATTCCTCTAAAATGATGCAAATCCCAATCATTACAGTACGTTCTGTGAAGCGCTTTGAGACGTTGATAAGATGTGAAAAAGCGCTATATCAAATGTGAGGATTATTATTATTATTATCCCAAAGAGTTATCCAAATTAACCGATTAAGATGTTTTCTACCCATCATAAAGAGTAAGATCCATTGATTTCACCAAGTGAGAAATATAATCCCACAATGTGAGAGCTGTTCCATCTATCCCAGAAACTGTCTAATTCCAGAAAATGAGAGTTATCAAACCATCCAAACATGATGCTGGCTGATTCTTAACAATTTTTGGCTCAAGTAAGGAATGGAATATGTTTGAGAATACTGAAATTTTGACCCCTTAGAATGGCACTCCTTCGACTCCATTTCTCAGCAATGATCACCTGCATGAAGTTCACCAGCTGCTGCCTCGACCCTCTCCCCACCCAGCTGCTGGTCACTCAACTCCCCCTCCTCTCTCCCCTGGTGGCCGACACGGTCAACCAGTCCAGTCTCGCTCCTCACGCTCTGTTCCACTCCCATTTAAAAGAGCTGTTATCACACCCCTCCTCAAAAAACCAACCCTAACCCCTAAGGATCCCTCTAATCTCTCTCACTACTGTCCCATCTTCCACCTACGTTGTCACTCCTATGGATCTGAACTCCTGAACCTCCTTGGGCCCTCCATCGGATTCGCTGAATGAGTGCGCAATCTAGGTGTCCGGTTCGATACCCAACTGTTCTTCGGTCCCCCACTTTTCAGATCCTTGACCAGGATCGCCTTCTTCTACCTCAGCGCTCTGAGACGCCATCCGGCGTGGAGGGCACTATGTAAATTCAAGTTGTTGTTGTTGTTGTTGTAGCCACATTGCCAGCCTCTAACCGTACCTTACCCCAAATGCAACCAAAACCCTTATCCATGTGTTTGTCACCTCCAGCCCTGATTACTCAAACAACCTCTGTTCCGATCTCCCCAGCTCCACTTTTCAAAATATCCAGGTCATTTGGATCTCTGCTGCCTGCAGACTTACCTGGAACAAACTCCGAACCCACATCTCACAAATTCTGACCAGGCTCCACTGGTTCCACATCACCAAATGGATTGACTTCAAGATCCTCACACTCGTATTCTAATCCATTCACTCCACGGCAACTCCCTACGTCTCACTCCCCAATCCACCACCCAGTGCCTCTGCTTGAGTGGCACCGCCCTCCTACTTCCGCCTCGCGCCCTCTGCTCTATCATTGGAGCCAGCGCCTTGGGACGTCCTTCCGACTTGAAAAGTGCTATACAAATGTCATTTTGTTGTTGTTGTTGCACTTTCAGCCATTGTGCCGAAAGCTCTCCCTCCAGCCTAGCCCATTCTCTCCTCCTTCTCAAATCCCACCCCAAAGCATTCCTTTTCGACCTTTCTTGTGGACGCCTACTATCCCGGCTCAGAGTCAGGCTCTGCCACTGTTAAGTGCTCTGAGACGCTACCCTGCATGAAGGGCCTTATATAAGTGTATGTTGTTGTTGCAGCACAAAAACTGAACAAGCTCTTTTGGCCCATCAAACCCAGGCTAGTATTTGTCTGCACAAGAGCCAATCTAATCACGTACTCCCACTCACTTCCCAAACCCTTTAGTAATTTTATTTTTCAAGCATCTTTACCAAATTAACCACTGACATTTTAAAAGCCTTAATTTCTGTTTTTATTAAATGATTACAATTGGCATCTAATCAGACCTGGCAAAACTTTAAGGCTTGAATATCTCAGAGCAGCTTTCTGCCAAAGGCATGAACAGATATCATCAACTGACTGGAGAATCAAATATTTATAGAAATCTTAAAAATATATATTTACGGTATTTATTTTTAAATTTATACAGTACATGGTGCTTAAAGCACCATTTTAAACACGAGTGCAAATAGATTCCCGAGCAGCAAAAAAACTGCCTAGCCAGAGAAAATTATTGATAAATATTAATTAAAATAAAATCCTTCTAAACTGCTTTTACTTCAACCCCATACTCATTGGCATGCAAAATGCACCATTCTTTAATTTGTTACTTCCAATTTTGTCCCCTTCTCTCCTCAAACACTGTATTGTGCGAGCTCCTGTTCTATAGGCACCGAGTGCTTTCTGACACTTTGGTGAAGTGGCCATTCTGCAATAGTCAGCGTGACTGAGTGTTGACAGAATGTTCAACAGTGTAGGGATTTGCAGCCAAACTTTCTCCACGTGTACACAATCGTCTGGGTGTGTGTATGTGTCGGTTGGGGCTGAAGATGGTGGGGAGAGGTATGGGGAGTGGTGGGTGGATCCAGGATCTTGTCTCGACTTCTCAAAATGCTTCACAGGCAGTACAATACTGTGTTTGTGAATTGACCATGTAATTTGTGGGTAAAATGTGGCAGGCAGTTTGCGCACAGAAAAGTTGCACATTCCAATGTTCAATGCTTCAATAGGCAAGGCTCAGATCAGCAGATTCAGCACACATTTTTCAAATGTCCATTTTTTCCAGCTGTATGTTATACTGCTTTGTCAAACTATGTTCAAACCCTTCCTTTTCGCCCACTCTCGATATGTCTTTGATAGCTTTCTGAAAACCTACCTCTTGGACCATGCAGAGGGGGTGAAGGAAAGCACAGAATAATGGAACATTATTTCTGCCACAGTAGCAGATGAAAGCTGTAGGATAAATGTAATATCACTTCTGGAATATGGTGATGTTTCTGATGATTATGGTGTGCCCTGTCCTATCCCAGTGCTGGTAAATAAAAAAGATTGACTATTTAAAGATAGTGCGTCTTTAATAACGCATGACAGAGCAGATTGAAAATATTACTCAACAGTCCAATATAAAGTCAACTCGATATAGTATTGGTGACCAATCTCTCCACTACCATCACCTTTCAATGGAACTGCTTATGTATTTCAGATCCATTCCATTTGAACAAAGAGTATTCAGTATCCTAAAGTGGTTAAGCTTACCAGACTCTGAGAGGTAATCTTTGTACTCAATCTTGAACATTTCTTTGTAGTAATTTTACAAAAATTCTTATTTATAATTGAAATTTATATTCACTAACATCTCGCACTCCTACAGTAAAATGTGTAATTTTATAAAACCAGGCCATACCTGTACACTATATATTTGGAGGAACCGGATTCTGCAGGACATCGTTTTGGACCCGTTAGCGGTGGAGTAAGTTTTTTCTTGATTTTATGAAAACTTTAAATGATTGTCCCTTTATTTGGAGTATTACTGTAGTTACTATAACAATGAGACAAGTAAATAACTTCGAAAATCCTTCTTATCATCAAATGTTTGTTTAATGTACTCATCTGTCAATTGAAATAGGATGGGGGAGGGTTGGGTAGAGTTTGCCAAATCTTATCCTTTCCTGATAATCATGCATGTGTTCTTTACATCTTGAGTTACTGGATATTGGTCAGGAACAGGAACCTTGGTTAATTCCCCCTCCATCCCCCACTTCTCAGGAGTATTGAAGCTACTTGTAGAGCCTCAAATGCCACCCCAGCTGAGATTAATCCATCTTAGATCAGAATTCTCCAGCGTTCTGGTACGTACCTTCTGTGGTGCATGTCAGCTCAGCCCATACAGCATGGGATGACAATAGTGGCCTCTTAAGAGACCCACCTTTGAACACAGAAGGAAGTGTGTCCTGGGGTAAGAGTGCCAATTCGTTTACATTCCAGTGCCGCCAGAGGTCAGTGAGCAGCAATTTGTAGATGCATTAAAGTGTACGTGCCTATAGACAACACAGGTGCCCTTCATACCGATCTCAGAAATGTTCTCAATTCTGGGTCATTGCATCACTGAGGCATGAAGGAAGGAGTGTGCATTCTACAAGCAGCTGGACTGAACTGGAAATAAATGCCTTTGAGTGCATTAGGATATTGTGAATCTTTCATTTGCTTATTTAAAGGGATAATAATGTATTTTATTTAACAGGTGATTGAAGCATTACAGAATGTTGATCGGATTGTAGGGATGCTGATGGATGGACTCAAACAGAGGAATTTACACAAGTGTGTGAATATAATTGTTGTAGCTGACCATGGTATGAAAGCTTTTTGACAAATTACAAGTACGACATTGGTGTGATAGAGCCCCGAGAACACTTGTATTCTGACACTCAGTGACAACGAGGTGTTTCTCAACAGAATTCCTTAACAAACTCCATTAGAAATCCCTTTGACTTGCAGAAAAGATTGTGTTGGGAATGGAACTCCCATGACATGAATCTGCATGACACACTCCCCAGCTAAAGGAATTAATCCCCATTTATACCTACTCAGATGCCTTATTAAGGAATCCTACTGTGAAGTAACACAAATTAGACCCCCAATGGTAGATATATTTACCCTCTTCTTCCTTCAAATAGACCAGCAATGAAATAAAAGATACAAATTATAATGCACATTTGCTCAAAAGAATTACAATTTGAATTGCTGGATTTATGCTCAATGGAAATAAATACAAGATTGTATACAGGCTAATACAGAGCTGGTTAGCCAGGCTAAAATGGAGCACTATAGCTCAGTGGTTAGAGCACTCTCTTTACAATTGAAAGATAAGGGTTCGATTCCTGGCAGGGCTAAACTTTGGGAACGTTTGCTTACTCCACAGGTCTAATAATAGTCCCTCAAGAAAAAAATGATACATTGATCATTTTTTAATCCATGATTGTTTGTGGGACAATTCTGTGCTCAATTGGCCACTTTTCGCTCACAAATATACAGTCAATTCACTTTAAAGTATATTCTGTGAAGCGCTTTGAGACGTCTAGAAGACGTGAAAAGTGCTACATCAAGTGCAAGGATTATTATTATAAAATCACCACAGTACACATGCAAACTTAGTACAGACTGTGACTGAAAATCACTTGAGCTGTTCCAGGTTGCACAACTGTTGATGAGGTTAGGTTCACAAACAGCAGTCAAGTTAGGGAAGCTTTCATATTTAAATTTTCTTTCCTCATTGAATGCAAATATGATCAGGTCATGTCTGCCTGTTTGGGTGGATGCTAAAGATCCAATTACATTTTTCAAAAAGAGAAGAGAGTTTCTCCTGGTATTGTGGTCAATACTTCCCCAGATAATATTGGTTACTTTGTGTTTCCTTGTTCAATATTGGCTGGCTTATTCACTGACAAATACAGCCACGGCACATTACATTAAAATGCTTTTGATGATATGTTACTGTATCAAATCCCAAAATTATCATTATTATTAATAATCCGGAACATGAAAGATTTGGTGTGAATTGTATCTCTTTACTGCTTGCGTAATTTTTTTTCTTGTTTGGATTTCTTGTTTTTCAGGAATGGAACAAACATATTGTGACCGAATTGAATATCTGACAAACTACTTAGACTCAGTAGACAATTTATATGTGTTCAATGGTCCAGCTCCTCGGATTCAAACTAAGAATGTTCCAGGCGACTATTTCACGTGTGCGTACAATCCCTGCCGGATACAAAAACAATTAGTTACACTTTAGTTTGGCATTTGAATTGAATAGTCCAGAACATGGACATTGGTTGATTGATTGATTGATTGTGTTTAAAATAACAATTTTCAATCTTAATTGAAGAAAAATATGAGTATACGTCTTATACAAGTACTGTAATACATGTATAAAAAATGTTTTAGCATTCTTCTGTTGATTTGTTTGCTAAAGCCATTACCAAAAGTGAAACTGAGCCTTATTGACCTAGTAGATCACCGGTTCAAGACCTAGTTTGAGTTGAGTTGATTAAAATGACCTTGTGGGACAATAGGAATATTAGCAATTACTTCTGAAATACATTCAGATGCAAGTTTTGTTTTACAATGGCTCCCTCTGCTGGTACTCAAACATGCTGCTCTTCTCCCAGTATGGCATGACTAAGAGACAACAATGACTTTGGCTAGTGATCACAACACCTTACATTAATCTAATGCCTGTTTTGTTGGGAGAATGGTACAAAACACTTTATAAGGACTGAGCAGAAGTCCAACCTGGATGGAAGTGGCGAGACAGAAAGTTTTGGGGAGATCGTTCGAGGTGGAGGGAATTTGAAAGCTTGATATAGAAATACTATAGGAAGTACTGTATTAGTAGTTTTCAATTTTATTCTCAATTGTTTCTGAAGGTTTCTTTTTGTGTTTCCTTTTTCAGTTGATTCAGAAGGCATTATCAAAAATCTTTCAGTAAGTAAAAACCTTGCTGATTAAACAACAATTGCTATACTTTGTGTTAGTGCTAACCTTGAAAGACAAATACCTCTTGTATAATGCTTACTGATAAAGGAAACAAGCAAATGGTGGAGGTCAGGTTATTTTCAGATGTCAGAAAATAAATTCTCTGCCAGAAATTGGAGTTTGGTAGGAAACAGCATTTTGTTAGGATAAGACAGTGCATATGTATTTATGACTGCCTGCATGTGGTGATTTTATATACTCCGGTTATATGGATTCGGGAGAATGTATTCATATTGTTTTTATATACTTATATAGTTGAATGTGATGTTTAAATTATGGTAACTGTCTTGAAGACATGTGTCTCCAACCAGGATCAGATTACATTTCGCAGAGAATGACTGAAGTGTGGGACTTTGACCATGGCTGGGGCAAAAGGACAGATTGTAGAGAAATAGGGACTGGGACCATTTAGTACCGACAGGACCTTATCAATAGATAAACAGGTTAGCCAGGGAGTCTAATGATGAGGCCTGACTATGTGGATCCAGTACAAGTGGGTGGATGAGGACATGAGTTAGGAGTAAGGGAGAACCTGAACCGTACCTAACATCGGGAGATAAGGAAAGGATTCCATCATCTGGCTAAGATAGAATAGACAGCTAAGTTTAATAAATCATTTTTAATTGGACAGATCAAGGAAGCAAAGGATACCAGGTAGATTAGGACCCAATTAGTAGGGATCGAGGTATGGGGAGAGAAAAGTATAATTGGAGAAACCTGAGCAAGCGAGGGTTGGAGTATAAGGAGCTGGGGGCACACCAAGTTAGGAGTGAATCCAGCCATGAGTATACAACGGAGCTCTTCACGACTTCTCAGCGAAGTGCAGTGTGAAAACTGGTAGTATATTCTTGTATTCTTGGTTTGTTTTAATTTATGTGTTAAGGAATCATTACCCTTAGTAGTATTAAATACTAATACTCAATACTGTTGTTTGATTAATACATTAACCATTGATTTGATTATTGTATATCCTATACCTTATAATTAAAACCTACTTATACCAATAAGGTTTGTTGGGTTACATTTTGAACTCTCCGGATTGGAAATCCCAGCAACTTAATTCCATATTATTAATATGGAGACCTGTAGCTTAGTGGTTAAAGCACTCGCCTTACAAGCAAGAGACAAGTTAGAACTTACAAGTTTCAATTCCAGGCAGGGAGAAACCCTGGGCAAGTTTTCTTACTCCACACGCCTAATAATAATTCCTTATTAAATAAAGGTCATTTTAATCCACAACTGTTTGTGGGACACTGCTGTGCTCAATTGGCTGCCACGTTTCGCCCACAAATATACAGTCAATTCACTTTACAGTATATTCTGTGAAGTGCTTTGAGATGCCTAGAAGATGTGAAAATCGCTGTATCAAATGTAATGATTATTATTTATTATTATTATTTATTCATTTCCACGCATTAATAATGTTGCTAATTTAAGTATCATACTTTTCCTGTGACATATGATATTTTGTTGTTTTTCTGCATCGTCTGACTAAAAATGGATGAAACTGCTCTGGAATTTTATTTAGCCATGCAGAAAAGCCACATCTCATAAATGCTATGTTACCTCATCAAGTCACTTTCACACTATTCCCAACGTGTTGACATTGGCCTGGATAGTGATGACAGACTCTTCTCCAATTGAAGTGTATTCAGCTTTATGTCAGGGGGAGTTCCTCCTGATGTTCTAGTCAATAACTCCCCAGATGAAATGAATGATTCACATCATGGCTCTCTGTGATTGATGTGCACAAATTGGTTTCCATATTTGCCTACAAAATACAGACACTGAACTTCACAGTCAAATCTCAGTTACCATTGCCACAGTTACCATTACCATTAACTACAGTTACCATTGCCACAGTTTACAGTAAATCTGGGGAGGTGCTTTGAGATCCCTTCCTGACATGAAACAACAATGACAAAATGACATTTATAGAGCACCTTTCACGTCGGGAGGATATCCCAAGGCGCTGAAAGGGGTTATACAAAATGTAAGGACTATTACTATTATTTTTCCCTATGCTCTTTATCTGTATTGAAGTTCTGTCATGTTCATGGAGTGTGTCTGTTTCCCTACCTTTCTAAAATGTATTTTTTTTATTCTAGTGCAGATCTCCTAACCAGCATTTTATACCATACTTGTCTCATCAACTGCCAAAGCGCTTCCACTATGCCAAGAACATTAGAATAAATAAAGCTAATCTGTACTTAGATGAACAGTGGTTAGCTGGACGGTATGTTTTTTTTTCAATTTAATTAACTTCTCTTGATTTCCACTGAGATCTATTGTCTGATATTAGCTGCATGAATTTGAAAGAGTACATCCTCTGAAATGATAACACATTGGGGAGAGAATTTTTTGTAATACATAAATATACAAGTCAAAAAGAGTAGGTCAATGAAAATGATGCAATGATTTGTATAACATCACTAAAACAACAATGCTGAAGGTGAAGCAGTGGAGTGCTGGAAAGTAAACTGTTTGCATCAGCTTTAAAACCCGGCTGTTGGAACCCTGCTCTTCCGATCAAAGCTCCCTTTATTTTGCTCCATTATGCCTTAATTCCAATTTTACAAGAGTATTCCCTACTGGACCAATGTCATATTGTGCTTTAAATTTGTAAAGTCTTTGAGTAAAGATGACAATGAATAGTGAAATATGCAGGATTATAATTATACTTATTATTATACTGAAATATGAATAATCTTGCACTGTGAACTTGGGCTCGATCAGAACTAGGTTAAGACTCCCAAACCTTATAATATTTAGGAACCAAGATGTCTATCTGACCTCTCAGTGTTGGATTCCAACCCAGCTCCTAGGAGTGAACGGTCAATGTCGCAATTCATTCATGTTATCTTATTTTACATCTAACATTATGAAAAGGTTGATTCAGCTCCCATTTATTACTTCCTATTACTTCAGCCAGGTGGGTGGGAGGTTTTGACATATTATATAGTGTTTACTATTCCTTTCATCAATGAATCTTAGCAGTTGGCAAAGCCTTTCTTCTAGAGATGAACATTTCACTTGGTTACTTGGGAGCTTAGTTACTCAATGAAGAACATTTTCAAAGTCTTTCCCATTAGAGGTAGGTGCTCTCAGGTGTCAGAGACACAGATGCACAATCGCCAGGAAGATCTGCGACCCTGAATTGACAGACTCGTCTTTATGAACAGTTTAATCAACATTTCATTTTATCTCTCTGCCAATCTTTTTAATAATCCTTGCATTTGATATGGCGCTTTTCACATCTTCTAGATGTCTGAAAGTGCAAAAATCAATGCAGGAATAACCCCACAACAGGAATGTAGATCTGAGTCATCAGGTCCCCACTGATGTCCTGTCCCATATACTATACAAAGTTTCATTGGCTGCAACCTGACAACCCAAAGATAACCCATTTTACAGTGGGGGGAGCCAGCTGGAACGTGGGAAACTGTTCATGTGTACTAAATAGGGACACACTGCTAAGTCATCATGCCCTATTAGAAGATAGTTTAGGATTTTATAGACCCCAACTATTGCCTTTTAACAGGGGCTCCACAGTATTTATGACTGCAGTGAAAATCAACAGGAGACACAACTTGAGTAAAACTTGTGTTTAGTGGTTTACATAGCTCACGTTGTAGAGCCTAGGTTAAGATTTCAAACAGAGATTCTCCACTTCCATCTTTTCTTAATCTTTGAATCCATTGATATAACCACTTATATTTTGTGACGGTCGATTATTGGATGAAAAGGATGAGTGCCTCCCAATGTCCTATCTAACATTTCTCCACATTAATTTGCCATTAATTCGGCTTATGGCTGTTTGTTTTATAATGTTATTTAATCCAAAACACAACGTAGATTCACTCAGCTGTTTAATTCCAACTTTACAAATCAACCTCTTTCAAATCTGCCCAGTCACTTTCCCAGAATCCTTGTATGCTTGCATTATCCATATTCGATTGCCACGTAGGTCCTAAAAACAATATGGAACACATGTGACCTTATGCAAATAAATATGGGAGATGAGCAACAGAATACTGTTGAGAAGAAAAAGTCCCGCAAAACATTAGGAACTGCAAGAGACTATTTAACTGAGAGACTGCTGGAGACCATCTGTAGAGATAAGAAAATATGTCATCAAGCCATTCAGGCTGGAAGTGGAATAGATCATACATGATCAAGAACAGTTTGAATAAAATACGGATGGGCTGTATCAAAATATTGGTTTCTACAGTACAGTGAATTATTTATTCATCTTAATAGACATTTATCTATTGTATTCTCAGCTGCTCACTGTTAAGTTTTCTAAAATATTTTTCAGAGACAAAAATAGTTTCAGATACTGTGGTGGTGGGAATCATGGTTATGACAATGAATTTCGGAGCATGGATGTAAGTATTACATGTAATTTATAGCAACCTGATCACTGTGCCACATCTATAAAATACCTCAGAATATCTATCAATTCGGTGCATATTGGCCCTAAACATAATTCTGTACTGGAGGTTAGAATGATACATGTTGTGAGTGACTACTCCGTGTTGCAATAGAGTGTGCTCTTTTGGGGTTCAAATCTACAAGAGAACAACTCGTGTTAAGGGTAAATTTTGGTTTTCGAGAATGTCCAGAGAGGAGTTTCCACAAGTCATTGTGGTGAAAATGACCTACCTCTGGGTCATGGGAATTAATCTCCTTTTTGGACTCATTAATCTGGAACCCAGTTGGAAATATCCATGTTTTAAACTACAATATTCCAAATTGCTACTAACTGTTTTGTCCCATTGTTGTTGGACCAGATTAAAGAATGGGCGTGGGTGTGAAACCTGTGACATTGTGAAATTCCTGACACTAATTGTTTCAAACCCAACTTGGCATGAATACAAAAACACAAAATACTGCAATGCCGGAAATCTGAAACAAAAACAGAAATCACTGGCAATACTCAGCAGCTCAGGCAGCATCTCCGGAGAAAGGAAAGTGAGTCAACGTTTCGGGTCCATGGCCCTTTGTCAGAACTGCTCCTGACGAAGGGCCGTGGACCCGAAACGTTCACTCATTTTCCTTTCTCCATAGATGCTGCCTGATCTGCTGAGTGTTCCCAGCGA
Source organism: Hydrolagus colliei (assembly GCA_035084275.1). Lineage (NCBI taxonomy): Eukaryota > Metazoa > Chordata > Chondrichthyes > Chimaeriformes > Chimaeridae > Hydrolagus > Hydrolagus colliei. The sequence goes on along the minus strand of CM068744.1, from coordinate 11,147,643 downwards.
TTTCTGTTTTTGTCTAGTATAAATACATTTGTTCTTTAGTAAGGTGGCTTTGTTTTCTCTTACTGAAATGCAGGCCATCTTCATAGGTCAAGGGCCAGGCTTCAAATTTCAGACCGAGGTTCAACCATTTGACAATATTGAGCTCTATAACTTAATGTGTGGTAAGTGCCCTGAATAGTAATCCGTGTACAGCATTTGATATAGCACCTTATCGTGTCTTTAACATGTCTCAAAGTGCTTCATAGAATTTACTGTAAAATAGATTGACTGTATATTTTGTGAGTGAAGCGTGGCAGTCAATTGTGCACAGTAATTATACAATATCTTGTGTAAGCATATGATAATAATCCTTGCATTTGATATAGTGCTTTTCACGTCTTCTAGACATCTAATAGTGCTTCACAGAATATATTGTAAAGGGAATTAACCATAATTGTATAAGCTTTTCTTTGGCTTCAACATTTCTTCTCAGTGCGAGGGAAATAGCCGCTAATATTGTGAGTGAGATCAGCGTTCTTCTTGTAGAATTGGAATCTTGCAATTTACATTAAAAAACACAGTTGTTTCAAAACATTTTTAAAACTAAGATGTGAAACTGTATTATCTTCCCACTATTTAATGTAATCCCTATTGAGGCAAAGGTTATTCGTGACTACATTAATTTGCAAGGTTAAATTGAATTTCCGTTTATCATTCAGGGGTCAAAATTGAGGCAAGGTTCAGAGAACAGAATGTTTTAGGACACAGAATTACGACTGAATTTAAGAATTTCCCCCACGTCCCACTGGGATCACTATCATTAGTGGTGCTTCACTGACAGAAAAAGTGCTTCAACGGGTTTCTGTAGGGAAAGTACATGTATCTTAATCTACCCTACAAGAGGTCGCTCTGACTCAAAATTGACTGGGAGCCAAGTACAGTATTGTACTTGTGAGTTATCTTGAAGTACAGTAGTTTTCCTTGCAGGAAAGAAACAATATTGTAGTGAGGCACCAGAATGCTTAAGCTTTCTCGGAGGGCAGTTTTTAACCCCATTACCTTTCATCACAATTTTAAAGGCTTATAAATCTATAATACAGTAGTTTGTTCGGATTTTTTTAAAAAAAATTAGTGATTGCTTTTAAAGGAAACGTTTCTGCTGTATTACTGGTGAGGATTCATGTGAAATTATTTGATTAATCATATCAGATACACATTAAGAATTGATTGCAAATAAGATTTTACAAACCAGGTAATGGCGATTTTTAATTTCGAATATATAAAAAGAACTTGCTGTTGCATATATATTTTGTATCATTTTTGTATTTCATATTATGATCAGTTAATGACCTTTCTTTCTCTGGCAGATTTGTTACAGATCACTCCAGCACCTAATAATGGATCTCATGGCAGTTTAAATAATATGCTGAAGACACCTTTTTATACCCCGACTTTTCCTGCTGAGATATCCACTCCATCTCTCTGTCCACTCTATACACTGACTCCAAGTGATAATCTTGGATGTTCCTGCAATTTGTCAGTAAGTAATAGGCTGCCTGCCCTTTTGTCAAATTAACTTTGAACTGAAAACAATTGTTTTTAGAGGCAAAACCCAGCGTCAAAGTAATACGTTTCTCTCTTATTAGACTACACTTGAGAAAATTAATGAAAGATTAAACCTTACCGCTGATCAAGGTAAGACAAAATACTTTCCTACTTTGTGAGCCTGGTTTACCAGTATGAATAGTTAGTATCTCTATAACATGGTTGGACACCTGTTTTTATTATTTAATTATGTTTTTGCTGATATATTGTCAGAACTAGACACTTTCTAGCCCAACATCTTACTCCAGATCTCAGTGTTGTACATGATCCTGAATTGTTTGCAGCATCCTCAATCTTTCCAAATTCAGAAGAAAAATTGATAATAGTTTTGCTCTCTCCCTTTTCAGTCCTAAACCAGTGAAGAACTCTGCCCTTTTAACTCTAAGCTCGTTATTTCCATCACAAATCCTTTACCCTTGAAACGCTCTCCACCCTCACATCTGATGCCAAATGTAAGGACTTCAAGATCCTCACCCTTGTTTTCAAATCCCTCCACTCCTCTGCACCCCCCTATCTCTCTGATCTCCTCTCCCCACAACCCAGCACCCGCTGCCTTCGTTTCTCTGGGTCTGGCCTCCTCCATGTCCCTCAAATCCTCCGCTCCACCCTCGGCGGCCGTGCCTTTAGCCACTACGCCCCGAGGCTCTGGAACTCCCTTCCTCACTCGCTTCGCCTCGCCCCCTCCCCTCTCTTCCCAGTTTCAGGTCACAGTTGAAGACCTTTCTCTTCGACTGAGCTTTTGGTCACCTTCCTGCTCCTGCTCCTGGCTTGGTCCCGGGATCCGCTACTGTGAAGCGCTCTGAGACGCCGTCTGGCGTGGAGGGCACTATATAAATCGAAGTTGTTGTTGTTGTTGTTGACTTCTGTCCAAAATAGATACAATCCACTTGGCAGCATTTTCCTCCTCCATTCCCCAGCCCATTCCCATGCCTTGTGCTGTCTTGTGCGTTACCACTGCCTTTGTATATTTGGCCTGATTTCTTCCTTGCCCCTTGCCATCCACCAAAGTGCAACCTGTCACCATCTCCCTCCCCACCCAGCTGCTGATCACTCAATTTTGTTTGCTCTGTTCCCTGCTGGCAGATACAATTAATTTCTCCCTCCTTCAACTTCAACAACAACAATAAAATTACATTTCTAGTGCGTCTTTCACTTTGCGAGGACGCCCCAAGGCGCTGAACAGCTAAGGTCTGGATCCGAGCAAGGGAGAGGGGCAGCATAGTGGGGAGGGGTGGTTGATAGGGGGACAGCAGGTCGGAGAGATAGGAGGGGGTAAAGCTGGCAATGGCCTTGAAAGTGAGGACAAGGATCTTGAATTCGATCCTCCGGGGGATGGGGAGCCAATGGAGCCGGGCAACAACAACAACAACTTAAACTTATAAAGCGCCTTTCACGTCGGGAGGACGTCCCAAGGCGCTGCACAGGAGGCGTGTGACCCGAGCTGGGAGGGGAGTGTTCGGGAAGGGGCGAAACGCGTAGGGGAGGTCGAAAAATTCGGGGGGAACAAAAGGCACGGTCGAAGAGGAAAGTCTTCAAACCAGCCTTGAAAGAAGAAAGGGAAGAAACGAGGCGGAGGGATTGGGGGATGCAATTCCACAGGGTGGGAGCGGAGAAACTGAAGGCCCGGCCTCTGATGGTGGGGCGGTTCGGGCGGGGGGCTTGGAGCAGGCCAAGACCTGCTGAACGGAGGGTCCGGGTGGGCTTATAGGGGGGAGAGTAAATCAGTTAAATAGGGCGGGGCAAGGCCGTGTAAGGCTTTGAAGGTGAGGACGAGGATCTTGAACTCGATCCTCTGGAGGATGGGGAGCCAGTGGAGACGGGCGAGGGTGGGGGTTATGTGGTCGTGGAGGCGGGTGCGGGATAGTACACGGGCTGCAGAGTTTTGGATGACCTGCAGCCTGTGAATGGAGGAACTGGGGAGGCCGATGAGGAGAGAGTTTCCGTAGTCCAGCCATGAGGTGATGTATGTGTGCACGAGTGTTTCGGCAGCGTGTGGGGTGAGATAGTTGCGGAGCCTGGCAATGTTGTGCAGGTGGAAATAAGCGGTGCCGGTCAAGGCACGGATGTGGGGGAGGAAGGAGAGTTTATGGTCGAACGTGATGCCGAGGTTCCTGATTGGCTTTGTGAGGTGGAGAGTGCAGCCTTGGATGTTGAGGCTGGCAGCGCCCGATGTGCGGAGGCGCTGGCTTGAGCCAATCAGGAGGGATCAGGTGGAAATTTGCCCCGTGTTTGCGGATGACATCACCCAGAGGGAGCGTATAAATGGTGAAAAGGAGGGGGCTGAGGACAGAGCCCTGAGGGACGCCGTGAGAAACTGTGCGGGGGTTTGAGGAGAAATCGTTGGAAGATACAAAATGTAGGCGGTGGGTCAGGTGGGAATGGAACCAGTCAAGGACTGTGCCTTGAAGGTTGAGGTGGGAGGAAAGACGTTGGAGGAGGATGGTGTGATCGACTGTGTCGAACGCAGCAGACATGTCAAGGAGGACGAGGAGGCAGAGGGAGCCCTGGTCGCAGGCGGTTAGGATGTCGTTTGTAACCTTAACCAGGGCAGTTTCTGTGCTGTGAGCAGGGCGGAAACCTGATTGGAGGGGTTCAAGGAGTGAGTGAGTTGAGAGGAAAGAGTGGAGCTGGGAGGCAACCACTCTTTCAAGGACTTTAGATAAAAATGGGAGGTTGGAGATGGGTCGGTAGCTTGATGATTGCGATGCATCAAAGGAGGGATTTTTCAGGATAGGGGTGATGGTGGCTGTTTTAAGGGAGGTAGGGATGGTGCCTGAGGAGAGGGAAAGGTTGTTGGTGTCAGAAATGAGCGGGGCCAAAAGGTGGAGCTGGGTGCGGAGGAGGGGGGTGGGGATGGGGTCGAATGAACATGTGGTGGTTTTCATGGAGGTGATTATTTTTGTGACTGAAGACGGGGAGGTGGGGATGAAAGTATGAAAGGGGGGGTGGGTGGTGGTTGAAATAACGGATGGAGGGACGGAGGTGGAGGAGAGGTGGGGGGAGGAAACCGCAGAGCGGATTCTCTCTATTTTGGACTCGAGGAAATCCAACATCTCCTCGTAACGTGCGTTTGAGGAGAGGAGCTGCGAAGCGAGATGGGGGGGGGGGGGGGGGGTGGCGGAGGAGCTGGTTGGTGGTGGCGAAGAGGAGACGATGGTTGTCCTTCGCTTCCAGGATTATCCTGGAGTAGAAGGCTGATTTGGCGGTGGCTAGGGCGGAGCGGTAAAATTTGATGCGGTCCAGCCAGATTTGCTGATGGACCGTGAGGCCAGATTTGAGCCAGGTGCGTTCAGCTGCTCTCACTTGGCTTTTGAATGGTGGGAGTGATGTAGTCGCGGAGCCTAGTGCAGGAAGTGGAATTTAAAACTACTGTACTGTTATCATCCACCTCCTCAAAAAAGAGTTGGTGGACAACTCAGCTCAGTATGAAATTTGTGATTTGTGAGAGCATTGCCACTGACTTCTGGTCCACAGCTCGGACACACATCCCATTGAGTGATGGTTCCACCAGTCATAGGTGGGGAGCTTAAGCAGCAGCTGCTTACCTCTCTGCAAGCCAATCAAGGTGGGCTCCAGCTGCTGGATGTATGATTTTGTGTGTTCACAAACTTGGACTCCAGGTAGCAGGAGATGTGTGAGAGCAGCTTGAGCTGAATCCTTGAGAGACGCAGCCCACTTAACTATAGTCTCAGTAGTGATGGGAAACTCATTGTGGGGAAAGAACTCCTATGTCCACCCACATCTAACTGTCAAGTGCTCTGATTGAGGGGGCGCTATGGAAGCACAAGTTGTTGTTGTTGTTGTTGCACTGTAAAACACACAATGCAAAGCCCTGGCATTCCAATGAATGATTAACTTCTAACCTGCTTTTGGGTGCATTTCTAACGGAGACATCACAAGAACACAAGGGTGTTTTAGATAGAAATGGCCCAACAAGCATTTGATCTTATCCTTCCTCTTTGAGTAATGGTAATGAAGTTCAAAAATGAATACTCATCGGGAATAAAAAGTACCTTTATAAAATAAAATGCATCTCCTGAAGGGGGTTTACATCATGCAGCAATAAGGCATCTAAGTTGATTTTAAACCCAGGTTCCTGGGCAGTATGGTAAAACACACAATGAAACATAAAACACACTTTGCATTACAAGGCACATTTTCACTTGGTGTTGCCATTGATGTTGTGATTTCTCCTGAATTCTTTTGTTCTTTCATTGCGATGTGACAAAAATATTCTGCAAAAAATAAAGCGTTTGGTAAACAGAGCCATTGAAAGGAAATCGATGGTTGCTTATTTGTGTTTTTTTAGTTCAATCAACAGAGAAGCAGAACGTACCCTATGGAAGACCCAGAATTTTGCAGAATATCACACATTGTCTCCTGTTTCACGAATCCTACATCAGTGGCTACAGTGATAATATTCTAATGCCCCTCTGGAATGCCTACACTATTTTTAAACCGGTATGTTTTCACAGCCAATCATCTCTTCCAGTTATAAGAAAGATGATATATTAGGGTTCTTCTAACCCACATCCATTCCCTGACCAAGGCAGCTCTTGTCCACCTCTGTCACATTGCCTGCCTCCTTCTGTTCCTCACAACAACAATTAAATTACATTTATATAGTGCCTTTCATGTTGGGAGAATGTCCCAACTAGCTAGGGTTGGTGGTGCGGGTGTGGGCGGGAGATTAGAGGGGTGACTGATGGCACCGTCAAAAAGGAGGGTCTTGAGGCGGATCTTGATGGAGGCTAGGGAGGGGGTGAAGTGAAGGGATTGCAGGATAAAATTCCAAAGGTTGGTGGCAGAGTGGCTGAAAGCTGGCCCATCGATGAGGGGGAGGGTGGGTCGGGGAACATGGAGCAGGCTGGAGTCTGCTGAGTGGAGGGAACAGACAGGTTGATAGGGGGTTAGGTGGTAGCAGAGGTAGGGAGGGGCAAGTTAATGGAGAGCTTTGAAAGTGAGGACCAGGATTTTGAATTGACTCCTCTGTGTGATGGGAATCCAGTGGAGTCGGGTGAGAATGGGGCTGATGGGGTGGCAGAGCCTGGTGTGGGAGAAGACACGGGCTACAGAATTCTGGATGACCTGCAACCTATGCAGGGAGGAGTTGGGGATGTCAACAAGCAGGGAGTTTCTATAGTCAAGCCTGAATGTAATGAAGGCATCAATTAGAGTTTCACCAGCCTGAGGGGTAAGGTAGTGGTGGAGTTGGGCAATGTTGAAGGAAGGAAGAGCTGGTCATGGCATGAATGTGAATGGCATGAAAATGGGGGAAGAAAGACAGTTGAGGATCGAACAAGACACCTAGGTTCCTGACTGGTTTGGTGAGGTGGAGTGTGTATTTGTGAAGGTTGATGCTGTCAGTGCATGAGGTGTGGAGGTACTGGTGGGAGCCAATTTAGGAGGGCCTCGGTCTTGTTGATATTCAACTGTAGAAAGTTAGCTCTTATCCAGGACTGATGTCCGACAGGCTCTCTGTCACAACCAACACAGCCAGAACCCTCATCCACACTTTTAGCACTCCCTGGCCACTGTCAAGCACTCCGGGATGTTGCCACACATGAAGGGTGCTATATAAATGCAAGTTTTTGTTGTATGTATTGAAATGTTGGCTTCTCAAAGATTAGTGTAAAGGGTAGAACCGCAGAATGAAGCCAAAATGGTGAGTCATTATTGCTAGAGAAAGAAGGCAGCCAGTAAAGGTGGCAAAAAAGGAAAATGGTGACCAATCAACCCCAAAACCATTGGCAGCTTCGTGCCAAAACCAAGAATGGAATAAACTACCAACACAAAATGATCTTCCCACTTCCCATATTAAGAGGAATTTTCACTGTGGGCTTCATACCCACACATATGGCAGTGGCTGGAACTGACGTAAGAAAATAAGTATAGATCTAGAACAGATCTTAAAGCCTGCTCTTTCAATACTTCAATTCCTTTGACGGAGTTAATTGATGAACCATCAACTGAGAATTTGTCCAAATAATAATACTAATACTATCCATCACTGTGCACAAAATTTTGAGAAGCCAGCATTTCAATACATACAATAAAATTAATTAATTTTATTAAGTTTAAAGCTGTTTGTACTTTTGTGTTTTGTCTAAATCTAGGTTGAAGCATTTCCAATAGAATTACTCTGGTGTACACACACACTGTGTGGTACTTCAAATAAAATAATAATCCTTACATCTGATATAGTGTCTTTCACATTAGGGGGATATCTCAAATCATTACGTAGAATATATACTTTTCTGCAAAGTGTAGTGACTGGACATTTGTGAACAAACGTGGAGGTTAATTTGCTTACAACAATGCCCACTAACAGCCATGAAATGAATGACTAATTCTATGTAGGGGATGATAGGCCAGGACATCAGAAGCAACTCCCTTCTGTTTTAACTACCGCCAAGGGATCTTTAATGTCCACTTGAACAAGGAGACAAGACCTCAGTTTAACATCTCATTTGAAAAACTGCACCTTTGATAATGAACTCACAGCACTCTGTGTCAGTGGCCATGTGATTGCCAACAACAACAACCAAATTACACTTGAATAGTGCCTTTCACGTCAGGAGGACATCCTAAGGCGCTGGAGTAAGTAGATTTCACAGTCATGAGCATCCACTAGAGAAACATATTTAAAAACAAACGCAAAAGAAATTCCTTTTTGCTTCTTTCGAAGGGAAAATAAAGACCGCTAGATAAGTTATATATAATTAGGGACACAGGTGCTACAGATGCTGTGTAAAGGCGCTCTTGGATTATATCAATGCAATGAAAGCTTTCCGGATGTTCATGAGAAACGCAGAGAAATTGTTGCTTTGCCTCAGTCTGTCCTGTAACACAGGTGGGCATTCCAGAGGTGGATCACACAACAGCAGCTGGTAATCTCCTTTGTCGCTGATTTTCAGCAGCCAAGTCCACGCTTGGGGCAAGAATCCACAACCTTCTGAATCAAACGTGAGAATGCAACCAACTCAGCCAGGCTGAGACTAACCATAATAAATACCTATAGTGAAGTTTCAATATATAGTATTCTGTTATTTAGGACAATTTAAAAAAAAGTTGTGTCTACACAAAACAGTAGTGGATATTGGGATAGATTCTCAAAAAAAGCAATTGATACTGCATCAATTAGTTGCTGTGTCTAACTCGGTTGTTTAAAATCAGCTGTCTCTTGAATCGAGAATATCTGGAGTTAATATAAAGTTAAATCAAGGTCTTTCCAACAATAATGAAAATCAAATCATGAAATTCCTCCAGCCTGTCATTACTGTGGAACTCTTGTGCAACATAATTTGGGAGTGAGCTTTTTCTATTTTAGGAAGTTGTTTGCTTGAACCAAGTGATTTCAACATCGTTTTAAAAAAAAAACATGTTCTGTTTTTGTTTGCCTGACAGGAAACAACGCCTTTACCACCGGCCATTTCAGACTGCCTTCGAGCAGATCCTCGAGTCTTTGCGAACAGCAGCCAGAAGTGTTCGAATTACAAGGCAGATTTAAACATCAGCTATGAATTTCTGTACTCTCCCAGTAAGCCGTACCCAGTGAACTTGTTATACTCTTGGTAATGGGCATTGGGGATTTCTTTTTGGGGTCAGCTTGGTGACAGACCCTTTACCACGCTTGAGAGTTTCTCAATCAAGCTACTGAGAGTTCCACATACGCGATGGAAATTTCTCTATATCTGGCACACCCGCTCCCACAAATAAATCATCCTGCCCATCTAACCTCTGAAAGACTTAAGCACAGGATAGCAAAAGCTAACCCTTTGGGATCCCAATATGCCGTGCTGGGAAATGGATAGAGTTTAACTGGCTTACACATACATTGTCATTGTGAAAACTGTCTGGCCAAACTTCCTAATGCTTGCTCCAGCTAGGATCACCCTAGTCATTATTGCTTTGGCTTGAAAGGTTAATAGGAGATGAGTGGGTAAAATCCCTACTTGGTCTACTTCTCCAAGTCTTCCTGATCAACCAGACTGGCTGGTTTATCATTAACATTGCCCTGGAGTATTATGGACACCGCCCTCCCTCTGGTTTATGAACCGAATTACCGAGACAGCCTCCGAAAATCAACATAAATTCTAAGTTGCCGGGAATCTCACGTTGCAGCCAGCTCACTCCTAAAGATATCCAGCGTTCTTTCCCCTAAGGAGAAAATCAAAAGTTGTTATTGATGATTGAATCATAAACCTAATTTGACCCAATGAGTTTCAACATTTCACAACAATGTCGCAGCATTGCACTCAAAAGGGTGAAGTCTTCACTTACCTTTCAAATTACAATTTCTCAGGTCTAGAAAGTGAACAGAAATATAAGGTAAAATCATTACCCAGCTCCTGAGTTAATTAATGTCTATGAGTTAGGAAGGATGCAGATTATTCAGTCAGCTGTAAAGTGCCAAGAATGGACTTGTTGCTGAATATCACTCCTGCTAAGGAGGAAAGTATTTCAGATTTATTTTTGCATCAGAAAATATAAGGAGGAAGGGAATAGAGGGGTTTGGAAGTGGGGTAAGAAGCAGTGGAGGCTCACATGCAGTAGAAACATTGGATTAGATGGGCCAAATGGTTTGCTTCTGCTGAAATATTCTATGTAAGTCTATGATATTCTACATAGTCTTCCTCTAAATAATATGCAAAGAAAATGCAATAACCTATTAGCTTTTTTCTAGATCTAAACACATCAGAAATTGGGAGATATGATGGTTTAATTACGAGCAACATTGTGCCCATGTATGAGGCATTCAAAAGTAAGTGGGACAATATCCAGCTCTTTTCCTGAGTAGTTTACTTTACTGAAAAGCAATGTATCTCTAATGTGTTCAATAACAATTAAAATTGTTATTAACTATGTGTATAGAGTCTTTAGACAACTTAATTTTTTAATTTAGAATTGAAACATCAGAATGTTTCATTATGTTTTTACATTTTTGTGATATATTTTCATTCTGATTTTAGAAAAAAAAGTTGCTTCTCTAATAGTAACTTAAAAAATCACATACTGTACAAATATCTTAAGACCAGAAATGTGTGTTACCTCTGCCACCTCCTAATACCTACCAACTTGTCTGTTCGATACGATCAGTGTGTTCCGGCCTGTTCCACGGCCCCCAATCCACCCGCCCTACGATCGGTGGGCAAGCCTTCAGCCACTCTGCCTCCAACCTTTGGAAATCCATCCCACTCTCCTTCCACCTTAACCCTTCCCTAGCTTCCTTCGAGTCCTGCCTCAAGACCTTCCTCTTCGACCGTACCATCAGTCGTTGCCCTTACCCTCCCTTCACTCCACCCTCACAGTGATGGGCCAGTGCCTTGGGATGTCCTCCTGATGTGAAAGGCGCTATATAAATGTAATATTGTTGTTAGGAACATTTTAGAACATATTAAAGATCCCATGACACAATTGAAAAAGAGAAGTGTGTTTCTCTGGTGTCCTGGTGATAACGTTAGTGATTAATATGAGCAAACATATTATTTGGTGATTGTGTTCACTTAAAAAACAGTTACTATACTTTACAGTATATCCTATGAAGGGCTTTGGAACTGTCTTGTGACATAAATAGCATTATATCAAATACAAAGATTATTATTTAATGGATAGCTTAACACTAATTTTGCAGACTCTCAACTTCCACTTGTGTGCAGAGCTGACCCATTGCTTCTCCTGACTTTCATGGCTTGCAGATAATGACGCTAGGATTCTGAATGTAGTTTTTGCAAATCATGCTTTTAGAATGATGAAAAACAGTTAATTTATCTACCAATTAACAAAAATGTAATTTCACTGGTGGAAACCCCTATGCTCTGAGACCATAACTCGCTGAGATCAAGCCTCAAAATGTTTTGTGTGAACTTTTGCTTACCCGCAAAAAACCTCAAAGTCGGTTCGGAACACATATTCCGCCTGTGCCAGGAAGAATTAAATTTAACTTTTGTTGGAGCAGCGCCAATGGCATAGTGATTCAAATGTTCCTGATCTTGTAGATCCAGAACATTTTGGTTCCAGTATCAGGTCATGCTGAGTCAGCTGGACACAACTTGTACTGCGTGGGGAGTCTAAAATTTCAAGACTTTCCAAATGTTAGGGAGGGGGAAAAAACATCTGGGATTCCCGCTTTAGGTCCCTCTATAGATTCTTGCTAACACTCACTGCCAAAGCTGACTCGTGAACAATGGACACTGAACGGGACCCTGGAGAGTGACTGGATCATGTGGAACTACACCTGGTGTGATGAGGCAGGAATGGAGCTATTTGCCAATGTGGAGATAATTAGAAAATAATCAGACCCACTAAATAAAAAAGGTGTTACTAGATGAAAAATGTTAAGTTTTGCTGATACCTATGAGAATGAAATATCTAATAGTCATGTTTTCATTAATAGTCTCACTGACCATATTTTAACTGGTCTGTTGCTTCTTAGTAATATGGCGTTACGTCCACACCATGTTACTGCCAAGGTTCGCAGTGGAGAGAAACGGCATCAACGTCATGAGTGGACCAGTGTTTGACTATGATTTTGACGGACATTTCGATATTCCTGAGAATATTTCAGAGTAAGAAGAAAACATTGTTTTGTGCTTTCTTATCTTAGTTTGTTTAGAAGAAAGTAAATCAGTAAATTTTTAAACCATGTTCTTGGATAAAGACCATGCATGGTTAGGCAGAAATGAAGGAGATTCTTGGGGTCAATTTAGAGATATTACTAACAACAAATCTTTTGAATAATGAGAGCATCCGAACCTGACTGACAAACTCTGCCTGTCTTTAGTTTACTTAGCTGTCCTGTAGTTTTCAGCTGCCAGATGCTAATTTATAGGATAGTGCTTTAGTCAATTTGTTAACTTTTTAAATGACATTGAAAGGCTGCAATTTGGAATCCAAAGCTTTCATAATGGCTAGAAAATAATTCCAGGAATCAAGGCTTTGTGGTCTGTGGGGCCTGGGGTAAACATAGAATTTCATACAATCTTACTGGATAGATCTATTTCTTTAGTTGGCAATGGCCAATATTTATGTGTACAAACAACAACAAAATAACATTTATAAAGTGCCTTTCACATCGGGAGGACGTCCCAACGTATACTTTAGCTTGTCAGAAATTGATTTGGTATGAGCAATGTGGTGTGCTAAATAGTTACAGCATTGACTCATTATTGCTATAATATTCAATTTAACTTGCTTAAAAGTATTTTTAAAAATATTATCCTGGACAGACCTTAAAACATTTTCAATTGGATGTACTGTGCATGTACAGTACTGTGAATCTCTCCTTATCAATGCCAGCAATCACTGCAGTATTTACATTATTCCTCATAGAGGGTGGACAGTGTTAGACAATCCAAACTTGACATTATCAGTAAGTATAACAGGGATTTTATTCTGTTGTGAAAGCCAAATACTGCTGGAGATGCATTTAAATTTATTTATTACATTTTAACTCTAAAAGTACTCAAAACTCTTATTTAAAATGGAAAATTACCAAAACCTATCAAACCTATCTTCATCAACCACTCAGTGACTTGGTCAAAGTGGCCTTTACATAAGGATGGCCTCTGAGTAAGGGCTTGTTGTTGTGCAAACCGTCTGTCATGGCTGTTCATAGGTGGTTGTTAACAGAGGGTGGTTGCTGAATGGAGGTGGTTCCTTGAAGAGGTTTGACTGTAGATTATTCTGGATTTCAGTTTATAACCATGATTGTCTTATCATATCTTGCTTTGCTGTGAATGACACCTCAAGGATAATGACGTTTGTTTGTCTTGCTGTGGTGTTTGCTCTGTGGTAGTCAGGTATTATCTCTAGTGAATGTTATCATCAAACTCTCAGAGTGAATGTTGTCATCTAACGTTTGGTGTACAATGAATTATTAACTTTGAGGAATTTTATTATTTTCATTAAAACTAAAAGTTCCCTGAGTGCACAAACCTGTGCTTGTCAGATGTTAAAATACCAACTGTTGATTAACCACATGTGGGGAGGCAATCATGAATTCTTTCAACAAAGCCCTTGCTAACTCTGTAACCCAGAGGCCTAACTGGTAGAGTGGAAAAAGCAGCGTGAGACTTGGTATTTTCAATGCCAAGCTATGTGATTACAGCTGGTTAAACTCTAGCAGTACCCAGACACCCATTCTGCAATCTCCAAGCCTTGGATCTTACCAAACTGCACCTAATACTCTCCAAAATTAGATAAGTAGGGTGCATCCCTCTGGATACACATTTATTCGAGACACATAGAAATTTCCATGTGTAGGTATGTAGCATACATATGTGGAATTCACAGCATAGCATGGATACCTGTACTTTTAATGGTGATGGGGCATTAGGGCCTTGGGACATCTTCCCAACATGAAAGGCGCTGTATAAATATAATTTTGTTGTTGATGGGTTTCATATGTGTGAGACAATACACTAACCAAAATTTAAAAAAATTAAAATAAAGATTTGGGGAAATAAATATTGGAATCTTATTGCCTTGTCTCTCTTTGCATGAATTTGTATAGGCATGTGAATTACACTGCAATCCCAATCCCAACTCACTACTACATAGTCATTACCAGCTGCAAGAATACCACAGAGACTCCTCTGCAGTGTGAAGGCTCACTGGATGCAATGTCCTTCATTCTACCCCACAGACCAGACAATAATGAAAGTTGTGCAGTAAGTAAAGCTTTACTTCAGATTATGAAATATACTTTATTTTTAAAAATACATTGGTTTATCATTGTTTTTTGTTGGTGGAAATGTTGCTACTGTGTGATTCAATTTGAGGTCTTATAATGTAACAACCTAAAGTGTATTAGCATAAGAGATAATAGAATTCTTTAACATTACAATTTTTGCATTTGGTATAGCGCCTTATCACGTCTTCAAGGCATCTCCAAGCACTTCACAGAATATACTGTAAAGTGCATATTTTGTGGGTGAAACGAGGCAGCCAATTGCACACAGCATGTCCCACAGCAGTTATGCATTGAGGGACCACATTTTTTTAAATGGATTATTATTCACAGAAAGGCGATCCACCAATCGACTAATAACAGGTTCCTATTTACAGCCAGGTAAACATATATAAACAGATAGAATTAGTCAGTGTTTACAGCACAGAAACAGGCCGGAGTCCTGTAACTCAGTGATTAGAGTACTCGCCTTACACATGAGAGACCTAGGTTCGATTCCAGGCAGGATGAAACATTGGGCAAGTTTCCATACTCCACACGCCTATATAATAATCCCTCAAAAAATAAACAATAATAAATTGGTCATTTCAAAAACACGACTGTTTGTGGGACACTGCTGCATGCAATTGGCTGCCACATTTTGCCCACATATATACAGTCAATTCACTTTACAGTTATTCTGTGAAGCACTTTGAGATGTCTAGAAGACGTGAATAATGCTATATCCAATGCCCAGATTGTTATTGTTATTATCGTTTGACCAACACACTGTAGAGTAAAATTTGTAGTGCTTGTGTTAATTGATTGATTTGGAATGATCTGCCTGAAAGGGTAGTGAAGTCCGATTCGACAGCAGCTTTCAAGAGAGAACTAGATAGGTATCTGGGGAAGACGGGTTTGCAGGGTTATGGGGAGAAAGCTGGTGATTGGGGTTAATGAAAGTGACTTGCTCGGTTAAAGAGCAGGCACAGACCCCATGGGTCGAATGGCCTCCTTCTGTGCCGTAACATTCTATGATTCTATGATACACTGTGAAGAAATACAACAAACTTTAACACAAGAAATACATTAATACAAGGAATATATTATGAAATGCTGCAAACTTTGGTTTGGGACTCAAATTTAAGAAACATCCCTTGATTGTTATGTAATGATATAAATGCTCTGTGAAATCCATGTATACATCTATTGCACTGCGACATTTGTAACCGCATTTGTATTCTGTGTTAGGCTGGCAAGGAGGAGTCCCAGTGGGTTGAGAAGCGAGTTTGGATGCACACAGCACGTGTCCGGGATGTGGAGCTTATCACTGGCCTCGATTTCTATCAGGAGAGGAAACAGCCGATCACAGAGATTTTACAGCTAAAAACATTTTTACCTGAATTTAAACCTAGTGTATAATTGTTAAATTTAAGAACAATTTAGTTCAATACAATTCTCAAGGTGTCAGATTTCTACCAATACAATTCTCACCATGACAATTTACAAATCTATGCGGAACCTATTTACAGCAATAAAAAGGTGACAATCATGTAGAATTATGAAATTGCTATCACTCTGTTTTTCTCTCCTTCGACATTTGAAGCCTCAGTCTAAATAGAACAGAGAGTATCGTTCAGATCAAAAGGAACTGATGCATTTTGGAAGCATAAATCAGGAGCTTCCCAACATTGCCAATATCACAGTACTGGAAGGACACAGAACAAATTTGGACTGAAACAAAGAAGCTTTTCAGTCACACTAAGTATTGTAAATACAGTAAAACCTTTGTTATCCAGCACCTCGGGACCTGACCGGTGCAGATTAATCAAATATGCTGGATATTCGAGTGGCAAGTTGCCGAAAATCCAACAAAAATAATTAACTTATTTTAAAACATACCATATTAATAATAGACTAAATAATAACAGAATATTTATATAGTGGCGGAGGAGTGGGAGTTAGCAGTAAGTTGTAACAAGTAGTACTCACACACCGTTTTAAGCGCACTACATACACACATGCAGGATGGTGTGATTTTAAACAGATTACACAAATGTAAACGCAGTGAACAAGCAGTGAACAGCAGTAAGTAGTATTAACATCATTAGCTTATCAAAAGTTACTAGGGGGCGCACATCTGAAGGCTCACCTAGGGCGCCAAATACCCTTGCGTTGTTCCTGGATACTTACCAATAAAGCATTCCAGCACACTCGGTAAAATGATCAATAAAATAAAAATAATTCCAGCGTTCGGTAATTTAATGTGCGCATGCACACGCATGCACAAAGTGAGCATACCGTGAGTGTCCGGATGGCTACGGTATGAGATCCGGTTGTTGGAATGGTGAATTGTAAAGGGAGATACTGATTTGTTGAGTACGCCGGCTGGGTACCGGATAAACAAGGTTTTACTGTACTGTACACTAGGGAACGGCGATTAATCGGTTTTTCGATTAAACCCGATATGATTTTCAGATCGGTATGCCGATATGGTGATTCTAAAAAAACTGTTATATCGAGAGATTCGATTTTAAAAATATACATCGATATATTTTTAATATCGTTCCTGGCAATATATCAATATTGTTGGTATTATCAGTGTAATGCGATCTTTTCCAGCTTACCTTGTCGCCGGCATTGCAACCTCCTAGATCTAGAGCATGGAATGCGCGTACATTCGGTGCTCGCGCACAATTAACGGGCGCGCACATCCGATGCGCGCGCACACTTTACTGTGTATACTCGACGTGAGTCGTGGCGTCTTAACAAAGTCGCATCGCTGAAAATTGTAGTTTGAAAATTGACCTTTCTCATCATGGGGAAAAGAAGCCCCGTATGGGACTACTTTGAAAACAATGCAGTCAGTAATGGTGTGTATAGATGTACAGTTTGCAAGGTCTTGGTTAAGACATCTGATTCGAGCACGAGCAACCTGCGACAACACATTAAGCAGCACCACCCCGCCCAGCACGCTGCCCTCAGAGCAAAATTATTGTCGACAACAGCAGGAAGTCGAACCAGCGCTTCGGAGAAAGCGACAGGGAGTGGGGCCAGTGCAGCTCAAACAATTCCTGCTTTATTTAAGAGGAGAACATTGTACCAGAGAGGGGACAAAAAGTGGCAAAGTATCACGAACGCTGTCACTTTTTGCATAGCAAAGGAGAGCTTGCCAATGGCGAAGGACATTAATTCAGACTTCAGACTACATAAAAATAAGTGGCATTTTGTGGCTGTAAGTGTTATTTTTGTGTGTGAGAGAGTTAGAAGCCAGATTATCACTGCTTCTATGTGTGTGTCTAGTCAGACACACACATAGAAACAGTGATAATCTGGCTTCTATGTGTGTGTCTAGTCAGACACACACACACAGCAGTGATAATCTGGCTTCTAACTCTAACAGTCAGACTGTCTGTCTCTCTCTTTTCTATTGTAATAGATCTCATTTACACGTGGACATTACATGCTACTTTCAAGCAAGAAATGGAGGAGAATAAATCTCTAGATTTTGTTTTTGGTGTGTGTGTGTTCTATTTTGTGTTTAGAGATGGAGGGAGAGAAGGAGAGGGGGAAAGTTGGGAGAGAAGGAGAGAGGAAGAGAGGAGAGGGAGGGAGAGAATGAGAGGGGCAAAGGAGGGAGAGAAGGAGCGAGGGGAAAGGAGGGAGAGGAGAGAGGCGAGGGAGGGAGGGAGAGAAGGAGAGGGGGAAAGTTGGGAGAGAAGGAGAGAGGAAGAGAGGAAAGGGAGGGAGGGAGAGAAGGAGAGGGGGAAAGGAGGGAGAGAAGGAGCGAGGGGAAAGGAGGGAGAGAAGGAGAGAGGGAAGGGAGGGAGAGGGGGAAAGTTGGGAGAGAAGGAGAGAGGAAGAGAGGAGAGGGAGGGAGAGAAGGAGAGGGGGAGAGGAGGGAGAGAAGGAGCGAGGGGAAAGGAGGGAGAGAAGGAGAGAGGGGAGGGAGGGAGGGACAGAAGGAGAGAGGGGAGGGAGAGAAGGAGAGAAGGAGAGAGGGGAGGGAGGGAAGGAGAGAGGGGAGGGAGGGAGAGAAGGAGAGAGGGGAGGGAGGAGGGAGAGAAGGAGAGGGGGAAAGGAGGGAGAGGAGACAGGGAAGAGGGAGAGGAGAGAGGGAGAGTGGAGGGGGAGGGAGAGAAGGACAGGGGGGAGAGAGGGAGGGAGAGAGGGAAAGGAGGGAGAGAAGGAGAGAGGAGAGGAGGGAGAGAAGGAGAGGGGGAGGTAGGGAGCAAACAACATCGTATAATTCAACAGACCTTGACACCAACATTACAAACTTTCTGGACCTAGAGCACGCATTTCGAAATGTGCGTGCACCGCGACTGCGCGCGCATCGTCAGTGCGGACGCACCGTCAATGCGCGCGCACCGCGACTGAGCGCGCACCATAAATGCACGCGCACTTCGAATGCACGCGCATGCGCAGTATAAAAACTCGATAGATCGGTTTAAGCAGGTATGAGCAAACCGATATATCCATATCCGGAAAAATCCCATATCGCCGTTCCCTACTGTACACTATAGTGTGCTACCTCTAAACCCACCAGGTTCAAAATTATGTATTTGCTTGTTATGTTGCCTGTTCGTTTGTGTATCTATCTGTCACTTTGTGTGTGGTATGTATTTTGATTGGAATTTGGCAACAAAGATTAAAATCAAACAAAGGGATGGATTGCAGTATTTAAAGCATACCTGTCCTTATTTTACCAGTAGGCCCCTCTGAAAATTGAGAAATTGTGTGTACAGTGTCCTCCCAGTTCAATGTCTATGTAATTATTTGTGTTAGACTGATCCACTGAAGATATCCCATTCAGGTTTTCCTCTTCCCCACCCAACCCCTTCCACAAACCACGGGATCAAGATAGTTGTACAGTCAAATGTGAAAAGTAAAATATTCCTTCACAGCCTAGACAAATATAGTAGTACTGTATTTAACTCCAGTAAAATGTTCTCAACTCTCTAAAAAGTCAACGAATAGCCTTAAATGATTGTGTGTCATAAAACCTAAAACATGTCTGCATTACTTATCCTGAATCATGTTGATCCTAATTGCAATAAATTTGGAGCTTTCACAACAGAATGTGGTTTCACTTTTCTAGTGCATTGTATCTATCTATGGCATCATCATTACCGCAAGCTCTACTCTTATTTTTTTCCAACGTCTATTCTGAAATGCTGAATATTTAAAAGTGTGTCTCACCTTTGATGGTTAGTTTTAACTCTGATCTTTAATGAATATAATGTCTTGCTCAATGTTCTCTTTCCAGAGAAATGATACCCGCTTTCTCCCCCCACCCCTATTCCCCCCAACTACAGTATAAAAATATATGTACACATTCGGGCTCTGAACAAATGAACGCATGGGATGCACTGGAAGCATTACCTCTATTTCCCATTGTATGCTGCAGGATTGTCAAGGTGCTGGATTGTTCACAAAGGTTTACAAGAAAACAACACACAGCAATGAGGACAGTATAACACATTAATAATAATTTGGGACTCAGTCAGTACTGTTGAGGAATTAAAATTGAGAAATTGCAGATAGAGT
Organism: Hydrolagus colliei; assembly: GCA_035084275.1. Classification (NCBI taxonomy): domain Eukaryota; kingdom Metazoa; phylum Chordata; class Chondrichthyes; order Chimaeriformes; family Chimaeridae; genus Hydrolagus; species Hydrolagus colliei. The sequence goes on along the minus strand of CM068744.1, from coordinate 11,127,839 downwards.
GAAGGATTTCAATCTGCAGCCTCCATTTTTAGACTGAAATGCCCATCCTCAAATCTCAGGTAATTGTGGTTTAATTTGTGTACAGCACTTGTACGTGCTAGCAATTTTGAAGTTGTATAGTGGGTAGAGCAATGGCCTCGCAAGCAAGAAACCTGGGTTCTATTCCAGGGAGTGCAAAATGTTGGGCAAGTTTCCTTACTCCACATGCCTTTGTTTACCTAGCAGTAAGTAAGAACACGGTTGACAGTGGATTGGAAGATCATTTTTTTCTGGAGATAATAATCCTTTACGAAAAACAATATTAATTTGTCACTCAAACCACAACTGTTTGTGGGACACTGCAGTGCCCAATTGGCTGCCATGTTTCGCCCACAAATATACAGTCAATTCACTTTACGGTATAAAATGTAATTTGATTGTTGTTCTGTGATGTGCTTTGAGACTCAAGAAGACATGAAAAGCACTATATCAAATGCAAGGATTATTATTCTTTGGGTTGGGTATATTGGAAATAACATATTAGAATGTCCAACGTGTTACATCAACTGACAGACTGAAATGGTTACTTTATCCTACAAAAATACTGACTATGTTATCATGAATCCGAATTTGAGGGAAATGTGGAAATAGGAAACTAGTATGATGTTATTTCTACAAAAATCTACATGAATCTGACATTGGTTCGCAAGGATTAATTTCAAATTCCCTGTAAATGCCAATGTAACCATTCGCAGGATTTGGAAATAAAACACAATGATGCATTATTTAGTGGCACTGTTGGCATATCATCCTTTTTCTTATAAAATCTTACAATGACTAAAAAATAAGATGAATAAATTGGAACATCTGGAACCTTGATTAATTTGAATCTCTGCTATTATCTAAAGATCCCCAAATCCTTTAATGAATAACAATTTGGCTTTTCTACCTTTATAATTGTTAACTACTACGAGTCAACACTTTAATAAACCAAAATACAAGGACACTGGATAATGTAGGATATATGATAATTCAGCCACTTCCTAATTTTAAGGATATTTAGTTGTTAATATGTCTAATACTGACAGGTTTTCATAGACTACTGTCACTCAATACTGATTAATTCTGATTTGTGAAAAGTGTGTCAGCTGGGCTCAGTTGGTAGTGTGGAAACCATGTTAAACATCGGCAACCATTTTAGCTGTTTCTTAGCTTCCCCTGGACATTGTTAGCTGTTTCTTAGTCTCCCTTAGAAATTCCAGAGGTCAATAGGAGTATCAGTAAACGTCAGTTGTATGATATAGTCCAGACCAAGAAGGGAGAAAGGCTTGTGCTTGAGTAAATTAGACATTCCCTGCTTGGATGTTCCCCAGTCCATGGACTGGGGAACATCAATTTTTACTCGCAGAAAGTGTTCCTTGTAATTTACTCGGACGAGATTTACTGTGTAAACTTGGATGCACTTTAGTTTGTACTGATGATGGTGTGAGTTTGCAAGTTCCTGAACAACAATATGGCTATGTTTGTGCTTTACTTCAAGAAGCTCAAGATTTGTCAGGTCCAATTGTTTGTTGGTGGAAGATTGTTAGTCCAATTTTATCTTCGGAGCTTTTACATATAGTACAAACTTTAATACACTTACCAGCATTAATGCCTTATTTACCATTGACTTCTTTTCAACCTTATAAATGGCATTCTCATCTCCATTGTACGGCTTATTTTGATAAAGAAGGAAACGACACTGATTATGCACAACAGCACACTGGTGAATTGGGACAGTCATTTTTTATGTCCGCAAATGCGATGTACTATGGACTTGAAGGGATTGCTTTATATGTGGATCTTTCGCCAGCAGCAGTTGCTGTATACAAAGCAACCACCCCTAATGTTTCTCACTGTACTCTCTATGTAAATGATGGGTATGAGCCAAAAGACTTAGGGTCTATGGTTTTCCGACTTCAACAGCAAAAGCCTTTGCAAGCTATCGCTACCTGTTTAGGCCAATTTTTTGTTTTTCCAAATAATGAATTTTGTCTTACGTTAGCTTTTACAACTATGACTGGCATTTTTGAACAACACCAATTGGCCTCCGACGATGTAACCAGGATTATATTCAACCAAGTACCTACATGTTTGTGGGCCACCAGACCGAATGAGGTAGGAAAAGTTCTCTCTGCAGCCCCATTCATGGTCCAGGTGGATGTCACTAAGCAACTTCCTCGACGACAGCAATATCCGTTAAGCCCGCAAGCTTCATTGGGAATCCAATCAGTTATTCAGGACCTTTTGCAACAAGGTGTGATCATCCCAACCGTGAGTCCATGTAATACTCCTATTTTACCCATCAAGAAACCGGGAAGAAATACATGGCGGTTTGTGCAAGATTTACGTGCGGTAAATGCAGCAGTGGTACCAGCTTTTCCTGTTGTTCCTCACCCTGCGACTATATTAAGTTGTATTCCTCCCTGTACTAAATATTATTCTGTCATCGATCTTTGCGGTGCTTTCTTTTCTGTTCCCCTACATCCTGACTCCCAATATTTGTTTGCTTTTACATATCAAGGTAAACAATATACGTGGACAAGGTTGCCACAGGGATACACTGAAAGCCCTACAATTTTCTCTCGCATTCTTCAGCAAGATTTACAGGATATTGTATTTCCTAGAGGTTCGGTGCTGATTCAGTATATTGATGATTTGCTTCTTGCATCACCCTCACAGGCTTCTTCTGAATCAGACACTATCCTTCTCCTCCAAGCACTGGCCCGTAAAGGACATAAAGTTTCGAAATCTAAAGTTCAATTATGTCAGCCTAGTGTTCAGTATCTTGGACATGTTTCAAGTGAGCACACTCGTTCGCTATCTGAAAAGCGTGTTCTGTCCATTACATCATTGCCTCGACCGATGAATAAAAGACAGCTTGTGCATTTTCTTGGAATGACTGGCTATTGTCGGCAGTGGATTCCTTCCTATGCTGAACTTAGTCGCCCTCTCCAAGATTTGGCACTGCCTTCCGCCTCAGATGAATTAACCTGGTCTGAAAACGCGAACTTAGCGTTCTCATCCCTCAAAATTGCTCTTACAAGTGCACCAGCTTTAGGGTTACCTAATTATGAGAAACCATTTCATCTTTTTGCTAATGAAAAGTGGGGTTTCTCTCAATCCGTTTTGACTCAGCTACATGGTGATCGCCACAGACCAATCGCTTATTTGAGCGTTCGTCTTGATCCAGTAGCACAGGCGCTCCCTGGGTGTTTAAAGGCTGTTGCGGCTGTTTATCATGCTGTAGTTTCCTGTCAACCCTTGGTTCTCGGTCACCCTTTGTCTCTTCTTGTGCCTCACTCTGTTGTCTGTTTATTAACTCGTTCTGCGACTCAACATCTTACGGCTGCTCGAACTACTAAGTACGAAGCTATTCTTCTTTCTGATCCTTCTCTTACTATTCTTCGCTGTACCAATCTCAATCCTGCTGATCTTTTACCCACTGAAGACGATGGTGAACCACACGATTGTGAACTTATAACCCAGACGGTCTCACTGCCTCATCCAGATTTAAGGGACTATGCTCAACAAAACATTGATTTAGAGCTCTTTACTGATGGATCCTGCTCGCGTTCCGAAACCGGCCAAAGTCAATCTGGTTATTCGATTTGTTCTCCCACCGCAACTCTGGAATCAGGCCAACTGCCTTCAACATGTTCTGCCCAGGCTGCTGAATTATTTGCTTTAACCCGAGCATGTATTGTAGCCCATGGCCAGTCTGTTAACATTTATACTGACTCTCGTTATGCCTTTGGAATAGCTCACGATTTTGCTATTATTTGGCAATCCCGTGGTTTTCTTACCTCTTCTGGGACTACGGTTAAACATGGACAATTGATGTATAATCTTTTAAAAGCTCTTCAGTTACCTTCATCTATTTCAATTATTAAATGTGCCGCCCATACCACCGGTACAGATGATATCTCTCTTGGTAATATCCGTGCTGACCGTGCCGCAAAAGCAGCTGCGCATGGTAATTCAGGGGTTATGGTAAAATTATGTGTTGCTAAACCTACGTCTAATCTTTCTCCCTTGTCATCTCTCCTACAATCCCAAGGTGAGTCACCCTCTGAAGAGGTTGCTCTCTGGAAGGCTGCAGGATGCTCTCAACTCGAGTCAGGTCTCTGGGTATCCCACGACGGCCGCGTGGTTGCCCCAAAGAGCCTGTTGCCCTGGCTTGCCCATATGTGTCATGTGTATACACACGCGGGCAAAGGGGGGATGTTAAGCATTATTCAGCAATCTTGGTATGCACCTGGATTTGCTAAACTGGCTGTGAAAATTAGTACGCAGTGTGTTATATGTAATAAATATAATGCGGGTAAGACTCCGGCTGTGCAGCCAGCATCACAGCCGCAGCCTTGGGGACCTTTTATCCATTTACAAATGGATTTTATTCACATGCCTAAATGTATGGGTTTTACTTATGTTTTAGTCATTTTGGATGTTTTCTCTCGATGGGTAGAAGCCTACCCTACCAGAAAAAATGATGCAATAACAGTGGCTAAGATTCTACTTAAAGATTTTGTCCCCAGGTTTGGAGTGCCAGAGCGTTTATCCAGTGACAATGGACCTCAATTCATCGGCGCCATAATTAAGGAATTGCTTAGAGCCTTACAGTGTACACAGCATTTTTCTTGTCCCTATCATCCACAGTCTACAGGTGCAGTGGAGCGACATAATGGGATTTTGAAGAATACGATTGCTAAATTATGCGCCGAAATGGGTATGAAATGGCCAGAAGCCTTACCGGTTGCATTGATGCTCATACGTTCGAGTCCTAACAGATTAACTGGTCTTTCTCGTCATGAAATAGTTATGGGTCATCCTTTACGACTACCGATTAGCGCCCCATTAACAACTAGACAAATGGATCTCCATGCTATGGATGAAGCTTTGTTATTTTATTGTGTAGCTCTAACAAAGTCTTTTAGAACTTTCCACACGCAGGGTAGTGGCTGCCCAGCAGAAACCGACTGAAGATGCCTGTCACGATTACACTCCTGGTGATCACGTCTACATAAAGGTCTTTCGAAGGAAAAATTGCCTGGAGCCCCGGTGGGAAGGACCATACCTTGTCCTGTTGACAACCCATACTGCTGTCAAGTGTAAAGGACAAAATACTTGGATTCACGCCACTCACATCAAGCCAGCACCTTTTACTGGTTGAATGATGTTGAATCTATATTATTGCCTTTTAGTATGTTCTACTGTTATTAAGTGTAAAACCCCGTATTTCTGTTCATGCTAATACATATTTGTACATGTCATACGTTTTTGCAAACCGCACAGGACAATCAGCTTGTTGGGTATGCTCACATATCCCTCTCCATTCAAAAGGAGGCATTCCTGTACAATCAGTCCCTTTTTATTTGTTAGAAACGGTTGAATGGATGCTCTATCAATTTAAAAATGTAACGCTACTACGCACACAGGCCGAGAGCTTTGATCCAAACATGTGGAAGTCTGCAGGGTACAATTTGACCAATTTTTCAGGATGGTATCAACCCCTAGTTAATAGAAGTCATTTACCTCCATTTTTGTTTATCCCTCGAAATAAAGGTACCGAAGTAACTCTAGGTCATGTCTGCTTTGTACGAACGTCACTACATGGTCTTTTTATGGGTAACAGTCTTTGTTCGTACCATATTTCCATAGGTACGATCACAGTGAGTAAGGATAACACTGATATCTGGCCTATCTTCGGTATATTTAATCTTACTGGGTTGCCTAACATAACAAGTGGAATTCGATGGTCGGGCCCTAGTTTAATGATTTGGAAAGGTGACCTACGAGCAGTGTCTTATAATGGCACTTATTTTGTTTGTGGGCAAAAAGCCTATCCCTGGTTGCCCCTTAATTGGATTGGATCCTGTTATTTGGCTTATGTGATCCCACAAGTTCGTCATTTGCAAAGTTTACCTTCCTTGCCTTCCCAGAGGTTCCGTAGGTCTATTTCTACATGGGACATGATTGCTTCTACCTTTGTCCCATCCTATGGAACAATTCGATCTCAAATAGAAGTAAATAAAGTATCTTCCCTATTGGAACAAATTGCAAATGACACTGCAAATGCCCTAGAACAGCTTAGTGCTGAATTAGTGGCCATTCGGACGACCACCCTCCAAACTAGAATGGCCCTTGATTTTTTATTGGCCAAACAAGGTGGCACGTGTGCCTTAATAGGTACTGAATGTTGCACCTATATCCCTGATTCCTCAGAGAACATTACTAATCTAATCACCCATATTTGATCTGTTGTTAAAAGTTTACACTCTCCTGGGTCTACCTCTTGGTACACTTGGTTTGGAGGTCTTGGCGGTACTTTTGTTCAAGGTTTCATAATAATTATTGGTGTTTTTGTTTTGATATATGCTTGTGTCATGTGCTTCCGCTGTATGTGTGCTCAAATGTTTAGACCTCAAAACTTAAATGTCCCTGCCCTCCTTCCATTACTATCGTTATCCTACCCTGGAGAATTCGATCTAGATAAGGATTCTATTGAACAAGAAGCTGCTCGGCTAACTGCTATTAATTTTGATTAGCCTTACTTTATTTGTCCTTAGGAGGACAAAAAGGGGGGGATTGTGGAAACCATGTTAAACATCGGCAACCATGTTAGCTGTTTCTTAGCTTCCCCTGGACATTGTTAGCTGTTTCTTAGTCTCCCTTAGAAATTCCAGACGTCAATAGGAGTATCAGTAAACGTCAGTTGTATGACATAGTCCAAACCAAGAAGGGAGAAAGGCTTGTGCTTGAGTAAATTAGACATTCCCTGCTTGTTATTCTTTAGGTGATCAATTGCTTCAGTATATGCCTGATCATTAAAGACGATTTACTTCTTTCTTTGAAAATGGTAATCTATCAATTAGCAACTTGTGGTTGTCTAGTGTTGTTTTAATAGATGCTGCCCTTTTTGCACCCCATGACTAGTGTAAATAGAGTTCAACTCTCTTCCCACATTCACTTTCATTGATTAGGTGGATTGCTGTAATTGGTTAAAGGAACTTGTACTACTGTCACGTGGTGTGCAAAAGAATAAGATATAAACTGTTGTATTTCTGTTAGTTCCTTAGAAGTACCAACTCGGGTATCTGACCTGTGAGGGTATTTCTCCTTTCGGCCGTTAGTATATTAAATGATTGTTTGTGCTTTACATGAATAACCTGATCTCTTTGTGAGTTATTCCACGACAGTAGCACTTGCATCTCGGAGGACCAAAGTTTTGGGTTCAAGCTGCATATTTGGAACTGGCATAACCTCTGGAACACCTTCCACCTTGCCCCATCTCTCACCTTTTTCAAGTCCGACCTGAAAACTTTCCTGTTTGACTATGCTTACGTAAGGTCACCTCCCCCACCCCCACTTGGCTCGTAGTCAGGCTCTGCCAGTGTTAAGCTCCCTGAGATGCTGCCCTGCATGGAGGGCGCAATATAAGGGTTAAGTTATTGTTGTATAGTCTAAGCTGACACTCCAACGCAGTGCTGGGAACGTGCTGCAATGTTGGAGGTGCTGCCTTTCAGCTGAGATGTTAAACCAAGGCCTCATCTGCCTATTCAGTTGGACGGTAAAGATTGCAGAGGGTGGAGCTGACAGTGTAGCTCTCTCCAATAGCCTAGAGGTTTCTGCAGTGCTTGTGAGCATATGCATCTGACCTCTGCCAAGTGCCCGCACCAGTCACAGGATAGGATGGGAGGCCTTGGCGATACAAGACCCCATCTTATAGGACAAGTTATCTGGTCTATCTAATTTTACACTGTAAGTACTTTCAAGAATTTCTAGAATGCAAGTAGCTATGTGCTAGGCAGTGTGATAAGTAAAGCCTATTAGTATTATGCATGGGAAGCATATTGACAGCCTAGTGATTTGAGTGGTCAGAACAAGTTAAGTCAGGATTGAGTTATCTGGAGTTTGCTGTATTATTATTAATCTTAAATAACTAAAAATTATAATAGCACAACTTTAAAAACAACTTTACAGAATCAACAGATTACTCTTCTATTTAATACAGTGATATATAGAAACTTTAATTGACAAATTTACGAGTTGTTGCAGTGGATATGCAAATACTAGAAACAGAAAGTTGGCTCAGGATTCTTGATGTGGATGGATAAAAATGCAGTAGAATTATATACTACGAAAGACAACAGAGCATTCGGAGGTGCGCAACCTAGGCGTCAGGTACAACCAACAGCTGTCCTTCCTACCCCACATCCGATCACTGACCAGAAACACCCTTTTCCACCTCTACCACATTGCCAAGCTCCAACTCTACCCCAGACACAGTCAAAACACTCATCCATGCATTTGTCACCTCCTGCCTTGACAATTCAAATGCCCTCTGCACCGACCTTTCTAGCTCCACCTCCACAAAATGCAGCTGATGCAAAACTCCGCTGCCCACATGCTCACCCACACCCCCCCAATGTGAAAGGCGCTCTTTAAATGTAATGTTGTTGTTGTTGTTATACATTAGTTGCAGGCAGGCTCTATGACTTCCTATTGGCGAATGGATCAATTGTATAAATGATTGTATGTGAGGAAAAGCAATGTTCTGAATGATCTAGAGGTTGTCGAGGGTTGAACTGGGAACACGTTGAGCAGGGCTTTAGAGAAACAGACCATAGCTCGCAGCCTTTACTCTATAGGTTCCACAATCTGACATACTATCTAACTAACAGTTTGCAGTAGTAAAACACTAACAAGTTAATGGATGACGTTTTGGGCTCTTTTTGCAACCTTTATTCAATATTCTACAAGTCTGTTGTCAATTCACCCAAATACAATAATTCATTGTTTTTGTGGTAGGTTAGGTGGGTATTATGGGTTAATTGATCTTTGTTTTGGAGTCAAGCCGGGTGTGTGACACCTGCCAAAATGTGCTGCAATGCAACTTGAAAGGTGTGATATCAAAGGTGAGTTTGTTGGTGTCATATTGTGCAATTTAACTGGTGGAGGGGATCTTGCCAATACAATATGTGGACATCAATTTTTAATATTTAGAATTTAATGTCAGAGCCTGCATGGATTTTTTCCAGGTTTATCGACTCTATAAACTGTACATGAAACTGTAATTTCAACACAGAGATTGCATGGTTACTTTTTACAGTAACTTTTACTTGCAACAGTAACAGTTACTTTTACTTTTAACTCCTGCGGCTTAGTGGTTAGAGCACTTGTCTTGCAAGATGGGGAGACTGTGTGCAATTGGCTGCCGCGATTCGCCCACAAATATACAGTCAATTCACTTTACAGTATATTCTGTGAGGCGCTTTGGGACTTCGATAAGATGTGAAAAGTGCTATATCAAATGCAAGGGTTACTACATTATTATAACATTTCCATTGACAACAAGAACAAAATTACATTCGTATCACGCCTTTCACGTCGGGAAGACCAGTCCAAGGCGCTGGAAATAGAAGAATATTTTCATTAACTATACGGTGTGCACAATGACATTTCCTTTTAGCTGTCCTGGTTAATTTTAAAAAAAAAATTCAAACAGGGTTGGGTTTCATCGAACAGTTAGTGCCGCTACGTGGCACGTGCCTCATTCTGTGACCCGTGTTTCAGACTGAGCAGATAAATGCAATCAGTGCGGGAGGGCGATGTCTGGCACAATTGAGACAACAACAGCTTGCATTTATATAACACCATTATGCCGGGTAGTGACTTGGCAGTACTTAACCGCTTGACCTCCTTAAGTTGAAATTTCGAACAGGAATGATCTGTTCTGGGGGAGATGTGTTTTTACAATGTTTTGACTTTGTTTTTTTACTCAGTAATAGTTTCGTTCTGTAGCTCTGCACATCTGGTTTATAAATCTAATGCGGGGGTGGATCTTGAGCATGCTGTAATTGCAGTATTATGAAACAGAAGGCAGTTTTGTTGCAAATCTGCCAAGTTGCACTTCCACGTTCAGCGTGAGCGAATTTGTTTTCATATCTATTACTGTCGCCTCCCTCCCTCCCTCCCTCCCTCCCTCGCTCCCTCCCTCCCTCCCTCCCTCCCTCGCTCCCTCCCTCCCAAAGAAACAAACAAACAAACAAACAAACAATTCATTTCAAGGAAAATCAGTGTCCAGTGAACAATGTGGTTGAAAATAATCCCTGCAAAAAAACAATAATTTAGTGCACAATTGGCTGCCACGATTTTGCCCACAAAATACACAGCTCTGAACTGCAAAGGGATTATCGACGAAGGGTTGCAGACCCGAAACGTTGACTCCTTCTCCTTTCTCCATGGATGCTGCCTGACCTGCTGAGTTTCCTCAGCGACTTCTGTTTTTGTTTCAGACTGCCAGCATCTGCAGTATGCCGTGTTTTGTCTAGGGGATTATCGAGTTCCTCCTGACATGCGCCACCAGTTCCCGTCTTCGTTCTACCAAAGTATTTGCCGCCAGCCCAGATGGTGAAACAAAAGTACAAACACAAAAACAACAACTTTGCAAAAGTTGGGCCCGGGCTCAGCAGAAAACAGCTGCACAGGCTCAGTGAGAGAGGAGGCTGCCCCTCACTGACTGACAGACAAACTTGTCAACACCAGCCTCAGTCTCTATACCAGCCTCTCACTCTCTCTCTCTCTCTGCACACAGCCTCAAGTCTCTATACCACTCTCTCTGTCTGTCTGTACACCAGCCTCTCTCTCTCTCTCTCTCTCTGTCTGTATCGCCTCAGCCTCTACACCTCAATCAGTGCACCTCCCTCAATCTCTGCTCGACACTCCCTCTGCCCACCCACACACAGTTACTGTGTGGACACACAGCACCACATGAAGCTACAGTCAGAGGCTAAGCCATTTCACTGACAACAAGTCAGTACCTCCCCGCCCCTGAGCTTCCCAGCCCTTCCCTGTCTGCAGCTCACACACAGACACACAGAGTGTCTCTCTCTCTCTCTCTCTCTCTCAGGCAGCTCACCCTCAGAGAGTGGAGCCGGGCTGATGGATCCAGAGGCAGCTCACACACAGCAAGTCATTTACTCCAACCAGGACCAGCTAGAGTCCATGCTGCACTCAGCCCCCGAGAGCAGGAGCTCAACCCACAGCGGCAGGAGCAGGGTTATCATCGGGGTGAGTGAGTGAGAGAGAGTGTGAGAGAGAGAGAGAGAGATGGGTGGGGGCAATGCATGCACCCACTGTGGTCAGGAGGGATTGACAAGCCACACACACACACACACAGCCCACCCATGGTACTCCACACTCAGGCAGTCATGTCTTTGCATTGACAAGTGCAAACGATTAGAACACTTGATTTGATCATTCAAACCAGTTCCAGTGTCCTGTGTGTGTGTGTGTATGTCTCTCTCTCTCTGTATATATATATACAGTATAACACAAGTATATTTTTCTCACTGCCAGAATTCTTACTGTTTGGGCATTTGCTGTGTTGCTCATCCTCTTCGCAACCAACCATCGATCTCGCTGTGCCTTCCAGTTTGAATCGGACCCCTGGAATCTGCTTGATCGCTGTAACTTGGGACGTCCTCCCGACGTGAAAGGCGCTTTACAAGTGTAATCTCGTTGTTGTTGTTGTATGTTGATTCTGCCCAGAAAATGCACAACTCAGTTAATTACACAATACCCGTGTACATCCGGTGAGGCGCTTTAAGATGTCTCAATGATGCGATAAGGCGCCTCTTATGAAATGCAGGTTTTGTCGTTATATGCTATTGTGTACCAGGCACGGTTCGCAGTGACACTCAGCGCTACATGACCTGTCGTCTGGGATTGTCAGCTTGGGCTGGGCTGACGTTGGAAGTGAAAGAGTTAGCAAGTCAGCAAAGGCTTCTCGTTTTATTCACAGAGAGAACTGCGTGTCATACAGCATCGACAGAGACAAGAGAGAATGATTGCACTGGCAGGGAGAGAGGGGAAGAAAGAGAGAGAACTGTACCTGGAGAGAGACAGAAAGAATTATTAGTAATCCTTGCATTTGATATAGAGCCTTATCGCCTCTTCTAGACATCTCAAAGCGCTTAAAAGAATATATTGTAAAGTGGATTCACGGTTTTTCCTTCTGGGTGAAACATGGCACAAAGCAGTGTCCTACAAACAGTTGTGGATTGAATGACAAAATTATTATTATTTTTAAAGGGATTATTACTCTGAAATAGTGATCCATCAATCGTCAATCGACAATCAATCATTCAATCAATCAATCGGGTTTCTACTTACTGTTAGGTAAACATATGTGTAGAGTAAGGAAACTTGCCTAACATTTCGCTGTGCCGGGAATTGAACCCAGGTTCTTGCTTGTGAGGCGAGATTTCTGACCGCCACTCTACAGTACTCCTATGAAAGCACTTCACAGAATTTACTGTAAAGTGAATTGACTGTATATTTTGTGGATGAAATGCGGCTGCCAAATCCACACAGCAATGCTCCACAAACAGTCATGGATTGTGTGACCAAATTTTTTTTTGATAAAAGCAATTAATACCCCTGGAAAAATCATCCACCCGATGTCTAATGAAAAAGTTCCTACTTACTGCTTGGTAAGCAGAACAACAACAACAATTTACATTTATATAGCGCCTTTCACGTCGGGAGGACGTCCCAAGGCGCTAAATTATTCTACACGCTAAGAAGCGTGTAGAATAAGGAAAGTTAGCTGACGTTTCGGCTTGCCCAGGAATTAACCCAGGTCCTCTCACTTGTGAGCCGAGTACAATCACTTATGTAGTGCCCTTCACTTGAGTTAATGGTTCGGAGAGCAGCGGTGACCTGATTAGCTGGAAGTCGGCAATCTTTTTTGTGTGGGATGTGGGCTAGTCAGCGCCAGGAGGCTGGGTTTACAACAACAACAAATTTACATTTATATTGCACCTTTCATGTCGGGAGGATGTCTCAAGACGCTGGACGGTCAATATTTCCGACGTCCCAAGTACATTCATGTTATAAGACAATCAATTAGGCTACTGTATAACAGGAATGCGGGTGGACGTTGTCTGTGACAATCACTGGACACAAACTGAAGAAATTCATTGGCAGTGCAGGGGCCGGAGCAAGTTGGCAAAATGAACAAGTTATTTTGCAAGAAGTATTCAATGGATAATGTGACTCATTTAATTAATATACAGCCGACATACCGCAAAACCCCTATCTACCACTTTATGAATGTTACACAACTGACTCGAAATGGCAAGGAAGCAACTAGGGAGTAGTACAGTTTTTGTCACATGTAAATGAAGACCTTGTCAGGACCCTGGACACATTCATAAAGCAATTTGATGCTGGTGGGGACGACAACAATATGTTGGGTGTTCCGGAAGGCTGAGATTGGATTGACTGAAGGCCCTTCATTAACTACAATATAATAATCCTTGCATTTGATGTAGTGCTTTCCACATCTTATCAACGTCCCAAAGCACTTCACAGAATATACTGTAAAGTGAATTGACTGTATATATCTGTGGGTGAATCGTGGCAGCCAGTTGCGCACAGAAGTGTCCCACACACAGTCGTCGATTGAAATTTCCAATTTTTTATTATTATCTTTTTTTGGGAGGGATTATTATTTGGCGTGTGGAGTAAGGAAACTTGCCCAAGGTTTCGCCCTGACCTGCCTGGATTCGAATACAGGTTTCCCCAGCTTGGTCTCCCCAGCTTGCAAGTCAAGTGCTCTGACCACTAAGCCACAGGAGCTCCACAACTAATCTTATGATCTTGATACAAGTGAATATCGGTTAAACCAGAGACACAATTATCCCAATTCTCAAATACAACAACAAAATGATATTTGTAGAGCGCCTTTCACATTGGGAGGACATCCCAACGTGCTGAACAGTCAGGAGGCAGGACCCGAGCATGGAAGGGGGAGGGAGGCAGGGTTGGGATGAGGGAGGGCAGAGAGGTAGAATGGTGACTGCAGGCATGGTTGAAGAGGAGGGTCTTGAAACTGGCCTTAAAGAAGGCAAGGTAGGGAGCAAGGTGAAGGGATTTGGAATGGAGTTCCAAAGCTTGGGGGCAGAGAGACTGAAAGCCCGGCCATTGATGGTAGGGCAGGTCGAGTGGGAGACATGGAGCAGGCCGGAGCCTGCTGAGTCGAGGGAGTAGACAGGTTGATTGGGGTTCAGCAGGTCAGAGAGGTAGGAGGGGGAAAGGCTGTGGAGGCCTTTCCCTCCACAGCCTTTTTGAAAGGCTCGTCCTCACCTTGTAGGTGAGGACGAGAACCCTATAGAAATGGGGTGGTCCAGAGGACTGAAGAGTAGCAAATTTTGCCAAAGAGAAGGAAAAAGCAGGGAAATTGTAGGTCAGTGAGTCTCACATCAGTTGGAGGGAAGCTGCGTGATGTTACAATGAGGGATGCAATTGACCATTTAGAAAGGGTGGAACTGATCAGAAACATAGTTAAGTGCTTTGGGACTCTATCGTACAAAGTGCACTGTATGAATGCAAGTTGTTCTGTAAAGAGAAGATTTGTGTCTCACTAAATTGATTAAATCTTTGAAGAGGTAAACAAGAAAGTAGATAGGTGGGTATAGTAGATGTGTATTGGATTTTAGGATGGTTTTCTATTCGGTTACTGCCAACATTGTTTCCTGTATTGTATAATACAGGAAACAACATATGGTACAGTGATACCAGTCTGGTTGCAAAGCGATTGTGATTATATGGACCTCAGTCACCAATTTACTGAGTTCGGTCCCGTTATCTTCACAGCTGTCGGGCCCCACCGTAGCTCTGAAGAATGAGGTTTGGGAAGTTTGAATTCTTCCCTTTGGAACAGAGGGGTGAGATGTTTAAGATAATAAAATGGTTTGAGAGAATTCATTGGGAAAATCTCTTTCCTCTTGAAAAGGATTTTCTTTTTCGCTCAGCTGAACGCACTTCCTGCTTTTCCCTCGTACCCTCCACTCCACTCTCGGCACTCTCAGAAATTCTATGTTCCGAAACTCTGGAGCTCTCCGCCTCAATCCCTCTGCATTGCATTCTTCTTACTCATCTTCAGATTGCACTTGAAGACCTTTGAGTGTGGATATGGTCACCTATCTTCTCTCCCAAGCTCGGTGTCAAGCCTCACCACTGTTTAACACTGTAACAAGATGCTACCCCTGGTAAAGAGCACAACATAAATGCAAATTGTTGTATTTGTGGACAAGATGGCCATGAATTAAAGACTATGACTATCTTAGTAAAAGGAGAGATATGGTAGAAATTCTCCAAGAAGTATATCAGGGTATGGTATGATTTGCCAGCTATAGCTTTCACAGGATAGTTGAGTAGTCCAGGATTGGACAACTCAAGTAGAAGAAGGATATTAGAGTATGAAACGAGATCGAAAGTGTTGGTTTCTTGGAGGAGCAAATATTAATGCAAAAAGATGAGCCAAATGGCCTAGTAGTGTGTCACACAAATCTATGATTCAATCATTCCATGATTCATAGCTAAGATGTGGGATACTAGGCTTTATAAATAGGGGCATAGAGTACAAAAGTCAGGAAGTTCTGACTAACCTCTATAAAGCTTTGGTTAAGCCTCAGTTTAAGTGTGGTGACCAATTCTGGTCACCACACTTTAGGAAGGATGTTAAGGCATTGGAAAGGGTGCAGAGGAGGATTACCAGACTGGTACCAGGAATGAGGGACTTCAGTTATGAGGAAAGGCTAGAGAGGCTAGGTTTATTCTCATTGGAACGGAGAAGGTTACAAAGAGAACTAATAGAGGTTTTTAAGATCATGAGGGGATTCTACAGAGTAAACAAGGAAAAACGGTTTCCACTTGTGGGTGTGTCAGTGACTCGTGGTCACAGATTATAAATAGTTTCAAAAGGAAACAGAGCGGAGATGAGGAGAATTTTTTTCACTCAGCGAGTTGTTCAAATCTGGAATGCATTGCCTGAAAAGCTGGTGGAGGCCGATTCGATAACAACTTTTAAAAGAGAAGGAGGCATTTATTTGGGGAGGACGGGTTTGCAAGATTATGGGGAGAGAGCTGGGGAGTGGGATTCAATTTGCTCTTTTTAAAGAGCTGGCACAGACTCTTTGGCCGAATGGCCTCCTTTTGCGCCTTAAGATTCTAAGATTCTATGCATCCCTGTCTATCTTCCGGATTTTAGCTTTTCGATGAGCCCCCAAACAGTTAGCACAGTCACATCAACTAGGTGCAGCTTTACTAGGGTGGAAATGGCTTCACATATATTCTTCAGAATATGGTTGCTATTTCTACCTCTGGATGTTGAATGTGTTATAACTGTTTAAACTTTTTCTTCTTTCCTGCAGGTAATCCTCCTGTGTATGTTAATTATACTCCTTGGGCTGGGGCTTGGGCTTGGACTACGATCGTGTGATTCAGGTACAGTTTATTTTTATTACTTTTATTATTTGAACAGGTTCATTTTATCATTTGAAAAGGTTCTTGACATCGAGTCCTGGATGAGGGACAACTTTCTCCAGTTGAATGTCCGCAAGACTGAGACCCACCTGATCGGTTCAAGTCAAGCTCTGGCGGCATTTGCATCCAAGCCTGACTGGCGTCTTTCAACGCCAGTCAGGAACCTGGGTGTGTTGCTTGAGATTACAAGGAGACATCAATCTTTTCATAAATAAATACAACAACAAAATCACATTTATAGAGCGCCTTTCACTTCAGGAGGATGTCCCAAGGCACTGAACAGTCAGGTTGGGACCCGAGCAAGGGAGAGGGGCAGTGTAGGGGCGAGGTGTGGGAGAGAGTTAAGAGGGGCGGGAGAGAGTTGGGAAGGCAGCAGAAATTATGGTCAAAGAGGAGGGTCTTGAGACCGGCCTTGAAGCACTCAAGAGAGGAAGCAAAGCGGATGGACTGTGGGATGGAGTTCCAGAATGTGGGGGCAGAGAGTCTGAGTGGGGGCAGACATTACAATATGCAGCAACAGCGTAGAAATTATAGGATTTTTGAGGCAGCATTATTGCCATTATCATGCAGCCATTCCTGGATAACATTTAACCAGATCTTCCAGTTATAGGTTCTAATGATATTTTTGATGAGTTCACTCAGGAAGTTCACATGTACAATTATGGACTTCAGGAGCTTATAGCAACTGTTTATTTCCTTCACTGGGTCAAATTCAAAACCTACAAAAGGAATGATAATTGTTTCCTTATTTTGTATCTTTGAATAACCTTCCAATATATTTTTTGACGTTGTAAGTTTTGCAGTTTCTCACAATGTAAGGCAAAAGAGACTGTACTTGTGCAGTAAAAACTCAAATTGATATTAGTACTTTATTCAATCAAAACAACATTGACAAGCTGTTATACTATACATACAACCGGGACAAGTCTTTGGGATACAAGGGTGATCAAATCCTACTCCCGGACAGATGGTGACCGCTTAGAGTACATTGATCATACGTTGACAGTTGATCTTTCTCCTTCAGTGGTGGTGCCTTACTCGCCTAATGAGTAAGACGCGATCACTGGTGTGTTCACTACTTTTATGTTGTGTTCTCATGCCAAGCCCTGCCCAGTCCTTGCTTTTCCGCACTCACCGCGTTCCTGCTGGTTTCTTGTATCTGCTTTACTTTGGTACTGAAGTTTAACCCTTTTGCATTCCTTCAAATCTTCTAAAATAAAACTTGCCCAAAGTATTCCTCTGCCAGGAATCAAACCCAGATCTCTTATTTGCACGGCGAGTGCTCTAACCACTGAGCTATGAATCTCCTTATCAAGCATCAATGTTTTTAACATCCGGTTATCAAAGGCGGAGCCCTGTAGCTCAGTGGCTGGAGCACTTGCCTTGCAAGCAAGAGACCTGGGTTCGATTCCAGGCAGAGCAAAACCTTGTGCAAGTTTCCTTACTCCTAATAATAATCCCTTCAAAAATAAACAATAATAATTTGGCCACTCAATTCATGACTGTTTAAGGGACACTGCTGTGCGCAATTGTCTGTGGCGTTTTGTCTACAAATATGCAGTCAATTCATTTACAGTATATTCTGTGAAGCGCTTTGAGGCATCTAGAAGATGTGAACAGTCATGGATTGAAATTATCAATTTATTATTGTTCTTTTGAGGGATTATTATTAGGCATGTGGAGTAAGGAAACTTGCCCAAGGTTTTGCCCTCCCTGGAATTGAACCAGGTCTCTCGCTTGTAAGGTGAGTGGTCTAATCACTGAGCTACTGTCCAAATAGAGTGAAATAGTAGAGATGAATAGGGGGGCTAAGGGTTCATATGCAGTATTAACATATTCATAAACATAACCTTTTCCGACTTGAGGATGAGTAAGATCATAAATCAGGAGCAACTTCAAATTGTTTGCTGTGTTGTTTCTGTAGATTCCCAAGCAACTGAATGTGTTGTGTTAGTAAATTCAATTCTCTGTAAGTGCCATTTATTATTTGTTTCCATAAGCATTAGGATATTGCTATGAGTTTTAAAAGAATTAGTGGAACTGGTCATGTACAAACATGCTTATGGGAGCTCCATCAATGACTCTCCTTTCTAAGGTTAATGTAAATACTCTGTGCAATTGAGCTCTCTCGTTCTCTAACCAATGACTGCCTATATTATACATGAATCTAATGATAGATTGCTCTGATCTATTAATCATTTTCTTGGTTGTCTTTCACAGTGGAGTTAAATTCCATTACTTAGAAATTGTACAGCTTTGTTACTCTATGAGACACTTTCTATCTCTGGTACTATAATGACCTCAGAAATTGGTGACCCGAGGTGAAGCCACAGCAAAACAATTTGATGAATGAGTGGCTGGCTGGTCTGCATTGGTATATCGCATATAGAGCCTGTGTTATGAATGTGGAAAAAACAACTCAATTTCGTAGAATAAAATTAATTTGTGTGGCTTTTCCAAAACAAATCAAAATCCTACATGTTAATACAGAAGCAGTTTTTTCTGCAGTACAGCACTGTACTATGTTACATAAGTCTCCATAGGGAGCTTGCTGACTGGTTGGGTATAGATTCACTTATTACGCTGTTGCACTTTAGATCTTGTTCATTGCACATTTGTACAACCTGCTGGTGCGTTTCCTTGCTCACTGGCGAGGTGTACACATGGGCGGACACCGCGCCTTGTAATAATGCAGGATGGAATTTTATGGATCCAAGCACCTTATAACATTACAGAGTTCTTAAAATATAAAAGTAAAATTATCGTGTTTTGTCCAAATGGATTTTCTCTCATGGAGTTTTTAAGTACTGTATCATCACAAAAATAATTATTTGGCTTATTAGAGAGGATGTCACTGATAAATAAAATGAAATATCAGGAATAGAAAACGTACAACAGGATTAAGGGCACTATAATATTCAACAAAAATGTGGAGCTTGTGAAATCTTCAGCCACATCCTTGACCAAAATGCCACAAAATAGCTTTAATAAGGTTCAGGTTTTCCTGAGACTGCAGATGTTTTTGAAACAAGAGAGGAGAATTGTTGGATGTGAAATTTGGAGAACAGTTGCTGTGGAAAAGAAATGTAGCTCATTTCTACCACATCCTGTTTTGAGAGTTTCCACACTCAAAGTAGTGTGAAAAACCAATGCAGTTTTCCACTGATTTTAAATGTGTTTTCGCTATCACCCACGGTAACAGCTAATTTGAGTCCTGTAGTTCAATAGTTAGAGCACTCGCCTTACAAGCAAGAGACTTGGGTTCAGTTCCAGGCAGGGTGAAACATTGGGCAAGTTTCCTTACTCCACATGCCTAATAATAATCCCTAAAAAAAACAATAATAAATTGGCCATTTCAATCCATGACTGTTTGTGGGATTCTGCTGTGCGCAATTGGCTGCCAAGTTTCGCCCACAACTATACAGTTAATCCACTTTACAGTATATTCTGTGAAGCGCTTTGAGACATGTAGAAGATGTGAAAAGCTGCATATCAAATGCAAGGATTTTTATTATTATTATTCTTAATTCTGTTCTATACTGAATTTGTCATTGCCGTTGATGTGAATTGTGTCAGCTTGACTTAAGTGATACCATTCTCAGCTCTGCGTCATCAATTGTGACATCCTCCTTTGGGCATCTTCCTGAAATAAAAGGCACTAATACAAATGTAATTTGTTGTTGTGTGTAAGGATTTTGTGCTCATGATCTAAGTTGCCATTCTAGTGCATTCCTGGGGGAGAAATGAAATTGTCAGAGGTGCTACTGATGATACGTCAAACCAAGTTTGCTTGTTCAGATGGAAGTAAATGGCACAATTTGAAAATAGAATGGAGCTTCTCCCAGTGACTTGGCCAGCAATCCCCCCGACGAATTATTACTCATTCACTTTGTGCTGCTGTGCACATATTGGCTGCAGTATTGGCTCACAAAAAACTGTGAAGTGCTGTGAGACATTTCAGGTGATAAAACATTATATCAAATGTAAGAATTATTACTATTAAATGGTGCAAATGTTTTATCTTGGTGTTTCATTCAGAGGAAAAACATGGCCTTTTCTAAGCCAATAACAAATCAATTTAATTTATACAGTCAAATCACTTTACAGTATATTCTGTGAAGTGCTTTGAGACGTCTAGAAGAAGTGATAGGCGCTATATCAAATGCAAGGATTATTATTAAATCAGACTTGCACAGTCTTATCTGAGTTGAGAAGGCTAATTTCCTCAAGAGTGGAGTGGCTACACTGGCAGCTCTGAATAAATGTTTTCTGAACTCAGTTCTAACTCTGAGTTTAAGGCTGCGCTCCCTTGTGATGAATCTATGAATCAAATGGAAGAGATATTCACTATCATATCAATTCATTTCATTATTTTAAATATCTCAATTGAATAAACCCTTAACCACCTCTATTCTAAGAAATATAACAGTTTACCAAGCTTCTCATCAGAGCTGAGCGCTGCTCAGCCCATGTATTAATCTAGTGAACTGTCACTGTCCACTCTTTAATGCTAATGCATCCAACCTAAGATTGAGTGCTCACAAATCAGGTCTGTGAAGCACATATCACTGTAGAAGTACCTATTTGCCTTTATCTTCCAGACCTCATATAAATAACAGCATCCCATTTTTTTTCTTCTGAATTCTGCATCTATGAATTTGATTTTAATGATCCATAAAATTAAACCCAGATCTCTTTGCTCAGCTACTGCTCCACATGCATCCCAATTTGGAACACACTACCAACCACAATTCTTCCTTCCCAAGTGTACTCACACTTTACAATATTAAATCCCATCTCCCAGAGATTTGCCCACTTACTTAACCTGTCTATGGCCCTATCTTTTTTGTCTGTCTTCTTCACAATTTGCAATACTTCCTAGCTCCTAGAAATGGCCCCCACAATTTCTTTCCAGGTCACTAATAGATAGAGTAAAAAGCTGGACCCTGAACACTGATCACTGGGAGAATCCACTGCTTCTTTCTTGGGATATCATAAGGACAAAGAAAACCAGAAACAAGCAAAAGTCCGTAGAAATTGCTCTACACGTTTATTAGATCACGACAGATTTTGTAATTCCGATGTCCACAATTTCATCATACTCCTTAATATCTCAGAATGTGCAGCGAGAGAAGTCAGTCTGAGCTCAGTCAGTCCATGATGATTATTTGGGAGAAGAAGTGAACTTCTCCTATTGGCTGGCCAAAAATTGCCTATTTAGAGTTAGTTGTTCATTATGTGGTTATTTGGCAGATGAGGCTGTAGATCCATTTTGCTAGTTTGTTCAGCTTCAAGGTGTATGTTTGCACATCCAGGGCATTATGTCAAATCCAAGGTATATTATTTTTATTTAGAGCTATGGGTAACACTTAGACAAATTAGGGCTCTTCTGTTTTAGGGGAAGATGGGGATTTTATAGAGGCGTATAACATTTAAAATGGGATTGAAAAAATAAATTCAGATGAATACTTTAGGATGTAGCAGAGCAGATAGCAGAACAAGAGTATGCAAGTGCAGAGTTGCAAAAGGCAATTTCAGGCACTGTTATTAGTCCTATATCCTATTTTGTGAGTCTCTGGAGCAGTAATATTGAAAGAATGTTGTATTTATGTAAGATGTCTTAGCAAATCACTGTGATTAGACCCTTAATGCTCTAATCATATATGGAGGGGATGTTTGGGATGGGTAGTGGTATTTCTACATCGTCTTGAAAACAAGCAAAATTAGGGTTGGAAAATATCAGGGGAGCCTGGAGAATGAAGTATTTCACATCAGTTTAGCAGAGACAAGAGTTCAAAGCCAGATTTTGAAATTAAAAGGACAATGCACCAGGGGAAGGGTGGATGGAAGGGGAAGGAGGAAAGACAAAAAATGGTCAATTAAGTAAAAACCAACCTTACCTTTTTCTCTCTCTTTCTCTCACACACACTGAGTCTCGTCCATCTGTCTTTGAATCTCTGAACTACTACTCTTTCTGTAACTTTCTCTTTATCTCTAATTCTTTAACAATATCTTGCATTGCTACAACCCCCCTGATGCAGATAGATTTTTGGAAAGCTTAACAGTGGAGAATACTTAACAACAAAATTACATTTGTAAAGCGCCTTTCAAGTTGAGAGGGTAATCAAAGACACGGTTGAAGAGGGGGTTCTTGAGATGAGTCTTGAAGGAGGCAAGGGCGGGGAAGAGGTGGTGGGACCGCGGCATGTGTTCCAGAGGGTGAGGTCAGAGTGGCAGAAGGCCTCCCTGCAGTGATAGGGCAGCCAAGGCGGGGTATGTGAAGCGGTCGGAGCCCGCTGAGCGGAGGGAGCGGGCAGCTTGGTAGGGAGTTAGGAGGTTGAAGAAGTAGGGGGGAGAGAGGACATGAAAGATTTTGAAAGTGAGGAGCAGCGTCTTGAATTGCATGATAGGAAGCCAGTGGAGTCGGGTGAGGATGGGGGCGATAGGGTCGCAGAGCCTGGTGCTGGAGGGTGGAGCTGGGAAGGCCAAAGAGTTTGCGTAGTCGAGCCTGCATGTTATGATTGGGTATATGCTGGTCGCAATGGCCTAGGATGAGATAGTGGCAGAGTCAGGCAATGTTGTGCAGGTAGGGGATGGCAGAGCAGGTCATGATACAGATGTGAGGTAGAAAGGACATTTCAAGTTCAAGCAAGACGCCAAGGTTCCAGATTGGCTCGGTGAGGAGTTTCCATCCTTGGACGGTGATGCTGTGATGTTGTCAGTGACCGAGATCTGTAAAAGTTACAAATGTACTGGACAAGATTACAGACTTGCCTTTAACAAAAACACTCCCTGGTTTACATTGTGAATTCTGTTGTGCGCGTGTGTACGGTTGCGAGCATGATTACCAAGGGATCAATGTCTGTGTCTACAGTGACCTCCTTGACTTTGTGGAGTCCTGTAGCTCGGTGGTTGAAGTACTCGCTTAACAAGCGAGAGATCTAGGTTTGATTCCCGGCATGGCGAAATGCGGGGCAAGTTTCCTTATTCCACACACCTCTGCAGTAAGTAGGAACCTGTTTGTTAGTCGATTGGTGGATTGCTTTTCTGGGGATGATAATCCTTAAAAAAAATGAGCTCCTTCAATCCATGACTGTTTGTGGGACACTGCTGTGCTCAATTAGCTACCTCATTTCAGCCATAGAATATACAGTCAATTCACTTTACAATATATTCTGTGAAGCTCTTTGAGATGTCTAGAAAACGTGAAAAGCGCGATATCAAATGCAAGGATTATTATTTTTATTGTTTATTATTATTAACCAGTGACTACTAACTTAGTGGTGGTAATCAAGGCCTCCTTACAGCTAAACTGGCTCCAAGATTAAATTCACAACTAGATTTTTTTAAATGGGCCCCAATCTTGCATACAATGACATAAAATTTGTAGATTGGGATTTTTATGAACCAATTTAAGGAGAGAATGTTTTTAATGCATCTTTGTTTTAGTAAAAATTGGTCCTTACAAGGGTAAATCTTATTAAACTTCAACTGGAATCAGTTTTCTCACTGAATTTGACTGAAAATCTTGCATGTTTATTGGATGGTTTAGCTCGATTGTGGGGGTGTACTAACATGACCTGTGGTGAGAAGAGTTTATCAAATGGCATTCATGCTTTCACAACTACATTCAGAAGAAAAATTGTTGCACCAACTACAAAAGCATTTGTAGAGGTAATTTTGTTTTGATTTTAGAAAGAAGGTTGATTGAAGTAATCAAAATTTCTCTTCCTCATAATGGTCACCGTTATTCTTATTGTTCGAAATTCTCTAGTGACATAAAGCACACATTATAAATGCTGTTGACATCATTTATTTGGTTAAACTTTATTACGGGATATCAGTATTTTCCAACATCTTCGGGTCAATGTTTTCTAAGAAATAATTACTGTACTTTATTACTTGCCGATAGAGGTTTTGTTTCCAATTGAGAGTACTGATTACTGTTCAAATGATTTGCTTCCTGGATTACATGTGATACCATCCGTAACCAAGTTCATTGGTGAATTCTGAAAAAGAAGATTGTATTTAGTAGGAACAAACAAAAGCAATTTCAATGGATATAAGTTGATATACATTTATTTTTCCATAGGTGGAAATATCTGGCTGCAGGATACATGCGACAATATTGATAAACCAGAGTGTCCAAAAGGGTATGATTACTTTCAATTAATTGGGGTTAACTATTCAAGGTTAGTTTTTGGAGTGAGCAAATGAAGAGCTAATAAATGGGACTGGTTTAGGGCAGAATATTGGAATGCACTTTAACCACTGAAACTTGAGCCTGAATACAATTCCAGAATGTTGGTGGATGAATGTCTCCTCTGTCTGCTCTCTGAGTGAATGGGTGTTTACAATACAGAACTACTTAAAACTCTATTTTTAAGGAGAGTACGTAACACATACACAATACAACACAATACAGTAATTCTGTACAACTAAAATAACTTGCATTTAAAGCGCCTTCCACACATAGTAGCGCCTGAGAGCCCTCAACAGAAGGTTTTCAGGCGGGACTTGGAAGAGTGTAGGCAGTGGGCTAGGTGGAGGGACTGAGTGAGAGTTCCAGAGTTTCGGGTTTTAGTGGCTGAAAGTGCAACCTCTGTTGGTGGGGCAGAGGATGCGAGGGATGAGCCCTCTTCCTCCCTGACCTTTCCCTCTCTCAGCCCCCTTGCCCTCTTTTTCCACTTTCTCCCCTAGCCCCACTTCCATGACTGTTTGTGGGACACTGCTGTTTTGCCCACAAACATGCAGTCGATTTTTCTCCTCTTCTTCATCCTGCCCGACCCCTCCCCTCCTCTCGATGTGAAAAGCGCTATATTTGATTGATTTGATTGATTGAGTCTGGAGCCACTCGAGTGGAGGTGCCGGTGGTGGATTGGGAAGTGAGGAGGTTGAAGAGGTAGGGAGGTGCCAGGGAGTGGATTTGAACAAAAGTGAGAGGATCTTGAAGTCGATCCATTCGGCGATGGGGAGCCAGTGGAACCTGGCCAGACTGGTAACATGTGGGTACGGAGTTGGGTCCGCATACGTATGTGAGTAGAAGAGTTTTGAGTGAGCTGGATCTTTTGTATAGTGTAGCAGGGGAGCGGTGTGGAATGAATTTGAGCAATCCAAGTGCAAGGTGACAAAGCAGGCATGTTTTGGCTACATTTACGATAAGGTACAGTCGGAGGAGGGCAATGCTGCAGAGGTGGAAGAAGGCAGCCTGGTCAAGGACCATATGTGGGGGGGAGAGGGACAGCTGGAGGTTGAACTGGATGCCTATATTGTGCACTGATTCGTTGAGCCTGAGGGAGAGCCAGGGAGATTGACTTTAGATGCACAGGAGCGAAGAAGTTGACGGGAGCCAAAGCATATAGAATCATAGAATCATAGAATTTTACGGCACAAAAGGAGGCCATTCGGCCCATCTAGTCTGTGCCGGCTCTTTGAAAAGAGCGATTCAATCCCACTGCCCTGCCCGCTCCCCATAGCCTAATAGACCTGTTCTCCCTAAATAAAGATCTAATTCCCTTTTAAAAGTTGTTATCGAATCAGCCTCCACCACCTTTTCAGGCAATGCATTCCAGATTCGAACAAATCGCTGAGTGAAAAAAATTCTCCTCAGCTCCCCTCTACTTCGCCTTGAAACTATTTTAAATCTGTGACCACGAGTCACAGATTCACCCACGAGTGGAAATAGTTTTTCTCTATTTGCCCTGTCGAAACCCCTCATGATCTTATAAACCTCTATTAGGTCTCCCCTCAATCTTCTCTGCTCCAGAGAGAATAACCCTAGCCTATCTAGCCTCTCCTCATAGCTGAAGTCCCTCAATCCTGGCACCATCCTAGTAAATCTTCGTTGTACCCTTTCCAATGCCTTCACATCCTTTCTGTAGTGTGGTGACCAGAATTGAACACAGTATTCCAGCTGAGGCCTCACCAAAGTCTTATATAGGTTAGTCAGCACTTCCTGACTTTTGTACTCTATACCCCTATTTATAAAGCCTAGTATCCCATATGCCTTCTTAACAGCCTTGTCTACCTGTCCTGCCACCTTCAACGAGTCACTAACACAAATCCCCAGGTCTCTCTGTTCCTTTACACCATTTAAAATTGTACTATCTAGCCTATATTGCCTCCCTTCATTTCTTCTCCCAAAATGCATCACCTCACACTTCTCTGCATTAAACTTCATCTGCCATGTGTCTGCCCACTTTACCAATTTGTCTATATCCTCTTGCAGATGGCTACTATCCTCCTCACTGTTTACTATTCTCCCTAACTTAGTGTCATCTGCAAACTTGGAAACTGTACTCCGTACACCCAAGTCCAGATCATTAATGTAGATTACAAACAGCAATGGTCCCAAAACTGATCCCTGTGGCACACCACTGCTCACTTCCCTCCAATCTGAAAAACAGCCGCTCACTACAACTCTCTGCTTTCTGTCTCGCAGCCAGTTGTGGATCCACGCTGCCACTGTCCCTTTTACGCCATGGGCCTTTAATTTCCTAATAAGTCTCATGTGGCACTTTGTCAAATGCCTTTTGAAAGTCCATGTAAACTACATCAACTGCGCTACCATTATCCACCCATTCCGTTACCTCATCAAAAAATTCTATCAGATTTGTAAGGCAAGATTTGCCTTTAACAAATCCATGTTGACTGTCCTTTATTAGCCTATATCTTTCTAAGTGAAGATCTACCTTGTCCCTGATTATGGACTCTAGAAGTTTGCCCACTACCGACGTTAGACTGACTGGTCTGTAGTTACCAGGCTTGTCCTTCTGCCCCTTTTTATACAAGGGAGTAACATTAGCTATCCTCCAGTCCTCTGGCACGACCCCTGTGTCCAAGGAAGATTGAAAGATCGTGGCCAGAGTCCCTGCTATTTGCTCCCGTGCCTCACTTAGTAACCTAGGGTGCATCCCATCCGGACCAGGTGACTTATCCACCTTGAGCGACGTCAACCTTTTTAGCACTTCCTCTCTGGTTATAATTATTCTATCCATTTCTCCTACCCTCTCCTGTAATACAATGGCATTGGCTGTATCATTTTCTTTTGTGAAGACAGAGGCGAAGTACTCATTCAGTACATCAGCCATGCCCTCTGCCTCCACAATGAGATTTCCTCCTAGGTCCCTAATTGGCCCCACCCTCTCCTTGACCAACCTTTTACTCTTAATTTGTTGGTAAAAAACCTTAGGTTTCCCCTTAATCTTACTTGCTAATTGTTTTTCATGCCGTCTCTTTGCCCCTCTAACTTCCTTTTTCAGTTCTATCCTACACTTCCTATATTCTGCTTTGTTCCCTTCTGAATTTTGAGCCTGACACTTATCATAAGCCTCTTTTTTTTGTTTTATTTTGGCCCCGATTTCCTTAGTCATCCAGGGAGGTTTGGATGCCTTACATTTCACCTTTGTGGGGATGCTTTTGACCTGTGCCTGAACTATCTCCTCTTTGAACGCTGCCCACTGCTCGTTAGTTGTCTTACCTGCCAATTTTTCTTTCCAATCCACCTTGGCTAGGTCCCACCTCAACTCATTGAAATTAGCCCTTTTCCAGTTGAGTGTCCTCACCTGTGATCGTTCCTTATCCCTTTCCATAATTATTCTGAATCTAACGATATTGTGGTCACTATTCCCTAGATGCTCACCTACAGAAACCTGTTGAACTTGCCCTACCTCATTTCCCAAAACTAGATCCAGCAATGCTTCTTTCCTCGTTGGACTGGAAACATACTGATCAAGAAAGTTGTCCTGCATACACTTCAGGAATTCTTCTCCCTCCTTGCCCTTTACTCTACTATTCTGCCAGTCTATGTTGGGATAGTTGAAGTCACCCATTATCACTACTCTATTAGTTCTGCATTTCTCCGTGATACGCTTGCAGATCTGCTTGTCTATCTCCTCCCCACTATTTGGTGGTCTATAGTATACCCCTAACAGTGTAACTGCACCTTTTTTATTCCTCATTTCTAACCAGATAGATTCGGTTTTTAGTCCTTCTTCCACCTCGTTCCTTTCTAAGGCAGTCACTGAGTCCTTAACTAAAATTGCCACCCCACCCCCTTTTCTCCCTTCTCTATCCCTCCTGAATATATTATAACCAGGAATGTTCAACTCCCATTCCTGCCCATGCTGGAGCCAAGTCTCTGTTACTGCTATAACATCATATCGCCTCGCAGCAACCTGAGCCTGCAGCTCACCAATTTTATTTCTCAAACTTCGTGCATTTACATACATGCACTCTAAGGCACAAATTACTTCCTCTGCATTTTTCTCCTGTCCTCTTTATTACCCCTCCCGTATTTGAACTACTGATCAGTTTCCCACCCTCACCCCCCGGGATTAGTTTAAAGCCCCCCCCACAAAACTCGACAACCTCCCTGCAAGGAGATTGGTTCCAGCCCTGTTCAGGTGTAACCCATCCATTTTGTACAGGTTCCACCTACCCCAGAATTGGTCCCAATGGTCTAGGAACCAGAAACCCTCCTTCCTACACCACTTCTCCAGCCATGCATTGATGTGCCTTATTCTAGCCTTCTGGAACTGGCTTGCTCGAGGCACTGGAAGCGACCCAGAGATCACCACTCTCGAAGTTCCACTTTTTAGTTTACTCCCTAGTCTCTGGTACTCTCCCTGGAGCATCTCAGGTCTTTTCCTCTCAACTTCATGGGTCCCAACATGGACCACCACAAGTGGATTTTCCCCTTCCCCTAGCAGAATTTCATGCACCCGCTCAGTCAAGTCTTCAACCCTGGCACCTGGTAGGCAACACACCTTCCGAGATTCGCGTTTCCGTTCACAAAAACGCCTATCTATACCTCGGACAGTTGTATCTCCTATTAAAATGGTCTTGATGGGGTTGGTTTGTCCAACCTTCTCACAGACCTCCTTATCCAAACAGGTTGAAAGTACTTCATATGGCTTCCATCTTGTCCTGAGGAGAGAAACTGCTTGACCATGTCGGCCACCAGGGGGAGAGCATGATGGGTGACCACTGGGTGAGGAGGGATTGAAGCAGTAGTTGGTGGTGGGTGATCGTGATTGAGAGGGAGGAGGGGGAAATAGGGACTAAACATTTTAAGGAGGGGGGAGTGGCAGGAGCTTTGGCAGAGGGAGAAGGCGTTGTGGATGGTCTGGGTCAAGTGGAAGGGGATTGGGGGGGTAGGATGATGCAGCCAAGGGGATGTTTTCAATCATTGAGGCAAAGAAGTCTAGGACCTTTTTGCACTTTGCATTTGATGTGAGGATAGAGGGAGCTTAAGCGGGTTCCCAGGGGAGGTAATGGATGGTGGCAATGAGTGAGTTTGGAAACCACCCTGGATTTCAGGGGAGCTAGGGAATTGAGGGTTGTGGAGAGACGGTCTTTCAGCAGCTTGATGGCTACTTCAAGATCGCTGTGGGAGGAGGGCCAGACGGAGAGGAGGAGAAGAGGTCTGATGAAGAGAGGGAATTTGTGAGGGATTCAGAGGGAAGCTTTTTCCAGGGCTGTTAAAAAATGGTGCAGGCTTGGAAAAGGGCAGTGGGGTGTGGGAAGAGAGGGGGATGAGGAAGTGTTTTCTGATATGGCCTTGTCCGTGATAGACATGTTAGATATGGCCTTGTCCGTGATAGACACTACCTGGCATGAAGGGCACTATATCGATGCAATTTTTTTGTAAAAATGGTTAATCAGATTAATTAATGGCAATATTGATTTTCATAACAATTTACATATTGTGTATATATTTAGATCTTTATCTTGATTTTACAGGTTCAATCGAAGTCCAGTTATTTTGTTTTCATTGGATGGTTTCCGATATGATTATTTGCACAAGTGGAGGAATGTTATGCCTGTTCTCAACAAACTGAGTAAGTACCATTGGATAAGACAAAGATAAATGGACAAGTCTTTTTTGCGTCAGTGATTTCGACAATTAGTGGCCAATGCACCACCCAAAAATGCCTTTGTATGTTTTAACAAGATTGCAAGAACCTTGCAATTTATCAGCTGTTTTATCACCAACCATATTGTTTTGGAAACAGATCCTCATCTATGTACTGGGGAAACTACAACCGTCTGGACTCAACATTGATTTCAGCCATTTCAGGCTATAGGAGCTTCCCCCACTTCACCCCCCACCCCCCTCCCCCCCCTCTCCCCCCCCCTCCCCCCCCTCCCCTATCACAATCATAACTCCAGACTCTTGCCTCTCTGGTGTTTTGTTTGTTCTATCACCACTAAACACCTTCTCCCCAGTTTCGTTTAAACCACCCCCTTCTGTTTCTCCCCCTGAAGTCGTTAACACATGTTCAACCCATCAGTTAACTCACTCTTTTTTTTCCTTTGTCTTTTTTGTCTCCTTTGTCTTCCATGTCCTGCCTCTCCCCCTTTAACGTCCTTTAGAAACCTCTCCCTCCAAACAAGCCCCAGTTCTGACAAAGGGTTGTAGACCCGAAATGTTGACTCTTTTTCCTTTCTCCGTGGATGCTGCCTGACCTGCTGAGTTTCCCCAGCAACTTCTGTTTTTGTTTTAGATCTTAATGGCAGCATCTTATCAAGACATTGTGTGTAATCTACTATGACTTGCTAATGAGATTTCCTTCCTTCTGGTAACCTGATATAACCCCACAGAAATTCCACACTAAAAGAAGTAGAGTTTCACAAATTGATGTCGTGTTTCTGTTATATCTGTTATTGCTTTTTACTGGAATGAATCGATATTTGTTACTCAATTCACATATAAAGCATTGGTGTCAGGAATTGTTGCGTTTTGAAAAACTCAAATGTTGTTCTATGAGTGATAGGTCGGATTAAGTGCATTACAAGTTAAACTCTGTCCTTTCCTGTTCAGTGTAGATTAAAATTTTACAGCCATGTTTTAGCAGTGCTGGTCACTGCTCACACAATACCTGATTCCTATTTCTGTGACTGATGGTAGTGGGAGGTGAGGAGAGCAACAATAACAGCTTCCATTTATATAGTGCCCTTCATGCATGGTGGAGCCTCAGGGGGCTTAACACTGGCGGAGTCAGATGCCGAGCTGGGGGAGGGGAGGCAGAGGGGATGAGGGACAAGCAGGAGGCTGGGGCCGGCAGAATGGAGGCGGTGGATAGTAGAGTGGTGAGTAAGGACTCAGAGAGTTATGGATGTGCCAGGGCATGAAGGGATTTGTAGACGAGTGTGAGGATCTTTTACGTTGATCCATTCTGTGAAAGGACATGGTAAAGGAGGAAGCCAGAAGAAACAGCCTAGAGGGGATGGCATTCATTGTGTATTTACTATGTTAAACAGGAGCCCAGCCGAATAAATGATTAGGGTTTGAGAGAGAGAGTAAAAGGAGAGAAGTGAGAGTGGACTAGAAGGGAAAGGAAGGAGATTGCGGGGAAAAAACAACAACAACAAAATTGCACTTATATAGCGCCTTTCACATTGGGAGGACGTCCCAAAGTACTGAACAGTCTGGTCGGGACCTGAGCGGGGGTGGGGGGATGTGGGTGCGGGGGGTGAGGTGGGGAGGGTCGAAGTAGGGGGAAGGAGAGTGGGAGAGGGGGAAGAGTTAGTGGGGCAGCCGAAGGCGCAGTCGAAGAGGAAGGTCTTGAGACTGGCCTTGAAGGAGGAAAAGGAGGAAGCAAAGCAGAGGGGCTGCAGTATGGAGTTCCACAGTGTGGGAGCAGAGAGGCTGAAAGCCTGGCCTTCGATGGTTGGGTGGTTAGGGCGGTGGACGCGGAACATTCCTGAGTCTGCTGAAAAAGATAAATAATAAAGATAAAATAAAGCAATACTTAGCCTGGCAATTTGAAAATCATGTGCTAGTCACATACAAATCTCATGGCTAATCGAAAACATTAAGAACTTAATTCTTGACAATATTTAATAAGAATCCTTGCATTTGATATAGCAGCTCATCATGTCTTTGAGATGTCTCAAAACACTTTGCAGAATATACTATCAAGTGAATTGACTTTGTGGGTGAAACGGTGCAGCCAAATGTGCACAGCTGTGTCCCACAAACAGTCATGGATTGAGTGACCAATTTATTTTGGGGGTGAAGGGAATATTGCCCCAGAAACAATCCGCCAATTGACTAACAACTGGATTCCCACTTACTGGTAGGTAAACAGAGGCATGTGGAGTAAGGAAACTTGCCTTAGGTTTCACCCCTCCCGGGAATCAATCCTGGGACCTCTGGCTTGTCAGGTGAGTTCTCTAATCAATACACTCCGTTTTTTATGTGAAGTATGCTTGCTGCACCATGTGCATAGTTGCTGCTTTACATTTGAGGTCTGTCTTTACACGGCTTCTGTCAACACAAATGTATACAAAAATCAAAGTTATAAAATTGCAGCAAACTGTTATGGTGCATATTAGTTTCCTTATTAACAACACAATTTAAACTTAAAACTTATATTGTGTAACTCCTTCAAAAAACAGGCAAATATTTAAGTCTGCAAATTTTTTCTTACAGACCTTCATCTATTTTACCTAAAATGTGCCAGCTTTTGGCTGTGTTTCCTTTATGACTTTTATTTGCTATGTTCTCTCTTTGCTAAAACAATTTATAATAGCATTTGGAATTAGATCAACATAAGGAAAGGAAAATGTGAAAACATAATGGGAAAAAACAGAGGAGTTGGACTACGAGAACAGATCTCACAGAGCACCAGCACAAACAGGCACAATGAGCCAAATGGCTTCCAGCGCTGAAATATATGATTCTATGAAAGTTTAATGTGATGCTAATATATTGTGGGCGACATTTAAAGGAGAATTATGACAACAACAACAAAATTACATTTATAGAGCGTCTTTCAAGTCGGGAGGACATCCCAAATTATGCAAAACACATGCAGAGGAAAGCTATTCAAGGGTTTGGGGAAGAATGGCAAGTT
Source organism: Hydrolagus colliei (assembly GCA_035084275.1). Classification (NCBI taxonomy): domain Eukaryota; kingdom Metazoa; phylum Chordata; class Chondrichthyes; order Chimaeriformes; family Chimaeridae; genus Hydrolagus; species Hydrolagus colliei. The sequence goes on along the minus strand of CM068744.1, from coordinate 11,094,624 downwards.
GGATTTAGGATGGATAGTTTCTTACGAGCAGAGAATACCCACACAAACAAACGGGCCAAATGTGTTAGATATTTCAATGCTTCCATGCAGTTTGCTGTCCATGGAGTTCCTCTGATACCATATGTGAAGAGTTCGATTCGATAGTTAATTGAACTTTCTTGACACCTTCACATCATAAAATCCTTTGAAGATCTCATCCAAGCAGACTGGAAAGCACCAAGAGTTCCAATTCATCAAGACAGTGTCAGGTTAACTTGAAGCCACGCATTTCTGTTCTTGTGAATGTTGACATTTGAGTCTTCTTCGTTGATTGTAGAATCTCTTTCATTCATCCGTGAATGAAAATGTTTTTGTGGTGAGTTACGTGATGTTGAAACTGTTGGCTTTGAAGTGCTGTTCTGTGTAGGGTTTTTATGTGGTACGACCCCGAGGTAAGATAGTACAGAGGCAAAGGATAAATCAAAGGGTTAATTTATTAATCATAGACGGTTATTAAACAGTTATAAGTATCGTGCTTACAACTGCAGAAGATGATTCAGGGCAGGCTGATCTCAACTTCGCTGGGGACACCAACACACCAATAATCCTTTGGCTAATTGTTTAGCCACGAACCCACACGGGATACAGTATCTCACTGATACTGTCACAACAGTGTCCCAATGGTATCCAAATTCTTAACATTTGTTTCGTTCTTTTATAACCCGAAGTTCGGACACATGATGATGAAATAAGGTGTAGCCAGAGGCCATTCTACCCAATCAACGTTCACAGTTTGATTGTTCATTCATATTCCTGAACTGATCCATCCAATCAAAGTGCTTTGAGATGCCTAGAAGACGTGAAAATCACTATATCAAATGCAAGGATTATTATTATTATTATCATCTTTGCACACATGGGAGGCCCCAAGGTTTATCAGGGTTTTAATCTCAGGAAGTTGGAGTTCCTCTGATACCATATGTGAAGAGTTTGATTCGATAGTTAATTGCCCTTTCTTGACAACTTCAAGTCATAAAATCCTTTGAAGATCTCGTCCAAGCAGACTGGAAAGCACCAAGAGTTCCAATTCATCAAGACAGTGTCAGGTTAACTTGAAGCCACGCATTTCTGTTCTTGTGAATGTTGACATTTGGGTCTTCTTCGTTGATCGTAGAGTCTCTTACCTCAACACAATGTCCATTTTATTGACTTGAGATAGACTTAAATACCATCCTTCCAAATAAGGAAAGGAATAACACCTATCCATCAAGTCTTTATCAACACAATCACAGAACTCACAAACACCGACCTCACTCAATTTGGTCCAAACTCTCTGTCTCACATTCCTTCCTTAAGATCAATCAATCAAATTTCACAGTTAACTGTCACATATGGTATCAGAGGAACTCCAATACGAATGTGGAGCTCCTGTAGCTCAGTGGTTAGAGCGCTCGTCTTACAAGCGTGAGACCTGAGTTCGAATCAAGCCAGGTTGAAACCTTGGGCAAGTTTCCTTACTCCACACACCTAATAATAATCCATACCCCCCCAAAAAAAAATTGGTCATTTTCAATCCACGACTGTTTGTGGGACACTGCTGTACGCAATTGGCTGCCCGTTCCGCCCACACATATATAGAGACAATTCACTTTACACTATATTCTGTGAAGCACTTTGAGACTAGAAGACGTGAAAAGCGCTATATCAAATGCAAGGATTATTATCAGCTCTATTATTTTTGACAGATGAAGCAGCATGTTTATATGAGATATGAGGATGATTATATGAGTAGAATTCACACTGTGTGTGTTATATGACAGGTAACTGTGGAACGTATGCCTCACACCTGATACCAGTGTATCCAACCAAAACTTTTCCCAACCATTACTCCATTATCACAGTAAGTTGACTTGGGTTCTGAAATATTGTAGATATGTTAACATGATTCATAATTTTCTGATCTTCCTCCTGCTATATAAATGTAAATTGTTGTTGTTGTTGTTGTTGCCCCCACCTGAAATGTGCAGATTACTTTTCTGTGATATCTAGGTTTGCCAGAATCCATCTGTTTTTGATATGGTAGAATGTTTCTAGTGAGTACTGTAGTTGAGTAAACTGTGTTGCATGATTATCACTCGTATTAAATAATAATATTCCTTATCTTTGATGTAGCTCCTTTCACATTGGAAGGTTGTCTCAAAATGTTACAGAGGATATATTGTAAAGTATAGTGACAATGCTTTATTGGCACATAATACAAACAATTTTGCACACTACAGTGTGCAACTCACAATCAACCATGAAATGAGTGACCAATTTAATTTGGGGGATTATTAGTCAGGATACTGCAAGAAAGTCCCTTCTCTTTTTGAATAGCACCGTGGGATTGTTAATGTCCACCTGAACAGGCAGACAGGACCTCAGTTCAACATCTCATCCAAGGAAGACACCACTGACAACGCAGAGCACCCCCAGCACTGTATTGAAGTGTCAATGATTTCAAAGTCCTGACATGTGGCTTGAATGCACAACCTCTCGATGAATTGCAATTTGCTTTACATTCACTTTGTGATGCTGTGATTGGTGAGAATCCAGCACCAGCATTCATCTTTCAACTTCAGAATAACGTAGGAGAAATCACCCTCCTGAGTGAGCACCTGTAGAGTTCACCTTTGATTGTGCTTGTTCACCAAAGCTGAGACAAATTCTGTTCTCACCAAGTTTCCTCACTGGTGCACCTTTTAGTGGGGTCTCCGGAAACCTGAAAATGGCTTTCGGTATCAGACACAGTTAGGGTGGGGAGGAGAGAGCACAGTCAGCAGTTTTGTTGTATTTTCAGATCTCTGTCCTCATTTCTCAGAACAAGCTTCATTAACCAATCATTCTGAAAGCTATCGATTTAAATATTAGCCTTTTCTATTGCCACATTAGTCAGAATGCAGCTGACTTGGATACAGGGAAAGGTACTTGAAAATATCCTTTGAGGTCTGAGGGTCACTCAACTACATACCATTTACATTAGAATTGACTGCAGTTTAAACTTACCATTGAATCTATTGCATTATTAAGACTATAGTCTTGCAGTGAACAACTGAAATGTGACTACCTCATTGTTTTTAATTTTAGGGGCTGTATCCAGAGTCTCATGGTTTGATTGACAATAAAATGTACGATGTGCAGATGAATGCTCATTTCTCTCTCCGAAATAAAGAGAAATTCAGTCCTGCTTGGTACAAAGGGCAGCCTGTGAGTATTATAAACAACACTAAGTTACATGTTGGGACAGGTCCATTTTAATTAATTTATTTCTAGTACTAGTGACATATATAGTGTTCCCCAGTCAGTAGAAGCACAAATAAACATTAGTAAATGTATTTAACTGCGGATTATAATACAAATTTACAATTATAAAGGGTATTTTTATGTCAGGGGGATGTCCCGATGCTCTTCTGAATTCTGTTTTGACTGAAGCACATATGCAAAAGAAATGAATAATAAAATATCTGAATAACTTTGCCTTTATTTAGTGCTTAAATACCTCAAAGTGTTTTACAAAATCTAATTAATTGTGGTTAAAGGGCATTGGAATTAAAATGTCTGCCAAGATCTGATCAACTCAATGGGCAGAATTGTATCCTTTTGTTCCCATTTTCCTATGATTCTAAATGAAGTGAAGGTTGTTATGTAGGCAATTTCAATCACAATTGCTGAAAGATTAGCCTGTGAAAATTAGATGCTGTGACAAATATATACTGAAAACTGCTAAGGTTATTATCTACCTGTTGGTAACTTTACTGACCTAGGCAGCAAGTGTGCATCATTTATTGTTAAATGTCTGCCGCTGTGATATCCTACAGTCCCAGTCTCGCACTCACTCCCTCTACTGCTCTACCAACTGAGTCCTGCTTAAAGTCAACAACAACAACTTTGACGGCGTCTCAGAGCACTTTCAAGTCCACCATTTGTAGGCAAGCTTTCAGCCACTTTGCCAGCCTTGTTCACCCTTCTGGGTAACCTTGGCCATCGATCCAACTATTGACTATCCTGTGTTTGTTTTGGGTCAGCCACATGCAGAAACCCATCCCCGAAGAGTATCCAAACCAAGCTAAGATTTCCATGCATCTCACATGTAATCTTCTTTAAACCACAATACTCAATGTTGATTCAATCCAATCTTTATTGCAACCTTACAATCCAGCTCCTTTCCAATACCCTCTTTCACATTCTCTGTATTCAACTCTCTCTCAAGTCATTACTCCCCAGAATACTTATGTACCTGTCCCCTACTTAATTGCCACTTATGTTGTTAACTCTAATATGCAACTCACAATACTTAATTACCACTTATGTTGTTAAAGTTAATATGCAACACCGCCTACACATGGAAATCCTGGAGATAGATGTTGGAATGGAATATTCACTTTCTCACTGGAGGGACGCATGTGACTTACTTAATTCCGGAAAATATTAGGCATAGGTTGGCAAGGGCCATGGCTTGATGACTCATGAACTGACTTGAAACCAACATTCCATTACTGGGCATGTCACCTTGGAGCCAGTTGGACAGTTCTGCTTAATCCACCCCAAGGATCTATTCTGTGTAAATAAACACTTCCTGGTAAATGCCTGAAAAATTCCATTCATACCCTAAATCATAGAATCTTACAGCACAAAAGGAGGCCATTCGGCCCATCGAGTCTGTACTGGCTCTTTGAAAAGAGCAATTCAATCCCACTCCCCAGCTCTCTCCCCATAACTGCGCAAACCCGACCTCCTCAAATAAACGTCTACCTCTCTTTTAAAAGTTGAGTAATATGAGTGTGTAAATAAATCTCAGTGGTTTTGATTGGAAACTCAATAGGCAAGTGAAGTGAGACTACGTAATCTATATTGAGCCAATTGGCATTCTCCATGTATTTTGAATGTTTAGTCCAATAAACATCCAGTCACCCAATAACTGAATCTACCTCTCTTTTAAAAGTTAAAAAAATCCTTTTGTTGTATTGGTGTTTGTGAAAGTACTGTTCTGTACTCTCCTCTTCTTCGTGTCCCACCTGAAAACCTTCCTTTTCGACCGCACTTAAGGTCACCTCTGTTCCCCCTTCAGCTCAGAGTAGGCTCCTCCATTCTTAAACGCTCTGACATGCTACCCTGCATCTGGGGCGCTATATAAAGGCAAGTTATTGTGTTGTTGTTGTAGCTTTCTTGGTTGCAGGGTGTACTTTGTACCGAAAGCAGAACTTTTGTAAGCAGTCCTGATAATCTCCATGACAACAAAAACAACAACAAAAAAATTACATTTACATTTGTAAAGCACCTTTCACATTGGGAGGACGTCCCAAGCTGCTGAACAGTTGGTGATTAGGACCTGAGCATAGGGGGAAGGGGGAAGGTCAGGGTTGAGATGAGGGAAGTGAGAGAGGTAGGAGGGTGGCTGAAGGCATGGTCAAAGAGGAGAGTCTGAAGTTGTACCTTGAAGGAGGCAAGGGAGGGAGCATGGCGAAGAGATTGTGCAGAGAGTTCCACAAGGTGAGGGCAGAGAGGCTGAAAGCCCGGCTGCCGATGATAGGGAGGGAGACATAGAGCAGGCTAGAGACTGCAGAACGGAGGGAGCGGACAGGTAAATAGGGGCTCAGCAGGTCAGAGAGGTAGGAGGAGGCAAAGCTGTGGAGGATTGCTGTGCGCCATTGGGTTTCGCCCACAAAATATACTTTATTTTAATTCACTTTACAGTATATTCTATGAAGCATTTTGAGACGTCTCAATGATGTGTTAAGGTGCTTTATCAAATTGAAGAATTATTATTATTTTTGTAAGGTAAATTGAGGTTTTATGAACCTACTACTGTATGTTGGACCCTAAACTACTGCGTTAAACCGGATTTTACTATATACACTTTCCAGGAACTTATGGTAACTCACAATCAGCAAGGAACAGAATCAAATAAAATAAAAGCTTGAATTTATTTTATACCATAGAGATGTATTTGAAACAATTACAATTTGGGCAGTTGAGGTACTACAGTTATTTAATTATTAACATTTTATTAGCATTGATATAATTATGGTTGTTTGTTCCCTCTACAGTTATGGCTAACAGCTATGTATCAGGGTTTGAAAGCTGGCACCTTCTTCTGGCCTGGGACCGAGGTCCCCATAAATGGAACTTACCCAAACATCTACAAAGTGTACCAAAGGTGAGAAAATGATATTAAAAAAATTAATTGTTAAAAAAAATGCAAGTTATTTTCTTTACAAATTCCGTAACTTTTCCCCTCCCCCAATTTTATGTAACATGCCAATCTCTGCAATAACGAACTTCATTATAACCTGAGGAATGGAGTTCATCATTGATAGAAAGTCCAAATGCTATGTACCAGCTCCATCAGTGCTTCAAATGGCAATTGGTACATGTGAAACAAAACTGGTCGATTTCTAATTTATTGGGTCACTGCTACATTACTTCCTCTGTGCTTCATGAAGGATGGGATATCAGCAGTGTTTCTTCCATATCTTGCACATGTCACAATCCACAGGAAGCAAGGTAAATAGTGATCTGATGACCCAGCAGTCCACCATCACAACCCCTAGCATCATGCTTCAGTGGGTTCTATGTTATTATGTTGCATTTTCACTTTTTTTTTTGTTCAGCAGCATTCCATTTGAAGAAAGAATTTCTGAAATTCTTGGGTGGCTTGATTTGCCCAACAAAGACAGGTAACTATTTAAACCAAAACAGAAGTTGCTGGGAAAACTCAGCAGGTCAGGCAGCATCCATGGAGAAAGGAAAGTGAGTCAACGTTTCGGGTCCACGACCCTTCGTCAGTTCGGGAACCCGAAACGTTGACTCACTTTCCTTTCTCCATGGATGCTGCCTGACCTGCTGAGTTTTCCCAGCAACTTTTGTTTGTGTTTCAGATTTCCAGCATCTATAGTATTTTGTTTTTTGTAACTATTTCAACTATTTCAATTAGTAGTTGTAGTGAGATAACTAGGGAACAGCCTCCCTAGGGGACAGTGAAAGCAAAAAGAATTGTACAGTACTGTACATAGTTTGGAACACAATATGTCAAGCGATGATGAAAGGTGAAACTGATAGACCTTGGTCTCCTTTCGCTTAGCAAAGATCTTAAACCTGTAAGCTATTCTTGATAATGCATTGTAGTTTTACTTGTGATTTTTGGGTCCTGTGCTGGCTTTAAAGTGATTTTAAAGAATGGAGATTAGAAAACATTAAGTGTTAAATGTGACATTCATGAGTTATGGATGATTCATTCACAACTGTTCTTTTTAATCTACTTGTTATGTTAGGCCTGATTTCTACACCCTGTACTTTGACGAACCGGACTCGAAAGGACATCGATTTGGGCCTGATAGTACTGAAGTAAGTTAACTTCAGTCCTTTCTGGTAACTCAACAATTTGAGGTCAAGTGTCAATGTGAGTCCGTATTTTATTCACATCACTTTTTAGAGAGAGTTCCCAAGTTTGGCTCTTGATCTGTGGTGACCTCAGGCCAGTGGCAAAGGGGTTGTGAGCTCTCTGACATAGGAAAAAAAATCATTAGTCAGGATTTCCACTCCCAAGTTCAAGAGGACATTATTCAAGACTCCACTCCTTAGCAACGATTGTTAGAAGCTAACCATGTGTGGAGATCACGTAAGGAAACACCTGAGTTTGGCTATAAGACTTACAGAAGTCAGCCTGCCTGTCCTAATAGTGCAGGTAGACCCTGCTTAACGTTGCTTCGGTCAGCGTTGCTTTGTTATTAAGTTGCTGATACATAGGTAATATATATCCATTTAATGTCGCGACGTTCGCTATTACGTCATTCGCCAGTGGATAGAAACAAACTTCTGTAGTTTGGGTAGCGTAGGCTACCGTCTGATGCAGCGTCCACCCTTAGTCTTAACATCGCCATTTTAAGTTTGTGCTCAGGTGTGAGATCGGTAATTTTTTTTATCATGATTTATTTGTGCAATTCTCCATAAACATGAGTCAAAAACGCCCGGGAAGTGACAGTTGTGAGTCTGCTAGTAAAAACAAACAGGAAAACTATTACTCTCAAAGTGAAATTAGAGTTTTCACCAGTTTTGATGCCGTGAGTGTTGTGTTATTTAAATTTTTAAACTATATTTTACATTTATGAATGTACATGTATTTCAAATTACAATTTTATTTTAGAAACTTTTGACAAAAAATGTCCAAAAGGACCAAACTCCAGTTTATACATTAATTCTTATGGGAAAAAAATGTGTTTGCTTAATGTTGTTTCGCTTAAAGTCGCACTTTGGAAGAACACAACTACGACATTGAAGCGCTCTGAGACGCCGTCCAGCGTGGAGGACGCTATATAAATCAAAGTTGTTGTTGTTGAGGACAAATTGTATTCTTGTCTCTGAGTCAGAGGTTGTGGAATCAAGCCCAATGTTGTGTCTCTGAGCTGAGAGTCTAAGCTAGCTCTCCAATGCAATGCTGTAGCCCATTGTTGGAAGTGCAGTCTTTGTGTATCTATGTGTTCATGTAGAGTTTAGAGATCCCATGGCACTATTTAAAAAGAGAAGAGTTTCTCTGGGTGTCCTGGCCAACAAACAATCATAGAATTTACAGCGCAAAAGGAGACCATTCAGCCCATCGAGTCTGTGCCAGTACTTTAAAAAGAGCTATTCAAAGTCAATCCAACACCCCGGTTCTCTCCCCATACAAAGCCCCAGATAAAATTGGTTATTCACTTCATAGCTATTTATGGGACATTGCTGGGCACAAATTGGTTGCCGTGTGCACCCACAAAATATACTTCACAATAAACTTATGCAATGAACTAAATACACTTCCCGATGTGAAAGGAGCTCTATAAATGCAATTTTGTTGTTATTGTTGTAAAATCTTGTGATGTGCTTTGAGATATCTGAATGAAAATGCTATATGATATGCAAGGATTATTATTACTATGCCCTGCCCTTTGTTATGCTCTGGCCTGCTCCACCTCCCCCTCCCCACCAATTACTCTGCACCAATCTCTGGAACTCCATCACGCAGTCTCTCCACTTCACCCCGTCCCTGGCATCCTTCAAGTCCCGCCTCAAGACCCTCCTCTTCGACGGTCCCATCGGTCACCCCAAATCCACCCCCCTTTCCCTCCACCCTCCCCATCCCTGACACCAACTTGGTTCTGAAACAATGCCTTGGGACATATGTGAAAGGTGCTATACAAGTGTAATTTTGTTGTTGTTATATACATATCCTTGGAATGTCCTCTCTGGCCTCCCTCATTACCTCTCTGCCCTCCCTCATCCCAGCCCTGCCACCCCCCACCACTCTCATCTCCCGACCCATGACTATTCAGCATGTTGGGACGTCCTCCTGACGTGAAAGGCGCTGAACAAATGGTATGTTGTTGTTGTTGTCGTAATATGTCATCAAAAACCATATCACATTGTCAAAAGGGCCCAAAGCGCTTCACACAATATACTGTAAAACAAATTGACTGTATGTTTAGTGGATGACTATGGCAACCAATTATGCATAACAGCATCTTACAAACAGTCATAGATTGAATGACCAAATTATTCTTATTACTTTTATGATGGGATTATTACCCCCAGAAAATGATCCACCAGGCTTCCTACTTCTTTCTGCAAGATGAACTTTTGCACATGGAGTGAGGCAAGGCAAAATATAGGCCAACACTCACAATGCTATACAATGCCTGAGGAATACAAACAACCAGCAAACAGTTCTCTGGAGCATACTTCCTTCGAGTGAGGAGGGGAAAGAAATTGAAAATAAAAGACTACTGCTTTGCTCTCTGGTTTTTTGTTGCACTTTTCTGTTTTGGGGGATTTGATGTCAGTAAAAATGTTTTAAATATTCAAAACTGAAATTCACCCTTAGTCCATGGTATCCAGTTGGTGAACATCCTAAATAAGATGTCATTATGCGGGTTTGTCCACTGAAGTTGTGCCATGTTTGTTCTCCTGATGTACAGGTAGGAAACGCACTGAAGATGGTAGATCATATGGTGGGCAAGTTGATGGATGGACTTAAACAAAGAAACCTGCATCGATGTGTCAATCTGATTGTTTTATCTGACCACGGTAAGTATCCTGAGCCTTCACTAATAATAGTAAATAACCAATTTTATTTGTCTATCACACCAAACGTGCGATTATCCGGGTATTTACTTTCCACTATTTTTTCCTGTCCTGTTCAGATCCATCTATGTCAATGCTGCTCTTGTGATTGGCCAGCATTAGGCTGGATTGAATAGAATTATTATATCAGCGCTTGATGATATAGTGAATAGAGCTGCAGCTAACAGATCAGGAGCTTGCTGATTCGTCTCTCTGTTTAGGAACATAAGACATAGGAAAATAGGAATAGGAGTAGACCATTCAGCCTATTGAACCTGTTTCAGCATTCTATTAGATCATGTTCTGATCTATACCTCAACTCCAAATACTATCCACTTTTGCCCCATATCCCTGATACCCTGACCTAACAAAATCCATTCACCTCATTCTTGAAAATTTTAATGGATCCAGCATCTACTGCAGTTTTGGAGAGAGTTCCAGATTTCCACTACCTCAAAGTATTGAGGATGCCGGTTTAAGCTGGTCTGCCCTACTCTATAGCAACCTCTATTATGCACCTGTGTGTAGCTATCATACCAAACCAGAAGCACAGCTGACATGCATTCTACAATCATGTGTGCTAGTAACATTCGATGTCAAGGCTCATTCATGAATAATGGCTCATCAGGTACTGGAGGGCAACCAGTGCTTGTGGAACTGTACCCTCACATGAGGAGAGAGTCCAGGAGTAGACAACCATCTGGTATTTGCAAGAAAGTTAGGAACAGTAATTGAACACAACAAATTTGAAAAACACATCTAATATAGTAGTTATTATGAAAAAAATTAAATATATACGTGTGTATATTAAAGAGGTAATGAAAGCTCTCCTGCTAGCTTAGGGAATATTGTGTCTGAGTTTCAGTGCTGTGCAGATCTGGAAATCACAGGTCCGCTGTGTGCTGAGAGAGCAACCTGGGTATTCAGTAGGGTCTGATGGGTGGCCTCAGCTTCTACTGACAAAAGGAGGGATTCTTTTTAAGGGAGACATCAGGTTTTGGAGAGCCCATGGTTCCTTAATGAAAGTGAGTTGGTAGTCTCTGACTTGAGGAGAAGAATTCTGAGGGGAAGGTGAAGCTAAACTGTAAACACATCAAGCTTCCTGTTACCAATGTGAAGCGTTGGAGGTGTCCTCTTGACCTGAATGGTGCTATATAAATCTTAAAAAGTTGTTATTATTGTCTGTCTTACATTGCAGGAATGGAAGAGGTTAGTGCTTCAAAGATGGAATATATGAGCAACTACTTGGACAACGTTGATGACTTATTCATGGTTTATGGTCCAGCTTCCCGCATCAGAGCAAGGAATGTGCCCGAGGATTATTTCACATGTGAGTGATTCTGATATTAGCATTGGAATTATAGACAATAGTAACATTTCTTTTGATGGAACAATGTAGGCCAAATAGAGGCCAGAGAAAGGTCTAGAAAACAAATGTGAACTTTGTTCTTTAATATTTGCATGTGCCTTTCCACAAAATCCACATAAGGTTCCTGCAAACCAAATAAGTTACAATGAGACACAGCTGGCAGTATTATGCCAAGAAAGTCAGATTGTGAGCCTGACAATAGGATCAATGTTATGAGTGCTCCAACATCAACATTAAAGGGAACATTTCTGTAGAAACTAAGAATGTAAAAAGCACATAATCATTTTCTGATGATAACTATTGTCCTCATATTCCCTTTTATTCTTCAGCATTTCAGAGCACCAACAATTGGCTAATTCTTAAATATAGTCTTACAGTGAAGCTGGTTTACTGCAAGTTCTTGCAGGAAAGCACACTTCGAAACTAAAACAGAATTTAACACTTTGTCAAATTCCGGATGCTTTAAAATGCTACATAAATAAAATAAATCTAGACCCAGGTGGAATTTCTCCCCGCGTTCCTTTTTTTAATAAAAGGATTGACCTGACAGGTGAAAAGGTAAACAGTAAAAAAAAATCTAATTAACTTTTTAACTAATTTTGTTAGAATCGGTACACAGAAGTTGGTCAAAATTGCAGTTTGCAGGTCAATTACTATACACTATGGGTGTAACCTTACTGACTTCAGGCAACGTAGTGTTTGGGTATGAAATAACAACAAAACAAAATTGCATTTGTATATCGCCTTTCATGTCGGGAGGACATCCCAAGGTGCTGGACAATCAATGTTTTGGTCCCAAAACCACATTCAGGTTGCTGGTCTGGGAGTATCACAGGACTCCTGTAGCTCAGTGGTTAGAGCACTCGCCTTGTAAGTGAAAGACCTGGGTTCAATTCCAGGCAGGGTGAAACCTTGGGCAAGTTTCTTTACTCCATGCGCTTAATAATAATCCCTCAAATTTCAATCCACAACTGTTTGTGGGACACTGCTGTGCACAATTGGTTGCCGTGTTTTGCCTACAATTATACAGTAAATTCACTTTACGGCATATTCTGTGAAGCGCTTTGAGATGTCTAGAAGATGTGAAAGGCGTTATATCAAATGCAAGGATTATTATAATTATTATTATTATTTGAGAGCAGGTTTCTGAGATATCAGTTTAACACTGATTTTCTCAGAGGTGCCGTCCTTCAGATGAGACATTAACCCCAGCTTGGGTGCAAACCCTTGATTGCCCAGCACCAGGTGGATCGCTGAGTTGTTTTGACAGTTAAGGAGTGTTAGTTTGGTAGCATACAAAACAGAGTATAGTGGTCCCCCATTGCCATATGGTGGTTAGGATCCATTAAGCACCAACTCATACTGATAATAAGCTTAATTGCTAGTTTCATATATGCAAATACCCATCTTGTCCTCAGATACCAGCTGGCTCCTGCACTAAAAGCCAAGGCTTATTTCTGCCAGTAATGGCAGCTGGCAGATGGCAATAACCCAGAGATTGGATTTCCCTCTTATACAGGAAGCTATAATGGCCTATTTTGGGTTATCAAATTTCCACCAGCACCATTTCCTGTGTGTTTCATATATGCAGCACATAAAGCGACATCAGGGATGGACATGATGATATTTTAAGGCCAGCACATGGGAAGCAAGGGCTAGACCGGCTAGACCTATAAGCAGAGAATGGGGTTTATACTGTAATTGCATTAAAACTAAATTTGTGCCATAAAGAAGCAAGTTATAATGGAGCCCTGTGTACTAGTTGCAACAGGGTGCAGTAGTATACAATTGAGGAGTGGTCGATTGTGACTTGCACCCTGAGCAATTTCTTTTTAGGGATGTTGAGTGGGATGCTGTCTACTCACATAGAGGGAGGAAAACTCACTGTCAGCGAGAGTCACTCTCCTGATGCTCCTCTGATAGGTGTTTGACCACAGGACTCAAGCTCATCCTGGTTGTTGAAGGCACCTTCAAAGGGGAATTGTTTTTACTTAAAGAAAATTCTTATCTGAGACGCTTGTTTAAGTCACCACAATTGTTGATAATTGCTTGTGAATCACTGCAAGGCGTTTTGATGTGGCGAAATGATGTAAAAGCATGAGTTCCAATTTAATTGTGTCTTTTCCAGTGGATGCGGAAGGTCTTGTACGAAAACTTACAGTGAGTGTATTTTGCACTATTTTACAACAACAACAAAATTACATTTATAGAGTACCATTCACGTTGGGAGGACATCCCAAGGCGCTGAATAGTCAGGGGTCAGGACCCGAACAAGGGGGACGGGCAGCTTAGGGGACGGAGAGGGAGAGAGTTGTGAAGGCAGCAAAAGGCATGATCGAGGCAAGGGAGGAAGCGAGGCGAAGGGACTGTGGATGGAGTTCCAGAGTATGGGGGCCAAGAGGCTGATATCGCGGCCACCAACGGTAGGGCGGATTGGGTGGGGGACATGGAGCAGACCGGAGAACGATGAACGGAGGGGGCGGGCAGGTTCATAGGGAGTCAGCAGGTCGGAGAAATAGGAGGTGGCAAGGCCATGAATGGCCTTGCAAGTGAGGTCGAGGATCTTGAATTTGTACCTACCTATCCACCCACCTATGAGCATGTCCTTCATAATATGTAACAATTCCTTCATTCTTTTAGTGCCAAACACCTGATCAGCATTTCAAGCCCTACCTGAAACGTTTCCTGCCAAAACGTTTCCATTATGCCAACAGCCTAAGGATCGAAGAAGTTAATTTGTATTTGGACCCACAGTGGCAGGCTGGCCTGTGAGTTGGTTTTAATGGAGAACTTTGAGTAGTTTGCAGATAAAGAATTGTAATAGCCCCAAAGACTCGCTTGATGTATAAAAAAATTTGCCGAACACTTTTTAGCAAACAACGGAAGTTTCTCCTATGTCCTGGCCAACAATTGCATGAGTTGGCCTTTCACTGTATGACTGTTTGTCAGAGAGAGTTGCACAAGCAGTCATCACAATTGACAATAGATGCTTGTGAAACATGTTTGAGATACTTTGCCATAAATTGCTATAAAATTGGCAGTTCTTTCTTTCCTGTTATCTGAGTAATTTTATTACTGTTGTTTTTAGCCTGACAGCACTAGAAATGCCCAGCTTGATTGATTTTTAATGTCTTACTGGTATGAGCATGCCAACCTAGATTAACAGATTAAAATTGTTATTATAATAGTCACGTCACAGTGTTTGATGATGGCTTGGGTTTCACACCATGCCAATTTTTTTTAATATGTAGTTATTATCAATATGCTTTATTAACTGAGTGTGCAAAGAGCCCTTTGACATATTAAGGGAGTTTCACCTGATAACTAATAATGCCCCAGATTAAATTGGTCATTCACTTAATTGCTATTTGTGGGACATAATTGTGTGTAAATTGGCTGCCACGTTCATCTACAAAATGCACAGTCATTGCCATTTGTAGTAATTCCTGTGAAATGCTTTGAGAGAGTTTCAATAGAAGAAACGCTGGTAAAGTTTTCCGGAGTTTTTGTTTAATTTTGCTTGGTTGATCGGGAATTTTGTGCAAAGATGTTTCCATGTGATGTAGTTGGGAGTGTGGTTGAATGTTAAGGTCAAATATAGGGAGCTGGGGAAGCGGATTTGTGGCTATCATCTTGACCAATTGTGGGAACACTTAAATTATTGTACAATTCAGTAGCATTTCATAACTTTAGAAAATGGTTATTTATTACAAACGACTGGATTAGCTCACCAGAAATGTGTGCATCATGGAAACATAGTTCATCTTACAGTGAAGGAAGGAACCATATCTACTTTGTTCCTGGGCAGCCCAAAGGAAACTGACAACTCCCGTTACATTCTCTTCTCAGGAAACCAGGGTCTATCAAATATTTGACTGGGGGATTCCACGGCTCTGATAATCGCTACAAAAACATGAAGGTGAGTGTTGTAATAATGATAATAGTAATAATCCCTGCATTTGATATGGCACCTTAATACGTATTGGAGACATCTAGGAACTGTACCTTGCATCATTCTCTTGCACGAGGACACAAAGATCAGTTTGTGTGGTGTTTGAATCAAATGGTCCAGTGCACTCACCTTACCATTCTCCCATCACAGTGTCAAGCTATTTTTAAAAAAAAGTACACTCAGAAAATAAAATTAAATATTGATTGCTATTACTTGTTTATAGTGTACTTATAATAATAGCAATGTATGTTTATTATATTTAATAATATTTTGTATTATTTACATTTGCAAAATACAAAATATACAGTTACAATGCTTCCTGTGATGTGCTTTGAGATGTTTTGACAATTGCTAAAGTCTTACATCAAATCAAGCATTTTTTTCAAATTCACTTTAAGTGATTTGGTAATCATTGTGTTTCTTTGGTAACTGAAGACCCTCTTTATAGGTCACGGGCCTGGGTTTAAAGCCAACGCTGAAGTTGAACCATTTGCCAATATTGAAATCTATAATCTGATTTGTGGTAAGGACCTGAACATTTTTATGTTTAGAGTAAGATAATTTGAGTCATCCAGTGATTTTAATTATATACCTTCTGCTAGAGGATTTGGTGCTACAATTCTTCAAGCAATCTTTAATGACATGATGTTTTCACTATTAACAACTGCATTCTTAAGATTAATGGATCATTGGAATGTGCATGTACATGTGATATGATAAATAACAAAGCACACCACACAATTCCATTATTTACTATTGAAAATAATATAATAATCATTGCATTTGATATTGCGCTGTGTAAGGGTTGATTTAAATTCACGACCCTGCCTATGAAGTAAATGACTGACACTAATGTTGTACAGATAATATGCATGTTTATTAATCCAGGTTAGTAATGGTTGTAAGTAATTAAAAAATATACATTGCAACAATTCTTACGTATCGACGCATAGCTCACAATGATTCAAGTTGACCAAACCACATTCTACGGGTGAAATAAAGTAGCAAGGTCCAATTTAATCCTCATATTAATCCAAATATAAATCCATCCAAGTATTGTTGTACGGTTTCCAGTTTGACATCTGAGTACCAATGTACGTCTAGAGTATTCCACTCATAGTCAGGATCTTCCCTTTCTTGTGAAGACGATTCGCAACTCCCAAGTTCCAATTTCTCCTTTCTTCATCTTCTTTCTCGAATCAATCTCATTTTATCTAGTTCAGTAGGTGAC
Organism: Hydrolagus colliei; assembly: GCA_035084275.1. Lineage (NCBI taxonomy): Eukaryota > Metazoa > Chordata > Chondrichthyes > Chimaeriformes > Chimaeridae > Hydrolagus > Hydrolagus colliei. Next base: position 11,077,962 of record CM068744.1, on the reverse strand, counting down.
CTTTCACCCATTGTCCTTTGCAAGATAGTTCCTCTGCACAAACAAATGCAATACAACTCCCTCTCCAGCTGCAGACCATTTCTCCATGAGAAAATTGGTGTTAAGAACTGAAAACATTGTTGTTTATTGTTTCTTCTGCAAAAATAGTCACAACCAACTCTTATCATTTGCAATTGATTACATATGCCTCAAATATATGTATTTCGTTAATATAATTTGAGATATTATTTAACACATTAATTACAGAATCCTACAGCTGTATCACATCATTGAGATAAAGGTAAAGATTTCTCCTGTAGATAGAACCCACCAATAAACCCTCGCAGATATCCACCTATATTCATCTACACAATTCATGACATTTAGGAGGAGATCCTGTGAAGCACTTTGAGATGTAATCACAACATGAAAGGCGCTATATCAAATCGAAGTTTATTATTATACAAACCCATCAGTAAACAGATATGCACATATGCACTCACTAATCAACATGCAAATATGCACCCACTAATCAACATTGGAGATATGCACTCACTAATCAAACAAGCAGATATGCACTTGTTAATAAACACTGCAGATATATATCTATCAGAATACTCTGGAGATATGTAGAACATTTTATTTTAATTATATTTTGTCAAGATTTCACCTGACAGCAATGGAAGTGCTCTGAGGTGCCACCCTACACAGAGGGCGCTATATAAGTGCAAGTTGTTGTTGTTGAAAGTAAAAATAACTGAACATTATTTTCTCCTCCTCATATTCAATATTGTTTATTTCCCTCCATTAGATTTGTTGGAGATCACCCCTGCACCGAACAATGGATCTCATGGAAGCCTGAATCATCTTCTGAAGAAACCTATCTTTAACCCTATTCATGCCAAAGAAAAGTCATTACCAACTTCATGTCCTTTAACCAAACTGGCTCCAAATGATAGTCCAGAATGCTCATGCAGTCTTCCGGTAAGTAAAGCAATATTGAATCTGAGAAGGTAAAGTTACAGTTTTGAGGTCCTCAGAATGAATGAGTTGAAGTGAAGATAAAGAGAGGAGGGAGTTATGTTTGAAGCTATGAAATTATAGAGGGAAAGTTTGAAGGAGGAAAGCTTTGCAAGAATAATAAAATAAAGACACGAAGAAAGCACAGCCAGAGGGCAGAAAGGGATTGGCCAAAAAGCCTTTTTTGTATTCCTTCCAAGAATGCAAATGAATTGCTAGAGATGGGATTAGGATTCAGATATTGACAAACGGAAGTTTCTTATAAATTGTTGAGCGTTACCGAAATGACTGGCACAAAAGATGTAGTGTGCCTTTCCCCCTCTTTTCTTTCGCATTTATTCTCTGTAACGTTTTCTCTCTATCTCTTCCTGACATTCTCTAGAACATCCAAGTGACTTTTACTGTAGATTTTTTCACAATGATAACTTTTTCAAGAATTATATTAATTCCAAGGTATTATGTATGTAAGTAAACAGACTTGGGGATAATTGCCTGGTGAATAACCAGTGTTCCATTGCTTTAATATTTAAAAACTAATAATAATGTATTCAAATTTGTTTGATAATATTACCTAACATATCTAATAATTCTTAAATTAAATGACTTTTAACATTTCAGGACTCATTGTCAAAAAGCATCAAGAAATTAAATCTTTCCTTGGCTGAAGGTAGGAAACTGATACTCAAAAGTTGGTGTAGAATAATAATAATAATAATCCTTGCATTTGATATAGCGCCTTATCATATCTTTAAGACATCTCAAAGTGTTTCACAGAATATGCTGTAAAGTGAATTGACTGTGGGTTTTGTGGGTGAAACGTAGCAGCAATCTTCAGTAGAAGAATAGATGGAGGGAACTGTGTTAAAGGTTAGAAGCGACAGGGCTTGCATCTTGTTAACTAATGCTCTTGAAGTTGTGTGGCTTGTCTTTTCAGTGCAAACTGCAAATGCTCAACATATCCCATATGGTCGTCCAAGAGTTTTACAGGACGGCAGCAAGTACTGCCTCCTGCATCAACATATGTACATCAGTGGCTACAGTCATGGAATTCTAATGCCACTCTGGACTGCATACACCATTAACCAAATGGTAAGTTCTATTGATATCTTTTTTTACTATAGTATTTGTTCAGGCACCATCAGTGCTTAACACTCTGCAATGCTCTCAGGTGTCAGTCTGGCTCAGTTTGTGGCACTCTTGCCTCTTAAGTAAGCGGGTTGTGGATTCCAAAATTAGAACCAGGCAATTTAAGAGTGAACTCAAGAAGTATTTTTCACGCAAAGGGTGATAGGATAAGTAAGGATTGGCTGTGATAATTAAGTAGCCTGTTATACTCACACATTAACAATGTGCACACCATAAACAAGTCAGTTTGTAACAGTTAGTGCAGTGACTTACATTTTACATGTGACATCCTTTTCACCACTCAGACAAATGTTTTTCTTTTCTAACAGGAGAAGCCGACTGCTAATCTGTCAAACTGTCTGTTTGCCGATGTTCGACTCTCTCCAAACAGTAGCCAAAGCTGCTCATACTACAAAAAGGATAACAACATAAGCTATGGGTTTCTTTATCCCTCAAGTAAGTGCAGCATGTGTTTTATTAAGAATGCTTCCATTTGCTACAGCGCCTTATCATGTCATCACTGCATTTCAAAGAGCTTTACAAGGATTTATTATAAAGCTTGGTGACTATGTAGGATTTGCTTACAATACAATATATATTGCGCTTTTCATGTTGGGAGGATGTCTCAAAGTGCTTGACACTGTTGGCTGGGCACCTGAGCTGGGGATGGGAGCTAAAGAGAGTGGGAAGGTGGAATTTGACTGACAAGGGATAAGTACTTGAGATGGGCCTTGAAAGTGTGAAGAAAACAAACTGGTGTGACTCTGGGATGGAGTTAGCCGATGGTGGAGCAAGTTGGGATGGTGACATGGAGCAGGAGGGTGTTTGCTAAGTAAAGGAAGTGGCTAAGTTTGGTAAGTGATCGGACGAGATCAAGGAGGGAATTAAAGGTGAAAATTAGAATCTTGAATTCAGTTTGCTGGGGTATGAGCAGCCAAGTGAGGATGGGTCTCACAGAGCCTTATGCAGGAGAAGACACATGGATTACAGAGTTATGGATAGTCTGCAGCCTGTATAGGGAAGAGCAGAGGAGTCTATCTGGCAGGCATTCACATCCAGAATATCAACATCTGTCAGATATTCATAGTAGAATTGCTACCATAACATTTGTGCAAGCTGTTGTTTGTCCTACACCAGTAGATACATGAGATTATACCCAGAATGGTGATGCTTTTAGATATTAAAGATGCTCAATCAGCAAAGCTTCTCTCTGGAATGTGCAGATCACATTGCTGCTGTTCAAATTTATTTTAAAAGATAGGAATGAGCCCCAGAGTTTTTTCTCAGCTTTTCTCTTTGTGCCAACTCACTGTTCCTGCGAATATTTTGCAGTGAATAATAAAACTGTATGAATCATATGTGTCTGGACAGTGACCATGATTATTTTTAACACCGTTGCTTTTTGTAGATCTGCAAGACCACCAAGATAAATATGAAGATCTGTTGACCAGCAACATTGTGCCCATGCACAAAGCATTCCAAAGTAAGCATGGAATAACTCTTTATACAGTAAATGCCCGTTTATCTGTGACCCGATCAACCATAACTTCCGTATAACCAGCACCTCAAAAAAAAAGTTCCCATTCAAATAACCAGATCTTATCTGGCACAATCGCGGTGGTGCATTTAATGAGTCGATTGTTGCAGGAGAGTACTGTACAATTAGTTCTGAATGCTGCCAGTAGTGGTACTTCCGGGTTTTCATCTTAAAGCGGCACTGTTTTTCTTCCATCTCTCTCCTTTTTCTCTCTCCCTCTTTTTCTTTCTCTCTCTCCTTCTCCTTCCTCCTCTCTATCTCTCCCTCTCTCTTTCTATCTCTTCCCTCTCTCCCTGACAGATACTACATTGCCTGTGTAGCCTGACGGTTTCGTGGGTTTATACACTGTTTTGATGGGGGTGGGACAAGGAGAGCGAGGGTGGGGGGGAAAGAGTGAGAAAGAGTGGGGGAGAGGGAGAAAGAGAGGAGTGGGAGGGAGAGAGAGAAGTGGGGGAGAGGAGGGGAGAGAGAGAGAGAGACGGTGTGAGTTGATTAATTTAGATGGGAAATTAGAGGAGTGAAGGGGGGTTGGGTTTGGAGCCATTGAGATGCCAGAGAGTGAGTGTGAAAGAGAGAGAGGGAAGGAGGGAGAGAAAGAAAGAAAAAAAAGAGGAATAATCGACAGTACTGTACAGCTTTAAGACAGTACCATCAGCCATTGTAGAATTTGCTTTGTGATTGTTTGCTGTGTTTATAGACTGTAATCGATATTTATTGCTTTATTGGTAAGTATCCATACAATATTCTGTTATTATTTAGTCTATTATTAATATGGTATGTTTAAAAAAAAGTTATTTTTTGTGTTGGGTTTTTGGCAGCTGGCCGCCCGAATATCAGGCACACGGTTTAACCAGCATTGGCCAGGTCTCGAGGATGCCGGATAAACAGGCTTTTACTGTATAATAAACAGTACACTTGTTTCTCAGAATGAAGTATTTCTCATTCATTTTATTTCCTGATTTTTTATAATTTCACTGTGTCTTGCTTGATATGAAACCAAACAGAAATTGAACATGATGATTCATTGCTTTGAGTTGCTCATACTCTCATAGCTATTATGAATTCAAACATGTTGCTTGAATCCTGACCTACACATGAGACATGTGTTTGAATCCAGGCCGGGCGAAACCTTGGGCAAGTTTCCTTACTCCACACACCTAGTAATAATCCCTCCAAAAAAATTTAAAAATAATAAATTGGTTATTTCAATCCACCACTGTTTGTGGCACACTGCTGTGCACAATTGGCTGCCGCATTTAGCCACAAATATACAGTCAATTCACTTTACAGTATATTCTGTGAAGTGCTTTGAGACATCTAGAAGATGTGAAAAGCGCTATATGAAATGCAAGAATTATTATTATTATGCATGGTTAAAGTAAACTTAAACAAAAATGGTTTGGTGAGCAGGAAATTTATAATACCAGAACAACAAAATTACATTTGTATAATGCCTTTCATGTCAGGTTGTTATGACCCCAAATGATTTGGAGATGGATTGAGCAACAAACACATCAAATTCAAACTCGTCTTAGATTGTAAATTCCAAAGAAAACAAAATTGAGGAAAATTCCTAAACATAATCCTAATTTGGAAGCCTGTTCTTTCTAACTGTCAAGAACCAAATAAAGACTGAATTTAAGACTTTTTAAAAACTGTTTGGCACAGACCTTTCACTTTTGTATGAAAAGTTCTACGTTCACGAGCCCTGGCTGGATGTTTTCCAGCAGGAAACCCAGTTGTGGCAGTTTTCATTGAGGTGACATGGTAATGAACTGACACAAGGCTGCTGTCAGAAAATTCTGCTCTTAAATTTTAAGGCTGAGATTAGGTGGAATATTAGGTCTCAAATGTACACAAATTGTACACTATGGGACGAGAAATAAGACTGTATATATCAGACAGACAGGAATTTTGATCGATCATTTCCACATTTCTAACCTTGGTATTTTCTTTGATATTTGTGCTACTGACGTTATAATGAGGTGATGCTTATTGCTTTTGACAGAGATATGGAATTACTTCCACAATGTTTTGCTGGTGAAATACACCACCCAGAGAAATAGTATCAATGTGATCAGTGGACCTGTGTTTGATTACGACTCTGACGGACACTTTGATACTCCAGACAAAATCCTAGAGTAAGTAGCTCAGGTTATATTCTGTATATATTAAAAAAAACAGTTTCTTGCATGAAATCTAAATTTCCCGATGGGCTGTCTTGACATTTTCATTGGAAACTCTATGTTCTCTTTTGTTCTACTGTCTTACTGCATCCTAAAATATTGTTCTAGATTCAGTATTCAGCTGTTTAATGACTTAGACACATTGAAAAAATGTTTCATTTAATATTTTTTTTCCTCCATTTGAAATATCCTTAAACTATATTTGGCGTGCTATTATTTGTCCATTGTAATAGCCACCATAATAAGCACAAAATTGGTAGAAAAGAGTTGGTTAATTTAAATGTGTGGCTTTCCCATTTACATCGTAATGCACAATGAATGACCTTCATTGAAGAGACTTGAGAACTAAATTTTTGCATTAATTCAATGCTTAATGCAAAAATGTGTGTGGCATATTGTGAATGTTGTCCCGTGCCAGAGAGACAAAAAGCAATAATACCCAGTAGCAATGAATCAAAAAATGTTCTATTACAACCCGAGGTGTGGGGTCAACAGCTATTGTAATGAATACCAAACAGAGATTAGGTAACACAGATGCTTGTGTTTGGGTACTGTGATGCTCGGGGCCTATATATTGTAGAAAGGAGAAAAGCCTGAGTGAGAGATTTGCCACTGAAAAACATGAGTTAACATATGAAATCAAGTATGAATAACAAAGTCCTCTTTTCCATCACCCACCACCTCCTCCATGCACCCCCTCAGGCATCTTCAATCTTCACTTCAAACGCAAAGTGCGAGGAGGTCATAGACTTCTTCTCGTTCAAAATATCTGCCGGGCAGCCTCATCCTCCTGCCTCTCATCGCCCACACCACCACCTCCATTCTGTCCCCCTCACCCTCCCCGTCATCAGCTCCTACCACGACCCCCTTCCTGCACTCCTCCCCCGTCTCTCCTGCCTCCCTCTCACGCACCATCACCTCAACAAATGCTGCCTCATTCCCTCCCCACCAACCTACTGCTCACCCAGCTCCCCCTCCTCTGCCCACTGTTGGCTAACATCATCAACAGTCCCTCTCCCCAGGATCAGTCCATTCCCCCCTCAAAACTGCTGCCATCACCCCCCTCCTTAAAAAACCTTCCCTTGATCCCTCAAACCTTAGCCACTACCGCCCTATCTCTAACCTGCGCTTCCTTTCCAAAGCACTCGAACGCGTTGTTGCAAATCAACTCTGCGCCCACCTCTCCTCCCACTCCCTCTTCGAACCCCCCCAGTCCGGTTTCCGCCTTGCCCACAGTACAGAGACTGCGCTTGTGAAAGTCACAAAGGATGTTCTCTGTATCTGTGACCAGGGCTCCCCCTGCCTCCTTATCCTCCTGAACCTGTCGGCTGCCTTTGACACAGTCGACCACGCCATCCTCCTCCACCGACTGTCCTCCGTCATCCACGTCAGTGGGACCGCACTTGCCTGGTTCGAATCCTGCCTCACAAACCACTAGCAGCACATCTCAATAGGGTCCGGCGATATATCGATATATCGGTTATACCCGATATAATTTTCATATCGATATGCCGATATAAACATTTCAAAAATATTGATATATCAAAAACTCGATATATCGGAAAAAATCGGAATGCATGCGCACTGAACTACAAGACCCAGAATACTCATCTCTATACAGAATGCACAGACCGAGGTGCAAGCCGCCATATTGTATTCATAGTCCTCGAATACAATATACAGGTATCCAAGGGGTGGGGGGAGAGAGACGGGGGGAGTGAGGGGAGAGAGACCGGTGGGGGGGGTGGGGGGTGGGGGAGACGGGGGGTGGGGGGGGGGGGGGGCGGGATGTGATAATGTACAGATCGAGAGAGAGAGAGATACAGAGAGAGAAAGAGATGGGGGGGGGGGGGGGATGTGAGAGACGAGAGAGACACAGAGACACAGACAGAAAAACACAGAGATGGAGAGAGTGAGTGTGAGAGACACAGAGAGAGAGAGATATTTACCTCCTGAGGAGATAGGCCCCGAATGCGCGCACGTGCGCAGTACGAAAACCCCGAAAATATCGATATATCGGTATATCTCGATATGAGCCCGTCGATATATCTAAATTGCAAAATTTCCATATCGACGGACCCTACATCTCAATAAATGTGTTTTCCTCCCGCTCTCATCTAGTTACCTGCGGGGTACCCCAGGGACGCATCCTTGCACCCTCCTCTTCCTCATCCACACGCTCCCTTTTGGGGATGTCATCCGCAGACATGGGGCACACTTCCACATGTATGCTGATGACACCCAACTCTACTTTTCCAATTCACTTTGCGACCCCCAGTCCCCTGATGTTCTGTCAGCCTGCCTGTCAGACATCATTTGCTGGATGAGCGCAAACTTCCTGCAGCTGAATGTCGACAAGACGGAGATCATACTCTTTGGCTCTCGTCAACGTCTCCATTTGCACGGCTCTCACCTCCTCCACCTTCCCGGCCTGCCCCTAAAACTCTCTGAACCTGTGCGCAACCTAGGCATCAGGTTCGCCCCCCAACTGTCCTTCCTCCCCCACATCCGGTCCCTCACCAGCACCATCTTCTTCCACCTCCAATGCCCGTCTCTGGCAATACCTCACCCCAAAAGCCGCTGAAACCTTGGTCCATGCCTTTGTCACCTCTCAGCTGGACTATTGCAATGCCCTCCTCGCCGGTCTCCCCTCCACCACAATCGACAAAATCCAGCTAATTAAAAACTCTTCCGCCCGCATACTCACCCGCACAAACTTCGCTCCCCCATTACCCAAGACCTTGCCAGACTTCACTGGCTTCCTGTCCCTGGGAGGATCGGCTTCAAGATCCTCACCCTTGTTTTCACATCCCTCCACTCCTGCACCCCACCTACCTCTCTGATCTCCTCTCCCCCCAACCCAGCACCAGCTGCCTTCACTCCACCGGGTCTGGCCTCCTCCGTGCCCCCGAATCCTCTGCTCCACCCTCGGTGGCTGTCCCTTCAACCACTATGCCCTGAAGCTCTGGAACTCCCTTCCTCACTCCCTTCGCCTCGCCCCCTCTCTTCCCGGTTTCAGATCACAGCTAAAGACCTTTCTCTTCAACTGCACCTTTGTTCACCTTTCTACCCCTGCCCATGGCTCGGTCCCGGTGAAGCACTCTTGAGACGCCGTCCGGCGTGGAGGGCCCTATATGAATCTAGGTTGTTGTTGTTGAAATGATGCTAATTTCCTGTTGTTATAATTTTGTATTACTGTATTGTATTGGATTATTATTATTACTTGCTATTTTTTTCTTTGAAGGTATCTGCAAGATACAAATGTTCCCATTCCAACTCACTACTACATAATCCTTACCAGCTGCAAGAACACCACCCAGACCCCAGTTCAGTGTAATGACTCACTGCATGTATTATCCTTCATTCTTCCTCATAGATCTGACAACAGTGAGAGTTGTGCGGTAAGTCCTCTAGCTCAGTGGTTAATAATAAAATTAGCCATTTCAATCCACGACCGTTTGTGTGACATGGCTGTGTGCAATTTGCTGCCGCGTTTCACCCATAAATATACAGTCAATTCACTTTACAGCATATTTTGTGAAGCGCTCTGAGACGTCTAGAATACATGAAAAGCGCTATATCAAATGTAAGGTTATTATTCTTATTCTTAAGTAAACCTCAGGCTGTAGAGGAAACTAGAATTTAACCCTGCATAGTTCAGATGGTAGTAATCTTGCCTCTGAGGCAGTAGTCTGTGGGATCATCAACAAATTGAATTTATATAGCACCTATCGGGAAGACAAGGTGCTGGACAACCGAGGGCTTACACCCAAGCTGATGTTGGATTTGTGGTGGTTGGGGGCTGGGAGTGATTGGTGATGGGGGGAGAAAGATGACAAAGCCATGGCCAAAAAGAAAGTCTTGAGACGGACCTTGAAGGAGGCGAGGGAAGGTACGAGGTGAAGAGACTCTGGGATGGACTGGGAGCAGAAAGGCTGGTCTCGCTCTCCCACGATTCAATGCAATTCCAATACTTGTCAAAGTGCGCATGTGGTGATGGGTCAAGACGCATTGATTCATGAAAAACATAATCTTGACCGTGACCACGTGCGCCTGCTACCAATTTACTGGCTGCATTGAATTACACATGCGCAGTATAGATTAGTAATTAAATCAGATTGTATTTTAATTGTATTTTGTACAACTTGCACAAATTTGCCTGCAACTCAGACTTCAAGTACGTCATATCAATTGCTGTGGTTGCGACTGATATGACTTATATGAGTTTTATTTCACCTTAAAGAGGAAAGGGATATTAGCCTCAGCTGGAGTATTGTGTTCAATTTAGGTCACCACACGAGAGAAAGGATATTAAGGCATTGGAAAGGGTACAAAGAAGGTTTACTAGGATGGTACCAGGATTGAGGGACTTCAGTTATGACGAAAGGCTAGATAAGATAGGTTTATTCTCTCTAGAACAGAGAAGGTTGAGAGGAGACCTAATAGAGGTTTATAAAATCATGAGTGGATTTGACAGGGTGAATAATGAAAAACTGTTTCCACTGATGGGTGAATCAGTGACTCGTGGTCACAGATTTAAAATAGTTTCAAAATGAAGCAGAGGGGAGCTGAGGAGAATTTATTTTCACTCAGTGGGTGTTTCGAATCTGGAATGCATTGCCTGAAAAGGTGGTGGAGGCTGATTTGATAACAGCTTTTAAAAGATAATTAGATCTTTATTTAGGAAGAACAGGTCTGTTAGGTTATGGGGAGAGAACTGGGCAGTGGGATTGAGTTTCTCTTTTCAAAAAGCTGGCACAGACTAGATGGGCCAAATGGCCTCCTTTTGTGCCGTATGATTCTAGAGAGTATTTTAGGAACAGAGTTGGATCAAAGCAAGGGGATTGAAGGTGTGGAAGGTGGAGTGGATGGAGGCTGGAGACAGAAAAAGTAGGAGGTGGTTGTAATGAGGGCAAAGGATCCTCTTGATTTTGGAGCCGAGGAAGTCTTACATCTTCTCACATTTGACATTTGGAGCACAGGATGTACGGAGCATGGGAAGCTGGGGGAAGCTGATATATAATGGAGAAGAGGAGCCCGGGTTTGTCCCCTCCAGGGAGTAGAGGGACGGTTTGGCTGACGCAAACATAAAAAATATTGCTAGTGATTTGGAGTATCAACAATCTAATCTATTTCCCACTTATTTGGGAATAAGTGGGAAATATTTGGGATCTTTGATACTTGGGATCTTTGACTGTGGTACAGTATGTTTTGGTCATTGTTATTTTTTCTATATTCTGCGTCAGGACGGCAAGGAGGAGTCCCAGTGGGTTGAGGAACGAGTTTGGATGCACACAGCACGTGTCCGGGATGTGGAGCTTATCACTGGCCTTGATTTTTATCAGGAGAGGAAACAGCCGGTTGCAGAGATTTTACAGCTAAAAACATTTTTACCGCTACTTGAAGATAAAATGTGATTATTTGATTAAAGTGCTTACTGCTGCAGTGAGATTTTTAAAAAGATTTATTATGTTTATATACAAACCTAATGATAGTATTTTGGCACCAGCATGGCATTAAAGGCAGGACTCGCAAACAGCGCTGACATACTTCTGGAGCATATTTTGTAGAGTCCTGTAGCTCAGTGGTTAGAGCATTCGCCTTTCAAGCGTGAGACATGTGTTTCAAATCCAGGCAGGTCAGGAAGAAACCTTGGGCAAGTTTTCTTATTCTACATGCTGAATAATAATCCGTCCCCAAAAAAACCTATAATAAATTGGTCATGTTGACTGTTTTTCATTTCTCTCAACACCTCTATCCCTCCCCCCTCCACCTCCAAACCCACCACCATCTTTTGCCGGCCCTGGAAGAAGATTCCCCCCCAAACTTTCACCTCTGCCCTCGAAACCTCCGACCTCCTCCCCCTGTGGCACTCTTCCTGTACCAACCCATCCTCCGCCTCTACCACCCACCATAACACCCTCTCCACTACTCTCGACACCCTGGCCCCCCTCACCTCCAGAACCGTCTCCCACTCCCAATCATCACCATGGTACACAACTCACCTCCGTTTCCTCAAAAGCCAGGTGAGAGCAGCTGAACGCACCTGGCTCAAATCTGGCCTCACGGTCCATCGGCAAATCTGGCTGGACCGCATCAAATTTTACCACTCCTAGCCACCGCCAAATCAGCCTTCTACTCCAGGATAATCCCCCCCCGTCTCGCTTCGCAGATCCTCTCCTGAAACGAACGTTGCAAGGAGATATTGGACTTCCTCGAGTCCAAAATACAGAGAATCCGCTCTGCGGTTTCCTCCCCCCACCTCTCCTCCGCCTCCACCCCTCCATCCGTTATTTCAAACCCCACCCACCCCCCCTTTCATACTTTCAACTCCACCTCCCCGTCTTCAGTCACAAAAATAATCACCTCCATGAAACCAACCACATGTTCATTGGACCCCATCCCCACCCACCTCCTCCGCACCCAGCTCCACCTTCTGGCCCCGCTCATTTCTGACACCATCAACCTTTCCCTCTCCTCAGGCACCGTCCCTACCTCCCTTAAAACAGCCACCATCACCCCTATCCTGAAAAAACCCTCGCTTGATGCATCGCAGCCATCAAGCTACCGACCCATCTCCAACCTCCCGTTTTTATCCAAGGTCCTTGAAAGAGTGGTTGCCTCCCAGCTCCGCTCTTTCCTCTCAAATCACTCACTCCTTGAACCGCTCCAAACAGGCTTCCACCCTGCTCACAGCATGGAAACTGCCCTGGTCAAGGTGACTAATGACATCCTAACCGCCTGTGACCAAGGCTCCCTCTGCCTCCTCGTCCTCCTTGACCTGTCTGCTGCGTTCGACACAGTCGATCACACCATCCTCCTTCAATGTCTTTCCTCCCACCTCAACCTTCAAGGTACGGTCCTTGACTGGTTCCATTCCTACCTGACCCACCGTTTACATTTTGTATCTTCCAATGGTTTCTCCTCAAACCCCCGCACAGTTTCTCATGATGTCCCCCAGGGCTCTGTCCTCGGCCCTCTCCTTTTCACCATTTACACGCTCCCTCTGGGCGATGTCATCCGCAAACATGGGGTAAATTTCCACATGTATGCGGACGACACCCAGCTGTACCTTTCTGCCTCATCCCTCAACCCCCAGACCATCGATGTTCTGACAGCATGTCTGTCTGACATTGAGTCCTGGACGAGGGACAACTTCCTCCAATTGAACGTGAGCAAGACCGAGGCCCTCCTGATTGGCTCAAGCCAGCGCCTCTGCACATTGGGCGCTGCCAGCCTCAACATCCAAGGCTGTACTCTCCACCTCACAAAGCCAGTCAGGAACCTCGGCATCACGTTCGACCATAAACTCTCCTTCCTCTCCCACATCCAAGGCTTTGACCGGCACCGCTTATTTCCACCTACGCAATATTGCCAGGCTCCGCAACTATCTCACCCCCCCACGCTGCCGAAACACTCATGCACGCATACATCACCTCACGGCTGGACTACGGAAACTCTCTCCTCGTCGGCCTCCCCAGTTCCTCCATTCACAGGCTGCAGGTCATCCAAAACTCTGCAGCCCGTGTACTATCCCGCACCCACCTCCGCGACCACATAACCCCCACCCTCGCCCGTCTCCACTGGCTCCCCATCCTCCAGAGGATCGAGTTCAAGATCCTCGTCCTCACCTTCAAAGCCTTACACGGCCTTGCCCTGCCCTATTTAACTGATTTACTCTCCCCCCTATAAGCCCACCCCGACCCTCCATTCAGCAGGACTTGGCCTGCTCCAAGCCCCCCGCCTGAACCGCCCCACCATCGGAGGCCGGGCCTTCAGTTTCTCTGCTCCCACCCTGTGGAATTCCATCCCCCAATCCCTCCGCCTTGTTTCTTCCCTTTCCTCTTTCAAGGCCGGTTTGAAGACTTTCCTCTTCGACCGTGCCTTTTGTTCCCCCCTGAATCTTTCGACCTCCCCTACGTGTTTCACCCCTTCCCGAACACCCCCCTCCCAGCTCGGGTCACACGCCTCCTGTGCAGCGCCTTGAAACATCCTCCCGACGCAAAAGGCGCTTTATAAGTTTAAGTTGTTGTTTGTGGGACTTTGCTGTGTGTAATCGGCTGCTGCAGTTCGCCCATAAATACACAGTCAATTCACTTTACAGTATATTCTGTGAAGCGCTTTGAGACTTCTAGAAGACGTGAGAAGCACTACATCAAATGCAAGGATTATATTATAGCTGCAGTGGGTCGGGCCTTCTGATTATTGGCAGGTGATGCTATTTGAAGCAAATCACTGTTTGCTTCTCTTGTTATGAATTCCTTGTTTTCACACCCCACAATCCAGAGTTTACTACTGTTGCTTTCTCCCCTTCAGTGATCTGTCTACCAGGCGATCTTAGTAATCCCGCTTTTTCGATTCTACCATTTCCAGAGTGATGCAGGCAAAGGCTAACGATTACCCCACATGTAGCAATTCACCTACTGGATTTGTGGCAGTTTGTCATCAGGCTAACAAATTTTCTTTGAAATGGTGGATAATGCTAGATAAAGCAAACAGAACTGTAGACTTTTACAGTACAGAAGAAGGGCTTTCGGCCTATTGTGTCAGTTTAACGAGCTGTCCTTTCATTCCCTTTTACCTGCTATTCCACATAGCCTTGCAGTTTACTTCTATTAAGATATCTATCTCATATTTGTAAAGGATTCAATACTTTTACTTACGAATATAGTAGCAAAACATAAAACCATAATATGTAGATACTAAAAGAACAATATAGACATCAAGAAAGTGTACAGTGGTCAATTCAAGCGCTTGATGTGGTGCAAAATGTTCAGCAATGACAGCACATTGCTGAACAATACATTTTATTCTATTGTGAATCTGGCATTTGTTGTTCTCCTGTTTCATTTTCCTCCAACATTCCTTGGAGTGATGTGCCTCACATCTCGCCAGGCTCCACTGGCTCCTCATCACTGAACAGATTGACTTCAAGATCCTCACACTGGTGTTGAAAACCATGTGTTCCCTCGCACCTCGCTACCTCTCTGACCTCCTCACTCCCCAGTCCACCACCTAATGCCTTCGCTCGACTGGCACTGGCCCCCTGCTCGTTCCTCGCACCCTCCACCCCACCATCGGCCGTCACATCACTAAGTCCCACCTGAAAACTTCACCATTCAACTGTGTTTATGGCTACCTCCCCCTGGCTTGGAGTCAGGCTCTGCCACTATTAAGTGCTTAGAGACACTACACTACGCTATGTAAGTGCAAGTTGTTCGGTCAGCTCCAACGGGACCCCAATTACCTCTCCCCTCTCTCCGATGATACAGAATACCAACATTCTCTATTCTCTGAGCATTTTCAAGCAACTTTGGGTTCTGCCATTATTCAGAGGTTAGGGAATGTTTCAGAATAAATAATCAGCTGTTCTGAAAATAAGTAAGAGTACAGTAAAAGCCTGTTTATCCGGCACCCTCCGGTGGGGCGACTAATTGGCTGTGCTGGATAATCGAATGGCAAGTTGCTGAATACCCAACACAAAAAATGAACTTATTTTAAAACATACCATATTAATAATACACTAAATAGTAACAGAATATTGTATGGATACTTACCAATAAAGATTCCAGCACACTCGGTAAAATGATCAGTAAAAAAAGCATTTTTTACCAATCGGTAAAAACCCATAATTCGTAAGTTTAATAAGTGCACATGCGCACGCATTGCGTGCATGTGCAAAGTGAGCGTACGCGCGATTGCTGGAATGGGGAATTGCCCAGGGGGATTGAGCAATCCGGTTGATCGGGTCACGGATAAATGGGTTTTTAAGAAAGCTTTGAGAATCTGAAACCTAATAAAGAATTCAAAGGAATATGCGAAGAAAAAGATCAAGAGGTACTGCACAGGACACAGTGATTTCTGTACTGCTGGGACTAGCAAATGAGCTGGAGGTGAAATATTGCCCTTGGAGGCTATCATTTAAGCCTTCGGTTGTCAGCTCATTTTTTCTGCTCTCCCGTTGGCGGTCGAGCGTTCAGTCATTATGCTCTGAAACTCCCTGTCTCAATCCCTCCTTTTTGTCCATCTTTAGATCGCACCTGAAGATCTTATCTTCTACCATGTCTATGCTCACATTCCCTTTCTCCCCAACTTGATGCTAAACTCCCATCATTGGTAAGCAGGGCGAGACACTATCCCACCTGAACAACAACAAAATTACATTTATTGAGCGTCTTTCATGTCGGGAGACTGCGCTATATTCATGGATGTTATTGATTACCTTTAGGGATCAGAGATATGTGTGCAGAATTTTCCCCAGGAGATAAGAGTAGTTAGCTTGAGGCTCTGCTGGATAATTAGCTAAGGGTTTGAATGTCATTTTCTGCTTCTTTGATAACAAGGCAATAGGACAGGAATGCATGGGATCCGGACTGTGAAGGCAACAGATGCAATGTGTTGTTGAGGAAGAATAATATAGACGAGCACTCATTTAAGAAACAGCTTGATAATAGGAAGATTGAAGGATGCGGAAAAATGGGTTGAAGGAATGTTCATTAATTGTGTTCTTAGTAATACTATTCAACAACAGAAGCTGTGTTGTAATGCTACTCAATGGAAATGATAAATTAATAAATAATCAAAGTATTTCAACAATAACAAAATTACATTTGTATATCATCTTCCACACTAGTAAGACGTCCCAAGATGCTGGACAATCAGTGTTTCAGACAAGCTGGGGGTGGGGATCGGGTGGGAGGGGAAGGAGGTTGATCAAAGGCACGGTTGAAGCGGAGGGTCTTGAGACGGATCTTGAAGGAAGCAAGGGAGGGGGCTAGGTGGAGGGTCTAGGGGATGGAGTTCCAGAAGGTGGGGCAGAATAGCTGAAGTCCGACTGCTGATGGTGGAGGTGGGTGGGGGGGTGGGATGGCGTGAGACGTGAAGCAAGCTGGAGCTGTGGAGTGGAGGAAGCGGCCATGTTGGTAGGGGTTAGGAGGTTGCAGAGGTAGGGGGGAGCAAGGCCATAGAGGGCTTTGAAGGTGAGCACCAGGATCTTGAACTGTATCCTTGGTGTGATGGGTAGTCAGTGGAGTCAGGTGAGGGTGATAGGGTCGCAGAGCCTGGTACGGGAGAGGTGGAGGGGAGACCGGCGAGGAGGGCATTGGAATAGTCCAGCCGATAGGTGACAAAGGCATGGACCAGGGTTTCGGCAGCATTTGGGGTGAGATATTGGTGGAGACGGGCGATGTATCGGAAATGGAAAAAAGCGGTGCTGCTGAGGGACCGGTTGTGGAGCAGGAAGGATAATCGGGGATATGTATGAGGGTCTCAGTGACCTGTGGTGTGATACATTGGTGGAGTGAGAGACCTTGGTTCGATTCCCAGCAGGGCAAAGCGCTTTACAGAATGTACTGTGAAGTGAATTTAGTGCATATTTGTGGGCAAAACACAGTAGCGAATTGCGCACAGCAGTGTCCCACACACAGTCTTGGATTAATGTGACCAATTTATTATTGATTTTTCACGTGAGATTATTATCAGGCGTATGGAGTAAAGAAACTTGCCCATGGTTTTGCCCGGCTGGGAATCAAATCCAGGTCTCTCGCCTGTGAGGCGAGTGATCTAAGCGTTAAGCTGCAGGACTCCACAAGTATTCTATTGAGGACTCTGTCACAAGGATTCAATTCTGAAGTATCATGAGTGTATATTTTGTAGGCAACTGTACCGTACAGGAAAATCCCGCTTAACGTCGTAGTTTGGTTCTTGAAAAGTGTGACTTTAAACGAAATGACGATAAGTGAATATGTGTTCTATATACTGTAACATATTTGCTGTGTTATATTCAATCACTAGAGGGCGGTATTATAAAAGCAAAAGCATAATTTCCAATTGAAATTGAAAGGAAAATGTATGCAGCTCAAGCAGATGACATGTTTGCCGTGTTATATTCGATCACTAGAGGGCAGTAACATACCATCAACACAACATATTATTTTATTATTAGCTGAAAACAATAATAATAATCCAGAAGGATTCAATTCAAGAGGATTACTCAAATTCACTCCATTCTCAAATTATGCCATGGGATTGTTAATGTCCACTTGATAGGATCTTGGTTTAATGTCTCATCTGAAAGACAGCTCCTCCAACTATTCAGCACATCCCCAGCATTACATCACCTCAGTCAGCCTGGCCTATATGAGTTGTAAGTCCTCACTGGGACGCTTAAATGCACAACCTTATCACCGAGAGGAAACAGTGACACCGACTGAGCCAGGTTGACCCAGGATTATGTTGAGGGCAAAAGATTTACCTATAAAAGAACAGATTTAGAAATGTAAATTGTATTGATTTTAAACACGACTTTTCAGTGACTGTAGTATTCTGTAAAACATTCTTCTTACAGAAGAACGGACTTCAAAAATTAAGACTGTATTTAAGAATTTGTGAAATTCTGGAGGCCGTGAAATATAAAGAAGGAGAATAAATCTAGATACAAGTGGAATTTCTAGCCTGATGTCTCTGTGAGACTTGGAGGAATTTATATTTTAGATTGTGTACGGAAAATATTTAGACCTGATTTATAGTGAAAATTAGATCAATAAACATTTGCTAATAAGATCACAGATTTTTAATATTTCTTGATTTTTGTTTACTGATTTAATTCTAAAATTGATAGTTTTGGCAACTTATTTCCCCATATCTCACATTAAATTGGTTTACTGAGTTACTAGAACTTTAAATTCTTACCCTAAGTTATCACTTGGAATGCTATGCTATGCATTAATGCTATTAATGCTATGCTATGCATAGCATTAATCTTTCCTCCAATGTTCACCTAACAAAAAACCAAGAGCTTAATGTGAATCTTTGAGAGGTTTCTGTCACTTACTGCCTCGATTTAAAAAAACAGCAATAATTTGGTCACGACTGCTGGTGGGACACTACTGTACATAATTGGCTGCCACATTTCGCCCACAAATATAGTCAATTCACTTTACAGTATATTCTGTGAAGCGCTTTGAGACGTCTAGGAACACAGGAAAAAGAGGCCATTCAGCCCATCTAGCCTGTTCTCCCATTTAATCAGATCATTGATCTGTATCTCTACTAATTCTTTCAATTCCAATGTCCCCGTATCCCTTAATACCCTGACCTACCAAAAATCTATTAACCTCATTTTTGAAGGTGTGGATGGATCCAGCATCCATGACCTTATGGGGCAGAGAAATCCAAATTCCTGATTTCACTCTTTAATGGCCGGGTTTTAGTTTTAAGACCATGGCCACTTGTTTTGCATTCCCCACCATAGGAAATAGCTTCCCTGTATCTTCCCTATCAAATCCCTTTATCGTTCTAAAAACCTCTATCAAATCACTCCATAATCTTCTAAACTCAAGGAAATACAATTCGAGTTTACACAGCCTTTCCTCGCAACTTATCCCTTTTAGGGCCTGGTAACATTCTGGTGACTATGGGAAAGGGTTTTAAACAACATTCTAGGAGACTTGAAAAGCACTATATCAAATGCAAGGATTATTATTATTTATTATAAAGCCAGTTGTGATCTCCTGTTATCAATATTAATTACAGTGTGAGCTGTCCCACCACAAGCCATACAACTGTTGTAAAAAGCTATTTGGCAAAGTTCTGAAACATTTTGAAAACAACTTCAAAGGTATTTTCTCCTGAAATTTAGGATATTACTAAGCGCTCCACTGGGAGCAGAAAGCCTTTCTTTTTAATCATTGCTCACTAAGCTAAGCTGCATCTCCAACATTTGCCAACAGATTTTGGATAGAACAAAGAAAAGCAGCTTCAGAGACTTAACAGAATAATTGAACTCAAAATAGCTAACACAGCTCACTCATACACATCACAGATAGAAAAACCCCGAGGCTCTCAAAGGGCTTAATTCCAGAGACAACTATTAACAGGTGGAGAAGAACACGCTGAAGGAGAATTTGCATACATTTTCAGACTCCAGCTGTTTACTGAATCCAACTTAACTGGTGGATATTTCTTACAGCTAATAATTGCTCCATTATTAGCAATGGAGCATTATTAGCAATGGAGCAACAATATCTACCAGTTACGTTTTCAAAAATGTTGGCATTAATCTATATATTTCCAAGTTATTTTGCCATCGCCAAAAATGAATACATTTGCGCTCATTTCCACTTTTAAGTTGATTTTTCAGAGTTAAAAAAAATACAATTTGCATTTATATCTTGCCTTTCACATCACTTAGGACATTACAAAATGCTTGACACAGCTGACTGGGAGCTGAAATTGAGTGGGCCTAAGGTAATGACTGAAACACTGTCAAAATTATAGGTGTTAAAATGGGTCTTGAAGGCAGGGATAGAGGATATGTCAGAGGGACTATGGGATGGGGTTTTAAAGAGCATTTATTTCAGAGTGTGTATTGGGACACTAATGCAGTTTAACCAGATAAATTATACAGCTTTCCACTGTAACAATGTAAGCTTCCTGTACTACTGCAATTTTCCTGTTCCTTGTTAAGGTAAAACTACTCATACCTTAACAAGGAAGTCTCTTAGTCTTAACAAGACTACAATTAGGGCTTCCGTTGTTTAGGGTTAATAGGAGCTGAATGGGAAGAATCCATGTTCCCAGTAATTGGTCTGTTCCTTAAGGTCCTGTTGACAAGCCAGGCTAGCTGGTTAATCGTCAATTAGTGACACCATCAACATAAAAGCACACCAGTACTCAGACCTAATCAGGGAACCTACCTGAGAGATGCTGGGTGATTAGGAGCGAATGCACTGTCAGCTCACCCAGGCTGAGTGCACAACTTCAAACAGCCCGGTTAGTCATCAACTAGTGACGCCATCAACACAAAAACACATACGTACTTAGACCTAATCCAGTTTCTACTGAGAAAATATAATGCAGAAGAACAAGAGCTTGTACCTTCACACCAAACAATATGAGGGGCAGTGGACCCATGTAGACTCATTTTACATTTGTGTCATTGAGGATGTGTTTTTTTTTAAAATCCTTTAAAAAAAACATCCTGGTACATCCTACATAAAACTATAATAATAATAATAATCCTTGCATTTGATATAGTGCTTTTCACATTTTCTAGATGTCTCAAAGCGCTTCACAGAATATACTGTAAAAGTGAATTGACTATATTTGTAGGCAAAATGCGGCAGCCAATTGCGCACAGCAGTATCCCACAAAGAACTGTGGATTGAAATGACTAATTTGTTACAGTTTTTTTTTGACCGATTATTATTAGGCGTGTGAAGTAAGGAAACTTGCCCAAGGTTTTGTCCTGACCTGCCTGGATTCAAACACAGGTCTCACGCTTGTAAGGCGAGTGCTTGATTCACTGAGCTACAGGACTATCAATATATTAAGGCTTTTATTTGGAACGGTCTCTTTGTCAACAGTAAGGTTGGCACTCCTCATTCTATGGGACTGGGTGACCCAGGTTAAGTTAAAAAGAATAAATAAAGAAGAATGGCAGATTGTATTCCAAATAATACAAGTAATACTCTCCTCCAATGAAGACCTTGGCTTCTGTCCACAGTTTGTACCAGTTGAATCATAGTCCCGGCTCTCATTGTGCACTGTTTGGAAGAACTTGTATTCAAACATCTTATATTGTGTATTTGCGTTGCTCAGTAGTTATAGTGTCTTACACCTGATACTTTATGTTGAGCGGCTAAAGAAAATTGGTCATAAACATAAAATAATATAGGCCAACCCATTTGGAAATAATATGTGAATAGTACTGCTTAGATCATTTAGTAGCACTCTTACCTTCAGTCAGAAGACTCCGCCTGAAGCCCCATGTCGAGACTGAGCTCATAGTCTGGGCTGTCCAATGTAGTACTCAGGGAGTGTTACATTATCCGAGGTGCCGTGTTTCAGATTAGCAGTTAAACTGAGGTCCGGTGTACACTTTCAAATGGATATTATGGGTTAAAAGTAGTAATTATTCAAACTGAGAAGGGAGTTTCTCCCAGTTTCTGGCCAACAATCTTTCATATCAATAATTGGACAGTGGCTTCATCACTGGTTTGAACTTATCACCCCCATTCTCACCCGACTCCATTGGCTCCCCATCACTCAGAGCATTCGATTCAAGATCCTGGTCCTCATCTTCAAAGCCCTCCATGGCTTTGCCACACCCTACCTCTGTGACCTCTTAACCCCCTAAAACCTATCTGTACCATCCGCCTAGCAGGCTCCAACTTGTTCCACGTTCTCCGTCCCATTAGCCAACCATCGGTGGGCGACCCTTCAGCCACTCCACCCCAAATCTTTGGAATTCCATCCCGCAATCCCTCCACCTCGCCTCCTCCCTAGCCTTGTTGAAGTCCTGCCTGAAGACCCTCCTCTTTGTCTGCGCCATCTGTTTAAAGAGCGGTTCTTTCAGTCTTCATTACCTGCTCTTTTCCCCGTACCCTCTAGTTTACTCCTTTTTAGATATCTATCTAATTCGGACAAAAAACTATACTTGAAGAATCAAGATCACCAGATGTGGAGTTAGTAATAAATAATAATTCCGTGCATTTTGTAAGCACACATCTAAATGTAGTTAACATAAGAAATGCATTAACCTACATTGTGGTGCAGAATTAGGAAAACCTTCAATAAATATTCTACTTTTATTGAATATTTCCCTAATTTTGCAATGCAATTAAAACATACATTGCTATGATCATACAATACAATTCAAATTTACATTTTTTTGTGCCATTCATGTTGCTCACACAATCTGGATATATGGATACCTATATATATGCAATCTTGACTGTGATAGTGTGCAGTAATAGTGTATCATGACATACACATTGACTTATGCAAGCTCCAATCATCAACTTGTTTGAATAGGCGCTGTATCAAATGCAAGGATTACTAAACCCTATAACTCTCTGTCTCTCTCCAAGTACAGTTCTCTCTCTCTCTGCCAGTTCAAAAATGTGATATTAATTATCAAGTGGTTTGAAGGTTTACCCACCACCCAACTATACAACAATGCTATGTCAATATTATTTGGTAACTACAGAAACAGGTTGTAAATACTTATTGCAACTCATGGAATAAAATATTTACAGCATGTAGTAGCATTAAGAACTCTGACTACAGCTGTCCAGAATTCATGGTTCAAATTTTCATGGTGTTAAACCAATTTGTTTTTACTGTCATCGTACAAGCCGTAAGACTCAAATTTGGATTAATGGCATTATGTGAAAGCACAGAAAACATTTATAACAATAATAATAATCCTTACACTTGATATCGTGCTTTTCACGTCTTCTAGACATTTCAAAGAGCTTCACTGGATGTACTATAAAGTGAATCGTCTGTATATTTGTGGGCAAAATGTGGCAGCCAATTGCACACAGTAGTGTCCCGCAAACAGTCGTGGATTGAAAAATGACCAATTTATTATTTTTGGAGGGATTATTATCAGGCGTGTGGAAAATTAAACTTTCCCACGGTTTAGACCCTGTCTGGAATCAAACCCAGGTCTCTCGCTTATAAGGCGAGTGCTCTAACCACTGAGCTACAGGACTCCGCATAACAACAACAACAACAAAATTACATTGATAGAGAGCCTTTCACGTTGGGGGATGTCCCTTTCACAGCAGGAAGATGACACATTCGATTTCGAAGACACTCAAAACCAGTCAAAACTAACCGATTTTCTTTTCAAATTCATTTAAAATAGCAGATTTTTAAAAAATTATATCTTTCTTATCTTTGTGCTATTATATCTATTGAGCAGGAGGTGACATATGATTCCTCAAATGGTAAAAATCACAAGTGTTGATTTATGGATTTTAAGAGTATCCATTATAGAAAGGCCAGATATTTCTCCCCCATCAAATATGTGTATTTCATATTTGCTGGAGATATTCAGTCAATGTGCTAAATTTGAACAAGTGTTTCTCTTGTGATTCACTGTATTACTCAATGGAATTTTCTAAGTTTGTTTAAAGAGCTCAAATTAAACTTGTTTTCAAATCTCTTCTTCAGTGGTTGAGAAAGATAAAGTGGCCAGACTGTGAAATTGTGTGGAAATTCACATAATGTCTGTTTGGTTTGTTAACAATGTTTCATGTCTTGACCTAGCAGAAGATACATTGGCAACCACATTAGTTTCAATGATCCATTCTAGTTAAAGGGTTAAATGATTCAGTTGAGAATCCTAAAATATTTGCCATTTAGCTCACAGTTTGTGTCCCAATGCTTCTTAAAAACCTTCTTCAAAACTTGCTACAAGGACATGGTCTTTCAGAACATTGGCAGCAGCATTTGCAATCTGGGACTTGTAACCAAGGGGATGGTGTTTTATTTGTTATCTTGACAGCTTCCTGCTCGATGTGACTAATTTCACTTTCTAGCTTGGTTGAAATGTCTGGAAACTTTTCGTCACTACTTATTTTTCTGCCTCTACCTGTATTACTCCAGATACTTTTTTTTCTTTCATTTTGAATTCCGTCATGTATTCTTTATTTCCTTTACCATTTTTGTCTGCGTTAAACCTTAAATGAAATCCTGCCTGAATATCAGCAGGAAATGTGTTTAGCTTCATCATTTTTTTTGGAATATTCTCTAATAATAATCCTTACATTTGATAGAGTACTTTAGCACATTAATAATGATAATAATCCTCGCATTTCATATAATATAATAATAATCCTTGCATTTGATTTAATGCCTTATCACATCTTCTAGATGTCTCAAAATGCTTCACAGAATATACTGTAAAGTGAATTGATTGTATACTTTGGGGACAAATGTGGTGCCAATATGCACACAGCTGTGGTCCACAAACAGTAGGGAAAGAATGACCAATTTGTTGGCCAGGAAACAAGGAGAAATTTGCTTCTCTTTTCAAATAGTGCTTCATCTGAAGAACAGCACCTCCAACATTGCAGTACATCCCGGCACTATATTAGAGTGTCCGTTTAAATTTGGCTATATGGATTCTAAATCGCGGTATGAGGCTTGAACCCACAACCTTCTGATTCAGAAGTGAAAGCTCATGGAAACATTAACGGCTTCTTTGAGATTTGTAGGTTTCAATGGAGAAATTGTTTCAGTGTTGAATCCATTATATCTCGGTTTTATGATACCTTACTTTTCAATATTTACATGCTCCCACTTGGTGACATCATCCGCAGACAACTTCCACATGTATGTTGGATGACACCCTATCTCTCTGTCTCTACCCTCAACTCCAGGACTACTACTGTCTTGACAGTCTGTCTAACAGACATCAAGTCCTGGATGAGAGCTAACTTCCTACAGTTAAGTATCAACAAGACAGAGGCTCTACTGATTGGCTCGTGCCAGATCCTTCTTGGATCAGGCGCTGGCAGCATCAACCTCCATGGTTGCTCACTTAACCTCACCAAGCCAGTCAGAAATCTAGGTGTCTTGTTCAACCGCAACTGTCTTTCCTCCCCCACATCCAGGCAATGACTCGCTCTGCCTTTCCCCATCTCCACAACATTGCCCGACTCTGCCACTACCTCACCCCCAAAGCCACTGAAACCCTCATAGAATCCTAGAATTTTACGGCACAAAAGGAAGCCATTCGGCCCATCTAGTCTGTGCCGGCTCTTTGAAAAGAGCAACTCAATCCCACTGCCCGGCTCTCTCCCCATAACCTAACAGACCTGTTCTCCCTAAATAAAGATCTAATTCTCTTTTAAAAGAGATCCATGCCTTCATTATATCCCGGCTCTACTATGCAAACGCCCTGAATCCTGCCTCCACAGGCTGCAGATAATCCAGAACTCTGTGACTCCATCTCCCCCATCCTCGCCCGACTCCATTGGCTCCCAATCACCCAGAGGATCCAATTCAAAATCCTGGTCCTCACATTTAAAGCCCTCCACAACCTCGCCCCACCCTACATCCATGACCTCCTATCCCCTTACGAAGCTGCCCGCTCTCTCCGCTCAGCAGGCTCTGGCCTGCTCCACGTCCCCCGACCCACCCGCCCCACCATTGGCAGGTGAGCCTTCAGCCACTCTATCCCCAACCTGTGGAACTCCATCCCGCAGTCCCTTTGCCTCGCCCCCTCCCTGGCCTCTTTCAAGTCTTGCCTCAAGACTCTCCTCTTCGATGGACCCATCGGTAACTCCTAATCCCCCCCTTCCCGCCTCCCCCCACCATCCTCAGCTCAGGTCTGAAGCAGTAACTGTCCAGCACCTTGGGACATCCTCCTGATGTGAAAGGCGAGATACAAGTGTAATTTTGTTGTTGTTGTCACCTTTCTACTCCTGATGCTCTCAGGCCCCATTCCCCAGCTCACTTGTTCAGCTGATAGTATGAAGCACTTTGAGACATCTCCCGACATAAAAGACACTGCATAAACGTAAATTGGATTGTACTGGAACAGTCACTTGAGCTCTTGGCATTGTTATATGCGAGTTTATTTGGGATGAACAAAATGACAGCAATTAATGACAAAAGGATCTACAATAATATGCAGTTCGTGCTTCTAATGAACCAATCGGGTAGCATGAGGAGCAAAAAGCCAGTGACCACAGCTCAGGGGAAAAATGACTCAGCAGCACATTGTTAGAAATGTGCAGGTCCAGATAGCGTTTGTGCATTCAGTGATAAGGGAACACTCACACAGGGCTAGTGCTGACAGGAGCAACGTAATGAATGAAACATGATGGTAAACATCAACACTGTCTAAACAACTTGGGAGGCTTTATTGGGAGATTCAAGAAAAGCTGCATGACTTGAGGGAAAGCTGTACTGATAGATTGTGCAACTAAATTAAACAATGCAGTATTCTTAAACAATGACTTTCACCCTTCATCTCGGGATACTTAACATTAGCGCAGCCTGATGCTGAGGAGGTTGGAGGGAGGGGGGTGACTGTAAGCACAGTCAAAGAGGAAAGTCTTCAAGCATGAACTGAAAATGGGGAAGGATGGCAAGGTGGAGGGATTGAGGGAGAGAGTTCCAAAGTTTTGTGAGTAGCGGCAGAAAGTACGGCCTCCTATGATGGTGTGGAGGCCGGGGGCAAGGGTAAAGCAGGAGGCCTGGGCCAGCCGAGCCAAGCATGAAGGCTCCGGCCTGCTTCTTGTCTCCTGCCCGACCAGCCCTACCATTGGTGGTCAGGCTTTCAGCCTCTCTGCCCCTACCCTTTGGAATTCAATCCCACAATTCATTTGCCTAGCTCCGTCCCTTGCATCCTTCAAGGCCCAACTAAGACTCTCCTTTTCGACATTCAGCCACCCTCCTACCTCTCCACGCTACCTCAACCTAACCTTGCCCACTTCCCGTCCCTAATGCTCGGGTCCTGACCCTTGAATGTTCAGCGCCTTTGGACGTTCCCCCAATATGAAAGGCGCTCTAAAAAATGTAATTTTGTTGTTGTAGTAAACAAATGTGAGGATCTTGAATAGGTAGTGGAAGGGAACTAGTAGGGCCTGGGGAGGACTGGTGTGCTGGGTTTATGGAATTTAGAGCAAGCGAATATATGGGCGGCATATAAACATTTGATTCCCTATTTAAAGAAAGTCACTAAAATGTGATTAGAAATATGCCCTCCCCTGTACTTTTGAATTAGGACAGCGTCCAAACCTGAAAAGCCCTGGGTGGGTGCCACCAACTCAGATCGCCACATAGTGAAGGCATTTCTTGTCTACCGAAAATGACCCTTCTAAGCTTATTCAGGAAATGCCAGCTTAACTCACTCTGAGTTAGTACACTGTGAGAAATCCCAGAGAGGCTGTTCACTGTGCACACAAACAGTGACCGGGTCTGTGAAAATCTTCAAGTTTGGATGGATTTCGGGCACATACTGGCAATGGTCACAAATGTATCACGATGACTTGAGTATGTAACTGTAGAATTATGAGTGTCCTTTGAACATAACTGACATATTCCACATACCCCAATGGAATGAACAAGTGGTTGAGTTAAAGATAACAGCTCTCTTAATGGTGTTAAAGTAACAGTAGGGCAGTATATATAGCTTCCCAACATCAGCATTCAAATACATGCTGAATATTAGAACTTTATTTTCTAGTAATGAACTGTATTCATCACTCAATAAATGTGAAGTCATCACATTGGGATTGTTTAGCCTTCAGTACTGATGTGGTTTGGGTTATAGCAATCTAACCCTATGGCTGGACTAAAATCAAATCAAAATACTTCAACGCATGATGTGTATATACTTTGATTAATGTTTACTTTAGCCTGACGGTGATATTATTCCATTTGGTGTTTGTTGTATTGGGATCCTGCTGGAGTTTAACCAATAAAACCTCACCGCTTGCCAGCTCCCCAGCAGCTGAGTGGGAAGAATCCCTTGTTTGTCCCTCTCGGTCCATCAGCATTGTTCTGGATTATTGCAGACACCACCTGGTCTCAGAAATTTACATATTAGTTCTCTATTTTAAAATAATTAATGTTACGACTGTTCATATTGTACAGTCATCGCCCAGGTGAGACCTTCCAACCTCTATTCTTAGTCCCAGGTTTCACAATTTAACATTTCTTGATGGGGTTTACGTTTGGGGTAACACGGGATGTAATTTATTGTTATTCCAGCACTCTCACTGCATGGACACAGGCATTCCTACATTAGGTAAGTTTATCATTATCTCTTGGTTTACATTTCAAACCATTATGTAAAAAAAAATTAAACGAAACCACTCAAGAGATTGAGCTCTCCAGGTTAAAATTGGTTTTGTTACCAATTTTCTGTGTTGGTAAAACATTAACTGCAGCAGCAATGCCCAGTGACTTCTGAATATGTACTGTGGGAATGGTAACAGTGCTATCATCATCATAATAGTAATCCTTTACACTTTTCACATCTTCTAGACCAGTGGTTCTCAACCTTTTTCAGTAATGTACCTCTTGTTAATTTTCAACAGTATCTTGTACCAACCATACACACACACACACACACCACCCCCCATCATTCCACTTGCATTTTATGACCAAGCTTATCTTATTCTGCACTGTACTGTACAATAAAATAACTAGCACATACAAAATGAGGGGAATAACAATTAAATCTACAATTTGGAAGGCTATAAAACACTAAATAAGAGAGCTAAATAAATCAATATACCGCTGGTTGAGAACCACTGTTCTAGATGCCTTAAAGTGCTTCACAGAATACACTGTAGAGTGAATCGATTGTATATTTGTGGGCGGAACATGTCAGCCAATTGCGCACAGCAGCAAGCCACAAACAGTCGTGGATTGAAATGATCAATTTATTATTATTCTTTTCTTAAGGGACTATTATCAGGCGTATGGAGTAAGGAAACTTGTGAAGGTGTTGTCCTGCCAGGAATCGAACTCAGGTTTCTTGCTTGTAAGGCGATTGCTCTAACCACTGAGGAACAGGACTCCATGTTTCACATCCAATTTGAGGCATCCTGTCCATTCTGCTTTGGCTTGTAGGGCCAAGGATATATCTACAACTCCCAGCGTGCCTTCAGTTATTACACCAACCATATCTCCTTACATCCATTCAACTTCAAAGAAACCTTCCTCCCAGGATATTTTGTGTTAGCATGGCTCAGTTGGTAGTGATTTCTTCTGAGTCATAAGGATATGGATTCTCAGCTCTGTGTCACTACTTTTAACCCGTTGTACTGTATAGGCTGACTCTCCAATCTAGCGTTGCAGTTTTGGAGATGCTATCCTTTGAATGAGATGTCAAACCGAGCTCCTGCCTGTATGTTAAAGGTCTCACAGCAAGAATTGAAGAAAAATACAGAAGGAATTTACTCCTAGTGTCCCAGCCAACAATTTCTCAGATAAAATTGTTCGTTCACCCCATGACAGATTGTTGGACACTGCTGTGGGCAAACTGGCTGCTGGGTTTGTGTACAAAATTCAGTGCCTGCATTTTACAATAATTTTTGTGAAGTGTTTTGAGACACCCTCCTGACATGAAAAGTGCTATATCAAATGCAAGGATTATTATTATTACTAGTTTTGAAAAGTGTACTCATTTTTATTGGCCTTGAAAGCGTGAAGCACTAAAGAAACAAACCAGTGATACAATAATCCTTACATTTGATCTAACTTCTCATGTTGGAAGTACTTCATAAATTTATTTTATTGGAAAGTGTAGTGACTGTGTATTTTGTAGGAAAATGCTTGCAAGATAAGGAGATATGGTGTTTGCAGTCACTTCTTTTTACTATTCATTGTACTGCTCACGTCTTTCCAGATCAGTGGATGGTGTTTTATTGTTTGAGTATTTGATGTACAGTAACAAACAAAGTATATATGGTCCCTAAAATTTACGCAATGTGGATTATTAAACTGCTAAATGTTGTCATGTTTTCGTATCATACATACTCATGTATTTTGAAACCATGAGAGACATGTGATCTTTATTCAAATCACACCAAGCTTTACATTTGTCCTTGTTATTACTGCATTTGTCTTGTTAGCTCTGTTTGCAATCTAGCTCTTAGCTAGTAGGACGCTTCAAAATAAGTAAATGCAAGTTTGTATCAAAAATATATTTTATTTTGAACTAGAAAAGTGCAAACATGTAACTTTTGGTCACACTTCTCAAACGTTACAATACTGTTCAAAAAAAAATTAAAACAGTTGCTTTTGTCAATACTGTAGTCTAAACTAGATTACCCAAGCAATAAACAAGAGGCACATAAAACTTAAATAACTGTACAGGTATATACATTATTTACAATGATATTGTAGATATCAGTGTATAATTAATGTAGTTTCAAAATCTAGGCTGAGTGCTATGACATGTTCCCATTCTCTGGTAGCTCATCATAGGGAGGGAGTTGTGAATTTGTGGGTAATTGGAAGTGACCAAAGATGACCCTCTAGAACTTTGCTCAGACACAGACATTGCCTGCCAGGTCCTGTTTGATTTCAAGGAACTCAATAGTGAGTCCAGTGTCATAGCAGAGTGTGTTGGCATGAAAAACATCCAAACACCTGCAGGATGCACTTTTCATGAATCCTCACAAATTACTTCCCTCCCACGTCTCTTTGAACCCAACAGGTCAACGTCAATACTTTTACATACTTTTGTGCTATACAGTGATTCTGCTTCTGAGATGGAAAATCTGTCTTAGATGGCTTACATAGTTTACGCCATGTCACCGTGCATCTTCCTGTAATACAAGGACTGGAAGACATCGTTGTTCATGGGGCAGTTGTAGTGGCAGGCGCAGGTCTTGATGAACATCATCTTCTTCTTCATGAACTCGCCATCAGGACATTTGAACTCGACAGAGAGGGTGGTCGTTCTGTGAGGAGTGCAGCATCTGCCATCAGTGCAAACGCCACAGAATTTGGCTCTGTAAGACTTAACGCTCACACAGCCAGACAATTCGAACTTGGTGGGCTTGGAGACCTTGGGAGTGCGGATACACTTCTTGCCTTTCTGTTGAGGGAAGAAGGAAAACGACAAAAAAAATTGTATTATCAACAAAATATTCCAAACCTTCCCACAAGAAGCATAAAAAGAACTAGATCGGAAGAAATCTTTGTGCGATTTCAAAGGGTTCTTACCTTGATGGTCTTTTTCATGTCTGATTGGCAGGGTCTAACCATGCAGAGTCTGCTCTGCTTCTCGAGTCTGCATTCCCTGTTGTCGTTTGTTACCCTTGTAGAGATGCCCATACCACAGGTCTTAGAGCAGGCACTCCATTCAGTGGTCTGAACGAGGCAGTTAGCTCGGAACATGGAGGGATCGGGGCCATAGGTGGCTTCTTCTCTGTAAGCTGTGATTAAGAAAAGAGAGATGGGGGAAACTTAATTTAATCAAATATTTGGTTCAAACATTTAACAAATATCCCAACAATTATAGAAAAGCACTAATGATTTAGTGTAAAAAAGACTAATGTGTTGCTCTCTATTTCTACAATACAATTGCAGTAATGTTGGCCACTACTGGTATTGTATTCTGACTCCTTGGTAACAATGGCAATGAATTCTTAGGAAACACATCTCTTGTTTATGAACATATTATTGATGTATAACAGTGATGTGTGATATGGACTGCAGTGACCTTGGCTTTACATTGACAATGCTACCATCTGTTCACGTGGTCACAGATCATATTTACTGGGCTCCCACCGACACTATCCATCGACGGGAGTTTCCTGAGGAAACAAACGTGAGAATTCAAATGCCTTACCTGCCATAGCAGGTCCGACCATGGTGTGATATCTGGGCTGTTCACACACCCACTCCTCACAGCACTTGCCGGCCACTTTGACTTTCTTGGGATAAGGGCAGTCTGAGCTGGGCAGGCGGATATGCGGACTGCACACTGGGACACAGCCGATGGAGCCGTCCAAACAGGTGCAGCTGTACTTGCAGCCGCTCTGAAAACTCTCGCCGTTCTTGTACACGACCCCATCAAACACGCAGGGCGCGCTTTCTTTAGCTGCGGAAAAACAACAGAAACAAACGGTTACTCACCGACAACAGCGTTACATTGACAGAGCGCCTTTCACGTCGGGAGGATGTACCGACAACGTTAAAACGGGCAGATAAAAGAGAGGCTGGGCAAGTATGGTATTCCTAGTGAATATCAGGGGCAACGTTGATGGCGGAGGCTGACAAGTCGCGGTTATTGCCATCAAAGCGATATTAACTCACGTTTACCAAATCACGGTGAGGAGGCGTAGGAAGGGTTCGGGGGAATGTGTTTAGGGTGCAAGTTATTGGCGTTGTAAACTGCATCCTAAAGCAGGAGAGAAAATGAGTGAAGTCCGCCGAAGCTCTCTGCTACATTTGCTCAGTCATTTTTTTAAAAAAACTTTATGATGGCAACTTTTAACTTGCCCATCTCTTGTGTGTGAGGGGAGGAGGCTGGGTACATTTGCTCTACATGCCAGTCAGAGTGAATGGCAGACTTGATGGATGGGTGGGTGGGTGGGGGAGAGAGAGAGAGAGGGAGAGAGAGATCTGACCACGTTGTTTACCTGCACAGACCCCCACGGTGCTGCGTTGAGAGGATCCATAGTCGCAGAATAGATCTTTGTGTGGGTCACAGGTTTGGAGGCGGCTGCAGACCTCTCCCAGTTGTTTGGCGCAGACTTTGCAGCAGCCACAAGAGTCAGTGAGCAGAGACACCCCTGGGGGACAGACTGGGGGCTGCTCAGGGCAGCGACACTGAGCACTGCAGTCATCAGCCCTGACCTGCAAAACACATCAACATCAACACTCACATTCAACTGGGCAATAAAATAACCTTACAAACACACAACCCTCCCTCTCTCTCTCTCTCTCTCACACACACACACACAGTCCACCCACTCACAACAAATCTATCTATCAAAAATGTCATGTAAAAGCCAGGATCTTTGCTGAGGAATTTCTATTCCTATATTGGTATTTGTTTAAATTCACTTCTATTCCATTCAATTTCTGGATTGTATTGTGTGTCCCCCCCCTCTCTCTCCCTCTCTCTCTCTCTAATTAAAGCTGGATCTGAATTACTTTAGTTCCAACATCTAGGGAATGAAAGCAACACAGAAATCACAGCTCAATAGCAAGCACAGATTTATTTTATTGATTTATTATTTTTTTACACACACACACACACGTTAATATTGTTCACGTTAATAAACTGCCCCAACTAGAACCTCTACCTCTCCATATACCACTAACAAGAAAGCTCTAACCCCCCAAACTCACTCACTCACTCACTCACCAGACAGGTCAGTCCCAGCAGCAGTATCAGTGACAGTACAGACTTCAGGCTCCTCAGCTCAGCAAACATATTTGCTGCTGTTAAGTTTTTCGAGTTTAAACTTGTTAAAAAGTCAGGGCAGGGTTCGCTTCTCTGGTTGGAAGTCGAGCTGTTGTGTTCTCTCTGCTCTGGGAGCTGAGGCTTTTATCCCCTCAGCCTGGCAGTGACGTGGGGCCTGGATAACAGCCAACATTGTTGGCTGGCTGCCCAGTTCCTGCCTCACACCGGATTGTCTCTGACCCCCTGACACACCGCATACCTCCAGCTGCGAATAGCCACATGCACGTTTTCAAAATAAAAGTCTAACACAGCCCCCCCCAGCCCAGCAATGTCTAGCAATCCTCCACACTCACTGCCCTGACCGACTACAGTGACGTGAGGTCTCACATTCCTCCCTTAGATAGACCCAAACAACAGGTCTGAGAACACCCCCCACCAAAAGAGAGAGAGAAAAATAACAGGAATGTCTGGGAACACTCAGCAGGTCAGGCAGCATCTATGGAGAAAAGTAGGTTAGTTCTGCCTGAACTGCTGAGTGTTCCCACAGCCATTTGTGGTGTGCCATTTATTTGGAGGGGTGGAGGGTTTGTTTCAGACTTCCAGCATCTGCAGTGTTTAGTGTTAGAATAAAAGATTGAGGTGATGATCAAATAGAGAGAGAGAGAGAAAAAAAAATCTGTGAGCTGAACATATATATAGGTCCAGATGCCATGAGAACCCCTTTCACCCCATTCATTTCTAAATGACCAGTGAACAAGCCAACATTTTGATTGTGCCATAAAAACAGTTCCCTGATATCCACTCCCAACACACTGTCCCACAGTCTGGCATGAATCAGATGTATTTTTTTCTCTCGAGGCAGACGGTGTGATAATATAAGAGGGAGCTGATATTGTTGTGTCTACATGTTCTACTAGAGGGGCGTGATGGCATGCTGCATTTGGGGGAATTATTTTCATTTCCCATTGCCCAGATCAAGATACTGCATTGGGCATATACTTCAGACGCTGAGGATTGCAGGAAAGTGGCTAGACTGACTCTCTCTCTCTGTGTGTGCGTATATAGGAAACGCACCTTTTCCCCCCCTCTTGCAGGTCGTGATCCTAGACACTTCCCTGTGAGATGTTAGCCGAGCCCTGGCAGCCCACCATCGGAAATAAGAAGGAAACAGTGACGGCTCCAAACCACAGGAACTCATCGAGAGAATGTGAGAAACAGGAGAGGATAGGAAGCCTCGCCTTATATGTGCACAGGAGAAATGTACCATAAATGACTGAATGTTCCTTTTTTTGCGCAGGGGGAGGCCGGGGAGGGGGGGAATGGGAAAGGAGATATGGTATTTTGTTTTGCATTTCTGTGGTACCAAATATATTGGTAAATAAATATATATATTCCCCTCCCACCTTCCCCCCCAACCCCCCAAAAAATAAGTGCACAGAGCTGTGTGTGCAGCCACTATAGATTGTACTGCAACATTTGGCTCAGTATTTGTTTCAAATGATATATTTATTGAACTGTACTCAATCAATGGCACCACAGACATCTGTAAAAGTGTATTCCGTTTGCACGCTGCGCGAGCGGACGGCGTGACTGTTAGGATTGTTACAGAGAAGAGTAAGGGTTGTTGGCAGAGCTGACAGGAAGGTGGTTTCCAACGAAACTCTTTGACTGTGGGAGGCCGTGTACAGTTGGGTGGGATGTCGTTCAATCCACAACTGTCTTCGCGGGACACCGCTGCGCCCAAATGGTTGCTGTGTTTCACCCACAAAATCTACAGTCAATCCACTCGATAGTATGTTCTGTGAAGCGCTTTGAGACATAATAATAATAATATCCTTTCATTTGATACTCCGCCTTATCAGATTTTCGAGACGACTCACAGAGCTTCAATTAATGTACTGTAAAGTTAATTATTGGCTGTATATTTTGTCGGCGAAATTTTGTGGGCAGCCAATTGTGCACAGCAGTGTCCCACGAACAATCGTGGATCGAGTGACCAATTATTTATTACCTCAATGATGTGATAAGGTGCTATATCAAATGTAAGGATTATTATTATTAGTCGGGTGAGAAGCTGTGTACAGTTGATCGGAATC
The DNA here is from genome assembly GCA_035084275.1 of Hydrolagus colliei. NCBI lineage: Eukaryota > Metazoa > Chordata > Chondrichthyes > Chimaeriformes > Chimaeridae > Hydrolagus > Hydrolagus colliei. The sequence continues at coordinate 11,042,340 of CM068744.1, read as the reverse complement.
TCTTTCTCCTTCACGTCGACATCATTGAAGATAGGATTAATCGGAGAACAAAAACTTGCATTCACATAGGATAGTGTTTCCGAACACTTTCAACTTGCAGGGTCATCCACCCATCAAGAATGAGGAGCTCCTGTAGCTCAGTGGTTAGAGCACTCGCCTTACAAGCGTGAGATCTGTGTTCGAATCCAGGCAGAAACCTTGGGCAAGTTTCCTTACTCCACATGCCTAATAATAATCCGTCCAAAAAAACCCACAATAATAAAAACATTGCAAACCACGACTGTTTGTGGGACACTGTTTCGCCTACAAATATCCAGGGGTATAAAGGAGTTGAGGCGGAACTTGGAGTAAGAAAGAGGCGGAGGCGGGTGATGTGACTGAGGTGAAGAGAAACAGCTTAGCTCAGGGAGAGGATGTGAGGGAGAAAGGAGAGTGCGGTATAATTAAATGTTGATAACTGAATCTTGGAATAAGGCTGCACAACTGAATTCACTCTGAGGCAGCTTTTATTTTTGATCAATGCTGTGTAATTGCTAAGGTCATCATTCAGTTTTCCGATCTCCCCTGCCAACTCTGTCTTGATGGAAAAGGTAGAGTTCCCTTTGGTTTTGATGCACAGTATTAACCACACTGATGAATTGAAAAGTGTGATACACAATGTGGAGATAAAGTGAAGCAAATTATTTCCCAGAGGATATTAGTGGGATACGATTATTGACGCTTCATTTAACACTCAATTTAATAAATGGTGCTTAATATAGAAAAATATGAAGTAATGTATAATATTAATTCACTAATGGGCACACGGGAGATCCATGCGGAAATGAACAGAAACACAATTGCAAAGTGGTCATGGTACAAAATCATTTGATCTGGGAATATGACTATTAATAATGAAAGCAACATTTTTAGTTCCAGTTTTGGAAAGACAACAAATGGAATGGGTGCCAAAGTAGGCTGGGGAAAGTCAAGCTGGTTTCTTTAAACAAACATGAGAGGGCGGTTATACTATTGAAAATATTTGAAGCTCCAGAATCTTATAAAATTGATCACTCACTTCGTGGCAGTTTGTGTGACATTGGTGTGCACAAATTGGCTGCCAAATTTGCCTACATACCCACAGAATAAGTCATTACACTTTACGGTAAATCAGGGAAGCACTTTGAGACATATTTTTGGTGTAAAAATGTATCATTGAAAATTAAAGAAACACAGTACTACAGTTGGGCGTCTGAATTCTAAGTGTGAGACTGAGGAGTCTGTCTGCAGAATTAATTCTTGCGTCTGGATTATATTGGAATGTATTAATGAGCCAAATGTTCTCTCATTCCATTTTTTCTTAGGTTTGTTCACATGAACATCCCTCAATTATAGGAACCCATATCCTCAGCTAAATTAAAAAGAGATCTTTGTTTGCTGAACAGCTCTCAGGTCACACCTGGCAATTTGATATTACCTACAGATGAGGCCTGTCAGGTCAATTTTCACTGGTTGTTTGCAAATACCGGATATAACCACCAGAGGGCGATTGGTTAACTTGAAATGAAGTACAGTACTGTAGCTACAAACATTTTACACAGCTTGTTATCTGGTGTGAAACCAAATTGTCTTTGCAATGAAGACAATACTTAATTTAAGAATTATTTGCAGAGCAGCTTGAGATAAGATTGGGATAAAGTACAACATTCTGTTTAGTTCAGAATGTTGTTTATACTTTTTGATGGAAGAAGGAATATGAACAAGTATCACCAAGCAAGTCCATTGATATTACTTTGCGGCTAATTAGAAGCAAGCCCGTCTCAAATGAACTAAATTGAGAATAGTTTTATGGTGATAACAAAGGCTGGAAGAATGGCATCGATTTTCAAAGTGTAAAGACCAAACCAAACCTATCAACTGAAATTTTCATGAATAATTTAATGAAAGTTAAAAAAAAGGAAAGCTCGTTTAAGAAACTTTCTGAAGTATTGTGACTGGAATCATATTTGCAGTCCCAAATCGGTCTCAATGTGGGTGAACTTTGATTTTGAATTTTTCAAAGTACAGCATCCATTGTTAAAGCACCTTAACCACTTGAATTACTTTGATTCAAAAGGTATGTTGGTCAGACTTGTTGTCTTCTAGGGTACGAGTTTTACAATAGTGGCATAAGTCATAGTGACAACACAATACGCCGCATAATCCAACTAAATCTAAAAAATGTGTCAACCAACATACAGCCCTGAGAATTAATTTGATACTCGTGAGAAACTGGTGTCATAAGATCCTTGAGATCGTGCAGAATTTGGAGAAACATTTTTAAAATCGGTTTCAATTTAGGAAACAGAAGCAGGCTTCTAAATTAGGATGAATGAAAGACATTTCCCCCCCAAGGTCTGCACAATTATAAATTTTAAGGCAATATTCTTCTTCAGCCTAAAAATTTCAGACATTTGATGCCCACACCAAAGAAGAAAATAAAAAAACATCTTGGGAACGATGCATTAAGTTAAATGATATTTTCTAACCTCCTCAACTTATCTGACCTGTCCTTAAAACTCTCCAAACGTGTGTGGCGTCAGCAACAACAACAGTACATTTGTAGAGCGCCTTTCATGTCAGGAGGATGTCCCAAAGGCGCTGAACAGTCAGGATCTGAGCATGGTGGGGGGGAGGGTTGGGATGAGGGAGGGCAGATAGATAGGACGGCGGTAGAAGGCACGGTTGATGAGGAGGGTTTTGAGACTGGTCTTGAAGAAGGCAAGGGAGAGAGCAAGGCGAAGGGATTGTGGAATGGTGTTCCAAAGCGTAGGGCAGGTCAGGCAGGAGACATGGAGCAGACCAGAGCCTGCCGAACGGAGGGAATGGACAGGTTGATAGGGGGTCAGCAGGTCCGAGGTACGAGGGGCAAGGCCATGGGGGAACCTTGAAAGTGAGGACGAGGATCTTGAATTCAATCCTCTGACCAATTGGGAGCCAATGGAGCCGGGCAAGGATGAGGCTGATGGGGTCATGGAGCCTGGTGTGGGAGAGGACACAAGCTGTAGAGTCTTGGATGATCTGCAGCTTGTGGAGGGAAAAATTGTAGAGGCCGACAAGGAGGGTGTTGCCATAGTTGAGCCCCAGCTGTAGTTCCTCCCTCACATCTGGTCCCTCACCAGCCCTGCTTTCTTCCATCTCTGTCACATTGTTCTTTTTCGTCAATACCTCACCCCAAAAGCTGCCAAAACCCTGCAGCTGGTCTATGCCTTTGTCACCTCTTGGCTGGACTACTTTAATGGCCTCCTCGCTGGTATCCCCTCTTCCACCATCCACAATACATAGCTCATCCAAAATTCCGCTGCTCACATTCACCCGCACAAAACATTGTACCCCAATTACTCCAATCCTTGCCAAACTGCACTGGCTCCCTGTCACAGAACAGATCGATTTCAAGACCCTCACTCCTGTGATTAAATCCCTCCACTCCTCAGCACCACTATACCTCTCTAACCTCTTCTCTCCTCACAGCAGTAACCGCTCCCTCCCAGGCCTCCTCCTTGTCCCCCGAATCTTAAGCCCTGAAACTTTGGAACTCCCTCCCTCAACCCCTGAAATGGGGAATAAAAGTTTCTCTGTTGAATAAATTTAGCAGAGTTGTAGATATACTTTTTCAAAGAGGTACAGGTTCTGTACCAACAGTTGGTACAGGTTACTAACAATAGTAGTGAAACCCAGGATACTGGATTCATTATAGGGTGACTATTTTTAAAAAGATGAGATCAAATTGATTATCTTCCATTTCCTTCTTCCTCGTAGGACCTTGTGGTACTCAAGTGGAGAGAAGTCTAGGAGAGCAGAGGTCACAAGTTGCTGCAGGAAGGCAGTCAGTTCACCTTAAATGGAATGACAAAGGGTAAGACAACGAGAGGAGGCTCTGGCTCACCAGGAAGCAGGAGCTGACAAGTACCATCAGTCCCAGAAAAACCTGCAAGGACAGCCCACCATTGGTTAATGCATCACCAGTTCCAGTGAAGGACGCAATTTCTTTCAACTTATAAATTGTTTGCACTTTCTGGTACATCACTAGGGGCATTGTGACAGCAGGACATTGCTGTGTGCAAATTGCCTGCCATCTTTGCCCCCAGAACAGTTACCCCACTTTACAGTATATTCTGTGAAGCGCTTTGAGATATCCACCAGATGTGAAAGGCGCTATATCACATGTATGGGTTATCACCTTGGGTATTAGACAATTTGTTGTATATTGCTGCATTAAAAAAGTAAATGAAGTCCAAATCGCCAAGCTACTCTTGTATATACTTAAATAGGAATTCGCCATCCACAAGAAGCAACAGTTGTGCAACATTACTGGTCCAGGAGTGTCACAGGAGTCCTGTAGCTCAGTGGTTAGAGCATTCACCTTGTAAGCAGATGTAAGCAATTTCAGGCAGAGTGAAACCTTGGGCAAGTTTCCTTACTCCACACACCTAATAATAATCCCTCAGAAAAACTCAACCTACAATTTGTGCACAGCAATATCCCACAGACAACCATGAAGTGAATGACCAATTGTATCTCGAGGTTTGTTGGCAATGACCAACTCCCCTCTTTATTTCAATCATGCCATGACATATTTATCATCCAGACAGCAGTCAGCAGACAATTTAATGTCTAGTCTGAAGGGCAATGGAGTGCTCCCCAGCGTCGCATTGGAATTTCAGCCTAGATTTCAAAGTCGCAAAGCGGAACCCACAATCTGTTGACTGAGAAGTCAGAGTGCATAACTTGGTTATTAAATGGTGAAGCTGGCTGCACCACACACTGAAATTCTGCATCACAGATTATGGCAATAGTATTGTCAGTGACCAGTTTTTTGCTTTTGTTTGATTAAACCAGTGTACGGTAGCACAAATCATCAATTTAATGCCCTCAAGCCTGAGTCTAATGCACATGCAGCCAATGTCTGGAGAGGGAGGGGAGTGAGTGCCCGCAGCACATCATAGAGCAGACGAAAATCAACACATTACACTGGTTGCTCTATGTCAACAGGTAACACCATTGACGTTAATTAACACATCACCTTTTACAATTTAACTCCATAACCCATCACATTTTCACGTGAAATAAATTACTGTAGTTCCTAAACTGTGTTATTTAATTCATTTAGACTAGACTGAAAATGAATGAAATTTTGCTTTGGTTGGATTTAAACCCCATGTTTAATGCATGTTAACTAGGTAGCACCTTAAATCGACAAAACCTCTAATTGGTTCTTTCAGTTGACTTTGTATCCAGTAAATTCATGTTGTGAATGACCCTTTGTTGCCGCTCTAAATAAAATAAAATATATTGTTGCAGCTGAAATGTGGCTGTTGAAATAGTAACTTTCAACGCCTTGGCCTTTTCCACCGCCAAACCGTAGACATGCCTGAGGCATTATTGTCCTGCTAACAGTAGCATTGCTGTTGCTGTGCAGACAAAGGAGGTACCATTCCCTCTGGTTGAAAATGAAGCTACTTGAAATATAATCTTGCTACATCAAAAATAGGTGTTCTTTCAGCAGTTGGATTAAAGTCTATTCTTATGATTCAAACTAGACTTCTATTCATTTATTTGCTCAAAAATATGTAATTACAGATGTCTGCTTATTTAGCTCTTTAATGCATTTAAACATTTGAGCCCAAGGTTCAAACAATAGTGCATGAAAAACAAGAAAGCATTAATACTGTTATTTTCTAATTCTCAGGCTCTGACAATCCTCTTTTCATAGAAATCAAGACGGAAACCTGAAAAGAATCTTACTTTAAGAAAGAACACTAACAAAATCATTTGTGGGCCTAGCATTCCTGAACGCTGTTGGTGGGAAATACAAAGTTGTTTCCCTGGCAAAAAAACACAGCACCGGCCAATGACCCCCTATAATGATGAGTATTTCATGCTTCTGAAGCAGCTAGAGCGCCACTTGAACCCTTGGAAACATGAGCAAAGTCTGACAATACGTCTGTGGAGCATGACATTCAGAGTGAAAACAGTTGAATGGCAAATTCAGCAAAGCTGATTTATGAGTAAAAGCTCTATAGATCCTACTGGAAACAGTAATGGAGGCATGCAAGAACATCATATTGGGAGAGGTGCAACCTTCGATATGTAAAGAAGCATCAGGTATGGAACTTGATGTCTCTCATATAATGGGAACATCAATACAGTCTGCAGTATTCACAGGACCCAGCAAGATGCATAGAAGCAAATGAATAACTTTGAATAAAACTACTAGGGCAAATTATTGTAGAATGATAGGGTGTATACTCAGATTTATGGAAAGGCAAGGTGGTAAATTATTATTAGGATCGAAGCTGGACCGATTAATACGTGTTAGCAGCAATTTAGAAATCAAGGGAATGGATATGAAAATAGAATGATTATGCATATTTCAATGAATAGGCAACAATGGGGAGAGATGACCGTACAACAGTCATCTTCCCCCTATCAAAAGCAGCAAATTGCATTTATATAGCGTCTTTCACGTCGGGAGAAGGTCCCAAAGTGCTCTTCACACTCTACCACTCCCATCCTGCAGCTCAGGTGTCCAGCCAGCAGTGTCAAGCACTTTGTGACATCCTCCTGACCTTGAAAAGCACGATATGAATGTCAACTAAATTACATTATTGAGAGTGAATTTACACCAGTGAAAATTTAGTCTGAGCGAAGCTGTCCTAATTGTTATGGACAGTTCAAGACTTCCATCCACACTTTCATTGAAATGCCTCTTTGGGCTCATCCCACCCCCTACCTCTATGGCCCCCTGTGACTCTACTGCCACAACAATCCAGCTCAGCAAACACTGGTCTTAAGAAAATCTCTGCCATACTGTACTGGCAATGGCAAGGTTTGCAAAACATTGCCATCCCTCTTGCAATTTGCCATTTATTGGTGCCTTATTGATATAAATATATATACAGTATACTGTATATATATTTATCCATTAGCAAATTTGAATACTGCACCATGGACAGTTGACCACATATTTAACATAACAACATTCAGAGGAATTTGAAGGGATGCTGGTATGTTGAGGGGCACTGAGCATTATATCAGAGACTATACTACTTGGGAGGCAATTGGCTCATTGACTCCCAATTGGCTAACAAACCGGTGATTACTGCTAGATAAATAATGATAATAATCCTTGCATTTGATATAGCATCTTTCGCATCTTCTAGACGTCTCAAAGTGCTTCTTAGAATATACTGCAAAGTGAATTGACTGTATATACGTGGGCGAAACACGGCAGCCAATTGCGCACAGCAATGTCCCACGAACAGTTATGGATTGAAATGACCAATTTTTTTTTCAAGGGATTATTATCAGGTGTGTGGAGTAAGGAAACTTGCCCAAGGTTTCACCCTGCCTGGAATTGAACCCAGGTCTTTCGCTTGAAAGGTGAGTGCTATAGCCACTGAGCTACAGCACTGCACGAAACATAAACAGAGACATGTGCAGTAAGGCAACGTGCCTAATGTTTCGTGCTGCCCAGGAATCAAACACAAGTCCTCTCGCTTGCGAGGCGAGCGCACTAACCACAATGCTACAGGACTCCACTTGTGAGAATACACTGACTGTTTTTCAATCAACGTTGATTTCTTCCGTTGGGCTTTTATTGTGCTGATCAATGTGAAATAAAATCTTTTCTGCTTGCGTGTAATATATGTACACACTTTAATGCACTAAAGATAACACAAGTTAATATGAACAGTCATGCTTTTATGGGTGTGAGCTGCTTGCTTCAAATAATGTAATGTGGACTCATAGCAAAGCCAGTCGAACAGTTTTGATGAGCTATGATAAATCAACAATATGTTGTATTTGTAAAGCCAGTAAAATATGTTACATATCTCAGAGAGTGGATGAGAAGGGAGGAAGAGATAAATAAGATAGGCACTAAGAGTTCCAGAGGGGAAAGGGATAAAATGAGAAACTATAGAGCAGTTAGTCTCACATTGCTTGTCTATCACAACCAAATTAGCAAAATATAGGAAGCCATGGGTTAGTCAGAGACAGACACATGCAATTTTTAAAAGTTGGCAATTTTTAGGAAATATCAGAATATACAGAGAGGAAACACAGCAGCTGTTTGGCATATGGATTTGTGGAAACTGTTGTCAAGGTTCCACATTCCACAAATTATGGCACAGGTTGGTATTTAAGGGAATATCCGCAGTATGGATTGTAAGATTGCTGAAGGACACGGAAGAGCGAGTAGCCGGTAAAAGGATGATTTCCAGAGAAAGGAGATCAGTGATCTGTCTATCCTAGGAGTCTGTGCTAAAGTCTCTCTTGTTTTTAATTATCTAGATTGAAACAAAGGGAAAAAATAGCTGCTGCGTTTCACCCACAAATATACAGTCAATTCATTTTACAGTATATTCTGTGAAGTGCTGTGAGACATCAAGTAGACGTGAAATGCGTTATATCAAATGCAAGCATTGTTATAATTATTTATCCAGCAGTAATATTGTTAGCCAATTGGGAGTTAATATGCTAATTGCCTCCCAAGTAGTATAGTCTCTGATATAATGCTCAGTGACGCCTCAACATACCAGCATCCTTTCAAATTGCTCTGATTGTTGCTATGTTAGATATGTGGTCAACTAAAGGAGAGCCTTAGTCTTGACAATATTAAGCTCTAGAAAATTACAGCTCATTCAGGACTTGATGTCCGACAGATAATTGGTCACAACTGCAATGGTCATGGAATTGAAGGTGGAGGCATAAAAATAGGGGATATCATTTGAGTACATGTAAAAATGGACCCCATGCTTATGGATGATGTCAACAAGTGGCAGCAATTAGATGGTGAAGAGGAGACAAAGTGGAGACTCTGGAACAGGTAAGTGGGAACCCAAGAGAGGTCAGAGCCAAGGAAGTGACACAGGGGGGAGAGATGGTAGAGAAAGACAGAATAGTTAATGGTATCAAAGGCAGTAGAGAGATTGACAAGGACAAGGAGCCAGAGGGAAGCCCTGGTTGCAGATGGAGAGATTGTCGATGTTGATTTTGCTCAAGGTAGTCTCGGTGCTGTGGGTGGGTTAGAAACTGGATAGGATATTTGTAGAGAAGTTATTAGATAATGAAGCTGACTCATTCCAATATTTATAAAGGAATAAGTAAATGGAGGAAAAATAATATGGAAGTGAATGGCAAAAGAGAAAGGAGACTAAAATAAATAAATGCCAGCAGCAAGCTAGTCTCAACACAGACACAATAGCTTGAAAGGCATCCAAAATATCCAGTCCATTCTAGGACTCTGTGAATAATATGTTTACAGAGTTAGAATTAGAAATTATGAACAGAAATCTCATAACACTAAGGCTGATGTTTTGGATAAAAAGTGTCACAGCTTATGTTAAAGAAGTTGAAGTGAATGTATTTTAAAAGAGATTTCCAAACTAACTACTGAATACAACATCAATTCCAATCTACACTTGTTGCCAAGTAAAGTAATAAATTAACACAAAGCTGAACCAGCCTATATATAGTTAACGAACAACAACATTTCAGGATTATTCCAAGTCAGATACTGCTCTCCATTTAAAATCGTCCCCAAATATAATACTGAACAAAGAAACATAATGTATTCATTGCAATAGATAAGAAAGGTAATTTGGCTCCTGAAGCCTATCCTTGTAAAAAAGTACCATGGTAATGGTGAAGGTGGTAGTACCATGGTACTACCACCATAACCATGGTACTTTTTTACAAGGGTATATTTTCCAGTGGATTATCTACATGTATTAAGCCCAGTTCTTGAACAAAACATTTGTTGAAGATGAGAAAAATAAAATAATATTCTCACCCTGAACCTTCAGGAAACATAGAGTAAGAAATTAATCAGCAAATGTTAGGTAAGTATTTCTAATGATGTTTCTAATGGGGTGGTGGGAGGGGAATAAAGGTTAATACTGTATACAGTATTGGCAATTTGAGGACAAATGAGGAAGCAAAACACGTATGTATCAGCAGGTTGTGAGCTATTTTACTCCTAAATATTATCACTCTTCCCTCTTCAAACCATCACCATTGTGAGGAGACTGTTGAAAAACTAAATGACCATTGCAGAAAAACACGAAGTGCTGACTGTTTAGAATAATGCCCACTGTTTCTATCTTATGTGAGTTTAATTGACAGACATTTGTAAATTCAGCTCTTTTATTGGGTCAGAAAACAATCCAAAGTTTTCCTTGGAAACTTTCTTGCAATGCATTGACCCACCCCTTCCTACCTTTATTCAAAGCTACTTTTGTGGATATTGGGTTAGGATATAGTTGGATGTGGTTTTCATGTCTCCCCTGTGTCGAGAGCTTTTCCAATTTCTTTGTCCAGTCTCATTCAAACATGAGAAATTATCTCATGGGCCAAATAACAGATCTTGGTTGGTAACCATGGAATCATACATTGTATACATCATTGGTTTGGACAGAAGAGGACAGAGAAAAATGGAAGAAAGGGTAGGTTAGGATATTTAACTTAAAGAATTCTCGCAATACTGTATGTGGTAATTGCTGAGTTGTGTTTAACAACAGAGAGAACACATGTAGGATATATTATCCCATATTTTTATGGATTAACTTAGTAGAACATATTTCGGTGTGCTCAGGTTTCAAAGCTACTTAATTAAAAAAACATACAAAGCATTTATTTTAAACTGCCACAACTGTATTTTGTAATAATGCAGAATTTTGAATTCTAATTTGTTACGATCCATAAATGGCCCATGAATCATCAAGACACTTTTTAATATAATAATGTAAAATGTTGAGTGCCAAAAAATGTCAGTAATTTCACTGTAACGTGAAAGCTTTGGATATTTCCTAAATTAATAATTCAAAGGGTAATGAAAACATCAATGTTATTAAGATGAGAATTATGGAATTTGCATCAGGTTCACTATTTATAGCAGTTTCTGGGATCAATCACTGCTATAAATACCCCAAAATTCCACCTAGTCCAAGTCTGCAAAACCATTTTGTCTTACAATTGAAGATGGCATGCAATTGGGTGGAAATTCTTATATTCATTCATCTGTGTGTAAGCTGGCTCAGTGGTAGTATTGCACCTCTGAATCAGAAGGTTGTGGGTTCATGCCCCATGTCAAGGCTTGGAATCACATAGTCTTCGCTGACATTCCACTACAGTGCTGGGGAGTTTTGCATTGCTGGAGGTGTTGTCCTCTCGGATGAGACATTAAACCAAGGTCCTGTCTACTGTTTCAGATGGACATTAAAGATCCTTTGTCATTATTTAAAAAGGGAAAGAAGTTTGTCCTGGCCAACAAATGCCCCCCAATAAAATTGGTCACTCACTTCCTGGCTGTTTCTGAGAGATTGCTATGCGCCAACAGACAGCCGCATTCACCCACAAAATACAATCAATGCATATATCTTGTGAAGTGCTCTGACATGTCTCAACAATATGATCAGGCCCTATATCAATTGAAAAGATTATTATTATTACTTAGAAGCTGGATCTTCATTATAATAAAAATTTTGTGTGTTCAATTATTTTTCTAATTTGCTCTCAATGGAGGATACACCCTGGCTCCTTCCCTAGAGAACTGGGACAGGGATATAAATACAGATTATACAGCAGATAATGCTAAACATGATAGCAAACATCCTTTCAAAGTAACAGTAAGAGGATAGTCAGGGAGGACATTAAAACTCCAACTCGAAAGCAGTTGAAAAAGAGATTGAGCAGGGAATAGCAACAAGATTAAACATCTCACTGGAGTTATATTTTTACCCGGGAGAATACTAAAAACATGCAATGTCCCCATTATCCAACAAATGTTATTTGAGCTCCATGATTAATTCCTTCAAAAAAAAATCAGTAATTTCAATTCACGAATGTTTGTAGGACACTGTTGTGCACAATTGGCCATCGATGAGGATGGTCTTGAGGCGGGACTTCAAGGAGGCTACGGAGGGGGCAAGGTGGAGGGATGGCGGGATGGAATTCCAGAGGTGAGGGGCAGAGTGGCTAAAGGATTGCCCACCGATGGTTGGGTGAGTGAGTGGGTCAGGGCACATGGAGCAGGACAGATCCTGATGAGTGGAGGGAGCAGACAGATTGGTAGAGGGTTAGGAGGTTGCAGAGGTAGGGTGGGGCGATGCCATGGAGGGCATTGAGGATTGGGATCTTGAATTGAATCAGCTGAGTGATGGGGAACCAGTTGAGTCAGGCGAGAATGGGAGAGATGGGGTAATGGAGCTTGGAGCAGTAAAGGACACGGGCTGCAGAGTTCTGAATTATCTGCAGCCTATGGAGGGAGGAATTGGGAAGGCCAACAAGCCTAGTTGAGCATAGTCGAGCCTGGATGTGAAGAAGGCATGAATGAGAGTTTTTGTGGCCTGAGGGTTGAGTAGTGGCGGAGTTGGGCGATGGAAGTGAGGGAAGGTTGAACGGGTCATTGCTTGCATGTGGGGGAGGAAAGACAGTCGAGGATCGAACAAGACAACTAGGTACCTGAATGGCTTGGTAAGGTTGAGTGTGCAACCATGGAGACAAGGGGACACATTTAGGAAACAACTTGATAACTGTAATGTGAGGACATGGGGGTATGTAGGATCGGTATTCTGAAAGGATTAGATCTAACATTTCAAAGGGCCTTCTTCATGTAAACCAATCTTGTGATCCACCTAATTCCCTTTTAAAGGAATTCATGGCCTCTGTCTCAACAATTGCAGTGTAGAATGTTACATTCCAACCACCCTCTGTGTAAAAGAACCTTTCTTCCAACTTCAATTCCTTTTGTGATTAACTTAAACTTGGGATCTCTGATTACTGACTTGCCGAGCAGTGGAAATAATCTATTAGTATTCACCCTGTCATAACCCTTACCATTCTTGAAGGCCTCTAACCTTCTAAACTCTGGTGCATAAAGCCTGGTAGAGCGTAGAGAAATTCAACCGTTCCATTTACTGCTTTTAATCTGGCTTCAGGGCCAGACCTCCACCGGCTTCAAGTTATGAAAAAGGTTCTTTTTAAGATTCTAGTATGTAATTCAGACTGGGAGGTTGCAATCTGCTCTGGAATGCTGTAAACACATTCCACATTTTTGAAGTAGACTCTACTAATGTCTGAATCGTGTGTAAAACAGTGTACAATTCTGATTACAGTCATTTTAAACGGTAATAGAGCTTCCAAATCTATCATTGCTTGTGTTTTTAGATTTAACTTTACTAGACTTTTCATGTCATTGTTAATATTCACAGAATACTGACTAGTATGGGACATCTCTCGACATGAATAAATGTAATTTTGTTGTTGTCTGTTGTAGCGAAATTCCTTTAGTCACATAATGAAATCCTATTTGGCTACTAGCACATGCAAATTATGTATAGGTGTCAGACTGGCAACATACACAGAGACTCAGCAGAACATTGGGTTACAGGCAGTGGCATTTGATAATATGTTCCTTGTGTTAATTAACATAAGGAATGTACTATGAAATGGCCATTAACCATGACTGTAATTGGGATGAAGTGTACAAATTGGCTGCTGTGTTCACCTACAGATTATGCAGTCACTACACTTTACAGTAAATCCAGTAAAACTCTTTGAGACTTCCTCCTGATGTGAAAGGCGCTATCTCAAGTGCAGGGATTTATGATAGGAGCATTATTATAAACTGGCAGACTGACAGGCCTAGTCCCGTTTCTGTATTCTGGGAAGAGGTTAGGATTCACAGTTCATCATACAATTGACTTTGACTATTGAGAGGACAGATGAGAATAAAGCGTGTTGCAAAAAAAATTGCTTGTGACTCAAGCTATGGAATAACTTACTCAACTCCTCTGGCTACTGAAGCTTCCGATTACAAAGAGTTTGCTGCCCTACTAAGCATGATAGAATCCATTACAAAAGCCTGCTGAATCCTACCTCTGGATAGTTCTATTTGTATTAATCATTCTGAGCGTGTATGCATAGAAAGTTTAAAGATATCCTCCCAATGTGAAAATGCATCATAAGAAACATAATTATTATATTTAACGTATAGTGGGACAGTATATCAGAGTTGTTGATTTTAACCCTGTAGCATATAGACTTCAAAACATTTGGTATCAGAGGCAGAGTAAAAAGAGATAGCTAAACCTCATTGTGTATCTGCTGCTACAACTATGCTGACAGGATACTACAGTACTTTAAAGCAAAAGTGAAAATTGAGCCATGGAGAGATCCAGTGAAGGAGGAACAAACCTAATTTGGGTTTGGGGTATATACGAAAATAAAAAAAACACACACTTAAGAAACTTTCAAACAGAAGTTATCTCTTTGGAGAAAGCAGAAAAGAATGCCAGCAGAACATTTGAAATCAGGCTCTTCATTTTGGACTGTTGGTCAAAGGCCCTTGTTTATTAAGAGAGGTGAATTTAGAACAACAGCAACAAAATTACACAGATTCAATCCTATTGATTCTGTTTAGAAATGCTGGAATTTCAGTCAATCATTATCGACTGGATTCAAGTCTGAGCACCCCACAGTTTTGGCATCCCACAGCTTTGTAGAAGCTTTTAAAAATGTTTTGACCTTTTTCTTTATTCACAGTAAGCAATGTACCTTTATACTAGGGCCCGTCGATATGGGAAATTTCTGATATGGATATATCGGTTGGCTCATATCGATATATATCGATATTTTCAGGTTTTTTATACTGCGCATGTGCACGTGCGTTCGGTGGTGTGCACGCATTCGAAGGTGCGCTCGCATTCGGAGGTGCGTGCGCATTCGGAGGTGCGCTCGCATTCGGGGCCCATCTCCTCAGGAGGTATATATCTCTCTCTGTGTCTCTCATACCCACTCTCTCCATCTCTCTCTCTCTCTCTCTGTGTCTCTCTGTCTGGTCTCTCACCCCCTCTCCCTCCCCCCCCACCCCCGTCTCTCCCTCCCTCGGTCTGTGCATTGTGTAGAGATGAGCATTCTGGGTCTTGTAGTTCAGTGCGCGTGCATTCAGGGTGTGCGTGCATTCCATGCTCTAGGCCCAGGAGGTTGCAATGCCAGCGACAAGGTACCGATATTTTTTTATATCGAATTTTTCGATATATCGATATATTTTAAATTCCAATATTGGCATATCGGATATAACTAATATATCGATATATCGATGGGCCCTACTTTATACCAACCGTGAACACTACTTTGCAGAAACCCAGCTGATTTTATTTGGTGTCTTATTTTTATTTGTCTGCCAGAGTGTGGTGATCTTTGCGACTCTGGTGTTGCTGTTTTGAGGGTTGAGTGGCAAATAATATCCACAAATTATGGCGGAAAGGATGACTTTGAAAGATGTATTTAATGGAAAGTGCATCTTTTAAAATCATCTATGAGGTCTGTTCTAAATAAAATTGGCCCTCTGAAATTGTGAATTCTGCATTTCATTGTTAATTCACAATACGTGTGAAAATTTGAACCATTGCACTTTTTAAGCGTACAGTTGTTGTTCTCACTACCGTAAAGTAGTTGCCGTCTGTACATATTTCTGACACTCCTACACTTAGTTTATTTTGTGTGAGTGGTGTGGGGATTGAGCACTGGGGTAATAATAATAATAACAATAATAATAATCCTTGTATTTGATATAGCACTTTTCACATCTTCTAGACGTCTCAAAATGCTTCACACAACATACTGTGAAGTGAATTGACTGAATATATATTGGCGAAATGCAGCAGCCAATTGAGCACAGCAGTGCCCCATAAACAATCGCGGATTGTAATGCCCAATTTTTTTAGGGATTAGTTTTAAGCGTGTGGAGTAAGGAAACTTGCCCAAGGTTTTGCCCTGCCTGGGATTGAACTAAGATCTTTCGCAAATGCTCTAACCACTGAGCTACAGGACTCTGCAATACAGCATAGCTGGTTGCACCAACCTGCTGTAGTAGGAGCTAACTCTAATGTATATGTTACTTATATTAGTTGCAAGGTTACTTATAAAATTCAAATACCTGATCAGTTGGCTTCAAAACTTGACAGTGTGAACTCTCACTTGACCTGGAATATGCTGGAAATATGTGAGCCAAGAGACCAGCCTTTAAAGTAAACATGACCTTTACTGACTTCATCTGATTAACAAGAAGAGCGGATGTGGGGCCTTATGGATGATTAGATAGGTTTGAACAGTTTGGACACATTTAAGATCATTTTAAACGGTGCTGACTAAACTTGGATTAAAGTGGATGAGGTATGAAACTGGTGGAGTCTCTTGGGAACCATCCAGCTTTTAGTCCCATGGCTGGAAGCTTCTCCTGTATTTACGTTCCTCTGCTTGATGAAGGTGCTCTTTTCTTATGGATACCAAGTGCATCATAGACTAAAAGGGAGTTTAGGAGGTACATCTTTAGCCAGAGAGGTCACTGGGAGAAATTCATTTCTCTTTCGAATTGTGCCATGGGATCTTCAACAAATATCAAATGTAAAAAATGTAAGGATTATTTAAAGTCTACTTGACAGGCAGACAGAATCTTAGTTTAGTATCTCGTCTGTAAACAGCATTTCAAACAACAACAAAATTCCACTTGTATAACGCCTTTCACATCAGGAGGACATCCCAAGGTGCTGGACAGTCAATGTTTCAGACCCGCGCTGGGGTCGGGGACGGCAGGGGATGGAGGGACAGGGGGGGGATTTGGGGTGACTAATGAGACTATAGAAGAGGGTCTTCCAACAATGCAGCATGCCCCCAGGATTACATTGCTGTGTCAGTTTATACCTTGTGACTTCCTGATGTTGGGCTTGAACCCACAACCTTCTAACACTGCCCAAGCCAGACAGATATTAAAGATCCTTAACATATATCCTGACTTGGTTTAAGAATCAAATAGTTTATTAACAGAGAGGAAAACCACATTAATTTCCAGTGGCCCTAATGAAGTCAGACAAGGCTTACTACTCCAACAAACCTGGAGTCAACAGTTTGTGTCCCGCAACACCTCTTTCAGCTAAAACAGGGTTCCTGCCTGCCCTATTAACTGCAGTTTGGGAACAAACAAGGTTTGGGCACTCTGGAGTGTGTGTTGGAATACTGCTGGATTTTAAGCAGCTAAAAATCTATAGCTTGCCATTGAAAACATTGTCTGACAAGTTTCACTCGGCTTGTGTAGCTAGGACCACCCTATTTGTTAGGACTTTAGCTTGCAGGGTTAATAGGAGCTGAGTGCAAAGAGCCCCTGCTGTTAGTCTGCTCCTCTAAATCCTGCTGATGAGCCAGGTTTGTTCGTCTGTCATCAGGAAAGCCCTGGAGACTGGCTCAGGAACCAGACCACTCAACCGGTGACAGAAGATTGACTCAATTCTAACACCGTTGCCAAATCCATCACCTTGGTAAATGAAGTCTCAAATGAGACTTCACTTACCTCCTCTAAGGAGAAGATTGAAGTCCATAAGGTTTGTCAGATTGCTATATGTCAGCGCATATAACTCTTATAATATGGTAAGTAGATCCTAGTATGTTGTTATCGTATCATATTTTATTATTATCACACTGTCCAGATGTGAAGGGGATTTGAAGGAATTCTGCAGATACTTCAACATCTCTTAGTTAGGTGAAGTTAATTCTTGTTACCTAACAAACGTCATATTGAATCCAGGCTCAGTAACAATGGTGGACTGGACATACAATGAGGATTTATCTGCTGCTCCGAACCTACTCAGCAACAGTTTACATTTAAAATAATAATAATAATAATAATAATCCTTGCATTTGATATAGCTCTTTTCACGTCTTCTAGATGTCTCAAAGCTCTTCACAGAATATACTGTAACGTTAATTAACTGTATATGTGTGGGTGAAACGCGGCATCTAATTGCGAAGTTAGGGTGGAATAAGGTTACTTGAATATAAAAATTTAATATAATCCACTGGGGGAAAGGGTGTCAATGTAGCAGAGCAAGGATGGATAGACTCACAGAGCTTACAGAGGTAGGAAAATTCACAGGTTGCGGAATAGTGGATAGTCTGCAGCTTGTGTGTGTATGGGTGGGAGGGGGAGAGATAGTATTGTAAATAAATATTGCACAAATTATGTTTCAATATTATTAAAATTATATAGTAATTTAGTCTGAAAAGACTGTTATATTTTATCTCTAGCTTGTCCAAGATAAGTATTACACAAATACCTCAAAACATTGCGTTTTACTTATCACTATCTTTCAATTAGCATATCACCTCCAGAAACAAAATCTCATAGGATCAAATTTGCAGCACCAACAGTTGATATTATCATTTGTGATATTACTGGAGGATAGCTAATGTTACTCCCTTGTATAAAAAGGGGCAGAAGGACAAGCTTGGTAACAACAGACCAGTCAGTCTAACGTCGGTAGTGGGCAAACTTCTAGAGTCCATAATCAGTGACAAGGTAGATCTTCACTTAGAAAGATAAAGGCTAATAAAGGACAGTCAACATGGATTTGTTAAAGGCAAATCTTGCCTTACAAATCTGATAGAATTTTTTGATGAGGTAACGGAATGGGTGGATAATGGTAGCGCAGTTGATGTAGTTTACATGGACTTTCAAAAGGCATTTGACAAAGTGCCACATGAGAGACTTATTAGGAAATTAAAGGCCCATGGCGTAAAAGGGACAGTGGCAGCGTGGATCCACAACTGGCTGCGAGACAGAAAGCAGAGAGTTGTAGTGAGTGGCTATTTTTCAGACTGGAGGGAAGTGAGAAGTGGTGTGCCACAGGGATCAGTTTTGGGACCATTGCTGTTTGTAATCTACATCAATGATCTGGACTTGGGTGTACGGAGTACAGTTTCCAAGTTTGCAGATGACACTAAGTTAGGGAGAATAGTAAATAGTGAGGAGGATAGTAGCCATCTGCAAGAGGATATAGACAAATTGGTAAAGTGGGCAGACACATGGCAGATGAAGTTTAATGCAGAGAAGTGTGAGGTGATGCATTTTGGGAGAAGAAATGAAGGGAGGCAATATAGGCTAGATAGTACAATTTTAAATGGGGTGAAGGAACAGAGAGACCTGGGGATTTGTGTTAGTGACTCGTTGAAGGTGGCAGGACAGGTAGATAAGGCTGTTAAAAAGGCATATGGGATACTCGGCTTTATAAATAGGGGTATAGCAGGGCAGTGGGATTGAATCGCTCTTTTCAAAGAGCCGGCACAGACTAGATGGGCCGAATGGCCTCCTTTTGTGCCGTAAAATTCTATGAATCTATGAATCTACTGTACGCCGCCATTTGGATCCCTTTAGTGCAGGTGACAATATGACAAAATCCAGGTAACAGCTTTCACACAAAATGAAGATTCTCAAATTTCAGCCAGGAAGAAATTACAGAGTTAACGTGCCAGAGAAAAATACAAGGTAGTGCTTCCGACAGTTTATGTGTTGAGTAGTCTTAATTTGCTCACTGGAAGTCAAATGACAGTACAGTACTAAGTCTCCCATAAGTGAACAATTTAATTGCCTCTCTCTCTGACCCCGTGTTCAACTATCTGTCTAGACTGCTACTATACTGGTGGAAAGCTGCAAAAAAAAAGCCTTTCTGAAAATGCCATACATTCCTCACAAATAAGCAGTCACTTCAGTTTTACTTCAGAGGATATGAAAATAGACTCGAATTCAGATTAGGAGTTCCAGCATTTCTCCCGAGTGAAGCAATAGTTATCTTGGGAGCTGCAGTTCACTGTCTAAGAATGCATGTCTTGGCACAAAATAATGTTAACAATAAGGTTTGTATTATACATATGGGATCAATGTTACATTTGTGTGTCAGACAAAAAGTATTCCAGGAAAATTCATGACCAAAAATAAGTAGAATCCTTGAAAATTCTTCCAAGACAGAATCAAGTAACTTTAATAATAATGTTTTCATTTGATGTAGCAGTTTATCACACTGTCAAAATACTCAAAGCATTTCACTGAAATTAACTGCAAAATACAGGATTTGTAGGCGAATATGGCAGCCAATTTATACATAGTAATGTCCCATGAAAACAACCATGAAATGAATGAACAATGTTATCTTGTGGATTATTGGCCAGAACACCGGGAGGAATACCCTTCTTTTTTTGCATTTTTGGACCTATAATATCCTCCAGTATAGACAAGTGGGACCTTGGTTAAATATTTAATCTGAAGGACAACATTACTGGCAATGCATCGTATTCCGATCACTGCATAGGAGAGTCAGATTTAGACCGTGAGCTTAAAGTCCTGATGTGAGGCTTTGATCCTCACATTAATCGAACCCAAAGGTACTCCACTATGAGCCTCTCCCCTCCCCATCTCTGAGCTGCCTCCATCTTTACTTCTAATGGCAAGTGCGAAGTGTTCCTAGATTTCTTTACGTCAAAAACCAAAAACATCCACTTTGCTGCAATATCCTTCCCTACAACCCCTTCCATATCCCCAGACACCACCCCCTCCTTCCACCATGGCCTCTACCTTTCCCCCCTCCCTATACTCCTTTGCCCCAATTATTCCCACCTTTCTCTCAACCACCATCTCCCTGGTGAAACCCACCACTTGCCTATTCCAGCCCCACCCAACTCTTGGTCACCCAACTCCGTTGTTGGCTGACATGGTGACCCAGTCTCTCTCTCAGGTTCTGTTCCACTCCCCTTGAAACTCACTGTCATCACACCACTCCTCCAAAAAACAACCGTGGACCACTCCAACCACACAAATCACCAACCCATTTCCAACCTGCGTTTCCTTGCCAAAGCTCTGGAACCCATTGTTGCTAACCAGCTTTGCTCTCACTATCCCCCCACTCCGTCCTCAACCCCCACCAGTATGGTTTTTGCCTTGCCCATACCACAGAGACTTTCTTGTCAAGGTCACAAACTATGTCCTCCCTCTCTTTGACCAGTTCTTCCTCTGGCTCCTCACCCTCCTGGACCTCTCCCTGCGTTTGACACAGTTGACTACACACTATGCTGGTTCAAGTCCTTATTAACAAACCACCCCTTCATTTTATCTCTTCACAGTCTCTCCTGTGACTGTGATCACAGACTGAGGATCACAGTCCTCCAGCTACAACTCCCGGAATATTGATAATTTGATATTCTGATACCGATATTCTCTCAGATTGTCTGGTGGGCATTAGGGCTGGGTAAGAAAAACTTCCTACAACTCGATACTGACAAGATGGAAGCCATATTCATTGGCTCCCGTCAACGTCTTCTATCCTGTGGCTCTAACGTCCTCAACCTCCCGGCCTATCCCTCAGACTTACAAAATCTGTGCACAACCTAGGCATCAAGTTCGGCCCACAGCTGCCCTTGCTTCCCCATATCTCGTCCCTGACCAGGACTGCCTTCATTCATCTCAGAACATAGGAACTCCCTCTGACTCACCATATTGCCCACCTCCGACGAAACCTTAACCTGGACCAGCTGAAACATTCGTTAGTTCATCACGTCCCAACTGGACTTCTCAAATGCCCACTTTGCCAATCTCCTCAGCTCCACCATGCACAGGATCCAATTGATTTAAAACTACGCTGCCCTTACTAAACTCCATACACCCATCACACCAGTTCCAGCCAAGCTCCACTGGCTCCCTATCACCAAACCGTTCGATTTCAAGATCCTCACACTTGTTTTCAAATCCCTTCATGCCCTGGCAACTACCTATCTCTTCGACCTTTCCTTCCCCATCTTCAAGTCATGCATGAAGACCTTCCTCTTTGACCGTGCTGATGTTCACCACCCTTCCCGTAGGAGTAACATTGTGCTCCACCACTGTAAAGTGCTCTGTGACACTACCCTGCATGAGAAGCATTCTTACCTTTCTCACCATCTTCACGTTGTCGCCACCATTGGCTTCTCCTCCAGACCTCGCACTGACACCTGTGATGTCCCCCAGGGCTCTGTCCTTGGCCCCCTATGTTTCAATTTGCACATGCTCCCCCTTGGCAACATCATCTGCAGACATGGGATCACTTCCACATGTAAGCGAATGACAAGTCTATCTTTCTGCTTCTACCCTCGACTCCAGAACCACTGCGGTTCTGATAGACTGCTTGTCAGACATCAAGTCTTGGATGAGAGCTAAGTTTCTACAGTTGAATATCAACAAGACCGAGGCCCTTCTGATTGGCTCCTACCAGCGCCTTCACACATCAAGCACTGGCAGCATCAAACTCACCAGTCAGGAACCTAGGTGTCTTTTCGATCCTCAGCTGTCTTTCCTCCCACACATCCAAGTCATGACCTGCTCAGTCTTCCCTCACCTCCACAATATTGCCCGATTCCGCCACTATACCTCACCCCTCAGGCCACTGAAACCCTCATTCATGCCTTCATCACATCCAGACTCGACTACGCCAATGCCATGCTTGTCAGCCATCCAAACTCCTCCCTCCACAGGCTTCAGATAATCCAGAACTCTACGACCCATGTCCTCTCCCACTTCAGCTCTGTGACCCCACCTCCCCTATTCTTGCCTGACTTTGTTCGTTCCCCATCACCAGAAGGATTCAATTCAAGATACTGGTCCTTACCTTCAAAGCCCTCCATGGCCTCACCCCACCCTACCTCTTTGACCTCCTAACGCCCCACGAACCTGCCCGCCCCCTCCACTCAGCAGACTCCGGCCTGCTCCAGTCCAGTCCACTGACTCACCCCCAGTCCACTGGCCCACCATCGATGGGTGAGCCTTCAGCCACTCTGTCCCTAACCTCTGGAATTCCATCCCACAGTCCCTCCATTTTTACCCCTCCCTGGCCTCCTTAAATCCTGCCTCAAGATCATCCTCTTCAATAGACCCATCGGTTACCCCAAATCCCCTCCTTTCCCTCCACTCTCCCCATTCCTGACCGCAGCTTGGGTCTGAAACATTGACTGTCCAGCGCCTTGGGACGTCCTCCTGATGTGAAGGGCACTTACAAGTGTAATTTTGTTGTTGTTGTTCTTCTATAAATGTAAGTGGTTGTTGTTGATCCAACAATCTTGTAATTCAGAGGCAAGCTTACTACCAACTGAGTTAGGTTGATGCAAGGCCAGACAGATAAACTTGTGTTGTCATACAGGAATCTGAACCTGCAATTTGGAGCAATATAATTTATAAGCAAGACTTGTGTTTTCCACCCTTGTGTATAGTCTACAAGCCAGTGATGTCTTTATGATAATATTTACTAATTTCTCTGGTTTCCTCCCTCAGCAAGGCTTCAGATAATTATAATAAAAATGGTCAACAAAGCCAGCCAATAACTAAAGACAGTTGATAACTACAGATCACAAGATCACACGATAGATTTGGAGAAGGCCTTTCAGCCATTTGACCTTACCCTTTCAGAGTATCCACCCTACATCATCCCATCCCATTCAAGTTGTTGTTTTTCAAGGATAATTGTCAATGACAAAGTCTATGAGACTAGGCCTGCATTATTAATCTTCTGGATTGTGGCCTCTCACTGACATCTCGCTGCCTTTCCACTGAAGAAAAACATCAACAAGCCTGTATCCCACTAACCGGCTATTGAGGGGAAGGAATTTGCCCACAAAATGCACACAGTCACACCACTTTATGGTTTATCTTGTGATGTGCTTCGCTCAATAGTAAGGCACTATATCAAATTCAATCAGTATTATAATTTTCTCTGAGTCGGAAGTCTGTCATTCTTTGTCATGGTTTGTCATGCCACTTCAACTTGTATCATCTGCTGATTTTGAAAGCCTTCTCTCTTTGCTGATATTCGTATAATTTATGTGTAGGTGGAGCAAGGGACAGACCTATTTAGTTGTGCTTATCCTAGCACCACAAAGTTACATTAGCAGCAACCAACGCTCTATCTATGCTGCCACTTTTTTTTTACATAAGATAACCACAAAACCCACATCTTCTTTCAAAATATTCTGCTCTCCTACTCCAAACCCCAATTTTCTGGAAATGCAGTAAATAAGCAAAGCAAAGAGTGCCTGTGGGCAAATGATTAAATTATTATGAAAACAGTCCCAGGATAATCAATAAAAGGACATTGCTTTTAGGGTCTAAGCAATCTTAGAGTTGAAGTTAATAATAAAGACATTCCGAGTTTCATTCCCCCGGTTTGATTTCACAGATGTATCTGTTACATAATGCTGTCGCTTTGTGCAATATGGCCAATGCAGTCCACATTCTCTAGAGACTGCTAGGAAGAATTATTTTACCTATTTACGAGGGCAAGCAACTCAAAAAAAGCTTTTTATTTTTGGGAATAGTCAATATTTTACAGTTTCCAAGGTAGGCAGCAAAGGCATTGCCTGAGCTGAAGTGCTGGACTGCAAATCTGCTGCCACAGTGTTTCTCAAAGAAATCGTCTCTTGGGCAACAGACTACCCTTTCAGGCCAAAAATCTGCAGCTTATGCAAAACACACAAAAAATCTAATTGTGTGTAAGCAAATAGGCATACTGGGGAGAATGACTGAATGCATTCTATTTCACTTTGTCTTTTGTAGAATCTTTAAGAAGGCTATTTCAAATGCTACTTAGTTTATGTTATGCTCTAAAGCCTGCCACTTCTCCCAGGACCAGTTCCATAAATGAGCCAAGTTGTCATTGTGTATGGAAATCTCACAGACCTGTGACCACAAGTGCTCCCAAGGATGAAGTGTACTTTCCATTGTTGTTCAAGTGAAAATACAGTCTCATATTTAACCATAACTATTGAAACCGCGTCTAAGCCCATTTTTCCAAAAGTGTACTTCAAAGCACATTGGCAGCATAATCAGCATATAATTCCACCTCTATTTCATTCATTCCAAATGTCTATAATTGGATATTAAATTTTGGGTGAAAGCCTCTTTAGCACAGTGATGGGTTTCCATACGTGCCAGACACCTGTCTGACCAAAGGAAATTGTGAAACGTTCCACCTCAATACAGTCTATGGAAATGTAAGCAAAATGATGGTTTGAATGTGCACACTTGCTTTCTAATCATAAATTGATGTAACAATGAATGGTCTTCTGGGATGGTTTTAAAAATCCTGTCCAGCTTCTTGGGACGTCCTCCCGATGCAAAAGGTGCTATGCAAATGTAATTTTGTTGTTGTTGTTGTTCCAAAAGTGTTGTTCCAAGGCAATTTATCGGCAATTGAATAATTGATGAAGTCCCCGAGATAAAATTAGACTTTCACTTCAGGGCTGTTTGTGGAACGTCGCTGTGAACATTTGGGCTGCCAAGTTTGTCTACAAAAATACATAGCCAATACACCTACAAACACTGGACTCATTTAAAAAGCAGCTTGATGGGAGGATGATGGAAGGGTGGGTATTCTGAAGGGAATGGACAAAGTGCCTTCTTCATCTGAACCAACCTTGTGATCTTTTAAACGTATCTTGGTTTTTATTACTTTGCATATAGTATTTTATGGGTAGCTGAGTACAGTAGTATTAGGATGAGCATTACATAGGTTTGCTTAGGGAAAATGTATATTTTCACTAACATTGACAGGTCTCTCACACTTTTCCTCAGTGGAACTCATAATGTGACCCTAGATATTGATATTAGAGTAACACCTATCCATGTCCTCACCCAACACTGACACATGGTCACTTTCCAGAAGGGGACATTGGGGTCTAATCCTTAAAAGGATTCAGGATTATTAAATCCCCCTAAAGACCCACTGAACTCCATTCAGACACTGATCTCCTGCTGGACTCTGGGTCACCTCTTTGACCACAATTCAGCTTTATGGAATTTTGAAATGAAGTCTGATATTGATATTTCCAAATGATTTGATGTTTCTAATGACATTCAAAACATTCTAAACATCTGCGATCAGGACTCTCTCTACCTCCATGTCCTTCTCAACCTCTCTGCCGCCTTTGACACTGTCGGCCACTCCATCCTCCTACACAGCTTCTCTTCTCAGCTCAATCTTTGCTGACCTGCCCTTATCCGTTTCAAATTTTACCTCTCCCACTGTCTCCACTTTTTGCCACTAATGGCTTCTCCTGCACAGTCATGTGTGGTGTCCCCCAGGGCTTTGTCCTTGATCCTCCTTTTTTCAACATCTATATGCTCCCCCTTGGTGACATCATCTGCAGACTGAAGTCAACTTCCATACATATGTGTGGATGATACCTGACTCTATCTTTCTGCCTCTATCCTCGATTCTAGGATCATTGCTGTCCGGGCAGACTGTCTGTCAGACATCAACAACAACAATAACAACAACAAAGTTACATTTATATAGAGCCTTTTACCTTCGGTGGACAATCAAGTCGTGGATGAGAGCTAACTTTCTACAGTTGAATGTCAACAAGACCGAGATCCTCCTGATTGGCTCGTGCCAGTGCCTCTGCACCTCAGGCACTGGCACCATCAACCTCTATGGATGTACACTGCACCTCACCAAGCCAGTCAGGAACCTAGGTGTTTTGTTTTATGCTCAATGCTCTTTTCTCCCCCATATCAATGCCATTACCTGCTCTGCCTTCCCTCACCTCCACAACATTGCTTCACTCTGCCATTACCTCACTCCTTAGGCTACTGAAACTTTCATTTATACCTTCATCACATCCAGGCTCGACTATGCCAGCACCCCTACTTATCGGCTTCCCCAACTCCTCCCTCCAGAGGCTGCAGATCATCCAGAACTCTGCAGATGATGTCCTCTTCCACCAAGCTTCACATCCCTATCAACCCCATTCTTGCCCGACTGCACTGGCCACCATTACTCAGAGGATTCAATTCAAGATTCTGGTCCTCATCTTTAAAACCCTCAATGGCCTTGCCCTACCATACCTCTGTGCCCTCCTATTCAACCATGCCATCTGTCAGCACCCTTCCCCTCCCTTCCCTCCACCTTCCCCAATCCCGACCCCAGCTCGGGTCTGGAACACTGAATGTCCAGTGCCTTGTGACATCCTCCTGACACGAAAGTCGCTGTACAAATGCAATCTTGTTGTTGTTGTTTGTTGTTTCAAAATCCTTTACAAATACCACAAATTATACATCAATAATGATGAGGAGGAATTGAATTAGAATGGAATTACTGGTTGAATTGTTTCCTTCCTTTTCAGGGACACAATGAGATAAACTAAGTGCATTGCTGCCCCAACTGAGATCAGTTACCTTAGTAGATATCCAGGATCCTTCTGGCACACACTCAAATCATTCAACTATCAGGTATCTTGTGTCCTCCTGGCTCAGTATCATACTGTGCAATGCTTATAACCACTAAGTCATTGGAGAACAATGTTTTGCTTCTAATTAATTATGTTTGCTAAATATTTATGATAAACTGGGTAACTACATCTATTTGGGCAGTATTTTAAGCAGATTCTCCTTGTAGCTGAACTGGCTCCAAGGTGATATGCCTGACAACAGAATGTCGGAATCGAACCAGCTCTCTGTGGCAGTCTTGGTAGTGCCACTCTTGAGCCAGGCGAGTCCACGGTATTCCAGAGCACTGATGATGGCAGCACAGACAGCCTGGATGACTGGCAATATCTGGAAGGGCAGATCGGTCACTGGGGGTAGGGAGTCCACCTACCCAATTCCTGTTAACCCTGCAAACCAAAGTCCTAATAAATCGGGTGATCCTACTTGGACAAGCAGTGGGAAAGCTCACCAGACAGCAATATGATTGGCAAAATATTTGAGCTGTTTAGACTCCAACCATACCCCCAACACCCTGGGTTCCACAAGCTCGACTCTTGCCAACCAGCACTTAATATTTTCCAGAATTAGGTAAGTAGGATGCGACCCTCCAGGGAAAGCGTGTGCATTCCCTTCCAACAATCTATCTCTCGAATATCTTCTCCCTTGATTAATATCTGTGACCGATGAATACAAGATTTTGTATTCACGTCCTCCTGACATGAAAGGTGCTAAAAAATGTAAGGTTGTTGTTGTTATCGTCAGGGTTATCATTGTTATTTTTTTTAAAAACATTTGAATTAGGAAGAATTAAAGTATTTATTTTGAGCTCATCTAGTAACAAACAATTACTATTTCTTCGATCTGCACTAAATCTGCTGTAAATATCATAAATTTCAGGACACTTTTCATTGCATTTGGTAATTTCTATTCATATTGTTGATGCTCACGATTTCAAGAGCAGCGAGTTCAGCTGTGAACTTTTCTGTATTTGGGCTTTTGTGATAGAAGTGCAATAATTCAAATGAAATAATTGCACACGTAATGTCTGAGAGTGTTCAGACCCACATGAAACACTTCCTAGTCTGTTCTCTGTCTGCTGTATGAATATGAACCTGGATTCCCATGCATAGAAAGGCAGTATTACCTCACCGTGGTTTTAATTCCAGTCCTCAGAGAGGCCTACTTTAGACCATAAATGGACTTTTGTACATTTTGTACTAAATCTTTATTGTACAATAGACTGTAAGGGATCCAGCGTAAAACAACCAAACTACCATGAGATTATAGTTTGTATTTTTGGCATGATCACTAAAGAACCAACAATTCACAATTACGTAAATCCAAATTGACAATTCACATATGTGAAATTGCACGTAATAGTTAATGGCAGAACATCCTGTCCCCTGACTTAAACCATATGTTAAACATTTCAATCTACAGAAATGGGAACATATCCAAACATTACCTTATAGTGAATTGGGTCCATTTAGTTCACATGAACATTTGCTGTTTCAAATTCTAACTAAACTGTATTATTTGGTAGCAATAAGGCAATTGGTTTTAAAAAGAATATTGTTCTGAAGTTAACTATAGATGAATACAGTTACCTATTATTGAAATCTTTAATGCTGCTTTATTATAATATATAATAATAATAATTAGTAAAAAAGAAAACCCACAACAATACTTACATATTGCTCAGGCAGCAGGACAAGAGGACATTTACATTATTAATATAGCGTTTCAGAGTGTCTTGAATTTGGCAAATTGTTGAATCTAGTTTAAAGTTTAACCTTGAAATTGGTTCGATAATAATAAACCTTGCACGTTGTCACGCCATCAAGATGTCTCAAATCACTTCACAGAATATACTGTAAAGTGAATGCACTGTATAGTTTGTGGACACACATGGCAGCCAATTGCACACACAGTAGTGTCCAACAAACAGTCCTGGATTGAGTGAACAATTTTTGTTAAGGGATTATTATCTCTGGAATAGCGATCCTCCACTCAATTGACAACAGGGATCCTACTTACTGATATGTAAAGAGAGGCATGTGGAGTAAATTAAATTTGCCTAATGTTTTGTCCTGTCCAGGAATCAAACCCAGGTTCTCTTGCTTGCGAGGTGAGTGCTCTAACCACTAAGCTACAGGAATCCATGAGTAGTTCTTAAAATAACTTGCAGAAAACTAGCTTCAAAATTAAACTGTATTTAAGAATTTGCCAAATTCTGGATGCTCTGAAATGATACATTAATATTGTAAATCTAGACCTTGCTGGAATTTAACCCCTTAAATTTGGTGTTCTGGAACAATAAGATGAATAGGCCAAACCGTACACTTCATTGGTATACTGTATACATCACATATCTTGTGTATGTGTGATGTCTTAACTCCATTGTCAATGAAGAACTCCTTGTTACTGCACTAAAATGCCAGGTGCATTCTATGTTTCTGATAGAAGTGCAATAATTCATAGTTATTTACAATTTATATTGTATGTATTTAGAACTACTTATCTCTGAACTCTGGGTGACTGCCCAGCTGTGAATTTGTATCAAATTGGAACGTTCTTCTTTCACAATGATGTTTCACTTCCTTAGTAACT
This sequence comes from Hydrolagus colliei, assembly GCA_035084275.1. Classification (NCBI taxonomy): domain Eukaryota; kingdom Metazoa; phylum Chordata; class Chondrichthyes; order Chimaeriformes; family Chimaeridae; genus Hydrolagus; species Hydrolagus colliei. The sequence continues at coordinate 11,012,657 of CM068744.1, read as the reverse complement.
TCAAAAGGAATCATAATAATATAATTAATGGTAATTGTACTGACTGCACTGATCTTTTGTCCAGTGTCCCAGAATAATGTTGCAAGGTCAGCTTCCAATGATAAATGCAGAGAATATTGAATCTCTTTTGTTCCTCAGGAAGCATTTAAAAACTCTGGCACTTTTGGAACAGGAACAGGGGCCTGTGTCCGGTTCATCAGTTTTATTTGATGAGTTTGCTGATTCTTTGTTTTTGTCACATTGTTCGATAATGTTCTGAACGCAACATCACCAACACACGCGAGGCTGTGTTAGTATTCCTGGACCTCAATGTCTCTCCAAAAATCCTGCTTTGGACAGCTAGTATATACATTTGTTTATTTACTTTGCTCAATTATGTCTGGTGTTGTTTGAAATTCAATTGTGTTTGTCCTCAGGGACATTAATAGCTCTGGGATGCTACCCCGCATGACAGACGCTATATAAATGCTAGTTATTGTTGTTCTGCCCCACAAAAAGAATCACATCCAACAACATGACTTCACATGATCTCTTAATCTAACAAGCAACTAGTCTCTGCTGTCTACTGCCTCCGTTGTGATGGATCCACTGCTATTTTGTATAATAGAGATTTTACCGTGAATAGAAATTTAAGAGGTAGATCATAGGATAGATTCAAATAAAGGCTCATTTCTTTAGTTTGAGTAATAAATGGAAACACTTTTTGTATTGAATTGTGGCAGTGGATAGATGGGAAGGCGTCTGTGGCAGATGCATTCAATTCGAAGAATGAAGAAGACACTAGAAGGTGGATAATGTTTCTTTCTTCATTCCCAGACGGCCTTAACCCACTGCAACAGACTGACAACAGACCACCAGCAATATGCAAGGGAGTCATAGGTTCAATCCCAAATCTGTCATTGAAGATGGAACACAGAAGATCTGTGCTGAATTAAACAGCAAGTTAATAGACTATTTACAGTCCCACTTTGTGGTTTGCTATACATAGCTATATTTCCACAGATTCCCATTACCAGGTACATTCTCAATGCCCAAATGTGGAAATAAAAACTGTGGTTGCTTGAAAACAGAAATAAAAATAGAAACATTGGAAACCCACAAGGAAATCAACCAGCATCAGAAAGGCAAAGGTAAGGGTATGCATCTCCACCAGATCTGAGAAATTGTGGACTGTGGGAACTTCCTTTTATGACTGAGATGTGCGAGCACCTTGAGATGTCCTCCCAACATGAAAAACACTAGACAAAGGTAATGTTGTCGTTATTATTGAGAAGGCTGTTAACAGCAGATCAACAAAAGACATGAAGAAGAACTAAAAATTGTTACAGGTACAAAAGGGCTACTGATGGACTATCAAATTCTAAAATATAATCAAGAGAAAGGTGGTTGAAACTCTAGTAAAGTGTGAAATTTGAGTATAACTCAGTCTGAAAAGAATGGTGGAAGTAAACTAAGTGACTCTGGTGGGTGGAGGTATAAATGGAAGAGTGATGTTACCATTGATAGTCAGGTCTATAGCCTGAGGGACATCAAAGCTAATACTCAAATAATGCTCCTGAGATTTGAAAGGATCTACAATCCAACCAGCCTGTTCAAGCAGCTGTTCACAACATTCACCAGCCAGTGTATTCAAGAGGGCATTAATACCTATTAGACCAGGTTTTGTGTTAACGCCCAGATTAACATAGTCAGCGCTTTGGGACGTCCTCCCGACGTGAAAGGCGCTATATAAGTGCAATTTTTGTTGTTTTTGTTGTCAACCGGCAATTGTCTAGGGTTGGCCTCCTGCAATTTTGTTGCCTCAGCTGCTCCCTCAGCTCAATGAACATTGACCTGCTTCATGTCCCCTCAACTGATCTGCCTCAGCATCAGTGGGCACGCCATTCAGACACTGCTCTCTTAAACTCTATCCGAAGCTTCCTCCTCCTTGTGCCATCCATCCCTATCTTCAAAAGTCAATGTCAAATGCAACGATTATTATTATCATCAATGTTTGTGGTCCAAACCACTGGATATTTCTGGAATTTGGGGGATAGAGAACCTAGCATGTTGTCAACTAACCGGCCTATGTTACACATTTCATTATCAACAACAACAACAAAATTACACTTGTATAGCGCCTTTCGCATCAGGAGGACATCCCAAAGCGCTGGACAGTCATTTCAGACAACAACAACAGCAATGACATTTACATAAACCCTGGATAGTTAAGGGTTTGACTGAGGAAACAAAAGCACAACAGAGTAGATGTCTTACTATTGGGAGTCTGCTGATCCATTTAGTTTCCATAAAATGAGGTATATAAAATGACACAGCCAATAAAAGCTCATTTGCACTGAAAACAGCAACGTTGTTTTTTTTCCCCCTACGCAAATAATAGTAAAGTGATGCTTTGGTTTCATGTTAACTGGAAGATGATTCATTCTCCAAACCACTCCATTACATAAGTTTGGGGGCTGAGAAAATTAACATACATGTTTCCATTCATGCAACAGCTCATTACATTAGATTAGGGGTAAAAAGTAAGATGCATGGAAAAGAAGGGAGAGGAAAATTCATATTAGAGTTCAGAATGTGGTAAACAGCTTATGGATTTTGGAAAGGAGTTTCCTTCACTGTCAATACACTTCATGGCCTCATACCAAAGGAAATATTTTGCTCAAAATGTACACAGGTCTGCATGTTTATTTACATAATTTCTTGGTGAGGAGTAAAGAAATTAAATGTGTGATATTCACCTTAAATCATACCACATCTATTTGACTTTTTTAAATGTTTTGAGTCTAAAGAAAACTCAGTTCTATTTCTAGAACGCAATATATGCAGCAACAGGTTTTATGCAGAAAGTTCAGCTTAATGTTCCTCATTCTCACCTATAAATACCTTCACAACCTCTCCCCCCCTACATCTTTGACCTCCTAAAATCATGCCAACCTGGTCATTCTCTTTGCTCAATGAACTCTGTCCTGCCCCATGACCCCCGCCCTATCTGCCTCACCATTGCTGAGTGAGCTTTTAAGATGGGCATTGACTCCACTTTTAATCATCTTTCCTAGCCAGCACTGCTGAGCAATTTGAGACATCCTCCTGACGTGAAAGGGTTATTATTATTATTACATATTATATAAATGTAAAATGTATTGTGCTTCAGAAAATGTCTTCAAAAATAACAGAAAAAAATAGTACGGAACTAACAAAACTTTCAAACTCCCGAGGAGAGACGAGAAGGAGGAAATTGTCAACAACCTATTTTATTTTCACATCCCATGCTATGTGAACGATATATTTATTTGAAGAATGAATAAGCTCCTAAGAAATAGGTAATCTTTACCACAAACATGATAGCACAGATGATCCGATGATCTCTACAAATGTATGAAAGTATTTACTTCATTTACTACCACAACAACAGCAACAAAATTAAATTTTTTTACATCATAATTTTTTGATTAAAAATCTAAATTAAAACACTACTTAGGACAGACAAGTCTTAATCCATATGTATCCATATCCACACCTCTGTTGCAGAATGGAATGATTTCAAGATTCTCACACTCAATTTCATGCTCTAGCACACTCCTATCTCTCCAAACTGCTCACACTCCATTCAATCAAGCATAGTGCCTGTGCATATATAGATGAATAATTAAATGGTAGAATTGGAAACATTTACACCACCAACTATACCTTCCTATATTTCCCTATTCACTGAGTGTAGTTTGTGCTTAAGTCTAATTTCCGGTTGTGATCCTGACAACTTATGGTTACTTTACTTGCTCCATTGCAAGCCGTTGTCATATGTCTGAAACATACTCTTAAACATTGCTCGCACACTTTCACAAAATATTCAACATGTTAAATACAACTTAAAGAACAGAACTGTGAAGTAAGACATTTTGTTCAAGTTGCTAAGCAGCTGAATAAACAGTTAAAATACAGACTGTTTTTTATGCAATCTTGAAGATCCGAGACTGTCGAGTTGTTGAAAAAGGTAAAATGCCAAAAACATCACCTAAAAATGTTGTAACCCTAAACTGTTTACCTTAATCTAATGAAAAGATAAATTTAATGCAAAAATGAAAGGATCAGAAGGAATTTACATCTTTTGGATCTCAAAACTAAAGTCAAAGATTTGAAAATGTTTTATGGTTAAACACTTTTGGAGTTGGTTAAATCCATAAAACCCTTTTTACTCTTTCCAAATCATAATATCTATAAAACTAAAAGACTTAATAAATTTGTTATTTCAGTTGGTACTAAATAGTGGAGCTGGCTTCCATCCACTCAGTCAACTTTACATGTTCCTTCATTCATTTCCTTTTTTCAGATTACCTTCATGCAAAGTATAATTTACCAATGAAGAATTTTGGCAGTCAGTCTGCCCCAATGTTTCCCAAATCTGTGTAGCTGGTTGATTGGAAGCACTCAAGATAAACTTATTCTCCAATACTTTTATCTTTTATTGAAATTGTTTGCTTTCATATAGCAAGTGATTTGTCACAACAGTTGTTTACAACCATTGAGTCACAAATGGCAACTCCTTTCATTAGGAAGGATAATATTACTAGGATAATTATCCCTCAAGCAAAAACATCATAATTTGGTCACTCAATCCATGACTGTTTGTGGGACACTGCTGTGCGCTATTGACTGCTGCGTTTCGGCTACAAATATGCAGTCAATTCACTTTACAGTTTATCCTGTGAAGAGTTTTGAGATGTCTAGAAGACGTGAAAAGTGCTATATCAAATGCAAGGATTACTATTATTATACAGTAATAATAATAATCCTTGCATTTGATATAGTGCTTTTCACACCTTATTGCTTTTCACAATTACTATTAACTGGGTTCACAGTCCCTTCACCTCGCTCCATCCGTTGCCTCCTTCAAGGCGCATCTCAAAAGCTTCCTCTTCAATCACGCCTTTTGCTACTCTCCTACCCTCCCTGCTCTCTACCCTGCTCGATCTGGACCTTTAGCTCATTTTCAAATCTTTGACTAACTAGCACCTTGGGACATCCACCCAATGTTAAAAGTGCTATACAAATGTAATTTTGTATTGTAATTTACACTTTAAATGGAGAACTCTCAAAGCACATCACAAAGGCACAATCGGAACTTCCGCTGAGAAGGTAGGTGAGAAGTGGGGAATAGATGAACGAAGATGCAGTTGAAAAGACAAGTTTTTGGATCAGTTTTGAAAGCAGGGAGGGACAGAGAGAGATTTCGGAAGACAGTTTCAGAGAGCTTAGATTATCTATTAATTATAGTTAACTTCCTTCATTCCAAAGTTTGCAGTGCAAGAAGCTTCAGTCAGTGGAACCAGATAGCACAAACGCAGATTTACACTTTCTAGATTCTTATCAAATTAATAGAATGTTTCATGTTTCATTTGACATGTGAATGGTATCCAGGTAGCGTAATGAAGTGATTGTTCACTTCACCGCATGTTTCCTCCAAGTTGGTTATATCTGGATCCTGGAGAGAAGCAACAAAGCATTTCTAAATGACTGTAATGAATGGCACAACCCAGAGCCTTACTTGACGTAGAAATATTTTTAGTTTTAACTTTAAAAAATTGCCTACGTCCTATTGCAATTGATTTGAAATGATAATAATAATCCTATAAAGTGCAATGACTGCGTATTTTGTAGGTGAACATGGCAGCTAATTTGCTCACAGCAAAGTCCTGATACAGAAACAAAATCAGAAGTCAATGGGATTGCTCAGCAGGTCAGGCAGCATCAATGGAGAAAGGAAAGTGAGTAAACGTTTTAGGTCCACGACTCTTCATCCTGAAACAATATGTTTTACTGGAAATCAATCAATAGGGAAGCAGCATTCTCTTTATGCTAGATTTCTGCATCATTCAGAAGCTAAAGTTGCCATTACCTTAGTCCAATTGTTTTTCAAACTATAGATATGGTAATTTTATCCCAAGGTTAGCACGTAACGCATGCTCTGTTTGAAATTTAAACTCTCCTATAATCAGCATGCTTGCATGGTCCAGTCACATACCAATTGACCATAATTATCTTTGCATTTGATTATTCATGTTAGTATTCCACAAGTTTCCTTAAATTAGGCAGAGTGCTACACTATTTTATAAGCTAGGACAATGTGAATACTAAAAAAAAAGCAATAATCTGACTGAGATAAACTGTTCGAAAACCTACCTGTTTTTGTCAAATCAGGGACCTGAAATTCTTTCAAAGGCATTATCTTAAAATTTACTATTAAGCAGAATTTTGGAAAATGTTTTAATTCAGTCTCATTTTGGAAATGGGCACACTATCCAAGGACAGTGGTCTTAAAACTACGACGAGAAGAAAATTCAGATATTTGAACATACCTGCCAACTGCCTTAGTCACTCGCTCTCTCCACTCATCAAATATTGCCTACCTTGTCCACCCACCATTTTATCCGCCACACCATCGGTGGGCAGGCGTCTGGAACTCCATCTGCTCACCCACTCCCTCCCCGCCACCTTTACAGCCTACATGAAAACCTTAAGTATTTCAACTGTATGTTCGTTCACCTTTTCCCCGCTGTTTTTCTAAAGTAGGCTGCAAAATGCTGTCCCTTTGCCATTTTTATTTAAGATGCTACTCATTTCCTCAGCATTAAAACAGCAATTATTTACTGATTGGAGATTAAATATCAAAGGAAGAATTGCGCGAAATGTTTTTGTATAATGTCAAATAAAATCAAAATCTTCTTCGTTGGCACAATCAATAAATATTCTCTTTGGTGGAGAAACAGATTATTTTCCCAATTTTATAGCACTAGAAAGGATTGAATGCAATTACGCCAGATATACATTTAGCTACTGAAGGTCATTATCATCATAAAGTGATATTAATGTAGTTTCACAGGAGTTAAAATACAAGAAAACAATAATAATCCTTGCATTTGATATATAATGTGCTGAATTATGAACTTACCATGTTCCTACCTTTTTCTTTGTATTTTACTAAGGATTCATTTAAAAATGAAGATAGTGTAGAAATCAAACCTGAATAATTTGCCATATAGAATTTGCTTCCCTCCAAACCTTGTAAATTTACATCTACTTTGGTCCACTCCAAAGCTACGTCTCAGACCAGGATGTTCTTGACTGATCCAGGAACTAAATCTGCCCCAAATCTCCATACAGCTATCCGAAATGGCAGTTGAATTGCATAATTTACGTGAGTGTAAAAAATGAAATTCTCATTGTTGCTTTTGTGCATAAATAACTACTTGTACAGTAGAATGGTTGGACTGCCAACTTGTTGTGATTCAGATCTTCATAGCTCAATGTGCGAAAGACAGCAAATTAAGTTTGATGTAGTTACTGTGTGAAATAATTATTTGCCAATCCATTATTTGTACTAAGAGGCAAATTTAGCCAAGTTAAATACTATGTTTTTTTCTTCGCTGACCTCATGATCTCTTATGCACAGTCTGCAACTAAAAAGCATGGGCTGTTGATCTATCCTTAGGTCTCTGCCAATGTCAAACTGAGCTAATTTCTCAGCAGAGCAGGGATTGTGTAACTCTGTTTGAATCTGCTTGGTGTCTACTTTCAGCAGTATGATTCAATCATACAGGATTGAATAGGATGATCCATCATTGTAGGAACCTGCACAGGCTTTCCAATATGCTGTGCCTCTACAAAGTTTAGACAAATATTCCCATGAATGCACTAGCTGTAAAATGTATGAGGTATAATTTCTGAAGCAGCTTAAGAAATAGAAGATATCATATTAGCATTGGTCTGATACACAACCATATAAATTTACATTTCAAATAGATATGTGTTTGAATGTTATGTCTCACTATTGCTTAATTATTACAAATTATGGCTAAAAATAGAATCCTTTAAACCTGCTAGTAACACAAGATTTGAGACTAACCACCATTGTAATGAGTGAATGATTTCTCCATCAAGGCTCATCACGAAGATCTTTGCTTTTAGAGGTTTTTAAAAATAATTGCTAGTTGCTATTACAGCTTTTTTACATAACAGTTTAGTTGTAAAGTTATTTATCAGATTCAAATCCATAAGTACTACTGCTCGATTACAGCTGTAACAAAATTACAATTGTATACTGCATTTCATGTCATAGAGTGTGCATCGTTGGATGGTGATGCTGCCAGGTGTAAAGGCGCTGGCGTGAGCCAATCAGGAGGGGTTCAGTCTTGTTGACATTCAGCTGTAGAAAGTCAGCTATCATCCAGGACTTGATATCTGACAGACAGTGGTCCTGGAGTTGAGGGAGGAGGCAGAGAGATAGAGTTGGGTGTCATCCTCATACACATGGAAGTTGATGACAACAACAAAATTGCATTTGTACAGAGTCTTTCATGTTGGGAGGATATCCCAAGTTGCTGGGCAGTCAGTGTTTCGGACCAGAGCTGGTGTTGGAATCGGAGAATGATGAGGGAAGGGGGGGTGACTGATGGCACGGTCGAAGAGGAGGGTTTTCAAGTGGGAAATGAAGGAGTCTAGGGAGAGGGTGAGGCAGAGGGATTGCGGGATGGGAGCAGACTGGCTGAGAAGGCTCACCTGCCGATGGTAGGTCAGGTGGGTTGGGTGATATGGAGCAGGCAGAAGCCTGCTGAGCAGAGGGAACTAACAGGTTAGTAGGGAGTTAGGAGATCATAGAGGTGGGTGGGGGAGGGCTAGGCCCAATGTCTGTGGATGATGTCACCGGAGGGAGCATGCATAGGTTGAAGAGGAGAGGACCATGTACAGAGCCTTGAGGAATACCGCATGAGATAGTGCGGGAGCTAGAGAAGAAGCTGTAAAGGCAAAGTGGAGATGGTAATCAAGCTCAAAGAGACAGGATGCTCCATTTAAGAAGCCTTTATATAGCAGCAACAACAACAAAATTACATTTGTAGAGCGCCTTTCACCACAGGAGGTCCCAAAGCGCTGAACAGTCAGGGGTCATAGTCACAGTCATAGCAGGGGTCAGGTGTCAAAACAATAATAAATTGGTCATCTCAATCCTTGACTGTTTGTGGGACACTGCTGTGCACAATTGGCTGCCACATTTAGTCCACAAATGTACAGTCAATTCACATTACAGTGTACTCTGTGAAGCGCTTTGAGAAGTCTAGAAGACGTGAAAAGCGCTATATCAAATGCAAGGATTCTTCTTATTATTATTCTTGTAGCGTGGTTTGGGACACAGAAAAGTATAGTTACCAATCTGAGGACCAAATTAGTAGTTACATGAGTTTCTTCAACTTTTGCTTCTTAGTCTCTGTTTGTTTTCTTCTTGTATTCTTTAATTGCTTACTTCATCTTTCTTGGGTGCGTTCTGTAGAGCATCAGCTGCAACAGCTACACTTATACCCACTTGGTTGTTTGATCCTCCTTCGACTCTAACCATCCAGCTTATCTCACAGATATAATTTTGGAGATTTTACTCTTTCATCCCCCAAAACCATTTCATTAAAACATTACTTCTTACTCCTGATTGCATTGTGACTGCATTTGTAAAAGCATGGACTTCAAAAAGGAAAGGTAGCTTTGCACTCAATTTCCTCCAACTTATGACCCAAAGCCATCCCCTTATTACCCACTAAAACTGTTCCTTTGTTCTACCACTCATTCAAAACATGAACCATCTGGCCTCCTACTTGTCTGTCATTCCATCCACTCGACCATAGGCAGCTGAGTTTTCAGCCAATATAAAGGGCGCTATGTAAATGTAAGTTGTTGTTATTGTTGATATCATTTCTCCCTATTAATATATTCAACCAAATAAGGAAAGGAAACTGATAGAAACTTAACAATACAATCCATTTCAAAGTACCAGGCAGATTAAAAATTCTAGCAAGCGATAAGTCAGACACTGTTCATTCCTAGCAAGGTTGCAAAAGCTACAAAGTGCAATCAATAACAGCATTTCACTTAAAGGTATAAATACCACAAGTGTTCAATAATTCCATCACATGTAAAATACATAGTAAAACAATAATGAACAAAACAAGATTTCACTAATCTACAGCATTAGTGCAATTACAAGTACTGTATATGTTTCATACTGGCATCACTTATAGGTAGTATATATGCATCAATGCTGTAAGGAGAAACCAACTTGCTCAGATGAACATAAGAACATAAGAGGTTCTTATGGGGCAGGCCCCTTGAGCCTGCCCCACCATTTAATAAGATCATGGCTGATCTTCTATTCTAATTCCATTTATCCGCACTATCTCCATATCCCTTGACCCCTTTAGCTTTTGAAAACTATTGATCTCAGTCTTGAATATGTTCAATGACTGAGCATCCACAGCCTATTGGATTAGAGAATTTCATAAATTCACTACCTTCTGAGTGAAGAAATGTTTTCTCAACTCAGTTATGACCTTGAATCCTGAGGAAAGTGGTGGAGCTGTGAATACTGCACTGGATGCTCACTGTTCTGATCAGAAAATTAAGGACCTTTTTTGTCAATCAAGCCTCCTATATCTCAAATGTGAAGACTTCAGTTAAACCCTTTGCCCATGAAGCCTTCTGCAGCTTAGAATTCAAGTACATTGCAATACAAATTTACATTTATCTAACGCCTTTCCTGTCAGGAGGAAATCACCAAGTACTTGTGAAAACGAACTCCTTTTGCAAATGTCGTTTATAATGCAAAGTTTTAGAAACTGTATACAGTACAGTTAAAACGTTGATAGTCCATGTAATAATAATAGCAACCCTTGCATTTGATATAGCGCTTTTCATATCTTATCGATGTCTCAAAGCGCTTCACAGAATATACTGTAAAGTGAATTGACTGTATATTTGTGGGCGAATCGCGGCAGCCAATTACGCACAGCAGTGTCCCACAAACAGTTGGGGATTGAAATGACCAATTTTATTATTGTGGGAATTTTTGGATGGATTATTATTCGGTGTGTGGAGCAGGGGAAACTTACCCAAGGTTTTGCCCTGATCTGCCTGGATTCGAACACAGGTCTCACACTTGTAAGGTGAGTTCTCTAACCACTGAGCTACAGGAGCTACAGCTGTAGAATACAATCTCTGGGATTCCAATCACTTTTTACCTGATTATACCATCACCCCTATCCTGAAGAAACCTATCCTGAAGAAACCCTCCCTTGATGCGTCGCAACCATCAAGTTATCGACCCATCTCCAACCTCCCGTTTTTATCCAAGGTCCTTGAAAGAGTGGTTGCCTCCCAGCTCCACTCTTTCCTTTCAACTCACTCACTTTTTGAACCCCTCCAATCAGGTTTCCGCCCAATTCATAGCACAGAAACTGCCCTGGTTAAGGTTACAAATGACATCCTAACCGCCTGTGACCAGGGCTCCCTCTGCCTCTTCGTCCTCCTTGACCTGTCTGCTGCGTTCGACACAGTCGATCACACCATCCTCCTTCAACGTCTTTCCTCCCACCTCAACCTTCAAGGCACAGTCCTTGACTGGTTCCATTCTTATTTGACCCACCGTTTACATTTTGTTTCTTCCAACGGTTTTTCTTCAAATCCCCGCACAGTTTCTCACGGTGTCCCTCAGGGCTCTGTTTTAGGCCCCCTCCTTTTCACCCTTTACACGCTCCCTCTGGGCGACATCATCCGCAAACATGGGGTAAATTTCCACATGTATGCGGACGACACCCAGCTGTACCTTTCTGCCTCATCCCTCAACCCCCAGACCATCGATGTTCTGACAGCATGTCTGTCCGACATCGAGTCCTGGACGAGGGACAACTTTTTGCAATTGAACGTGAGTAAGACCGAGGCCCTCCTGATTGGCTCAAGCCAGCGCCTCCGCACATCGGGCACTGCCAGCCTCAACATCCAAGGCTGCACTCTCCACCTCACAAAGCCAATCAGGAACCTCGGCATCATGTTCGATCAAAAACTTTCCTTCCTCCCCCACATCCGCGCCTTGACCGGCACAGATTATTTCCACCTGCACAACATTGCCAGGCTCCGCAACTATCTTACCCCCCGCGCTGCCAAAACCCTCGTGCACGCATACATCACCTCATGGCTGGACTACGGAAACTCTCTCCTCGTCGGCCTCCCCAGTTCCTCCATTCACAGGCTGCAGGTCATCCCAAACTCTGCAGCCCGTGTACTATCCCGCACCCGCCTCCGCGACCACATAACCCCCACCCTCGCCCGTCTCCATTGGCTCCCCATTCTCCAGAGGATCGAGTTCAAGATCCTCGTCCTCACCTACAAGGCCTTACACGGCCTTGCCCCACCCTATTTAACCGATCTACTCTCCCCCTACAAGCCCACCCGGACCCTCCGTTCAACAGGACTTGGCCTGCTCCAAGCCCCCCGCCCGAACCGCCCCACCATCGGAGGCCGGGCCTTCAGTTTCTCCGCTCCCACCCTATGGAATGCCATCCCTCAATCCCTCCGTTTCGTCTCTTCCCTTTCCTCTTTCAAGGCCGGTTTGAAGACTTTCCTCTTTGACCGTGCCTTTTGTTCCACCCCGAACTCTTCGACCTCCCCTTCGTGTTTCACCCCTTCCTAAACACTCCCCTCTCAGCTCAGGTCACACGCCTCCTGTGCAGCGCCTTGGGACATCCTCCCGACGTGAAAGGTGCTCTATAAATGTAATTTGTTATTGTTGTTGTTGTTGTTGATTAAGTTTATATGACAGGCAGAAGCACCAACCTGATGCTTGGATCCCTCAGCGTTTTTAGTACAGTAATGTGGTATATTAATAAACCTTGCATTTGATCATCAAGTTAAAACATCTTGAAGAACTTCACAGGATTTACTGTAAACTGTGGTAATTGGATGCAAACTATTTCCAGAGCAAATACCAAATGATGTATACATGGGCCTAATAAAAAAAATACCATTTTGTATTTCCAATTTCTCTGCATCAAAAGCTCAAGAAGAATGTTTGGAATTTGAACTATGATCGGAGTAAATAACTGTAATGTTTAATAATAATCAGCTGAAAATACAAGTTTATTACAAGTCAACGCTGGCTTGGATTACCCAAAGCAATCATTGCCGATTCCCCCAGCTTCACCATTAAAAAAATCCAGCTCATTCAGAACTCTGCTGCCTGCATTCAGCAATGACAACGTGCATTTATATAGCGTCTCAGAGCGCTTCACAATGGCTGAGCCTAAAGTTGAGCCAAGAGGAGGGGGACAGTGACGGTAAGTGCGGTTGAAGTGAAAGGTCTTCAGGTGTGACCTGAAGATGGAAAAGGAGAGGGCAAGATGAAGGGGTTCAGGGAGAGAGTTCCAAAGTTTTCGGGCATAGTGGCTGAAAGCACGATGGTGGAGTGGAGGATTCGGGGGACAAGGAGGAAGCGGGACCCAGTAGAGTGAAGGGAGTGGGAACTGCTGTGAGGAGAGAGGTTAGAGGTAGGTGGGGTGCAGAGGAGTGGAGGGATATAAACACAAGAGCGAGGATCTTACTTATCGAGACCAAACTCCGTACCCACATCTCACTAGTTCTGGCCAGGCTCCACTTGTTCCGGATACTCAGCACCGAACAGATCAACTTAAAGATCCCCACGCTCATGTTCAAGTCCACTCACTCCCTGGCACCTCCCTACTGCTGCCCACTCCCCAATACACCATCTGGCCCCTCTGCTCGACTGGTCCCTGTCTCTTACTTGTCCCTCCACGCTCCGTTCTACAACTGGAGATTGCACTTTTAGTCCTATGCCCCCAAACTGTGGAACCCTCTCCCTCAACCCCTCCACCTTGCTGCCTCTTTTCAAGTCCCACCTGAAAACCTTCCTTTTACAACCACTGTTAAGCACTCTGAGATGCAGCCCTGCGTGGGTGGGGCTATGTAAGTGCAAGGTGTTGTTGTAAGCTGTCCACAAGTGCAGTTTATGATGAGTTTGTGCTCAGTAGATTATTGTACTGGATGCTCCTTCATAACTGGAGGCAAAATATCACAGTTTTAGCATTCAGCACAAATACTTGCCTTTGTTTTTAGTGGCTAATTGTTCAATTGTAATATTGGACCATTGAAAGATCAGCACTTGGCAACAAAAGCATTAATAGGAAAAAGTTTGGATTAGATTCTTTGGACAATTCCTTGCCGACTACAGTGGAAAAGGTTAGGGATTTTGTTTGGTCAGCCATGTGTTTGATACATGTGGAACCCAAATCAGACTGAGAATTCCACATATGTATGCCATATGTAAATGGCACACACATGTGGAATTCCAGCGCTTTGGGATATCCTCCCGACGTGAAAGACACTATATAAATATTATTCTGTATTGTACTTACACAAAGCAGGTGTGTTGATAATGGAAGATACACTCTCTCCCTTGAAGGACGCACCCTAACTTAACTATAATTCTATGGAGTGTTAGGAACAAGTTGGCAAGATCTCGGAACCAAAAAGTATGTGTTGGGGAACTGCTGGAGTTGAACCAGCTAAACATTCATAGCTTGTCAATGAGAGGAACCATGAGGCAAGCTTATCGCTACTTGTTCAGAGTCCAGTAGTTTATTGGTTAGAATCTGGCTTTGATTCCAGGGCTGGGCAAAAATTGGGCAAGTTTCCTTACTCCACACACCTCTGTTTCCCTAGCAGTAAGTAGAAACACAGCTGTTAGTCGATTGGAGGAACGCTTTTCCGGGGGTAATAAATTCTTTGAGAAAAGAAATGAAAAAATTGGTCTCTCTATTCACAACTGTTTGTGGGACAATTCGCTGCTGCATTTCACCCACAAATATACAGTCAAATTACTTTATAGTATATTCTATGGCGTGCTTTGCGTAGTCTAGAAGAGTGCTAGGAATAAGTGCTATATCAAATGCAAGGAATATTATTATTTTATGGTTATTCATTGATTCCCAAAGTTTTAGTTGGGAGAATTATAAAACATTCTGTAAGAATTAGTTAAATGATTTGGGAATTGTAGAACCTGATGCTTTTTTCACAAAATCGTGTGAAAGTATCTGCAGTATTTTGCATTTTGTTTTACAAAAGCTTTAGTTTTACAAAATTGTCCATTCCCAAGTTCATAATGTTAATTTCTTTAATTATGTAATCTATATAAACAACTCAAACTTGCAATATAAACAACATTCACGTTTACTAGCTATGTGTTCAAAAGCCATTCAAAGCTGGTGTATTGTAATTTCTCTTTAAATAAACAATTTTCACAATTTTCCAAATCTGTTTTCTATAATGTAATGCACCAAAATGACAACCTTGTGCAAAATCACACACACAGTACAAATGTTTTGAAAACAATGTTTTGCAAAACTGTTCAATTTTGTTCTTCCGGGATTAAAAACAAGCATTGTAGGCTGTTGTGTGAGCACATTCAGTGACTGCCTGAAGCAGAAAGACTGAGAAGGTGCAAGGTTTGATCAATGATCTGTGCGGAGTTAACTGATCTGTGATATAGTGTCACAAACAGTACTCCAGGGTTAAGGGAAGACAAAAATTCCAGCCACCCACTGCAAATGAGTTTGGTATGTAGGTTGGGTAAGGAGCAGATTGGGTTCAGATTTAATGAAGTGCTTACCCATTGTTAAATGACTGTCAAGGCTCACAGATAAATGACATGTGCGATCTACTGGAAAGCGAAAAAAGGAGTCAAATACTTTCAGGTGAAAGGGGAGAAAATTTACACAAAAAATAGGAGTGGCAATGTAAGTTACAGGAAGTGATGCTATTGCAATATTTATAGAACATTTTCCACACCTAAAATTGTTCCTGAGTCAGTATTAATAATGCAGTAGCTGTTGTGTATTTCCTAACATTGGAGTCAACATTTGTTCATCAGTTAAATTGATAACATTTACAATGCGCTACACACATCCTATCTTGAGTGTTGAGATTTTTCTACATCTGTAACTTTATATCCTGTTGCTGCAATCATTATTTACCTTGCTTTGCCATTTATAACCATACTGCATCAAAATAATCTCGGAAACAATTTCAAAAGTCCGCCCAAAATAAAATGACATCTCAAAAGTTTTTCCACACAGCCTGATTTAGTGACTTGACAATGTCTTTTATGTATTCAGGATCTTTTTTGACTACAGGCCAAAAAAGATTTTGAAGGGTGTCTAATGTCAGTGTGGCAGATATCTGAAGAATTTGTCAGCATCCGCCTCAAAATGTTTATGTGTAACTGCAGATCATAAATGAAACACTAAATGTACAGTTGTGAACTTGACAAAGCACCAACGCCAGTATCCAATACACTATCACAATTGTAAAAAGTAAGATGGAAACTAATATTATATGTTAGGAAGTTCTTCGGGAGCTGTCAAGTTTGGGTTTTAAAGCCCTATAAATTGTGCGAGGAGAGAGAGACTGAGGGAGGTGAGGGTTACAATGTGAAGGTCATGGGAAAGAATGAATAGGAGTAGGCGGATGGCTTTTGCATCATCAACATAGTGATGATGCAGAGAGGAAGGATTCTTCCTATTCAATCCATGTTAACCCTGAAAGCCAAAGTTCTGGTTAAATTTCAACAGTACCACTACACACACAATTGTGAGATGATGTAATCGAAGCTCAGCAGGTACAGGTAAGAAATGTTTGGTGGAGATGGTTATATTCATAGTGATAAAATGGGGAGCAAAAAACGGTGCAAGAGAAAGAGCGAAACAATGAGACCAAAGATGAAGGAAGGAGCTAATTGCTAAATTGTGACATATCAGCTCATTAATCTAAAAGCATAATAATAAAATATAATACTAATCCTTGCATCTTCTAGATGTCTCAAAGCGCTTCATGTTGTAAATTATATTGTAAAGTGAATTGACTGTATATTGTGTGGGCGTAACGCAGTAGCCAATTGTGCACAGCAGTTGTAACTATCGTGGTTTGACTGAACAAATTATTATTGTTTTTCTTCTTAAAGGATTATTAGCAGGTGTTTGGAACAAGGAAACTTGCCCAGGTTTCACTCTGCTGTGAATTGAACCGAGGTGTCTTGTTTGCGAGGCAAGTGCTCTAACTAGTGAGTTACATGATTCCACAATTCTTGTTACAGTGTTTAGTATTATTATTGTTATGGAACAATATAATAATAATCCTTGCATTTGATATAGCGCTTTTCACATCTTATTGATGTCCCAAAGTGCTTCATAGAATATACTGTAAAGTGAATTGACTGTATATTTGTGGGCGAATCGCGGCAGCCAATTGCGCACAGCAGTGTCCCACACACAGTCGTGGATTGAAATGACCAATTTTATTATTGTGGTTTTTTGGGACGGATTATTATTAGGCGTGTGGAGTAAAGAAACGTGCCCAAGGTTTCGCCCTGACCTGCCTGGATTCGAACACAGGTCTCCCCAGCTTGGTCTCCCCAGCTTGCAAGACAAGTGCTCTAAACACTAAGCCACAGGAGCTTCACCTTATAATAATAATGCTATTTATAAGTATCCATGTTTTGATAATTTGTACCACTGGAGTTTTATCACTCTCCAGATTTGCAATGTTTTTCACTGCACTGCTGTCATGACTGTTGCACATTTGGGTTGTTTTTGTAAGCGAACGTAGTATCTTTTGTGGCTTGATTGCCAGATGCGTTTAAGCGATACATGAAAGTCACAGCTTTAAAAGAATCCATTTGAAAAGGGTGACATTTCATCTAAAAACACGTAGAAAGCACTGGCCCGCATAGATAGAATAAATTGTTAAAACACATGACTCAGCTGTCAAGTCGTTAAAGACACAGTATTGGATACTACAGTGAAATATCCTGGCTTTTCCATGCAGCTACTTTGTAAAGTTACAAAAATTTCAACTGAATGTTACTGTCTGTAACATTCCGTGACACTGCTTTTAACCTGTTGAAACTATTGTTTTCTTGTTAATTGATCACGGTATCTAAATGTTTGCCTTTAATCCCAAAATGTGCCTTCCAGATTCTCAGTGAGGGGATTGTACGTGGGATTCTCTATTGATGTGAGAAAGTACATGTATTTGGAATATTTCCTTTTGTTCTGAAAAGGGAAGGGTGGATATTATTCTAACAGTGCGATTCACTAAGAAGCTCATGCCTGGCTTCCTTTCTCATAGTCAAATATGAAAGCTGAGAAGCACCTGGGCACTGAATGTAATCCAAACAAAAATGTTATTGTACCATTGCACGAGAAAAGGGTGTGTGTCATTGTGGAGGCTTCTGCCTTCAATTAGGGAGAGGCTAAAAAAGGTCCTGGTGTGAAAACATGTAGTTTATTGGTTATGGCATTCATTTTATTTTGTTATGGCAATCATGTTTGATTCCCAGCAGGGCAAAATATTAGGCAAATTTCCTTACTTCACACACCTCTCTTTACCTAGCAGTAAGTAGACAACCCAGTTGTCAGTCAATTGGCGGATCACTTTTTTTGGGGTAGTAATCCCTTCAAATGAATAAAATAATAATATGGTCACTTAATCCACAATTGTTTGTGGGACACTGCTGTGCGCAATTGGTTGTCATGTTTTGCCCACAAAATATATAACAACAACTTTAAAAGAGAGGTAGACATTTATTTGGGGAGGACGGGTTTGCGCAGCTATGGGGAGAGAGCTGGGGAGTGGGATTGAATTGCTCTTTTTAAAATGCCGGCACAGACTCGATGGGTCGAAGGGCCTCCTTTGGTGCCGTAAGATTCTATGAACTTGCATTTATATAACGCTTTCCACGTCGGGCGGCATCTCAGAGTGCTTCATAGCAGTGGAGCCCGAGGCTGAGCCAGGGAAAGGGGGAAGGTGACCATTAGCGCGGTCGAAGAGATAGGCATTCAGGCACAATCTGAAGTTGGGAAAGGAGGGAGCGAGATGAAGAGGTTGAGGGAGGGAGTTCCAAAAATTTCAGTGCATAGTGGCTGAAAGCACGGTAGCTGATTATGGAGCAGAGGATTCGGAGAACAAGGAGGAGGCCTGACCCAGTAGAATGGAGGGAGTGGCTACTGCAGTTTGGAGAGAGCAGGTTAGAGATAAGTGGGTGCAGAGGAGTGGAGGGAGTTAAACACAAGTATGAGGATTTTGAAGTTGATCTGTAGGATAGGGAGCTAGTGCAGTTTGGCAAGGACTGGGATAATTGGGGTACAAAGTTTGGTGTGGGTGAGTCAATCCACTTTACAATATATTCTGAGAACTGCTTTGCGACGTCTCAACAATGCGATAAGGCACATTTCAAATGCAAGGTTTATTATTTTTCAAAAAACGAAATCTTCTCAAGTCCCATATCACTATCCTCAAAAAGATTTAGAATTCTGTTGCAATAGGCAACAAAAATAGAGTAAACATTGGATAGCATGAAACGTTACTGTTACTGGAAAGAAAATAAATATTTCCCAAGTTCCACCAATTGGGGTAGAACAGAGCTTTGTGACGATAAATTTAAAATATTTTCCAATCTTCTTCACTTTAATTAGATTATTTCCACTTTAATTTTGCTTATGACATCTTGTATTCAGTAGCTAATACGTGTTAATAATAATATTAAATACAGCACCCATCACATTCAGATGTTTCAACGGCTTTGCAGTGTAAAAGTGGTGCGACTATGTACAGTATTTTGCAGGCAAATGCCCGGAGAGATACAACCCTAAAACATGTCACTTAAGTTTTAGACTGTTTCACATAGTTACTGTACTCCCAATAACTCACTTTCCAGTTTGGAAAATCTGTCTCTTCTTTCACTTGTATTGAAGTTGTTTCATTTAGAGCTACATCTATTTAATTTCTGAATGAATTTCAACCTTGAAGAACATAAATGCCGTAATCAATAATAACAAACCACAAAATTAGATTTATGGAGCGCCTTTCACGTCATGAGGATGTCCCAAGGGGCTGGATCTTATCAAAGATAATCAAGATAACTATTAAACCACTACTGAAGAAATAATTTCCTTGTTTAACAGGACCAAATGTGAGATGTATTTTTACATTGCATTTAGTGTCTCTGTATCTCCAGCATGCAATTGCACAGGCAGGCATTAAATCAAGTAAGTTATAACTTGACTGGCACAACAACAAACACATTCATTCTGTTGACCTATTATTTATCCCTCGCTGAATACTGATATTGATCAACATGACACTTATGGAGCAAATCACACATCTGTGCTTTGTCTGGACAGCGTGGAAAATGTGACCCATAAACATTAATTGGCATCCTTACAATTATGCTCGCCAGTAATAGCTGCTGTTCCCGAGACGATAATATGATAATTGCTCTTCTGGATACAGACTATAAAAGGACAAAAGAATAACAACAACAAAACTTTGCATTTATATAGCACCCTCCACACTGGGCGGCATCTCAGAGTGTTTAGTAAGGATATATATAGGAGTGGGGGATTAGGAGATTTGGAGGTTGTTGTGATGTGAAATATACAGAATACAATATACAAGTAGGGAGGACGTCCTCCCGACATGAAGGGTGCTCTATAAATATAATTGTGTTGTTGTTGTATACTAGTGTGCACGACAACAACAACAAAATTACACTTGTATAGCACCTTTCACACAAGTTATGCTAATTGTCCCATCTCTGTGCTGCAAAAAGAACACAAGGCCACTAACTATTCTGGAGAACTCTCTTTTACATGGAAAGACAGATACTCACTCTGGCAAACATCCCTTATTTCTAAAAGCTTCCTTGATGAGTCCTGTAACAGTTGTGATTTACAAAGTAAAATCCAGCTCAGTTGCTTAACGCTCTGCGATGCTACCCTGTGTGAGGGCGCTATATAAAGGCAAGTTGTTGTTGATTAAGCTCCAAAGACTTAATCTTCCTTTTGATCTCTGCTGTTTTAGCATTTAAGTTTATGCAAAATTTAGAACAATTGTTAAATCCAGTTTTCTGGTAACAATTCCAGTGTTGTACTGAATTAAAAATGTTTCCAAATTGTTGCACAGTATTACATTTTAAGACGACCCTGAAAAATGCTTAATGCTTTGCATTTGACTGCTGAACTCATCCCATTACCTTTCCCATTCAGGATAACCAAAATTATTTAAAATATTTATATTGATGGGGAGGGGAAGCAGAAATTAAGCAAAGTTTCTGTGGGGGTTATTTGGTTCAGTGGAGACACAATACAATACAAAATTACATTTATAAAGTGTCTTTCATGTCAGAAGGACTCCAAGGCACTGAACAGCCAGGGATTAGGGGTAGGATTTGAGCAGGGGAGTGGGATCAAGGGTGAAGGGCAGAGCGGGTGGTTGAAGGCACAATCAAAGAGGAGGGTCTTGAGGGGTTCTCTGAAGGAAGTGAGGGAGGGAGGTAGGTGAAGGGAATGTTGTGTTTGAGGTGCTGACAGGTCACTGTGAGTAAGGACTTGAGATTCTTCTAATTCAGCACTTGTTCATCCTGCCAGCCAAAGCCTGAATGGAAAGGGTGATCCTAGCTAGATGACCATCAGGAAGTTTAATAACCTGTGTTTGCCATGCTAAACTGCTTGGCTTGAATTAAACTCCAAAAGGTATCTGAATGCACACTTAGGAATTCCGAAGCCTTGGCTCTTACTAACCTACACCTAACTTCTCCAGGATTATGGTGCATCCCTACAGGGATAGAGTGCATTGTAAAACAGATAGAATAAATCACGCATATTTGAAACTCTGATAGCTAAACATGGTGATGGGTTTATGTGCATGTGTCAGATACTCAACTGGTCAAATCAAATAATGCAGGAAAATATTGGGAATGATAATAATCCTTGCCTGTGATAAAGTGCCTTATCACAGTTCAAAAAGTCTCAAAGCGTTTCACAGAATATACTATAAGATGAACTGACTATGTATTTTGTGGGTGAAATGCAGCAGCCAATTGCACACAGCAGTGTCCCACAAACATATTATTATAGTGACCAAATTATTATTTTTTAAAAAATTATTTATCGAGGCAATCGGCCAATCAACTAACATCTGGCTTCCTACTTACTGGCAGGTAAACAGAGGCATGTGGAGTAAGAAAACTTGCCTAACATTTTGCCTTGCTGGGAATCAAACCAGGGTCTCTTGCTTGCGAGGCATCCAATATGCTACAGGACTCCACAAACAACAAATAATAAATTCAGGTAAATCATCTAATTGTAATTTGTACCATAAGTAAAATAACAGGAACAGGTCATGGTGATATTTTACTGCCTTAATGGCTGAAGAAGTGTAAAGAGAATGGTTATTTTATGTTGTACATCATTATGGCTCGTGAATATTCCAAGCATGCAATTAGTTTTGAAGTGAAATGGGGAACCAAGTACTGGGAATACCATGATGTTTCTCACATGCCCGATGAACACCAGGAATGCAATGTGTCGTGTATGAACAGTGAATTACTGTTTGGACAGCACTTCATTAACACGACAAAGGCTTGGGTTTGTGCTGAGAACTATTCTTTTATTTTGGAAGATTTGTCACACTAAATTGAGCCCTAAATTGGTTATGATGGCACTGGATCGATTTCCACCTTGTGTATTCTCAACAGAAACATTTTTAAAAGTCAAATCAAATTGTGATGACTTTACTAAGTTAAACACTGTACCATGTGCAATTGTTTGTTAGTAGGACCGGACACTGTGACTATTAGAATGAATTTATCTGCCTTCTTTTCTTACAAAGCTCCGCTATGACCCTACTCAAATTCCACTTCAGCACCATTACTCTGGTTACTGTCACTGACAAGTACCTCTTTCTTCGGGCCCTCATCATTCAAATCTTTCTCTGTTCCTTCTCCTTTTTCTTGCTTCTTTCTCTTTCTTCCTTTTCAACAGGCCTGACATACCACAGATTGGCTACTTCAGGGGAATCGTTCTGTAGCACAATGTGCCATCACCGCTTTCAGTTCATCTGTCATTTTAAATGAAACGCAGATAATCACTATGGGAAGGAGCACTCCAGTACCGACATTTTGCATGAGCTGTGTATAAAAAAAAGCATTATGTTGCAATGACAGATTCACTCATCACACAAATGCTGCATCGAATATGGCCTGCACAAAAGTGATTCAAATCAACATGTAAATGGACAGATACCAATTCCATTTATCAGAGTTGAAATATCTCCATTTTTAGATTCTGTCATCACTCCATCGCTCCCCCTGCTGAGAGGGCATGCAGGACTGCAATCAATATTATTCCCCAGACAGCTATTTTAAAAAGCGCACCAGAGCTTCAGAGACCCTGTTATGCTCACCCATTCCCTGTGGGGAGGCATATCTCTGCTGCTACACAGCTTGCCTCGATTGTTGGAGCTAAGGCTGGGAACTTATTAAGTGGGTAATTGTGAATAATACAATTTACACTCACATTCACTCACAAAGTACACAATGAATTCACTTTAGCATGAACCCTGTGAAGTGCCTTGAGATGTCTCGACAACATGATAAGACACTGTCAAATGCAAGGATTATTATTACGTAGTAGTATTAGACTCATGGAGCCTTACGGAGGAGAGAATACTTAAGATTTCACTACGAATCAGAATTCTACCAAGTCAAAGGTGAGATGCTACTGGATGCAATGTGACATTGCTTCAATTAGTTAGTGACCTAGAATAGAAATCTGTATTTATACTGTATTTCACCTTCCAAGTTCCTGTTGACAGGAGCTGACCTCTTGAGATGTAGACATCAATGGCACTGATTTCATTCCTAAGATGGTTTCAGAGATTGCACTGTTTCAGTGCATTGGGATGTCCTCCCAACGTGAAAGGTGCTCTAGAAATTAAATATTTTGTTTCTATTGTTGATAATTAAAACAGTACCTTTTAACAGGATTTAGGCTGCATGTGGTATTGATTCATTATTAGCTGGATTCATAACACTGTACTGTAATCCCATTTACTAGTACCTTCTCCACACACCTGTAGTTTTTAGGTATTTAACTGCAACAACAATAACAACTTCGATTTATATAGCGCCCTCAACACCGGACGGTGTCTCAGAGCACTTCACAATAGCGGATCTCGGGACCGAGCCAGGGGGAGTGGGGGGAAGGTGAACGATTGAACAGGGGGGAGCAATAAACCACATATATGAAGCTCCTTCCACATTGGAAGGACATCACCTTCTTGTAGCTAATAATGGAGGTTGCCTCAACCACCATTCACAGTAGGACATTCCATATTCTAACTACACTGTACGGGAAAATAATTTGTTACCTCTACATTTATTCATATGCTGACTATTTTAGCCAATGTCCTCTCACCACTGTATCACTGACCAATGGAAAGCATTTCTTCCTATTGCCTCTATTAACCGCCCCACCCATGATTTTAAAGACCTCTATCAGGTCACCTCCCAATCTTCTTTGTTTCAACAGAAAATGATGCAGTTCCTTCCTCCAGGCTTTGCTTAAAGGCCAAACCACTTATGCCTGGTATCATCCAAGTAAATCTCCACATTCTTTCAATTGTCTTGAATATCTTTCCTAAAGTTGAGTGACCAAGACTGGACAAATTATTCCTGTTACTGTCCAATACGATTGATAAATCTTCTTTCACTATCTCTTAATTTTAAATAATTATTTTCTGAAGTAAAAGGTTCAAACTCCACTTTGGAGGATGAAACTATTCTCTAGTAATTTTCTGTGAGCCACTTTGAGACTTTTCTGTGTTATAATTAACAACAACTGTTTTATTAAGATGTTATTACATCAATAAAATTACATTTATATAGCGCATTTCGTATCAGGAGGAAGCCCCAAGGCGCCGGACAGTCAATGTTTCAGACCTGAACAGGGGTCGGGATCGGGGAGGGTGGAGGGAAAGGAGGGGATTGGGGTGATCGATGGAAGCATCGAAGAGGAGGGTCTTGAGGTGGGACTTGAAGGAAGCTAGGGGAGGTGAGGTGGGGGGAATGCGGGATGGAATTCCAGAGATATGGAGCAGAGTGGCTTACCCACCAATGGTGGGGCGGGTGGGTTGAGGGACATGGAGCAGGCTGGAGCCTGCTGAGCGGATGGAGCGGGCAGTTTAGTAGGGGTTAGGAGGTCTGAGAGATAGGGTGGGGCAAGTCCATGGAGAGCTTTGAAGGTGAGGACCACTATCTTGAATTGAATCCTCTGGTTGATGGGGAACTAATGGAGTAGGGCGAGAAAGAAGGAGGTGGGATCACAGAGCTTGGAGCGGTAGAGGACACTGGCTGCAGAGTTCTGGATGATCTGCAGCCTATGGGGGAGGAGTTGGGAAGGCCAACAAGCAGGACATTGGCATAGTCGAGCCTGGATGTGATGAAGACATGAATGATAGTTTCAATGGCCTGAGGGGAGAGGTAGTAGTGGAGCTGCGCAATGTTGTGGAGGTGAGGGAAGACAGAGCAGGTCATGGCTTGGATGTGGGGGAGGAAAGACAATTGAGGATTGAACAAGACACCGAGTTTCCTGACTGGCTTGTTGAGTTAGAGTGTGCAACCATGGAGGTTGATGCTACCAGTGCCTGATGTGTGGAGGCGCTGGCGTGAGCCAAACAGGAGGGCCTCGGTCTTGTTGATGTTCAACTGCAGAAAGTTAGCTCTCATCCAGGACTTGATCATTCCAATAATAATCCTTGGAATGAAGCATTTTAACAATGTGAAAGGTGCTTTACCAAATGCCAGAATATTTTTTTTTAGAATTTCTTGTGTTTTATCACATCATTGAAACATCTCAAAGCATCTCACATGATTTTCCTGTGAAGTGCAGCAATTCTGTATTTTTGTAACAACCAGTTTGAACACATCAATATCCCACAAACAGCTTTGTAGTAAGTGGCCAATTTTATCTGGGGATTGTTGGCCTGGACACCAGAAGAAACTCCCATCTGTTTTCAAATAGTATCAAAGGATCTTCAACATCCATCTGAACACGGAGGACCTCAGTTTGATGCCTCATCTAAAGCACAATTACTTATATTCGACTATTGCAATTTGTATTTTTAAACAGACAAGGTAACCCATTGCTTAAATTCCAAATTGTTTTCCCTGTCATTCATAAATAAGTTTTAGTAACAGGAGGAGAATCTTCCCAGTACTGTAATTAATTTTACTTTTGACACATACATTCTGTAATGTAAGGGTTGGCTTTGAAGAGATGATTGCCTTTGAAACATATTCAAACATCTCTTCATAAAAAAATTTCTTTCAGGAAGTCATTCCAAGGGATTCATCTTGACCTCTAACTTAACGTCAAGGCAATTTTATTCTGCAGCCAAATAGCACATAAAAATAAAACCAAAACAGATTGATTTCCTTTGCAATGGAATGTATCATGTTACAGATTGTACCATTAGCGTTTGTTGACATTGTCTAGACAAATAAACTTGTGTTCCACAGGCAAAGTTTTATACTTTTCTTACCCCAAAAGACTCCTAGCCCAATATTGTTTATTTCACCCAAAAAAGGATTAGCAATCTGACGATTGGTATGAGTGCCCAACACAGGGAAAGGAAAAAATCATGCAGGCATCTTGGCTCTGATTGCCATACAATGATCCTTGCTGGAATTCCCACATGTTTTACAGTCTTGTTACACACTTCAACCCATCTGTTATTGCAATGACTATAAACAACTGTCAAGTCTATCTACTTGAAATAAGACAAGAGGAGACCAATTTCATGTTAAAATGATGACTCCACGTATTAAAAACAGACTGTGCTGTCTGTCAATCAAGTATATTTCTTTCAAGTAGTTTATTTTATTTGCAGGTCAGGAAGGGAGTGATTTCCAAATCAAAACCGCTAGATTTTGCTGTCTGCAACCTTTGCAGTTGTAATCCAGGACAGAGCTATTATTTACTTCGGAAATTTGCTTTTGTCTCGTCAGCATCACAAACCTGCAGTAGAAGGAGCTACCACCCACTAGGCACCTGCAAGATTCATGAATTTGAGTTCAGCAACTAATTGATGGGGACTGTAACATCATGTCATTAGTAATCCACAAAGTCACTCATTTTCAGTTTGTTCAGCTGTTAACATTCCATGAGAACCCTTAACACATTGTAAACTTTTAAAGCTACATTTACGGACCCAAAAGCCATTTCATTCCAGACCCTGTAACTATGGGGTAAAAAGCCCTGGTATTTAGCGACACATTTCTGATGTTAGTGCTGCTTCACAGGACATCGGTTGAGATAAATTCCAACTATTTTTAGTGATGTAAATAGGCTACTCTGTGCGATTGAGATCACAGTGGGAAAACATTTATTCAATTTTCTTAGAATTCCATCACATGTAGAATTTGGCAATTGCTGAATTCAGTTTGAAGCTGATTTTCTGTCCTTGAAACTATTTTTATATGAAGCTAAAAAAATCAAGGAGACCAAAAGCGAGGGAAAACAGGTTGTATGGCCCAACTGGCCTCCAACATGTTGCGTGAAGGCACAAGAAGCTTGCCCATCAATGTAGAAACTTTCATTAACCAACTGAATGTGGATCCACAAAACAATACTGCTGGCTTACAAGCCTCTATTGTGGCACCTTATATAACAAAGTAGCCCTATTTAAGTTAAAAAAAAGGAACAATTAATATCACAGAGTAAAAATTTGAGAATCACTGGGTAAAAGTAAATATGAAGATCCAAAATGTGTTAAGAACCACTCTCACCTTCAACCCGATGGCTATGTTGGAGATATTGGCAGAGGGATTCTGGGATGCAGTTCCAGAGGGTGGGGCAGAAAAGCTACAGGTCCAACTGTTAATGGTTTTGTGGGCAGAACGTGGGACATGGAGCAGGCCAGTGCTTGCTGAGCGGAGGTGAGTGGACAGGTTGGTATGGTGTTAATAGGTTGCAGAGGTAAGGAGTTCTATAAATATAATTTTGTTTGTGGTTGTTGCTATTGTTTTATTGATTGGGCTTGATTGTGATGCCCCTGAGGTGAAATAGTAGACTATTGACATTGCCTGTCAAGGTTTGCAGATAAAGAATGGTCACTGGTGTGAGGTATGTAAGGGCAGGTAGTGTCAACACCTTGGGGGAGGATGAGAGGACAATATTATAAAATAACAAAATCACAACAGCCAGATGTCAGCCTGGCTCAGTCATAATCAGTTGCAGTACTCTCACCTCTGGGTCAGAGGGTTGCGGATTCCAAGCCACAAGTTGAGACTTGGAATTCGCATAGTAAATGCTGACACTGCAATGCAGTGTTACGAATGTGCTGCATTGTTGGAGTTCACCATGGTCCTGCCTGCCTTTCAGGTCATTGTTAACGATTCTATGGCACTAATCGCAAAGAGAAAGTAGTTTCACCCAACATCCTGGCCAACACAACTCTAGATAAGTTGGTTATTCACTTCTTGGCTGCCCATATCACATTTCTGTATACAATTGGCTGATCGAGTTTGCCTAGAAATGCCACTTCAAAATCAGCCAATTGGTTACACTTGCAACCAACGAATATGGAATGTAGATTGTCACACAGGTGGACACACAAACAGACATTTCATCTTTATCTATAGACATCTGGGAGGACTACGTTGGGAGGAATTTGTTCCTCAGTTTCATTTAATGTGCCTTCCCTCTTTTGTCTAGCATCTTTTCTTATCCTTGAAAGGTTAGATTTTTGCTTAATCATCTTTATTATGATCAATATAAATGTATAATTTATAATCACTGGGACGTCCTCCCGACGTGAAAGACGCTTTAAAAATTTAATTTTGCTGTTGCCGCGACGTAGTCTGTGTTCTTTATTTTGATCCGACTGCCGCGTGGCTACGTATGTGCTCTGTAATGCACAACGCCACAGCACCACTTGGACTCAGCAGCCACCAGGTGTAACTGCAGCAAAAAACACAAAACTGAAATAACTCCTAAACAATGGAGATACCTGAAAACAATTCGGCACAAGCCACTCCTAGTTGCAAGGCCTTTATGATGAGGTATATATCATGTCTCTACATCAATCGGTTCTTGAGATCCTTCTTGAAGTGCAGCCAGACATTGTGGTTTTATTAGTACTGTATAACAATAATGTTTGCATTTGATATAGCATTGTTCATGTCCTCTATGTGTCTCAAAGCGCTTCACAGAATATGGGAAAATGTTATTATTGTTGTTGAAACAAATTGATTCACGTTTAAAATTCTCTAGCACAATATTTCAACATTTCTTTAGTCTATTGTAACTTTCAGAAACCTATGTACAGTGCAGTAAAAGGTTGTTTATCCGGCACACTCCGGGGGGTCAACTAATTCACTGTGTCGGATAATCGGGCGGCAAGTTGCCGAATACCCAACACAAAACATTTACTTATTTTAAAACATACCATATTAATAATATACTAAATAGTAACAGAATATTGTATGGATACTTACCAATAAAGATTCCAGCACACTAAAACAGCATTTTTTACCGATCGGTAAAAACCCAGAGTTCATAAGTTTAATAAGTGCGCATACTCAAAGTGAGCATACTCGCGATTGCTGAAATGGGGAATTGCCCTGGGAGGGGGTGGTGCAATCCGGCTGATTTGGTCATGGATAAACAGACTTTTACTGTACATCAATATTGATATTAATAATCATTAGATTACATTTTTTTTGGAACTTTTATAGACATTTCTACTGCACTGCCTGGATAGATCATGTTTGCATTCCTCAGTGATTAGTGATCGGAGTGCCTTCTCCAATCTACCACTCTCCAACCATATACTGTTTAAAGATAAACGGAACTCGGCAAGGTATTATTAATAGTAATTTAACATACAAAGCTTCAATGAGAAAAACCAATGTCAAATGTTAGCTGTGTCTATTAATGAGCCTTGAAACTAATTTAAACAGGGAGAAGACTGACCACATCATTAATCCTTACATTAAGATTTCAGCTGAAGACATTTAAAATGCAACAATGTTCAGTTCAATGAAACCTTATCATTCAAAATTGTAAGGTTAAAAGACATTCTTTAATGAGGCAGGGTATACAGTGAATGAAAAACTTCCTTTTGCCGGAGAGTGCAGGGTGACAGTGTATCTCTGAATTCTAGTATTATCGGGCTTTGTTTGGGTGCACAAAGTGGGGATTGTTTTCATCACAAATCAATATCCGTATGATGTGCTATTCTGCAGAACAGTGCATGCATGCATTCATCAGTCACTGTAGGGGTTATTTTAGGTGCAGTCAAACTGTGCGCTAAGGCACCAGCAGTGATGGGTTTTTATTTGAAGTCACAAGTGACCTTTTCTTTCAGTATAATCAAATAGAATCGCTGTAAGTATAATTTTCACATCTGCTTTTCTAAATCCCTTGATCATTTTTGTTCTTTGTTGCTGAGGTTTGCTGACTATTCACTTCTGGAATAGTGCTTTTCACACCGGGAGGAATTCTCCAAGTGCTTTACGGATGTATAGTGATTGTGTATTTTTGTGGGTGATCACGACAGCCAATTTGTGTACAGCAATGTTTCACAATCGTTAAGTGAATGACCAGTGCCATTTAAGCATGGTGAGTGATTTCTGTACGTATCAGATACTCGGCTGACTGAAAACAAATCTTGCCTGCTTCTCAACAACAACTGGCATTTATATAGTGCCCTTCATTCAGGGTAGCGTCTCAAAGTTGTAGTTAGTTAAATTCCAGCAGCTTTCTAATCCACACTGAAACAAAAAGAGAAATCACTGGGAACACTCAGCCGGTCAGGCAGCATCTATGGAGAAAGGAAAGTGAGTCAACGTTTTGAGTCCATGACCCTTCGTCGGAACTGAGTGTTCCCAGTGATTTCTCATTTTGTTTCAGACTTCCAGCATCTGCAATAGTTTGCATTTTGTTCTAATCTGCACTGTTGGGTGCCTAAAACTTGGCTCTCGCCGACTTGAGCCTAATATTCTCCAGAATATTAGAAATATCACTATTAGTTTACATTATTTTACAGACAATTTATATCAATGGATGTGCCTTAATGGGGTGAGAATGTGTCATTGTCATAATTACATTGATAATTATGATGTTAAATGTAATAATTTTCAACTGATATGCGCACAGTGCCAAACATTGATGAATCTAATATTAGGTTTAATAACTGCTTGATGTAATTTATTTTCCCCTTATTTTAAAAAGGTTGCAAATGACTGAGAATCAGAGAATTTAACATATAATTTACGTTGATGGATTTCACTTAATGGTGTGAAAATGTCACATTCTTGACATCTTAAAAGCATGAGTTTTCAAACTGCCCTTTAACATGCTCAAGCTATCTGACACCATGAGTGCAAAGTGTGCCCAGGCACCTTCAGATAGTTGTTTCAAGGTTCTTAATCTGAGAATACAGCAGTTGCTGATGATATCCTGGTCCCTATTTAGTATTTTATTGGTGGTTATCTCACCACTCCAAGCTTCGTGACCCCATCTCCCCCATCCTCGCTCGACTCCATTGGCTCCCCAACACCCAGAGGATCCAATTCAAGATGCTGGTCCTCACATTCAAATCCCTCCACGGCCTCGCCCCACCCTACCTCTGCAACCTCCTAACCCCCTACCAACCTGCCTGCCCCTCCTCTGCTCAGCCTGCTCCATGTCCCCCAACCCACCGACCTCACCAATGGTAGATGAGCCTTCAGCCACTCTGCCCCCAACCTCTGCAACTCCATTCCGCAGTCCCTCCGCCTCGCTGCTTCCCTGGCCTCCTTAAATCCCACCTCAAGACCCTCCTCTTCGATGGTCCCATTAGTCATCCCAAATCCCCCCCTTCACCCTCCCTGTTCCTGACCCCAGCTCGGGTCTGAAACAATGACTGCCCAGCATCTTGGGACATCTTCCTGATGTTAAAGGCACTGTACAAGTGTAATTTTGTTGATGTTGTTGCTATCTTATGTGGATCACTGCAAGGGCAATTTGTTTTGCTATGTCTTTATACTTTAGTAGGAAAATCCCATTGTAAAGAAAAAGCAAAAAAAAATGCTAATTTTAGTATTTCTTGAAAGTTAGTAAAAAAATTGCAAAATTTAAATATCTCATGGTTTTTACCTAAAGGGTTACTTTGAAATTCATGGTCATTCAGAATTTGGGAAAATTCTTAAATTAAATTATAATTTGAAAGCCAGTTTTCTGCAGTTCTGACTGAATCTAAGGATTTTCATAATTCCTAAACAACCTTAATTTTTAAGGCACCAATTTTAAGGCTTATAGCAGTGAGAAATGTCAAGCCTCAGATGTGCAGTACTCAGAGTGACACAATAAGGGATAGAACCATATACATTTACAGCACAAAAGTAGACCTTTCAGCACTATCCTCATGCTCTGAAAGAACTATCACCCAATGAATGTATATTGTTGAATTATTACTGTACTGTATATGTAATATTGGGCAAATTTACAATCTCAGAACTATTTGAGCTATCGATACTTAACCAGGCAAGTCCTGTAGCCCCCAAGAGATTCTGTACTGATAAACCAAGTTCTGCATTTACAAAAGCACCTTGATAAATGTTTAAAATATTGCAGGTGCGACGTCACAGTTGATCAAGTTGATCTAAACAGGATGTCGTGAAATGAACACTCTGTGGGGTAGGGGCCCATAGACATTGCACCTGCTACAGAGATTACATGGTCAAACTGATTGACTGTAGTTAAACAGCATTTGATCTACTCAGATACTAACCCAGTCACCAAATATTTGTTGGCCTTAACTAGATGGATGCCAGGACTTTTCTCAATCTGACAAAATATCCGATAGATCTATTGTTCTTCTGTGGCATCAGTTACAGAGATTACATCAAATATTCATAGAATTTGCAGCTCACTTTGTCAATGATCGTATATTATAAGTCTGTCTTGTCAATCAGGTTGAGAATTTTTGCCACAATGAATAAAAACAATTACAATTCCACCATATTGCAGTGAGACTAACATGAGAACAGGAAAAACTATACAACTTTCAGATACAATAACAACAAAATTACATTTATAGAGCGCCTTTCACATTGGGAGGATGTCCAAGGTGCTAAACGGTCAGGGGTCGGGACCCGAGCCTGGGGGAGATGCAGGGTAGGGGGGAGGCAGGGTAGAGGGAGAGGCAGGGTGGGGGGGAGGCATGGTAGGGGGGGGGGGGGAGGCAGGGTAGGGGGAGAGGCAGGATAGGGGGGGAGGCAGGGTAGGGGGAGAGGCAGGGTAGGGGAGGCATGGTAGGGGGGGGGGGGGAGGCAGGGTAGGGGGAGAGGCAGGGTAGGGGAAGAGGCAGGGTAGGGGGAGAGGCAGGGTATGGGGGAGGGTAGGGAGAGAGGTGGGAGGGTGGTAGAAAGCACAATCAAAAAGGAGGGTCTTGAGATCGGCCTTGAAGGAGGTAAGGGAGGAAGCGAGGTGAAGGGACTGTGGGATGGAGTTCCAGAGTGTAGGGGCAGAGAGGCTGAAAGGCTGACCTCTGATGGCAGGGCGCATCGAGCAGATGACACGGAGCAGACGGGATCCCACTGAACGGAGGGGTGGGCAGGTTGGTAGGGAGTCAACAGGTCAGAAAGGTAGAAAGGGGTAAGGCCTTGGATGGCCTTGAAGGTGAGGATGAGGATCTTGAATTTGATCCTCTGGGGGATGGGGAGCCAATGGTGCCAGCCGAGGATGGGGTTACAGAGCCTGGTGTGGGAGAGGACACAAGCTGCAGAGTTTTGGATGATCTGCAGCTTGTGAAGGGAAGAGTTGGAAAGGTCGAAGAGGAGGGAGTTTCCATAGTCAAGCCTTGATGTGACGAATGCGTGGGTGAGATTTCGGCAGCCTGAGGGATAAGGCAGTGGCAGAGTCTGGCAATTTTAAGGAGGTGATGAAAAGCAGATACAATGACATTGATGCATACTTGTTTAACCCAGTTTCAGTGACTATTTTAAGTAACGTCATATTTTCTATGTACAAAACAAGTCATATTAGCTTACAGTTGGTGTGCTGATTACTATATTTAATGTATTCGCTATCGATTGAAACTTGAATTTTCTCTAACTTTCTCAGAAAGATACAAATTAAACTACAGTATTCTTCCACTCCCATTCCCTTGTTATTGACTAATGATTATTAGTGTTTGTACAGTGCATAAAAGTACTTCTTGTTGTCCCTTCAATCTGGCTTCCGTGCTGCAATTTGGCTGCCGCGTTTCGCCCACTAATACAGTTACTTTTCCTACTATTCTTCATCCTGCCCTGATCCTTACCACCCTGCTCTTGTCCTACCTGACTGTACAGCGCCTTGGGATGTCCACTCGACGTGAAAGGCGCTATATAAATGTAAGTTTTGTTGTTGTTGTTGTTGCTCACATTCTGAACATCTGTGACCAGGATTCTCTCTGCCTCCTTGTCCTCCTTGACCTCTCCACCACCTTCAACACTGTCGACCATTCCATCCTCCTACGCCGCCTCTCCTCCCTCCTCAATCTCCGTGGACCTGCCCTTGCCTGGTTCGACTCCGACCTCTCTCATCGCCTACACTTTATCGGCACCAATGGTTTCTCTTCCAGCCCCCGCACTGTCACCCGTGGCGTCCTCCAGAGCACTGTCCTTGGCCGCTTACTTTTCAACATCTACATGCTCCCACTCGGTGACATAATCCGCAGACATGGGGTTAACTTCCACATGTATGCGGATGACAGCCAATTCTATCCCTCTGCTTCTACCTTCAACTCCAGGCCTACGACTGTCCTGACAGACTATATGTCAGACATCATTCTGGATGAGAGCTAACATTTAAAGCCCTCCACAACCTCACCCCACCCTAAATCCGTCATCTCCTATCCACTTACCAACTTGCCCGCCCCCTCCGCTCAGCAGTCTCTGGCCTGCTCCATGTCCCCCGCCCCACCCACCCCACCATTAGAACATAAGAATTAGGAGCAGGAGTAGGCCATTTGGCCCTTCGAGCCTGCTCCGCCATTCAATAAGAATGTCACCATTGGCGGGCGAACCTTCAGCCACTCTGCCCCCAACCTCTGGAACTCCATCCCGCAGTCCCTCCGCTCGTCCCCTCCCTGGACTCCTTCAAGTCTCGCCTCAACACTCTCCTCTTCAATGGACGCATCGGAAACTCCTAATCCCCTCCTTCCACCCCCTCACATCCCGTCCTCAGCTCAGGTCTGAAGCAGTAACTATCCAGCACCTTGAGATGTCCTCCTGACGTGAAAGGTGCTATACAAGTGTAATTTTGTGGTTGTTGTTATTCCTGCTGTGGTGAATTACTGTGATATCATCATAGTTATTTTAGTAATGCTCCAAAGCCTGGCTAAGAGGGTGGTCAAGTGACCCGTTCTTATGCTGTGTCACTGTCCTTCAATTTTCTCCACTTCCTGTTGATTGAATGGTCTAAGATAACAAATTTTGCATGGAACGAACTATGGGAATAAACCCGCAGTGTTGCACTCCCGAGGCAGTGAGGTGAAAAATGTTTTCCATACTAGAAGTGAATTTATATCACTGACTATAAATTCATAAGCAGACTTACCAATCCAATAAATTGTTTCATGTGAAATTTCGTTACTGTAGCAATAACTTTGATTTATTTTAGCATGTCTGTCCTTCTTAATACTTATTCCACAATGGACCCTACTAAAAGATAGAGTCATTAGAAGGGGAAGTGCATCCAACATTGTAAGATTTTTTACTGCCTTTTATGTATATTAAAAAACCCTCTGTTAGAACATTCATCCATGGAGCTTGGAATACAGACATTTTCTGTAATTGGAACCTTATTGCGACAGTACTAAAACTGTACAATGACATAATGGTCAATGATCAGTCATACCAATGCTGCTATATCATCTGTTCTTCAGAGTAATTGTTTTTAAAGGATCAGCAAGGATGGGTAAACCTTTCAAATCACTTCACATTGAAGACACCATGAGTCACTGGAAGTATTTCTGGCTGAAACATGACTACAAAAGGCACTGCTCAAGATGTTTGCCATATGCTAATGCAGGCTTTATGTAAACATCCACACATCAAGAACAATTGAACAACTAGACAGAGAGTATATGTAGGATTATCACCACACATACCGTATTAACATTTGAGTATAGACTGTAAGGATTGTGGTTAGAAACATATTCAAAAGCTTCCACCTGAGGAAATTGGCCTTTAGCATTTGTTCTTTCTCTCTGGTGCGGTTAGATTCCTAACGTTTGTCTGTTTTTCATCACTGGTGTCTGGTATACTTTCCCGTAGAAACATAAGTCATAAAAAGAGTAACTTTTTGGAACAGTTTCACAGCAAATGTTTTGATTCATGGTTTTTTTTACTGGAAAAGGAAAACTGTCCCTGAGGACCACTGAGGAAAGTGGATCAAAGCTACTTAATCAGCCCCTACAGACATGCACACAGAAAAAAAGGAAACTTAAATTGCTTTGGCAATGCTAATGGAAGAAACCACAAAGGGATGTGTATGGTCGGATCCAAGAGACAATAAATTAAACTGTAGTAAAATGCGGTTTTACGGTACATAAATTATACAAAAAATGTTAATCTATCAAAAATCCACATCCTGATCTACATTTTTATCTACATACAAACCATGTTCATGGTTCTGTGTGTCAGCTGCCAATATATATTTCATCTTTTACATTAAGGCGGCATAAATTCTGATTTATGTTCTCCTTCACCAAAAAAACTTATTTTGATAAATTATAAATTTAATTTTTCTGGCTTTCATGTTTTGGGGTAAGTTTCTTGAAAATCACTGATCACCTTGGATGGCATGTTAGTGCTACACTGTACAGAGGCAGCAGCTAACTGTTTTGATTTTGGCCTCTTGGATTTCCAGTAGGCCTTTGATTTTGTCACATTTCTGTGTTCTGAGCGCTCTGAGATGCCGTCCGGCATGGTGGGCGCTATATAAATCGAAGTTGTTGTTGTTGTTCTCTGAAGTGAAATTATATTATAATATTTTTTCCATTTAAGTATTTAGGATTTTGTTAAGATGTTTTTATATGAACTGAATCAAAACAGTTTTGAACTCCTTGAGGATATAGTAAGTATGTGAATGCCAATGTAATCATCATCATCATATAATATCTTTCATACTTATACAGGTACTGTACTGCTTATTTCCTTATTTAACCATCCTCCAGTAATTTTAGAATCCATTATTCAACTTAATGATAAGTGTTTGAGGGCAGAGACTGGAAGGTGTTTTTGAAGCCTGATGACAAGGTTCTGAGTTTAAGTCTAAAAGCTGCCATTATTCCAATTTGATTACCTAGGTGAGAGGGGAGTGGTAAATCCCATCTTCCACTGAACAACAAAGGAGCAGAAGTTTTTCAATCACAGGAGAGATAGACCAGCTCCGATCATTCCCATTGATCATGGCTTGATAGGAGCTTGCTATAGTAATAATAATATAATAAGAAGAATCCTTGTATTTGATATAGCACTTTTCACGTCTTTTATATGGACATCTCAAAGCGCTTCACAGAATATACTGTAAGGTGAATTGACTGTATATATTTTAGAGCGGGGGAAATTCACAAGTATCATAGAATCATAGAATCTTACGGCACAAAAGGAGGCCATTCGGCCCATTGAGTCTGTGCCGGCTCTTTAAAAAGAGCAATTTAATCCCACTCCCCAGCTCTCTCCCATAACCTCGCAAACCCATCCTCCCCAAATAAATGTCTACCTCTCTTTTAAAAGTTATTATCGAATTGGCCTCCACCACCTTTTCAGGCAATGCATTCCAGCATCAAACAACTCGTTGAGTGAAAAAAATTTCTCCTCATCTCCCCTCTGCTACTTTTTGAAACTATTTTAAATCTGTGACCACGAGTCACTGATACGCCCACCAGTGGAAACAGTTTTTAAGTAGTACAACAGAGATACATTTAAAAAAAACCCAAAAGCAAACATTTTAATTATCTTAACATGGGGGGACCAAACGCAGATTGGGTGATCGATTTGCCGAATGCCTGCATTCTGTCCGCAAAAAAAAACCTACCGGTTTGTTGCTATTTCAATTCTCCTTTCTACTCGCAGACTGACCTCTCCAGCAACAGCCCCCTATTCTGTTCTAATGAACCAAGCTCGAGGAACATCAATTTAAGGGCAATTTAATTCCTTCTGGCCTTAATATTGATTTCAATAATTTCAGACCATAACAGCTCACCTTCCCCCTCTTCTGTGACCATCTGATCTGGCTGTTCTTTTGCAATTTCACCCCCGTTTGACATTATTACCCCAACTTTTCTTTCGTTTTGTTGCAATCTCCCCCTTTTGTTTCACAACATTAATACCTCTTTAATCCATCATCTCCTGCCCGCCACACCATTTTCTCCTTTGTCTTTCTTACCCTGCGTCTCCCTCTCCATTCGTCCTTTAAAAGCCTCTCCCTCCCAAGTTCTGACGAAGGGTCGTGGATCCGAAACATCGACCCACTTTTCCTTTCTCCATAGATGCTGCCTGACCTGCTGAGTGTTCCCAGTGATTTCTGTTTTTTGTTTCAAATTTCCAGCATCTGCAGTATTTTGTGATTTTGTTTATGTTAATTATCTTTGCCTAAATCAGCATGCTATCTGCCTCCCTGGGTAAGATGTCCCACATGTTAACTGCATAGGTATATTCAAACGGTCCACATTTCTAAAAAAAACTGTTCTTTCTGAAATCTGGCATTCACAATAAAGACTCATTTATGTGCACTCTCCACTGAACAAAATGTACTTGTTTTCGCTCCAGCAGGAAACCTTTCAGTGGATATTCATAATGAAACAGATTTGGGGAATATGTGGTAAGTTTGGTAAGTCACCGGACAGAGAGGGTTATTGCTGTGGGTGGAAACCGAATATCTTAAAACTTCAAAATAAGGTATATTTTCTTTACCCCAGTGTGTGTCCCATAAAATGCTAAGTAAATTGGCTGGAACCTCATGTTGACAAGAGAAGCGGAGACAGGTTTATGGAGTGACGAAAATAGCACTTTGCAAATAAATGGTAGCTAAAAACAGGTGGTTTGCAGAGGATTCAAAACATGCAGATATTTGCACAATCTGGAATGCGGAAGAAATGAGGTTACACAGTGCATACCTTATTTTATTTTTAGGTTAAAAAAATGCAATATTCAATTTGCCCTTTCGCTAGTTTCAAAACATTACGAATGGAATAAGTTCTCCTTTTTGTAAACCTTTATGTATTTTAAAGCCGTTCCATTTGCAAATCATTAATTCAAAGTTCAGTAGTCTCTAAGTTTTGATTATTGTGCATGTATTTTTGAAATAGACATGGAATTTAACTTGATTAACTTAATTAACTTGTTGCTGTAATTCTCAAATGAAGCATAATGATAAAAACATATTGAAAATATAAAATTTGGTATAATGCAAATTTTCATTAAGATAGTGTATTTCATGTCAGAAGGACATCCAAAGTTGTTCTATAAAAAAAGTAGAATTTAATTTTGTGTTCAGAAAGTAAAATACCTTCAGACTGCTCAATCCTTTTACCCCAACATTATGTGATTGTTACTTTTGGCAGAAAGCTTGGCAAAAAAAAGCAGCGATTGTTAATTAATTCAGGTGTTAAATGTTGGTCAAGGATAATTTCAAATAAATATTATTTTTTACACAAGAATTTTACTGGTGACATTTTATATCTGTAATTTGCACACTGCTCCACTAGACACATGTTCATCATAAATTCCATATTTGTTTCCAAACAAAAAAAAGTGGTTTAAAACTAAAGGTAATGAAAGCTTCCTAAATGTCATTACATATTTTAAGATATAGCTCAGTGTTATCTTTTAACTGGAAAGGGTTATCTTTGAGTTGCTGTTTCCTCTTTCAGAAACTCAACATATGTCTTGACGTCTTCTGAAAATAAACACGATAAACAGATCAGCAGGAGGCAAGAAGCTGACCATTTCTAACAGTAAAGCTTAGTTAAATAATTGGAAATCCCAGAAATGATTCTTTCTTATTGCATTTTAGTGTTGTGAATCATTTTTTTTACCCAACCATACCAAATTCTTTTTTGCCCAAACCGTTCCTCTTTTGCAGCTGTAGAAGCTATCTGGACAGTTATTTCCTTGACACGTGTGGCAGTGTGTTATACCTTGCTTTTTTTGCACAAAATTACATTGTCAGGTTTCCAAACCTTTGCAACCTGCAAACTCACCCGCACTAAATTCCGTATCCCCATCACAGTCCGAACAGATCAATTTCAGGTATCATTTTCAAATTCCTTCATGCCCTGGCACCTCCATACCTCACCGATCTGCTTATTCCCCAGCACAATCCACTGCCTCCACTGACCTTCTGCATAATCCCTCGTGCCCTGCGTTCTACCATTGGCAGCTGGGCTCTCAACCACTGCTCTCCAAACTCTGAAACAGTCTTCCTCCATCCCTCTGCCTCAACCCTTCCTTCCCCGTCTTCAGATCAGGTCTTCAATCTTGCTCATGGTCACCTGCCGTCAGTCCCGGTGTCAGACTTTGCGAGTGTCAAGCACTCTGGGATGTTAACCTATGTGAGGTACGCTATATAAATATAGACTGTTCTTGTCTTCAGAGGTGATTCAGATATCTTTCCTTTCAGCCTGCAATGTGGAATCCTGTAAATCACCAATTAGAGCACTCACCTTGCAAGCAAGCAATCTGGGTTCGATTCCCGGCAGAGCAAAATGTTGGCCTTTTGCCAACGCGCCTCTGTTTACTGAGCGGTAAGTTGCAACCCAGTTGTTAGATGATTGGCGGATAGTTTTTCCACGGTTAATAACTCCTTAACATTTTTTTATAAATGGACACTCAAACCATGACTGCTGTGTGCTATTGGCTGCCACATTTTGCCCACAAAATATACAGTCAATTACTTAAAAGCATGTCGTGTGAAGAGTTTGGAGACACCTCGAAGATCTGATAAGGTGCTATATCAAATGCATGGATTGTTATTATTATGCAGTTGAGAATACAGGTACCTAGGGTGAGTGGACAGTGCTAAATTATAGGGACTTGGACACTGAAGATTAAATCGGTTTGCACAAACAAGCAAATTGACTGTGATGAATATTATTGACATACTGCTTTGAAACAAGGTAAGCAAAGCAAATAATGTGATCACAACATGTAGTTTGGTGTTAACGACTATGATTTATTTTCTATATGCTGAAGCTTGTGCTGCATTTTTGGAGGTGCCATCCTTCAGATGAAATGTTAAGTCAAGGCCCCAGTTGCCTGTTCAAGTGAATGTTGGCACAATTTAAAATTAGAAGATGGTTTCTACCAGTGTCCTGGTCAACAATCCTGCAAATAGAGTTGATCACTCATTTCATGGCTGTGTGTGGTACATTGCTGTACTCAAATCATCTGTTGTACTCACCTACAAAATACACAGTCACTACATTTCAAGTAAATACTGTGAGGCATTTTGAGACAGTTTGACAACATGAAAAGTGCCTTAATTCAAATAAAATGAATATTATTATTCAAGATACTTTTCAATTTTTTCACTTTAACAAGAAGTGTGACAAAGTTAATTAATAAGATACAATAACATTGATAAATAATTATAGTGTCTTTTGAAAGGCCCATTGATATCTGGGATATGATTTTATCAGGTGTTTGTAAACGGAGATATACATTGACAGAGTAGAAGTATGATACTGTTTTCCCTAGTCGATAAACCAAAGCTAATTGTGCCTATTAAACAATTATTTGCTTTTAAGAGATAAGGATTCATAATGTTAAGAATATAAGAACATAAGAAATAGGACCAGGAGTAGACCCTTCAGCCCCTCGAGCCGGCCCCACCATTTAATAAGATCATGGCTGATTTTCTAACCTAATTCAATTTACCTGCCCTATCCCATATGCCTCAAACCCTTTATCCATAAGAAGTCTATCAATCTCGGTCTTGAATATGTTCAAGGACTGAGCATCCACAGCCTTCTGGGATAGAGAACTCCATAAATTCACTACCCACTGAGTGAAGAAATGTTTCCTCAACCCTGTTCAAAAAGGCTGACTTAATCTTGAGACTATGAACCCTAGTTTTAGATTATCCAACCAGGGGAAACAGTCTCACAATGTCTACTCTGTCAATCCCCTTAAGAATCTTATAGGTTTCTATAAGATTACTACTAATTCTTCTATATTCTAGAGAACATAAATCTAGTTCACTCAATCTATCCTCATAGGTCAAGCCCCTCATCCCAGGAACTAATCCAGTGAATCTATGCTGCACCCCCTCTAAGGCAGGCATGTCCTATCTTAAATAAGGAAATCAAAACTGCCCACGATATTCTAGGCCCTAGGACGATTGCAGCAAAGCTTCCCTACTCTTGTATTCCAACCATTTTGCAATGAACCCCAACATGCCATTAGCCTTTCTAGTTGCTTTCTGTACCTGCACACTACCTTTTTGTGACTGGTGTACAAAGACACTAACACTATCTAGTCTCTCGCCCTCCAGAAAATAATCTGCTTTTCTATTTTTACCACCTAGATGAATAACTTCTAACTTCCCTTCTGCCACCTCTTGCCCATTTACCCAGCTTGTCTATATCCCTTTGCATTCTTCTTGTGTCATTCTCACAGCTTACTCTCCCACCTAGCTGTGTATCACCTGCAAATTTAGATATGTTAAGCTCTATTTCCTCATCTAAATCATTTATATAGACTATAGATAGTCGAGGCCCAACAGTCTGAATTTACCCTACAGTTGAATAAATCAGACAGCTGAGGTGAGCTGAGTTAAGCTAGTATCATAGGAATATTTCCATCCACATTTTCTGCCAGTTTACCACCTCAAGATTGCCTCTGTCATTGCTCCAGAGAGTATGACACAGTGACCAGTAATCGACATTTGACTCTCTTTCAAGAAACATGCAAAGCATAAGCCGAACATCAAACAGTTTTTGGCATAGGAGCAGTGTTTGCATTAAATTGCTTGCACAAGCTCACATTCTTCTCCAGAGATGAGAATACCAGACAGGTCAGAAAGTTACACAACATCTGCTGTTCAATAAAGCTTTGTTCCACTGCTTGGGTCCTGCATTTCTTCACTGGCCTGTAGGTAAGCTGAATCCAGTGTACAACCATTCAAGACTGTAGCAAATGAACCATGAATGAAAGCCCTTCATTGACCCTCAGCCAGCTGCATAAATACCAAAATGCTGTTTGAAATATGTCCTCCTTGGCAGCTGTTGGTTAGTTGATTATTGCTCCCCAACACTCTGCACACAAGCTATCTCTTCTTTTTTTTTATCAGATTTCTAAAATTGCACTAAAATAGCAACCAAACACAATGATAACACACAGATTTTACATGAGACATCCAGTCATGTTCATCTTACAATAACTATGAAAACCATTTATGGATATATAAAGCAACATGTTAGCTTGTCCAATAGTGGAATTTGTCCCAAAGACCACCTGTATGGAGATACCACCTGTCCATAGCGACCACCCAACACTAGTTTCAACAATACATGATTCAGGTTTGAAGGAATGTAGACTGGTCTAATAGATTTTGTCAAGCTGGTTCTCAGTTCAGTATTTCCCTCTGTTGTACTATCAATTCCTACAGATTGATGTCAACTAGAACCATAAAATCTTTCATCACAGAAGAAAGCCATTCAGTCCACTCTGCCTACGCTGGCTTTCAGTAAGAGCTATTTGTTAATAATAATAAAATGATCCTGACATTTGATGTATGCCTTTGACATGATGACGTTGTCCCAAAGCACTTCACAGGATATATTGTAAACTGCAATGACTATTTTTGTGGACAAACGTGGCAGATAATTTGCACACATCAATGTCCCAAAGCAGCCAAGAAGCAAGTGACCAATTTTGTTGGTCGCTTGAATTCCAAGTCCTGACATGGAGATAAGTCCTGACCTAAGTTACGCATTACAGCATTACAATTACACTTGTTCAGTACTGTTAGAGTTGGATCTAATTGAAGCCGTACAGCTTGCCACTCTCAGATAGAGCTTTGGCTTACAGGGTTAACAGGAGCTAAGTGTGGCAGTCATCAACAGTGCTATGGAGTGCTATGGAGTACTCCTCTATCCCGATCAGTAAAGGGTTAAAAAGACTTCACAGAGGATTGGCATGATTCTGGCATTTCCTTGTGAAGTACGTCACCATGGAATTCAGCTCGAATGTAATTAAGCTTACCCCCACTATCAACTGACCAGGAAGACACTTGCTATTAGTAAAATATGTTTGCAAGTTACCAACAATATTG
Organism: Hydrolagus colliei; assembly: GCA_035084275.1. Classification (NCBI taxonomy): domain Eukaryota; kingdom Metazoa; phylum Chordata; class Chondrichthyes; order Chimaeriformes; family Chimaeridae; genus Hydrolagus; species Hydrolagus colliei. The sequence continues at coordinate 10,968,624 of CM068744.1, read as the reverse complement.
TTTTTCGAATACGCCAAGCTGGTTTCATTCAGCAGTATCTCCTCCTTTCACTAATTGTTCTTGCTCATAACAGGCTTGAACTGGTCCTTGCTTCTGACTCATGCAGCTGCCCTTCACTGCTTTCATCCTTTGTCTTTTCTTATCTCTTCATCATTTCTTAGCTTCTTTTCTTCTGTCACCACCGTCCAATTCTTGTGGTTCATGACTCCTTCAGTCATATGCTACCATCCTCATTGTCCTTTGTTGAATCTCACCTCTCCAACACTTCATGGCAGCCAGCAGTTGTTTTCTCGAGCCCTTAAGGTTCCTGTTTTTTTTTCAAAATGACTTGCTGACCTTTAGCATTCTCTTTACCTGTCAATTTGTTTGATTATTAGTTTCCTCTCTTCTTTCAGAAATCGATTTAACTTTTACGCACATTGCCTCATCAGTTTGACTATGCCAACCCCTCTCTTGTGGCTCTATATTTTTTTAAGCAGAAATATAAAACATCCTGTTTGTTCTATTCGTGTGGTCAATAATTTTATTGGTTATAATGTCCACACGCCTAATGATATATTTTAAAAATTGGTCATTTCGATCCACAACTGTTTGTGGGACACTGCTGTGTGCAATTGCCGGCCACATTTTGCCCACATATATAAAGTGAATTCACTTTACAATATGTTCTGTGAAGCACTTTGAGACGCTTAGAAGACGTGAAAAGCGCATTATCAAAAGCAAGGATTATTATTATTATCAATGTAGAATTGACTGATCTATTTTGGGCTTCACTCTTACCTCTCTCAATGTAAAGTATTGTAAAAGTACCTCATGTTGCAATCTGACACTGTCTCTCCCTCTCTGCTTGGCTTAGGTATAGTGGAGTCCAGTAGCTCAGTGGTTAGAGCACTTGTCTTACAAGCGCAAGAGCTGTATTCAAATCCGGGCAGGTCAGGGTGAAACCTTGGGCAAGTTTCCTTACTCTACACGCATAATAATAGTCCTTTCAAAAAAACACAATTATAAAATTAGTCATTCCAATCCACAATTGTTTGTGGGAGACTGCTGTGCACAATTGGCTGCTGCATTTTGCCCACAATATACCGTCAATTCACTTTACAGTACATTCTATGAAGTGCTTTGAGACGTCTATATAAAAATGCAAGGATTATTATTATCTCTACAAACTTCTGGAACAATGGAGGGAAAAATGCAATGTATCATTATATATTCGCTAATTATTGAATGAGCTTTTAAATTTTCTCTGAAACATTTTTTCATCTGTGCCTAAAAACTGTTTGAAGCTGTGCTGGACCATTCACAAACGTTGGCACAAAAAACCTCAAAATTTAAAGATTGTGTTAATGTTCATGACCCCAGGAAATCTGATAGTTTAATCTGAACTATTTAACTGATTAAATCTAATCTAACAGCCTTTCATTCTAGGTGGGTGGATTTTAAAAAATATTGTCTGAAATTTATAAAAATTGTTAAAGAAATGTCCAATATTTCCTAAATAAACAAAATCAGTTTGAATTAATGAAATTTGCCATTCTGAAAGTATCTGAATGAACACAAAGTTATATTTAGGATTCTGAGACAGAGTCTTTGCACTTCAGCTTTCATATTTGTGGATTTATAAAGCACATGCATATGATGGTTCATTTACGTTGCTGTATGTTTCCTGTTTAAATATCTCCAATAATTATTTTTACTCCATTGCAGGAGTCTAGAAAGGCTTCTCTTAGAATAAATAATTCACAAGGAGTGAAGTCAGGAATGCAAGCCACATGTTGGACATATTTTCATGTTCTCATAAATGGCATTCTTTAAAGATTAAGCAGTAATCTTCTATTGAGTGAGCCAATTAAAACAGCTATTAAAATGTTTCTTTTTTTTTGTAAATGAAGTCATTCTTTAATCTGCACTTTTAAAGCAGGGTAACCTTAACATACTGACATGTTTTCACAGTCCTTGGCCAGTTGGGAGTTAGGACCATCCTAATTATTTATACTTTGGCTTGCAGTGTTGATGGTATCCAATACCTCCAAGTCTCATTGGGAAACTAGAATGGTTGGTTAGCCATCAACAATGCTTTGCTGCTTTGGGTTATTATATGGAGAATAGTATTAGAACTCCCCCACACCTCCTCAAAATACACATACACACACAAACGTGCCAATTCAACCCATGGAAAACCTGCTTACCTTCACCGACATTGATCGAGATGCCATTCGTCAAATACAACATTAAACTAAGGTCTCATCTGTCCATTTTGCCAGCTGATGAAAAAGATCCCTTGACAATATTTTTCTCATATTTGTCATTCTTCAATAAAAACCATGAAAATAAAAAACATATATTTTTTAGCATGTTATATGAATTTCCATTACAGCTTGAAATATAAAACATGCACTACTTAGTTAGTAAGAAATAACTAATCACGTATTCTAATCCAGGCCATCTACTCAACAAAAGTAGCAAATGGCTTGAGGTTTTGGGGAAAATTTGCTGTATGGAAATCAGTCATAATAATAATCACAAGTACATGAATTGCAGTCATCATGTCATTTTATGAGCCCATCTCCTTGATTTCTCGAGAATAATTTGTCTTCTTCAGATGATTAAAAGCAATAACTTACATTTATATGGTTCACTTCTGAAAGCGCTTCCTGTGTAGTGTAAAGTGTACGGAATGTGTATTTTTGTACAGGGAGACAAAAAAGTTGTAAAAGTAATAAAGACACTAACACACAGACCAAAAAAAGTTTCTACCGGCTGATATTATTTTAACTTTACTTTTTTAAATTATATTTATCTGATCTAAGTGGCTTGAAATTTTGGTCATCTTTATAAAAAGTTTAAATATTTTACTTACTCCAGGGCTACTGGCGTTCTGACTGCATTGAGTCTTGGACGAGAGCAAATTTCCTACAGCTCAATGTCAACAAGACGGAGGTCCTCCTGATTGGCTCACGTCAGTGCCTCCGCACCTCAGATGCTGACAACATCAGCGTTCAAGGCTGCTCTCTCCACCTCTCAATTAGGAATCTGGGCGTCTTGTTCAAACCCGAACTATCCTTCCTCCCCCACATCCACCCCATGACGGCACAGCCTTCCATCACCTCTGCAATATTGCCAGGCTCCGCCACTACCTCACCCACCACGCCGCTGAAACCCTCATTCACACCTTTATTACCTCCAGGCTTGACTACGGGAACTCTCTCCTCGACAGCCCTCCCAGCTCATCCCTTCACAGGCTGCAGATCATTCAGAACTCTGCAGCTCGTGTACTCTCCCGCACCAGGCTTCACAACCACATCACTCCCACCCTCGCCCATCTCCACTGGCTCCCCATCCCCCAGAGGATCGAATTCAAGATCCTTGTCCTCACTTTCAAGGTCATTCATGGCCTTGTCCCCGCCTATCTCTCTGACCTGCTGTCTCCCTATCAGCCTGCCCGTCCTCTCCGTTCAGGAGACTCAGGCCTGCTCTGCATCCACCGCCCTAACCGTCCAACCATCGGTGGCCGGGCTTTCAGCCTCTCTGCCCCCACACTGTGGAACTCCATCCCGCAGTTCCTCCGCCTTCCTTCTTCCCTTTCCTCCTTCAAGGCCAGTCTTAAGACCTTCGGCTGCTCCCCTAACTCTTCCCCTTCTCCCCCTCTCCTTCCCCCTACCCCGAACCTTCCCTCCCCTGCTTGGGTCCCGACCTGACTGTTCAGCGCTTTGGGACATCCTTCCAATGTGAAAGGCGCTATATAAGTGTACTTTTGTTGTTGTTTTACTTTTTACCCTTAACCCATGAGGAAATCCATGCCCCCAATCAGGTGGTGCTGGGATCCACCTTAATATTCAGATGAAATGTTAAACTAAGGTCTTATATGCTTGTTTAAGTGGATGTGAAAAATCCCAAAGCACAAATAGAAAAGAGAAGAAAGTTTTTCCCAGTGTCATTACCAACAATTCTCTAAATAAAATTGTTTATTCACTTTGCTGCTGTTTGTGAGCTATTTCTGTGTGCAAATTGGCTGGAGCATTAGTACAAAAGTGCAGTCACATTACTGTACAGCAAACAGATCCTGTGAAGCATTTGATACATCTCAACAATGTGATAAAATACTATATGAAATGCAAGGAGTATCAGTATCAAATTGATCATTCATAGCTGTGCTCAAATTGGTTGATGTACTTGCCTAGTACAAACACTACACTTCACAAAGAATCATGTGAAAGTGCTATGAGACATCTTGAGGTTACATCAAATGTACAGGTTATTATTATACACCATGATTGGATGAAACATCCATATAGATGTAGAGTTAATCAGGATTTGAACTTGGTTGAATTTTATGGGTGGTCAAATAATATTTGGACAGATTTTTCAAAATGTCATGTTGTTCAAATATTTGTTTAATCAACATCAACAATGCTCCTAAGAGCATGATTACAAGTCAGCAAGGTAGTGCATTGGTGACGCTCCAAGGTACACTTAAGGTCAAGTGATTTATGATTGTTTTACATGTTATTGCTGAACGTTAGCTAGCAGCAATGTGAAGAATGTAATTAGAAATATGATTTATTGAGTTCATTGGCAAGAGATTCTGTCAAGTGAAGAAGTTTACATTGAAACTATTACAAACAACTCTTTTCAAAACAAGGTTATAATTCATTGGTCTGGATGTTGGAGTGATGATGATGTATGTGGAACTCAATACTCTAGTTTAGTTTGGACAATCTGAAGCACGCAAATGGGTTTCTGATGTGTCAGACACTTTGACGACCGCCAAACAAATACACGGACCAACTCATTTTGTTTTTCAAAATATGGCTGACCATTAGGAAATGAGCCTGTCAGGTCATTCATTCAGAAATCTCTTTTATGAGCCAACCTTGATGTTATCATAGACTAGCTCTGGTGCTTGAACCTGTCAATGAGAAACAATGGTGTACAGGGATAAAGGAATTCTGTTCTCAATATATTGAAGTCACTAGCTGATTATGTACATGTCAAGGAAACTAGTTCCAATGACAGTGAGTTTTCTTCAACTGATACATGAAATACCATAGTTGGTCCCCTACAAGTATTTGGCGCTGTGTTAACGCCACATGATGTTTTTAAATTCAGGTTTAACACAGTTGCAAGTGATTCCCAGCAAGAACCCAAAATGCAACTCCAGTTATTTACCAGCCTGGATCCAATTAAGTAATGCGCAGTGTTCCAATGTTTTACAGCCTTAATGTTTTATATCAATCAGTTCATGGCCAGATTGAACATTGCCAACAAACCAGATGTAGTGTTCCAGATAGAGCACGTAGTTGGCAATGGCTGTGACACCCATTGTGTCAGCTGTGAAGTAAGGAGGATGTGAGAATAAACATGAAGGAGGTCACACTCTTGTGAAAGGCTATATGGGCTGGGAATAGGTATCCTTGTCTGGGGAGCAGTGTAATAGGAAGCTTAGACTCACTAGAGGGATAATTAATGGATTCTTCAAAACGCTAGCGGAAAAGGTTGGAGAAAGTTGGCAACGTTTCCAGTGACTTTTCTTCAAGAAACAGTAAGAGTTATAGTGGGATTGCTCAACGCCCACTTGCATATACTGTCCCAGAAAGATCCATGTCTGCAAGAGGGTGGAGAACCAGTTGGCAGCACCACAATAATAACACACTATTACTAGTTTTCCCATGAAGTAGTGTATATACTAGATGGCACTCACATAGTGCCATCAATGGCATTTCCATCAATGGTATGCCATAACCATAAAAAATCCTATTCCCTCAACACATAGGTGGAGCACAATGCCAGAAATGTATTCTCCCAGTGACTGAAAAATACCACAGCTGATCAGGCATTGTTCAGTGCTGTTCACAATTGCTCAAGGCAGACATCCTGTTGCTGAGATCAGACTGAAGTGTAGCTCAACAAAATTATCCTAACGGCAACTGGAATTTTGCAATCAAACTTCAGAGCCACTTAAAATGTTGACTTAACATCAGTCATGCCAGGCATTGATCCTGTCGGCAGCCCCACTTTTAATTTCCAATATTTGCAATTTACACAAGACATGTGCTACACAAGATATGTTTGTGAATACCGCAGTTTAAATCTAGGGTTCTTCAAAGAGACATATACATAAGAAAGATTCTTGCTATAGTTATTCGTAAAGGTTTACCTCTATTGCTGCATCTGACCTGTAGCTAATTGAAGAGTTTGGTTTCTTTCCTTTCAGTTCCTGGCTATTCTGTTGTTCTTCAGTTAGGAATACAACAACAACAAACAAAATTACATTTATAGAGCACTTTTCACAGGAGATACGGTATTGCAAGTTAGTTCACTATGGTAAGATTATGTGAAATTGGAATATTAGCTTAAAAGGAATTGGATCTGAATAATTAGCATTTCATATAGCACTTTTCATGTTAGGAGGTTGTCACAAACCACTTCACAGTATTTACTGTGCTATATAGTGTCTGTATATTTTGAAGGTAAAAGTAGCAGCGAATTTGAATGAAGCTATGTCCCACAATGAGCTATGAAGTTAATTGATTAATTTTATCTGAGAGACTGCTGACATGGACAATGGGAAAAACTTCCTTTTTTTTGCAAAGAGTGTCATGATTTATATGTGAACATGCAAATGGATCCTCATCTTAATGTCTTATCTGAAGGATACATGCTGCATGCCTCTGTATTGTTTTGGATGCCACCCTAGATTGCGAGCTCAAACTACTAATGTGGGGATTGAACCGATGCCCCTCTGACTCAGAGGTGACTGTTCTACCAACTGAGTCAGACTAACATATGCGGTTAGCAATAAAATGCAGTCTTAAGTGCTTGTACACTAGACAGTTTGAATTACTGCCCGGGTGTTTGTAATCTATGCTTTAGTTGGCAGGTGAATGGAATCATTGGATTAAATTAAGATGTTTCCTGGTGTAACAAAGTCTCAGTTAATAAGTGAACATATGTGTAATTGAACCAAATTGTAGACTTAAAGAGAAAATATTCCATAATGGGAAACTTTCGCAAGAATGTATTATTTCTAAATTTACTATTTTTAAACACTAAGCAATGGAGTGATTGTTGCTCAAATTGCAACTTCAGGCTTGTGAACTTCAAAATTGAATGATGAGTCTCCCATCAGGATTAATAACTATTTTGACTGTGGCTGTATCTGATGTGAAGTCTCTAAGTGCTGAGGGCGATCTTTAAAATGTATGGGTTTGTCATTTTAAGTATTCACTGTCAAAGTGCACTATTGCTTACTGGCATATAGAGTATCACACCCAATATTATTAATTGATGTACAGAATCAGTTAAAAGGAATTACAGTATCCTCCCAAATAAGCAACTTGTCCTCATTAAAAAGAGCTACAATTAATCAAAATAAATAGAAAGAGCTTAGAAAAATATGAAGAGGAAAGGAAGCTGAATCAGACACAAAATTCAGCTACGCTCACATTCTAGTTCAGTGCTGAGGGGTAGGTACTGCACTGTTCTAGGTTCCATCCAGTCTTCCTTACATGAAAGGCGCTATACAAATGTAATTTTGTTGTTGTTGTTACTGTTCAGGTGGATTTTAAAGATTTACAGCGATTCCAAAGTATGTACAGCATGGAAACAAGCCACTCTGGCCAATCAGCCAATGTTTTATACTCCACACGAGTCTATCCACGCCTTATTCCGTCCTGTACCACTCAATTACACTTTCTCTCACATCAAGGTCGAAACTTCCTCTAGAATGGATCTATACAATATGATTCAACCATCATGTTTGGCGGTGAGTGCCATAGTCTCACTACTCTCTACAACATGAAGTAGTTCCTCTTAAATTCTTCTTTAGATCCCCAAATTGCTATTTTACTTTTGTGTCCCCTGGGTACGGACTCCCCAACCAATGGAAATGGCCTATTTAGTTAATCTTTTCGAACCTTTAACAATTTTAAGCACTTCAATTAGGTCCTCTCTTAAATGTCTCTTCTCTTGAGAAAAGGACCTAACTGATCCAGTCAATCTTGAATCCAAATACACTATTCAAAAAGAGAAGGGAGTTTCCCCCAGTGATCTAGACAAAAGACTCCAAATAAAATTGACAATCCACTTCATATCTACCTGTGGAACATTGTTGTGCGCGAATGTAGGAAATTGCCTGTAAATATATAGTTACTGTACTACAATTTACACTAAAAGCCTGTGAAATCTTGACAATGTGATACAGCAGTATATCAAATGCAAGAATTATTATTAATATTATTATTACAAAACAGAGGTCCTGGCAACAATCTTTCAATCTTTCTTGGACAAAGGGGTGGTGCCAGAGGACTGGAAGATTGCTAATCTTACACCCCTGTGCAAAAAGAGGCAGAAGGACAAACCTGGAAACTACAGGCCAGTCAGCCTAACATCAGTAGTGGGGAAACTTCTGGAGACAATCATCCGGAACAAAATAAATCTTCACTTAGAAAAATGTAGGTTAATAAAGGACAGCCAGCACAGATTTGTTAAACACAAATCTTGTCTAACAAACCTGATTTTTTTTGATGAGCTAATGGAGAGGGTGGATGAAAGTAGTGCAGTTGATGTAGTTTACATGGACTTTCAAAAGGCATTTGACAAAGTGCCACATTAGAGATTTGTAAGGAAAATAGAAGGAAAACAGTATTAAAGGGACAGTGGCAGCATGGATCCAGTACAATCTTAAGGGGGGTGAAGAAACAAAGAGACCTGGGGGTTCATGTAAGTAAATCTTTGAAGGTGGCAGGACGGGTAGATAAGGCTGCTAAAAAAGCATACAGGATACTAGGCTTTATAAATAGGGACGTAAAGTACAAAAGTTAAAATTATGATCAATATGATTGACCTGTATAAAATGCTGGTTAGGCCTCAGATAGTGTGCTGTGTTCAGTTCTGGGCACCACGCTTTAGGAAGGATGTTAAGGCATTGGAAAGGGTGCAGAGGAGATTTACCAGGATGGTACCAGGAATGAGTGACTTTGGATATGAGGAAAGGCAAGAGAGTCTAGGATTATTCTCATTGGAGCAGAGAAGGTTACGAGGAGACCTAATAGAGGTTTTCAAAATCATGAGTGGATTTGATAGGGTAAACAGGGAAAAACTGTTTCCACTGGTGGGTGTGTCAGTGACTCAAGGTCACAGATTTATATTCTGGAATGCATAGCCTGAAACGGCCGATTCAATAACAACTTTTAAAAGAGAGGTGGATGGTTATTTGGGGAGGACGGATTTACGCGGGGTTATGGGGAGAGAGCTGGGGAGTGGGATTGACTTTGAATAGCTCTTTTCAAAGAGCCGGCACAGACACGATGGGCCGAATGGCCTCCTTTTGTGCTGTAAAATTCTATGATGCTAAAACAGTGACAATATTTAACTTATTTACATGGAATTCACTTGGACCTTTTTGACGGAATGTATGAAAATAAAATTTAAAAGCTTAATTTTACAAGATCAAAGTGGGTAAATTCTAAATCATTGACCTTTTATCTTTTAACCTTTTTTTAAAAAAAAAACTGTCTTTCTTTTGGAAGAACATCAATACTTTTCAAGGCACAGTTCAAAGCCCATATTAAATTAAGGGAAAAATTGGCTGTGTGAAAATCAATTTCCACTGGATAAAGATCAGCAACACTGACGGATGTGTCCAACGCAATTATTCCTGGTGAAATATCTTTGTTCTATGTAGAATCTGAAGGTGCTGTACAGAAATACCTAGAAATGCTTCATGCAAGTTATAGTTGTGCGAATATTTGTGAAAATGCATGTGTTAATTAGGTAACAGTGAATGATCCAGCCATTATTTTGTTGAAATAAGAGGTGGGAAAGTGGCTGATGAAAGCCAAATGTACTTCATTCATTCAAAGTAACTTATGCCAATATAAAATTGACTGGATTGTTTTCAACGAATATCGTTAACCTGGCAGAGATAAATGAGTTATTAGATTCATTTCAGTTAAACATTTTTTCTTCAGTTGTTTGAGTTGGGACTGTTTAAAAGTTTTGAATCTGAAATCTAATTGCCTTTACCAGGAATCAACAATATTGGCCAGGAAATTAGAGTTTAATATTTACTCAGTTATGTATCAATATAATAAATAGTATTTCCCAATGTCTCAATCTTCTTAAAATCCATTCATTATCCATGTATATTTAGTCTTGTGTTTACCGCGGAAATATGAATGACTATTCGATTTCTAATTCAGTATCCAGTTCACTACAGCCATTTAATTGCCCTTAAATAACGTTTGCACAACTCAGTTTTGTGCATATGCCAAGACAACCATAATACATTTTGGTCTCTTTAAAGTTTTCAAACAATTTAAATAGTACATATTAATATTAGCAGATTTGCCTGACTCCACTGGCTTCTCATCACATAGATGATATAGTCCTCGCCTTCAAAGCTCTCCATGGCATTGCTCCTCTATACCTCTTCGACCTCCTAACACCCCACCAACCTACCCACTCCCTCCGCTAGGCGGGCTCCTGCCTGCTTCACGTCCCATGCCTTACTCGTCCAACCATTAGCGGGCAAGCATTCAGCCACTCTGCTCCCACTCTCTGAAACTCCATCTTGCAGTCCCTCTGCCTCGGCCCCCTCCCTCACCTCCTTCAAGACCCATCTCAAGACATTCCTCTTCGACCGTGCCATTCGATCACCTCCCTTCCGCCCCTGCCGTCCACCCTTCCCAATGCCTACCCCCAGTACTGATCCGAAATATTGACTGTCCAGTAACTTGAGATGTCCTCCCACTGTGAAAGCTGTTTTACAAATTTAATCTTGTTGTTCTTTATAGTTTTGAAATAGTGAAGTAGAAATCCTTTCAAAAGGAGATTTAATATCAGTTTGACAAAGGGAACCATAAAAAGTCCTCCAGGGTTTGGCAAAGATCTCTTGATAACAATCAGGAGCAAATTCTTGGCTTATGAGAGTTCCCTCTCTAGCCCAGGGGCAAGAAGGTTAAATTGGGATTCGAATATGTGACCTTTTGAGCCATAGAGCCCAATGTTGTGAGTGTAGTTACAGACAGGGCCATTAGAGGAGTTCAAAAGCTCCCAATATGGTGAATGTTTTCATACTTATTTCCTCCTTCTCTCACCCTACTATTTTAATATTTATCCATGAATATAATGATAATATTTGTAACCCTTGTATTTATTACAGTGTTTTTCATGTTGGTAAGATGATCTGTAATGATCTCCCTTCTTCACTCCCTTCGTCTCGACCCCTCTCTTCCTAGTTTCAGGTCTCAGCTGAAGACCTTTCTTTTCGACCGTGCCTTCAGTCACCTTTTTCACCCTGGCCAGTTATTGTGCAGTGCTCTGAGACGCCGTCTGGCATGGAGGGCGCTATATAAATCAAAGTTGTTGTTGTAAAGAGTTTCAAAGTTGTTGTTGTAAAGAGTTTATTTGGCAGATAAATGCAGCAGCCAATTTGCTCACAGCAATGCTTTCAAACAGCCACCGTGACATCGAGAGAAACTCCCTTCTCTTTTTAAATAGTGCCCATGTGATTTTTAACATTTACCAGAACAGGAAGTCAGAACGTCAGTTTAACATCTTGTATGGGCGTCACCCACAACAATTCAGGGCTCCCCAGGACTGTGTTGGAATATCAGCCTAGACTGTAAATTTAAAATCCTGATGTGTGGCTTTAACCCATAACCTTTGACATCAGTAGGAAGAATGGCTCAGATTTCAGTCAGGCTGATATCATATGCTGCAATATTTGGAACTGCTCTGCCAATGTTTCTTTTTAAGTGGGATACTTCCACTCAATATTTCTAGCCATGGAAACATACTTCAGTTCTGCAAATAAACCGCAATGGAAAGATTATAACAACCATCTACCATCAAAACAAAATATTGTGCATTTGGTGAAGCAGTGAGAACGTTACAGCCTGGCCCCGGTCCTAAAGACAAACAAAGTGTACACACCTAATATTACAATATTTTAATGGGATAATCCAGGTGTAATACATTGTATTGTACCAGAAATATAAATATTGAAAGCAGCGACATTTATAGTTGATATTTAAGTAATATTTTAATTCAACAAACTGCATCAAATGTGTTCCACGTGTTTGCTAAAGGAAGGTTAGTACAGTGCTGTAGAGCTGATGTTGATTAATCTGAGTGGGGTAATTTGGCAATTTGTATAAAATTGCTTCAAATGACTAATTTAGCCATGAAATAGTGGTCTCAGTCCATTGCTCTTCTTTTGTTCAAAGGCTACAACCTGTGAAGTGCTTTGAGATGTCCTTTTGATGTGATAAAATGATGTACCAAATGCAATGATTATTAGAATAGATTAGAAATTCATATTTGCTAATTTATCATGAGGTAGTGGGGTTTAACATGTGGTTTTAATTGTACTATTATTATTATTATAAGTTCACAAGATTGGTTTGGATATAAAGGGCCTTGGGCACCTTTGATTTTATCCATTTAAAATACCCACACTACACTTCTCTTATTACTGCAAAACTATTTTAAATAGTTACTCAATTACTGTGCCTGGTAAACTATGAACCATTTATTAATTAGCCTCTTGGTAAAGAAAAAAAATCCTGAAATCAGTCCTGCCATTGCTCTTTACAACTCTGATCATCTTGTTCCTCTGGGCTCTGTATTTGGTCCCCTCTTCACCAGTGCCTTGGGACATCCTCCTGATGTGAAAGGCGCTCTTACAACAAATTTAATTTTGTTGTTGTTGTTCAGCATCTACATGTTCACCCTCGGTGACATCATCCGCAGACATGGGGTAAATTTCCACATGTATGCAGATGACACCCAACTCTATCTCTCCGCTTCCACCGTCAGTTCCAGGACCACCAGCATCCTGACTGTCTGCATGTCCGACATAGAGTCCTGGACGAGGGGCAACTTTCTTCAGCTGAATGTCAGCAAGACTGAGGCCCCCCTGATTGGCTCACATTGGGGCCTTCGCACCTCAGTCATTGGCAGCATCAACATCACAGCCACACACTGCATCTCACAAAGCCAATCAGGAACCTGGGTGTCTCATTTGACCATGAACTGTCCTTTCTTCCCCACATCCGCACCATGACTAGCACTGCCTTCCACCACCTCTGTAACAGTGACTCCACCACTGCCACACCACCCCAGGCTGCCGAAACCCTCACACATGCATTTGTTACATCAAGGCTTGACTACGGAAACTCCCTCCTCGTCAGCCTTCCCAGCTATTCCTTTCACAAGCTGCAGATCATCCAAAACTCTGCAGCTCATGTCCTCTCCCACACCAGGATCTATGACCTTATCACTCCCACCCTCGCTCGGCTCCACTGGCTCCCCATGCTCCAGAGGATCAAATTCAAGATCCTCATCCTCACTTTGATGGCCATCCATAGCTTGCTGCTTCCTACCTCTCCGACCTGCTGACTCCCTACCAACCTGCCCACTCCCTCCATTCAGAGGGCTCCGATCTGCTCCATGTCTCCCGCCCAACCCTCCCTAACATCAGTGGCTGGACTTTCAGCATCTCTGTCCCTACACTCTGGAACTCCATCCCACAGTCCCTTCACCTCGCTTCCTCTCTTGCCTCCTTCAAGGCCGGTCTCAAGACCCTCCTTTTCAATCATGCCTTCTGCTGCCCTCCCACCTTTCCCCCCTCCCCACTATCCTGCCCCTCCCCCATGCTTGGGTCCTGACCATTACTGTTCAGCGCCTTGGGACATCCTCCCAACGTGAAAGATGCTCTATAAATTTAATTTTGTTGTTGTTGTTCTTGTTTGTGCTTTGATTATTTGCTACGAAGTAGGGAGAAAAGGGGACTATTCTTTGTAAAGCAATAATTTCATATGAATAGTCTTGGTTGCAGTTTAACAGTTACTCTGAGCAGAAAGTTACAATAGCATTAACTTTTGAAAAAAGTGCCATTTTCTACATTGAGTATTTTTCATTTATAATTTTCTGTAAGTCAACATACAGAATATCATGAAACTTGACATAAAACGGCTTGGAATACACTGTTATTTTTAGGGAAGCAACTGAAAGCTCAAGACTTGAAGCATTCACTTCCTGAAGCTATTGTACAGAACGCTTAACTGCAATTCTCAACGGGTTGAAGCTATTTGAGCAAAAATGTGAAAAATAATGACAGTTTATTTCCACGTTGATTGAAAGTGTGAGCAGATGAAAGACTGAAGTTGTAGCAGAAAGACATTTTTAGAAGTCAAAGTATTCTGTGTGCAGCACACTTGTGAAAATTCCAGAGCTCAGAATTATGCCTTCTCTCAGGATGTGGGCAAAAAAGTGCTTTTCCAAGGTTTTGTGGGTTACAATCTGGACTGTTGCTATGCCTGAAATCCTTTTGAATTTGATAGAAAAATGCCACAGATTTGTTTTTTAAGCACATTTTTCTATTTCCCACTCCATTTCAAGTTTTAATGATACAGAACCACAAATTGTAACTCGTGCGTTATATTGAAGTCCTGAATATGAATAGAGGTGAGGCTTTGTATATGGCTTTCTCTTTGCAAACATCAGTACTTTCGTAGGCATACTGGACACATTAAGAAAATACAACTTCAAATGAGCTACTATTCACTGCTTCAATGCCACATTCAGATTTTCAGGATTACGATAATTCAAGCACTTTGTTGCATTCAAACCTTCCATTGGTTAAATTGAGTGTTTTATGTGGAGCACCTGTTTGATTCTCTTTCCTTCCTGTACCTTTTATGATTTCAAAGCGGGTTCTACTCCACTAATCCACATTTCCTTTTCAAATGGTAGTGGATGCCGCCATTGCAGTTTCAAATCTTTCACACTGTTTTGGGTTGTTGTGCAAAATACTGTATATCTCAGTACAAAATAATAACATTTAAATTTGCATAGTGCCATTCATGTAGGGAGGTCTCAAAGCACTTTCTAAAATGATCCATTAGTTCAGTACTCGTTAGCTTACATTTGACAACTTTTCAGTGCCCATTATCTTATATTTAACAATTGTTCCTGCAGTAACATTTTCCAATATAAAGCTTATATGGATTAAACAATTTATCATTGTATGAAAAGGAACATAGATAAATTATTTTAAGTGAGACATAAATGAATGGTCAGCCTGCTGTATATTCTATTATTCATGATCCCTCTGATACAAAAGACAAGCAATGGTGCTTATTGCAGACACTGAAATTCAGCATATAAGGGCCCAAATTCCATCTAGGATTAGGCTGAAAGACATTTTTGCCTTCAAATTTAAGATGGTGGAAAATATAAAATTGAGTCTTTTTTCACAAATGGGAAAACCTGGCTTCCAAATTAAGAGCGAGTTGAAGAGAATCTTCCACAATTCTGTGTGATTTTAAATGTTAAGATACAGGTTAGGACTACCTGGCCTTTAATATGCTGAGTCATTTTGGTTACACATAAATTAACATTGTATCTGGCATTCCCTGATCAACACGTGTCACTCAATAAACAGAGTGGCATTAGTCTGAAGAAGCTTCTGGAAACTCACTGCATGTTTATGAGAAATAATTGGATATTGAGTTGAGTCTTTGGCCTCCAAATGCTTCTTCCTAATATAACCCTGAGGTCAAATAGCTTGTTACATTCAGTAGTTCCAACAAACAAATGTTGTTCAAACTGCTGTGTTCTTGACACGCCTGCAGCAGTAAATAGCAAATACAATGTTAAAAGAAGTCAATCGCTTCAAAGCTGCTGACTTCAATCCATTAACTCTGAGAGTTTACGAAGCTCTAATCAGATTGCTAGCCTGACTTGATTCTGAGTGATTACTTTAATAAGACAAATCTTACATTGCATTGAACAGATTGTTGCATGAGAAAGTGGAGACTCGGATCAGCCCTCTCCTGTTGTTCTTAAAAAGTTGGGAAACTAATCCTAAATCTTTCAAAGGAAACAAATGAACTTGGTAAAATTTCTTAAAAAGTTTATACTTTTAGGCGAGCCTGTGGAAACAAAGCTATAGGACAGATTGTTCCCTGAGCCAGGATGCATGCACCGTTTCCATAGCATCATCTCTGAGAAAACATGGATAGCTCCTTTCCTGTCCGTATACCGTGTGAATAGTCTTTTGTCAGCTATTGAATCGTAGCATTAAAATTTAAATACAGAGGGTTTAATGGAGGATTATTATGACACCCCGATGCATTCTTCATGTTACCCTTGGCAACAGAACTAAAAATGCATAGTTATGCATAAAGACATTCATCTAATCCTTCTTTGCCTCACAATACCTTGACTGAGGTATTTTCTGAGTCTATTTTAAAACCTGTATGTGCAGTTGAATTATATAAAACGTATGATTATGTTAAGATTATATCTGCTCAATTCAAAATTAAAGATTTAAGAGTAGATATTCTATCTGAGTCTGATGTTACTCTATTTTCCTAGCCTCTCAGAGTCCAAAACTTGACAAATTTGTAAATACAGCTTTAATTTTGAAAGGTTTGTGTAGGTTCTTATAAGAAACGCAGACACCACATTCAAAGTTAAGACCGAATTCAACAATTTGCCAACTTCTGCGCACTCTGAAATGCTACAAAAATAGAATAAAACCAGACCCAGGTGGAATTTCTCCTTATTATTTTCTTCATGTTGTATTGAAACTGCTCCAATTATTCTTGGAATTGCTATATGAGGGTGTTTGCCTGCAATATCAAATACAACTGCTTCAAATGTAATGGTACTAAATACCTTTTGTGTCTTATTATTGATACAAACATCTTTTCCGGATAAAGAAAAGATGGGGAACCAGTTGAACCTTTATAACTGGTTCAAAAACTGTTACACAGCGCAATGATATTTGTTTGCTAAGTGTTTGCAACATCAAGCAATGTGCACCTTATAAGTGTTCAGAGAAAACCGGAGGTCAAATCAACCACTTTCATCCTCACCAGTGAAGGGCTAAAGGGCAGCTTTTTTAGAGACATATACAAAAAAAAACCTGTCCGTTTTCTTGCCTGGCATTTGACACATGGGGAAGAGGGAGAATAGTAAACAAAATAAAAATGTTGAATACTATTGTGATGGATATCCACGTAAAGCAGAATGAAGTGATTAAACATGTTGTATTTCTTTAAAGAATTATTAAGGAATTCTTGGCCTGAAATTCCATCTTCCCCTGAAAGACCATTCTGTCTTCAAATGGAGGCGGGCAACAAATTGTGGAAAAATTGTGAAGCCAATCTTACTTTGTTTCCATTCAAATGAAGACTAAATTGAAGAATTTTCCACAATTCTGTACAATATTAAATGTTAACATGTGCAGACTGAAACAGGGTATTATTTGAGGCATGAATGAGAACAATTGCATTTGTATACCACCGTTCACGTCGGGAGAATGTCCCAACGAACTGGACAGTCGGGGAACAGACCATACTAATTTCCTTTCCTATAAAGAAAGGCCAATTGCCGTTTCTTGCAAAAATGTTACGAATTCTGGGAAATTTTTCAATATTCTTTATATTTAAGAAAGGTGACAAAACCATTCATCGGTAACTGTAGACCAATTTGCCTGACCTCAATAATTGGAAAAACTGTAGAGTCAATCATCAGATAGGAAATGCAAGATTAACTATACAAAAATAAATTAAGAAATTAAACATGGCTTCAGAAAGGATAGTAAGTATCTAACCAACCTTACAGATGTTTTTGAGGATGTGACAACTCAAATTGACTGTGCGCAATTGGCTGCTGCATTTGGCCCACAAAATATACAGTTAATTCACATTACAGTATTTTTTGTGAAGCGCTTTTAGATGCCTCGACGACATGGTAAAGTGCTATGTAAAATGCAAGGATTATTATTATTATACAATGTAAGTATCCAGACTTCCTAAGGATGTTTGACAAAGTATCACATGAGAGACTCCTTCAAAAACTGCGGACAATGGATATCCCATGAACTTTAAGAAACATTTCACTGTCGGTGATACGGCCACAACTAAATTAAATTTGTAAAGTGCCTTCATGGCGGGAGGACATTCCAGGGTGCTGAATAGTCAGGGATCAGGACCAGAACTTGGGGGAGCAGGGTTGGGATAGGGAGGGCAGAGGAGGCCTGGAAGGCAACTGAAGGCACAGTAAATAATTAGGGTCTTGAGTCATGCCTTGAAGGAGGCAAGGGAGGGAGCAAGGGAAAGAGATTGTGGGATTGAATTCCAAAGGTTGGGGGTGGAGAGGCTGAAAGATGTCAATGGTAGGGCGGGTCGGGCGGGAGACATGTGTTAGAATCAGGAGCCTGTTGAACAGAGGGAGCGGACAGGTTGATGGGGGTCAGCGATGTAGGAGGAGGCAAGGCCATTGAGGGCCTTGAAAGTGAGGATGAAGATTTAGAATTCTATCATCTTAGGGATGGGGAGCCAATGGAGCCGGGAGAGGGTGGGGGTGATGGGGTCACGGAGCCTGGTGTGGGAGAGGACACGGGCTGCAGATTTCCGGATGATCTGCAGCTTGTGGAGGGAAGAGTTGGGAAGGCTGACAAGCAAGGAGTTGGCAAAGTCAAGCCTGCATGTTATGAATGTGTGTATAAGGGTTCTGGCGATCTGCGGTGTAAGACAGTGGCGGAGCCGGCTGATGTTACAGAGGTGGGGGAAGGCAAAGAGGTTCATGGCACAGATGTGGAATAGAAAGTATAGATGAGAGTCAAACAAGACAGCAAGGTTCCAGACTGGCTTAGTACATCCTGATTTAATAAGGTAGACTGGCTTTATCAAAGCGCTACATCAAATGCAAGGATTATTATTATTGTTAAGGTGTTATACCAAATGCAAGGCTTATTTATATTTTTTATTAATCATTTGTGCACCAAGCCCCTCATAAACTCAACCTTATTAAAAAGTAGATTTTCATTTGAACGCATGTCAGGTTTTCAAATACTGTACCCACATAACGTGGTTAGCTCTTTCTTGCTCCTTATGGACCTTCGAGGGAAAAGGCCACAACTTTTCTTCTTCAATTACAAAATGTCATTGTCTCTCTATCACATCTGAAGATGTTGACCATCTCAATATAAAAACAATCTTTTAGTTCTCGACCACAAATAATAAATACTTACTCAGTAATAGAATTCACCGTTACACGTCACCCATACTAATATAACCCAAAAGAGTCAACTTTGTTTTTCTAAATGTCATGCACAGAATTTGTGACGGTGGTCATCGCACTCTAGTGTTCACTTTTACAAATGCAGAATCTCAATTCTGTGTCTTCCTGTGATACCAATAATAATCCTTGCATTTGTTATAGTGCCTTATAACGTTTTCGAGACGTCTAAAATATTTTAAAGATACATACGTTTAAAAACGCAATTTTATGAAATACCATACCAGAAATAATAATCCTTGAATTTAATATTGCGCTTTGCATGTCTTCTAAACGTCTCAATCTGAAATCTGTCTGAATTAAGGGACCAACAATTTCAACCCTCATTGTAAACTCAATTTACACTTTTAAACAGTGTAACAAGCGGCTAGTTTTCTTACAGTTGGCGTCTTTCATAGTAGGATCTGGAATACTATGAAACTGTTAAGATGCTGCATTTTTCATAGAAACCTTTAAAGTATTTTCTCATGAAGCAGATTTAAAGAATGTCATGTGCAACATAATCGTAGAATTACAAGCAAATCCCAGATAAAAGAAAAATGCTATTCCAAACAACCAGCTTGTTGCTTTCACATAACATATTTACTGTAACTTGTATTAAAAAGAGATTTAATTACCTCAATCAGTGCATAAGCACTTGCACATCAGCATTTATTCATTGGCATGTGCACTTGTTAAACAGTGTTTGATTTCTTTCATCAGGGCTGCTAACCGTTTATAAACAGAACACTGTACCTTAACAACTGGAAAGGATTTTGTCTCAGCTATGATTTCTGTCTCGGAATTTATATTGCACAAGTGATGAATGACAAATCAACAGGATCACGTAAACCAGAGGAGAGTTTACAACTGAACCCTATAATTAGTACCATTGCCTTAAATTTTCTTTATACAAGTTCTTATGTCTAATACTGTACTCAATAACATAATCTGGGATGGGCCACTGTTACTGAGATGTAACAACAACAACCACAACAAAAGTACACATGTAGAGTGCCATTCAAGTCTGGAGGACTTCCCAAGGTGCTGGTAATGCCTTATCCTGACAGACAACAACCTTCTCTTACCTTTCACCTCTAACCTTTCACTCTGACTGAATTTTTGTTGCCATTTGCTATCCATGTACAATAGCTTAGTATAAAGTAACATTGAGATATGATAGAACAACAACATTTCTTCTTATGTTATATTATCTACTGTAAGTGTGAGCACCATACTTGATGCTAACAAATGTATTCCTCAGTGGTAAGTATTGTAGTCTAGCAATCTTGGAAATAAATTGAGCCGTTTCATGGTTCTGCGCATTACCTAATCTGCATCCTTTTGCTGTACTTGTACAATTGGCAATATTATGGAATGCACATCCAATTGATGCTTCCCATATTCCTGACTATGGACTGAAAAAATAGTTTTTTTTCTTGTTCTGAGCACGCACACCTTGTACACCAACATCTGTTTAGTCTTTACTATTATTAAAGAGTCAGTCATGCGACTGGCTTTTTAATAACATTCCATGAATCCACTACTCTGTTGGAAAAATTCTAATCTTTAGCCCATCTTGGCTTTATTAATGTTATACTTGTGCTTTCCAATTCAACGCTCAGTCTAAATTAAATAGCCTGCCTATGTTGTTGTTTTATATGACTGGGCAGCCCTGCTACAACGCCATTCCTAGTTGAGCAAAGGTTTCCTTAGAGTGCGTGTCCGTTGCAGACCTGAGCTATATTGTAATTTTAGCAACAAAGACCTATTCTAAAACATTCTAAAATACATACTCATTAGAGAAATGTAGTCATCAATCCAATATGCTTCTCCAGTACTGCCAGCATCAGCAATTGTGGTGATTTTTTTTTAATAGGTATCCCCGAATTTCGTTAAAAAATATGGTCACTCTACTTTTGGGTGGGTGATTAGGTCACTGTGGATGTTACTTCCTGCCTGTCATGCCCTTGTGTATATGTTGTTGGTATCACTCCATAATGGAAGCGAAGTCAACAAAATACAGTTTCCGGGGACAGTGCATGGCATTCGATCACACAGGAAGTGACCCAAGGAGCCACCTGTTGAGCAGAAATTTGGCCATACATTTAGTGCTTCATTGTAACCTGGTATCTGAGGTAAAGACCCAGGCAATCACATAGTGACACTGTTTTTAGCCCTTCCATGATAGATTATAAACACCGCCTGTCAGGTTCATTTCTCTCACGACAATGACTGTTGGTCCAGTGCAGGTGGCCAGGTTTGAGTTACCGCTGCACGCTGGCTGATACGTGTGTGTGCAACCACTCTCGGAAATGTTGCGAGGACTTGAAACGCTCACGAGTGTATCAGAGCCTGACTGGCCAGATTCCTATGTGCTGGCATGTGCAGTAAGCTAGTCAGTGTGGATCGGAAGGCAGACATGTGCATCACTTCCAGTAACTTGGGTCCAGTTTAGTGCAACTTGTGTTCCATGAGGCTGGCTTTGCCAATAGTCTGCTACAATATGTTCGATAGTGCAAACAAACTGTATGACAATATCACTGTCTGTCTTGCACACAGCTGATGGATAGAATCCAGAGAAACAAATATCCAGAAGTATGTACTTTTAAATACGAGTATAAAAATGCTAATAACATGGAAATATTACTTTCATGGGCAGTTTCAGAATTTAAATTAGACAGTAAACATTAATGTACTTCTATATATTGCTAATGTAGACCTGATTGGTATATTGCTTATGTACTGTATAATAATTTCACCAGTGATCAAAGTAGTAAGATATTTTTGCCTCCATGTCATCCTTTTATTTCTTATTTTGGTGAAGGATTTACAGACCCTCTGGAACACACACCCCAGCGATTCCATACAAGTTGTAAATGTACCAAATGCAACCACAGAAAGCCAAAATTAACCCAGTGGGTTGCCAAGAAAGAAGATGGAATGCATGGCATTATAAACGGGGCTGCTATCAAAGAATGATTCTGTCCTCAAAGCACGCCAGATGCCTGTTCCCTATAAAGAAATCTTCTGTTAACACAAGCAAGCACAAGGACTCATTCTGCATTCCAGCTTCTCTGCGCAATGTAAAACAAATCAAATCCTCAGGCCTCAGTTGTAGAGATTTTGCAAAACCTACATGACTTTGTCAGTTAGGAATTTCATCTGGGTCTAGATTTAGTCTATTAACGTAGACTTCAGAGGGTGAAAATTGTTGAATTCAGTTTTAACTGTGCAGCTTGTTTTCTTTAGTTCTTAAAGGAACTTACAAAAAAAAAGCTTCAAAATTAAAGACTATTGAAGCATTCCACAATTTCTGCATGATCAGAAATGCAAATGTTAATAGAATAAATCTAGACCTGGGAGGAATTTCATCCCATTGGCATTTTGATATTTGATATTTTAAACCCACCTGTAGAGAAAACAAAATGGAATCAGTGGGACTGGGATAGGCATAATTTTGCATCAAAGAGTTTTTGAATGGGTCCTTCTATGAACATCAACAATAATTTATGTATCACCTTTCCCATCAAGATGATGTATCAATGCTCTTTCACACAATGTGGTCGAAAAAATAAGGCGGATAGGAAGGGGCAGGAAATTCTGAAGCCCAGGTGCAGAATAGCTGAAAGCTTGCCCAAATATGGTGGGATGTATCAGAAGGGAGACAGGATTAGGAGAAACAAGCTTTTACCTATAAAATTTATTTACAATTTATACTACAAACCCGTAACATAGGACTGAGTTTGTAAATTGCAATGATGATTATTACTAAATACTGTAAATATCTTTTGGGGACTTTATTCTGAAAGTAAATCCTTTTGCTTCAGCAGATACCAGAACGTTTTTCTTTACTTAGATGGTCATCAACAATTGAATTATGATTATGTTATCTGAGCCGTATCAGTGAGTGACATCAAACCTTTCAACCAAAGAAGCAACCCCATGCCTGTCTTCATCTACAACATCTATACACAGGTACCTTTCAACTATGTCACTGGATAACCTTCCATTCCTTCTCCCAGAGACACAAAGGTTAAGAGTTGTAGCCTCCCCGACTGAGATCAGCTCACTCGCCCAGATCAAATGGAACCTGCGCTCCATTTGATCTGGAAATGGAGATCAAATTTCCAGATCAAATGGAGATTGATCTCCATTCAAGAGAGATTCAGCTATTTGCTGGATAAAGTCACGAAATACATGATTATTTACACTTTTTAGAAGAGATAGAAGATAGAAGTCAAACACAACTTCTGACTTCCAGTGTTCAACATTTAATCATTCTATCAATGTAAGCCATAAACAGCCTGGGGCAGAATCCCAATACAGGAAATATATTTAATCACAGAATTCTGAGTGAAATTGTGCAGCCGATGTAGTTTAGCTGGGGTTAGGCCCCACATAGGCACAGACTGAGATCACAGACTGACCTTCCAAGGCGATGCCAGGCTGCTTTGTCAGATGTTCTGCCTTATCAATGCGATGTTAAACCAAGGTCCCATCTGCCTGTTCAGATGGATGTTAAGGATCTCATGGTACGATTCCAAAAGAGCAGGGAGTTTCTCTGATGTGCAGGCCAACAATTCTTCAGATAAAATTGGTGCTTCAGTTCATGTCTGTTTGTGTGTTTTGCTGGACACAAATTGTCTGCAACATTTGCCTGAAGAACATACAGTTACTACATTACTGAAAAATCTATGAAGCACTTTGAGATGTTTTAAACATATGTAACTGCTGTGTCAAATGCAAGGATTATTATTAGTAGTAGAATTTTTTTTACATCAATCCATAAGTGAAAATATTTGCTTACATAAGTATTGCAGAGTCTGACTCACTCACCTAATTTAGCGTTGGTGACCATGCAACATTGACAAAATGGTGAGAACTCACTCGTAACCATGGTTACCTTGGAAACAAATGGACGTTTGGCACAACAATTGTTTCTAGTGTACCATCGAAAGACTAACATGGATCCAGGTGGCTAATAAAATGAAATGACTAATATAAACCTTGCCACAGTATGGAAAATGGGACCTGTTATTTGCATTCCGAAATGGGTTGTGGTATGAAAGCAAATTTTCATGGTAAGAAGATGCGTATCCTTTGAGATTTTTATGAACCAGGCTGCCAGGACCACAAAATGTTTCCTATTTGAAGTTGGACTGGACTTGAATTATAGAACTACTGTTTTTATTTACTAAAAATGCCTTGAATGTCAAGAGGATGCATACTAACTTCACAAAAACGCACAGCAATCCTGCTCATTCCTGTTAACCATGTTATGAAGCGGCTGTGGTTGCAATGGAATTTCCTCAGCCAGACCGTTTGGGTACATTGTGCCTAGTGACTGATTCCAAGATAAACTAGACATTCTGCAAAGGTACAACTGGAATGTACAGGAATGAGAGGTATGTATGTGCCCTGGATTGTACAACTTGGCCCACAATCAAAGAGCCACTGAAGCATGGAGGGACATATTATGCATCATTGTAAACCTTCATGAGCGTCACTAAGGAAGTAATATGGAAGATAGACAGGGTTGGATTAGAAAAAATAAAACAGATAGAGAGAATGAAAAAGAAGAGAAAACAGAATGGAAAAGGGGAGAACATAATAAGCAGTATTGGTTGCTCTCCTTATTTAGTTGCAATAGTTGCTTAGATGTTTAATTTGGTAGTTTAAGGTTTAATTTTTCAGTGAATACTGTAACACTACATCCTGACATTTCACTAGTCTTTTTGCACTGTTTCAACTTTTTCGTGATCTTTAAAAGATTTTTATGACATGAAAATGGGTTGTGACAATCCTATAAAGGGAAACTGATCATGAATATTTCTTTAATGATCTGAGGATTCTTCAGAACTGCAATATTTGTTTCATCAGTATATTCTGTAGATTGCATTAGTGGGGTTTAATCTGGGGTTGTTCCTAACAAGAGATTTTAATAAGGAATATAGATCATGCAAATGAGACCTTCCTCCGGTACCAGAATTAAATCATATTGATTTGCAGGCACTCCGTTTTATACAATGTGTATCTGGAGTCTGCTGATGACAGGCCAGCTCATCGGCAGAACTTGGAGTCCTGGAGAACTTGGTTAAAGAACTTGGTTAGAGTATTCACCTCATAAGTGAGAGTACCTGGGTTTAATTCCTGGAAGGGTGAAAAGTTTGAAAACATTAGAAAAGTTTGCTTACTCCACACTCCTCTGATTACCTAGCAATAAGTTGAAACCTTTTTATTAGTGGATTGAGGATCACTTTTCCAGAGGTAATAATCCCCTAAAAAAAATTGGGTTGCTCAATCCATGACTGTTTGTGGGGCACTGCTATACACTGCAGTGTTTCACCCACAAAATTCACTTCACTTTACAGTACATTGTGTGAAGTTCTTTGAAACATCAACAACAACTACAACTTTGATTTATTTAGTGCCCTCCACGCCGGACGGCGTCTCAGAGCGCTTTACAATAGCGGATCCCAGGACTGAGTCAGGGGCAGAAAGGTGACCAAAAGCGCGGTCGAAAAGAAAGATCTTCAGCTGTGACCTGAAACTGGGAAGAGAGGGGGTGAGGCGAAGGGAGTGAGGAAGGGAGTTCCAGAGCCTCGGGGCATAGTGGCTGAAGGCACGGCCGCCGAGGGTGGAGCGGAAGATTCGGGAGACGTGGAGGAGGCCAGACCCAGAGGAGCGAAGGCAGCGGGTGCTGGGTTGGTGGGAGAGGAGATCAGAGAGATAGGGGGGTGCAGAGGAGTGGAGGGATTTGAAAACAAGGGTGAGGATCTTGAAGTTGATCCTCGCTGGGATAGGGAGCCAGTGAAGTCTGGCGGGGACTGGGGTAATGGGGGAGCGAAGCTTGGAGCGGGTGAGTAAGGTGCTACATCACATGCAAAGAGTATTATTCCTATGATGCTCCCATTTGCAAAGTTAGTACAGTATTATTTTAAATATATTATAAATCCAAATACTATAGCCATAGGGAGTATATTTCTGTGACAATTGTTGCATGCTGCTGTGCAGCTGACATGAAGCTTGTTCAGTGTTTTAATTATAGTTTAGCAGTGGCTATTTCAATAATGGTAGTTTTTAGGTTGGATCTAAAGCATATTAGCAACGGTGACAAAGTTCAATGGTCGTAACAAAGTTCAAGTTGTGTAGTAGGTACGGAAAGGCTGAAAAACATCAAGTACAGACTGGTGGATCAATTTCCTGTCACAAGTACAGTGGGATCCCTGGAGGGGTCACGTGTGAACAAACTTGCACCCGACAACCACAAGGAAGTTGGAGTTTATTGTGAAAGGAGCGTTATTCCAAACGTGCGTAAGTCTGCGACTGGAATAGGAAGAAATACCAGATCTCATCAGTAACTCACAATAAAGCATTGCTGCACTTGGATCCACTTCCTTAAAACAATAAGGAATCCTGTGATTCTGTTCTGATCATTTCCTTGTTCTGTTCCAGCTTACCTCACACTGTTCCTTCCCTGTTGACAATAGAAAGTTAATAGAAAGAAAAGCTGCATACTAGGGTAAACGTGCTGAAATGAATGGAACGTTCCTGTCAAGAGTCATTCCCTTGCAGAAAACACAAATTTCCAGTACTTGTCCCATTGCTGCTGTAATATCTGATCTGCTATTGACTGCGTTAGGCTAGGTGGTGTTTGAAATGTCATCTCACCCTTTGATTTAGTTTGGGAAGAATATAATGAAACTCGTCAGGAATTCCTTTGGATACTCCAGTTGGTTTGTTTCCTGGGAGGATGTGGAACAATACTGGGACTACTGACTTTAACTCTGAATTCACTATTGGCCCAGTGAGGAACACAAAACATCAGATAGTCTATCTACAGATTTACCACATGTAACAACTGCACAATCAAAACAGACTTTAGCCACATTGAGAGCTCTGACTCTGCTTTTCTTGTGTTTCATTCGCTTCTAGATTATGTCTAAATAAATAAAGCTTTGATTGTTGATATTGTACAAATAGAATGATCTTTTGTAATCTCACTTATGCCAGAAATAGTCCATTTACTTTATAGTATTTGAAATGAAACAACTGCGGCAAAGTACTACTTAAAAAGAAATCAATAAATTCTGCAGATTGAACAGAATGCTATGTGATTTTAATTAATGGCAACAATCATAAGACTGCAGTAAAATGTTCTGAGAAGCTGGTATTCAGATTCTCTACGTACATGTAGAAAGAACAGTCACACCCAAATCTGTCATTGAGGACATGTTTTCTGGTTTGGTGTTTTAACTGTGCACTATGTGATTATAAACTATAGAAAATGACAGCACAGAAGAAGGTCATTCAGCCCGTCATACCTAACTCTGCAAAAGAGCAGACTGTGTCTGAATTACCTGCCTATTCCCCATACCCCAAATTATTAGTTGAATTTTCTTCCTGTTACTTTGGTGTACTTGCAACATTTCCCTTCTTATTTATATGTGTTCCCTTCCACAGAAAAATCTTTTTTCCACTGTCTTCTTTTATTATCTACTTTCTACTGTCTTCTTGTATTAACTTGAATTGACTTCCCTCTTTGATTATAACTCTTTCCTCCTCTTGTACAGTGCTGATTTATGCATTTCCTTATTAAATCATCATGAAATCACAATAGGAATTGTATTAGATTCAAAGTGGTTTGAGGTGAAGTTATACCAACTAAATGATGTGCTTAAACCTCAGCAGTCTCTCTAAAATAATCCACATACCTGCCCTCACCTACAAATTCCTTCACTGCCCTCTCTTTGAGATCATCTCCCACTCCACTGTTCTCTCACCCCCTCCAGTCAACAAACTCAAGCCTGACGTGTGTCCCGCATCATCAGTGTCTGAATGTTCAACACCTATGCCCAAAACTATGTCCAAACCTGTGTAACTCTCTTCATCCCCCATCTATCTATTTGCCTCTTCCTACCGCCTCTATCATGCATATGACCACCTCCTCCTCCCCATCTTCCCTCATTTAGTATCATTCCCGTGAAACATTCCGAGACATTATCCAAAGTGAAGGTGCTTTATAAATACTGTCCAAGCTGTTGTTGGTAATATGACAGCAAAGCTGTGAGCAAAGCTGTTGTTAGCAAAAATCTGTCTCTAGAATGTAATTGTCTGATATTGCTGACAGGTAAACAAAGAGGGAAACTTTAGCTCTTTCCTTTAGGTCTGAATGCTTTACTCATCACTAGTCTTTCGATTCAAAAATCAGTCAAGTTTCAGTTGGCCTCAGTGTGCCAATGTCACGCTGATACTGTAATCGTACAGTGCAGGTTTTTCTCTGCTTTAAGAGAAACCACCATTGTGGTTTCTCGTAAATAAACTATTGTTTGTGAACTTACTTGCACCTGTTACACTCACAAGATAAGAGACTTAAAGCCCGAAACTTCACCTGGGGAGAAATTCCACCTCATTGTATGCATCTGGACTTTGAACCCATTAATGAGTATGAAATATGTATGAATCATACCTCTGCATCAATCTTGGTGGACAGAGAGACAATCACATGGGCATTATGCCTTTATTGGTGTAGATAAGATACTAGTCCTGTAATTAGACCACTTGCAAGCGAGAGAATCTGTGTTCGATTCCTGGGTGAGGCAAAATATTGGGCAGGTTTATCTAGCAGTAAGTAGGAACTTACTGTTAGTTGAATGGTGATTTGCCATTTTGGGAGTAATAAACCATTTTTTAAAAGTGGTCACTCAATCCACAACTGTTTATGGACACTGTTTTATGCAATTGGCTTCCACTTTTTAAAGACAAATAGGGAGACAGACACAGCAAATCACCAATTGTTCACAGAGCAACCACAATGGCAGGGGGTAAGGATCATTACCACTGGATTTTATAACAACAAAATTACAATTGTATGGAGCCTTTCATGTTGGGAGAAATGTGCTGTATACCATCTGTGCTCCGCACTGTCACGTGTGGTATCCCCCAGGGATCTATCCTTTGCCGTCTCCTTTTCAAAATCTATATCCTCCCGCATCTGAGCCATGACCTTGCCCCATCCTACCTCCGTGACTTCCTAATCCCCCTACCAATCTACCCCCCACTCTCCGCTCAGCAGGCTCTGATCAGTTCCATGTCCGCCAATCCACCTTCCCCCAAATCGGCAGGCGAGCCTTCAGCCGCTCTGCTCATAAGCTCTGAAATTCCATCCCGCCTCACCCCCTCCCTAGCCTCCTTCAAATCCCGCTCAAGACCCTTCTCTTCGATGGCCCCCTCGGTCACCCCAAACACCCTCCTTTCCCTCCACCCTCCCAGATACCAAACTCATCTCAGATCTGAAACTTTGACTGTCCAGCGCCTTGGGACGTCCTCCCGACTTGAAAGATGCTATACAAGTGTAATTTTGTAGTTGCTGTTGTTGTTGTTGAACTCACAGTACAGGCCAGGGATCCCAACTGGTCGATCGCCACTAGGTGTCGTCTTGCTCATGTTCAATTAAAAACAAGAGGAACGAATGATATTTACTGCAGTTTGAGCAATAAAGTTTTAAGTCAAGATGCATGAAATAATGCACATTCGCTCACAATATATTCAGTCAATCCACTTTACAGTATACCCTGTGAATCACTTTGAGATGTCTCAATGTCATTATGCTGTAAAACGTCCAAGGATTATTATTTGAATCCAGCTTAGTTTTCAAGTGGACTAAATAAAAATATGTTTTACAGTAAAATGATGTTCTTAAATGCTAAGACAAAGCAGTTTTACGGGCTAAGACTAGGTGAAATTTGGAGTCAAGCAATATTCTATGTAGAGGTTAGGATATTGGGATAAATGTGCTATAAGATAATCCTGTCCTATTAATAGTTAGAAAAAGATCACACCAATGTGAATAAAAAAAAGTCATCTGATTCAATCAATGAAGCCTCATTGGAAAAATGTAGAATGGCAATGACATCAGATTTTAAAAGATTTCAGATTATTGAAAATAAACACCCCAAGATATAATCCTGGGTGTATGTGTTAAGAAAGGCAGCATCACAGCACAGCTCCTGGTTGCTATCCAGTGGCTCAAACTGGAAGCGCACATTGGGATAGGATTGAATCAGGCCCCACTGTGATAGTATCTGTAGGCAATAAGGTCAATGGAACGCATTCGTTAGACACAAAGATAAGGAAGAATGATCACTTTGCTAGGATATTAGAGGGCTGCTGCCTTCCAACATTGTCTGTGCCATTACGATTGTGAAAAATAATCAAAGGAAAAAAAATGCAATGATCCTTAAAAATAACACATGTTTAAAATAATCTTTAATGTTCTTTATTCACAGCATTTATTTTTGATCAACTGACTATCTGACACATGCAAAAACCACTCACCATGCACACTATTTCCATTAGTACTGGAACTCCTCGCTATATGTTGTCCTGATATAGATTGTTTCGATTATACGTTGATTAATAGTTAGAATTTTTTTTTGATTAATTGAAGGGATATTAGCTGATTACATTTTATATTACAGTAGTTGCTTAGTAAATATATAAATAAGATAATAAATACAAGTTGTAAGATTCTGTAATTAATGTGGTTAATTAATATCTTAAATTATATTGGCGATTTGAGACATATGTAGCCAATTGCACCTCACAGCACGTGGTTGTGAGGAGCTTGGTAGAGGAGACAAGGGATTGCATATAAACAACAGAATGTTTTCAGTACATATCAGCGATCTTCTCATGGAGATATGGTCTGCAGCTGGAGAGGGAGCTGTGTTACGTTTGTTTTTGCACAGAAACCATCTTGCAAAAGACAATGGAGGACACTATTTAAATCAAAGTTGTTGTTGTTGTTCTCCGCAGGTTTTGTTGCTACCCCCGACTTTTGTTTCACAACATTAACACCTCTTTAATCCATCGTCTCCTGCCCTCCACCCCATTTTCCCCTTGCCCTCCCTCTCCCCCTTCTGTAATCCTTAAAAGCCTCACCCCCTTTGTCAATCCTTAAAAGCCTCTCCCTCCCAACATGCCCCAGTTTTGACAAAGGGTCGTGGACCCGAAACGTTGACTCACTTTTCCTTTCTCCTTAGATGTTGTCTGACCTGCTAAGTTTTCCCAGAACTTCTGTTTTTGTTTAAGATTTCCAGTATCTGCAGTATTTTGTATTTTTGCAAGGATTATTATTATTGTTATTATGTGAAGTCTCTACATTATTCAATATAATTTATATTATTCAATATAAAACCATGTGAATTCTCCAAACTATTCAAGATAAATATATTGTGGAGTTTCCTTACTCCACACACCTAATAATAAACATCCCTCAAAAAAACAAAAATAATTGTGGTCACTAAGTATGGTCACTCAATCCACAACTGTTTGTGGGGAAACTGCTGTGCACAATCGGCCGCTGCATTTCGTCCACATATATAGTCACTACACTTAACAGTTTCTTTTAAACAAATGTATATTAATAAAATTAAATGAAACATATAGGTACTCTAATCATAAGATAAGAACATGAGAAATAGTAGCAGGTAGACCACTCAACATAACAACATAAGAATTAGGAGCAGGAGTAGGCCATCCGGCCCTCGAGCCTACCCCGCCATTCAATAAGATCATGGCTGATGTTCTAATCTAACTCCATCTGCCTGCTTTATCCCCATATCCCTTAATCCCTTTATCCACAAAAAATCTAACAATCTCAGTCTTGAATATGTTCAAGGACTGAGCATCTCCAGCCCTTTGGGATAGAGAATTCCATAAATTCATTACCCTCTGAGTGAAGTTTTTCCTCAATTCAGTGCAAAAGGGCTGACCCCTAATTTTAAGACTGTGACCCCTGGTTACAGTTTCTCCAACCAGGGGAAACAGTCTCCCACTGTCTACTGTGTCGTGTCCCTTAATAATCTTATACGTTTCTATAAGATCACCTCTGATTCTTCTATGTTCTAGAGAATATAGGCCTAGATTGCTCAACCTATCCTCATAGCTCATACCCCTCATCCCAGCCACCAACCTAGTGAATCTATACTGTACCCTCTCTAAGACAAGTATGTCCTTTCTTAAATAAGGAGACCAAAACTACACACAATATTCTAGGTGTGGTCTCACCAGGGGCCTATCAGTTGCAGCAAGACTTCCCTACTCTTTTATTCTATCCCTTTTGTAATGAACGCCAACATACCATTAACCTTCCTAATTGCTTGCTGTACCTGCATACTAATTGCAGGTAGGATTGCAAACAGACAAAGTGCACTTATTTAAAAGTAAATAGCTAAAAGCTCCTTAAATCCTTGTTTTAAAAAAGGTATTTCTGAGAAATAAAACTGAGCCCAGGTCTCTGTTTTCGATCTCTGGTCTTGCAAAACTCACCGAGGCGAGAGATACAAAGAGATGAGGGTGACACAATTGTCCACAATAAGAAATAAGAAACATAAGAAATGGTAGAAGGTCCATCTAGTTCACCTTCCACCTTACTGGCAGTTGCATGAACATGTGTCCCAAATTATTGATGCATTAAATCCCAGATCTGGAATTCCTCGCTATACATCGCTATACATTGTTTCAATTATATGCTGTTGATGAATTAATAAATAGTTAGAAAAAAATTAGAAAATTGGGATTAATTGAAGGGATATTAATAGCTGATTACATTTTACATTAGTTGTTTAATATTTATTATATATATATATAATAAATACAATTAAGAGAACACTTACTGGAGATGGTTGATGTCTTGGCCTCGTGTTCTGTTCAATTTCTGTTCATTTTAATACCCAAGTTTCTCCAGGGAACGATAATTGAACTGGAAATGAAGTATTAGTTATTTGCTTTATTGCAAGCGATACATCTACTATAGTACTGTCTGTATTTGAATGATTTGACCCATCCAACTACTGTACATTGTTTTGAAACACTTCAATGAATTCTCCATTCATGGCTTTTTGGGGCCCAGAACGTTTGACATTCTCACAAACTTTTATATGAAGGAATGTTTTCTGGTTTCATTTTTAAAGCCCTAGATCTAATTTGAAATGATCAACAAATGATCCACCAGAATAAGCTAAATGCCTGCTTTAGCTATTAACAAACATTGCAGGATTGTTTTTTTTAGAATGTTATAGTTTCTGAGGACGTAGAACTGTGATTTATGATTCCTATTGGCTAGAAAACTGGCATTAGGCGTCCTCTACTTGAGGCCCCAAAATATTTGAATGGTTTTAGGAATGGTAAATATTTGTAAAGTAATTCGTTTTGATAAAATAACAAGATTATTCCTTGCATTGATACACCTCAAATGTCAGGAGGGCATTTCTAAGCACTTCACAGGATTTATTATAAAGTATTGACTTTGTATTTGTCAGCGAAAGAGGCAGTATCTCCATCAAAGCATTGGAATCTCAACTTCAATTTTGTCAATTCAAAGTCCTGATGTGAAGTTTGAACCCCACAACCTTCCACCGCAGGGGCAATAAGGCTATCAACTGAGCCAAACTCTCATTAGAAACCCCTCTGTGCAGCTTACCGTGAAGTATTTAAAAAGGAAATTCCTGAATGACTGTCTTAGAAACATACCCACCCACAATAAAACAAAAACAGAAGTCGCTGGGAACACTCAGTTCTGTTTTTGCTTCAGATTCCTAGCGTCCGTAATATTTTGCAATTGTTCCACCAACTGTAGTTTTGCTGCTGCCTATTGGTTAGTGTTTAGTTTACTGCAGGAAACACAGTTATCAAGCAGCTGTTGAGAAGAATCTGCTTTACTCCCATCATTATAGAATTGTGTGGCTTGAAATTCTACCACTTGTTTAGCTGTAAGACAATATCCCCAAGAATGTGAGTTTGCCCAGAAATGGAAAGAATTCAATGAAGCACTTTGAGACATTTGAATTTTTGGGGGTCAGCCAGGTGTTTGACAACAGCAACAAAATTGCATTTATAGAGCGCCTTTCACGTTGGGAGGACACATGTGGAAACCCGTCACCATCCTTAAGAGTATCCAAACCAAACTACGTTTCACATATCCCACCTACACCTAGAAATTCCAGAGATATTATGGGAATGGAATGCACACACTCACCCTGGAGGGATGATTCCTGCTTATCTAATTCTGGAAAGTATTATGCACAGGTTGTCAGGAGCCAATGCTTGGAGATCCCAGAGTGTACGTTGAGGTACTGCAGGAGTCTAACCAGCCAAACCATCATAGTTAGCCATTGGAAGCACTGCCTGGCAAGGTTTCCCATTGTTTGTCCAGCTTGGACCGGCCTGCTCGTTAGGGACTTTGGCTTGTAGGGTTAACAGGAGTTGAGTGAAAAAAGTCCCAGCCACCGATTGCTGATTCTGCTGTGAGGAGAGAGGAAGTTAGAGACAACAACAACAAATAATAAAATTACATTTATAGAGCGCCTTTCATGTCGGGAGGACATCCCAAGGTACTGGTGATGGGGTGCAGAGGAGTGGAGGGATTTAAATATAAGGGTGAGGATCTTGAAGTCAATCCGCTCTGTGACAGGCAGCCAGTGCAGTTTGATAAGGACTGAGGTAAACGGGATACAAAGTTTGGTGCAGGTGAGAAAACAAGTAGCGAAGTTTAGTATTAGCTGAATTTGGGGGATGGGGGAAGAGGGGAGACCTGCATGGAGGGCATTAGAGAAGTCCAGCCGAGAGGTGACAAAGACATGGACCGGGGTTTCGGCAGCTGTTGGGGTGAGGTATTGGTGGACGTGGGTAATGTGGCGGAAATGGAAGAAAGTGGCGCTGGTGAGGGACCGAATGTGGGGAAAGGAAGAATAACCGGAGGTCGAACCTGACGCCTAAGTTGCGCATGGGTTCAGAGAGTTTTACGGTCTATTTACAAAGAAAAAAAAACTTATTTTGAATGCTCCATGGAATTACTCACCTGGGCACCAGTTTCCATATGGACCTGAAGGAACTGATTATATTGCTTCAATAAACTTGTAACCAGTCATTGAAGCATTGGAAGGTTTCAGACAAGATGAACAGGGATGATTCTAGGTTTCCAGGAAAGACTCACACTCATAGATTAGTTTTCTTTGGAAAAGAGATTGTGGGGAAGGCATGAACTAAGTACTGTAATTGTCGTCACAAGAGGCGCAGACATTGAAATAATAAAATTTTCATGGGTTTTACAGATATAATTTTTTGTTGTTATTTTAGGTGTGTTATCATTTCAAGTGGTTTACATTTCAAAATATCCTACAATATAATAAATACAATTCATGCTTTATTTTCATTTTATTATTGTTTTACAATTCAAACTATGGTACCAATAGTGTTTTTGGAAAAAAAATTCTTGCGTCATTCCAAAATTGCATTTAAAAGTAAGTTTATAATAATAATAATCCTTACATTTTGTAAAGCGCCTTTCACATTGGGAGAATGCCGTTCAAACGTTTCACTGGATAGACTGTAAAGCGCAATGACTATGTGTTTTGTGGGCAAAGTTACACCATCTCCTGAGGTCAGAAAGAAAACATTGCAAAATAAATAGCCGATTGGCACCGCAGTATTTTTATTTGTATTTTCCGACGTGGGTTTCACCATTTCTGACTTCTGCCACCACACTTGGTCATTTAGCTAGGAAAGTTGTATAGACTGGACCGCAGATTCCACTGATGTAGTCAATATGGTGTCAATGATGGAAGATTTGAGTGCTTGATTCTAAAATTCTGACATATGTTCGAGAAGCCCACCCTGGAGGCGTCAGATTAGGAAATATTAATTTTGCGATATGTTCCATCCTTTAGGAATTAGGAATAGAAAATAATGGTGTCCTCTTACTACCACCTTAGCAGAGATTCATTAAATAAAGGCAGGGTTCAATATGGAATAAATCTGAATAATAAATCTGTTGCTATGTCTGTGCTACAATCACAATATCGCAAAATCTTGGCAGGTATTTCTCCATGAATAGGGATTTTGGGGGGTTAATATAATAATAATAAACATAGTAGATTACAACAAAGCTGATCCATAATAATACTGCCAATGCTTTAGGTGAATAACTATTGATCTTAGGTTACATTGCCAAAAACGGTACTCCCAGTAAAGGGTTCAGTGTTCTGTCACGCAGTAGATGTAGTCAAACATTTACACATGCTGGTGCTGATAACAAACAATATTTTTTCTTTTTCCTGTGTTTCAGGGCTGTGCCTTAGCTTGACACTGTTAGCAGCTTTCTCCATAACTACATACCCTACCAACTCCAACATAAATAAGTGACCTGTTATTTGACAGGCTGTATTTGGCGTGACCAACATTCATTCGTCTGGGCAAATACTAAATGATAGAAAACAAACACGTCTCCTACTAACTCATGAACCAACACAAGACTACTGAGCCTGCCTATGTTTTAAAATATGCCAATGAAGACATTAAAGGCAGGAAAGCAACCAACATTAAATGTCATTGAGGAAGGGAAAAATAAGATAATTTTATCTCAATTTATTATTAAAATACAGTACAATTATTCCCCGCAATACAAAATAATAAGTTTAGCTTTTTTTTTGTCTCATTCGTCAATAAACCAAAACAAACAAATACTGGAGTACTATTACACTTTATAGCAACCAGTTCCTAATTCCATAATTCTATCCCTTCCGTTTTGTCTCTAAAGAGGAAAGGGAAGGTGGGAGGGAAGGATGAAACAACAACTTTGATTTAAATATAGCGCCCTCCACACTGGACGGTGTTTCAGAGTGCTTCACAGTAAAGATCCCGGGGCCGAGTCAGGGGCAGGGGTAGAAAGGTGACCAAAAGAGCGGTCGAAGAGAAAGAGTGGAGACCGAGAGACTGAAAGCCTGGATGCCATGGTAGGGCAGATTGGGCGGGAAACATGGAGTGGCCGGAGTCTGCTAAATGGAGGGAGCAGACAGGTTGATGGGGTTAATAGGTCACAGAGATAGGAGGAGGCAAGGTCGTTGAGGGCCTTGAACATGAGTACAAGGATTATGAATTATATCCTCTGATGGGATGGGGAGCTATCGGAGCCAGACAAGGGTGGGGGTGATGGGATCATGGAGCCTGGTGCAAGGGAGGACACGAGCTGCAGAATTTTGGATGATCTGCAACTTGTTTATGGAAGAGTTGGAGAGGCCAACAAGGAGAGAGTTTGCAGAATTCGAGCTTTGAGGTGACAAATGCATGAGGGTTTCAGCGGCCTGAGGGGTGAGGCAGTGGAGGAGTTGTGCTATGTTGCAGAGATGATGGAAGGCAGAGCTGGTCATAGCACGGATATGGGGGAGAAAGAACAGTTGATGGTCAAACAAGACACCCAGGTTCATGACTGGTTTGGTGAGGTGAAGTGTGCATCCATGGATGACCGTGCTGCCAATGCCTGAGGTGCAGAGGCGCTTGCACGAGCCAATCAAGTGAATCCTGGTCTTGCTATCACTCAGCTGTGGAAAGTTATCTATCCAGGACCTGATGTCTGACAGGCAGAGATAGAGTTGGTTGTCATCCGTGCACATGAGGAAATTGACCTCACATCTGCAGATGATTTCACCAAGGAGGAGCATGTAGAGGTTGAAGAAGAGGGTCTCTTCACTATTGCGGCACCGATAATTACTGCCTGGTTATATTTCACCAACATTCAGATTCCTGGCACAAGCAATCTACTTCCCCTCCTACTGATCTGTGTGGTTTTAGACATGTCCAAGGTTTTGCTCTGCGGGAATTGAACCCAGGTCTCTCCCTTGTGAGGTGAGTGCTCTAACCACTGAGCCACAGGATTCCACAGATGCATCAATCTAAAAGACTAGCCTTGAATACATAAGAAACTAAGGCTTTTGCCTGTGATATCAGCTACAGGATAAGAGCCTAAAATTCTAATATGGAGAACTGCCTATATAGAGTTAACCCTAATTTCTTTAAACTGGGTTATTGAAGCGTAATTAGGTGATGGGACTCCTCAAGCTTTCCTGTCAGTACAGGACAATTTATCTTGAGGTCAAAGTCTCATGTGTTGTGCACCTAACATATGCATAAACAATATATATCTATATTGTGTGGAGGTCAACAGCTATTTACACCGACACATATTCAATTTGTGAATCTTGTTAAAAAGAAATTTCCTTTACAATTAATATGGTATATTTCACCTTCAGCTGCAATTACCACTGGTTCCAGATGAATTCAAATCATGACAACTGCAGATTATCAGCCAGAAGCAAAGAAATGAAATATAGGAAGCAGCAGCCCACTTGCCCCTGGTTGTCAATCATTTGGACTGTCAGTATATTCGTCTTAACATCATGAGTTCTGATTGTGAATGACAGGTCCCAGTTTACACCCACCTAGCCCACTGTACTTTCCAAAATGTTCCCGAATACCTCTGTCGAGGCAACCTGATAATTCCTCCTTGTACTCAATAATTGGTCTATCGTAATCTTGCCAAGCAAGACAGTACAATTTATATTTGTGTTAATTTATGGGGGAAGGACTGAATAATAATAATCCTTGCATTTGATATACTGTACGTTTTTCAGTTCTTCTAGCCCTCTCAAAGTGCTTCAAAGAATATCCTGTAAAGTGAATTGACTGTATGCTTATGGGTGAAACGCGGCAGCCAAATGTGCACAGTAGTGTCCTACAAACTGCCGTGGATTAAAATACCTAATTTATTTATTTTTTTGAGGGATTATTATTAGGCATGTGGAGTAAGGAAACTTGCCCAAGGTTTCACCCTGTCTGGAATTGAACCCAGGTCTCTCGCTTGTAAGATGAATGCTTTAACCACTGAGCTACAGGACCCCACAATGTTCTTGACACTGTTGGCTGGGCATCCGAGCTGAGGGAAGGAGTTGTAAGATATGGGGAGGGGGAGAATGACCTAAAATGTACTCAATAAGGCAGGGTTTGAGATGGGCTTGAATGAGGAGAGGGGGCAAGTTGAAGGGACTCTAGATTACAGTAAGAAGCAGACTATTCAGCACATGGTATACTTCTTTGGGAGTTAGCTTTTGCTAACTCCCAAAGAAGCTACCTCCTCTAATCCCATTACCATGCTCTTTCATCATACAACAACAACAATAAAATTACATTTATAGAGCGCCTTTCACGTCGAGAGGACGTCCCAAGGTGTTAAAAAGTTAGGTCGGGACCAGAACGGGTGTGTGTGGGGGGCCGGGGTAGGAGAGTAGGAAAGGGGGGAGAGTTAGGAGGGGAGCAGAAGGCATAGTTGAAGAGGAAGGTCTTGAGACCGGCCTTAAAGGAGGAAAGGGAGGAAGCAAGGCGAAGGGATTGCAGGATGGAGTTCCAGAGTATGGGGGCAGAGAGGCTGAAAGCCGGGCCACCAATGGTAGGATGGTTTGGGCGGGGGACGTGAAACAGTCCAGAGCCCGCTGAACAAAGGGTACGGGCAGGCTGGTAGGGAGATGGTAGGTCGGAGAGATAGGCATGGGCAAGACCGTGAATGGCTGTGAAAGTGACAAGGATCTTGAATTTCGACCCTCTGGGAGATGGGGAGCCAATGGAGACAGGTGAGGGTGGGAGTGATGTGGTCGCAGATCCTAGTGCGGGAGAGTACACGAGCTGCAGAGTTCTGAATAATCTGAATAACTGAATAATCAGTTCCCATAGTCGAGCCTAGATGGGATGATAGTGTGGACGAATGGATAATGTCATACAACAACAACAACTTCGATTTATATAGCGCCCTCCACACCGGACGACGTCTCAGAGCACTTACCTTATAATATCCTATAATGACCACAAAATAGGCAGTCAATTCACTTTACACTATATTCTGTGAAGCGCCCTTAGACGTCTCAATCTGCACTCAATATCAAGCACTCTGGGATGCTACCCTATGTGAAGGGCGCTATACAAATGCAAGTAGTTGTTTTCGTTGTCATTAATTTGGGTTCAATAGATATGAGTGATAAACTATTCCAAATCATTGCTGTACCCTTGTCTTGCTATATTCATGTCGTTTTGCAATGAAATACTCCAAACTGGGCACACAAATCAGCCACCGAACCAACATATTGTGTAAATTTAACATTGCCTCCCTGCTCTTGTATTTAATACATTGATACTGTATGATATAAGGGGGTATTAGGAAGGGTAGGAGAGGCCAAGTAGTCAAGTAAAACAACACGTTTCCACAGTTCCGGTGTGGAATAACTCTGGGTAACACTTGAAGTGGCAAAAAGCAGGGAAGAGATTGTCACAAAGGAAATAACCTATGAGACAACTAATCCAAACACTTTGATTCCATTGTAAAAACAGTCATAATTTTAAAGCTTCTGTGAGGCTCACTCCAAGTAATGCAGCACTTCGGCACACTCAATAATTGAATCATTACTTGCCCAAATTTCAATGTTTAATTCAGAGCACTTTTTAAATGTTTATTTTTGCTGAATATTAAAGCACACTGCAAGGCACCAGGGAAAGGGGGAAACTTAAAAGGCCAGAGAAATAGAATCTCTAAATCAAGACTCCTGTTTCAAATTATCTTGGCTCGATTATTTTTTTAAACATGTTTTGAAACATGTGGGTCAAATTGTTTCCATTCAGCAAAGTTTTACACACCCTCAGTCACAGCTTCAATAACAGAACTGTGATTGACAAGGCAACTAAATCACAGCGAGGGTGGAGAAAATTCAATTGAATTTTACGAGAAGGAAAATATAAGTAATTTTCTGAAATCTTGATAAAGTATGTAGATCTCATCCAAATTTGCAACCAAATTTATAATTGATGTTTCTAATATGGTTTGCCTCTAAATCATTCTCCAGATTTAGAAAACAGTTTTCTCCTTTCGAATTGAGGACGTTTATGCAAAGCTGGATTATTGGGATGGAAACAGAAGAGCAGACCAGCATTTACTGCATACATTGATGTGAGGTACCTTTAAGCTAAATGCTCATCCTTTATGCCTTTCTCCTATTATTAAAACCAGCAACAGCAGCACTTACAACTGATGCTTAGGAAATAGATGAGCCAGTTTACAAAGATGGGAAAAAGGATGGTAACCTACCACTGAATAATTCTTGCAATAAAACTGGCGAGTGAGATAAAACGTGTTTTTAAGCTATTCCAATTTTCAAATTTAGCAAACCGTGCAATTGCTTTAAATCAAAGAAGCCACATAGCATTTAGTGAACCACAACCATGTCCACCCACCCCACCTTCCACCCCCCAGTTTGTTCAATCCTCTTGTGAACAGGCTGTAGTGCAAAAGCCTTCTACAATGGACACTACAATGCAAGTTCACTCGGCAAAAACAGACAAGGGTGTTTACATTTACATTCCAGACACAAAGGGAAGGAAACTGTCTGGTGGTGAGTTTATCCTGGATCCTGCCAGCACAAAATCTACTACTGAGCAACAACATGAACCTGTCACTCACTGGAGCTAAAATAATTGCTTTGAGGAAATTTTTAAAGAGACTGTTTATGTCAGGGTGGGATGTGGTGGGGGGAAGATAGAATAAAAATCATGACTTTCTTTTGCTACAATGAGTCATGCACAAGTGGCAAAATATTTACCAGTGAGTGACCAAATGTTTAATGGGAAATATTTCAAAGCCATGTTGTAATTGCTAAACACTTCTCATCATCACCCCTGGTGTAAAATCAGGATAATGCAATTTTAATACTAATCACCGGGTGGCAGAAGTTACATTGATCTGTTATGTTGTTCTGCGGTTCGGTGATGCTTGCTTCAAAGACTGAAAGTCATGGATTCAAATTAGAACACAGGGTTTATTGTGAGTCTGTTCAATGAGATCATTGCTCTGAGTAACATCAATATTCACATGTTTTTAAATTAGTTTCTTTCAGAATCTGTTTATTGCACACTTGTCTATACTCGCCCGTAAAATACAGTCATTACACTTTGAGACATCCTTCTGACATGAAACAGCTATATCAAATGAGAAGATTATTTATACTGTATTTAGAACTGATTGTTAGTCACTGCTATTGACTCTGCAATACTTATGACCTCATGCATAAGGTCTTCATAGCTGAACCAGAGGTAAAACAGATTTATAGAATAGGATCTTCAGCTGATAAACTAGGTACAATATAATTTACATTAATACAGTGCCTTTCACATTTTTAAGTGTTTGGCAAAATTTTGGCTGAGTACCTCAGCTGGGTGTGGTTGCTGAGGGGAGTAGGAATGAAAAAAACGGCTGAAAGTATTGAGACGAGCCTTGAATAACAACAACTTTCACTTATACAGTGTCCCACACAGGGTAGCGTCTCAAAGTGCTTAAAGGAGTGGGACATCAGGATTCAGTTCCAGAGAGTGGCGCAGAATGGAAGAAACTTTGCTCATTAATTGTGGGGCAGAGAAGGCAGAGACATAAAGCATGCCACTCTTCACTTAGCGTAGGCACTGAACCAAAAGGTCAAACTCTTTAAGATGTCTTCCCCAATGCAGAGGTAGGGAGGATGAGACTTTGAAAGGATTTAAAGGTGGGAATGAGGATGCTGGAACTCCTCGGTATATGTCGTCCCGATATATTTTATTTCGATTATACTTTGTTGATGAAATAATCACAAAATGCGGTAATTTAATGACAACTAAAGTTTAGAAAAAATGTGCGCAATCATGTGCTAATGATCAGCTGTGTGGGGATGCGACAAGCCAAACAAAGAACGCAGCTCAGCACCCAACAGTATAATAATGAGTGGCTTCAACTGCTACAAGCAGTAACACCAGGAGAAGCAAAACAAGGAGTTCAGCAAACATTGGACAGGTTCTTTAAACGGCCATCCGCCCCTTCATCTGAATGACTCCGCCCCCGCCACTCACCGTTGCCCACTATCACATCAACCATCTCCAGTACATTATCTCGTATTATTATCTAATTTATATATTGGTACTTATTAAACATGTATTTCAATTCTCAATAGTAGTACTGTTGTTTTTGCTCTTTAATATTAGTGTAAGAGTATTTTGACAAGAATTTTACAGAGGAAACGTAACCCCTATTTTTATCATTGGGCCTAATGTAATTTGGGTTTCATTATAAGTCATTTCAGTTAAAATCGCAATTTCAAGAACACATCCCCAATGTTAATTGTACTGAACATGATCAGTGAGGGAGGGCGGAGAGCTAGTGTAGTTGAGGGAGGTAGTTAAGAGAGCCCGGATTGGCTCACTTCAAACATTAGTTGTTGTTGTAGTTTTGAAGAAGTGTACTTCAGATACACAATACATTTATGCAACGGTGGCATAAATTACCCACATTCATGGAATGAACAAATGGAAAGCCCTTTGTGATTGAAAAGTGCCAGTTGTGCTATAGAGCAAATCTTAACTGTTAGTAACTTCTTTTCATTCCCCGCTGTACAATATAAAACTGGAGTCAGTCTACACCTAACCTTATATCCCCTAATACAGAGAAATTCAATTAATTAAATGATGGATAATTGAATAGTTTGGTTTATTGAATAGAATTTGGAAATCCCAAACTATTTGCACACCTAATCTAAGATATTAGATTGGTTAATTGAATATTAAAATGCAAGTAATTTGGTTTATTTAATAATTTTCCCTGTGACCATTCATATAAACAACAATTAATCTGAGTCTGGATGAACTCAGATTCAAATAATTCCCTTCTACGGCCCAGCGTGAAAGTCATCAGGGTCTTCTCCTCTAACCCCCACACACCCTGCACCCCCAATCCCCTCCCGCCCCAAAGTCTATGTAGATTGGTCAGTTGGCCATGTGCAACTGGATGGCAACAACAACAAGTTACACATGTACATCGCCCTTTAAATTGGAAAGATGTGCGAGGGCGCTGAAAAATCAGGGGTTCGGGACCCGAGCTGTGAATTGGGTCAGGAAGGGTGGAAGGCAGGGGGGTGGGGGGGGTGACTGAATTGCGCACAGCAGTGTCCCACAAACAGTTGTGGATTGAAATGACCAATTTTTAAAATTATTATTTTAGGGATTATTATTAGGTGTGTGGAGTAATGAAACTTGCCCAAGGTTTCGCCCTGACCTGCGTGGATTCGAACACAGATCTCTTGCTTGTAAGGTGAATGCTCTAACCACTGAGCTGCAGGACTCCTGTTCCATTTGGAAGTACTGTAGTTAACAGGAATTTTTACCATGAACTTGTGCTAGTTTCATCATTATATTGCAGTAAGGGTTTGGCTGGCAACACTGCCGAGGGAAATGTCAGGTTGGCTTAGGCAGTTCCTCCCCATGATAATAATTTTCATTGATGCTTTACTTATGGTGCACTGATGCTTTATGGCTACTTCATTCATTGCTGAAAATGTTCACTTGTGGTAATTATCTTAACTGCATCATTCATGATAACCGAATACGACAACTTGCACTTATGCAGTACGTTTCATACAGGATAAATGTCTCAATGTGTTTTTACAAAGGTGATGGGGATCACTCAGCTGGGAGGAAAGGAATGGGAATTTGTAGATGCTCTTCTCCAAAGGTAAACAGCAACAACAGTTTGCATTTATTTTGTGTCCTCCATGCCAGGTGGCATCTCGGAGCGCTTAGGTGAAGTCAAGAGGGTTTCGAAAGAAGGGGCAGAGAGAGAAGGTGTAAGGCAAAGGGATTTCAGAAGAGAGGTTCAGAAAACAGAGGAATTAAAGCTCTTCCATTGAAGGTGGAATAGGGGAGTGAAAAACAAATATTAGACCAAAACTTATGCTACACCATACTGAACCAGCATGCAATTTTACATGGAAGAAAATCTTTTGTAAATATATTAAGTACTGAGAATAGATCAAAACTCAATAATGAGTTTGGTGATGGAAAACACAGCTTCCTTACTGTTATCACATAGTCTTCTTATGAGATTGGTCAACTCAATCTCCAAATTGATGCAAGTTAATCCGACCATAACCAATCTATTATGTGGAGCAATTATGTGGCTAGAACTGAGGTTAAGAAACATTTCTTCACA
Source organism: Hydrolagus colliei (assembly GCA_035084275.1). Taxonomy (NCBI): domain Eukaryota; kingdom Metazoa; phylum Chordata; class Chondrichthyes; order Chimaeriformes; family Chimaeridae; genus Hydrolagus; species Hydrolagus colliei. The sequence goes on along the minus strand of CM068744.1, from coordinate 10,923,662 downwards.
CACAAGGGCTATGAAAATTGTGGAATGCTCTGCCCAAGAAAGCTGTGGAAGTGGAATTGGTTAGGGACAGTTAAAGAGACGTAGACAAATAGTTGGATAGTAAAGCTATTAAAGTAATTGGTATGACTAAAGTGTGGGCCATTAAAAGGTGTGCTATGATCTAATAAACTGGTGAAACATGCTTTATGCGCTGACTGTCCTGCTCCTGTTTTCCTACAATATGACTTAATATTGCTTGAATATCACTCCATTATGAAAGTCTATGTTGCTTCTCGCTGCATATACTTCTCCGTATCAGCCAAGAAGTTACAGTATAAATTAAGCCGGAAATAAATCAGAACTAGAATGGTTTCATTCAGCCTAAATATATTTAGCAATGTATTTTTGCCATGAAATTGTGGCCTAAAGTGCACAATTCTGGACGACAACGGTTTAAAATTAAAAATAAATAGTATCCCCCCCACCCCTCTCATTTGGTGGGATATTTAAAGTACACATCTCTTGGGTTTAACATTTCTGGCATTGATGATCAAAACAGCTGCCTTACAATTCATTAAAAAAAATTGCGGTTGCTTAGACTTCAGGCGATTATATTATTAGCTGAATGCTGCACTTCCTGTTAAACACAAGGATAAAATTAATTTCCAAATGCCACATCTGGAATTTTCAACATCTAGAATTCCCCACCTCCCAACTCTCTCTTTTAAAATGCCTCATGTTACTTTTAAGAGGCTGCAAGCTGTTTTGCAACGTGTGTATTACTACTTTGAAGTAATTGATCCTAATTTGAAACAAGTGGATTTCCATTTCCCAAATAAAAAAAAGCCCAAGGTTTGTAAACAGGTGTGTGCACTGAAATGACCCGGGCACAATAACAACATTGTGTCACCAATTGCAGCTGTGTTGCTGTCTGAGTCAATTTTAATCACTTGAGGTAAACTCCAGACAGAGTCTACATTTTGCCTGATGTCTGGTACAATACTACGTTTCTCAGGAGATCAATATATCAACTTGGGTCTTATTTGTCACTTTTCTCCCTGTTTGAAGGCGCTGACTGATGCTGGAGTATTTTTGCACAGGCACCATTCACCCTTCAGTACCTTGTCCAAGTGGTTGTTCTTCATTTCTGAGTCTAGACAGTGGATGGTGGCCATTCCCCGTATTCACATATTCCAGGTGTGCTGCTATATAATTGTTCTCCTTCCTATCCCTGGAGCAGTAAATGGTCTTACATCATTTGTTGTCCTGGCAAAAGGCATTCAACTCCGCACAGAACAAACATTTGACCTGCTGGTGGATGTGGCCAAGTTCATTTTTTGTAGTTTACTGGATATCAGTCACTTGTGGAAACCCATCACCCTATTCAAGACTATCCAAACTACTGAAAGTTCTGCATTCGCATGGCCATTTACTTTTGTTTGGAAACTAACACACCCTGCTCATAGAATCTTATGGCACAAAAGGAGGCCATTCGGCCCATTGAGTCTGTGCCGGCTCTTTAAAAAGAGCAATTTAATCCCACTCCCCAGCTCTCTCCTCATAACAGCGCAAACCCATCCTCCCCAAATAAATGTCTACCTCTCTTTTAAAAGTTGTTATCGAATCGGCCTCCACCACCTTTTCAGGTAATGTAGTCCAGATTCGAACAACTCGCTGGGTGAAAAAATTTCTCCTCATCTCCACTCTGCTTCTTTTTGAAACTATTTTAAATCTGTGACCACAAGTCACTGATACACCCACCAGTGGAAACAGTTTTTCCCTATCTACTCTGTCTAATCCCCTCTTGATTTTAAAAACCTTTATTAGGTCTCCTTGCAACCTTCTTTGTTCCAATGAGAATAAACCTAGCTTCTCTACCCTTTCCTCATAACTGAAGTCCCTCATTCCTGGTACCATCCTAGTAAATCTCCTCTGCACCCTTTCCAATGCCTTAACATCCTTTCTAAAATGTGGTGACCAGAATTGTACACAGTACACTAGCTGAGGCCTAACCAAAGTTTCATCAATTGCCAAAAGATATGAAACATAATTTGTCAAAACCTAAGGGCTTATGAGATGCTAAAATCGCAGAGGTGGCCTTTGCAAAATTGCCTGCAAGCTTTCTAATGTTTGCCCAGCTATGACCACTCTGTGGGTTACGGCTTTGACTTTCAGGATTAACAGGAATTAACACTGGCAGGAGAATCAGTGAAAGGTCAGCTCCTTCATGTCCTGTTGATGAGTCAGACTGACTGGTCTGACATTATTAGTGCCTGGACTACTGCAGACCTGTACCAGCACTTCTATAATCACCAGATCTGTTATGATCTAACAAAATGTAGGAACAGACTTGACAGTCTGAATGGCCTCCTCATGTTCCTATGTATTTTTAACACTGCACAGAGTAGTCTCTGCTTTATTTTGGAGGAAAGCCCATCCTGACTGAGAAGATTGAGCAGTGATTGAAAGCCTTTCATTACAATGGATTCTTTCCTTAGCACAGTCAGAATCTCAAGCACGGAGCAAAAACAACTGAAAAAAAAACATCACATGAAGGAATGTAGGAATGAATAAAGATAGAAGAAAACATTGTGGTCCATCTGGCCAGACCTAAAGTTAAACAAAAAGTCACTACTTTATCCCTCATACTCCTCAACAGATTTATTTGCTGCATAACTATTCAATGCTCTCTTTAAATTGCTGTAACAATCTGTGTAAAGTGACTAAATGTAAATCACTTGTGACTAAACCACTTGTGGAATTGATTGATACCAAATAGTTTGGTCATCCTCCTACTCCCACATTTTCTGCCGTCCACCTGTCCGAAACATTGCACTAGTTTCCATACTCTACACACTTCTGTTTACCCAGCAGTACAGAGGAAAGTGTACTGTTTTAACTGTTTGTTAATCGATTGACATATCACACTTCCGAGGATAGTAAACCCTTTTTTAAAAATGGGGTCACTCTAACCGCAATAGTGGGGTATTAGGCTTGCAAATTAGTTGCAAATCATGATGAGCTCAAATACAGATATATTAGATATCATTAATAATATATATGTGAAGATACGTGAAGGTTCTTTGACTTTGATGGCCAAATATATATATATATGGCCAAATATATATATATATTTAAATCAGCTAATATGCTTTCCAACTGGTTATATTAGTTTTTGCTTTTATACAGGAAGTGTGACATTGAAAATAAGATGTCCCATTGCTCATTGAACTCGATTGAATTAAAGAAGGTTATTTGAATGCAGATGCTCAATACAGTACAATAGGCTAGAATTGCCTTTCCCCCACAGCCACGTTCAACGTGGCACAATTTCATCACTTTATATTGTCTATGTTTCTCTCACAAATGTGAGCTCAAGCATCGAATGGAATTAGAAATTGTCTCCAGGTCACCAACTCACAGAGCTGGAAACAAAATCCATTTGAGTCAAACTCCTGATTGCTAGCCCCATTCAGTTTAATCAAATAGACTTAGTAAATGCTTCTTTTGGGGGTGGGCAGTGTAATTAAATGAGCAGTAACACATCCTCAGTGTGGCTTGGTACACACTAGGGTGTAATTTCTGGTTCTGTTAACAATGTTTGAACCCCGATATACAGAGGGAAATGCATGTGCCTTTACATATAATTAAAACAAAAAATCTGTAATGCTATTTCCAAAGCACAATGTAGATTCACTCAGTCTTTTTATTCCAACTATACAGTTCAACCACTTTCAAAATCTGCAAGTCACTCTTCCCAGAATCAATTTATACTTGCATTCTCCATATTCAATAGCTACTTATGTCCTTAAAACAATATGCAGTGAAATCTATAAATCGTTTAATTGGTTAAATAATTAAAGTTACTCCCTCTTTGCATATGGTTTACACTTCTCACAAAATAGTCTCACTAGTTCAAAGAAGCACTTTCTTTTTAAAGAGCTCTGAGATGCCGTCTGGCGTGGAGGGCGCTATATAAATCGAAGTTGTTGTTGTTGTACTAGCATTATGTGGAGGGCATTTTTCCAGGTGTGCTGACTGACAATCGCCCAGGTAAAACTGGTCAGTCACGCCATTGCTGTTTGTAGAACATTACTACGTGCAAATTGGTTGCCTACAAATACACACTCATTGCACTTTACAGTAAATCTAATGAAACAATTTGAGACTTTCTGACAAAGTGATAAGGCACTATATCAAATGCAAGGAATATTAATAATAATAATATTAATAATATCCATAATTTCCCCCATTATAGGTGGCCCTGCCTTCAAAAATAATCCTTGCATTTAGTATAGCACCTTTTGCATCAGGAGGACATCTCAAAGGATATACCAAAAGTGCAGGGATTCTGTGTTGTGTAGACAAATGCAGCAACAATAAAATTAAATTTGTAAGCAGCCAACTTGCACACAGGAATGTCCCACAAACAGTGAAGTGAGTGACCAATTTTATTTGAGAGATTGGTGGCCTGGACCACCTGGAGAAATGTCCTTCTCTTTACCAACCTTACATGAGATCTTTAACATTCACCTGAACAGTCAGACAGGGCTTTGGTTTAATACCCCCAACACTGTGCTAAATTGTCAGCTTAGACAATGAGCGTTCCAGTTCCTGATTTGGGGCCCTCAACCCGCAACCTTCTGACCTAGAAGTGAGAACCCTGAGTGAGCCTGACGCATTTATCTTCAGTCGAGTGAGTGAAATTGAAACCTTTGCCAGGAATCATTTTTGCCCTGTGGCTAGAAACATAACTTTTGCTATTCATCATCCTGCTGGGCAGTGAATCTTGTTTTTTTGGCTGCTTCCAAAGAACAACATGTACTTCTGACCTCTGCCAATGTGGAAGTTGTTTTATTTCATGTGGCTTCACAATTATTTCACTGGGACTGTCTCTGTTCCTGACCACCGAAGATAAGGCTTGAAGCGATAACCGTGATGCATCTGCACCATCCCTGAGCCAGAGTGTGGCAGCTCCCAGCCAAGAGGATTCAGGGAAAATTGCCAGGAGCCAGCATTACAACACAATTTGCAATCAGTTAGTTTTACAGCAATCCAGTTATAGCTACTACTGGTATTAGCACAGCTCTGAGCCAATCATGTGTCCCTTTCCTTTTTTTTCAGATAAACACGGAATGGAAGTACACTCTGAACACACAAAAAAGGCTGACCTCGTGTTTTTGACAGTTTTAATATTATCACATTTGTAATACAGTATTCCAAACTGTCACCTTGTTTCAGAAAGCTATTCGGTTATTGGAAATTGCAGCAGAGGGCTACTGGATCAATCATAAAGTGTTGGTGTTGTGCAGAGCGAGTGTGGAGAGGAGAAACTTAAGAGTATATTATGTATTAGAGTGACAAAAGGTTTAGAAAATTTGGATGCAGATAAGAACATGAGAAATGTTAGATGAAAAATTACCATGGTCTATCTAGTTTGCCTTCCACCTTCCTGGCTGTAGCATGCACATATATCCCAAACTACTTAAGTATTATATCCCATGATATCATTTCCTAAAATAAAACAATCTCATCTTTGTGGAGGGGTGGGAGAGTGGAATTGACTACAATCAGGTTTCCTTACTGCCCAACATGGAAACTGCTCTGGTCAAGGTCACAAATGATATCCTGACTAATTGCAACCAGGGCTCCTTCTGCCTCCTCATCCTCCTCGATCTATCTGCCATCTTCAACATTGTGGACCATTCAATCTTCCTCCACCGTCTCTCCCATCTCAACCTTCAAGGTTCTGTCCTTGATCCTTGACTGGTTCAGGTCCTATCTCTCACACTGTCCCCACTTTGTGCCAAATAATGGCTTTTCTTCCAGTCCCCACATTGTCTCATGCGACGTTCCTCACGGCTCTGTCCTTGGTCCCCTCCTCTTCACACTCTATATGCTCCCAGTCAGTGACATCATCCGCAGACATGGGGTAAATGTTCACATGTACGCGGATGACACCCAACTCAATCGGCGTCCTGACTGCCTGCCTGTCTGACATCGAGTCCTGGATGAGGAACAACTTTCTTCAGCTGAACAACACCAAGACTGTGGCCCTCCTGATTGGCTCGGGTCAGCGCCTCCTCACCTCAGGCGCTGGCAGCAACCATGGCTGCACGCTCCATCTTATGATGCCAGTCAGGAACCTAAGTGTCTTGTTTGACCCTGAACTGTCCTTTCTCCCTATATCTGTGCCATGACCTGCCTTTCAGCACTGCCTTTCACCATCTCCGTAACATTGCCAGACTCCACCACGGCCTCACCTCTGCAGGCTGCCAAAACCCTCACCTATGCATTCATCACATCAAAGCTTGACTATGGAAACTCCCTCCCCATCGGCCTTCCTAGCTCTTCCATTCATAAGCTGCAGATCATCCAAATTGTAGCTCATATCCTCTCCCGCACCAGGCTCCGCGACCCCATTATTCCCACCCTCACCAGACTCCATTGGTTCCCCGTCCTCCGGAGGATCGAATTCAAGATCCTGGTCCTCACTTTCAAGGCCATCCAAGGCCTTTCCTACCTCTCCAACCTGCTGTCTCTATACCAACCTGCCCCCCCCCCATTTAGTGGGCTTCGGTCTGCTCCATATCTCCCCCTGACCCGCCCTACCATTGGTGGTTGGGTTTTCAGTCTCTCTGCCCCCACACTCTGGAACTCCATCCCACAGTCCCTTCGCCTTACTTCCTCCTTTGCCCTCTTCAAGGCCAGTCACTTTATAATATATTCTGTAAAGTGCTTTGAGACATCTAGACAACATGTAAAGTGCTATATCAAATGCAAGGATTATTTTTATTCGACTTGGTTCCACACAAACACATGCATCTACATTGCCGTCCTTGTTACCTTCTGTGACGTAAATCATACAGTCAGAATGACAACTAAGCCTTCAAAGCCAGCACCTAACTATGTGCTGATGAGCAGCAGACTGACCTTGGCTGGAATATCCAGGAACAAGATGCTCTTTAACAATTATATTTTAGACACCATAATTATCCATATACTGTTTAATTTTATGAATGCTCTTAAATTTAAAAAAATTAATTGCACATCAGGAAAACATCCCAAAATGCTCAAATTTGCCTGTTAGGAACAGTTTGAAGTACATGCTCAGTGGCCTTTCCCAGCTATATTTGACCCAATGTGCTGTGCAGTTTGCACCAGTCCTGGAAGATGGAATCAGGAGTGGTGGGGAACAAGCAGAGATAGGGAGTGCAGCCAACCCCGCCAAAGCAGAATTCCTCTCAGTAGGAATTCCACAAAGTGGGAGCAGATTGGCTGAAAGCCCAACTGCCAATAGTAGGATAAGCAGAGCGATTTTAAAGGTGTTGATGAGAATCCTTAACTCATTCCTCTGAGGGACAAAGAGCTAGTGGAGCCATATGAGAATGGGAGAGATAGGCTTGTGAAGTCTAGCTACACTAACCTGTCTCGGTTACAGCTCGATAGCCTGAAGGTTCATTAGTCTGAAGGTTCGTTAGTCCGAAGCTTCCCCTGACCCTAACTCTAACTCTAACCCTAAGGATGGAAATGTTCGGATTAACAAACCTTATTTCATTGTCGGTTCGGACTATCGAGCGGTAACCACGGTAACCGCCCCTGGTATAGGAAATTTGTGTGTTCGGATTATCGAACCTTCGGACTAATGAACCTTCAGACTATCGAACCTTCGGACTATCGTGTGCCCCCCACCCTGTGTCACTGCTCCACTCCACCCACAGTAACAGCCTCACGGCTCCAGGTCACACATTCTGATTTTGTGCTGGAAATTAGCTCCCATGGAAAACAATAGTAAGTTTGGTAGCTATTAAAGTGTTTTTAGAGCTGGAACTTAGTTGTTTCAGTTACCGTATCAGCTGAGTCCTTGCTTCAGTCCACTGAATTGCCATTGAGCCCTAGCACTCCTTGGAATTGTTTGCTTCAGTATTGCGAAAGGAATTCCATAATATGACTTGGTCTCTGTTCAAGTGGCTCAAATCTTACCTCCTACATGGAAGCCATTTGGCTTTTGGGGAGTACAGGATGCCACAAACAGCTTGAAGGCCGTTCCCATTATGGTTATGAACAAACCGAAACAAATCAGCACATCTCTAACAAACAGTACAAAAATGACAGTGAAAGCAAATGCACACTGAGTGTGCAGTGTAATGCTAGTGGGAGACTTGCACTCTAAACCTCTTTCACATCACCCTGTTCATTTTTTATTTTACAGCGCCTTGGGATGTCCGCCTGATGTGAATCCTGATGCTACACAAGTGTAATTTTGTTCTTGTTGTTTACAGAGTTTGGCATAATGTGGCCTGCACTTCAGAGAGAGAGAGATTGCAGGATAATCTCCAGTGTGAAACCAGGATCAGCTGGTCTCGTTGGTCGCAGACTAGGATCAGCCAGATGGATCATTCTGGATTCGAATGCTGTTGGTTTTAGATTATCACAAGGGCACAATACTCCTGTGTAGCCTGAAGAGGGTGCTGCACTTTTGGAGTTACAGTACCATCCATCAGATAATAATAATAATAATAATAATCCTTGCATTTGATGTAGCACTTTTCATATCTTCGAAATGTCGCAAAGCACGTCACAGAATATACTGTGAACTGAATTGATTATATTTGTGGGTGAAACGTTGAGTGGAGGGATCAGACAGGTTGATAAGGGATTAGCAGATAAATGTTAAACCGAGGTCCTGTTTACCAGACTAGATAGATGTTAACACTGTTTCAAAGAATCCTTATTAGAATATGCTGATCAGTATTCTCCCCTTACCCAAATTCACCCAAACTATTGATTTGCATTCATTTGCTGTTTATGGAATGTTACTAGTGCAGATTAACTGCTGCATTTGCCTGCCTTAGGTGACAACAACAACAACTTTCATCTATATAGCGCCCTCCACACCGGACGGCGTCTCAGAGTGCTTCACAGCAGCGGATCCCGGGACCGAGCCAGGGGCAGGGGTAGAAAGGTGACCAAAGGCGCAGTCGAAGAGAAAGGTCTTTAACTGTGACCTGAAACTGGGAAGAGAGGGGGCGAGGCGAAGGGAGTGAGCAAGGGAGTTCCAGAGCCTCGGGGCGTAGTGGTTGAAAGCACGGCTGCCGAGGGTGGAGCGGAGGATTCGGGGGACATGGAGGAGGTCAGACCCGGTGGAGCAAAGGCAGTAGGTGCTGGTTTGGGGAGAGAGGAGATCAGAAAGGTAGGAGGGTGCAGAGGAGTGAAGGGACTTGAAAACAAGGGTGAGGATCTTGAAGTCGATCCTCTCAGGGACAGGGAGCCGATGAAGTCTGGCAAAGACTGGGGTAATGGGGGAGCAAAGCTTGGTGCGGGTGAGTATGTGGGTGGCAGAGTTTTGAATTAGCTGGATTTTGTGGATTGTGGTGGCAGGGAGACCGGCGAGGAGAGCGTTGCAGTAGTCCAGCTGAGAGGTGACCAAGGTTTCAGCAGCTTTTGGGGTGAGGTATTGCCGGAGACGGGCGATCCGTCGGAGGTGAAAGAAGGCAGTGCTGGTGAGGGACTGGATGTGGGGGAGGAAGGACAGTTGGGGGATGAACCTGATGCCAAGGTTGCGCACAGGTTCGGAGAGTTTTTGGAGCAGGCCGGGGAGGTGGAGGAGGTGAGAGCCGTGCAAATGGAGACGTTGACGAGAGGCAAGGAGTATGGCCTCCGTCTTGTCAACATTCAGCTGCAAGAAATTTGTGCTCATCCAGCTCCTGATGTCTGACAGGCAGACTGACAGAACATCAGGGGACTGGGGGTCGCAAAGTGAAGTGCAGAAATAGAGTTGGGTGTCATCCACGTACATGTGGAAGTGTGCCCCATGTCTGCGGATGACATCCCCAAGAGGGAGCAAATAGACGAGGAAGAGGAGGGGGCCAAGGATGGATTCCTGGGGTACCCCACAGGTAACTGGGTGAGAGCGGGAGGAAAAGCCGTTTGTGGAGATGTACTGCTGGCGGTTTGCGAGGCAGGACTCGAACCAGGCGAGTGCGGTCCCACTGAGGTGGATAACGGAGGACAGACGGTGGAGGAGGATGGTGTGGTCGACTGTCAAACGCAGCGGACAGATCCAGGAGGATAAGGAGACAGAGGGAGCCCTGGTCACAGATAGAGAGGACGTTGTTTGTGATTTTCACAAGCGCAGTCTCTGTACTGTGGGCAGAGCGGAAACCAGACTGGGGGGGTTCGAAAAGGGAGTGGGAGGAGAGGTGGGTACGGAGTTGGTTTGCAACAACGCATTCCAGTGCTTTTGAAACGAAAGGCAGGTTTGAAATAGGACGGTAGTGGTTAGTGTTTGAGGGATCTAGGGAGGGTTTTATAAGGAGGGGGGTGATGGCAGCAGTTTTGAGGGGGGCAGGGACTGATCCTGCGGAGAGGAACTGGTTGATGATATCAGCCAGCAGTGGGCAAAGGAGGGGGAGCTGGGGGAGCAGTAGGTTGGTGGGGATGGGGTCAAGGAAGCCGGTGGTGGGCTTCATGGATGTGAGAGTGCGTGAGAGGGAGGAAAGAGAGGCTGGGGAGGAGTGTAGGAAGGGGGTTGAGGCAGGAGTTGATGACTGGGAGGGTGAGGGGGATGGGATGGGGGTGGTAGTGGGTGACGAGTGGCAGGAGGATGATGCTGCCTGGCAGATATTGTGGATTTTGCAGGAAAATAAGTGCATGATCTCCTCGCACTTCGCATTAGAAGTAAAGATTGAGGAGGCCTGAGGGGGTGCACGGAGAAGGTAGTGCGTGGTGGAAAAGAGGACTTTGGGATTGTTGTTTGCCTCCAGGATGATGTTGGAATTGTAGGCCGTTTTCGCTCAACACAAAGAACGGTAACCCATTATGTTAAGTGCTTTGAGATATTTTGATGTGACTAAGGCATTATATCATGATAGGCATTGTATTAAATTAATTATGTAAGAACCAGTTTCCACCTTGGGACCACCTCCTGACATGAAAACGCTATATGAATGTAACGTATCTACTAGGTTTGTGACCCTATCACCCTCATTTGTGCTCAGCTCCATTGGCTTCCCATCCTGCGTTCAAGATCTTCCTCACCTTCAAATCCCTCTAAGGTCTTGTCTCACTGTATCTCCTCAAACTGTACGAATCCAGCAAGCACCAGCCTGCTTCAAGTCTCTTGCCCTACCTCCCCACCTTCAGCGACCAAGCTTTCCTTCTATCTGCCCCCACTCTCGAGAACTCTATCCTGGATTTGCATTGACTTACTCCCTCCTTCACCTCTTCCAAGGTTTTGGTCACCTGGAGCTTTTGTTGTATGGCTTGACTCACAATGTTATAGAGCGTAAGATATTATTTATAGGAGTAATCTTTGGAAAGTAGAAGGATACAAGGGCCTGACAAATTATTATAATTGTGAATTTGAACACTACACTTGCATTCAACAACTTGCATTTAAAGTTGTACAATTTATGCAAGCAGTGCATCAAAGTGTTTGACCATTGATCCATGTCTGTTATAACCACAGCCTCTCCTCCTCCCATCATCATAGCCTTGTATTAATGACAAACAGGAACATGTTTCCAAAACCTTCAAATTTAAAGACTGACCCACATTGCCTGAGTTGACTTCTTGGACCAAAATTTCCAACATTCACAGAACCAGAACCTGATGGGGGGACAGCAAGTGTCAATGTCAACAGCTGTGAACCATTACATTGGTACTGAAACTGATGCAGTGTAAAAGTTAATTTTAATAATGCATAACAACACAAAAACAGTTTTTCTTGCTGGATGCTTTAGGTAAACAGCATTACAATGGTATTCGCTCCACGTCCGGCGTGGAGAGCACTATATAAATCAAAGTTGTTGTTTTTGTATTCAGCATGCAGGATTCTCTTTTACTGATTAAATTTAAAAAGGAACCTAACATAAGCAATGGTAAAGGAGTTGGAATGTATACCTTTGATATGAACAAAATGTCTGGTGACTTCAGGAGAAGCTCTGAAGCACAAGGTTTAGAAGACAAGGGTTCTCAGTGATCTACGGTACTGAGACCTGGATCAGTTAGAGGACAAGAGTGGATGTGTTTGATCAGTGATCCTTGCATTTGATATAGCACTTTTCACGTTTTCCAGATGTGTCAAAGCCCTTCATAAAATATACATACTATAAAGTGAATCAACTGTATATTTGTGGGCAAAACTCGGCAGCCAATTGTGCACTGCGGTGTCCCTCAAACCGTCATGGATTGAAGTGACCAATTTATTATTTTTTCTTGAGGGATTATTATTAGGCTTGTGGAGTAAGGAAACTTGCCCAAGAATCGAACCCAGGGTCCTCGCTTGCGAGGCAAATGTTCTTAACGACTGAACACAGGATGTGATCACATTGAATACTTGAGGCACAAGAGCATGATTAATGAAACCTATTAATTATCTCTATTCTCTGAAGGCTGAAGTAATTAGTTCCTCCGAGGCACTTGGAAGGCAGATTTGTGAAACCATAGAGAAACTTTGCTTGGGATTCCCATGTGCTGTGGCGGATATTGAATTCTGTACACCTTTATTAAATTATTTGACCCCCATGTTAATTGCAGTATTATCTTCATTAACATTCTTAGCTAGTCTTAACCTGAATAAATTATTCAGGCTAAAAAAAACATATCTGAGAAGTGTGAGAATAATCCAATGACTTGCGAGACGTTGCAAAACAGCTGCAAAAGAGCCTCAGAAAAATGATCCATTCCCCATACAATAAATATTTACCGCATAACGATTCAATTAGAACAGATCAGAAATCAAACAACAAGTTGCCATAAACAATTGTGAACTGAGATTAGAAGTCAACTAAATGATAATTGCCACGCAGAACTTTGAAGCTGCTGCGGCTTCCCTTTGATGCAACGTAAATTTGTTTTCTGTGTTTTGCATGGTGATAGTTGTAGTAATCGCCATCAAATTGACTGTTAATTGTTTATAAAATGCTTATGAAAATCTGATTCTAAATCTTACAGGACAATAGTACACATTCCTAGTTATTTCAACAATGTACAAAACTAATCCCTGTTTCTTTCAAAGCAGAATACAGTGTTATAGTATGTTAAATACCATGCAAAATCCATAAACAATCCACGCAACAACAAACTATGCACCAACCAACACCTCATTAGACATGTGTTCATGTACTACTGTATGGGGTATGGAATCCAAAGTGAAAGTGAGTGAGTTGACCATTTTCAACATGCCTATTTTTTCCAATTGCAGTTAAGTACTTGCGTAAAAAATATTCAAACTCCCAAATCACAAAGTCAACTCGTAGCATTAGAAAATCTGAAATAAAGTCAATTTTCCACTGATAACTTGCTGAGTCCACAGCAGGTGATTTTGTGATGAAAGAAAAAAACAGCTATTTGTTTTTGGTGATCTTGTTTAGCTGTATACAAAGCCAAGCTTGGTGAGGGTAGCAATCTTGAGATTATAACCAGTAAAGTGGATCTGAATGGCTGACAACAAGCTATGTGGTCTGGGTTCTAACCAGCTAAATAGCCTGTTTATCCCTCTGTCTCAATAGCTGCTTTTCTTGGTATCCAATTTAATTCTATTTGAACTTAGCAATGAAAAGCAGGCAGGGCCAAGGTCAGCTCTAGTTTGAGTAGATGTATTGGCTGACTCCCTCTGTCTTAAATAGAGAGGATTGTATGCATTTTATAGCAGTTTGTAAATTGTACATGCAAATTAAAATGTATAGCAAATACAGTAACATTAACATGATTAAATTTCTGTTTCATTTTATAAAGATTTAGGGCACGTCTTTTAGCTTGATAAAGTTGTCAAAGTTTGTTTGGACAAATGCTGATAGGAACGGAAGTAAGCCATTCAGCCCCTAAAGCCTGTTCCACCATTCTAATCAGATCATGGTTGATCTATACTTCAAGTCCATTTAAAACAAGAATAACTTACACTTATATAGTGCCCTCCCCACAGAGTTGCCCTCTGTCTTGGGTTTAGCAATAGCGATCAAAAAGGAAGGTTTTCAGATGGAACTTGAAAAAGAAGAGGGCGCAACATGGAGGGATAGAGGGAGAGTGTTCCAGGGTTTCACGGCATAGTGGCTGAATGCCCGGTAGTGGAGGTCACTCCGGACAAGTGGAAGGTGGTGCCAGTCAAGCGAAAGGTAGGGGATTGGAGCGTGAGGATGTCGGAGAAGTTGGGAGGTGCAAAATAGTGAAGGGATTTGAACGTGAGTGTGTTGACCTTGAAGTCGATCTGTTCAGTGATCAGAAGCAAGAGGAGCCTGGTCAGAAATGGTGAGGGCTGCAGTTTGGTCCGGGTTAGTATGCGGGCAGCAGAGTCCTGAATGAGCTGGATCTTTTGAATGGTGGACCTGGGGCAGGCAGGTGACAAATGAATTCAGGAGCATTTCAGCTACATTTGTACGGTCAGAGGTGGGCAATGTAGTGGACATGGAGGAAGGTGGTCCTGGTCAAGGACTGGAAGGAAGGACAGCTAATGGTCATCCTGGTTCGGTGAGTCTGAAGGAGAGTTCAGGAAGATTGAGGAGTTCAGATCCGCATGAGTGAAGGCATTGATGGGAGCCAAAGAGTATGGCTTGTCCACGAAGTTTCCATTCATCCAAGCCTTGATGTCTGTCAGACAAGCTGACAGAACATCAGAGAATCTGGAGTCGATACTGGAGGAGGCAAAGCAGTTTTGTGTATCTGTGCAAAGATAAAGGGTGGATTCTGCTGTATGTAGATAAGGAGACTCGCCCCAGTGCAGGCCAATATGTCACTCAGTTGGTAACTAGATACCTGACCCATTCAAAAAAACAGATCAACACAACAACATAATAATAATAATAATCCTTGCATTTGATATAACACTTTTAACGTCTTCCAGACGTCTCAAAGTGCTTCACAGAATATACTGTAAAGTAAATTGACTATATATTTGTGCATGGAAAGCGGCAGCCAATTACGCTCAGCAGTATCCCACAAACAGTCAGGAATTGATTGATCGATTTTTATTATTGTGGTTTCTTCTTAGAGGGATTATTATTACACTTGTAGAGTGCCTTTCACGTCAGAAGGATGCTCTTCTGCTGTGGACCCAAGGTGCTGATCACATCGGAGATTTCTCACAGTTCGGTGAGACGTGTGTCTGGTTAAATATAGGACTAACTCTGGAGACACCGGTTATGAACACGGCACTTTCACTTGCGTTATAAAATAAAATGTCATAAAATAATTTATCATTGCTCATTGCTTAACATCTCAAATTCAAGAATTACCCTTTTCCCTGTTGTCGATAAGGTTCAAGTACATACTGTGCAGTATATAGTACTTGATCAGGCTCAACAGCAAGTTTCCTCTCACCACACACCTCCGTTTACCTAGCATTAAGTAGGAAACTGGTTATTAGTCGATGGGCAGATTGCTTTCCCAGGGGGAATAATTCCTTTGAAAAAACTATTAATAATCGGTCACTCAACCCACTATTTGTGGGACAATAGGGTCCAGCGATATATCGATATATCGCTAAAACCCGATATAATTTTCATATCAATATGCTGATATAGGCATTTCAAAAATATCGATATATCGAAAAATTTATATATCGAGGTAAAAAATCGGAATGCCACACACTGAACTACAAGACCCAGAAAGCTCATCTCTATACACAATGCACAGACCGAGGTGCAAAGCCACCATATTGTATTCATAGTCCTCGAATATAATATACAGGTATGCAAGGGGTGGGGGGTGGAGAGAAGGCTGAGGGTGGGGGGAGGGGGAGAGAGACGGCTGGGGGGGTGGGGAGGGAGAGAGACGGCTGCGGAGGTGGGGGGGGAGAGAGACGGCTGGGGGGGGGTGGGGGGGAGAGAGACACGGCGGGGGCGGGGGGAGAGACGGCGGTGGGGGAGAGAGAGACGGGGGGAGGGGGAAAGAGACGGCTGGGAGGGGTGGGGGGGGAGAGAGACGGCGGGGGGAGGGGAGAGAAACGGCTGGAGGGGGTGGGGGGGGGAGAGAGACGGCTGGAGGGGGTGGGCGGGGGAGAGAGACGGCGGGGTGGGGGAGAGACGGGGTGGATGTGATAATATACAGATAGATAGAAATGGGGGGGATGTGAGAGAGTCACAGAGACACAGACAGAAAAACACAGAGATGGAGAGAGTCAGAGACACAGAGGGAGAAAGAAAATAACCTCCTAAGGAGATAGGCCTGGAATGCGCGCGCATTCGGAATGTGCGCGCTGCACGCGCATGCGCAGTACGAAAAACCTGAAAATATCAATATTTCGGTATATCTTGATCTGAGCCCATCGATATATCTAAATTGGAAAATTTCCATATTGACGGACCCTATGGGACATTGCTATGTGCAATTGGATGCCCACAAAATATACAGTCAATTCACTTCACAGTTTATTCTGTAAAGTGCTTTGAAATGTCTTGAAGACGTGATAAAGCGCTTTATCAAATGAAAGGATTATTATTATTGTTACCCAAACCAGCTTGTACATTCATTTGTTACTTTTCAATGGTGTCTGCTTGGCTCAGTTGATAGCATTTGCCTCTGAATCATGAGGTTGCGACTTCAAGCCCCATACTGAGACTTTGAAGTCACTGTCAACTCTGGACTAAGGGAGCCCTGCATTTTCAGAGGTGTAACCCTTTGGTTGAGATGTTAAACTGAGGCCCCATCTGTCTATCCACATGGACAGTAAAGATCCTGTAGCACTATTTGATGAGAGAAGGCTGTTTCTCCTGTTGTCCTGGCCAACAATCCTTCAGATAAAATTGTTGGTTCACTCCATGGCTGTTTGTGGGATGTTGCTTTGTGCGGATTGACTGTCACGTTTGCCTAGAAAACACAATCACCTCACTTTACAGAAAATCCTTTGAAGCTCTTTAAGGTATCCTCCAGTGCTATATCAAATGCAAGGGTTATTATTATTTACAGCTATTTCAGCAGCAATAACAGTTTGAAGACAGATGCTATTGTTTTCAGTAGAGAATAGAAATACAGCATAATTGTAACCAAGTTTTCTTAAAGCATTATTAGGTCAAATAGATGACTTAAACACTTTGATCTATAACCAGACTTCAGCATCTTACTACATAGTTTCCGCTAATGGTCACTCTTAAACAGATTTTAAAAGCCATGATTCACAGTACAACAGCCTTTAATTTATATAAGATCATGTTCAAGTGATTTTATTTGAAGAATAAAATGATCAAAAGGAGTATTGTATGTTAAATGGCGAGCTTCTTTTTAAGTAATAAAATCCCAATCAGATAAGAGTTGAGGAGATTGGGAGTGCTAGGTCATTGATTGTTCCCTGACACTGGAGCTGAACATCATAATAAGACACGATAAGGTGTTACATCAAATACAAGTATTATTATTATCCAGTTTATCACAATGTCACAAGATTAGTTTGGATGAAGAATACCCTTCAAACTATCTGATCTCATTACACCAGAATTTCCATGTTACAGTCCTGCTACCACAGGGTCAAGTTGCTTTTACAATGAGTCCTGTGTCTGACCTCAAAACATTCTACCAGACACTCGATTTCAGTTATTAATTACCTTCCAGGTAAAGAAACATTTTCTGGCCACATTCAGAAATTATCATTTTAAACTCTAATACTCCTGACGTGAAAGGTGCTACACAAATGTAATTTTGTTGTTGTTATTGTTGTTGTGATGTCCTCTTTTTATTGTTTTGGTGCATCCTAAAGTATTTTTCTGGGTTTCCAACAACAACAACAACAACAAAATTACATTAATAGAGCACCTTTCATATCGGGAGGAAGTTTATGTTTGCAATCCCATTTAAAATGTTATACACCTCTATAAAGCCTCTTCTAAGATTTCGAAATTCTTCTCTAGTGCTTTGGGACTCCACCCCCCCCCCCCCCCCCCCCCTCCCACCCTCCCCACCCCTGTTGTGAAAGACGCGAAACAAATGTAATTTTGTTGTTGTTTCCAAACCGATGCTTTAGTATTTCACAGAGCCTATTGTCCTTTCCTCTTCTCGGGGAACAAGGCAAGCCTTATCCCAGACCACTACCTTGGCCCCATTTGAAGCACATAAAAATGGCATAGGCTGACCAACTAATTTTTGTCTCTCTTCCCAGCATCCTAACCTTTGCCTCCACTGCTCCCACTTTCAAGGGAATTGCAAGCACAGACCTGTGACTACACATAAAGTTATGTTACGATAATTACAGTGAGATCATTACAGTGCCTTCATCATATCCAGGCGTGACTATGCCAACGCCCTGCTTGCCAGCCTTCCCAACTCCTCCCTCCAAAAGCTGCAAATCATCCAGAACTCCATAGACCGTGTTGTCTTCTGCACCAAGCTCCACGACCCTATCTCCCCCATTCTCACCCAACTCCATTGGCATCCCATCATTCAGCGGATTCAATTTAATTCCTCACCTTTAAAGCCCTCCATGACCTTGCTCCACCCTACCCTTCCAATCTCCCACCCCCTTACCAACCTGTCCACTCCCTCCACACAGCGGATTCCGGCCTGTTCCACATCCCCTGACCCATCCCACCATCTCCAGGTGAGCCTTCAGCCACTCTGCCCCCAACCTTTGGAATTCCATCCCACAATCCCTCGACCTCGCCCCCTCCCTCGCCTCCTTCAAGTTCTGCCTCAAGACCATCCTCTTCTTCTGTGCCATCAGTCACCCCACTTTCCTCTCCCTTCCCTCCACCCTCCCTCGTCTGAAACGCTCATTGTCCGGTGCCTTGGGGCTATCCTCCGACAGGAAAAGCACTCTACAAATACAATTTTGTTGTTGTGGTGAAGCATTAATGATGTTTTACCATCGAAAGTGCTATAAAAGAAAAGTTCTGCTATTTTGTGGAACAGTAGATTGAAGTACAAATGTTTGTCACCCTTCACCACCGTTCTAATAAACTACCTGAGTTTCTCTTTGAAATAACCAATGAGGGATGTTCTTTACTAAGCTAAGTAAAAGAGAAGAATTGTTATGTTAGGTGATCCAGTAACATTTAGAATAAGGTTTCTGCAGAAAATGGAAAAGAAAATGATCGCAGATGTACGTCAGAAACTCACCAATAAACTATTGGCCCTAGAGAAAACAAATAAAGATTCAGTAATGGTCATGTGGCTCATAAAAGAAATCTTAGTACTGGAGTAATGGAAAAAACAACATCAAAGGTACTTGCAAGAAGAAATTCAGTTCTTCTGCTTTCAAGTGTAACCAGAATAAGTAAACAATATGAAAAGGACATTTGCCTTGATGGAACATTATTTTGTCTCTTGGTGTGCATTTTAGGTGCCAAATACAATTTTGCTTTGAAGTATATTGCATGGGGTTCAGCATTTCGGATCCCAGATGTTGTGTGGAATGTACATAATTTGAACACTGTGAATCCTGTGGCTTTCGAGATCTATCAATGCATTTCAATCTTTAAATCTGATTTATGAAGTTTATAAATGGAAGGTTTTGGTTCAATTGCCAATGACCAAATATGCAGCAAAACTCTATTTTAATTTTTAACTGTGTTGCAGCCAGTAATTATGACATTTAGAAAGCTACTTAATGTCTTTCAGATTTCATGGATGTAAATGACATTTCTGTTCTTATCCTCATTGGAAAAAGATAAATACTTTTTGGGACGGATTTTTATTAGGCGTGTAGAGTAAGGAAACTTGCCCAAGGTTTCGCGCTGATCTGCCTGGATTGGAACACAGATCTAATGCTTGTAAGGCGAGTGCTCTAACCACTGAGCTACAGGAGCTCCACAAGGGGTGCTATGATTTGTGCGGGTGTTCAGCAGTGGTTGGGTGCACATGCTTGAATGTATCGCAGACGTCCCTGGTCTATTAGTCTCCTGTCCTATCGGAATACAAAGGCCCTGGTCCATGATAGGAGGCCAAGGTGCAATCTTCCAAAAGAACAGAGGTCCCTTTGACAGGCATAAATGTCAACAAAATAATCAGTCAAAGGACAGGGTGAGAGGCCTCTGGGATTCAAGATGTCATCTTATAGGGTCAGTTATAAGTACTTACATATTTCAAAAATGTCACTAGTTACATGTTAACATAGGAACAGGAGTAGACCATTCAGCCGTTTGAGCCTGTCCCGCCATTTAATTAGATCATCGCTGATTTGTACCGATACTCATCCTTTCAATTCCAATTTCCCGCTTTCTCCCCATATCCCCTAATACCCTGAACTAACAAAAATTTATCAACCTAATTCTTGAAGGTGTGGATGAATCCAGCATCCACATCCTTTTTGGGGAAGAGAATTCCAGATTTCTACTTCCATTTGAGTCAAAAAATGCTTCCTGATTTCACTTTTAAATGGCCTGGTTCTAATTTTAAGACTATGTCCCATTGTTTTGGATTCCCCACCAGAGGAAATAGATTCTCTCTATCTAATCCCTATATCATCTTGAATGCCTCAATCAAATTACCACTCAACCTTCTAAACTCAAGGGAATACAATACAAGTTTACACAGCCTTTCCTCGTAACTTAACCCTTTTAGTCCTGGTAACTTTCTGGTGAACCTTCGCTGCACCCCCTCCAGGGTCAGTATATCTTTCCTGGGGTGCGGTGCCCAAAACTGAACACAGTCTCCAGGTGGGGTCTGACTAACGCTCTCTAAGCTGAAGCATAATTTCTTCCCCTTTGTATTCCAGGCCTCTCGAGATAAAGGCCAACATTCCATTTGCTTTTTTGATTACATTTTGCACCTGGGAACTAGTGTTTAGTGATTTGTGGATATGGACACCCAATTCCTTTTGCTCCTCCACAGCTCTTAATTTCTCCCTGTTTAGATAATATTCTGCCTTATTTTTTTTGGTCAATAGTGGATGACCTCGCACTTCCCTACATTGAACCCCATCTGCCACAGCTTTGCCCACAGACTTAATCTGTCTAAATCTCTTTGTAACTTCCTACTCCCATTTACATTACTTACTGAGTCTCTGATCTTTGTGTCATCTGCAAACTTGGATATAAAACTTTCTATTCCTTCATCTAAGTCATTTATATATATTGCAAATAGCTGAGGTCGCAGTACAGACCCCTGGGGGACACCACTTGTCACATCGCTCCAATCAGAGAATGTTCCCTTTATCCCTACTCTCCAATTCCTGCTTCAAAGTTTATATTCATTTATTTTATTAAGCATTTCTCTTTGAGTTATTCTTAGATTCCCCTGTGCGGCTGGTATTTTGTCCCCATCCTCTTCTGTAAAAACACTAGGAAAGTATTTATTTAGCAAGTCAGCCTTTCCTTTATTTTCCATTATAGTCTCACCTTCATCTGTCTTTAACTGACCCACATTCGACTTTACCATTCTTTTTCTTAATACATTTATAAAAGTTCTTACTAATGTTTTTAATATGCCTTGCAAGTTTTTGTTCATGTTCCCTTTTCGCTCCTTTTATTATTTTCTTTGTATCCCCTTGTTGCCTGTGCAGTACTCCCAAGCCTCTGCATTTCCACATTCTCTTGCATTTGAGTAAGCTTTTTCTTTTAGCTTGATTGAATCTCTAATCTCTTTTTTGTCCACCATGGTTACTTAACTGCACAATTTTAGGGGTATGTACAGTACTTGTTCTGTACAGTATCAATTACTTTTTTTGAATACATCCCACTGTTCAGCTGCAGGTTTATCCACTAACAATTCATCCCAATTTACTGTGGGATGAATTGTTAGTGTTTTTCATGCCATCTAAGTTTGCTTTACTTAAAAAACCTTAGTTTGGGACTCTCCTTTCTCCCTCTTAAATCTAATGTCAAATTCAATTATATCATTATCACTATTTGCAAGATGTTCCTTTACTGTCAGATTGTTAACTTGTTCTGGCTCATTACTCATCACCAAATGCAGTATGGCTCATTCCCTTGTTCGTTCTAACACAAATTGTTCCAAAACACTATCCTGAATACATTCTAGAAATGTGTTGCCTTTACTGCCTGAGGTGTCCTGCTTCTTCTCACAGTCTATGTGAAAATTAAAATCTCCCATTATAATAATAATAATCCTTGCATTTGATATAGTGCTTTACCCCGAATTCTTTTACCTCCCCTTCGTGTTTCACCCCTTCCCAAACACTCCCCTCCCAGCTCGGGTCACACGCCTCTTGTTTAGTGCCTTGGGACGTCCTCCTGACGTGAAAGGCGCTATATAAATGTAAATTGTTGTTGTTGTTGCTTTACACATCTTATTGACGTCTCAAAGCGCTTCACAGAATATACTGTAAAGTGAATTGACTGTAAATTTGTGGGCGAAACGCGGCAGTCAATTACACACAGCAGTGTCCCACAAACAGTCGTGGATTAAAAGTGACCAATTTTTATTATTGTGGGTTTTTTTTAAGCGCTCTGAGACACCGTCCGGCATGTAGGGCGCTATACAAATTGAAGTTGTTGTGCTTTTGGATGGATTATTATTAGGGGTCTGGAGTAAGGAAACTCGCCCAAGGTTTCACCCTGATCTGCCTGGATTCGAATACAAGTCTCACGCTTGTAAGGCGAGTGCTCTAACCGCTGAGCTACAGGAGCTCCACATATATCTTGAGTTAGATACAATGTACAATATCATTGAGAGGATGCTTTGAATTCAAATTACTAGAGCAAAGCAGAAGCAGTTAGAAATGTCGTTTAGACTTTTATTGTTTCAAACTCATTTTCTGTATAACTCAACAGTTTTGTTTAAAGCTACGTTAACACACACAGCTGTCGCTGTAATCCATGTACTATCATGATCAAACGCAATGGTTCATCACATAAAACATTTAACCGAGGTTTATTCCAGTGTTGTTTCCAATTAATTGTACTCTATGTGTTTCACAATGCAACAGAATGCAAATGAATTGATCTGTATCAAATAAGCCACGCTTAACAGGTTTAGTCAATGTGCAACCATAAATGTTTTTTTTAAAACAGTTAAAGTTTTAATGTTCTCTTTTCAAAGTGTTTATCAATCACATCTGAAAAAAAGAAACAAACCATTTATGATCAAATAGTGCCACATCCAACATCTCAATCCTCTATGCAACACGTTCCTCTATGTAACATAACAAGGTGGTTGCACAATACTCTATTATAATTGCTTGGGAAATGTTGAGAGGTAAGTTCTTATGGAATTGGAAGCTGGAATAAAAACACCTTGTCTCTGAAGCTCACAAAGGACCAGTATGGAGTCCAGTATAACTACATTGCTTTTGCTACATGCTTCCCTGATCTCCGTATTTATATTTCCCCACTAAATCACAACTCTCTGAAGGTCTGTAGACTACTCCCAACAGAGTCTTACTGCCTTTGCTGTTCCTTAATTCTAACCATAGTGTTTCCACTACCTATTCACCCGTACTGCTGTTGTAGTATATTTAATCAGTATTACTACTCCTCCTTTCCCAATGTTCCTGTCTTTTCTAAAGATCTTATAGCCTGAAATATTTAGCTCCCACTCCTACTCAGCTTGTAACCAGGTCTCTGTAATGGCTACTATATCATACCCTGTAAGATGAATTTATGTTTCCAACTCCCTCTTTTTATTTCTAATGCTACATGTACATAACGCTTAATTGGGTACCTGTCCACAACATGCCTAAATACCCAGACAATGTTATTCTTCCACTTCTTGATTTGTTACACCTTTTGTGATAACTTCCTATTATATTTCCTTTTTCCTATAGTGTTTATGTTGTCTTGATCGTTGCTCTCATCCTCTCCTGGCCTTATGTTTTTGTTATTGTTCCCATTTGACCCTCCCCCCCACCATCCCCTTACTAGTTTAAACAGTGCTATTTATTCGTTTTGCTAGTACCTTCATCCCAGTCTTGTTCAGGTGCAGCCCGTCCCAGCATAAAGCTCATTCCTGTCCTACTACTGGTATACCAGTGTCCCATGAAATCGAACCCCTCCTTCTCACACAACAGTTTCAGCCACTCATTCATTTCCCTGATCTGTTTACCTCAATGCCAATCTGCATATGGCTCAGATAGCAATCCAGAGATGACCACCTTCACAAGGTCCTGTGTTTTTTTGTTTTGCACCTAGCTCCTGATACTCCCTTAGCAAGACCTCATTCTTGTTTTTTCCTATGCCATTGATTCCCATGTTGATAATGACAACTGCTTCTTTCCCCTCCCTTTCCATGTTTCTTTCCAGCTGTTTCAAAAATTATTTACCCTAGCACCAGGAAGGCAACACACCCTCTTGATCTTGATTGCAAAGGATCCCCTCGATCCCTTTAATTATTTCATCCCCTATAACTACAACATTGCTACCCAGTTCTGATGAAGAGTCATGGACCCGAAACATTGACTCCCTTTTTCTTTCTCCATAGATGCTGCCTGACCTGCTGAGTGTTCCCGACTACTTCTGTTTTTCTTTCATGTTTAATCCCATCCCATAAAGATCCAACCCACTCGCTGAAGGCAGATGTCCACCAAATA
Organism: Hydrolagus colliei; assembly: GCA_035084275.1. Classification (NCBI taxonomy): domain Eukaryota; kingdom Metazoa; phylum Chordata; class Chondrichthyes; order Chimaeriformes; family Chimaeridae; genus Hydrolagus; species Hydrolagus colliei. Next base: position 10,899,271 of record CM068744.1, on the reverse strand, counting down.
GCTGATGAGGAAACTCTGAGGATTGGTGCAATGGCTGCTGGAAGGAATTTTCTGGAAAGTCATGTTCGTACTTGGAATCATGTTGACTGGTTTCCAGAGAGAAAAGTGGTTGCTGGTCAAGTAATGCACCTCCAGTTGGCAGAACCATTGCTCAATGGGCAGGAATGTGTGTCCAAGGGGTGGGCAGAAAGATGGTGGCAATGATCTCACACTTTTAATGGTGAATGGCTGAGTGTCAGATTCAAGCCAACCCTTTCTGACAGTCTTTATAGTCCAATTCCTAATGTAGAGAAATTCTTTAATTTATTTAATATATATCTAACTTTGCCTGCAGCATGTTTACCACATTCTTGCATTTATTATGTGTTGAAGCAAGTCCTCATTGTATGTTAGCTATTTGATGAGACTTGTATGCTTACACTATTTTTAAATACTTGACATGTGGCCATAAAGTTCCATTCTCATGTTCCAGTTGTTGACAGATCTTACTTAGTACAGTGCTTGGCATCATTCCTTTGCTTCTGGGCAACGATTGCTGAGGATAGCTACACTGGCTTTCATCACTTTAGCTTCAGATTCTAGTTGATCATTTTTCTCTTGCTGACTGCTCTGCAATCCATCAAATGTATCACTTAACACCACTCTTTCTAAATTCCATTGTTTCAGGTTTTCCGATAAGCAATGGACTTCTTATCCAAGGTTTGTTTCATATCCCACGGTGGCTCTATAATATTGCGCCTTTTCTCCTCCTCTTACCTCACATTTTTACTTGAATCAATTCTTTGTACTGCTTTACACAATCCTCCCACCTCTCATTCTTCTGTTTAGATCCAAAACAAATCATTCACTCTGACTTGTCCAACAATTCCTTTATTAATTCTTCCATTCTGTTATCTTGACTGGGTCCTGCAATGGGACCCGAATTCATCACCCTAAACAAATGAAAGTAATTATGGGCTTTACTGAACTCCTTACACTGCTTGACAGCAATTCAGTTCCAGTCTTACTTATTGTCTACTTCTGACAACTGTTAACTGAAAGAATATTTTAATAGTTGTTAAAATTGAGATCCCATCATGGGTGCCAATCTATACGGAAACTTTAACTTGATTTAATGATGAAATAATGAACGCAATTTTTTTTTGACTCTCCTCTTCGATGGTCCCATCGGCAACTCCTGATCTCCCTTCCCCTCCCCACCCCGTGACTGTCCAGCACCTTGGGACGTCCACCTGACGTGAAAGGTGCCATACAAATGTATTTTTGTTGTTGTTGTTGTTTCATTTATTATAGTTATTATACATGTCTCCTTAAAAAGGTAAACTAGCCAGTTGATCATGAGTAGAATTATGTTTTATGATCCAAATAAAATAGCTGCCGATAAGATTTTTAAAAATCTTTAAATTGACAATAATCCACTTTTATTTAAACTCCTTGTGATGTTATTTCACTAATAAGAATACAAACATATTAAAAGCTTTCACACAATATCTTTATAAAAAGATTAAATTATGTTTCAAATAATTTGAAAATCTAGCAGGAGTCAAAACGATCATCTGTCCACATTCACATACAGAAGGAAACATCCAAAAAATAAATGGCTGTCATGTTAGAGGTTGAATGTTGACCTTGTGCTGATATTAACAGAGGATGACATGTTGCACTAACATGCTGGTAAGGCTGTTTGCATGTTGCTTGCTCCTTGAGTAAAACAGACTTTGTGAATCTATTTCCCAGAGCCGTTTGGTTTGTTTCAAAATATATTTGAAGATTTTTTTCGTAAGACATTTATTGCCCTTGACAAAAATAAATTGCAACGCGTGTTTACTTATTAAATTAGCCAGTCATGTTCAGATACAGAGAGATAGTCAGTACCACATGCAAATATGCAGGTTGTGTAATGTTTTACCTTCCATTGGGAATTTGTTCATATGACTTGTACTGTGGTTTTTCTGCTTTGGTTTCACAGTCAATTAATCATATGACCTCAAGAAGAAAGAATACAGAATTGCAAATGTGGTTGAATATCTATTGAAGCAATATGTGGCACTAAGTACAGTAAAAGCCTGTTTATCCGGCACCCTCGGGATCTGACCATTGCCGGTTAAAGCGCGTGCCGGATATTTGGCCGAAAACGCAAAAAAAAGATGAATGCATTTTTCCAGATAAATTCCGATTAATCGAATGCGGACATTTTTTTTGCGATTATACGGAAGTTACAGTTGATCGGATGCTGGATAAATGGGCTTTTACTGTAATGACAATGTAACAACAGTGATTTTACTGATCAGATTTCTGGACATATGTGAACCTCTTAGTTTGGTTGGATTCTCCCAACTGCATTGTGATGGTTTTTGACACCGTAACACTAATATCTGTCATTTAGATTAGGAAATAGTGCTCAACATAGTTAAATTTGCGGATGATATGAAGCTAGGTAGGAGAATAAGCTGTGAGGATGACACAAAAATGCAAAGGGATATAGACAGGCTAGGTGAGTGGGCAAAACAGTGGCAGATGGAATATAATTTGGGGAAGTGTAAAGTTATTCAGAGCAGTGTCCCAAAAACAGTCATAGATTGAGCGACCAAATTGTTTTTTTGAAGGGATTATTAAAAGTGATCTACCAATCAATTAACAACTGGGTTCCTAATGGATGCTAGGTAAACAGAGGTGTCTGGATTAAGGAAACATGACCAACCTTTTCCCAGCCTGGGAATTGAACCCAGGTTTCCTTGCTGGCGAGGTGTGTACTCTAACCATTTAGCTACAGATCTTCACAAGTTTTTAGTGAAATACTGGTGATTCACTAAACAACGGAGGTACAGGTGACTGCGGTGGTGATTGTGGTATAACTGGTAGTTATGTGAGTGACTTGCATTGCTGTTTGTATTGCAATAGCTTTTCCAGATGGTTGATGCACATTCTTGTGTACAGAGAGCAATGGGTAGGTGTAGTTAGAGAACCACAGAATCCAGGGGCATCACAGCATCTCTGGGCTCAAATTCATTTTAAAGTCCCGTGGGCTTCTATCAATGGGATTCAAGGAACAATGCTTTCTGTAGTTATTAACTCAGTCAAAAATTCTCACTATTGCAGCTCATTTCCAACTGGGTGGCCAGACTATCTGCCAGACAGGTATAAAACTGTTCTTGGCAAGAAAATGCTGCTTTTGTACAAGTTCAGAAATGATGTGGCTTGCAAGAAATTAACTCCATTGAGGACTGCAACAAATGACACTAGAAGTTCATCTCAAACAGTTTACATGATGATCAAAAATACATTGTTATTGTGAAGGTATTCCCCCAAACAATAATGAGCTCACAGTTTTAATAACCATTTTAGAACATTCTCACTGGAATTATTCACAGCTTTTGATCTAGTCATTAATCACGGCCATTAAGGGCAGAACATGTGGTTGCACTTCTTGGCAGAAAGGCATAGCATTTCAACACAACAATAAAATTACACTTGTAGAGTGCCTTTCATATCGGGAGGACGTCCACTTTATTGGAAAGCCATCAGTACAACAAAAACTTGGACTTATGTGAAACCATTCATGTGGGAGAACATCTTTAAACACTTTAAACAAACAGTGTGGGATTCTGAACAACATGGGAATGAGCGAACAAGGGAAAATGACTGAAAGCATTGCCAATAGGGTAAATATTTGGAAGTGGTTTGATGACGGTGACAAAATTACAATGAAAAGTTAACCATAATAAGCAGCTCAGTTCAATGCCATCTGTGTCAGCTCCAAAGGCTAGCAAGCAACTTTCTATGTTGTTAAGAAAACCAGCACATAACCTGCCTTCAAGTACTAAGCAACGAGCACAACCCGAATGACCACAGGGATGTAAAATGCTAATGAACTCTGAGAAAGGTGTGGTACAATGCATTGGCTATGTGCCTATAAGCAGATAGTTTCAAAACATGCTGTTAGATATAATTGTGTGCCTTTACAAAAATAACAACAAAATTACATTCATAAAGCACCTTGCACGACTGGAGGACGTTCAAATCTGCTGAAAAGTCAGGGTTGGGACCCGAACACGCGGGAGGGAGAAGGTAGTGGGGAGGGGTGGGAGAGAGGTGGGAGGGCAGCAGAAGATATGATCGAAAAGGAGTGACCAGCTTTGAAGGATGGCAAGGGAGGAAGCAAGGCAAAGGGACTGCGGGACGGAGTTCTAAAGCGTGGGGGCAGAGAGGCTGAAAGCCTGGCCACCGATGGTAGGGCGGTTAAGGTGGTGAACATGGAGCAGGCCAGAGCCCGCTGAACGGCAGGCTGATAGGGAGACAGCAGGTCAGAGAGATAGGTGGGGGCAAGGCCATGAATGGCCTTGAAAGTGAGGACGAGGATCTTGAATTTGACCCACTCAGAGATGGGGAGCCAGTAATGACAGGAAAGGATGGGATTGATGTGGTCGCGGTTTTTACTAACCTTAGTGAATGGTTTTCACTAAACCACGAGAGAAAAACTGTTCATTTATTGAATCCTGAGATGGACACTGTTATTCCAAGTGATGTGTTGTCATTTGATAGAAGAGTTAACGTAAGTACATGTAAGATTTCCCTCTCTAATCAGCTCTATTGTCAAATTATCTCTCTGTATCTTAACTCAGTTGGTTACACTTTAATCTCTGGGATTGTTGGTTCAATTGCTTACTCTCACCATTGAAGATTGAGTTAATAGCCTAGGATAATCTTTTAATGCAGCAGTGAATGAGACCTGCGTTGTTGCAGCTGCTCTTCAGGTGAATATTATAGGCTACAATACAAGTATCAGACCTGTGTTTGAATCCAGGCAGGTCAGGGCAAAACCTTGGGCAAGTTTCCTTAATCCACACGCCTCATAATAATCCCTTAAAATATAATAATAAAATTGGTCATTTAAAACCATGACCGTTTGTGGGACACTGCTTTGTGCAATTGGCTGCCGCATTTCGCCCACAAGTACACAGTCAATTTGCTTTACAATATATTCTGCGAAGTGTTTTGAGACGTCTAGAAGACGTGAAAAGCACTACAGTATATGAAATGCAAGGATTATTATTATTATTACAATACGCTGTTTGAAAAGAGAACTGTAGCACATTTAAAATAATGCTTATCATTAATCCTTATCATTTACCTCAACAAGTAGGTGGGACCTGGGTTAAACATTTCATTCAAAGGATGGCATCTCCGATAACAATAACACAGTACTCCTCAAGCACCGCATTGAAGGATCATCTTAAACTACAAGCTAAAAGTCCGGATGTGGGATTTGAACCAATAATCTTGACTTAGAGATGTGAGTACTACCCACTGAACCAGGCTGACACCAGGCTCAGTTAGTACGACACACAAATTGTTTTAGTTCTGCTCTTTAATTGTTGGATTTATTTTGTTCAAGACAGATATTAGTGCCTTACAAAGACACAACCTACTTGTGTGAAATATTTAAGCTTCCAGAGCTGAACAAAAAGCATCATGTCATAAAGGTAATTGCTCACCCTTGCTTTAAAATTTGATTCAATTTCAGTGTCAGCAGTAAACAATCTACAGTAACTGAAGAGGAGAATTGAATCTTGCTTGTTGGCCTTCCCAGTTCCTCCCTCCATAGGCTGCAGATCATCCAGAACTCTGCTGCCCATGTGCTCCATCACTCCAAGCTCCGTGACCCCCTCTTCTCCATTGGCTCCCCATCACCCAGAGGATTCAATTCATAATCCTGGTCTTCACCTTCAAAGCCCTCCATGGCCTCACCACACCCTACCCTTGTGACCTCCTAACCCCGTATCAACCTGCCAGCTCCTTCCGCTCCACGGACTCCGGCCTGCTCCATATCCCTCGACCCACCCGCCCCAGCATTGGCGGGCGAGCCTTCAGCCACTCTGCCCCATATCTCTGGAATTACATCCCGCAGTCCCCCCACCTCACCCCCTCCCTAGCCTCCTTCAAGTCCCAACTCAAGGCCCTCCTCTTTGTTTTCTAATTTACCGTATATCTCCGCGTATAAGGCGCACTTTTTTGCACGTCGGAAGATCTCGAAAGTTGGGGGTGCGCCTTATACGCAGGTACAAGAAATTTTGAGCCTCGGAAATACAGTAAACAGGAGGGGCGGCCGGCGCGCTGTCAGCCGGGGTTTGGTCAGTGTTTGGCGGGGGTTGGGAGGAGCGGGTGACGGGGCTTCGGCCTCGGCCGCCCGGGCAGCGGCAACAGCAGCGGACTTCAGTGTCGTGCTTACCTTCTGCCGAACCCAGTCTGCCTGCCTCACTCCCAGCCGCTCTCTCTCCCTGCCTGCCTGCCTGCCTCTCCCTCCCTCCCTGCCGCTCTCTCTCCCTGCCTGCGTGCCTGCCTGCCTCTCCCTCCCTCCCTCCCTCCCTGCCTGCCTCTCTCCCTCTCTCTCTCCCTGGCTGCCGGCCTGCCTCCCTCCCTCCCTCCCTCTCTCTCTCCCCCTCCCTGGCTGCCTGCCTCTCTCTCTCCCTACCTACCTGTCTCTACTGTCTCTCCTCCCTTCTGTCGGCAATATCATTGAAAATGCTTCCGTTTTTTTTCACCGAGAAAAGGTCAAAAGTGGGGGGTGCGCCTTATACGCGGGTGCGCCTTATACGCGGAGATATATGGTACCTCCACCTTTAAAGACCTGTATATCTCACACCTGGATTATTCTGTTCCTCAATCACATGAACAATTATGGCATTTGAAATGTACTTGTTTCAATAGTTTTTCACAAAAATGAATGGCTTCACATTTTATCAGAATCGAACACCTACATATCTGCTCACTCTATGTGTCTTCCTGCACTTTCCTGTTTCATCTTACAGTTTGTCAGTACCGCTTAATTTGATATCATCAGCAAATGTACAACTTGTTCACCACATGTCGTCTTGGAAATCATTAATGTGATGGAAAACAACAGGGACCCTAGTACATATCCCTGGAGTACAATATTCCATCAAATCTGAGAAATATCCTTTTACCTCTTGCAGTTTTCTAACTTCCAGAAATCCCTTTAACCGTGAATTCCATTCACGGCCTTGAAAGTGGGGACGAGGATCTTGAATTTAATCCTCTGGGACGGGATCAGCTCGGGTCCGACATACTGTCTGTCCAGTGCCTTGGGACATCCTTCCACAGATGTAATTTTGTTGTTGTTGCATTTGATACAGTGCCTTATCATGTTTTTGCAATGTCTCAAAACACTTCACTGCACTGTAAAGTGTAGTGATTGTATATTTTGTGGGCAAAACGCAGCAGCCAATAGCACATAGCTGTATTGAACAAACAGCCCTGAGTGACTAATTTATTATTTTTTTATTTTAAAGAATTGGAGAAGTGTAGCCCTGACAGTCAGGACACTGCTCCTGAGTGTTTATTTTTTGGCAGATCTCCAGGCCTGTGCTGGTGTTCCTCCCACTCTGGCCCACCCAGTTTTTGCAACAATCTAATTAATATGTCTTATTTCCACATGATTCATTTCTATCAGTAAAGTGAAATAATCTAGGTTGGCAGTAAATTGTACCTCAATAGCCCCAGTCAACTACCCACAATTTACAGCAATATTTGGCAAATTTCCTATTGGCCCTGCTCATAACCCATTCGTCTACCACTAGGGATATCCGCGTTGCTCTCCTCGATGAGTTTCACATCAAGAGGACATCCCAAGGTGCTGAACAAGCAGTGTTTTGGACCCAAACTGGGATTGAAATGTTGAAAGGTGGAGAGCAAGTGGGGAGCGCTACGACCAAAGCCACAGTCAAAGTGGAGGGACTTGAGACAGGTCTTGAAGAAGGCAAGGGAGGGAACAAGGCAGAAGAACTGCAGGATGGAGTTCCAGAGGATGGGGCAGCGTGACAGAAGGCCCGTCTGCCTACGTGGGACAGACGAGGTGTGGGACGTGTAGCAGACAGGAGCCTGCAGAGCAAAAGGAGCCAACAGATTTACAGAGGGTTAAAAGGTTTACCCCATGTATGTGGACGACACCCAGCTGTACATTTCTGCCTCATCCCTCAATCCCCAGACCATCGATGTTCTGACAGCATGTCTGTCCGACATTGAGTCCTGGACGAGGGACAACTTCCTGCAATTGAACGTGAGTAAGACCGAGGCCCTCCTGATTGGCTCAAGCCAGCGCCTCGCACATTGGGCGCTGCCAGCCTCAACATCCAAGGCTGTACTCTCCACCTCACAAAGCCAATCAGGAACCTCTGCATCATGTTCGATCAAAAACTCTCCTTCCTCCCCCACATCCGTGCCTTGACCGGCATCGCTTACTTCCACCTGCAAAACATTGCCAGGCTCCGCAACTATTTTACTCCCCGCGCTGCCGAAACACTCGTGCACGCATACATCACCTCGAGGCTGGACTACGAAAACTCTTTCCTCGTCGGCCTTCCCAGTTCCTCCATTCACAGGCTGCAGGCCATCCAAAACTCTGCAGCCTGTGTATTATCCCGCACCCGCCTCCGCGACCATATAACCCCCACCCTCACGCGTCTCCATTGGCTCCCCATTCTCCAGAGGATCGAGTTCAAGATCCTCGTCTTCACCTTCAAGGCCTTACACGGCCTTGCCCCGCCCTATTTAACCAATCTACTCTCCCCCTACACGCCCACCCGGACCCTCCGTTCAACAGGACTTGGCCTGCTCCAAGCCCCCCGCCCGAACCGCCGCACCATCGGAGGCCGGGCCTTCAGTTTCTCCGCTCCCACCCTATGGAATTCCATCCCTCAATCCCTCCGTCTCGTTTCTTCCCTTTCCTCTTTCAAGGCCGGTTTGAAGACTTTCCTCTTCGACCGTGCCTTTTGTTCCACCCCGAATTTTTCGACCTCCCCTTCGTGTTTCACCCCTTCCCAAACACTCCCCTCTCAGCTCGGGTCACACGCCTCCTGTGCAGCGCCTTGGGACGTCCTCCCGACGTGAAAGGCGCTCTATAAGTGTAATTTGTTGTTGTTGTTGTTGAAGGTAATGAAAGGGACTTGAAATGTATCCTCTATGTGATGGGAAGCAGTGGAATTGGGTGAGGAGGGATGGACGGACGGACAGATGAACGGGAGAGACAGATCTTTTAAAATATTGAACTTCATTGGCTATCTTTCAAACTACTTTGCATGAAATTGTTAAAAAGTATATTGATTGGTCGCGTATACAAAAAGCGATCAATGTAACCACCATTATGTATGTAATTCAGTGGTCTGTAGATTGTGATATCATCCAGTCAACTGTATTTTATCAGCAATATATCACTGCAGAATCACTCAAATCTTATTTCTGCAATTCTACAATAGTAACATTTACTCCCAATATATATCTTTTAATTTATACTGTATTTCAATTACCTTAAGGGGATATTAAATTTCCAGAATTGTACTCTTAAATGTTGATGTTTTTATTGCTGGTTGCTGCTGGTCTCACTCAATGTTCTTTGCAAAACCCAGAATGAAAGTGCCATAAACAATAGTACAAGATTAGAAACAAGTCATTTAGAAATCAATCAATCAATCATTCAATCAATCAATCAATCAATCAATCAATCAAAACTTACATTTATATAGCGCCTTTCATGTCGTGAGGACGTCCCAAGGCGCTATACAGTCAGGTAGGGACAGGAGCAGGGTGGGAGGGGACAGGAGCAGGATGGGAGGGGTCAGGGCAGGATGAAGAAGAGTAGGAAAATTGACTATATATTTATGGGCGAAAGGTGGCAGCCAAATTGCACACAGCAGTGTCCCACAAACAGTCATGGAAGTGGGATTAGGGAAAAAAGTGGGGGTAAATGGCAAGGGGAGGGGTAGGGGGAAGGAGAGCAGGAAAGCTGACTGTATATTTGTGGTCTTATTGCTTTGGTGGAATTGGAAAATTGGAGTAGCTATGAGTGCCTTTTCACCCTTTCCTTCACCCTTGACATTTTCCATTCATTCCCGCAGCCAACAGCTCTCTGAACAGCTAAACTGAAACAATTTTTTCTGTTTCTGATTAAATGTTCTATAACAAAGAATTCTTTGACTAGTTTGTGTTCAACATTTGTTTTCTTATTCAATGATTCACAGAGTACGTGGATGGTGCAGTCAATATGAAAATTATTGGGAAAATAATGTACATTAAAGAAAATGTATTCGATTGCAATCATTCAGAATCATGTTTCAACAAGAACCTCAATCTATCTTTTCATAAATATTCAGTCATATGTTGGCTAATGCAGCACAAACTAGGGATTGATGTTAGTTTGAGTAGCGTCACAATAGATTCACTCAGGAAAATATATTTTGTAAAAGCATTTAATTAAACCCAACTTTAGTGGGAAACAAATATATGTATTTGAATGAGGTTTTGTCACTAATGAAAAATATTGATGGTTTCCCTGTTCTTTAGTGGAATACACAGAAAACCTATGAAAAGAAGACTTCACATGTGCTTCAAATATGACAATGCTGATACATTTCTTCCTTGTATCTTTCAAAAGTCAAGCTTTTAGACATTCTACTCCACCTCGCTAGAGATCCATCCTGGAGCCCCTCCGACTCACTTCCTCCACCTCAAGATTTATTTCTTGACAGCGCTCTCTAAAAAATGCAAGGATTATTATTAGCAAAGCATATATTTCTAATGCTTGTGACATAAAATGCTTGCTTACAATCCTCCCAACATACAAACACACTGTATCAAATGCAATGATTATTTATTAGTTATTTTTAGTATTAATAATAAAATTGCTCAGGGTCACACTCCGCCAATGTCTGGGTCACTACCCCATATGATGGGCACTGCAATGTAAATTGCTGTTGTTGATAATAAGTAGACAAAAAATGCTGGATCATCTCAGTGATAGAAGGACAGATGCTTTTTTACTACAGTATATTATGATTTGTTCCTTCAGGTTGAGCCCGTTATCCAGAAAGGACATGAACCCTTAGTCCACCACATTCTACTGTATCAATGCCACGGCAGCCTGAATGACAGCGCCATTGGCATCAATCACGAATGCTCCCATCCCAATATGCTAAATGAAGTTCATAAAATTGGAAGCATCATTGTTGCATGGGCAACTGAAGGAGAGGTACAGATGTATATTGTGTATATCCAAAGGCAAGTATCTTCACCTTAAACTAAATAAACACTATCCCAGGCATGAAATGCTGTAAAAAATTTAAGAGCAAAATTTCGGAACACTGTTAAACTCATTTGTAATTTAGAAGCTGGTTCTCTGAACATTGTTGTGGGAAACTTATTGTTCTTTTCTAAATAATCATTCAATTTCACGAGGAATTTTACTTGGATTTGATAACAGAGAATTCTGATTTCTCTTTGTAACTGAATCCTTGGAGTTTCTTATCCCTCCAATGCTGGGCTTTCAATTGGTGCAGCAACTGACCCAGTTTACGTGATGATGGAAAAACATTATTATAATCCATCAAACTGGTAGGATTTACAGCTTTGTGGAATCTATGATATAGTACTGAAACACCAGGCATATGTTGTCAGATATGATGATATTGCTATGTCTTTGCTTTTTGCTACATGAACTTTTTATCCCATAAGAAATATAAATTTGTTCCAAAATAGTTAGAACACTGCGGTCTATTATACATTGATTGCCAACAACAGCCATCCATTTGCTGCATGGTTCTGTTGTGGGGGAAAGTCTCTCCCCATACAGTGGGGAGCATCGGAGTGGGGGTTTATTTGGCCTGCCATCCAGTAAGTGAAGGAAGGCAGAGCTGGGATTAGCCCATTTGTAACTGCTCCCTGTAAATAAAGGCACCAGCGTAGTAGAGAAGCGAGGAGGCCCTGGTCCTATAAGGGGAATGGGGGGAAGGTAACGTCCAAAACCAATCTCCAATGGACACGGTGGCTGGAAATTGAATAATAGGTGTCTATGTTTGTCATGCAAACAGAATTGTGTGTCCACAAAGCTGGTGGAAGGTTTTGTTTTGACTTTTTTGTTCGCGAGAGGATAAAGACAGGGCCATTGCACATTTGTCATGGTGGGGATTGTTTTGTTTTTTGGCGTGTGTTGTCACGGGGATGAAAATATATGTTTTTAAATAATAGATATATATTTTATATATTGAAAAAAAACTTGGCAGTAGCTCACGAGCTTAGCAGCACAAAGCCTACAGCGCTATAGGGTTTTGGCACTTTGCTCCTGTCAACATATCATTGCGGAGCCGGATGTCGCATTGTACTCAATATGTTTCACATCAGGGAAGAACAAATACAAACATCTAATATTGATGGTCTGGACAACTTTAATAAAATTTAAAACTCTCATTCGACTGATAATTCTTGAATCAATCATGTCCTGCCTTACAGTTCGGGGGTAAATCCTGGGGCAGTGAGCCCAGTGAGATTTATTTCTGCTGCTTTCATATTACACACATGTGATTCTCATCAATCGCCAAACCAACTTTTGCAGGTAGTGTCGAGGGTTTGCAGTGCCCGAGACCCCATTGGTGTTGCAGGTTTAGTGGCAAATCGTAGCCTCAGTTCCAGCCATTGAATTATTCAATCCAACAGAAAAATCATTTAAAAAAACAACTTGTACCCTTCCACAGAGGATTAACGTCTGTAAGCAATTATCAGGATCACCAAACAGGATGGAAGGAAGGGGAGTTTGAGGATGTTTTGGAAGACTTTTCAAGGCGGGGAAATAATTGATATGGTGTTTTGGGAGAGAGTATCAAAGGCTGGATATATAGTGTTGAAGGTATAGCAACCAATACTGGGATAGAGAGAGCGGGGAATTCCTCTAAAAGGCTACCTTAGCATGAACACTTTCTCCACTCACTGTTTCCTGGAATAATGTTTTCTGTAAATAGTCCTAAACCCTAAAGATAATCAAACAAAGACTCCAGGAGATTATTTCTCTAGCCCTAGTTTCTCTAGTTTGGGTTTCAGAGTATTTTCATTCACATAAATACAACGTTCAGATGCAATATTAAGTCATTCTTTTGCAAAACATCTTGAAATAATTATTTGCTGTGACTGAACGTTTATTGTTGTCGTCCTGGGACATGATTCCAATCAATGCTCAGATTTCTTAAATTGACGTACTGAGTCATAATGAGATACGTTAACTTAAATGATTTAAGACAACATCATAGATTACAATCAAATCCCTCATCCCTGGGAAATTCATAAATCTTATTACAGCACAAAGAACTGATTGTTTGAATAAGAAGCATAACTATTCCGGATATGATGTATTGTTCACCACTGAGAGAATGTGAATCCTTTTGCATACATAGTAAGAACACAGTGTGTGAACACAGTACATCTGTAGCTTTTCAGTGCCTTCAGTGGACTTTGTATATTCACAGTACTGTGCATTTATTTGTGGCACATTCTAGCACATTACTTTTCATATGTTCCATTCATACACCATTCAGAAAGGCAATGATAAAATACAGTGATGAAAGAATATTTGTCATTTCTGTCTAGTCTGCAAATGAAGCTACAATGTAAAATTTACAGTATTACTACATACCTTCTGCTCCTTTGTATGATAATAATCCTTTCATTCGATATGATACCAGTAACATTGAGAACGTCTCAAAGCGCTTCACATGATTTTGTTATAAATACTGTGTATTTGTTGACAAACATGATACTGTACCCTATTTGAGTACAGCAATGTCCTACACTGTCTGAAGTGAATAACTAATTGATTGGAGGATTGTTAGTCAGGAGACCTAGTGAAACTCCCTCCTCTATTTGAATAATACCACTGAAAAGTCAACATGCACCTGAATAGACCTGAGATTGGATCCCTGTGGGTCAGTGTGGCTTCTGTAGCAGATACACTATTTCCTGAGTTGTGATTGTATCATTCCTGTAAGAACATTTTCAAAATCAGAAGTCAGAAATTTCGCCTGTGACGTAATGTGAGATTGTATAGAATTGTGGACATTTTTAACTTCTGTCTTAATTTGGAAGGTGGTTTGTTCCTTTCTGAGAACTACAGAAACCTAGCTTCTAAATTAAGGCTGAATGTAAGAGCATTTTAAAAATTCTGTACTACATTACATTTTTTCCTGGTGTCCAGGCCAACAATCTATATCAAATCGACTATTTCAGGGCTGCTTATCGGACATTTTGAAGCACAAATTGGCTGTCGCATTAGCCTAAAAATACATACTCCCATAAGTTACAGTAAATCCTGTGAAGCATTCCCGACATGAAAGGTTCTACATCAAATACATGAATTATTATTAATAATAATATGACAAGATGCTTTTATAGCCTTGGAAACATCAGATCTACAGCACCAATGGAGGCCATTTGGCCCAGCAATTCCTCATTCACTCGCAGAGCAAAATCATTAATTATATCCCACTACCCTGCATTCCCAAATCCATAAATAATTAGCTTTCTCTCCTATGCCTATCTGTCTACCTCTTGAAAGCTACAATGGACCACCCTACTCAGCATGACATCTCACATCCCGACAACTCTCTGGTGAACAAACTTCCTCCTAAATTTCTGCTGATCTTGTGGTTACTGTGTTATTATGTTACTGTGTCACTAACTCCCCTCTCAATGGAAATAACTTCTCCCTTTTTCCCTGTTCAAAACCTCTCAGAAGTTTGTACATCTAGATGGAATATCATCCCTGCTCTCCACATTCACTTGTTAAATCTCATGAACCCTAAATCCAACATTTATTTCCTATTGATCCATATCTATTATTTCCCACTGATTAACTTGGAAAAAAGCAATGTCATGCTGTGAATATTTGCCTTATTCAGCAGGTCACTTTTGAAATGTTTAATGTTTGAATGAAGTATGACATTTTTGCATTTGTCTTTTGCATAAAGAGGTCCATTTAGACAGGGTTTAAAGACCAGACAGAATGTGGCATGATGGAGGGGTAAGAGGAGTTTGAGAGGTTGGGAGTGTTGTAGCTGAAGACTGAGCCACAAAAACAGAAAACCGCAGTTATGAAAATAGGTGGGGATCTATAAATTCCCAACTGTTTATATCGGGCATGATAGTCTGACAGCTATTCCTCATTCATGCAACACACGGAAAACTGGCCAGTTTCCAACGCTAAGAAATGAGCAACTTCTACTGTTTCATGGTTGGCTACCTGATGACCCAGAAGTTGATTATTTTACTGTGTGTGAAGCCAACCAGCATTTTGAAATGCTAAATGTGATTCCTGTACGCATTGAGGATTTTTTTTTACCGTCAGGACCTACATCCCAATAGCACCGTAAGCAAACCCACAGCATAATGGAGTTCAACTGTGTTTTGTTTAAACAGTAAGAATGAACAGAAGTTGAAAACATACAGATAAATCTCATATAGTAAATGGTAACATGTCATCAGTTAGCTGACTTATTTTATTGTTTGAATCCTTTTCTACACATAGAAATGTTGACCTGTTCATTGTTTTGTTTATGTAGTATCTAGGATTGATCTACAGCTCGGGGCTAAAGCTGTTTTACACACCTACATTGAGGCAGTATGATGCTGATGTCACTGAAACTGGTGTGTGGGTCAGTCTTTATCATATGATACCACCCGATATGCCAAAATATGTTTCACAGGGTCATTACGCTATGGAATGTTTGAAGAAGGTAAGCTTTCTTTTCACTCTGAAGAACTGTCATAATTTTGATACAATGACTAAAACGTGATCAAATCCACGGGTCACAATTGTAGTCCATCCATATTAGCTTTTGAAATAGGACTAGAAAATACAGCAAAAGGAGTAAACTATATAGGTATGGGGAAATGGTAAGTAGATGGGATTGAAAGGATTGCTCTTATAAAATACAGTATAGACAAGATAGCTCAAAGGGCCTTTTAATAAAATTAATAATAATCTTTGTATTTGATATAGCGCTTTTCACATCTTCTAGATGTCTCAGAATATGTAAGTTCTAGTTTCTGGGACTGCATATCTGAGCTTCACCTCAGTCCATTATTTGGTAACTTCTGGCCAAAAGATTCATCACTTTGTCAAACATTCTGCTTGAACATCATAATCTTTGAGATCTGTGATGCTAATACTAACAGTGTGTGTTCTATACAATGCTGCAGTCTTTAAGTGTCTGAAAGTGAATTTAAGAATGACTTGCTGCTGCTCTGACCATGTGTATGATTGTAAACTTTAAACATTGACTACAATAATTTAAATCAGGAAGATGGAATCCAAGTTGAACTTTTACTGCCAAGTTAATTCTGAAAGTTACTGATAATATGTTCATTTTCTTTACATTTTTAAAATGCCACACAATTACAAAAGATATTCACAGATACAAAACAAAATAGAGGTATTACTTAATCATCAATTTTTAAATATTCTACGTGGAAAAATCCTTATAATATTTTTGGTCATTTGAAAATATATGATTGAGATTTATTAAAACACCATGTAAAATACTATCCTGTGACCTTTGGAACATAATTGCAGTCCAGACTGAGGGGATGAATGTTTCCTTTATCTGACAAGGGTTGAAGGATCCAAGTGGAATGAAATCTGGCAATCTCAACGGATAAGAGGCCCACAGGAAAAACCAATTATTCCCCTAACTGTGCAGTCTCACTCAGAGAGATTGTTAAGTACAGAGAGTAGGAAATGAAAATAACTGATTTAGTAAGAGGGACTCTTCCATGACTTTGATTAAAATACATTAGCAGTGAAGTCAAACAAGGAACCTCTGTGTTCAATCTACATTCAATACTCTTCAACGGTGCCATTGGTCACCCGTCCCTTCCCTCAACCCTCCCCGGTACCGAGCCCAGCTCAGGTCTGGAACATTGACTGTCCAGCGTCTTGGGACATCCTTCTGACGTGAAAGGCACTTTACAAATGTAATTTAGTTGTTGTTGTTAATAGCACATTGTATTCCCTGGTGTCACTGGACAAACAGGAAGTATCCTGCTCATCATTCTTAACATATTAAAGAACACAAAGAAATATCTCCTATGTTTAACTTAAGCACAATATGCACATTTGCTTCAAACCTTCCATCAATTGGCATTTGAAGATTTATTTCAACCTGTTCTATAGGTGCTTTTCTGACACACATATCTTAGCTAGCAGCTGTCAGCCTGACTCACTGACAAATATTCTTTTGTCCTCCCTGCCTGAGGAAAAGCAGGAAAGTGAGCATCACAATAAGGGTGACTTTTTTTTAAAAAGTATAAATGCCAGAAAAACAATGGTCTGAATGGCCAACTTCTATGTTCTAAATTTATTAGGGAGAAATTTCTGGGATTTTATCATTCAAACATTTAGCATTCTATGATACACTCATTTTTCAGCCATTCTAATCCAGCTCCAGGTATTATACCCTCCCCTCCCCTTCATGCTTTTCTGGATTAAATTAGGATCTTGTTAAAACTGCACTGAATGGCAGAAGCAGCTTTTGGGCATGGATAAATCCTCAAGCCATCCTCTGTGCTGAGGCTGCAGGAGGAAGGGAATGATGATTTTTCTATCTTGCATTCAGTGCATATAGGGCACATAGAGCGGTATTTTTAAAATATATTGTTGAATAGTTGAGATCCCTCAAATAATATAAACCAGATATTGCTGAAGCTCATTTGCTGAGGCTGTCATATCCAACTACAGTAATAATAATCCTTACATTTGGTATAACACTGATCACATTGGGAGGACATTTCAAACCACTTCACAGGATACAGAGTAAAGTACAATGACTGTGATTTATGGGCACACTCTCAAAGCTACTATATTTGAGGAAATAATTTTACGTGTACTTAAACAAGTCTTGTAGCTCAGTGGCTAGAGCACTCACCTTATAGTGGGAGACCCAGCAGGGAAAAACTTTGGGCAAGTTTCCTTACTCCACATGCCTAACAATAATCCCTCGAAAAAACAATAATAAATCAGTACTTGTAATTTCAATCCACGACTGTTTGGACACTGTTGTGCGCAATTGGCGGCCACTTTCCACCCACAAATATACAGTGTATTCACTTCACAGTGTACTGTATTCTGTAAAGCACTTTGAGACATCTAGAAGACATGAAAAGCACTATATCAAATGCAAGGATGATTATTATCAAAATTTGGAATTGGACTCCAAATGCTTAGTGTTACCAAGAGTTCCGTTACCTGCAAGAGGAAAGAGTACTTCTGCCTGTATGGATAGATTTTATATTATTGTCATTACGAGCATCATTTTTGAAGCGAACAAGCCAAAACAGCAACCAACGATCAGATATGTTCTGTGGAATCATGAAATCTGTTTCTATTATTACTTAAGAAAAGTTTTATGAATACCAATAGGGGTGGAGAAGGAGCCTCCCTCCCTTCTGTAATCGTGGACAGGGCTCATTTTTCCCAATGCAAGGCTCCACAAACTTATTAACTGTAAATTAGCCAAGTGTTATCGGTGGCCAGAATATTAGAGCATTGTCCTGCTCTTCAATACCTCCACAATGCACTCTACTGCACCTATGTAGACTCCAGCCTGGATTCTCTACCTTTACACCCCGGGTATAATGCTGGCTCTCCATTTTCCTTGTTTCCCCATTGGAGGTTACAATATCAACAACCGTGTCCTGTCCTCTGGAACTCTCTGCCAGGATCTTATTATTTCTCTACCTATCACTGCCTCCAAAACCTCTTAAAAATATCGATCTGTGACCATGACTTTGATAAACTTTCTTAAATGTCTTAATTATTTGCTGAGTTTTCACAACATTTGTCAAGAGCTTTGAAATGTTCTTTTAATAGAAACACACTAGATAAATGCAAGTTGTTGTGTAGAATACATTTCTAATGTTTATTTCCATCTAATTATTAACAGACATTTTAAATGTTTTCACAGGGTGATAGTTTGGTGACTGAATGCGAGTATAACACCTCATCCCGAAGCAATATGACATGGGTAAGAAAAGGCTGAAGTACAATAAAGTATAGTTTATAATAGGAATAATAATCCTGCGTTTGATATTGGACCTTATCACATTGTCAAGATATTTCAAAGTGCTTCACCGGTGTTACTGTAAAGTGTAGTGACTATTTTATTGGCAATCATGGCAGGCAATTTGTGCACAGCAATGTCCCACAAATAGAATGACCCAAATAAGTACAATGGAAGCTGCTTTAACCGGAGTCAGTGAATGCCAGACCATGGGTAAATCAGACAAAACTCTTACCTGTTTTAAATTTGCTAATTATTTCTCACAAAATCTGATTAATCTGGACAAAATGCTATGTTGCAGCATCTAATCTCTCTATGTCTCGATTGGCTACGAAATGGAGATGGGAGGAATCAAGTTGCAAATCATTGACAGCGGACTCTGGGCTGTGAGGGGAAGTGGAACAGAGTTTCCATAGTTGAGCCTTAATGTGACGTATGCATAGACAAGGGTTTCAGCAGTGGCAGAGTCTGGCGATGTTGCAGAGGTGGTGGAAGGCAGTACTGGTCATGGCACAGATGTGGGGGAGGAAGGACAGTTCAGGGTCAAACAAGATACCCAAATTCCTGATTTTGAGAGGTGGAGAGTGCAGCCTTGAATGCTGTTGCTGCCAGTGCCTGAGGTACAGAATCACCGATGAGAGCCAAGCAGGAGGGCCTCAGTCTTGCAGACATTCAACTAGATGAAGTTGTCTCTCGTTCAGGACTCAATGTCACACAGGCAGGCAGTCAGGACGCCGGTAGTCCTGGAGTTGATGGTGGAAGCAGAAAAGTTAGAGTTGGGTGTTATCCGCATACATGTGGAAATTTACCCCATGTCTGCGGACGATATCACCAAGGGGGAGCATGTATATGTTGAAGACGAAGCGACCAAGGACAAACCCCTGAGGAACCCGCACAAGAAGGTGTGAGGGCTGGAGAAATAATCATTGGCAGACATAACGACGTGAAATATAAATATCAATGTAAGTTTTGATCGATTGATTGATTGATTGATTGATTTGGAGATGGTGTGAAAGGTAGGACCGGAACCAGTCAAGGACAGAATCTTGAAGGTTGAGTTGGGAGGAGAGGCAGTGGAGGAGGATTGAGTGGTCCACGATATCGAAAGCGGTGGATAGGTCGAGGAGGACGAGGAAGTAGAGGGAGCCCTGGTCACAAATGGTCAGAATATCATTTGTGACCTACTACCCCTTACCAACCTGCCCACGTTCTCCACTCAGTGGGCTCTGAACTGCACGGTAATCATTTGTGAAACGCTTTGAGATGTCTCAAGAACATAAGGCACTACTGTATATCAAAGGCAAGCATTCAAATTGAACAGGAGGAATGCAGTTTGTAAATATCGCATTATAATAGAGGAAAATTATTTTATACTGGTCCTTCAGCCTCTATATGAAAAGAACTTCTGCTTGGACACAGTCCTTCTGTAAACTTCCAGGAGATCTAAGAAAATAAATAATCCTTGCATTTAATATAGCACCTTATTACATCATTGAGATGTCTCAAATTGCTTCACATAATACCGTATATTGTGAACCACAACAAAATTACAGTTGTCTAGCACCTTTCACGTCGGGAGGAAGTCCCAAGAAACTGGACAGTCATTGTTTCAGACCCGATCTAGGGTCAGGATTAGGGAGGGTGGAGGGAAAGGAGGGGATTTGGGGTAACTAATAGGACCGTCAAAGAAAGAGTCTTGAGGAGGGACTTGAAGGAGGCTGGCAAGGGGGCGAGGCAGAGGGACTGTGCGATGGAATTCCAGAGATTAGGGGCAGAGTGGCTGAAAGTGGGGCAGATGGGTCAGGGGACATGAAACAGGCCAGAGCCCACTGAGAGGAAGGAGCGGGCAACTAGGGAGGGGGTTAGGATGTTGCAGAGGTAGGGTGGGGCAAGGCCATGGAATGCTTTGAAGGTGAGGACCAGGATCTTGAATTTAATTCTCTGGGTGATGGGGAGCCCATGGAGTTGGGGAAGATGGGGTCACGGAGCTTGGAGTGGTAGAGGACATGTGCCGCATAGTTCTGGATGATCTGCAGCTTATGGAGGGAGGAAATGGGGAGGCCGACAAACAGGGCATTGGTATAATTGAGTCTGGATGTGATGAGGCATGAATGTGAGTTTCAGCGGCCTGAGGAGTGAGATAGTGCCAGATTCAGGCAATATTGCGGAGGTGAGGGAAGGCAGTGCAGGACATGGCTTGGATGTGGGGGAGGAAAGACATTTGAGGATCGAACACGACATCTAGGTTCCTGACTAGCTTGGTGAGGTGAAGTGTGCGACCATGAAGGTTCATCCTGCCACTGCCTGATGTGAATTGAATTGACTGTTTATTTTGTTTGGCAAACACGGCAATTACCCACAGCAGTGTCCCACAAACAGTCATGGATAGTCCTTGATATAGTGACCAATTTAAAAAAAATTGGAGGGATTATTATGGAAAGTGATCCTCCAAACGAATAATAACCAAGTTCATACTTTCTGATAGGTAAACAGAGGTACAAGTGATGAAGTAGGTTACTCAATGCTTGTATTTTAATTAATCTTAAAAATACATACACACATACATACATATGCCAAATCCTTGTTGGTGAAATTAGTTAACTTAAAATGCATATTTGTGTTAAAATCTGTCATGTTTCATTCTGTTGACAATGATGACTCTGACAATATTGCAGATTGCAGACTGGTACAGATTGAAGCATTTCAAATTATCCTTGCTGCATCAGTTAAAAGGCAGTGTCAATCTGGGATTTAAATAAACATGCAGCTGCTTTTCCTGGTAAGAATGAAACAGCTTTTAAGGTCTGCATTTTTGCTATTTTTGCAGGGTGATCAAAGAACCAATGGTGAAATGTATATGTCCTACTTACTGTACTATCCAAAAATAAACCTCGCTAGATGCATGAGTGTTCCTGAATCAATAAAGCAGCTGAAATTTATTTAAATCACAGACATTTATCAACCAGTTGTGTGAGTATATTTGATTTTTTAGTTCCACCAGGCTTCTGCTACAGCAATGTCTCATTGAAATTATGTGATGCAAACATCGGTACCATATGGGTGTGAGCAGGGTTGCCAGGATTTCCTTTATGGGTGTACACGTCTCCCTCCCCAATCTCGGGGATACGTTCCTGAAAACCTCCGCGGTTAGTAAAACCGTGGTTGGAAAATGCAGGGCCCTATTGGAAACATGGGGATAGGGTGAGTAAGTTTGTTTGTCCTTAAACTAAACACAAAAAAATTCATGTTGTTTACCTAAATCCTAATGATGATGATGATGGGGGAGATGCTTGTTACATGCTATTACATGGAAGAGGGGCCCTGTGCACCCTCTTCCTCTGCCTCCTCCTCCAGATCATAAATCACCGACGAGTGCAAGGATGTGGAGAAGGAGGTGTGGTGGGTGACACCGAGGGGGGTGGATGCGGAGAAGCGACGTTGTGACTGGTTGATTGCGACATTGCAACTGGGTCCTAACGCCAAACGCTAGCGCGAAGTGACATCGTGGCGGTTGATGCAACTGGGTCCTAGCGCCAAACGCTAGTGTTAGTGTTAAAACCCGTGGATAACCAAAATTCACTGCTGCGGTTGGCAAAGGTTGTCGCAGAGAGGAAACCGTGGATACGTGAAATTCACGGTGGAAAACAACGCAGAAAACAGCTAAACAACGCCACTAACACTGTGTTTCTGGTTTATCTTATGGCTGTAAAAGACCTTTGAGCTCCAGGCTCTGTGCTCAAACCATTTCCAAAGATTCTTTTTCAAACTATATATTTATAACTTTATTTGTTATGACATAAATGCAAAGCAAAATACAAAAAATCCCTTTACACTGGACAGAGTCTCAGAGCCTCTAACCAAGCTGGTCAGCTGTATGATGCACTGTGAAACTAGCTATTGCTGCCGCATATTCAATTTTATTACCCCCAACCATTGCTTTATAATGAGCCTCTGCTTCTAAACCTTACAAGCATCCCTATTAATGAAGGACCCTAGTCCAAATTAAAAAGTAATCCTTCAAATAAACTGCCGTGAGAACTCTGTCCAAAGCTTTCTGTTCAAGTTTAGACTTACAATAAAAATTCAATGCTGTGAAACCATTTAAAATTGGGTTTTATTAAATCATGGATGCTCTCTGGTTGTTTTTAATAAAGATGCGTAAGATGCTAAATTGCAATTTACATTTTTGGTGGAGGGTTATTTCATTTGATGGGTAACCCAATAAGAGTGTTTGTGGATAGCATAAGGGGTCATATTTCCAACTGAGAATACAAACCTTAAGTGATAAGCATGTACTTAACTGCACGAGAACCACAAGTTGGCTTTTAGCACATGTCCTGCTCACTTAAAAAAGGTCCCTTTACCACTTCCTGCACATAGAGCCTGTATCTCAGTGGTTGGAACACTCACCTCGCAAGCAAGAGATTTACGTTGAATTCCCAGCAGAGCAAAATGTTGGACAAGTTTCCTTACTCCACACACCTCTGTTTATCTAGCAGTAAGCTACCCCACATCCATGCCATGAAATGAGTCCTGTAGCTTAGTGGTTAGAGCACTCGATTTGCAAGTGAGAGACCTGGATTAGATTCCCGGCAAGGCCAAACCTTGGGCAAGTTTTCTTCCTCCACACGCCTGATGATGAACCCTTAAAAAATTAATAATTTGGGCACTCAATCCACGACTATTTGTTGGACACTGCTATGCTCAATTGGCTGCTGAGTTTCTCCCACAAATATACAGTCAATTTACTTTACCATGTATTCCGTGAAGCGCTTTGAGAAGTTCAGAAGATATGAAAAGTGCTATATCAAATCCAAGATTATTATTATAATTATTAAGGTTAACTCTGTCCTCACCCACTCTCCGAACACATACATTTTTCAGTAGAGGTGACTGACTACTGAAGAGCAATGATTAACCATGATTGACTTCTATAGATCCTGAACAGCTGCCTCGGAATGCACTGAGAATTTGAACTTGCAAAAGTCAGGTCTGCAATGTATGCACCTCCTCCACCGTCTCTTCACTCACCTCAACCTTCAAAGTTCTGTCCTTGACTCTCTCAAGGACAGGTCCTAACTCTCTCACCATCTCCACTTTGTCTCTGCCAATGGTTTCTCTTCCAGCCCCCACACGGTCTCTTGTGGTGTTCCTCAGTGCTTTGTCCTTGGTCCCCTCCTCTTCAACCTCTACATGTCTCCCATCAGTGGCACCATCCACAGACATGAGGTAAATTTCCACTTACATGCGGATGACACCCACCTCTGTCTGCCTCCACTGTCAATTCCAGGACTACTGGTGTCCTGACAGATTGCCTGTCAGACAGCAAGTCCTGCATGAGAGACAATTGTCTTCAGCTGATCATCAGCAAAAGCGAGGCCCTCCTGATTGGCTCGCGCCAGCGCCTCCACATCTCAGGCACTGACAGCATCAGCATCCACGGATGCAACCTGGGAACCTGGGAGTCTTGTTCGACCATAACTATCCTTTCTCCTCCATATCCATACAATACAAAATCCAGGTAAACCAAAATTCTGCCACCCGCATTCTTACCCATACTAAACTTCGCTCCCGATTACCCCAGTCCTTGCCAGATTTCACTTGCTCCCTGTCTCGGAGAGGATTGATTTCAAGATCCTCAGTCTTGTCTTCAAATCCCTCCACTCCTCTGCACCCCCTACCTTTCTGACCTCCTCTCTCCTCACCCGTTGCCTTTGCTGTACCGGGTCCGGCCTCCTCCTTGTCCCCCGAATCTTCCATTCCACCGTCGGCAGGCGTGCCTTCAGCCACTACACCCTGAGGCTCTGGAACTCCCTTCCTCAATCCCTTCGCCTCACCCCCTCGTTTCCCATTTTCAGGTCACAGCTGAAGACCTTACTTTTCAACCGCAATTTTGGTCACCTTTTTCTCCCTCCCCTGGCTCGGCCCGGGATGGAATGCGCTATATAAATCCAAGTTGTTGTTGTTATGACCAGCTCCGCCTTCCACCACCTCCGCAACGCCCGTCTCCGTCATTGCCTTATCCTCAGGCCGCTGAAACACTTACACACGCGTTTGTCACCTCAAGGATCAACTACGGCAACTTTGTCCTTGTCGGGCTCCCCAATGTTCCTCCCACAAGCAGCAGATCATCCAAAACTTTGCAACTCATGTCCTCACCCGCATCAGACTCGTTAGTGGAGCGAGCCATTGCCTCGCTCCACTAGCTCCCTATTCCTCAGAGGATCGAATTAAAGATCCTTGTCCTCACTTTTAAGGCCATCCATGGCCGTGCCCCTCCTACTTCTCTGACCTGCTGCTACCTAGTCAACCTGTCAGCTCACTCTGCTCAGCAGCCTGCTCCATGTCTCTCACCTGACCTGCCCTACCTGCCCATAGGCGGCTGGGCTTTCAGCCTCTCTACCCCTAAACTTTAGAAATCCATCCCACAGTCCCTTCAATTTGCTTCCTCCCTTACCTTCTTCAATTCCGGTCTCAAAACCCTCCTTTTCGACTGTGCCTTCAGTCACCATCCTACCTCTCTGCCCTCCCTCATCCCAACTCTGCCCCGACTCCCCAACCATGCTCGGGTCCTGACCCCTGAATGTTCAGCGCCATGGGACATCCTCCCGATGTGAAAGGCGCTGTCTGTACAAATGTAATTTTGTGATTGCTGTTGTATGGCTTAATGCTGCACCAAATGGTGCCTTTGCCCACAAGGTCAAAGGTTAAGTACCATAGTGCCCTTTGAAACCAGCCTCTTTATATGACCAAAAAATCAATTAAGCAGATGTTGATTTACTTTTAACAGTGGTGAAAAACGACGATAAACTATAAATAATTGTGACTTAAGGGTGCAGGCTCCACATGAATTATATAAAATAAAGTAAGTTTACAAAAATGTATATCCAGATAAGATTTCTGTTTGTAAGCATTTTGCCATGTAAAACTGTAATTAGAATACATGGGAATATACAGCACAGAAACAGGCTACTCCGCCCAACTGGTCTATGCTGGCGTTTATGCTCCACAGCCCTTCCTAACTAAGCCTATAAGCATAACCTTCTAATTTTTATACATGATGCCTAAATGTGGCACAATAGTGATTTGTTGATTGTTTGCAAACACCACAAACTATTTATAGAATATATATATTTTGATGTATATAGCGCCCTCCATGCCGGGCGGCGTCTCAAAGCGCTTCACAATAACGGATCCCGGGACTGAGCCAGGGGCAGGGGGGAAAAGGTGACCAAAGACGCGGTCGAATAGAAACTATGACAGCTATGGCATCATGGACATTGGCAGAAATTGCAGCCGTCTTACAGATTTTCCATTGTTAGAATTTGGAGCAGGAAAAAGATCCAAACAAGTCCATCCATTGACACTCGCCCTATTTCTAATGGTTACTGAATCTGAATGAGGGGGGAGAAGGGCACAGTAAGAAGACAAGTGTGCTTTTTAATTCCCTAGATTTCAGTGTTTTAAGTGATAAATCTTCACTCACTTAAGACTTGAGATACAATCTTGACTCGATTGCGTGAACCCTTGTCTCAAAACTTAAATTCAGACTTAATTTGGAAGTAGCTTAATTTTAAGAACTGCAGGAAACTAGACTTTAAATTCAATAGATGGAGGCTCGCTCCATCTCATTAAGCCAGTCCGGAACCTTGGCGTCTTGTTCAACCTCAATGATTCTTTCTACCCATGCAGTCCTGTATCTCAGTGGTTAAAGCACTCACCTTACAAGCGAGAGACCTGGGTTCAATTCCATGCTGGGTGAAACCTTGGTCAGGTTTCCTTACTCCACATGCCTAATAATAATCCCTCAAAAAAAAGTAATAAATTGGTCACTCAATCGAGTACTGTTTGTGGGACACGGCTATGCGCAATTGGCTGCCACGGTTCGCTCACAAATATACAGTCAATTCACTTTACAGTATATTCTGTGAAGTGCTTTGAGATGCCTAGAAGATGTGAAAAACGCTATATCAAATGCAAGGAATATTACCCTACATCTGTGCCATGACCTGCTCTGCCTTCCCCCACCTCCGCAACATTGCCCAGCTCTGCCACTATCTCGCTCCATAGGTCACCAAAACTCTCATACATTCATTAATGCAAAATTGACAATACAAGCTCCTTTGTTATCTGCCTCCCCAACAACTCCCTTCACAGGCTGCAGATCATCCAGAACTCTTCAGCCCGTGTTCACTCCCGCACTAGGCTCTGTGATCCATATCACCCCCATACTCGCCCAACTCCACTGGCTTCCGATCATACAGAGAATAAAGTTCAAAATCCTGGTCCTCACCTTTAAAGCCTTCCATGGACTCACTCCCCCCCACTACCCCTGCAAACTCCTAACCCCCTACCAATCTGGTGGCTCCTTCTGCTCAGCAGGCCTGCTTCATGCCCCAGCCTTGACCACCCCACGATTGGCAGGCAGGCCTTCAGCCACTCTGCTCCCACCAGTTGGAACCTGCAGTCTGTCCACCTCAACTTATCCCTTGTCACATTCAAGATGCACCTTGAGGCTCTCCTCTTTGACTGTGCTTTCGATCAACCTACTTCCCCCGATGTCCTCCACCTTCCTGAATCCCTTGGGATATCTTCCTGATGTGAAAGGCTCTATATAAATGTAATTTTGTGGTTGTTGAATGTAAATTTTGAGGCAGAATGGTCCTTATGGTGGAGGCTAGGTGGCATTTCAAGCCATTAGTCAGTCCATCGTGAATACGCAATAACAACAAAATTACATTTATAGAGCGCCTTTCACCTCGAGAGGACATCCCAAGGCACTGAACAGTCAGGCTTTGGGACCCAAGCATGGGGGAGGGGCAGGGTAGGGGTGTGGAGAGGCAGAGAGGTGAGTTATTCGGGTTGTGCTCATTGCTTAGTACTTGAAGGCAGGTTGTGTGCTGGTTTTCTTAACAACATAGAAAGTTGCTGGGTAGCTTTTGGAGCTGACACAGATGGCAATGAGCTGAGCTGCTTATTATGGTTAACTTTTCATTGTAATTTTGTCACTGTCATCAAACCACTTCCAAATATTTATCTCTTTGGCCATGCTTTCAGTCATTTTCCCTTGTTCCCTCCTTCCCATGTTGCTTAGTATCCCACACTGTTAGTGTAAAGTGTTTAAAGATGTTCTCCCACATGAATGATTTTAGAAAACTCCAAGGTTTTGTTGTACTGATGGTTTTTCAACAAAGTGGTGCCTTCTGTCCCAGATGTGCGACCAAGTGCTTTCTGTTCCAGATGTGAGACCACATGTTCTGCCCTTAATGGCAGTGATTAATGACTGGATCAAAAAGCTATAAACCATTCCAATGAGAAAGTTCTAAAATGGATTTTAAAAACTGAGCTCATTATTGCTTAGTTTTTGGGAATACATTCACTTCAAGAAACTTGCAAACTCCAGGGATACAAAAGTTGTGTTTTATGGACTTTGATATTGTCTTTCATCGTTTAGTAGATTTTAGCCAAGCAATAACAACAAAGTTACTTTTGTAGAGTGCCTTTCACATTGGCAGGAAGTCCCAAAGGCACTTACTCAACTGTCAGGGTCAGGAGTCACGACCCGAGTGTGGAGGTGGGAGTGGAGGGCAGGGTTGGAATGAGGGAGGGCAGAGAGGTAGGATGGTGACTGAAGGCATGGTCGAAGAGGAGGGTCTTGAGACTGGTCTTGAAGGGGGCAAGGGAGGGAGCAAGATGAAGGGATTATGGGATGGAGTTCCAAACCTTAGGAACAGAGAGGCTGAAAGCCCGGTCAGCGATGGTAGGACGGGTCGGGTGGGAGACATGGAGCAGACAGGTTTGATAGGGAGTCAGAGTTAGGGACGCCAACAAGGAGGGAGTTACATAGTCAAGCAGAGGAGATTTTCAACATAGCAAATTCCTCGCCCCGATTCACACATTAGCAAGGAGGCCTGGGAGGGCACAACCTCTTTGATTGCTACCTCCAGTAATAGAAGGATTTAGCGGATAAGATGTGACAGAATATTTCACTGAGTTAATTGCTTCAGAAAGCTTGCCTTTAAACCATTAGTCCTTAAATCCCATTAATAGAAACCCATGGGACTTTAAAATGCATTTGAGCCCAGAGAAGCTGTGATGCCCCTGGGTTCTGTGATCCTCTAATTATATCTACCCATTGCTCTCCGTACAAGAGAATGTGCATCAACCATCTGGAAGAGCTATTGCAATACAAACAGCAACTCAAGTCACTCACATAACCACCAGTTATACCACCAGTCACCTGCACCTCCGCTGTTTAGTGAATCACCAGTATTTCACTAAAAGCTTGTGAGGTTCTATAGCTTAATGGTTAGAGTACACACCTCACAGTGTGGCACACACCTTGCAAATGAGAAGACCTGGGCTTGATTCCCAGACAGGGCGAAAGATTGGGACAGTTTCTTTAATCCACGTGAGGTTTGAGGTGGCATTGAAAGTGAATAGCTGAATGCTTATCCAAAGTGAGCAGTGGGCAGGAAGACAGTGGCAATCTTCTCACACATTTCACCTGTGTTGCTCACCTGGAAACTCATAGTGAATTACGATTGGCTGCTATCCACTTTGTGAGGGCTCAAACGTACATTTATGGACCAACTAGGAACTATCCTCCTGGTTGGGGGGGTAGGGGTTGGGGAACGGTAGGTAAACAGGGTCTCCTTAGAGCTGAACTGGCTCCAAAGTGACATGCCTGCCAATGGAGAGAACTGTCTTTGTTTTACAAATTGTCTGCAGAAAAGTCTTAAGTAGAGAAGCAATGACCTGGGTGACCTCCGGGAGGAAACCCCAAGTCTCCAGGAGTGAACATTGGTGCAGTGTAGTGTCCGGCGATATATCAATATATTGATTATATCGATATAATTTTTCATATCGATATGCTGATATTGGATATTCACATATGTCGGTATATCGAAAAATTCGGTATAAAAAAAAATCAGTATATCGTAAATATCGGTTTATCGTGTCTGGCGATATTGGTATAATGCAAACCTTTTCAACTTACCTTGTCGCCGGCATTGCAAACCTCCTGGGCCTAGAGCACGGAATGCGCGCGCACCTCTGAATGCTCGCAACCCCCCCCCCCCCACCCACTGAATGCGCACGCACATTGGAATGCGCGCACACCTCCAAATGCGCGTCCCCCCCTCCCTCCCCCCGAATGCGCGCACACATCCGAATGCGCGCGCACCACCCCCCCTGAATGCGTGTGCACACGCAGTATAAAAAACCCCGTAAATATCGATTTATCGGTATATATCGATATGAGCCCACTGATATATCGATATCGGAAAATTTCCATATCGGCGGACCCTAGTGGTCAGGAGGCGAAGCACGTTTTTTATTAGTTACAATTAATGTACCGTCCATTGCTCCATGCCTGAGATCGTGTGATAGTTCTTGTTTCCAGTATGCAATCTTGTTCTGATGAATATTTGTGAAAATTGAGTCTATCGTGTTCAGCGGCGCCGTATATAGTCAGTGATGCTACACGCAACTTAATTAAATTTATTATGCTAGTTACTATTATAGTTAGAGTAGTTTGGAACTCGCTGCCTCAATACCTCCCCCTTGTTACTCACATTCAAATCCCACCTAAAGACTTTCCTTTTTCATCGTGCTGATGGTGACTCCCCCACTCCCTCTCCCCCTGGCTGGGTGTCAAGACTCCTCCACTGTCTAGGCGCTGGGACATTACCTCGTGTAGAGGGCGCTTTAGAAATGCAATTTGTTGTTGTTGTGCTAACAATCCTCGAATCTGACGTAGTGAGTTATCACATCACTGACACCTCTCAAAGCGCTTCATCTGTAAAGTGAATTTACCGCGTGTTTGGTGGGCGAACGAAACGTCGTGTCATTTTATCACAATTTGGGGAATTGTTAAGAAACTACAGCATTACAGAAATCAGGGGAATATCACGCTGCCTGTTGTGAATTCAGGAGTTTTAGATTTTCAAGAAAAACTACCTTTGTTTGCACTGACTATTCTGTGCCTGACTTTGTGTTTACATAAGACTTGTCAGGTCTCTGTGAATACAGTATCCAGGCAGGATGTGTCACAGTTATGGGATACGACAGCCTCTAATGCAAACACACTGACAGAGGAACATGTCCAGCTTTGCCTTGTGGTTTTCAGTTCCCGACAAGTGATAGGCAGAGAAAGTAGCTTTCACTGACACTGGCTTCCTCCCTTCCCTCCCTTCCTTCCCACCCAATACAGAACAAAGATGCGCTTTCTCATTTCATCCACACAGGACTAGATCACTCAACTCTGGGGACTCCTCTCGACTCTACAGCACTCCCTTCAAAGTGCTCACACCTCCCTGGGAAAGGTGAGTGGTGGAGGGGTGGGGGGAGAGAGAGAGAGAGAGAGAAGAAGAGGTCGATAATAACTGGACCATACGTTTCCTGGGCAGAAACTGGTCGATTGCAGTTCAGCTGGAGTTTAGTGGAGGCATTGAAGTGGAGACAGCACTGAGAACATCTGACAGCATTTGCAGATCGCTTTACTCTCTCCCAGTTAATCCCTCTCCCCAAGTCCTGGATCCCCACACACAGCCCACACTGAAGGCATGTGGTTGCATTGTGTTTTCTCCAGCACAGTTTTGCTGCTGATAGCCCAGGCTTCAGCCACTGGCTGGCAGGAGAGGGGACAGTTCACTCACTGTGCAGTGCTGGACTCAAAGGGAAAATACCACCTTCGATGGAAACATGACAGCAAGAGTGTCACCTTCGAGCTGGAAGTGGAAACCAGGGGCTATGTGGGATTTGGTCTTTCGCCATCAGGATCTATGGCTTGGTCAGATATTGTAATAGGAGGAGTTGTACATGGGAAACCATATCTCAAGGTAAGAGATGTTTCATTCAGAATTCATTCAATTCACACACACACACACACACACACACAGAGAGAGAGAGAGAGAACATAAGTGGCTGATGTATTGATTCTATGCAGTGAAACTTGCAGAAGTTCTGATATGTATGATCATACACAAAACACTACAGATGCTGGGAATCTGAAACAGAAACTTTCCGGGGAAACTCAGCAGGTCAGGCAGCATCCATGGAGAAAGGAAAAAGAGTCAACGTTTTGGGTCTGCAATGCGTTTCGGGATTGCCCAGCAACTTCTGCTTATGTATAATCATATAATCGCCTCCCCAAATCTCCTGTTCAAGAGGTTTTTTAAAAAAAATATTTGCAATTTATCTTTCATAAGTCTAGATAGTTGCATTTTATAATAACAATTTTACAATAACAATCGTTGCATTTGATATAGCGCCTTCTCACATCTTCGAGACATCTCAAAGCGCTTCACGGATTATCCTGTAAAGTGAATTGACTGTAATTTCTATGTGTGGTCTCAACTGATACAACGTATGCGATGCTTCCTGTGCCGCTGTTATTCGTTCACAAAGTGCTTTAATCTGTCCTACACATAAGATAATAAATAGCCGCAGAAACATTTAAATCTGAAGCATATCATTAAGCATGGCCGTACTGCCTTTGACACAAAAATGCTTCAGTAATATTGCAAGTCTCCCATTAATGTATGTTGCTTAATGCAGGACTCCTACATGCTATCATTTATCCAGTGCAGGAATTTGGCAATTCCAGCCAGTATCATAAAGCCTTCTGATGTTTGAACACAGTTTAAGTACATCTTCCGCTGTTAATTCATTCTTTGTAAAAATTTATCAGTAGTGATTAAGGATGTGAAGAGGGAGCTTCTCAAGAAACCAGATTTAATGTGGTTTAGATTCTGGTTGTAATAAACTGAGATTATTTTTCTGTTATGCTGTGTTTTTTTAATAAGTACAGATTTTCAAATATCAGAACAAGTTAATTAACTGTAACACACTAAAGTAGGTAGAAAAAAAATTAAATATTTTAACAAAAATCTTCGAGCAATATTTCCCTGTTATTGCTTCGCATTCTACTTTCTGTTTCCTTATCTCTTTTTATTTAGCTGTTTAACCTATTTTACCATGTTTCTAAGCTGTCTTTCCCATGATTATAGGTAAATTATCCATCCACTATTTCTCACTGATGTAACTCATTCATTATTATCATGTGTTGCTGCATTTTAGCACTTGGAGGCATTCTTCCAATATGAAAGGTCCTATATAAAAATAAATTGTATCATACCCTCCTTCACCAAATAATATATAATAATAATAATAATCCTTGCATTTTGATATAGAACTTTTCACATCTTATCGACGTCCCAAAGCACTTCACAGAATATACTGTAAAGTGAATTGACTATATTTGTGGGTGAAACGCAGCAGCCAATTGCAGTGTCCCACACACAGTCATGGATAGAAATGACCAATTTTATTATTGTAGTTTTTGTGGAGGGATTATTATTAGGCGTGTGTAGTAAGGAAACTTGCCCAAGGTTTCGCAAAGACCTGCCTGGTTTTGAACACAGGTCTCACTAAGCTACAGGACTCCACAAAGTGAACAAATGACATTTACACAGTGTCCTTCACGTTGGGATATTATATTCCCTTCAGAATCTTAAAGAGTGAGTTAAAGGAGAAGCCAGGAAGCTTGTGGAATGGACGGTCGTTCGGTCACTCTCTCTCTCTCTGGCCTCACTAATGCTTGCCAAAGGAATGTCAGATTCAAGTCAATCTCCTAGGCCAGGTGGGTTTGCAGTACACCAGGGAACTACATATGGCAGGTCAACGCAGAATTTGTGTTGGGTACTCCAGAGAGTACTTTGGGCTATTGCTGGAGCGTAATACATTAAAACCATATAGCTTGCCATTGAGATCACTGACCTGGCAAGCTTCCCAATGCTTGTTCACCAAGGACCATCCTATTTGTTAACATATTATTATTATTATTATTATTATTACCTATATTCCTTGCATTTTATATCATCCTTTATCACATCGTTGCGAAATCTCAGTGCTTTATTAGATACACTATGTATTTTGTGGGTGAAATTTTTGTGCTCTGTTGTCTTTCTGTGCTATAAATTACAACCAGAATCTAAACTAGATCGAAGTTGGTTTGTTGAAAAGCATCACTCTGTATAAGTTATTACACTATTATTTCCTACACGTAAATATTATAATTTAGATTTGCAGTACTTAATACTGCAAGGTTAATGGTATTGTATTGGGTTTGTTTGCCCAAGCTGAAAAGTAGTCAAGGAGAAATTAATACTCAGCAACTTTCATTGTCATGATAATAGTGCGAAACAGTCAAGTTCCAAAGATTGGTGTTTAATCGAAAGAACAACATGAAATTGCATGTCATCTTTGTTATACAATATATTGAAGACATTCCACTATGAATGATTCACACAGAGAAAGGTCTGCACATGTTGATACAAAGCAAATGTCTAGTGACCACGGGCCAGTAGGAAAACACTAGTTTCACTTCATCATGAAGGATAATTACAGCTTAAAATGAAAGGGTGAAGCCGTGCCTTTGCAGGATACATGTCAGAATTTCAGCAGCTCATGCCAAACCAAGAAAGTCTTCCTTTTTTATTGAATCAATTCTTATGGGATGAATGAAATATTTAGAGACAGTCACTGTGATGTTGTAACATACTTTTGAAGAACTTTCAGATCATTTAAAAATGTTTAACCTGGTGTGGAAGTACAAACCCTGTAACTTGTTCCAATTGCTAAACATAGAATTAAAGGATTTTTTAAAATCATGTGGTAACATGCAAGGAATTTAGTATGTGAATCGGAGATGGCCTGAAAATAATGTTACTGTGTTTGTTTTAGTTTACTCTATTTCTTTCACTGGCATTAATGTCTGATATGATTAAAGCGGATGAAGTAAATGATAGCCTGATAATCAATAGTCAGTTTATTAGAAAGATTTATCATGTATCGTCATTGAACAATTACAACAACAATTTACATTTAAATAGCGCCTTTCCCATCAGGAGGACATGTCAAAGTGCTTCACACCACAGAATGGGAATGGAAGGTGGTGGTGGTGGGGTTGGAAGGGACAGGTGTGGGTGGGAGATGAATTTATAATAATAATAATAATATTTGAGAGATATGAAGGGGAGGGGGCCAAAAACGTGGTCAAAATAATAGTTCTTAAGGTGGGTTTTGGAGGCAGCGAAAATAAGATGGAGAGACTGCGAGATCAAGTTGGAAGCAGCGGAAGAATGGATAAAAGCTTCCTCAATGATAGTGAGATGAAGTGGGCGGTGGGGGGCATGAATCAGGTCAGTAGTTGGTGAATGGAGGGAGCAGCCAGGGCAGTCAGGTTATAGGAGGTCACAAAGTAGGTGGGCTTGCACATGGAGGAAAACATAAGCAACAGAACTTGCAGTCATAGACTGTACTGCTTCGCAATGAAACTGTCAATGCCTGACTTTGTTACATGGGTGACTCAGGCTTTACTGAACTGAGCACAGTAACTGTTTTAGTCGTGAATGATTTACATTAAGTAGCGTTCATTGATAAGGAGCTTTGTTGGCTTTTGATCTGAATAGGAGTTTTCAGGTAAATCACTCAAAATATAGAAACAAATGTGTCATTATAATTTAAGAGTACCATTGCCAGCTATGTATTTTTTACTATTACATGAACTTGCCTTTCAGGTCATAGTATCTAAGAATGGTCACACTTTTAGCATTTTCAAAACTCTTAATTGGATGGATATGTTTTATTCTTTTTTCCAAATATCAAACCAAGAGACAAATAATGGATTGATTTTTAGATAAGGGAAATGGCACCAATCTTGAGTAAATGTAACTAGACTGCGATATTACCATATTTATTCATAAGATAAAATGGTTCGAATGATCTTCTTTAACCAAACCTCCCCTGTGTGAATATTTTGGCAGGATTATAATACGTTAAACGTAGATGGAAAAGTGAGAGAGGATGACCAGCAGGATTATCATTTGGAGTATGGTATGGAAAATAAAACACATACAATCCTGGCTTTCTCTCGAGATTTCAAGACCTGTGACAATAATGATAAGATAATAACGGTATGCATTTTCATCCTACCTTTTATGCTGTACTTGACTTTGTGGACTTACTGTGTCAAACAAGTTAACCATTGATATTATTTTACCTTATATCCACTCCTTTCTTTTAGACCTTTAGAATATACATGTACAATACAAAATCAATTATATTTATATAGAGCCATTCACGTCAGGAGGACATCCCAAGATATTTAGTGATGCTGGTTTAGCCACAAGTACCCATCGAACTGCAGTGTGTTTTCTGGGTTTGAAATTGTAAAATTCATGTATTTAGATAGATATTATTCTATCTAAATTAAATAATAATTTTTAATATTATGATTCACACCTTTCGGCGCCTATCGATCTGATTGAGAAAATGTTATCACAACAATAATCCTAGCGTTTGACATAATCCTTTCATTTTGGGAGGACATCTCAAAGTGCTTCACTGGATTTAATGTAATCTGTAGTGACTGTGTATGTCGTAAGCGAACATGGTAGCCAATTTATGCACAAAAATGTGCCATGATGGACATGAAGTGAACGATCAATTTTATCTGGATGACTGGGAAATTCCCTTCTGTTTTGAGTGGTGCCGTGGGATCTTTAACATCCACTTGAACAGGCAGATTGGATTTAAGATGTAACCTCCAACAATGCAGTACATAGCAGTGCATAGCAGTGTCAGCCAAGACAATGTGAGTTGCAAATTCCCAATATCTGTCTTGAACCCACAACCTTCTGACTTCTGGCGAGAGTGCTACCAGCTGAGCCAGTCTTCCTGATTTTACCAGCAATAACCAGCAATAACAGCTACTACAATAGTCCGGCGTGGAGGGCACTATATAAATCAAAGTTGTTGTTCTTGTTGTTGTACTACAATAGAAAACAATCGGTGTCAATAATTTGGAGGAACTATTTCTGAACTTCATATTATAATATTCCCTAAACGATGTGTCTAAAGTTGAGTTTGGTTTCAACTACTTACTGATTTGTTTTTAAATTTGCAGGTGGAGCAGAACCCATTCTAGTTTGTAGCGGTCAAAAAGAAACTCATCCTTTTGGTTATTTCCATACATCTTCTAAACTCTGCATTTCAAACACCCCAGTTTTTTGCCATGCTCCACTTACTCTTCATTGCAGAACAGATTGATTTTGAGAGCTGCATTCTCACATAGAAGTCATGCCCTCATTTTTATGATTTGAAGATTCAACGTTTCTTATATTTTGTGCATTTGATATTTGCATGATTACTTCTCTGCTATTTTACACGATATTCTCACATTACGTAATACTATTTTTTTTGATAAAGTGATATTGAATCAATAGAGATGTTAACATATTTTATCACACAGTAAAGAAACATGGCAGTTACCCTCGTGTGAGCCTTTATTCAATAATGGTCTTATAGTCCTGTATTCGAATAGAGTCCAAACTTTTACAGGAGAAGCTCATTATAAAGTGCTACAAAAACGACACCATATTGTAACAAGTCTGCAAATCAAAATAGCCACCCTTTCCACTTCCAGATAGTCAGATCACTCACTGCTAATGTCATTTTCTGCCTGCTTAAATACGCAGGAAGTGCCTTGGAAGACCAGTGTCTTGGAAGACAATAGTTTTAGCCAAACAAGGTCAGCTATTCAGTGCTGGAAGCTGGGTGTACTGTACAGCTGCCAGCTCTATCAGTATCATGCACCATAGGTTAGGGTGACCATAACTTCCCGATTTCCAGGGACGTTCCCCGAACGTGT
The DNA here is from genome assembly GCA_035084275.1 of Hydrolagus colliei. Lineage (NCBI taxonomy): Eukaryota > Metazoa > Chordata > Chondrichthyes > Chimaeriformes > Chimaeridae > Hydrolagus > Hydrolagus colliei. The sequence goes on along the minus strand of CM068744.1, from coordinate 10,861,666 downwards.
CCCTGGCTTGTGTTCAGCAGCAAACTAAGCAAGAACAATAAAATTCCTAAACAGATACATTAGAGAAATACGGCCATCAATCTTAACAAGTTTCCTCAGTTCTGCCAGAATCAGCAATTGGGACAAGGTCGATTTTTTCATGTGTTCCCGAACTTACGTTTCAAAACATGGTCACCCTAACACAGGTCCATTGTTTGCTAGAAGCAACAACAACAAAAACAAAATTACATTTGTAAACCTGTGTTCAACCGGAGTTCATTCTGATGGTGCCGTCAGCTTATGACTCTGATAAGTAATTATTCTACGGCAAATTCCTGATAACTTGACCCTAACTTATGTTGTCACTAACATTTAAGTCGCCATGTTCTCAATATCCCGAACACATTCATTTACGTATTCATACATATGCTTTAGGAAAACTCTTCATTTTTTCCCTCAGAAAGTTATCAGGAGTTTACTATAGATATGTATACTGTATACAAAACACAGAATACCATTTGCAGCTTTGAAATATAGGATAGAATGAATATCGATTGCATTCCTTGGAGTGTATAATCATATTGAGTGATTTGTGATGGTACAAAGTAACAACAACGACAACAACAAAATTACACTTGTGTAGCGCCTTTCACGTCAGGAGGACATCCCAAGGCGCTGGACACCCACTGTTTTAGGCCCGAGCTGGGGACAAATAAATAAATAGGATTACCTCTTGGCCTGTTATTGCTTTTCTTACACACTTGTATTATGACTGAACATCTCACTGAGTAAATTATAAAAATGCGAAACATTTTTCTTGATACTCACTTCTACAACTCAATATGTTTGATAATCTGATGCACGTCTTTGCTCATCACTTGTGTTCAGGATAACACCATAAGGGTGATTTGGGCCTTTCATCCTGAAGATGTTGGTCGAGATGGTCCAAAATATCATTCACTAAACCGCGGGAGAAAAAGTCTTCGTTTATTGAATCCTGAGATGGACACCGTTATTCCAAGTGATGTGTTGTCATTTGATATAAGACATTATAACGTAAGTACGGATAAGATTTCCCTGTCCCACCAGCTCTACGGACTGATTCTCCCTCTCTAACTCAGTTGGTTACAGTTTCACCTCTTGGTGCAATTACTTCCCCTCAATATTGGAAATTTAGCAAATGGTCTAGGTTGACCTACGAACGCAGTGGTGAATGAGTCCTGAGTTGTTGGAGCTGCTCTTCAGGTGAACACTACAAACCTCAATACACTATTTGCAAAGAGAACTACAGCACATTTAAAATTCACTTCGACAGGTAATTGGACCTCGGTTAAACACTTCATCCAAAGGATGGCACCTCAAATAACAGTATTCCCCAAGCACCACATAAGAGGATCATCTTAAAATATAAGCTAGAAGCCCGGATGTGGGGTTTGAACCCATAATCTTGACTTAGAGACAAGAGTACTACCCACTGAACCAGGCTGACACTCGGCTCAGTTAATACACACAAATTTGTTTTAAGTTCTGCTCATTAATTGTTGGACTTGTTTTGTTCAAGACAGATATCAGTACCTGAGAAAGACACCACCTACTGGTGCCAAATATTTAAGCTTCCAGAGCTGAACAAAAAGCATCATGTCATAAAGGTAAGTACTGTACTCACTGTTGATTTAAAAGTTGATTCAATTTCAATGTCAGCAATAAAGAATCTACAGTAACTGAAAGGGAGATTTGACTCTTGCTGTAATCTCAGTGTAGAGAATGCTTGAAACACCACAAACTCTGAGGAATAGATTCTAGAATATTATTTGAATTCATTTAAAATTCTTGATTTTGTAACAGCTGATGTTTATTCTGCAAACTATAGTTTGCTTGGGGTGTTGTGAAGGTAAATGTCAGCTCTGTTTATCTGATGAGCAAGGCCAGGTTTAAAGGATATGATGTGGAGCTTGTATGGTACTGGTGTGTTGTCTGTTTTGGCTTTGGAGAGACTATTGTAAAAAGGAATATTCTAGCTGTTTACACTTCCCATTAATTTTAGTAAACCTAACTCGAAATGTAAACAGTTGATGTGTGTAAGGACTATTGAATTGATAGTGCTATCCAAGATAAAATTTATATTTTAGGAATTTCTGTCTACAAATTAAAATGTTGTGAGATAACATTAAAATGTTGTGAAATCTGGATTCTTACTACTCCACTCTGTGTGTGAGAAATAACGGTCATTATTAGCAATGTAGAACAATGTCTATATTTCTTAATTCCAGATTTAAGTTGTCAATAAACTTCTGGGTTGAACTGTACCATTCCCATTACAAATACTGACACTATAATAGCCCTACACTTGAATTGTGCATTCCTGAATACAGTAAAAGCCCGTTTATCCGGTACCCTCAGGACCTGACCAATGCCGGTTAAAGCGCGTGCCGGATATTTGGCCGAAAACACAATTAAAAAAAAAATTATGCATTTTCCCAGATAAATTCCGGTTAATCGAAATGCAGACCTTTTTTTTGAGTTGCCAGTTATACGGAAGTTACGGTTGATCGGATCACGAATAAACTGACTTTTACTGTAGTTGGATTTGGAGAACATCACCTATGTGTTAATTAATTAACAATTTCATGATCTTTCTGTTTTGAAATAAATTGTAGAAAATGTGATTTTCATCGTGACAGTGTTAATAATAAGAATAATAACCCTTGCATTTGATATAGTGTCTTATCACTTCTTTGAGATGTCTCAGGCACTTCACAGAATATATTGTAAAGCGAATAGACTGTACATTTTGTGTGCAAAATATATATACTATATAATGTATAAAATGTGCTGCTTAAATGGATTATCTTGTTTTGAATGAAATCAAGATGAACTATTTGGCTTAATTCCTGTTATGTATTATTGGGGTAAAAAAGATGAGATTTGAATTGTAGTCTTGAGGTGAAATAATCAACAATAGATATGTTGAGCTGCAGATGTATTTCAGTTTCCATGTGAACTTTGCAGTGTGGGTTGCTCAAGAGTTGCTCACCTATCCAGTATTGGAAAACTTAATTTGAGCCCTCAAATTCTATCTACATTCCAATTTACATTTGCACAGTACAGTATTGTGGACATTTCTTAAATTAAATTTTAGTTTGGGAACTGTTCCTTTAAAAAGAATAGCAGAAAACTAGTTTCCAATTTAAGACAGAATTGAAGAATTTACCACAGTGTTGCAAAAACAATCACAAGGTTGGTTTATATGAAGAAGGCATTCAGCCCATTTTAGCTCAATCTTCCAGAATATCCTACTGCCCTCCCAGGACAGCGTCAAGATGTTTTTGTTAAGTGCTTTGGGGTGATTACCGACTGTTTTGTGCTATATTGTGTATGGATTCATTATGTTCACACATAGCCTTTTATCTAAATTGTTTATAAAATATCAAGTGTCAATGAAACTTCTGTGAGTGGATATGACCCATGTTGCAAAGCATCAGTACAGGAAAAAATAAATGAATATGATTACTTATGAATGGATTGAAATGAGCAATTTATCCTCAGTTGGGTGCCATCCATCACAGTTAAACCACACATCACTGGGACATCCTTACAATGTAAAAAGTGTTAGATAAACCTGACTTGTATTATTTTGTCATTGCGAGAAAAAAAATTCCTACACATTATTTTCAGAAGAAATTACCATTTAAAAATAAACTTACTGTGATCTGGCGATTGAGAATACTTTACAAATAGGTGCAATTGGTAAATTTTATATGATTGCACATGTGTAGATTAAAACCTTGCATATCTGGTTGCTCGTGACAACCAAACTATTTGACCCTGGAACATTTCAAAGATTGAACGTTTCCTGCAATCCAGCAGTAGACAAAGGAACTCCAGTCCAGGCAGTCTTCAGAAAGAATATTGCAAAGAAAAAGCTTGTACTATCAAGAAGTTTGTAAGACGGTATCACTTACATAATTCATTAAAAGCCATAATGGCTTTTACACTGTCATCTTTCCACACCGCAAACTGTAACATATTCAGCATTTGTCCAAATTGTAATATACTGTATTGTGGTTGTCTTAATAACGCATCACTTTTTAGGAATGTTACAGCACATTCCAGGGTATAATTTTCTAAGAAATGAATTCGTCGGAAATGAATTACTGCTTGCAGATTCTGATGAATGATTTCTCAGTGTTGGATTGTATTATTATGCAGGCTAAATGTCACTGACAGAATCAAAGTGAAATGGTGCTGACTGATGTCATTAGACTGCTAGAAGCTGTGGTTGAAGCACAAAACATCAGTCATTTTAAAATTCAAATGCAACCAAACAATGAATTTAATTTTGCAGATACAGTAAAAGCCCATTTATCCAGCACCCGATCAACCGTAACTTCCGTATAACCGGCATCGCAAAAAAAAAGGTCCTCATTCGATTAACCAGAATGTATCCGGAAAAATGCATAAATTATGTATGTATTTATTTATTTATTTATTTAGTTGCGTTTTCGGCCAAATATCCGCCATGCGCTTTAACCGGCATTGGCCAGGTCCTGATGGTGTTGGATAAATGGGCTTTTACTGTACTCTGATGCTTCATTGAGAAATTGTAACACAGGAGAAGACTAGATGCCTATTCCTTTTAATTGTTGTCTCAGCCCCAACTTTTACTTGTAGCAAAGCATTTCATGTACCAATAACTCAATATTAAAACATTCCTTCCAACCTAAATCTTAACTATTCTAGTGATAATCTAGAGTTTACGCACCCTTGTTTATAATTTACCAATCAGTGGCAAAAATGTTTCTCTAACTGATTCCCTCAGAATCATTCAGAATAATGAGATCCTCAAAACTCTAACTGTAACCTAACCAATATCTCATAAAAATGTAAGGTTACTTTCTTGCTTTTGAATTCCCATCCACTTCTCAATTATTAAATCCAGAATCACATTTGCTATCGTCATGATGTTTTCTAATTGACCTCAACCTTTAAAAATCTGTAAATCTTCGCACCTGTTTTATTCTATTCCTCAATCACATGAACAATTATGCCATTTGCAGTGTACTTGTTTCAATAGTTTTTCACAAAAATGCATGGCTTCACATTTTATCAGTATCGAACAGCATCTGCTCCATATCTGCTCACTCTATGTGTCTGAAGCATAATAATAAATTGGTCATTTCAATCCACGACTGTTTGTGGGACATCACTGTGCACAATTGGCTGCCGCGTTTCGCCCACAAATATACAGTCAATTCACTTAACAGCATATTCAGTGAAGCGCTTTGAGATCTCTAGAAGATGTGGAAAGCACTACAGTATATCAAATGCAAGGATTATTATTATTATTCAGATTGATTATTATTACACTTTACTGATAGTAGAGTGACTGTATTTGTAGATCAATTACACAAGCTAGTGCTCTTCAGTCTGGAGAGAATGCATCTCGGAGAGGATTTTATAGAGGTGCCTAACATTTTAAATGGGACTGAAATAGTAAAACCAGAATAATACTTCAGAATGCACCAAGACAGTAGAACAAGGATAACAATGGATTATTCAACAATTATCCAGAGGAATAATTACCAACTGGAACAAGTTGTTAGGAAGAGTGGTTAGGGTCTGGACACTAAAGGCTTTTAAAGAAAAATAAAAACAGCTGTGATGGGAGGATGGGTGTTCTGAAAGAATGAGATTGAATGGATTGAAACGCCTTCCTCATTTGAACCGATTTGGTAATCTTGGGAATAGTACTATTTTCACACGGTATTAAATGTAACTTGATGACACGGTTAAAGGGATACCTGGAAGTTAGAAAACTGCAAGAGGTAAAAGGATATTTCTCAGATTTGATGGATGTAGTTCAGTGTTGTACTCCAGGGATATGTATTCGGGTCTCTGTTGTTTTCCATCACATTAATGATTTTCAAACTGACATATGGTGAACGAGTTGTACATATGCTGATGATATCAAATTAACGGATATGACAAGCTGTAAGAATGAAAATAGGAAAGTGCAGTAATAATAATACTAATAATCCCAGCATTTAATAAAGCGCTTTTCACGTCTTCTTGACATCACAAAACGCTTCACAGAATATATTGTAAAGTGAATTGACTGTATATTTGTGGGCGAAACACGGCAGCCAATTGCACACAGTAGTGTGCAACAAACAGTCGTGGATTAAAATGATGAATTTATTAGAGGGTTTTTTTAGGGATTATTATTAGGCATGTGGAGAAAGGAAACTTGCCCAAGGTTTCACCCTGCCTGGATTCGAACACAAGTCTTACACTTGTAAGGCAAGTGGTCTAACTACAGAGCTCCAGGACTCCACAAAGTGAAAGGATTATTGCTAATTGTTGCTCATTACCTGGGGAAATAGAAAAGTCGCAATTTTTCTGTGGAATCTACTACGAACAGTGCTGTCCACTATGAAGCTGCCACAAAATGAAGTTTCTGGCCCCAGGCCTCTTCTCGCTGTTTATGTGACATTACTGTGGGTGGGGCGGCTCCAGATGTACATCTGCGGTGTGGCATAAGCGCAAAATGGGCTTCACTCGACTCGGAGGCCCCAACGTTGAGATTGTTGGGTTCTCTCTCTCTCTCACTCTGTGAGTGTCTCTATGTGAGTGTGTCTCTCTCCTCTGTATGTGTCTATGTAAGTGTGTATGTATGTCTCTCTCTGGGTGTCTGTGTTTGGTGCAGGGTCCTGAGAGGCAGGATGTGGTGAGCTCTGACAGTAGTAGTAATAATAATAAGAATAAGAATAAGAATAATGATAATAAGCCTTGCATTATTCTCTTCTCTTCCACCTCCTTCCCACTCCCTACACTCCACCTTCCCTGATCCCCACCCCCAGCTCGGGTCTGAAATGCTATCTTTCGAGTGCCTTGGGACATCCTTCCATCCTTGCAAATGCAACTTTGTTGTTGTTTTTGCATTTGATATAGTACCTTATCATGTGTTTGAGATGTCTCAAAGTGCTTCACAAATATACTGTAAAGTATAAGTGACTGTGTATTTTGTGGGCAAAACGCAGCAGCCAATTGCACACAGCGGTGTCCCACAAACAATCCTGCCTGGATTGAGTGACCAATTTATTATAACTGTGTTCAATGAAGGAATTTTAAAGAATTGGAAAATTCTAGCCCTGACAGTCAGGACACTGGTGCTGAGTGTTTGTTTTTTGGCGGATCTCCAGGCCTGCGCTAGTGTTCCTCCCGCTGCCTCAAATGGACCACTCAGTTTTTGCAACAATCTAATATCTGTTATTTCCTAATGTTTCTTATTTTCTTTGGAGAAAGTAGAGAACCTAGAATAAAAAAATGATCAAAAAGTCACAAGATCACAGGGGGTAATACAGTGCCTGTCAAAGCCATAAGATATTTTAGCTTTCACGTTAGAAGTTGTGTGTAAATCCATAATGAAACAGAAATTGTTGAAATTGCACCAGAGATCAATAGGCAGCTAAAAGCTCTGGGCTTTAGATGTTTCAGAATGGAACCACTTTAGAAATATCACTAAGGATAGCAACTCGCTTTTCATACATGTCTGGTTAGATAAAAGAAGCTTGGAATAAGAAAAGTTCATTCATCCTTGAAGACTATCAGATAGGTGTCTACGGGTTTTTAAAGTACTGTACATAGGCATTTTCATTTTTAAGCTGTTTACCGTTACTGTATAAAGATATTACTTAGTCCTCTCTTATTATGGATCTAAAGTTAGATAATTTTTGTTAATCATAACCTAAGGTTTCAAGAGCACCAGTTTGAACTACAGATACAGCTGAAACCGTAGAGCTTGCCATTAACAGCACTGTCCGTCACGCTTACTCTGCTTGTCAATCCAGCAGCCCCCTATCCATTTGGAGTTTAGCTTGAAGTCCTTACAGGATTTGCAGTTCCCTTTTGGCCTCTTGTTCATCCGTTCGGAGGAACAAATGTCCTTGTTATTGGAATTCATATAATGGTCCATGTTGGTCAGTGTTAGTAGGTAAGAGCATAATAATCGACTGGAACTGGAATAATTTGATAGTGACTTCCAGATTAGCTTCACTGGATAAACGGCAGGAAACATTCCTATGCCAGAAAAAACATTGTTCCCCAATTTTCTCTCTGATGAGTTACCAATCCTTGCAACTATCCTTGATTATAATTTACTTCTGTGCGATGTCAGTGTAAATTTTATATTTCTCTAGTGTTCTCTATATTAAATGACATAGCTTCATAACTGGCTCCAGCAGGCATTTGAGTTCTCTGCTGATATTTGCCTATGTAAGCGCTCTGGGATGCCATCTGGCATGAAGGGAGCTAAATAAAACCACATTGTTGTTTTATGACCCATTCACTCTGCATGTAACCTGTAAAGGTAGAAATGTTCAATGGAAATTATTCAATACTGAAGAATCAAAATTGCAATGTTCCTAATGCATTCTGTAATCTTTAGTTATCATTAGAGTCCTACAGCTCTCTGGTTGGAGCACTCATATTACAAGCGAGAGACCTGAGTTCAATTCCAGGCAGGGCGAAACTTTGGGTAAGTTTCCTTATCAGTAAATTGATCACTAGAATCCACGACTGTTTGTGAGACACTGCTGTGTGCAATTGGCTGCCGTGTTTAGCCTACATATATAGTCAGTTCACTTTACAGTATAATCTATGAAGCTCTTTGAGAAGAAGTGAAAAATGCTAAATAAAATGAAATGATTATTATTATTATTGACAGTCCAGAAAGTGTGATTAGGAAAGTCATGCAAACATGTGCTTAACAATAAAAATTGCATTTATATAACACCTTTCACATAAAAACATCTCAAAAGTCTTCAAAATAGAATGCAATGCTGCATTGACTGAGTTTCTGTCCTTTTGATGAGACACTGGACTTCATCTGCCAATTCAGATAGATGTCAAAAATCCAATGTCACTATTTGAAAGACAAAGGAGTTTATTTCAGTGTTCCGGTGAATCATCCTCACATAAATTAGTTTGGGATGGCTGCTTGTTGAGACTTTGCTGTGTGCAAAATGACTGACAAATTTGCCTTGAACTATATAGCCCCTACCTATAACAGAAATTCCCTGTAAATCACTTTGAAATGTTTCAGCATTAAAAGTATAGAGTTAGAATTTATTTATCTGAAATTAAAATAGTGGTGGTGTTCACTTCTTGTCCTTTTCTCACTGTTGACAACAGCAAATTTACATTTGTGTAGTGTCCTTCAAATATACAGTCAATTCTCCTACTCTCCCCCGATCCCTCCTCCGCTGCTCTGGTTCCGACCTGATTGTTCAGCGCCTCGGGACGTCCTCCCGATGTGAAAGGCGCTATAAAAATGTAATTTTGTTGTTGTTGTCATTCATGTCAGGAGTACATCCCAAGGCGCTGAACAATCAGTGTTCTGGACCTGAGCTGGGGTCGGGATGGTAGAGGGTGGAGAGCAAACGGTGACCGAAGGCACAGTTGAAGAGGAAGGTGATGAGACAGGTCTTGAAGGAGGCAAGAGAGGGGATGAGGCAGAAGGACTGCGGGTTGCAGTTGAAGAGGGTGGGGGCAGAGTGGCAGAAGGCCCATCTGCCTATGGTGGGATGGACAAGGCGGGGGACGTGTGGCAGGCTGGAGCCTGCTGAGCGGAGGGAGTGGATGGGTTTGTAGGGGATTAAAAGGTTGCAGAGGTTGGGAGAAGCAAAGCCATGGAGGACTTTGAAGGTGACTACTAGGATATTGAATGGTATCCTCTGTGTAATGGGAAGCCAGTGGAGTCAGGTAATGGGGTTACCGAGTCTGGTGGAGGAGAGGACACAGGGTGCAGAGTTCTGGATGATCTGCAGCCTATGGAGTTGGGGAGGCCGACAAGCAGGTAGTCGAGCCTGCATGTTATGAATGCGTGTCTGAGGATCGCGGCGATCTGTGGTTTGAGACAGAGACAACAATAACAAGTTACCCCCTTTTACATTGGGAACATGTCCCAAGGTGCTGGAGTATGTGGGTCGAAGAGTGATGGGGCAATGAGATTTTGAGAAAGATGTTGAAGAAGGCAAGGAAAGGAACGAGTCATAGGAACTCTGGGATGGGATTCCAGAGAGTGGGACCTGGTAGACTGAAAGACAGACTGCCGATGGTGGGACATTCCCGATCATAATTAAGTGATTTGTGCTCTACGCTACAAATATTTGACTTAAATATCTTCCTATTTAATATGGAAAACGTTTTTATTTGTTAACATTCATTGAGTAGCTGTACTATATATTATCGTATTCTAAGATCCAAGAAACAAGTTGTTTGTGGGCCGGGGGAGAGAGGACTCTGTTGAATTGTACAATTTAAGATAAATCTGAGATAGCTGCTGTGAGCAATTTCAGCTCAAAGCTAATACTGAATATGAAAACTTGCTTGCTACTAGTATCTGTTAAAGCCATTTGGGGGGCATATCGGTGTGCATTGGCCTCTTGTTTATTCAATCTGGAGAATTTAGAAGTAAGGTTCTTATTATAAATAATGGTTGTCTTTCTAGATGGTATGGTTTTGGGTACAGCAACAATTGTAAGTAGAAGTTAATTTATTTTTGAATTAAGATTACATCAATCCATGTCAAATAGATTTTTTGAGACAAAACTGCCCATGCAAATTTGAAATGAGAGAGGGAGGAAAAGGCAAGGCAGGAAGGTAGCATGGCAGGAAGGGAGGGAGGAAGGAAGGAAAAAGAACTTGCATTTTTATAGCATGTTTGTCCGACATCGAGTCCCGGACGAGGGACAATTTCCTCTAATTGAACGTGAGCAAGACCGAGGCCCTCCTGATTGGCTCAAGCCAGCGCCTCCGCACATCGGGCGCTGCCAGCATCAACATCCAAGGCTGTACTCTCCACCTCACAAAGCCAGTCAGGATCCTCGGCATCACTTTCGACCCCAAACTCTCCTTCCTCCCCCACATCCGTGCTTTGACCGGCACCGCCTATTTCCACCTGCGCAACATTGCCAGGCTCCACAACTATCTTACCCCCCGCGCTGCCGAAACACTCGTGCACGCGTACATCACCTCACGGCTGGACTACGGGAACTCTCTGCTTGTCGGCCTCCCCAGCTCCTCCATTCACAGGCTGCAGGCCATCCAAAACTCTGCAGCCCGTGTACTATCCCCCACCCGCCTCCGTGACCACATAACCCCCACCCTCGCCCGTCTCCACTGGCTCCCCATCCTCCAGAGGATCGAGTTCAAGATCCTCATCCTCACCTTCAAGGCCTTACACGGCCTTGCCCCGCCCTATCTTTCCGACCTACTCTCCCCCTATAAGGCCACCCGGACCCTCCATTCAGCAGGTCTTGGCCTGCTCCAAGCCCCCCGCCCAAACCGCCCCACCATCGGAGGCCGGGCCTTCAGTTTTTCCGCTCCCACCCTGTGGAACTCCATCCCCTAATCCCTCCACCTTGTTTCCTCCCTTTCCTCTTTCAAGGCCGGTTTGAAGACTTTCCTTTTCGACCGTGCCTTCTGTTCCCCCCCTAATTCTTCGACCTCCCCTACGTTTCTTACCCCCTCCCGAACACTCCCCTCCCAGCTCGGGTCACACGCCTCACGTGCAGCGCCTTGGGCGGCCTCCCGACGTGAAAGGCGCTCTATAAATATAATTTGTTGTTGTTGTTGTTATTGATCTTGATTAGACCATCTTTCAAAATACAGTACTTTTCGTGAAATTGTTAAAAAGTATATTGACTGATTGTGCAGCTAAAAATAGTAATTGTAAACACCAATATGTATGTAATTCAGTGGCCCTTAGATTGTAGAATCATCCAGTCAGTTGTACTTTATCTGCAAAATATCGTTACAGGATTACTCAAATTCCTATCTCTGCAATTCTTGAATAGCAAAATAACAATATTTAAATATTATACTGTATTTAAATTACCTTAAGGGGATATTAAACTTCCAGATTTGTACTCTTACATGTTGATTGATGTTTATATTGCGAGTTGCTGCTGGTCTCGCTCAGTGTTCTTTGCAAAGCTCAGAATGAGAAATGAAATCGCCAAACACCATGGTATAAGATTTTAAAAAGTCATATAGAAAACATGTAATCTTATTGCTTTGGTGGATATAGAAAAATTTAACCAACTGCGAGTGTCTTTTCACCCTTTCCTTCACCCTTGACATTTTCCATTCATTCCTGCAGTCAACAGCTCAACTGAAACCACTTTTCTGCATTTAGATTACGCATTCGATAACAAATAATTATTTGACTGGTTTGCGTTGAATATTTGTTTGTTTTTTCAGTGATTCACAGAATATGTGGATGGCTCAGGCAATATGAAAATTATTGGGTAACTTACTTTATTGAAGAAAATGTATTGAATTGCAAGCATTCGGGAAAATGTCTTTGCAAGAATGACAGTCTATCTTTTTGTAAATATTCAGTCACATGTTGGCTAATGCAGCACAAACTAGTGATTGATCTTGGTTTGAGTAGCTTCACAATAGATTCAGTCAGTGAAACATCTTTTGTAAAAGCATTTAATTAAACAACTTTACTATTGATGTGTATTTGATTGAGATTTCGTTGACAAATGAAAAACATAGATGGTTTCCCTGTTCTGTAACTGTATTAATACACAGGAAATCTATGGAAATAAGACTTCACATGCGCTTCAAACCTGGCAACGCTCGTATGTTTCTTCCTAACATCTTTAAAGTGCCAAGCTGTTAAACATTCTTCTCCCACTCTCTGAAGTTCTATCTCGAAGCAGCTCCAACTCACTTTGTAGAATTTTACAGCACAAAAAGAGGCAATTCAGCCCATCGTGTCTGTGCCTCCACCCCAAGACCTATTTCTTGATAGCGCAGTATAAGTGCAAATTGAATGAGGTTTATTTAGAATGTATGGTATTAATGTATGGTACCTAGAAGACGTAATGAGGCGCTATATCAAAAATGCAAAGATTATTATTATTAACAAAGCATATATTTCCAATGCTTCTGACATAAAGCATTCACTTACAATCCGTGAAGCACTTTCAGACGTCCTCCGAACATGAAACATACTGTATCAAATGCAATTTGTTTTATAAATAATAAAATTGCTTGCGCTCTGCCAATGTCTGGGACACTACCCCGCTTGATGGGCACTGTATCAATGCAAGTTGCTGTTGTTGATACTAAGTAAACACAAAATACTGGATCACCTCAGGGGTAGAAGGAAGGATGTTTTTTGATGGAGTTACCAGATTATTGACTGGCTTTTGTGTACTGTATTATGATTTGTTCCTTCAGGTTGAGCCCGTTATCCAGAAAGGACATGAACCCTTAGTCCACCACATTCTACTGTATCAATGCCACGGCAGCCTGAATGACAGCGCCATTGGCATCAATCACGAATGCTACCATCCCAATATGCCAGATGAATTTTACATATGTGAAAGTGTCATTTTCGCATGGGCAATTGGAGGAAAGGTACAGATGTTGTATGTTGTGTATAGCCAAATGCAAGTATAATCATCTTAAAATAAATAAACACTACCTCAGGCTTGATATGCTCTAAAAACTTAAGAGCAGAATTTTAGTAGCTTGTTAAACTCATTTGCAATTCAGAAGTTGGTTCTCTGAACTTTGTTTGGGGAAACTAATTGTTCTTTTCTAAAAAAACAATATTGCATGCAATCTCATGGGCAATTTTTGACTTGGATTTTTTAATTGAGTACAGTTTGTGCTGATTTCTCTTTGTAATTGAATAGGGATTTTCCTATCCCCCCAATGCTGGGATTTCAATTGGTACGGCAACGGACCCAGTTTACGTGCTGATGGAAATGCATTATGATAATCCAACATATCAAAAAGGTAGGATTTACAGCTTTGTGGAATCTATCATATAGATTACAGAACTGAAATACCACACATGTTTTCAGATATGATGATATTGCTATGTCTTTGCTTTTCTCTATGTGAACTTTTTATCCAATATGAAATATAAATGTGTTAAATTAGCTAGAATACTGCGGTCTGTTAAACACTCATCAACATCAACAGACGTCCATTTGCTACATTGTTAGCAGTGGCTGACAAACTTACCAGCACAAAGCTTACAGTGCTGTAGGGTATCATATACTGTATATCATTGTCGAGCCAGACACCACGTGCTTCACATCAAGAAAGAACAAATACAAACATCTAATATTGATGGTCTGGACAACTTTAATAAAATTTAAAACTCTCATTCGACTGATAATTCCTGAATCAATCATGTCCTGCCTTACAGTTCGGGGGTAAATCCTGGGGCAGTGAGCCCAGTGAGATTTAATTCTGCTGCTTTCATATTACACACATGTGATTCTCATCAATCGCCAAACCAACTTTTGCAGGTGGTGTCGAGGGTTTGCAGTGCCCGAGACCCCATTGGTGTTGCAGGTTTAGTGGCAAATTGTAGCCTCAGTTCCGGACATTCAATCCAACAGAAAAATCATTTAAAAAAACAACTTGTACCCTTCCACAGAGGATTAACGTCTGTAAGCAATTATCGGGATCACCAAACAGGATGGAAGGAAGGGGAGTTTGAGGGTGTTTTAGAAGTCTTTTCAAGACAGGGAAATAATTGATATGGTGTTTTGGGAGAGAGTATCAAAGGCTGGGTACTGTATATAGTGCTGAAGGTATAGCAATCAATACTGGGACAGAGGGAGTGAGGAATTCCTCTAAAAGGCATGAACACTGTCTCCATTCTCTGTTTCCCGGAATTATGTTTTTTGTAGATAATCCTAAACCCTAAAGATAATCAAACAAAGAGTCCAGGAGATTATTTCTGTAGCCCACATCGCCATGAAAACTTGACATGCTTTTCAAATAATCCTAATTATCCTTACATTTGATAGCATTTTTCACATCAGGAAGGCATCATCAAAGCGCTTTGTAGATCTTTGGTCATAGTTGTGGGTGAAAACAGCGGGCAAGAATTACTCAAAAACTGTAAGCATTTTCAGCACTTTGAGATGTCCACCTGATGTAAAGGGCGCTTTATAAGCATAAACTGAATTGTATTGTCATATGTTCCACACTCAAGTAAGTTTCGGGTGGACAATGCATGGAGTGCCTTGGGACGTCCCTCCGACATGAAAGCCACTCTAGAAATGTAACTTTGTTGTTCATTTTGTTGTTGTAGTGGGCTCGATGGGCTGAATGCTATTTCTTGTTGCCTGTCCTTATATCTGGGAAACATGTTTGGGTTTCAGAGTATTGTCGTTCACATAAATACAATGTTCAGATGCAATATTAAGTCATTCTTTTGGCAAAACATCTTGAAAGAATTAGTTGCTGTGACTGAACGTTTATTGTTGTCATCCTGGCACATGATTCCGATCAATGCTCAGATTTCTTAAATTGACGTACTGCTTCGAAACATAATGACTTAAATTATTTAAGACAACATCATAGATTACAATCAAATCCCTCGTCCCTGGGAAATTCACAAATCTTATTACAGCACAAAGAACTGATTGTTTGAATAATAAGCATAACTATTCAGGATATGATGTATTGTTTACCACTGAGAAGATGTGAATCCCTTTGCGTATACAGGAAATAACACTGTGTGCTTATATCTTTAACTTTTCAGTACCTTCAGGAAACTCTGAATATTCACAGTAGATTTGGTTGTGGGAACATTGTAGCAAATAATTTAGCATGGCATTGACAAAATAGATGGAGCAAGAATATTTGTCTCGTCTACAAATGAAGCTGTGATGTAAAAATTACAGTATTACTACATATTCTGCTCCTGTTTATCATAATAATTCTTGCATTCAATATGACACCAGTAACGTT
Source organism: Hydrolagus colliei (assembly GCA_035084275.1). NCBI lineage: Eukaryota > Metazoa > Chordata > Chondrichthyes > Chimaeriformes > Chimaeridae > Hydrolagus > Hydrolagus colliei. The sequence goes on along the minus strand of CM068744.1, from coordinate 10,845,889 downwards.
AAGAATGTCTCTTCACATGATTTTTATTAAGTGTAGTGACTGTGGATTTGTTGACAGACATGTTAACCTATTTGCATACAGCAATGTCCCACTATCAGTCTGAAGTGAATAACTAATTGATTGGAGGATTGTTAGTCAGGAGACCTAGTGAAACTCCCTCCTCTATTTGAATAATATTACTGAAACTTCAACATGCACCTGAATAGACCTGAGATTGGATCCCTGTGGGTCAGTGTGGCTTCTGTAGCAGATACACTATTTCCTGAGTTGTGATTGTATCATTCCTGTAAGAACATTTTCAAAATTAGAAGTCAGAAATTTCACCTGGTCTTAGCCTGTGACGTAATGTGAGATTGTATAGAATTGTGGAAATTTTTAACTTCTGTCTTAATTTGGAAGGTGGTTTGTTCCTTTCCGAGAACTACAGAAACCTAGCTTCTAAATTAAGGCTGAATGTAAGAGCATTTTACACATTCGGTACTACATTACATTTTTTCCTGGTGTCCAGGCCAACAATCTATATCAAATCGACTATTTTAGGGCTGCTTGTGGGACATTTTGATGCATAAATTGGCTGTCGCATTAGCCTAAAAATACATACTCCCACAAGTTACAGTAAATCCTGTGAAGGGCTTTAAGATTTCCTCCTGACATGAAAGGTGCTACATCAAATGCAAGAATTATTATTATTAATTAGACAAAATGTTTTTATAGTCTATGAAACATTGAATCTACAACACCAAAGGAGGCCATTTGGCCCTGCAGGTTCTCACCCACTCATAGAGCCAAATCATCCCACTGCCCTGCATCCCCAAACCTATCAATAATAAGCTTTCTCTCATATGCCTATCTATCTCCCTCATGAAAGCTATAATGGACTACCCTACTTGGCATGGCATCTCACATCCCAACACCTCTCTGGTGAATAAACTTCTTCCCAAGTTTCCTTCCGTTGATCTTGTGGTTATTGTGTAATCATGTCCCCTTGTCACTGACTCCCCTCTCAATGGAAATAACTTCTACCTATTTCCCTGGTCAAAACCCCTCAGCAGTTTGTAAATCTAGATGAACTAGATGGAATTTCAGCCCTATTCTCCATATACACTTGATAAATCCCAAATCTCATGATCCCTAATTCCAACATTTATTTCTTACTGATCCATGTCTATTATTTCCCACTGATTACATTAACTTAAAAAACAAGCAATGTCATGCTGTGAACTACTTGCCTTATTCAGCAGGTCACTTTTGAAATGTTTAACGTATGAATTAAATATGACATTTTTGCATTTGTCTTTTGCACATGGATGGTCAAACAGGTCCTTTTTAGACAGAGTTTAAAGACAGATAGAAAGGTGGCATGATGGCGGGATAAGGGGAGTTCCAGAGGTTAGGAGTGTAGTAGCTAAAGACTGAGCCACCAAAACAGTAAACCCCAGTTATAAAACAATAGGTGGGGATCTATAAATTGTGTTTTGTTTAAACAGTAAGAATGAACAGAAATTGAAAACATACAGATGAATCTTTTCCAGTAAATGGTAACATGTCATCAGTTAGCTGACTTATTTTATTGTTTGAATCCTTTCCTACACACAGAAATGTTGACTTGTTTGTTGTATTTTTTCTATAGGATTGATAGACAGCTCGGGGCTAAAGCTGTTCTACACACCTACGTTGAGGCAGCATGATGCTGGTGTCATTGAAACTGGTGTGTGGGTCAGTCTTTATCATATGATACCACCCAATATGCCAAAATATGTTTCACAGGGTCATTGCACTATAGAATGTTTGGAGGAGGTAAGCTTTGTTTTCCCTCAAAGAACTGTCATAATTTTGATACAATGACTAAAACATGATCAAATCAGGGGCGCTTTGAGATGTTGATAAGATGTGAAAAGCGCTCTATCAAATGCAAGGATTATTATATTATTATTAGTATTGTTTGGTAACTTCTGGCCAAGAGTATTGGCTTTGCCTATCATTCTGTTGGAACATCATAATCTTTGAGTATGAGATCTGAGATGCTAATACTAAAAGTGTGTGTTCTGTGCAAAGCTGCAGTTTTGACATGTCTGAGAGGGAATATAAGAATGTCTTGCTGCAGCTCTGCACATGTGTATAATTTTAAACTTTTGCTGACTACAGTAAATTTTATTCAGAAAGATGGAATCCGAGCGGCATTGTTACTGCCAAGTTATTTCTGAAAATTACGGATAAACGTTTTGTTGTCTTTACCTTCATAAAATGCCACATAATTATGGTATTCACAGATACAAAATAAAATTGAGGTTGTACTACATAATAACCATTTAAAAAAATATTCTCTGTAGGAGAATCTTATTTTAGAAAATTAATTTTGGTCATTTGAAAACATATCATTGAACTTTGTAAAATACTATCCTTTGACCTTTGGAACATAAGTTCAGTTGCAGTCCAGACCGAGGGGATGAGTGTTTCTTTTATCTGACAAGCGTTGAAGGACCCAAGTGGAATGAAATCTGGCAATCTCAATGGATAAGAGGCCCACAGGAAAAAACAATTATTCCACTAACTGTGCAGTCTCACTCAGAGATTGTTAAGTACAGAGAGTAGGAAATGAAAATAACTGATTTAGTGAGGGGGACTCTTCCATGACTTTGATTAAAATACATTAGCAGTGAAGTCGAACCAGGAAGCCCTGAATTCAACCTACATCCAATGTGTTATTACACATTGTATTCGCTGGGGTCACTAGACAAGCAGGAAGTACATTCCATTCCCTACCTCACCATTCTTCACATTTTAGAGAACGCAAAGTATCTCCTTGGTTTAATTAAAGCACATTTTGCTTCATCGTTCAGGATTTGAAGATTATTTCATCCTCTTCTATAGATGCTTTTCTGACACACATCTCTTAGCTAGCAGCTGTCAGCTGACTCACTGACAAATATTCTTTAGTAAGAATTTTCTCCTCCCTGTTCGAGCAAAAGCAGGAAAGTGAGATTAATACATAATAAGGGTGACTTTAAAATATATATAAATGCCAGAAAAACAATGAGCTGAATGGCTAATTTCTATGTTGAAAATTTATTAGGGAGAAATTTCTGGGATTTTATGATTCAACATTTAGCATTCTATGATACATTAATTTTTCAGCCATTTTAATCCAGCTCCAGGTATTATACCCTCTCCTCTCCTTCATTGCATTTCTGGATTAAATTAGGATCTTATTAACGCTGCACTGAATTGCAGGAACAGCTTTGGGCATGGATAAATCCTCAGGGCATTCTCTGTGCTGAAGCTGAAGGGAATTATGATTTTTCTCTCTTGCATTCAGTGCGTATAGGACACAGAGCAGTATTTTTAAATATATTATTGTATAGTTGAGATCCCTCATACAATATAAACTAGATGTTGCTGAAGCTCATTTGCTGAGACTGTCATATCCAAGTAATAATAATCCATACATTTGGTATAACACCTATCACGTTGGCAGGACAAAACAATAATAAATTCGTCATTTCAATCCACGACTGTTTGGACACTGCTGTGCACAATTGGATGCCACATTTTGTCCACAAATATACAATGAATTCACTTCACAGTATATTCTGGGAAGCGCTTTGAGATGTCTAGAAGATGTGAAAAGCACTACATCAAATGTAAGGATTATTATTATTATCAACATTTTGAATTGGATTCCGAATGCTTTGTGTGCTAACTAGGCCTGAATCACTGAGCTTTGGGGAAACAATTCTGCGTATTATTGTTGCTGGTGCTTTACCTACTGGGTAATTTAAACAATTTTCTGCATCCAACAGGCATTGTCTCACGAAAATCCTTCTGGGATCCATGTGTTTGCTGTCCTTCTCCACTCACACCTCGCAGGGCGAGCCCTGAGAACAAGGCATTTTCATCATGGCATAGAGCAACCTCTACTTGCACATGATGATGCGTTTGACTTCAATTTTCAAGAGTTCCGTTACCTGCAAGAGGAAAGAGTACTTCTGCCTGTATGGATAGATTTTAAATTATTGTCATTATGAGCATAATTTTTTAACTGAGAAAGACAAAACACCAACCAACGATCAGATATGTTCTGTGGAATCATGTCTAATCTTACATTAATAGTAACACTGTGAATGAAATCTGTTTCTATTATTACAGAAAAAACCCAATAGGGGTGTAGAAGGAGCCTCCCTCCCTTCTGTAATCGTGGACAGGGCTCATTTTTCCCCAATGCAAGGCTCCACAAACTTATTAACTGTAAATTAACCAAGTGTTATCGGTGGCCAGAATATTAGAGCATTGTCCTGCTTTTCAATACCTCCACAATGCACTCTACTGCACCTATGTAGACTCCAGCCTGGATTCTCTACCTTTACACCCCGGGTATAATGCTGGCTCTCCATTTTCCTTGTTTCCCCATTGGAGGTTACAATATCAACAACCGTGTCCTGTCCTCTGGAACTCTCTGCCAGAATCTCTTCACTTCTTTACTTATCACTGCCTTCAAAACTTCTTAAAAATATAGATCTGTGAACATGATTTTGATAAACTTTTCCACAACATTTGTCAAGTGCTTTGAAATATTCTTTTAGTAGAAAGACACTACAGGTATATAAATGCGTTGAATTTAATGTACAATACCTTTCTAATGTTTATTTCCATCTGATTAATAAGACACAATTGAAATGTTTTCACAGGGTGATAGTTTGGTGACTGAATGCGAGTATAACACCTCATCCCGAAGCAATATGACATGGGTAAGAAAAGACTGAAGTACAATAAAGTATAGTTTATAATAGGAATAATAATCCTGCATTTGATATGGGACCTTATCACATTGTCAAGATATTTCAAAGTGCTTCACCGGTGTTACTGTAAAGTGTAGTGACTATTTTATTGGCAATCATGGCAGGCAATTTGTGCACAGCAATGTCCCACAAATAGAATGACCCAAATAAGTACAATGGAAGCTGCTTTAACTGGAGTCAGTGAACGCCAGACCATGGGTAAATCAGACAAAACCTCTGGCCCCGATTCATTTGTATTCTTACTTGTTTTAAATATGATTATTATTTCTGACAAAATCTGGGCAAAATTCTATGTTGCTGCATCTACTCTCTCTGTGTCTCGATCAGTTCCAAAATGGAGATGGGAGGAATCAAGTTGCAAATCATTGACAGCAAGTGTAACAGAGAAGAAACAAGGGAGGGAATGGGAGGAGTCAAATCACGATTGATTGACAGGAAAAACCACTTGAGAATAAGTGGAGTGCCCATCAGATCCCAAATGGCACCAGGCTGTCAATCCCTAATTCCAGATCCACCCCTAATTGGTCCCCTTCCCGTCTAATGGGAAGGGCAATGTGAGGGAGGTGGTGCCTCCACTGCTCCTCCCTACTGGAAGCAAGAACTTCGGATAACCACAGAGCCTCTTAAACCAGACAAAACGTCCGCCCCCTGATGCATCACTTTAAGCAGCTTCCACTGTAATTCTGAAGTCTTACTATCTGCATAATAATGCTCGGCCACAAAAAAACACAACCACTTGAAAACAAAATTGGTCACTTCAATTATTGTGATATATTCTATGAAGCACATTTAGATGTTTCAAGGACATGATAAGGCGCTATATAAAATATAAGGATTATTATATTCTAATTGCTTTATGGCATCCTCCTGACTGGAAAGATGCCATATGGTTGGCCTTTATTGTCAGTCAAAAAAATGGATTTTTCTGATTGATTATTTCTTGATTTTATATTACCTAGACTTATGCAAATGTTTTTGGGGGTGGCATCTCTTGATGACCCCCTGGGCCACAGCTTGCCCACTGTTGAGCTACTCAAATGTTAGGATTATTGCAACATAAAGAAAAGTTGTAAACAATTACTTGTTTGTAGGAGAAATTTATTAAAATTCCCATTGTGGAGGCCTATCATTTCTGAATATCTGTCGAGGGAAACCCAGTACACTGCATTTAGATTTGAGGGTGGAATTCAATCAATCAATCAATCCCCCTCCCTCTCTCCACCCTTGGAGAAATGAACTGGTAAAGATTGAAGCATTTTAAATTTGCTTTACTGCACCAGTTAAAAGGTGGTGTAAATTTGTAGGATTGAAATAAACATGCAGCTGTTTTTCCTAGTAAGAATAAAACAGCTGTTAATGTCTGCATTTTTGCTACTTTTGCAGGGTGGTCTAAGCACAAGAGATGAAATGTGTCTGTCATACTTACTGTACTATCCAAAAATAGACCTCGCTAGATGTGAGAGTCTTCCTGAAATAACTCAGCAGCTTAACTTTATTGGAGTCAAAGAAATTTACAAACCAGTTGTGTGAGTATATTTGATTTTTCAGTTCCACCAGGATTCTGCTACAGCAATGTCTCATTGAAATTGTGTGATGCAAACATAGTTACCGTACAGGTGTGGGCAGTGTTGCCAGGATTTCCTTTATGGATGTATTTGAGTATTAGTTGCTGGAAGTTTACAGAAGGATGGTGGCCAATCAGATGGTGTTTCAGGTAGCAGCTCAAAGGGCTGATTAAGAAACAGAATGAGGCAATGATCACCAGTGGACGAATTTGCCATATATAAAAGTTCATTTCAACACATAATGTCAATGACATTTTAATGCTACTGGAGCCGATAGTATCTTTGATAATATTAAGTCAAAATCCCCAGTATTGTAGTCGGCACACATTATAGGCAGGAGTGGGTAGTATAACTTAACAGCATAAATTGACCCCTAGAAATACTGAGGGATAATAGTGTGAACAATGTTTCTTCTCAGAAAGCGTATTATTCTTATAATAAAGTGACCTCATGGAGTTCTGCCAGATTAGCTCTCCCAGCCAGAAGAAACAGACCTGATGGGTACATCTCCAATCAGCTGCCATTCATCTTAAAAGTCCTTTGGCATCCTTCCCCCGTCTTGAATGCCAATCTAGAGACTGAAAAGCTTCACTCTTGGCCTGAATGTAAGATTTCGCATACAGTGATGCTGAGTATTTCATTATACTTCATTTTCATTCTTTCAGGTTTCTGTAATTAAACATTATCACCAATAAAATTACCGCCACATGAATAGAACAGGATAATCTATGTTTCTGCTAAAGAAACAATTCCAGCTCCAGGACTTAGACTGACCTAAAAAACACATGAGCAACATTTGGTATCAAGCTAGTTGAACATGTCAGACATAACTACTATCTTCCTTAAACAGCAATAAAATGGAGTTAACACACTCAGATTTTGGAGTGGACACTGAAAATACAATTGTTCTATAGTTTAACAATTTGTAAACTGTTAATAGTTTACAATAAATACCCCGAGGATCTTACTAGATAGATATCAGAATAAATATAGATAAAATAAGTCTATTCATTTAATATACTACTTTATCACACAAGCAAAATGTCTCAAAGTGGTTTGTCTCAAAGCCCAATAATTGTGTATTTGAAGGCAAATGTAGTAGCTAATGTGTGCACAGTAATTCCCCACAAACAACAATTAAGTGAATTTGAATAGTTTATCTGGAGGATTCTTGGCCAAGATACCGAGAGAAACTCCCTTGATTTGTCTAATTCGAAGGATGGTACCTCTGACAATGCGAGTCTAGCTCTGCAGAGAAGTGGTAACCTCACCAATGTGCTCAAAGTTCTGAGGTGGGGCTTGAATCATACACCTTTAGGTCCTGAAATAAAAACAGAAATCGCTGGGAATACTCAGTAGATCAAACATCATCTATGGAGAAAGGAAAGTGAGTCAACGTTTCAGGTCCACGAGCCTTCATCAGAAACTTCAAATCTTGTCTAGTCAAGTCCTGATCCGACTGGAAAGTAGGAAAATTGACTGGATATTTGCAGGAAAAACGCGGCAGCCAAACTGCGCACAGCAGTGTCCCACAAACAGTCACATAAATGGGGCCAGGGGAGAACGGGGGGGAAAAAGGGTAAGGGGGGAGAGAGAGGGAAAGATGGGTTAAAATCAGGGAGGAAAAGGGAGAAAGGAGGTTAAGGGGGGAGAGGGAGCGAAAGGTGGATGGGGAGCAGGATCAGGGAGAAAGGGGGGTAAGAGGGAAGAGGGAGGGAAGGGGAAAGCGGGAGAGAGAAAGTGGGGAAAGAGAGTGAGGGAAGAAGAAGAGGGAGGGGAAAAGACCAGGGGGCTTGGGGGTGGGGGGAATCAAATAGCAACAATAAACAACAAAAGCAATAATATTAACAACAAAAACAATTCCAATCAACAATAGTCCAGCAACCGCTCCCTGTCCTCACTGCCCGCCTGGATGACACTGGTGTAAAGAGGATACATTCACTTTGCACCATAAGTTATATTCTGATATGTTTACATTTTGCATTTAGGACATGGCCATTTATCATCAAAAGCCCTAAAAAATACAAGAATCTTTTCTTCACTGAAGCAATGGATAAATTTCGATGGTCCAAGGAGAAAGGAAAAAAATTTAATGATCTTGTAAATAAGATTGAGATGAATGTTAGATGTGCTAAACACAACCCAGGAGAATGGCTGGTCAGTATACTTTAACTTTTTGAGTGCTATATTTTTTGTGCTCTGTACCTTAAGTGTTTAGTATTCTCACTTGATGTGATTTTTATTCACTTTGTTTTAAATGAAAACAACAAATCATTACTCAGTAACATAATCATAAGGCTTCAATTCTAGAGCAAATGTACAAACTGATAATAAAAAAATATACCATAGGGCCCTTGGGGTTGGAAACTCAAAATTCACCGTGCGGTAGGGTCCGGCGATATATCGATATATCGGTTATATCGATATAATTTTTCATATTGATATGCCGATATCGGAATTTAAAATATATTGATATCGAAAAATTTGATATGAAAAAATATATTGGTAGATCGTAAATATCGGTATATCGTTTCCAGCAATATATCAGTATAATGCAATCTTTTCCAGCTTACCTTGTCGCCGGCATTGCAACCACCTAGAGCGCCGAATGCGTGCGTACCTCTGAATGTGCGCGCACCCCAATGCGCCATGCCCTGAATGCGCGCGCATCTCCAAATGCGTGTGAATGCCGGAATGTGTGCACCCCCCCGAATGTGTGCATACCTCCGCATGCGCAGCATAAAGCCCCCCCGGAAATATGGATTTATATCGATATGAGCCCACCGATATATTGATATCGGAAAATTTCCATATCGACAGACCCTACCATGCAGTATATTCTGTGAAGCGCATCAGTTCTTCTGATGCGAAGGAAGAAACATAAATGTAAATCTTATACTGTAGTGGAAAGTTTGTACGGCAGTAGAAAGTTGAAATCTGATGTGGAAAATAAAACAATTCTTTTTTTTAAAATAGGTACATGGCATGCTAATCTTACCACCAGATTCATTAGTACCTTGGAAACCCAAACAGGAGCCAGTTACCTGCCAGACAATACAGCACTGCCCAGATCAAATTATTGTCTTTTTGTCACTCCTTATATGTACTGTTGTTAATACAGGAAAGTGATCAATATGTATAAATGTAAACATACTGTGCATTTTTATATTTTAACTTTTTTTTACTTTTTATGCTGAGAAATAAAATTGTGTTGTTAAATCGCTTTCAGTTTGCATAATTTTTATTGCTAATGACATTTTGCACGAATATTTTGCTGCTTGTTGATCTCCTAGGATGCGGCTTTTTAAAAATAATATTTTCAGCAAGTGGACTTGTTCCGTTGGAAATTGACAAGAGCAGAAACTGAACACCAATAAACACGCAGAATGTCACACTTCTAACCCTTATGTTCCTGTGTTGCACATTTGTGTTCGACTTCAGACAGATCCAATCCAAGCAAACAATAAACTTGTTTTATGGAGTGTATGTACTTCCTGTATACCAGTAGTTTTTTTTTAATAAGACATATAGCACAGACCAGAATATTGTAGAGTAAAATGTTTATTTACAGCCATTCTAACTGAAGGTAATTAAATAACTTAGAATACAGATGTACTGTACAATTTTAGTGCAACTCACTAAAAGGTTTCATAGCTTACAGTTCAATGGTATGTGTAGTCTGCAGTGCTGAGGTTAAGTGCTTTTTTCATTCTGAACCCTGAATAATGAGACTTTGCCATTGTGAAATCCCTTGAATATGAATCTCATAACTAAATAAACCTTTTTCTATGTCACAATGATAAGATGAAATATTCATTTGAATTTAGTGAACTCTGAAGATAAAGGAATCCAATGGAGCTTTAAAGTGATTTCACCCACACACATTGCCTGACAACTTAATACAGTAAAACCTTGTTTATCCGGTACCCAATCAACCAGCAGAGTCAACCACTTGTATTGGGAGATCCAGGACACTCGTGGTATGCTCACTTTGCGCATGCCCATTTCATTTATTAAACTTACCGGACGCTGGAATGCTTTTTTTACTGATCATTTTACCGAACGTGCTGGAATGCTTTATTGGTAAGTATCCATACAATATTCCTTTATTATTTAGTCTATTATTAATATGGTATGTATTAAAATAAGTTCATTTTTTGAGTAGGATTTTCGGCAACTTGCCGCTCGAATATCCGGCATATTTAAATACTGAAAATTAAAACCCCAATAATCCGGCAGAGCTGGGCCCACCCACCTCCCGGATTTCGGAGTTTGCCAGTATTTAGAACCTACCCTAGAAATGGCTGGGGAAGGCCCGCTCCAAGCACCACGTGAGCTGTAAACACAGCACTGACGCCAAACAATGGCCAAGCAGCAACCACAGCACCAAGTAACGGAGCGCCCAGGAACTGAAAACAGCTGTTCTGAATTTTGGGGGATTTGCCGGACATCGGGAAAAAGTTAATGCTGTTTGTATTTTGAAATCTTGCCGGTTTTAGGAAGTTGCTGGTTTTCGGAATATCGAGGTTTTACTGTAGCGATCCCGAACCTTTAGAAATCATAATAGATGTAGTGCAGTATCATTAGACACAACAGAAGCAACAGAAGGAGCATTACAGGAAACAAGCTCTCCACATCACTTAGCTCCCTCCTGTGGCAAATTTGTAAATGTCAGTTTGTAACCTCTGGCTCAATAGCGCCATCAGATATTAATGACAGTCAATCTCCACCAGCGGATGCACGGAATAGTCATTGCCCTCTGCAATTAACTGTTGATACCTGACTGTTGCCATTGCACAAGCTTCAGTGCATGGTTTTAAGACAGTGAACCTAAGGAATTATGCTGACAGATCTGACAAGTACCATTGCAAGGTCTCCAAACTGAAATCATGAATTAAATGTCTTTCCTTTGGGTAAGAAACATAGTCATGTATGCCTTCAGCCACTACGCCCCGAAACTTTATACCTCAATCCCACCTCCTTGTCTCCACCTTTGGTTCAACTTTCACTCGAAAACCTTCCTCTTTGACCATGGTCAACTCCTCCAACCCATGCTCAGCAGACGCTTCCCCATAAAGGGTGCACATAAATGCAAGTTGTTGAACAATGGAAATTCCCTAGCTGCAGTTACCAGCATCAATGTAAAGTTATCAATAGCACAAATGTTCTACTTAGTTCATTCAACATCTGGGAATATTTTGTGCAAAATAACCGCCTGATGCAAGGCAGGGATGGAAAATATTAAAGCCATGAAGTGGTATAACACTAGGGAATTATTAAGGTTAAAAGGCAAAAACATAACACCTATAGCAAAGAGACTTCATACTTTATAGACTCTGGAGTATTTTTTTCTAATAGCTTCCGACCTTTGAGAGTTTTCTAAAAGGCAATCATTTTGAATTAGATCCAGCAACAACCTTTTCATGAAACAAATACCTTGGGATACCAAGTAAACCAGGCAGCTGTCTAAACCAAATGTAGTTTGCGATTGCAAAACGTGAGCGATTCGAAATATCAAAAATTTAAAAATCATACTGGCTTATAGTTAGTGATAGACCATTTATTTTCCAAAAAAAGCTAGCAACCTGTTCATTATTAAATTTTCTTCTGGTTAAAAAAATACTTCCTGGTGGCTATCCTGAAATTTGATACCTTAATCTCATGTCCTGTTCTACTGTGTCGGTGCATCCTATAGAATTGTGCTGGGTTTGAATTTTCCAAACACATTTGAAATTATATATCTCAACGTAATCCCTTCTGAGAAACATTATGAGGATTATTTTCATTGCTCTCCTCTGGTTCTAAGACACCTCTCATATCATGGTAACCAGAAATTATACGCCAGCCAGCCTCATTGGTAGGACTTGGGAGTAGACAGTCACTGAGGGTAGGGATTCTTCTCACTCAGCTCTCGTTAAACCTGCAATCCTAAACTGGTAGGGTACTGGATGGATACAAGACGGAAAAGCAATGGGAAGTTTGTCAAATATTACAATGCTAAGTTAGACAGTGTTACCTGGTTCGATTACAGTCGTACCCCTATGTACATTCTGGAAAGGCCCCACATATTGGTTCTCCCATACATTGCACCTAATACTATCTAGAATTAGGTAAGCATGGGAATGCCCTCCAGGATGAGAATACGCATTTCATTTTAGACATGGAATTTTCCAAGTGTTGATACGCGGATTTCTGGTCAACACTCTTCAAGCATGAAGATGGGTTTCTACACGTTAAGATACTTGTCTAAGTAGCGATTTACTTCACATCACAATGCATACACAATTGTCCATTTATTTTATTAAGTAGCATATTTACATTCTTGCATCTAATTCAAATCCAGATTTGAAAAAAATCTATGCAAGCATTCACAAAATGGCACAACTTGTATTAAAACATTCATACAACCCTATCCCTTCGAATACAAATATAATGCTTGTATTGCTCATTAAGACAATATATAAAGGATGAACCTATTACAAACAAAGAGTGACTCTATACAGTGCAATGTTGCAAGGACCTCCCCCCTCAAAAAAATCATAGAAAAATCAATAAGAAAGCTAAACCATTACTTTTTCTATGAAGTGACCAAATATATTGTTACTTTTAGTGACTACTATGGGTGGGTGTCTATCATCAATTGAGAAAATTAGAAAAGGTTATTATGGCATCTTTAGTGCAAAACCGAATTTCCACTTCAGCACAGATCCAGACATTTATAAGTAACCGAGTGCTGGAAATCCAGTAATCCATGATGTAAAAAAAAGACTATGCTTGCATAACCTAGAAACAACTTGACACATAAAAAATTAAAGACATTTTATCCTGAAAATGAAGAATCAACATTTGAGCAATTAAAACAATGGCACTTATTTTTCTAATTTGCTAAACATAGTATGTTAATGATAAATACAACATACAGATTACTTGTTACAGCATAGCACTCTTGAAATAATTTCCTAAATAACTTGCTTGGATTTTAATAGGTTTCAGTAGATTTCCCATACTTAGTATTTTGCCATTTAAAGTGATCAGTCTTTGTTTGAGTGCAATGTCTAGGCTAAATCCTTAGGAATTCATTTTGAAACTGCAGCCCAGATAATGATTCCCACTACCACAGCTAAAACCGCCAGTATTGCAATCAAGATGCACATCTTCTTACGAGATTTACGCTGTGGAAAAGAAAAGTCAGTGTTAGACAAACATGAGTATTGCAGTATTGCAGTAAAATTAGTATTACAGTAAAATGTGAAAATCTTATGCCTATCCCCAGTCAATGCTGAGACTGTCATTTCTAATGCATTATCAATGCTTTACCTGATAATCTGCTGCCCTGCTCAGCTGTTGATTTGCTTGATGAACATGCACCTCAGCAGTTTCCACATTAGCCTCTATGCTATCTAGATAAATGTACAGACATTTGTGTTACAAGAAAAAAATACTGTGACATGTGATTCTGAACCAAACTTTGAAGCCTGCCAACATGCTCCGGGCTCAGATAAAAACAGTAGGAGCCAGGTACTAGATAAGCAGCCAAAACAAGAATTGGTGCCTCCAGAACACAGAGAAACACGGAAATATATGTATCCCTCCACTAGGTTCCTCAGTGACCGTTCAGGGAGGAGCCAGAGCTGCATCTTTGAGTAGAATAGATGCTTCAAATAAAAGCTAGTTTGGAACTGCCCTTAAACTGCCATGAAAATTGATTAATTGGGTATTTTACTGGTATTGAGCTTTTAGGGTCTCCCACAGGCGAGACCCCCACAGGTCAATTTTGTATCCATGAGTTTTATCTCCTGCATTTCTACCTAAAATATTTGCTTTTCAATGAGAATTAGAATACACAATTTTAGAAATTAATAATAGAGCTGAATCCAATTGATCATATCACATTAGCTAGTGAGGAACTTTGGGGATGAGGAACAAGTGGAGGTAAATAAGGAAGGTGAAGAGGTTGTGAAAACCATACACTAAACACTAGTTCCCAGGTGCAATATGTAATCAAAAAGGCAAATGGAACGTTAGCCTTTATCTCGAGGCCTGGAATACAAAGAGGAAGAAATGATGCTTCAACTGTGTAGAGCGTTAGTCAGACCCCACCTGAAGACTGCGTTCAGTTTTGGGCACCACACCTCAGGAAGGATATATTGGCCTTGGAGGGGGTGCAGCGCAGATTCACCAGAATGTTACCAGGACTAAAAGGGTTAAGTTACGAGGAAAGGCTTCGTAAACTTTGATTGTATTCCCTTGAGTTTAGAAAATCAAGGGGTGATTTGATAGATGTTTTTAGGATAATAAGGGATACGGGGAGAATGTGGGAAATTGGAATTGAAAAGATTAGTAGAGGTACAGATCTAATTAGATGGCGGAACAAGCTCAAAGGGCTGAATAGCCTAGCCCTGTTCCTATGTTGTGGCACCTGGTGTGGGAGAGGACATGAGCTGCAGTTTGTGTTGGAAAGAGTTAGGGAGTCTGGGAGCAGGACATTGTCAATACTATTATCCTGTATTAATGGTGATTTAACAAATTTGGTGAAAACCAAGTTACTAATTCATCCTAATATTTGAAAACAACAAAAGTCATAGTAGACAGCACAAAAGTTAAAAGCATGATGCTTACCAACCAGATCTCCTTGTTCATGAATCATCATTCCTAAGTCTTTAAATATTTCATTAATATCCAGAATATCAGACTGGAATGAACAAGAATAATGTTACACAAAGCCCACAAAATAGGTTTCTGTTCCTCAGGAAGCCTGTATGGCCTCTACAACCAAACAGTGTGACAGATATATCAACTGTTAGGTTCAACATGCAATAAAATAAACACCAATTCTTATTTAACATCAATATTCAAGGAAAAGTCATGCACTTTTTATTCTAAAATCAGACTAACGAATATGTTGCGTAAAGGGCCTCAAGAAGCTTCCAGATACATTCCCATGAAGGTTGATAGGAAAGCTGGATCAAGAAGTTGTCATGGTTGTAAAATACTTCATTCTCTTCAATCTGGTTTTAAAAGGTGACAACCACCTCAAGTTATGCTCTTGAAGAGTAATAACTATCAATAACTACCTTACTGAGCAAGAAACAACCGATACAGCCACAAAAAGATGGCCTGAAAGTTGTATAGCAAAGAAGTTGAAGGAATTACTCCCTATGTAAAATCATTTCGTGGAAGAACTGATTAGTATTAACTTTGTAGACATGCAGATTTTGAAATGAATGTGGAATCTCCCCTACTGAGCTGGGTTACATGCTTGACAACAGAATGCTGGAAACGAGTCAACCCTGAGGAGGTTTCAGTTGTTCAATTCCTAAGCCAGGCAGGTCCGCAATACTCTAAGGCAGTGGTTTCCAAACTGTGGGGTGCGACTCACTTGGAGGGCACGCACAGTTGCTGTGGGGGCGCGGAGCTTTAGAGTTTTGAGCCCTCGATAGCGTGTGGAGCCGAGGACCCGAGTACTGTGGAGCCGAGTGTGAAGGAGGGGATGGGAGGGGTGGGGGGGGGGGGGGGGAGTGCAACGAAAACTTTGCTGAGTTAGGGGGGACTCCGCTATTTAAAGGTTGGAAGCCACTGCTCTAATGCATTATAGTCATTGGTAGAACTTGAAGCAGATCAGTCACTGAGGGCAGGGATTCTTCCCACTAGGCTCCCATTAACCCTGCAAGCCAAAGTTACTAACTGGTAGGGAGGTCCTAGCTGGACAAGCAGCAGAAAGTTTTCCAAATCGCGGTCTCAATGGCAAAATATGTATTTTAGCTGATTAAATTGCAGCATTAATCCCAAGTAGACTCTGCGATCCCCAAGTCTTGGCCTCACTATCCAGCACCTAACACTCTCCAGATTTACACAAACAAGACAAGTCTCTCCAGGCAGAGAAAGTCCAATCCTGAGACACGTGACACGAAGGTGGAACTTTCAGTTTAGTTGGGATAGCCACACGTGTGGTATTGGTTGCTGCATGTGTCAAAACCGATTGACCCCAAAATGTTATATAACAAAAAGTAAAAACTGGGTCTGCAATGAATTTATGTAAAGACGATGTACCTCCAGCTGCCTAATGGAAAATTCTCTCTCTTTGATGAGCTCCAGATCTTCTTCTGTAATTCCATCTTCTGCTTGATCCTGAATTTGATTCTGACTGTATAAAATCAAAAACTATTAACGTTACCACTAGTTTGCACTTTTAAATACACAAACATTCTGATAATGGCAAATATGTTTAATTTCTAAATCAAATTTTATAGAAGCAATTATGTGAAACTAAAGGGTCTAAATGTGAAGGAAATATTCTCAATTATAACCACAACAATGTTAGAAATAATCCATTGGAAATATTGTAGTGTTTACGAAAGAAAAATATATGGTTACATTTCATTAAAAATAATTATGAAGCAAAGCTTACCTATCAAGAAACATAAGCTTTCCCTCTTTCTGATTAATATCAGGCAAACCTGTCTGGTAGAGGAATAGAAGTCATTTAAGTATTCTGCCTCGTCTTCAAGCAAGTTAAAGTTGAACAAGTTAAAGAGTGACACACATGTGGAATAAAAATGGTTACAGGATGTAGAACAAACTACAGGATTTAAAAAACAAAAAGGGATTGGACAGGAAGCTTTGCGAGGTTAGATGGTGTGGTGCGAGATAACCAATAGTCTACTTCGCCTGAAAAGGAGTATGTAACTGAACTACAGGGTTAACGTGGATAACTGATTCCACTATTTCATTTAAACTTTTTTTTGCTACAAATATCTCAGTGGAATGATGCAAATGTTTAGCTAACCTGATTTTTTTAAAAAAAACAGCACAGCACAGGTAAGAGGTAATTAATTGTACAACACTGACTGACATTTACCACCGTAAACAGGGCTAAAATGTACCTTTGGGAAATTATTAACGTTTTCCACTCTGGCTCTTCCTTTGTCAAAACAGTCTTTAGCACATACTAGAATACAGCATTTAACAGAAAGTTGTATTCACCTTAATTGCAGGTGAGAAGACTCATTATCTAAATGATTCAGAGCAGTCAGTGGATTAGTTCAGTCACACTGCATTAACACTGATGTCACTGAGGAACCAAGCAGCAAAGCAATTAAAACATTGCCTTCGCACTCATGTTGTTGTTTCCTCAGACCCTGAACACACACACAGCCACATAAGGAATACTTTTCACACATTATGTAAACAGGCCATCTTAAAATATATCGACATTTTATATGCCTTAAAATATATACACAGGCCCACAAAATATACAGTCAATTCACTTCAGTGAAAAAAGCACTTTGAAACATAAGGCGCTATATCAAATACAAGATCAATATTACCTTTAAAATTCCATTTCACTAGATCCCCAAACTGCCACAATGACTGTTTTTCAAAGCTGGCAGGTAGGGCAGAAGAAATCTACATTTCCTGCCCTTGGATTAGGATAGCATTATATTCTTCCATTATGCCAAGTTTGAATCTGATGTACAAGATAAGAGAGTTTACAGTAGAGACTTTGGTAGTGTAGTGAGTTGGGACTTCTGGGGTTTAGGACTATGAAGACATTAAGAGGTGATATTGTACAAGTTTTCAGTAGAGACTGGGCAAGCCAAAAGTTTATGGATGCTGAGGGATGCTGAAGGATAATACTTAAATATCAAGCTAGATGTCCCATGTCTCAAACTAGTTTAGAAGGGGGAGTTTAAGGAAGGGGGAAAATTTAAGTCTCAATTATAAACAAAAACCGTGAAGAGCCAAATTGGTCAGAGACTAGACAAATTTCAACCCAGGGAACTAAAAGGTTCTGGCCATTTGGTCACTACAGATTTGCAACAGTATAGTGATTAAACCATGGCACAAATTATGCCACTATGTTTTCATTATAATTCAGACTGGAATTGGAGGAAAGTTGGGTTTAGACTCAGACCAAAAGAAATCGAGAGGCACCTATTGGGACATTAAATTGATTCAACAGGAAACATAGAGCTATACATGAAAAATGCAATTCTCATCTAAGCGCTGAATACTTACAGACAGACGTGAAGCAGCACGCACTCTGGCTACAAATTCTTTTTCCTTTTCAGCAGCTTCTCTTTGTATTCGTTGGAAATTGGTCAGTGCTGCGGTAAATTCCCCTACCAGGCGATCTTTTTGTATCTTTCTCTGTCGCTGAAACAAACAGATGCAAAAATTATGTGCTACAAGATGCAAAAATTATGTACTACAGGATCAGGCACATTTAAAAATCACCAATGGCTTTAGATTAGAAATCACAACAAAAGTATCTTTCTATATACAGTATATAGATTATCTATGTGGAATATTATATATAAAAAATATATTACATACTGGTACAAAAGAATATCTAATAAAAAATGTTTTATAATCAAACAAAAGATCAGTATCCAACATAAAATTCTCTGGCCATACAGTATTATGCAGATGGGTTCTGATGAGTATCTTCATGTTCCAATGGAAGGCACCCCAAAACACCATAAAAGGTTGATTGTATCTATTCTAGTGGAACATACTATCCAAACAAGCTATATCCACCAATCTTTGATATTAGGAGTAGAATGTAAAGCCTCTTTTGATGCACCTCCATGCAAATCACTATCAGGGACAAGGTCTTCATTCTCTACACCCACAAACTCCCTGGCTCATTTCCTTTGCCTCCCATCCTCTCTTGCCTATCTTAAGATGTACCCCTTTTGATCATATCTATGGTCACCTCACCCTCCCCACTTACTCAGCGTCCACACCCACCACTATGCAGAATTTCAAAGCACTCCCTGTGTGAACAGCACTATAAATTGCAAGTTGTTGTTGATGGATGTCCACAATTAAGTTAACATATTGAAAGTAGTTATAAATTAAATTTTTTGTAAATCAAGCTGAAATTTGCAGATTTTGAAACTAAATTGAATAGATTAAGGAATACTTGAAATATTGCACTTGCATTTTTAAATTGAGTATGGAAAAGTCTTCCAATAATCAATTGAAATCTAAAGGTTAAGAGGTTGAGATGGATTTGATTGTTAAGTTTTGACAAAACTCTGACATTCAAATATACTTTTAAAATACAAACATCTACAAAGAAAAAATATTACCTGTTCACCTGATGCTGGTAATGATCCAAATTCTTTGACATACTTCTCAGTTTCTTTGGCAAGTTGACTGACTGATTGCTGCTTCTGTTGACTAGGATTGGAAGCAAATATTCAACAATTAAGCACCAAAGTATAAATGGTGAATAACAAGGAAAAAAGTTTTCTGCAGAAAACCACTCGACCACCATCTCACACCAAATGCCACCACAAACCTCATTTACACCTCTGTTACTTCCTACCTAAATTTTTCAAAACACACTCCTTGCTAATCTCCCTAGCTCCACCAAGCAAAAATTCCCGCTATTTATATTATATAAAAAGATTATATCCTGCATATGCATTATACTCACAGTTCATGTCTGAGCTCTGCATTGTCCTGAGGTTTTCCAAATTGATTTAAAATCCTTTGAATTTCAGCAGCTAAGGTAGGAAAAAAGTACAGTAGTCCCCTTAATAGTTGCAGGTACATAAAACAAGAGAATTTCTTCTAGACATCCCTAACTGCTTCACAGGGTATACCGTATAGTGAATTGATTTGTGGGCGAAATGCGGCAGCCAATTGTGCACAGCATTGTCCCACAAACAGTCGTGGATTAAACTGAGCAATTTATTATTATTTCTTCAAGGGATTATTATTAGGCTTATGGAGTACAGAAACTTGCCCAAGGTTTTTGCCCTGCTTGGAATCAAAACCAGGTCTCTCGCTTGCAGGGCGAGTGGTCTAACCACGGAGCTACAGGACTCCACTGATATGATATATAAGTGTATATGATATATATAAGCTGCATTTTAAATGCAAAGCAGAAATTGATCAATGGATATGGATAAAATTAGTAGAGGACAATTGAAATTGAAGTTTTCTGGATTTAAATACAAAAAAGTGAGATTCCCCCAAAAAAGTCAGGTTGTCAGCGTCTCCATTGTGGAGTTTGTGGAGCTCCTGTGGCTCAGTGGTTAGAGCACTTGTCTTGCAAGCTGGGGAGACCAAGCTGGGGAGACCTGTGTTCGAATCCAGGCAGGTCAGGGCGAAACCTTGGGCATGTTTCCTTACTCCACACGCCTAATAATAATCCCTCCGAAAAACCCACAATAATAAAATTGGTCATTTCAATCCACAACTGTGTGTGGGACGCTGCTGTGCGCAATTGGCTGCCGCGATTCGTCCACAAATATATACAATCAATTCACTTTACAGTATATTCTGTGAAGCGTTTTGGGACGTTGATAAAATGTGGAAAGCGCTATATCAAACGCAAGGAATATTATATTATTTATATTGCCCACTGCATAATAAACGCATGTGGAGTCCTGTAGCTGAGTATTTAGAGCACTCACCTCACAAGCGAGATGACCTGGGTACGTTTCCAAGGCAGGGCTAAATATTGGGCAAGTTTCCTTACTCCACGCACCTATATTTGCCAAGCAGTAAGTAGGTACTGAGTTGTTAGTTATTGGCCGATTGCTTGTCCGGGGTTACTAAACCCTTTAAAAAATAATAATCTGGTTACGCAATCTATGACTATTTGTGGCTGCTGCGTTTTGTCCACAAAATATACATTCAATCCACCTTACAGTATATTCTTTTCCCCCTTTCTCCCCTGGCCCCACTTCCATGACTGTTTGTGGGACACAGCAACAATTTGGCTGCTGTGACTCGCCCACAAATAAAGTCAATTTTCCTACTCTCCTTCCCCCTCCCACCCCATGCTCTGATCCCTACCTGACTGTTCAGCACTTTGGGACGTCCTCCCGATGTGAAAGGCGCTATATAAACGTAATTATTGATTGATTGATTGATTCTGTGAAGTGTTTTGAGTGCATAGACTTAAGGTACTATATCTAATGCAATTATTATTATAAATGTTGCTGGCATTGCTTTTCACTGTCAGCAAGAACCCAGCCATTTATTAGCTCAGAAGCCAGCTGGTCAGCACCAGTAGCACTGTGCTTCTGGTTTACCTTTGGGCCAAAGAAGACCTTTGTGCTCCAGGCAACCTTGTGCTCAAAGACCACCCATTCCAAAGATAGTCTTTGTTCTAAAGACAACCCTTTCTTTACATCCTAGTTGGCTCTCTCAATAAAATGGCACACTTCTGGGGCATCAGATTTCCACATGAGCAGTGAACAGGAATTTACATCTGCAGTGACCAAATGATCCAGATGTCAGTCTTCCTTAGGAACAACAACTTGCATTTATATACCGGTAGCACCCTTTACATTGGTCAGAATCTAGGAGCATTTAACTAAGCTGGTCAGCTGTATGCATGCACTGTGAAACCAGCTATTGCTGCCTCATATTCAATTTTATAACCACCAATCACTGCTTTATAATGAGTCTCTGTTTGTAAACCTCCGAGCATCACTAGTCCAAATGGAAAAGTAATCCTTGAAATTGACTGCTGTGAGGACTATGTCCAAAGCTTTCTGTTCAAGTTTAGACTTACAGTAAAAATTCAATGCTGTGAAACCATTCAAATTTGGATTAAAATATATCATGGTTGCCCTCTGGTGGATCTTAATAAAAATGCACAAGATGCTAAATCGCAATTTACATTTTTGGTGAAGGGTTATTTTATTTGGTGGGTAAACCAATAAGAGTGTTTGTGTATAATAATAATATTAATAATAATAATCATTGCGTTTGATATAGTGCTTTTCATGTCTTGTAGACGTCTCAAAGCGCTTCACAGAAGTGTAAAGTGAATTGACGGTACAGGTATATTTGTGGGCAAAATGCGGCAGATAGTGCACAGCAGTGCCCCAGACAGTCATCGATTGAAATCACCAATTTTCTCTTGCCCCCCCTTCCCCTCTCCCTCTCACTTCCTTCCTCTCCATCCCTTCCTTCCTTCCTTCCTCTCCATCCCTTCCTCTTCCTTCCTTCCTTCCTTCCTTCCTTCCTTCCTTCCTTCCTTCCTTCCTTCCTTCCTTCCTTCCTTCCTTCCTTCCTTCCTTCCTTCCTTCCTTCCTTCCTTCCTTCCTTCCTTCCTTCCTTCCTTCCTTCCTTCCTTCCTTCCTTCCTTCCTTCCTTCCTTCCTCTCCCTCCCTCCTTCCTCTCCCTCCCTCCTTCCTCTCCCTCCCTCCCTCCTTTGACTCTTGCTCTTTGCTCACAAAGCAGACCTTCACTGTCAGGTAGGTAGGTAGGTAAGTGTGTGTGGTTTTTCTCTAACGAACAAATGAATCATGAGGAAGAACGACGACCAGTTCTAAACACTGAAGCAAAATAGAGCATTCATTAACTTATAGTGCTTTTCATTTCTAGATCTCGCTGTACAGCAGTGGTTTCCAAACTATAAATAGTGGCGCCTCCCCTAACTCAGCAAAGTTTATGTTGCGCCCCACCTCCTTCACATTAAATAATTTTTGCAAATGATAACAGCAAATTCAATATTTTCTTTACCTGTTTTTAATCAGTTTTATGTATTAACAAAAAACATTAAATTGTTTTTAAAAATTAAATGAAAAATATTAAAATTCCAAGCAATAGGTACTGCATTTTCTATCGTATTTTCTGCATTTGGTTTTTTTTACATGCCATTTGTCTACTTAAACTGGCCTCACTGTCTTTACTTGAACTTCCCCTTCCCCTCTTCCTCCCTGACCTTACCCTTTCCCTCCCTCTCCCCCCTTATCCTCTTTTCCCCCTTTCTCCCCTGGTCCCATTTCCACGACTGTTTGTGGGACACTGCTGTGCACAATTTGGCTGTCGCATTTCACCCACAAATATACATTCGGCTTTCCTGCTCTCCTTCCCCCTTTACCGATGTTAAGCGGGGTTTACCTGTAATAAGAACAATAAAGGCCGCACCCTCCCAGCAAGTTTGGATACTACTGCTCTACAGTATAATCTGTGAAGCGCTTTGAGACGTCTAGAAGACATGAAAAGCTATATCAACTGCAAGGATTATTATTCTCATTATTAGTATCATCACACAGAGGATACAGTTCAAGATCCTTGTTCTCACCTTCAAAGCAATGCTGCAAGGGTTTTACAGTACAGTGTAGCTGCTGTTTTGATGAGGCTGCATAAAATCAAATTGTAGTTGATTTGCACACACAATGTCCTATAAATAGCCATGAAGTGAGTGACTAATTTTATTTGGGGTTTTATAGGTCAGGACATGGGCGAAACTCCCTTCTCTTCAAATCGTGCCATAGGATCTGTAACAGGCACCGGAACATGCTGCTTTCAGTAATGTTGCGCCACCTAAGCACAGTATTCAATTACTTAATCAAATCCGCTTATCAGATCTTTAAACGTCACTCCCCGTATCCTCCGCTCCACCCTCGGCAGCCGTGCCTCTATGCCCCGAGGCTCTGGAATTCCCTCCCTCACTACCTTCGTCTTGCCCCCTCTTTTCTCAGTTTCAGGTCCCAGCTGAAGACCTTTCTCTTCGACCGCGCCTTTGGTCACCTTTCTACCCCTGCCCCTGGCCCTGGCTCGGTCCCGGGATCCGCTATTGTGAAGCGCTCTGAGACGCCGTCCGGGGTGGAGGACGCTATATAAATCAAAGTTGTTGTTGTTGTTAAGCCTTCAAACTTTCCTAAAAAAAACTTTTTCGAAAAAGTACAATAGCAGCAGACTTAAGCAGAAACAAGTAGTACATTTTGTATAAAGAAAGCAACAAGGATAGGACTACAAATATTTAAAAAATACAAGTACTGTATTATGAAAACACACTCAGCTTGCCACCAGTGCCTTGGGAGTAGCACTTATAGAGCACCCTTCACATCGGGAGGACGTCCCAAGAATACCAAGGCCATCACAGAAAATCAACCAACCATTCTGATCTTCTAGAGGTCAAAGTCCAATGCTGAGTTTCATGTTTATTTAACCCTAACTGCTGAATATAGGTTTTTATGATGGGCCTCAGCAACTACATTCTCACAATGAAGTAAACGTCACTCCCAGGGTCCTGAACAACATTCTTTACTGAGAAAATAGACTTCCAATGCATTTGTCACAGTAAGAGTTTAAGCAATCTAGGTCCACTTGTGAAGTTGCTGACCGTTCAGTGCCTTGGGACGTTCTCTTGACGTGAAAGGTGCTGTACAAGTGTAATTTTGTTGTTGTTTTACTCACAAGGCTGCATTTGCATCTACAGTACCACCTTGTGTTATGCAACAACCATTTTCTGATGTTATTTCATACAATCCTGACAATTCATGAATGCAATAATGGCATAATTTTTTTCCAAATATCTGATGCTGAAGAAGATTTAGAAGTGCTAAAATAAGAAATACTGAGAACGAGGGAAATGTGTGGACGTAATGTGCACATATGCCAGGAGTCACAATTTAAGGAAATGTACCTTTCCCTTTTGTTTATGCTGAATTACAAAAGGGCAACTTGCATTTAAATAGCACTCTTCACACTGAACATCTCAACAACAACATGCATTTATATAGCCCCCTTCATGCAGCATAGCACCCCACAGAACACTTAACTCTTCACAATGTGAATCACAGCACAGGGGAGAGGAACACGGGGAGGCGATCAGAGGCGCAGTCAAAGGTAGATTTTAAGTATTTAACATGGAGGCAAGATGGAAGGCGTTGTAGTTTAGGGGTCCAGAATCAGAAAGCTCAGCCACTGATGATTGCATGAACAGAGCTAGAAGATACACCGTCATCCCAAATTAGTTCAGGGTAGGCAGCAAGCAGAGGTGTGATCGGAGTGATAACCTGAGATTGGCACCCAGTTGAAGGGATACCAAACCTACTTAAGACACCTGAGACTCTACATTGTCGACATAGCAAGATATGATGAAAGTCATTTCAGCAGCTTTCCAGATCTGACAGCCCTATCAATTGGAAATATAGTTTTTTTAAAAAAAAAAGGTTTATGAAGATGGTGTGCCTTGCATTAAAAGTAAACATATTGCTATTTAAACAGAAAACAAAAAAAACAAGACTTTTAACACTTACTTTGCTGTGCAATCTTTTGGATGTTGGCAGTTATTATCTGGGATAGTTGTGTTGCATCCAAAGAGGTTGCCATTCCACTTATATAACCATCTTCCATTCTTCCAAAAGACATGGCAAAGCACAGGTTCAAAACAAAGAGTTGACCACCATCAAAAGTACAGGTAACCACCTTTTGTAGATTTCAGCCAACCTAGAGAAAGGTGAAATACAAACAATTTCAATACCTTCTGATTTCCAAATAGCAAAACTAGAATGACATGCTAAGTATTGCACTCAAACGGCACCTTTGAACATGGAAGAAAAAACATTGTCATGTTTAAGAGTTCCAAGCATGCCACCCACATTTGGAAATTGGTGTCCGGAATCTC
Source organism: Hydrolagus colliei (assembly GCA_035084275.1). Taxonomy (NCBI): domain Eukaryota; kingdom Metazoa; phylum Chordata; class Chondrichthyes; order Chimaeriformes; family Chimaeridae; genus Hydrolagus; species Hydrolagus colliei. The sequence goes on along the minus strand of CM068744.1, from coordinate 10,820,135 downwards.
CAGAGGAAGATAACCAGTTTACACAATTCAAGACAGTATTAAGCACAAGTTGGCAAGACCAGGCTTGGAGAGCCCAGAATACAGAATGTGATGTTATCCACAGACATGAGGTCAACTTTCACATGCATCCGGATGACACTCCTCCTCTAGTTGCGACTCCTAATCCACAGATATCCTTGGGGAGTCCTGTAGCTTAGCTGTTAGAACACTCGCCAGCGAGTGGAACCCCTGATTTGTCAGGGCGAAATATTGGGCAAGTTGCCTTACATCACATTCAGTGGGTAATAATCCCTTCAAAACAATGAAAAAAAATTGGTCATTCACTCCATGACCATTTGTGGGACACTGTTGTATGCAATTGGCTGCCACATTTCACCCACAGAATACAGTGAATTCACTTTACAGTACATTCTGTGAAGTGCTTTGAGATGTCTCAGAAGACGTATTATTAAAAACGGGGGGTGGGGAGAGAACGTAAGCCATTGAAGGAAGGAGATCCAAATGGTATGGCATTTTTAAAAAATTATGTGAGAGTCTTCTATTTCTTGATGAGATTTACTGCATTCATTCTCTAGGCAAACACAACAGCCAATTTGTACACAGCAATATTCCACAAACACCAATGAGCGGAATGACCAATTTATCTAGGGACATATTTTCTAGGACAAAGAAACACTTTAAAAAGGTCATACTGTAACATTCACCGAAAATAGTCTGAATAAAAGCATCAATCCTAATAGAAAAAGCTACTTCATAAACGGTAGCAAGTATGTTTGTGCAGAAAGCAACTGATCTCTTTCCCTCCAGGATCTTGTGCTGTCAGAAACAACAACAAAATTACATTTATATAGCAAGCAACACAAGAAAATACATTTCATTAACCTGGTCTTAACGGGCTAACCTACAATTCAGTTTTCAAACAGGAATGACCAATGAGTCATCAAGCAAATGATACTTTGCACGATAAAGAATGAACAACTTATACAGTAAAAGCCTGTTTATCTGGTACCCTCGTGACCTGGCCAATGCTGGTTAAAGTGTGTGCCGGATATTCAGCCGAAAACACACAATTTTTAAAAAAAAAATACATTGTGCCGGATAAATTCCGGTTAATCGAATGGGGACCTTTTTTTTTTGTGTGGTGCCGGTTAAACGGAAGTTACGGTTGATCGTGTCACGGATAAACGGGCTTTTACTGTATTCCTATTAAATAATTATTTTACAGTAAACATCCAACAACTCGACTCTGGCATAACTTATCACAACCCTGTAAACCATCATGTTACCAATATCCCAGTCACATTTATGTATTTATACACTGCCTAACTTGCTACTCCAGATAACTCAACACAGCCCTTTTCCCTCAGAGCGACAAGTTTTCAGGAAAATAGTTGTCCATCAGAGAGTGCTTGAGAATGGTTAGAAATTGCTTGAGAATGGCTAGAAATTAAATGGTGGCAATCGAGTCAGCAACTGAAAGACTCATTTTTTTATGAGATTCAAACACTGAAAATTTTGGACTCAGGACAGATCACAAATCCGACTATTTTCTACCAAACTTTTGATAGCAAATATGGTATCCAGTAAAATAAAAAAGCTGATCAGTAAAGAACTAGGCTCAAAGTAAACCACAATCCATAGTAGTTCACTTTGGCACTACTATTGGTATAAGCAGCAGCAACAACAACAACTTTGATTTATATAGCGCCCTCCACGCCGGATGGCGTTTCAGAGCACTTCACAGCAGCGGATCCCGGGACTAAGCCAGGGACAGGGGTAGAAAGGTGACCAAAGGCACGGTTGAAGAAAAAGGTCTTTAGCTGTCACCTGAAACTGGGAAGAGAGGGGGTGAGGCGAAGGGAGTGAGGGAGTTCCAGAGCCTTGGGGCGTGATGGCTGATGGCACGGCCGCCAAGGGTGGAGCGGAGGATTCGGGGGACATGGAGGAGGCCAGACCCGGTGGAGCGAAGGTAGTGGGTGCTGGTTTGGGGAGATAAGAGAGGTAGGGGGAGAGGAGTGGAGGTACTTAAAAACAAGGGTGAGGATCTTGAAATCGATCCTCTCAGGGACAGGGAGCCAGTGAAGTCTGGCAAAGACTGGGGTGATGGGGGAGCGAAGCTTGGTGCGGGTGAGTATGCGGGCAGCATACTTAATTAATTAAGCAGCTTAATTTAGCATATTAGCCAGTAACCATAGAAAGACACAAATAATGCTCAATAAGCAAGTTAGTGCAGTACAGAAATGCTATTTGTAGCCTCTGGGACTTTGTACTGCTGGATACATTTATCAATTTTATTTGTAACAAACGCACAGAATTTTAATAACTAACAGCTATCATTTCTAATGTTTCCAATACATTTAACATTACAAAATAGGGGCCAGGGTTACACATTATACTATCAATTATTGGTGCCTATTTCAAAACCTGCAAAAATCTGCTGAGAAAACATTAAAGAAATTTGCTCACTGCTCCCATAATGTGCTTTTGGCTGGTGGTATTTTAGGCTATTCAGGCTTTCTGTTTCCTCAGAGGATAGAATTCAAAATCCTCGTCCTCACTTTCACGGCCCTTTGTGACCTTGCCCCTTCCTACCTCTCTGACCTGCTGACCACCTATCAACCTGTACACTCCCTCCGAGCAGGATCCGGCCTGCTCCACATGTCTCGTACAACCCACCCTACCATCGGCGGCCGAGCTTTCAGCCTCTCTGCCCCCATCCTTTGGAACTCCATCCACATCCTTTGCCTTGCTCCCTCCCTTACCTCCTTCAACAATAAAACAACAAAATTACATTTGTAGTGTCTTTCACTTCAGGAGGACGTCCCATTGCCCTGTGCCCAACTTTAGCCACCCTCCTACCTTTCTGCCCTCCATTATCCTAACCCTACCTCCACTCCACACCCAATTCTTGAGTCCTGACGCCCAACTATTCAGTGCCTTGGGACGTCCTCCCAACGTGAACGCGCTCTACAAATGTAATTTTATTGTTGTGTTTACTGCACTAAACTTGAACAAAAGTACCAACTGTATTCCCCCTCAAAGGACCACTTGATTATTCGCAACTGTAGGTTCAGTACTGCGAGAAAACTAAGAAGTAACTAAAAAGACTTGAGGAATATTATTCTGATATCTTGCTGAAACTAAAATCAATGTTACTCAGCAACTAGATAACTGTCTGAAATTAATCTCCACGTCTTCAAATTATATAAAAATATATTCTTGTTGAAACAACTTTTGCCTCAATGATAAATGGATTTTTAAAACAAAGTATAATCTAACCCAGAACTAACATCATGCTCAAGCAAGAAATTATTTTGCCAGTTTAGATATTACAAGAAGCTTATGCCCAGGTTCATAGAATTATACAGCACAGAAGGAGTTCATTTAGCCCGTTTTTTCTTCTATTAAGTCTCTTCTTAACCTTCTTTGCTCCAAGGAAATTAAAGCTAGCTTCTCCTGATAACTGAAGTCCCTCATTCCTGGTACCATCCTGGTAAATCTCCTTTGCACCCTCTCCAACGCTTCAACATCCTTCCTAAAATGTGGTGCCCAGAACTGACCACAAGTACTCTCGCTGAGGCCTAATGAGTGTTTTATAAAGGTTCATTGTAGATTCCTGATTGTTGTATTCTATGCCCCTATTTATAAAGCCTAGTATCCCGTATTTAAAAAAAAATAAACAGCTTTATCTACCGGTCATGCCACCTTCAAAGATTTACTGATATTAACCCCCATATCTCCCACTTTAAGATTCTACCATCCAGTTGATATTGCCTCTCCTCATTCTTCATGGAGCTTGGTACGGGAGAGGACACAGGCTATAGAGTTCTGGATGATTAGCAGCTGAAAGAGGGAGGAATTGGGAAGGCCAACAAACAGGACGTTTGCACAGTCGAGCCCGGACATAATGAAAGCATGAATGAGAGTTTTAGGGGCCTGAGGGGTGAGGCAGTATTGGAATAGGGCAATGTTGTGGAGGTGAGGGAAGGCAGAGCAGGTCATGGCATGGATGTGGCAGAAAAGACAGTTGAAGACCGAACAAGGTTCCTAGGTTCCTGACTGGCTTGATGAGGTGGAGTGTACATCCATAGAACTGAAGCTGCCACTAACTTCGCATCACTCAAGAGGATTCAATTCAAGGTCCTGGTTCTCACCTTTAAAGCCCTCAATGGCCATGCCCCACCCAATCTTTACGACCTCCTAACCTCCTGCGACCCTGTCCCCTCCCTCCACTCAGCAGTCTCCGGCCTGCTTCACCCGCCTCACTATCGGCAGACAAGCCTTCAGCAATCTGCCCCAACCTTTGGAATTCCATCTACCAACCTGTACACCTCACCCCCTCCTTAGCTTCCTTCAAGTCCCGCCTCGACCCTACTCTTCAGCCGTGCCACCAGTCACCCACACTTCCTCTTCCTTCCCTCCACGAACCCAGCTGGGGTCCATCCGGTGCCTTGGGACATCCTCTCGACATGAAAGGCAATATACAAATGTAATTTTGTTGTTGTTGTTCAAGAAATGCTAAGTAATGCATTTTGGGAAAAACAACAACAAAATTAGTCAGCATTTCTCCACATTAAACTTCATCTGCCCTATGTCTGTCTATGTTCTCTTGCAGTCTGCCACAATCCACCTCACTATTTATTACTTTTCAGTGCTTTAGGACATCTTCCCGACATGAAAGGCGCTATATAAATGTAATTTTGTTGTTGTTTTCTGCGTAGTATCATCTGAAAACTTGGAAATCGTACTCCCTATACCTAGGTCCAACTCATTTATATTGATCAAAAACAGCAGTGGTCTCAATGCCAACCCTTGGCGGACACCACTGCACACTTCCTTTCAGAAAAACAACCGGTTGGTTTGCTACACATGGACAGCTCGCCACTGGGAGACAGAAAGGGGAACAATTTAAACATACATAATTTCACAAGATAAATGAGGAATTGAAACACATTTCGTAAGATACAATCACTCATGTGGGACAATTAATCTCCACGGCAGAAAATCTCTGTACATAAGACACACTGAACTTTAGTACAGATGTGGTACTGGTAAGAGACAAATTAATCTTGATGGAGAATCATTCAGTTAGCAACGAGTTTCAAAAGAGCAGCAGGTAGGCTTATTTACATTTAAACTACAAACTTCCTCTTGGAAGGATCTCTTCTTAAGACACCAACTGTCACATAGCGGCTTTAAAAATAGACTAATTACCGCATGGCCCAACTCAGTCTACACTGACATTCCTATGCAGTGCTGGGGCAACATTGCATTGTTGCAGCGCTGTCCTTTGGATGAAATGTTTGAACAGGCAAGTTCAGGTGGACATTAAAGATCTTATGGCACTACAGTCAAACCTGTCTTCCAATAACTTCTCAGGGGACTTGGCCAAAGTGACATTTGTATAAGGGTGGCCTCTGAGTGTGGATTCGCCGTGACAGTTTCTAAGTGTAAAGGGCAATACAATCCAAATACGCACGCATCAATTAAAGATACCTCAATAACATCCACAACCGAGCGCAAATTAATAAATGTACAATAGAAGCTGGTTAAGGCGAACACATCAGGACCGGCCTTTTTGTCCATCTTAAGTGGATGTTTTAATACCATTTCCCCAGTTTTAATTCTAATTAAAGATCTAGTTATTATAATTGTGTGTGAGCAACAGCCAACACCTGCAACAGCAAATCTCCTCCCACCAAAACAAGTACTATTATACAGCACTTGTGGAGCTCCTGTGGCTTAGTGGTTGGAGCACTTGTCTTGCAAGCTTGTCTTGCAAGCTGTGTTCAAATCCAGGCAGGTCAGGGCGAAACCTTGGGCAAGTTTCCTTACTCCACACGCCTAATAATAATCCATCCAAAAAAAACACAATAATAAAAAATTGGTCATTTCAATCCACGACTGTGTGTGGGACACTGCTGTGCGCAATTTGGCTGCTGCGATTCGCCCACAAATATACAGTCAATTCACTTTACACTATATTCTGTGAAGCGCTTTGGGACGTCGATAAGATGTGAAAAGCACTATATCAAATGCAAGGATTATCATATTATTATTACCAAAACGAGTACTATTAAGGCACTCAGACCTTATTTGCCCCCTACTCAAACGGGTCGTCGGTTTCTTCCGCAAACATTGAAGCCTCGAAACCTTCAAGTCGAAAAGTGATTTGAAACCATCAAAAATAAAAATGGCAGAACAGAAACAAAACATGAACCAAACCCACAACAGGAAGCAACACACCAAAAGTGAAATTCCCTGAAACAACCCAGTAAGGAAACACCTCACTCACACCTGGCTCACAAAGCATCAACTTGGGGTGAATGAAACACAAGGCGAAATTACAAGGGACAGACAGAGCGAGAGATGCAGACATAAAGACTATATATAGAACAGGGCAGTAAGACACAGACAGAGCAAGAGACAGGGATACACACAGAGAAGATACACATACCGAGAGAGAGACAGACAGATACAACAACAGCAAAATTACACTTCTACTGTATAGCTACAACAGAGAGAGAGAGAGAGAGAGAGACAGAGGCACTCAGAGCAAGACATGCACAGAACTAGCGACAGGGAGGGGGGGAGAGAGAGAGGCAGGGTTGGGGGGGGGGGGAGAGGCAGGGTTGGGGGGGGGGGGGGAGAGGCAGGGTTGGGGGGGGGGGGGGAGAGGCAGGGTTGGGGGGGGGGGGAGAGGCAGGGTTGGGGGGGGGGGAGAGGCAGGGTTGGGGGGGGGGGAGAGGCAGGGTTGGGGGGGGGGGGAGAGGCAGGGTTGGGGGGGGGGGGGAGAGGCAGGGTTGGGGGGGGGGGGAGAGGCAGGGTTGGGGGGGGGGAGAGAGAGGCGGGGGGGGGGGAGAGAGAGGCGGGGGGGGGGGGGGGAGAGAGAGAGGCGGGGGGGGGGGGGGAGAGAGAGGCGGGGGGGGGGGGGGAGAGAGAGGCGGGGGGGGGGGGGGAGAGAGAGGCGGGGGGGGGGGGGAGAGAGAGGCGGGGGGGGGGGGGAGAGAGAGGCGGGGGGGGGGGGAGAGAGAGGCGGGGGGGGGGGAGAGAGAGGCGGGGGGGGGGGGAGAGAGAGGCGGGGGGGGGGGAGAGAGAGGCGGGGGGGGGGGAGAGAGAGGCGGGGGGGGGGGGAGAGAGAGGCGGGGGGGGGGGGGAGAGAGAGGCGGGGGGGGGGGGAGAGAGAGGCGGGGGGGGGGGGGAGAGAGAGGCGGGGGGGGGGGGGGGAGAGAGAGGCGGGGGGGGGGGGGGGGAGAGAGAGGCAGGGTGGGGTGGGGGGAGAGAGAGGCAGGGTGGGGGGGGGGGAGAGAGAGAGGCAGGGTGGGGTGGGGGGAGAGAGAGGCAGGGTGGGGTGGGGGGAGAGAGAGGCAGGGTGGGGGGGGGGGAGAGAGAGAGGCAGGGTGGGGTGGGGGGAGAGAGAGGCAGGGTGGGGTGGGGGGAGAGAGAGGCAGGGTGGGGTGGGGGGAGAGAGAGGCGGAGGGGGGGGGGAGAGAGGCGGGGGGGGGGGGGAGAGAGAGAGACAGGCGGGGCGGGGGGGGGGGGAGAGAGAGACAGGCGGGGTGGGGGGGGAGAGAGACAGGCGGGGTGGGGGGGGAGAGAGACAGGCGGGGTGGGGGGGGGAGAGAGAGAGACAGGCGGGGAGGGGGGGGGGAGAGAGAGACAGGCGGGGTGGGGGGGGGGGAGAGAGAGAGACAGGCGGGGTGGGGGGGGGGGGGAGAGAGAGAGACAGGCGGGGTGGGGGGGGGGGAGAGAGAGAGACAGGCGGGGTAGGGGGGGGGGAGAGAGAGAGACAGGCGGGGTGGGGAGAGAGAGGCAGGGTGGGGGAGGCAGGGGGGGGGGGAGGCAGGGTGGGTTGGGGGGGGGGGGGGGGAGAGGCAGGGTGGGGGGAGGCAGGGTGGGGTGAGGGGGTGAGAGGGGGTGGAGAGAGACAGGCAGAGAAGGACACACACACACAGTGGGTGTCAGGGCTGCCCCGGGCCTACACGGGAGGGAGGAGCCGCCTGGGGAGGAGAGAGAGAGACAGACTGGCACAGACACTGACAGCCGGGGTCCTTACGAGCGGCCGGGAGGGAGTCGGTGTCCTGGGCTGTGGGCTGGCGGGGAGCGGCCGGGAGGGAGTCGGTGTCCCGGGCTGTGGGCTGGCGGGGAGCGGCCGGGAGGGAGTCGGTGTCCTGGGCTGTGGGCTGGCGGGGAGCGGCCGGGAGGGAGTCGGTGTCCCGGGCTGTGGGCTGGCGGGGAGCGGCCGGGAGGGAGGGAGTCGGTGTCCCGGGCTGTGGGCTGGCGGGGAGCGGCCGGGAGGGAGGGAGTCGGTGTCCCGGGCTGTGGGCTGGCGGGGAGCGGCCGGGAGGGAGTCGGTGTCCTGGGCTGGCTGGGCGGGGGCTGAGCCCAATGGCTCCTCAACCTTCTTCGGACGCTGTCACCTGATTAACCGCGCGCTGCGCACGCGCGCTACACTTAGGTGGGGCTGGCGGCAAATTTGAAAAGAATTGGGAGAGAAGAATTCCCAGCTCACTGCAGCCTGGGGGGTGGGTGGGGGGGGGTCAGCAATCAGCACTAGGAGTGGGGGGGGCATTAGGAGACACACAATAATACTAAGCCTTGCATTTGATATAGCAACGCTGTGGGACATTTATAGAGCGCCCGAGGTGAAAGGCGCTCTATAAATGTCAGCACAGCTGATTGTTATGTGGTGGAGGCATCCCAAAGGCACTTCACAGCATACACCGTGAAATGGATCGACTGTGAAGCTCAGCCAAGAGGATATCTCCTCTTGTGTGGACTCAGTGCAACTCGCTAGTACGGTCTGTCGTGTTAATTGGTCTTCGATGTCACCTCGGGCACTTTTCAGCGTTAAAAAAAAGCAACAAAAATAATTCTGATGACCCTTCGTGACCCTACTGAGGACCCCCGCAACACTGATTTGGGGTCGGGACCCGAGGTTGGGAACCACTGGTGGAAAGGAACAGATGGGGATGGAGCTCAGGACACCGCTTTTCAAAATAAATTGTTAATTTCGTTCAATTCAATTGCTCATATACCACAGCCTGCAAATTTATGGTTAGCAATTTTACTGAGATGCATTCAGTGTTGGACTACAACAACGACAACAAAATCACATTAAGAGAGCACCTTTCATACCAGGAGGACAACCGTTACCATTAGGGAAATAACAAGTGATACCAATGTTGTAATTGAATCTTCAGTGATTCACCAACTATGCACTTTAAAATACTCAAACTGTTACTATTGTCATCTATCTTCTATCTATTATCTTCTTTATTATAGTTATTTACCTGCTATACTAATAAAGCAATAATATTCTGTCTACACCTCAAGAAGGATCTCAATATCTGATGGACACAGAGACATGGTTTATACCTCATCGGAAAGGTTTTGCATCTGAGAGTGATGTGGGCATATTTGTTTTGGGGCATCTCCCATCGTTCATGAGTTACTTTCAATTTTGCATTTTTTTCACTCAGTTACTACACCTGCTGGCTGAGTTAAACTGGTGCTGTGGCACTGAGCATCACAGATCATATACACCAGTTACATCTGGTGGCCGCGGAGACTGGCCATGATGGTTCTTGATTCGTAGAGCACGCGTAAGCAGGAACAAAATAAAGAACACAGATAAAGCCAAGCCTAGGCAACCACAACATTACATATTTAAAGCGACAAGTCCTCCAACTGAATCCTCACAACAGAAGCATTCACCCCTAATAATGACCTATTGGGTGAGACAACAAAGAGTGAGTGTGTCCCGTAGAACTATATCCAAGAATGAGTCACTACCTTTGGGAAGAAAGAAGGGTGAAATTGGGGGAAAGGTCTATATTATCCCAGTATAGGCTGTTTGTTCATAAAATGAAGGTAAAGGCAGCCTTTTGTACTGTTGGACATAAAAAGAGTGCTATTAATAATAAGTTTTCAGCGGAAATTCGGTTATCAGGTTTTGCTGCAATAACAACCTCCACAAAGAAATCCTGACAGACAATATCAGTGGATTTGTTTATAAGGATATTAGAGGAAAAGTCTTTAAGTTCACAATGTATTCAACTCCATCCACTCAGCTGATCCGCTTATGCTCAAATATTCGATTGAAGCACACTCTCGGAAAATGAATCCACCCCATTATATTTGGGCACATTACTCTCTCCATTGATAATATTCTTGCCTCCTGGTTCCAACAGCACAATAACTATCATCTTCATTTATGTTTAAACACATTCAATTCCTTAGAAGCAGTGCCTTTTTGAAGATGTTAAAACAATTGAAAACCCACAAGTTTTGCTGGGAGCGTTGTTCTATGTATACACTATTTCAAAGGGAACAATGTTTCCCTTTATCTTGATATGCATTAGTCACATCAAGGCTTTACTATGGAAACTCCCTCCTCATCAGCCTTCCCGGCTCTTCCCTCTACAAGCTGCAGATCATCCAAAACTCAGCAGCTTGTGTCATTTCCTGCACTAAGCTCCGCGACCTCATCACTCCCTCCCTCGACCAGCTCCATTGGCTCCCCATCCCCCAGAGGACCGAATTCAAGAATCCTCGTCCTTACTTTCAAGGTTATTCACGGCCTTGCTCCTTCCTATCTCCGACCTGCTGACTCCCTACCCAGCTTGCCCGCCCTCTCCGTTCAGCGGGCTCTGGTCTGCTCCATGTCTCTCGCCCGACCTGCCTTACCATCGGTGGCCGGGCATTCAGCCACTCTGCTCCCACACTCTGGAACTCCATCCCACAGTCCCTTCGCCTCGCTTCCTCCCTTGCCTTCTTCAAGGCCAGTCTCAAGACCCTCCATTCCAATCCTGCCTTCTGCCTCCCTCCCACCTCTCTCCCCGACCCTCTACCCTACCTTTCCCCTCCCCCATGCACGGGTCTCAACCCCTGACTGTTCAGCATCTTGGGACATACTCCCGACATGAAAGGCGCTCTATAAATATTATGTGTTGTTGTTGATTCTGGCTTTTTATTTAAACTTTATCCTCCAGTTTTGAGATCGGATTTTAAGGATCTTGTCATGTGCTTTGATGAACAACTGTGGGTAAATACGTAAATGCTGCAGCTTTCTGAAATAATTTACCAATCAACTAAACAGTGTTTCTGTTATTGCATCAGGGACATTTGTCATGAGAGGCAGGATGAATAAGGTGTCTTTGATAAGGGAATGTAGAAACATTGTTGCTTGATAAGGTTTGAAGGAATGTTAAAGGGTTAACCTTCAGTACTAAAAGAAAAGCAGAGATAAGAAACCAGCAGGAACTGGCCGTATGTAGTTTGTGTAGAAAAGTAAGACCTTGGCAGGGCCTGGCATGAGAATACAGTATAAAAGTAGTCAACACAAACATTGGTAGGAGAGCAATTACCACTGAAGGAGAAAGATCAACACATGATCAACTTACTGTAAGCACTGGCAGTCACCATCTCTCTGGGGGGAAGGATTTGATCACCCTTGTATCCAAATGACTTGTCTCAGTTTATACATATAGCATAACAGTTTATTGATGTTCTTTTGATTGAATAAAGTACTAACATCAATTTGAGATCTTGCTGATCAGTTTTTTTTTAATACTATATCATGGAGAACTCAAAATCTTAAACCTAAAATCGTATTTTAATGGACAGGATAATTATAATAATTATAATTATAATTATTGCATTTGATATAACGCCTTATCCAGCCTTTGAGGCATTTTAAAGCTCTTCACAGAATATACTGTAAAGTGGATTGACTGTTTTTGTGGGTGAAATATGGCAGCCAATTGCACACAGCAGTGTACCACAAACTGTTGTAGATTAAGTGACCAATTTAGTTTTTTTGGAAGGAATTATAACTCTAGGAAAAGCGATTCGCCTAACAGTTGAATAACAAACAAGTTCCTACTTGCTACTGGGTAAATGGAGGAGTGTAGAGTAAGGAAATTAGCCCAACCTTTCACCCTGCCAGGAATTGAACCCAGAATCCAGACGAGTGCTCGTCTGAGCTACTGGATAATAATCCTTAAAGTCATATAAATTCCCAAAGAGGTATTCAGTTCACTGGACAAAACTGATATTCTTTACTTCCTAATTGAAATTCCACATAGAATCTGGGTTAATTATCATTGGTGTTAATTACTGCATTGTTGATAAATTAGAGCAAGCAATCAAAACCAGGCTCGCTTTCGGTGTGCCAGAAAAATCACTGGATTTCTGTGAGCCGGTGAGTCCAAAAGTATCATTAGTGAGATCAACGTTGTCTAGTCTATCCAGTTTTTCATACATCTGACTCCATTTATTAGAAATATGATCATTGATACCAAGTAAAAGTAACATGTTACATGCTGCACCTTTTACTCCATTGACTCCTTAGCTCCTAGGGGATAAATGGACTATGCATAGTTGTTCACTCTTCGCAAACATTCATTAGTCCAAGAGTCAACTGCAAATATTGAATAATCATTTCCATTGGGTCTATGAGATTCCACACAGGCAGTGAAGTTGTTACCAGCATAAGATTTGAAAGCATGTCTCAAAGAGCAGATGGTGAATGCAGGCAGTGGTTTATCGTTAGAAGAATTCTCCACACTGTTCAGCTCTTTTCTATCATAAATATTTTTGAGGACATTTGTACATTGCTCATTGTACAAATTTCTCATTAAAACCTGAAAATGTGAAATAGTTGGAGTTGAAGTTCTATAATTCAGCCCCTAACGGCGTAGAATTTATACTTGAAAATCTGTTCTCATTCATTCGGCTAGAATTTAACCAATTCTCCAGATAAACTTTGAGTACTCGCAAATGAACTCCCTTTCTACTTGTGTTCTACAACTGATTGCAGTGTGTAATCTTATCCGCACCACCTCGAGCAAACCTTCAGTAACCTTCCCATTTCCAGCTTGGCATCAAGACACATCATTGTTAAGCACGTTATGATGCTATTCCTATGAAGGGTGCAATATGAATATAAGTTGTTATAATGGAATCCATCCCATTTATTTTCTGTCAGAGACAAGTTCCTCTGGGTGCTAAACATACTAACTGTGGTCAAAGTTGATGGACCTATTATTTAAAATTAACATTGCCACTGCATTTAGGTGCGTCAGGAATTGTTTTGCTGTATGTTTCTAAGGTAATCTGCTATCATTGCCAGTAGAGTATGCAGGAAATAATAATCCGCGCATTTGAAATAGCGTCTTATGTCATTAAGCCATTTCAAAGCGCTTCACAGAATATACTGTAAAGTGGATTGACTGTGTGTTCTTTCTGTGGGCAAAACATAGCAGCCAGTTGCGCAAAGCAATATCCCACAAACACCATGGAGAGTGCGGGCAATTTTATTCAAGGGATTGTTGGCCAGGAAAAGCGTGATGACAGCCTTCTCTTTTCGAATAGTGCCATGGAATTTTTCACCTGAACAGGCACAGACGAAACCTCAATTTCGTCTGTGGGGGATGGGTTCAGTGGGGGTGGAGGACAGAGAGGGTGCCCGAGGACATGGGCGAAGAGGAGCGTCTTGATGCGTGCCTTGAATAGGGCAATGGAGGGAGCAAGGTGAAGGGAATGTGGGATGGAGTTCCAGCAAATAGAAGCAAAAAGGGTGAATGTCCCCACCCTCATGACACATTAATGAGCAACAAATTAATGTTGTTTTTTTAAACAGAGGCTCATGAAATATATCACAATATTAAAGTACGGTACTTTAAAATAGCTGGCTAGTACCATATTTAAAATTGCAATATTTTGAAAGAATATTTAAAAATAAAACACTAAAATAAGACGTGTTGCAATTTTCTGATGCTTAATTCTACAGACAGTATGATGTGGGATTTTATTCTTATCTATAGGTTTTGCAAAAGTAACATGGGTCTGTGTAAACTCAGCATTCGGCCTTTGTTCGGGTTTTCATGATCACTGTTATTCTGGAAACAAATTACTCACAGAAGAATCAATGCTAAATATCATAAAGGAAAGGATAAGTTTTAGTGCTTTGCAAAACCAGGAGTAAAAAAATGCATACATCATTGGGTTAAAAGTGGAATTAAAATATCCAAACCACACAATGCATCAAATAAAACTGGTGGGATGGTAAACTTAACATAGGGATCAATAATTGGATCTATGAAAAAGGCAGCCAGCAAATCAGAAAGACTCCCAGAGTTTTGGTAGTTTTGTGCTCGTTTCTGCGTGAGGTTCTGATATTATTTTCCTCTATAGAGTAAATCCTGTTTGACATGTTTCCAATGTTTCTGCTATGCTTTCTTGCCACAGGAAATATCATGATGTGCATGCCCACCCTGACAAGACTGGGAACAAAGAATGCAATGACTGGATCAAAAATCCCTCATTGCTTATTAAATATGAGCACACAACTTACCATGGCAAGGAACAGCAGCAAAATAACCCTCCATTTCCCTTAAATTTATTTCTGAGAAGACAATCCCAAATGCAAAAATTTAGACTCTAAGCCAAGGTGACACTTCAATGCAGATTGGGGGGATGTTGTATTGTCAGAGATGCTGTCTTTTGATGAGATATTATACTGAAGTCCCGTCTATCTGTTCAGGTGAACTACAAAAATTCAATGATGTTGTTCAAAAAGATAATTTCTTCCGGTATCCTGGCCAACAATCCACGAATAAAAATGGGTCGCTCACTCACTCCATGGCTGTTAGTAGAACAATCCTACGGCTCACATTTGCCTACAAATACATTGTCACCTCATTTCACATTAAATCTTGTGAAGCGCTTCGAGACATCCTTCCAGCATGATAAGGCACTGTGCCAAATGCAGTGATTATTATTCATTATTCATACAATTTAATACACCGTGAGAATATCATACTGAATAGCGTGCTGCACAAGCTCAACAAGAATTCAAAACTCCCATCCCTGTTTTGCCTAAGTAGCCAATTTCGATTTTGCTGGTTTTAAGAACCATATCTTATATAATTAAGATATTGCTTTCTTATACAAAATATAAATGACATTGGCAAATATAATTGAGAAATAAACTCTCAAGCTATAAAAGTATTAGTATGTTCCTCTAAAATGTTACTACTGTAGATGGTGAAATTGAATACAATAGAAACTGCTGACAAAGCATATTTTTTATTCAGTTTCATCAGTGTGTTATACTGTTTTAGTGGAAAAGCAGTTTTTAAACCTTTGTCTGAGCATTATTATAGACATCACACTAAACTAAGACCTTTGTCTTATTTTTCAGACATTTCAGGGTCAAACGGTCAGTGAATTGGCAAATAAACACCATATGTAGCAAGATACCATCATGATTGAAGGGAAACTTTGTACTGAAAAGCAAGAATAGTGGTCTCAGTGGTGCGTGCACCATAATCAGCAGTAAATGCTTCTCATTTGTAACGTGGAAGTATGAACAATAATAGTTCAAAATCCAACTTTATTTTTTCCTTTAAGTAACACAATCAGGTGCAATTTGCAGTATTCCTAAGTGCAGTCTATTTGTTATTTAAGGATTTTCTTGAGAGAAGACAAAGGGGACTTCATGGATCATGGATCTGTATAAAAATAGAAATTAGATTGAAAAAGTACAATACAATACTTTAAGATGCACCAAGACAGTAGAAGATGACACAGGTTTAGAGCTGCAAAAGCCAATTTCAGGACAGACAATAAAGGAAGTAGTTCCTTTATTCAGACAGTAATTAACAACTGGAACAGGTTTATGAGGAACGATTAAGGGAAGAACAGTGGACTCATTTAAAAAGTAGCTTGATGCTGCGATGGGAGGACGATAAGGTTGGTGATTTGGACATATTAGACCAGATGCGTTGGAGGGCCTTCTTCATCCAAACTAATCTTATAATCTTAAATTCACAGAAAGGGGAAGAAGATAATACTGTAATAATGATAATAATCCATGCATTTGATATAGTGCTTTTCACATCTTCTAGACGTCTCAAAGCGCTTCACAAAATATCCTGTAAGGTGAATTGACTGTGTATATGTGGGCGAAATGCGGCAGTCAATTGCGCACAGCGCTGTGTCCCACAAACAGTTGTGGATTGAAATGACCAATTTATTATTGTTTTTTTTTGGATTATTTGGCCTGAGGAGTAAGGAAACTTGCCCAAGGTTTCAGCCTACCTGGAATTGATCCCAGGACTCCATGCTGCAAGATGATCTCTGTGTTAAAAAATATTAGGGTAACATCCGTGGTATTCTTAAACGGATCCCACTCCTTATTTAAGGAATGCTTTTAGGAACACGTAGATATATAATACAGGTAGTGGTATACATATACTGTACTGTTGAAAACACTTTCTTGAGCACCTGTAGATGGCGTCCTTCCCAAGGTAAGTATTTTGCTCCACCCAGGGATTCTGTTGCTTTTGCCCAGAAGCCAAAACAACTCTTGTAAATGTTTAAACCCCCCACAGAGCTCTAGGATTTGGGGGTTTAGCTTTGCTACCTCACTTTTATAGGTTTGGTAAGATCAAAATCTCTATTCTCCTGGGCCAAACAATGTACTTTTCGTGATTGAACAAACTAGGTCCCAAAGCCTGTGGGCTGATCACTGAGTTACTTTTTTCAGCCTAGGAGAGTGTGAATTTCAGCCACATCAGGTGGATAAAACTTAGGCAAGCAAAATTAAACCATTATCCTACATTCCTCTTTGGAGAGCCTAAAATCTACCAAATAAAGCCATCCCTTCAGTGTAAAAACAAAATGATGGGGCTAAGATCCTGAGAAGAAAACAAGGAGGAGACCAGACCTGGTAAAGTGAAATCAACAGGTACTGTTGTGAGGAGAGAGGAGGTCAGAGAGGTAGGGGGTTGCAGAAGAGTGGAGGGATTTGAAAACAAGAGTGAATATCTTGAAATCAATCCTCTCCGAGACAGGGAGCCAGTGCAGTCTGGCAAGGACTGGGGTAATGGGGGAGTGGATACCTTAAATAAGGTGTGAAATCAGTATAAGAATACCACAAATGTTACCCTAGAGGTTTAAATACAGAGATCATCTTCTTCCCCTTTCCTACATTTTGTAAGTTTAAGAACTGTTGGCTCTACTCCTTTCTCTTTCACATTCTATGTGAATCAAAACTGAAGCTGTAATTTCGAAACAAAAACTCTTGGAATAAATCCCAAATCTTCCTAAGCCACTTCTTGGAAACTATTTGAGGATCCAATGAAGTTTTACAACAATAATAATAATAATCATTGCATTTGATATATTGTAGTGCTTTTCAAAACTTCTAGAGATCTCAAAGTGCTTCACAGAATATACTGTAAAGTGAATTGACTGTATATTTGTGGCCGAAATGTGTCAGTCAATTGTGGTAATGATCCACAAATGGTCGTGGATTGAAATTAACAATTTATTATAGTTTTTTTTTGGACGGATTATTATTAGGTGTGTGAAGTAAGGAAACTTGCCCAAGGTTTCTCCCTGACCTACCTGAATTCAAAACACAGGTCTCACACTTGTAAGCGAGTTCTCTAACCAGTGAGCTACAGGACTCCAAGATCAGATGTTAATACATCTGAGACTGAGATTTGAACCATTTTAAAACGATGGTGCAAGATTTATTCCCTGATAATCTATCAAGCAGATATTCTTATGCAGTATACATCCAGAATTCTGTAGCTCATTTTCCCTCCTGCAAACATCACATATTGTGGGCCTATCACACACATCCTTGTTTGGCTCCATTGGCTTCCCAGCCACCAACAGATCAAATTCAAGTTTCTACTTCTCACATTCAAATCTGTATTTAGTGTCACTCCTCCCTACCTCTGTAACCTATTGCAACTCTACAATTCCAACCAAACCCTTGCATTATCATGTATTGGCTGTTTAATGTCCCCGGCCCATTGTCATCCTGGAACTCTATCCTGGAGTCTCTCCTTCACACCCATCTCTGTCCACCTTTAAAGCCCACCTGATTTCCTCTGTGACCGCAGTTTTGTTAACTATATTGTATCACATAATGATCCACCAATCATCTCACAACCTGGTTCCTACCATCACACAGAGGATAAGTTCAAGTTCTTAGTCCTCACCTTCAAAGCCCTCCATGGCCTTGTTTCCTTCTATCTTTGCATCCTCCCAACCCCCTACCAACCTTCCCGCTCCCTCCACTCGGCGGGCTCCAGTCTCCTTCACTTCACCCGCCTCACCCTCCCATCATTGGCGAGCGGGCCTTCAGTCACTTTGCCCCCACCCCCAGAATTCCATTCTGCTGTCCCTCCATCTCCCCTCATCGCTCGCTTCCTTCAGTCCCGCCTCAAGGCCCTCCTCTCTGAATGTGCTTTCGATCAACCTCCTTCTCTCCTTGCCCTCCACCCTTCCCAATGCCTACCCCCAGTTTGGTTGCAGAATACTGTCTGTCTAGTGCCTTGAGATGTCCTCCCAACATGAAAGGTGCAACACAAATGTAATTTTGTTGTTGTAGATAAATCGAGGCACATGGAATAAGAAAACTTGCCAATGTTTTGCCCTGCCCATGAATTGAACCCAGGTCTCTCACTTGTGAGGTGAGTGCTCTAACCACAGTGGCATTCACCACTGAATGTAAATTTCATCTCTTATTTAGCATTTCCTTTATATGTTTATGGTATTGAACTTCCCTTCAAAAACAAATCAAAATGCTGTAGTTAGTACAGAACAATGTGTATTCATTTCTAAACATCTATTTGAAATGTCCTTCTGACATGATAAAGAACTATATAAATACAGTACAAGGATTATTTTTTGTTGAAATGTATTTTTCTAACATAAGTGCAATATGTATCCGTAAAAACATAGATTGGTCCTCAGAGCATACTTTAACTATGTGCCCACATTACAAGACAATTATATTCTTTTGTTAACAAATGTAAGGAATTGCAACACTTTTGCCCATCACAGAACCTATCTTCCTGATCACAACTTTTGGTCTACTTCCCCTTCGCGCACCATCCCACTGCCCTCTTCAGCCGCCCCTATCCCTCAGCTCATCCTCACAACTTAAAATAATACTGTATAAATGTGAATTATTGTTGGTTCTAGTTATTGAATATTCCTGAAATAAATGTAGGAGTACTTCAATTATCGTAAATTTTATTCCCATGTTTAAAATGGAGCATTTCATATCTTTGTTTTATACCTGACCCTAACCAGGAAAATGTTGTCTTTGACTAGTTCAGGACAAAAGCATGCAGGCATCAAATTAATGTGGAAATGAGATCTAGGGATTGGACTCTTAAATGGATTAGCGGTGTAACATCTAGGTCAAGGAAGTGTTTGTTAAACAGTGCAGCATTGTATTATCAGACAAATGAACAGATACCACAAAGATACCACAAACAGAGCAATAGAAAAGGGAAAATAGGATTTGTTAGATCACATCTTAATTGTTGTACACGTGATAAATACCAACAACAATATATTTTATTTATATAGTGCACTTCAAGTAGGATAAAATCTTGTAGCATTGCACAGTTGCAGGCAATACGCCTGACACAATTCTCTTTGAATAACTTTGATATTGTTATTACTATATTAAACGCAACTAGCTTACTATCATTTGTCTAAAAATACACCAAAGAGAGCAACAAGATATTCTGCAACCAAATTTGAAATGTTTGGGGTCATCTTAGAGTTCAGTGATGCTTTTCTCACAAACTGCTTCAAAACAAACTATGGTTCATTGTTTTTCATCAATCGCATTGACTAGATCACAAGATTAGTTTGTATAAATAATAAGTTTTGGCCCATTTCATCTATTTATTCCTGCAGCAGCACCTTGACAAGTATGTCTTCTGCAAGCTCTGCACAAGGATTTTTGAAGTTGTCCATTTATCCTCAACTGATTTGTCCTTGAGTAATCCCTTCAATCTATATCATGCATCTTAGCCTTCAAACCCCCTAACATTTAACCAGGATTTGAATCAGATTGCAAAATATGTCCTCACAAAAAAACTGGGAATAAATGGAGGTTATAATGCATTAATAATAATAATCGTTGCATTTGATATAACACTTTTCATGTCTTGTAGACGTCTCACAGAATATACTGTAAAATGAATTGACTATATATTTATGGACGAAACAGTAGCACAGCAATTGTACGCAATTGGCAGCTGAGTTTCACCCATAAAATTTCACCCACCGATTATCAGGCGTGTGGAGTAAGGAACTTGCTCAAGGTTTTGCCCTGCCTGGAATTGAACCCAGATCACTTGCTTGCAAGGCGAGTGCTCTAACTACTGAGCTACAGGTGAATCGTCAATAAGATCTGTACTCACAATATCCCTTAATAAAACTTTATTTTTAACTGAAAACATAGGGAAAAAAATAACATTTCATTTTTGATCCTTTCTCGTGACAATAACAAATCGTTTTCAGAACTGCAGTCATTTTATTTCACATTTACAGAAAGCAAATTTCATTGATAACTGCTTATTACTACATCTCTTATAGGAAAACCTGTGGCAATACAAGGCAGGCACAGAATACTTCAAAGTAACAGTCTCTATTGGCTGATATGAGCTACATATAAATTATACTATTAATAATGTATGTTCTGAAAGCATGATTTCTGCTTTCATGCTATCATGTTAGACAGCTGTCAACTCACTTTCTTATTTTTCTAGTTGCCATTTAGTTTCTCTGTGATATAAAGCACCAAAAGATAAAATGTAGAAATCGATTCCCAGGGGTTTTCTGTTATTTTTTCAGTATCCAACTGCTAGGAAGTGCATTATAGTAGTCAAATATGACGTACTTCACGATTTACCCTACCTCACCCTGGGAAGTGTTTCACATCTGAACACCAGTATCTTCAATATAGCCAGAGTGAGATCGGTATGTTTTGCAACATTCTTATGCATTCACTTATTTCTCCTTTGTTTTTGTGACTACTTATCCTGGCAAGATATGAAATGCAAGAAAAAAACACAGAAGAAAGAAAAAGAAAAAAACCAGGAGAGAAAAATATAATTCATAATAATAATAACCCTTGCATAGTGCTTTTCACATCTTATCAATGTCTCAAAGCTCTTCACAGAATATATTGCAAAGTGAATTGACTGCATATTTGTGGGTGAAACGCAGCCAATTGCGCACAGCAGTGTCCCACAAACAGTCGTGGATTGAAATGACCAATTTTTATTATTGTAGTTTTTTTTGGACAGATTATTATTAGGTGTGTAGAGTAAGGAGACTTGCCCAAGGTTTCACCCTGATCTGCCTGGATTTGAACATAGGTCTCACGCTTGTAAGCGCTCTGAGACACGGTCCGGTGCGGAGGGCGCTATATAAAACAAAGTTGTTGTTGTTGTAAGGCGAGTGCTTTAACCACTGAGCTACGAGAGCTCCTATTTTCCGCCAACTAAACAATGTTAAACTTGATGGTTAAATTAAACTTTTTTTAAAAAAGTTCATAATTTTCTTCAACCACATCTAAAGAAACACAACCATACAAAAATTTTAGTTTCCAAAGTTTCAAGGACCCCTTTCAACACTTCTGCACAAATCTGTTTCCTGTCTTTGAGCAAATAAATTGAGGAAATACAATTTGTATGGGACATGAAGAAAAGCAAAATACTGTACTGTACAAGGATTCAAATTAGCAGCACATTATATATCATATAATTGATATATATGTACTGATATATTCATATATCACCTGCCTTGCTTTTATCATTTGACCAGTAACATTTTTTAACACACTATTTGTAAAATATTGCATAAACATTGTTAGCACAGATGAATATTGTTACAGTTTAGCTAATTTGACCAATTAGTCGCTGAGGTGGTTTAAGTTTTCTTGGCACAGTTTTGTGAGGTTTCTTGAAAAATCTATCACTTTAAATCTTGGTATAATAATGATTTATAATGTTTTGAATGTACTGAGTGTGTTTTGAGTGTGAATGATAGTGATACATTATTATCCTACTACAGTAGATACTAGAATGAAACCTTTTTTTATTCCATCTGTATTAAAATGAATATAAATTTCAACATGTGTTTTGTGAAAACTAAATGCTCTTGCATTGAGTTTAGTAATATCCAGTTACCAACGTTGTCCAACTCCATCACTGCCTCACCCTTCACGATGGCAAAACCCTCATACATACCCTCATTACATCCAGGCTTGACCCTATGCCAACGCCATACACCAACGTCGGCCATCCCAACTCTTCCCTCCACAAGTTGCAGATCATCCAGAACTCTGCAGCTTGTGTCCTCTACCACAACCCCATCACATCAACCCTCACTCGGCTCCAGTGCCTCTCCATCCCTCAGATCATCAAATTCAAAATCCTCCCCGGCTTGCCCCCTCCTACCTCTCCAACCAGCTAACCTCCTCTGTTCACCAGGCTCTGACCTGCTCCATGATCCCTGGCCATCAGAGGTCAAACCTTCAGCCTTTCTTCCCCCACTCTCTGGAACTCCATCCCACATCCCCTTCATCTTGTTCCCTCCTTTGCTTCCAAGTTACACTTCAAGACCGTCCTCTTTGACTGTGCCTGTAGCCACCCGCCGACCCTCTCTGCCGTCCATGCTTCCTGATCCCAAACCATCTCCCCATTCAGGTCCAAACCCCTGACTGTTCAGCGCCTTGTGACATCCTCCCAATGTGAAAGGTGTTTTACAAATGTAATTTTGTCATTTGTATTATATTGTACCTTTAAATTTGGACTCATACCTTATTTACAATACAAAAAGAAACAAATTGATAAGGCTTCTGTAATTCTAGAAATTTGGTTTTCATTTCATAGGGTTCTGTTTAGTCTATTGCCCCCAAATAATTGGCAACCAAGTTATTAAACCTCACAAGAGTTCAATGAAAGTGTAGGTTTCACCTTCTTTGACATATATCTCGAAGTTAAATACAGTATATCACATATTAATCATCAATGTTATACAGCAGTATAGAAAATGTAACATGGTAAACAACATTTGATGTAGAAACATCATTGAATATTGAGAAATATAACAACACCTTTTACATTCACCCAGTTAAAAACATTTTTTGCAAACAAATGGAACATAATAAGGAAATATTATATAACATTGAATGAGTCGAATTCTCTTTTCACAAATAATTCAAGTGTTAGTTTACGCTGAATTACATGGCAAAGCTGGTTTAAAATGAATACATTATCTGCAACTCCATAACATCTGGTGTACAGTTACTCTGGAAGCAAATTCATCATAGAAGACTCGGGTCTCAGAATCTGACAAGTAAGAATTGATTTTAGAGCCATGCGAAACCAGGGGTAAAAGAAAGCATAAAACACTGGGTTGAGTGTTGAATTAAAGAAGCCAAACCATGTGAAAGCTTCAAATAAAATTGGCGGAGTGGTAAAATTAAGATAAGGATTAATGATATTGCTTAAATAGAAAGGTAGCCAAGAGAATATAAAGATTCCTATTATAAACCCTTGGTTTTTGGCAGCCATTTGTTCCCTGGTCTGCAGCATACCAGTATTGATATTGATTTCCTCTTTTGTGTTGATGTTATTTGGCAAGTTTCCAATTTTTCGAGCATGCTTGCTTTGCACAAAATATATCTTGACATATATGCCTAAAATGGTAAAGGTGGGAATGAATAATACAACGAATGCATCCATATGTCCCCCAAACCTATATTCAGTACAGCTGCCTTTGCAGGAAATCGTGGTTCTATGATAACCGTTTGCCTTTTTCGTGAACTCTGACAAAAACACGCAAAATCCATAAATGATAGCAAACAGCCAATTTAACGCAATAACCAAAGCGGTCATAGGAAGATTCATTTTTCTACTGTAAAGCATAGGCTCACAAACTGCATAGTAACGATCGATTGCAATGAAACACAAGTTATAAATGGATATCGTAATTAACACCACGTCCAAAGTTGAGTGAATGTCACAAAATGTATCTCCAAAATACCAACATGTTTCAACAGATCTAAC
This sequence comes from Hydrolagus colliei, assembly GCA_035084275.1. Taxonomy (NCBI): domain Eukaryota; kingdom Metazoa; phylum Chordata; class Chondrichthyes; order Chimaeriformes; family Chimaeridae; genus Hydrolagus; species Hydrolagus colliei. Next base: position 10,796,229 of record CM068744.1, on the reverse strand, counting down.
CAAGCTGAAAGGCAACACCATAATTCCCGTTAGAAAATCCACAAAAGCTAAAGACAGCACCAGGTAGTTTGAGGGTGTTTGCAGTTGCTTGAAATGCAAAATTGAAACCATCACGATCGAGTTTCCAAGAATTGTAATTACAATTGAAATTGTAATCAAAATGTACATTGTTACTGTGGTTGTTGTTGATCTGATGGATTTCGGGCAGGACATATTAAACTCAAAGCAGTATTGCAGATCTTCTGAATTCTCGAGGTTTATTGAATTCATTCGTAACTACAATCTTGAATCACACTGAGATGAGAAAGCAGATATTTTAAAAGATAAGTAGCTTCCACCAAATCCTTATTCTGTAATTCTGCTGCTGTTCCTGTAAAAGAAAAAAACACTTGACGTTAATTTGAACATACTTAGATGCACATCAGGTGAAACATTAAGAACAACTTTCAAAAATATCTTTTGACAGATTGGAGTCAATTTAAGAAAGTTGGATTTTACGACATAATAATAACCATGATCCTTGCATTTGATATATTGTCTCATCAAGTCATTTAGATGTATAAAAGCACTTCACAGAATATAATGTAACGTGAATTGGTTACATATTTTATGGGTGAAACGCAGCAGCCAATGTGTACAACAGTGTCCCATAAATCGTTGTGGATTGAGTGACCAAATTATTATTTTTGGACTTGATTATTTTTAAGGGTTTATTACAACCAGAAAGCTTTCCGGCAATTGACTAACAGCCAGGTTCCAACTGACTGTTAGTTTAAACACCGACTTGTGGAGTAAAGAAACTTGCTTATTGCCCGACTCCGCCACTACATTACCCCAAGGCCGCTGAAGCCCTCATTCATGCCTTCATTACACCCTGGCTCGACTATGCAAATGCCTTGCTTGCTGGCCTTCCCAATTCCTTCCTCCACAGGTTGCAATGATCCAGAACTCGGCGGCCTGTGTCCTCTACCACTCCAAGGTCCATGACCACATCTCCCCCATCCTCGCCCGACTCCATTGACTCCCCATCATCCAGAGGATCCAATTCAAGATCCTGGTCCTCACATTTAAAGCCCTCCATAGCCTCACCCCACCCTACATGACCTCCTAACCCCCTACCAACCTGCCCACCCCCTCTGCTCAGCAGGCTTTGGCCTGGCATATGCCCAACCCATCCTCCCTCCATTGGTGACCCTTTAGCCACTCTGCCCCTTTAGCCACTCAGTCCCCTCCACCTTGCCCTCCTTCAAGTCCCGCCTCAAGATTGTCCTCTTCGATGGTCCCATCGGCAACTACTAATCCACCCCTTCCCCCCACCCCCTGTCCCCCCCACCCCCAGCTTGGGTCTGAAACAATGACTGTCTAGCACCTGGGAATATCCTCTTGACATGAAAGGCACTATACAACTGTAATGTTGTTGTTGTAAAGTTTCACCCTGCCTGGAATCACACCTGGGTCCTCTCGCTTGTGAGGTGAGTGACCTAACAAATATGCTAAGAATTCTAAACCAGGAAGTGATAATCACAGAAGTAAACTGATCACTAGTAAAAGAAAACTGAGAGGGAACCCAATTCAGGTCAACATTGTGGCAGCACCATCACTATAATAATCATAGAATCATAGAATTTTATGGCACGTAAGGAGGCCATTCCGCCCATCGAGTCTGTGCCGCCTCTTTGAACAGAGCAACTCAATCCCACTGCCCAGCTTTCTCCCCATAACCTAACAGACCTGCTCTTCTTAAATCAAGATCTAGTTCCCTTTTAAAAGCTGTTATGGAATCTGCCTCAACCACCTTTTCAGGCAATGCATTCCAGATTCAAACAACCTGCTGAGTGAAAAAATTTCTCCTCAGCTCCCCTCTGCTTCGTTTTGAAACCATTTTATATCTGTGACCATGAGTCACTGATTCGCCCACCAGTGGAAACAGTCTTTCCCTATTCACCCTCATAATCTTATAAACCTCTATCAGGTCTCATCTCAATCTTCTTTGTTCTGGAGAGAATAAGTCTAGCCTATCTAGCCTTTCCTCATAGCTGAAGTCCCTCATTCCTGGTACCATCCTAGTAAATCTCCTCTGCACCCTTTCCAATGCCTTAATATCCTTCCTAAAGGATGGATATTAATCCTTCCTTTAATAATAATCCTTCCATTTGATATAGCGCTTTCTTCTAGAACGTCTCAAATTATTATTAAATCACTATCACACTCTTCCTGGAACAGATATTTAAAACAGGTTTTGGAGTGTCAGATGGTATTGATTTCAACATGTGTTACTTAGACTGTGTTCAGAGAACGAGAAAATGTGAGTACACAATGACTATGGTTCAAACAAGATTTGAGTTTGGAAAGTTATTCATCTCCAGAGTTCAGGTGAATTTATTGGAAAGCACTCTGGGTGGGGAAGGAAGGTATTTTCAAGCTACAGGTACATGTAACCTCGTTCCTTCAATAAGGAACTGAATGTGTTTAGGAATACTACAACTTCGATGCTATCATTTTCTAAAGTGCAACCTTTTTTCTGAACAATTCTAATTATTTATTTGCTTCGAATAGGAGTCTTGCAGCTCAGTGGTTAGAGAGCTCGCATCACAAGCGAGAGACCTGGGTTTGGTTCCCAGCAGGACGAAACTTTGGATGAATTTCCTACTCCTTCGCACGCCGATAATAATCCCTGAAGAAAAAAAATTGGTCACTTCAATCCATGACTATTTGAGGGACACTGGCTGCACAATTGACGACTGCATTTCACCCACAAATATACAGTCAATTCACTTTACAATATATTCTGTGAAGCGCTTTGAGACGTCTAGAAGACATGATAAGACAAATGCTAGGTTAATTATTATTATCATTATTATTATCTCAAAGTACTTCAGATAAGGTTTAATCAATTCTCCAACACATGGCTATTCGATGTTTCTTGTAATACTATGAAGCATTTAAGACCAGTCTACTGTTTAGCAAATGTAGACAATCTAATATTGCAGTGTAGTGCAATATAAAAATAATAATAATAATCCTTGCCTTTGATATAGCGCTTTTCACATCTTATCGATGTCCCAAAGCGCTTCATAGAATATACTGTAAAGTGAATTGACTGTATATTTGTGGGCGAATTGCGGTAGCCAATTGCACACAGCAGTGTCCCACACACAGTCGTGGATTGAAATTACCAATTTTATTATTGTGGTGTTCTTGGACAGATTATTATTAGGCATGTGGAGTAAGGAAACTTGCCCAAGGTTTCGCCCTGAACTGCCTGGATTTGAACACAGGTCTCCCCAGTTTGGTTTCCCCAGCTTGCAAGACAAGTGCTCTAACCACTAAGCCACAGGAGCTCCGAATATGTACCGAGAACTGGATTTTATTGCATTCAAATAGTCCTATACAATCAATTCACTTTAGATTTTGTCAAGCGCTTTGAGACATCTAGAAGACATGAAAAGCACTATATCAAATGCAAGGATTATTATTATTATATACTATACTGATGTTCCTTTTGCAGTGTCTCCCCTACATATTTTGTATCTCTGCCATTGACTGTGGTTATATGTCTAACCTTCTAAATATTCTAATATCAATCCTTCCTTCCTTCCTTCAGAAGCTGTATATCTGTACTGTTTGTCACTCTTATCTTCACAAATGACTAACTTCAGATACAACTTGAAGTTGATTCCACCCACGTTTTATGGAGCCTTGACTGTTCTGACTCCAAACACGATAAGTGAGTAGAAACCATGCATTGTGTTTGGGGTCAAGACAGGTGAGCATTGAAAGCTTGATCAAAGATTGAATAATCAATTGAAAATAAGGCTTCAAAGCAGAACTCTGTAACATTCCCATATCATTCCATCATTCAAACAAGGGTAGTTTCATACATAACACTAAAATTGAAGTTTATAAAGATTTTTTTGGGGAAAAAAACGGAGTAAATGGTAAACTAGAAAAAAAAATCTTGGGGTAAAAAGAACCGGGAAAAGAATTGGGGTGGGGGGGGGGGGGGGTGAAGCCTCAGGCAAGTTTCCATACTCTGACAACCCGGTTGTTAGTCAATCGGCCAATTGCTTTGTATGGTTAACAATCCCTCTAAAAGATTTGGTCATTTAATCCACAACTGTTTGTGGGACATTGCAGTGCCCAATTGACAGCCACGTTTTGCCCACAAAATATCCAATCTATCCATTTTACAACGTATTCTGTGAAGAGCTTTGAGACATCTCATACATTTCATACCTTGTCACCTCAAGGCTCGAATATAGAAACTCCCTTCTTGTCTTTCCTCCCCAACTCTTCCCTCCACAAGTTGCAGACCATCCAAAACTCTGCAGCCCGTGTCCTCTCCCGCAAAAACCTCTGAGACACCATCTCCCACAATCTCGCCTGACTCCATTGGTTCCCCATCATTCAAAGGATTCAATTCAAGATCCTGGTCCTCACCTTTAAAGCCTAACATGGCTTTGTCCCACCCTACCTCTGCGACCTCTTAACCACCTCCCATCCTATCAGTTCTCTCCGCTCAGTGTGCTCTGGCCTGCTCCATGCCCCCCAACCCACCTGCTCTACCATCGGGGGACAAGCCATCAGCCACTCTGGCCCTAACCTCTGGAGTTCCATCCCACAATCACTGGGTCTCATCCCCTGCCTAGCTTCCTTTAAGTCCCGCCTCAAGACACTCCTCTTCAATGGTGCCATCGGTCACCTCCTTCCCTCCACCTTCCCCAATCCCGACCCCAGCTCGGGTCTAAAACATCAACTGTCCAGTGTCTTGGGATGTCCGCCCTGTGTGAAAGCATCTATGCAAATGCAATATTTTTGTTGTTGTTGTTGTAAGTAATGTCAAAATATCAATGTAATACATCATGGGGAAATTCTACTTCGATTCACTTTATTTATTTAGTATTGTAGAGTGTGCTGTGCAGAATTTGGCAACTTCTTAAATTTAGCCTCAATTTTCAAGTTCAACAGATTACCAAATTCTGGATTCTCTAAAATGTTTACATAAATACAGCAGTGTAAATCTAGATCCAAGTGGAATTTCTCCTCCTTCTCTTGCCTTCACTCCTCTCTCAACCTTTCCCTCCACATTAACTCTGCCACCCACACCTCACATTGTGGAGTGCTGTAGCTCAGTTGTTAGAGCACCCACCTTGCAAGCGAAACCTGGGTTCAATTCCCAACAGGGTGAAACCTTACTCCACACACATAATAATAATCTCTCAAAAAAATCAATAATAAATTGCTCAGTTCAATCCATGACTGTTTGTGGAACACTGCTGTGCACAATTGGCTGCCACATATACCAACACATACAGTATATTCACAGTACAGGTATATTCTGTGAAGCACTTTGAGACATCTAGAAGACGTGAAAAGTGCGATATCAAATGCAAGGATTATTATTAATTCATGGTCACCCCTTGACTTGGTGATTACCCAGGGTCTCACCATCTCAAACATCCCATCGCCAATACATTGGACCATTGCTTCATTTCCTTTAACTCCCAAAAGGATATTTGTGCAAATATCTGAACAAGAGTTACTAACAAGTTCAATAACATATTTTCTTAATCTTAAGGGATAAAAATGCCTAAGAAATGAAGATCAAGCCTTTCAAGGACAAATAAAAATGTCAGATGAAAGCAAGATGGCCGATTAAATGAAATTGGTTGCAAGTATAGCTGCAACAGGTACAGCTAGTGTATTAATAATCCTCTTATGGATGTAATACTGAGATATCCTCCATGCACTGGTTTGATGCTGTACTACTTTAATGGTGAAATAGCAAATAATTCAGAAAATTATCAAAAGATCTAGAATATAAGGTGGTTTAATTGAAATTTAATAATAGCAACTATTGTCAATAAAAGGTTGTATAATATTACATTAAAATATTGGTTATTCTTTCAATACTAAATGATAGAATGAATTAAAATATTAAAAACTGAAATAAGAATTTGCGTAATGATATGATATAGAATAAAACTGAAAACCTTTAGTTTGTCTTTGAAGTATAAATGTTGTAAATTTTTAGTGGATTTTAATTTAATGGATAAGAGATACATAGTTAAGGTCCAGAATTGTCAGCAGAATGAAAGATTCAAGACAATATTTTAATTGACTACAAGTATTGCCACTATCAACATTTCTGCACAATGTTTACATGTAGAATGAATTGTTTTACTCCTATAGAAGGTAAATATAAAGCTATCAATACCTTTATTGCAAGAACATGTCCTTGAAGAGCGATTGCAAGACCTTTACTTCATAACTATCTGCTGCTGCTTGTAATCCAAACCAAAAATGCTACTATTGGTGGTCCAATCCAAATGTGGTCAATTTAACCCAGAATGTAAAATTGGTGTTCCCTTTTACACAGACACCAAGCTACATTTTGTCTTTATGTGGCTATGAAGCAAGACACACATGTAGAAAGCCTTCCAGTGAATTTTAAGAAGATTAAAGTATTTGTCTTATATCCCAATGTTAATGACATGGAATAGCACAGCCAATAAGACACTTAAGCTGTATTTCTGAGCTGTGAGTAAACTGGACACTCCTTGAAGAATGAAATGAATGTAGAATAGAAATATTGGCTAAAAAAACTAAAAACATTCATAGAAATAAACACTTTTTAAAAATAAAAACAATACAAGGTAGGTATAAACAAAATTAATGACAAAATAAGAGAAAAAAGCCATAGATAAAGACACAGTTAGGCAGAAAAATGTAGTCAAAATCAAAGACACAATACGTTATGAGTACTGTACTATGAGTAGCGTGCTGATCATTAATGAAGGATATTAAAAACTGAAATAATAATAATTCTTGCATTTGATAGACCACCTTATCATGTCATTGAGATGCATTCAAGTACTTCATAGGATATACAGTAAAGATATATAGGAGATATATATCCAGGTATATGTGTGTTTTGGGGTGAAAAAAAATATATGTAAGGTTCAGAATAATTCAGCAGAATAAAAGATTCAAGAAAATATTAAATAAAGTTCACAAATTTTGGAAACTTTATAAACTATTGACTCACTTGTGTTATTCTTCACATGTAATACTGAATTCAGTCATAATTCATATTCTATAACACTAAACCAATAATCTCCATTCTTAACTGGTTCCCCATCCCTCAGAGAATCGCTTGCAAAACCTTGTTCTCATCTTCAAAGCCCTCCACGACCTTGCTGCCCCCTACCTCTATGATCTCCTAATTTCATATCACCCTATCTGCACCATTGGTGGATGGGTATTCAGCTTCTGTGTTCCCACCTTCTGGAACTCTATCCTTGGCCAGAGAGAGGTTCATATGAAACTCAAGACAAGCAAAGATTACAAAGAAGCAGGGAAACACTAAATAGAAGCAGAATAAAATAAAAATGAATTTTAAAAAATGAAACAGGAAAGGTTAAATAAATATTTTGCTTTGCATCCAAGATAGCGCTATACTAACTCAATTTGTTCTTCTTATTGAGTAATATTTCTATGAGCATTATTTTTCATGTTGTTGCTCTCTTAATGTGTGACCTTAATGTGTGATTTTTGACCATACTTGGGGAGCGAGTGAGGGTGAGGAAGAGCCTATACTAAGACCAATTTGCTTCTCACCTGCAAGTCACACAAGTACACTTCCAATCAAACACATTTGATGTACTCTAATAATTAGTACCCTAATTATTCCCCTCCCACCCACCCCAACCCACCCCTTACACTTAGGTTAGACAAATTTTTCAGGAGTTATTACTCGAGGGCAATTCATATCTGAATTGGGTTACCAAGAAGGATGGTTGAGCCAGGACATTAGAAAAGGGGCTTTCTTCATCCAAACTTTTCATGAACCACTGCACCCTAATAATATTCGCCAATTCTACACAGACCAGGAAATAAACCTGGGACTCTCAACCCTCCTTAGTCCAACCCTACATCAGGGTGATCCAACTGCCTCACCTCTTCTTTATATGGCCCACCAGCTGCCTCCATAACCCATCAATGGTATATTATGTTCCTAGAAGGAACACACCAAACTATTGGGCCTTTCCCATATAGGATGCACAGCCCTAAGTAGCCAATAGTATGGACACCCTATGTAGATCAATATCATACCATGCAGTATTACAAATATACATAGCAGGCCCGTACACAGGGGGGGTGCGACGGGTGCGTAGGCCCCCCCCCAAATTATAAAAGGTCCACATTTTCCGGGGTAGAGAATTGTATTTTTATCAAATTTAAATACCAAGTAAATTTATTGAACATTTGTGTAACAATTAATTCTTCAAAACTATGTATTACTTATAAATACACATCTTTGAATGATTTAGTATTAATATAAAATTACTCGCACATCAGAATCGGCGTCTGCCCAAAACATACCGCGTCGATAGACGCGCTAGTCAATGACGCGGCGAGTCTGTGACTCACCGAGTAAACATAGGCGCGCGCCAAGACTCAAATCCATCCTCGTTTGGAAATCATCCCGTATACAGCCACAAAGGTAGCACCACTTCTGGAAGTTAAAATCATCTTTTCGTCTGATCACCGTAAGTAAAAATTACTCAAGTTTTGAGAGGTGTGACTGTAATGCTAGCAAACAATGACAACATATCTACAAGCTTCTGAGAAATTAAAGCTTTTGAGAACCCAACAAAAAAGTTATATGTGTCTGGACGGAAATGCCTATCTTTGAAAAAGATACTCATGGACGTAGGCCTATGCTTTAGCGCCTATGTCTACGTGGTGTGTCAATTGGAAATCATCCCGTATACAGTCACTACATAAAAAGGTAGCACCACTTTGTGGAAGCTGAAATCATATTTTAATCTGATAAATGTAAGTAAAAATGACTTAAGTTTTGATAGGCGTGTTTCTGAAATATCATGTTTCTTGTTTTGTCTTGATTATCACATTTGATTTATATTATTGAAAATGTATTCCTGTAATTAAAAATTGCTTTTAGAGACGTCCACTGGCATGCAAAAAAAATATGACCGCAAAAATGTGTAAAATATGACCTCAAACTGTGTAAAACGTCAGAGCCTCGAGGGGGCTTCGCCCCCTTCACGCCCGCCAGGGGCCCTCGTGGGCAGCCCCCAAGCCGCCGGCCATTGTTGGTCCCATCACTAGCAATTCGCACCCCCCCATTAAAAATCCTGCGTATGGGCCTGCATAGTAATACCCAGCATTTGCAAAGCATTTGCCAACTGTTTTCCAGGAATGGATCTTTTAATCCAAGATTTTTAATATTTAAAAAAGTGTCTTTGTCTTTTAAACAAGTTGTTGAATAAACAAAGAAATGTATCAAAAAATATTTTTTGTTGAATGTTAAGACAGAATTAATAGAGCAATTAAAGATTGAAATTAAAAATTGCATAATGATCTGGCATGCCATAAAACTGAAAATATAAAAGACGTTGAAACATATCTTCAAGTACACACGATTTATTGATGTACAGTAATATAAAATAGAAGTGAATGGCAAACAGTTTTAACAGTGCAAGGTTTTAACATTGTACATCGTTCTATTACATCGCAACAAAGAAAACATCTCTATTCATAAAAGCATCATTCTAAATTTTACTCTGGATTTCAAAAAGATTACATATAGACACAAACACATTCACCATAGTTTAATAAAAGTGACATAAATATGAACTGCATCAGTTAAAACTATACATCTAGGCTTTACATTCTGGAGCAAAGTGTAAAAAATTCATACAATGAATGCCGAATTGAAATGATAGCAACACCCTACTCCAGTGGCTTCCAAACTTTGAATAGCGGCACCATTCCCCCTAACTCAACAACATTTTTGTTGTGCACCCCCCCCCCCACCCACCCCCCACTCCTTCACACTCAGCTCCAGAGACTCAGGTTCTCGCATCCACACACACTCGGAGGCTCGGCTCCACACATTTGGGTCCTCGGCTCCACACGCTCTCAGGGACTTGAGACTCTAAAGCTCTGTGCCCCCCCAGCCAATGGTACACGACCTCCAACGGAGGCCCGCCACACAGTTTGGAAACCACCACCCTACACAATTTATTAAACAGACCTGTTGAGAACAGGCATTTTCTTTCATTAGTTGTATGGCAACTAAATAACAACAACAAACTAACATGCCAAATGTGTTATAAACACATTGCAACATTTATCCTAATATTTCACATTATGTTAGTTTAACCAATACAATGAAACACTTTTCTGTCTATTGAAAATCTGACTTTTGTTTATAATCATTCATTCATTCATTCATTCATTCATTCATTCATTCATTCATTCATTCATTCATTCATTCATTCATTCATTCATTCATTCATTCATTCATTCATTCATTCATTCATTCATTCATTCATTCATTCATTCATTCATTCATTCATTCATTCATTCATTCAATCAATCAATCAATCAATCAACCTTACATTTATATAGCACCTTTCACATCGGGAGGATGTGCCAAGGCGCTGAACAGTCAGATAGGGACCATTGCAGGATTGGAGGGGTTGGGGTAGAGGAGAGTAGGAAAATTGACTGTATATTTGTGGGCAAAACACAGCAGCTAAGTTGCGCACAACAGTGTCTCACAAACAGTCATGGAAGTGAGGTTAGGGGAGAAAGGGGGGAAAGAGGGTAAGGGGAGGGGTCGGGGTAGAGGGAAGGAGAGCAGGAAAACCGACTGTATATCTGTGGGCAAAACATGGCAGCCAAATTGCGCACAGCAGAGTCCCAGAAACAGTCACGGAAGTGGGGCCATGAGGGAAAGGGGGAAAAGAGGGTAAGGGGGGAGAGGGAGGGATTGCTCACGTTTCTTGAATCTGGAACATATGGAAGTGACTTGCACAACCTAAAATTGACATAAGACTGAAAAAAGATGGCTTATAATGTTGCATTACGCGATTAGATGCTTTGCGACAGAATAAAAGCATAGCATCAAAAATGTCTCTTGAGTAATGCGATTAGAAATGCAATTCCTATTTCTGCAAGAAAACGTCTATTCCAGTAACAGTTTTCCACAGTGTCCTGGCTTCATCATATTTGATGAGAGGATCTGTGAGTGACTACCTTCTGGAAACAAATTAATTGTGGAAGAGTCAGAGTAAAATATCCTACAGGAAAGAATTAGTTTCAACGCTTTACGGAACCAGGGATAGAAGAAAGCATAGAGCATGGGGTTGAAAGCGGAATTGAAATACCCAAACCATACAAATGTATCAAAGATAATTGGTGGTGTTGAAAAATTGATAATCGGATCAATAATGGTGGTTAGGAAGAAAGGCACCCAGCAAATTAAGAAGACACCCATCACTATGCCCAGTGTTTTGGCAGCTTTGTGCTCTTTTTTTCTAGGAATTCTGTACTTTTGTTCAGTTACACCTCCAATAGCCCTGGCATGTTTCCTTGCCACTGCAAATATTTTGATATAAATCCCTAACATAATGACACCCGGAATAAAAAACGCTATTACCGGAGCTAACACTCCCCACAGTTCATTGAACAGGAGAACACAATTGCCCATGCAAGAATTAGTTGCCGACCGGTCCTCAATTCCAATCAGATTAACCTCTGAGAAAACCACACCAAATGCGAATATCGAAGGGACCACCCAACTAACTGCAACAAATGTGGTTACGACAGGAGGAGTGATTTTTGTCGAGTAGAGCAAAGAGTCAAACACTGCACAGTAGCGATCAATGGCAATACAACAAAGATGAAATATTGATGTTGTGCTCATCATCATATCTAAACTGGAGTGAATTTTACAAAACAGGTTTCCAAAATACCAGCAGGTGTCAATTGATCTCAGCATACTGTATGGCATGACAAGCAAACCAACCAGGAAATCGGCAATGGCTAGGGAACGTATAAGGTAGTTGGTGGGCGTGTGGAGTTGTCTGAAGTGTGAGATTGAAATGATCACCATCAGGTTTCCCAGCACAGTGAATATTATTGATAAAATCATAAAAATGTAAAGCATAGTACAGGTTGGCATGGATCGAATAGCTTTGGGACAAGATTCGTTGACAAATTCGAAGCAGTACTGTGCATTTTCTACGTTCTTCCCAGAAGTTGAATTTATCATTTTGTGGTCCTTGGAAAGGCACGTATGTCAGCTGTATTAAATTATTTATGGCAAGTTTCTTTGGTAACAATTTTATGACAGTTATGGCCAGCACCTGGGAAAAAAATACAGTTCAACACATGAATTTGTGTTCACCTGGTCTAATTAACACTGTCCTTTGTCTCACTCTAAAATTAAAGAAACTTTCATAACTGTATAATAATCACAACCACAACTTGCACTTATGTAATAATAATAATCCTTGCATTTTATATAGCGCTTTTCACATCTTCTACATGTTTCAAATCATATCACAGATTATACTGTAAAGTGAATTGACTGTATATTTCTGGGAGAAATGTGGCAGCCAATTGTGCACAGCAGTGTCCCACAAACAGTCGTGGGTTGAGTGACCAAATTATCATTGTCTTTTTTTTTGGAGGATTCCATTAAGAAATGTAATTTTGTTTATGCAAAACAACCGGAACTGAGGTAGCCTCATCACCAATGGTAATAGAAAAAATTAACAAAAATAATTATCAAACTGCCATTCTACATTGAAGGGTAATACTGTTTATGGCCAATCCTCCAAAATAAAAATGGTCATTTACTTCAAAGCTGTTTGTGGGATATTGTTGTATGCAAGTTGACTGTGGTGTTCGCCCACAAAATACACCATCATGTCCACTTTCAGACATCTAGAAGACATGAAAAGGACTATATCAATGGCAAGGATGATTATTATTATATTATTATTTACAGTATGTCCTGCAAGGTACTTTGAAATGTCCACTTGACACAAAATGAGTTATATTGAACGTAAGTATTATTATTATTACTACTGTAGTACATTAGATTTAGGTAGAGCCTTTGAATAATATATCCTGTGTTTGTTTTTCCAAATAACAATATATCTCTAATCTTTCATTACATTTTTAAATATGTATTTATGGCTTAAAAGACTGACTTTTTTTTCTGTACCAGAAATTGCTTCAATAAGTCTTACCAGAAATATTGTTTTCCCTGAAAATGTGTCGTCCGTTCTGGTTGGTGTGAGTTACTGTTATTGATTGTCTTCAGTGTGCATGTACCCAATTTTCGTTTCACTTTGACCTTGAGTACAAAGTGATCAGCAACAGATATTATACAACTTGATTAATACAATACAGCCACGCAATTGTTAGAAGTCAGGCATCTTCTGGCAGGCTGACGCACTCACAGTCAACTTTAATACTAGGGGTGTACTCCATTTTTATTGACGTATAGATGGGATAGCCAATAGTTTATCTTATCGTACGTCACTTCCATTCTTTTCTCGTAGAGGCTGCAACTATTTAGGTAGAAAAATTAGTTAAATAGATGCAAGTGGAGCCCTGTAGCTCAGTGGTTAACATACAACAAAGCGAGAGACCAGGGAAATCCCACCTGGGTCAAGACTTGTTCTATTAGCATTTCAGAGAATCTAGAATTGACAAATTCCTAAACAGGCTTAATTTGCAAGCTAGTTTTCTGTAAGTTTCTTTTACAATTTACAGTAAACTAGTTTCAAAGTTAAGCTTGCATTCAATAACTTGCTGCACATTGTACCAAATAAAAAAATAATAAACTTTGCATTTGTTATAACGCTTTTCACGTCTTTTAGACGTGTCTCAAAATGCTTCACAGAATATACTGTAAAGTGAATTGGCTATATTTTGGGGGCAAAACATGGAAGTTAATTACACACAGCAGTACCACAAACAGTCATGGATTGAAATGACCAATTTATTATTGTTTGAGGAATATTTATCAGGCTTGTGGAGTAAGAAAACTTGCCCAAGTTTTCACCCTGTCTGGAACTGAACCCAGGTCTCTCGCTAAAAAGGCAAATACTGTAATCACTGAGCTACAGGACTCTATAGTGTAATATTCCTGAAAGCAGCACTTTCCTTATTTAGGGAACATGGTTAAAATGTGGATTAAATCAGACAGATAAAATGGATAGTCTGAATAGGCAGCTTCTGAATAATAGTAGTACCTTAAGCCGACTGATAGCACTGGGATCTGCTCATCTCAGATAAAAGAAATAGAAATCTATGGTTCTTGGATGTTGATTTAGCAATGAAAGGGATGTGTGATCAAAGGTTGAGAATGTCAACAGAACAGGGATGATGAGTGAAGCCAGAAGAGATGGTATTTTAGTGCTCAGGCAGCGGTTATAAAATCTGTGAACCTCTCTGTTATTGGTTTATGATATAGCTAAACATCTTGACAACATTGCAGCTTGCAAAATCTCTAAAGCGTGCACTACTGAAAACATAAATTGAACTCAAAGCTACAGCTGTATTACACATTCTTTAATACAATTATTTTGAACATAGTGGATGCCACTTTTGCTGTACTAATCATGAATGGTAAAAATGTGTTATCTTTATTATTTATCTTTTGATATAACCAGAAAGTGCACAACAACAACAACAACAATACATTTGTATACACATATTACTAATTACATGTACTATATTACTAATGCAATAAGAAATATGACAATGCTCTTTGGTAATAATAATCTTTACATTTGATATAATGCCTTCAATGATAATAATAATAATCCTTGCATTTGATATAGTGCTTTTCACATGTTCTAGACATCTCAAAACGCTTCACAGCATACATTGTAAAGTGAATTGACTGTATATATTTGTGGGCGAAACATGGCAACCAATTGCATACAGCAGTGAACCACATAGTTGTGGATTGAGTGACCAAATTATTATTATTATTTTTATATGTAATATCATATTTTTAAATTTGATATAGTGCCTTATCACATCTTCAAGACATCTGAAAGATCTTCACAGAATATACTGTAAAGTGAATTGGCTGTATATTTTGGGGGGCAAAATCATTCTGAATGTTGTATATATACAATATGAAAAAATACTCCATGCTAATCAATCAATCAATCAAAACTTACATTTATACAACGCCTTTCACATCGAGAGGACGTCCCAAGGCGTTGTACAGTTAGGTAGGGACAAGAGCAGGGTGGGAGGGGTCGGGGCAGGATAAAGAAGAGTAGGAAGATTGACTGTATATTTGTGAGCAAAACGCGGCAGCCAAATTGCGCACAGCAGTGTCCCACAAACAGTCATGGAAGTGGGATTAAGGGAAAAAGAGGGGAAAGATGGCAAGGGGAGAAGTCGGGGTAGGGGGGTAGGGGGAAGGAGAGCAGGAAAGCCGACTGTATACTTGTGGGCTATTATGTACTATATCTATTAACCCTGTTAGTAGAAATGGCCCATTCTTGCCACTTTTGCTTTTTTAAACATTCTTAAAAAGTTTTCTATTCACGGGAGGAAAGTTACTTTCAAAATTATTTTAGACTCAGGTTTTTTGACTATTGCAATGTCAGTGCATAGAATACAAAGAATAATCTAATTGCTTGTGAATTACCTCTCAAAACAGCACGACGTTTTAACATAATTGTTCCTGAATGGCATATTTAAAGAGATAGTCAAACAATTTTCAGGTGCACGCTCTATTTCTTTTCTATAAATGCGCTCTAAAAATGTAATTTTGTTGTTGTTGTTGTATATGCTATTGCATAGGACAAAACAAAATTAGGGTTTGTAAAGGGAAGGACGTCTCAAAGCGCTTCACAGAATATAACATAAAGTGAAGTGACTGTATGTTTTTGTGGTTGAATACTGCAATCAATTTTACACACAACAATGTCCCACAAACAGCCATGATGTGCATGACTAATTTTATTGGGGGACTATTGACTAGGGGAATGGTACTTGCACCATTATAGTGATACAAGCATTGTGGCATAAAAACAGTGTTACTTAACAATGTTGATGTGTTGGTTGGTATTAATAGATTATACTGTAAATTGTTTATTACTCCATCGATTCACTAACAACAGTGCAAACACCTAGGTGCAATTAATGTAGTGTGAACTTTATGTTAAAGTGCTATGCAGACCAATGGGTCTTATTATCACCTTGACTTCTGTCCTCGCTTGACTTGCATTAAATTCTCAATGGTGCCTTAGCTGTTGATAACGAGGAGACAAAATAATGATAAAATGTGTTTTATCACACAATGTCCAATGGGGAATGAAAGTCTCAAAGGTTTAAAGGTCTGGGGAAACGGAATGAAGGATATTTTTAAAACGCTGCAGAACTTTCTATTTTCATTCCATGTATAATTGCTAGAGTTGTTCTAGGCTTGACTTTGGTATGCAATCTGTGCTGTTTACAATGAGCAATGTACAGACGAATTAGGTTATTTCTGAGGCAATTAGGTTTGCGTATCTTTTCTATAAATATTTACTCACTGTTATTTTTTCCTAAACACTAAGATGTCTAACAATAAGAAGTTATTCCCTCCCTTTTTTCCTTTGCCTTTCCATTCTTCCAATTTAAGAAATGTTATTATTGTTTTATTAAGCTGTACCTTAGATATAAATGCTTATAAGTTTATGTAGGTACCATTTTTAAAACCACCACGTATCACTTCAATATAAAATGCATCTAATTTAAAATTATTGTTTCAACATTTAGGCAATTGTCAGAGGATAGCATTTTGTTTGGTAACATTTTTATATACATGAAATAATCAGAAAAAATATATGAAACAAACATTGCAACTTTAATAGGACATAATTCCAAAGTATTCTCAGTCATATTTGTGCCCACAAATATACAGTCAATTCACTTAACAATATATTCTGTGAAGAGCTTTGAGATGCCTAGAAGGCATGGAAAGCTCTCTATCAGATGCAAGGATTATTATTATATACTGTATATTGTATACTGTATATGTGTGTATTAGGAATAAAAGCATAAAGTTGCACAAAACCTGTGTATGATATTTCTATTATTGATATCTTCCACAATTATAAGTGTGGGATCATTGCTAAGTTCATTCATTAAAAAGCCATTACTGGGAATCACCTACAAGCAAATACACGGTGTTCAGAAGGACAGGTTTTGGTTTCTTAAGTTAAGAAATTCTCTCTCAATCCTTCCTTGCAATGCATGCAAACGGATGTTGACAGCATGATGTCTTGTCTTTCAGTCACTACGCCCCTAGGCTCTGGAACTCCATTCCTCACTCCCTTCGCCTCGACCCCTCTTTTCTCAGTTTCAGGTCCCAGCTAAAGACCTTTCTCTTCGACCGTGCCTTTGGTCACCTTTCTACCCCTGCCCCTGGCTCGGTCCCGGGATCCGTTGTTGTGAAGCGTTCTGAGACGCCATCTGGCGTGGAGGGCGCTATATAAATCGAAGTTGTTGTTGTTGAGTGATATTAATAGGTTAAGCCAGGAGTTTACAGTATATATAATGGCAAGTTGGAAGTGGAATGTTAGGTGGAGTTCAGTTAAAACAAAGGAAACATTCTTATCATAGCAACAACAACATGTATTTATATAATGCTCCTCACGGAGGGTAGCGTCCCAGACTGTTCTGATATACCCGGGAAATGACTGCATGGAAGATGTCTATTTGCTATGGCTACTCACGTGAGGACCTGGATTAAGCCGCTCATGTTGAGTAAATCTGATAAGTGGCATTGGATTTGAACCTCGAGAACATTAAGGTGGCTGGCTCATCACTAGCTGTCCTGTAAAGGTCCTCCCACCACACTGAAGGCAGATAGATGATCAAGAAACTCTGAAACCTTGATAGCTGGTGGAAGGCCTAACCAGGAATCTGAGCTTGTGAACGAACACTCATTTGCAAATCCAGTGCTTGGAATCTACATTGATTGATTTGCAGAGAGGTAAGCAGCCACTGTTTAAACTCCATACATTCAACTGGTGGAACCATCACTCAATGGGATGGGATGTGTGTTTGAGCTATAGATAGGATGATTGTGGCAGAAAGATGGTGGCAATGCTCTCACACATTTCATTCTGAACTGCATTGCCCACCAGGATGCTCTCAGGGAATTCCTGGTACCTACCATCCACCTAGCAAGGGCTCAAACCAACACTTGTCAGATATCAAATGCCTAACTAGTGCCTATCCTCCTTGAGTGGGCAGATAAACGTGGTCTCCTTGGACTTGACCTGGCTCCAAGGCAACATGTTTGACAACAGAATGGATAGAGCACTTGCCTCGCAAGTGAGAGGTCTGGGTTAAATTCCCGGCAGGGCAAAATGTTGGGCAAGTTTCCTTCCTCCACACGCCTCTGTTTACCTTGCAGTAAATAGGAACCCAGTTGTTAGTCAATTGGCTGATTGCTTTTCTGAGGGTAATAATTTGTTCATTAAAAAAATTGGTCACTTCAATCCATGACTGTTTGTGGGATACCGCTGTGCGCAATCCGCTGCCATGTTTTGCCCACAAAATGTACAGTAAATTCACTTTACAATACTGTATATTGTGCAAAGCACTTTGAGATGTCTCAAAACGTGATAAGGCTCTATATCAAATGCAAGGATTATTACTATTATTATAATCAATCTCACTTGTATGATGGTCTCAGTAATCCACTTTTGCTGAGCCAGGTATATCTACAGTATTCGATGGCACTGCTGGTAACAGCACAGACAGACTGGCTGTGGAAGTCAAATTAGTCACTGATGGCATGGATTCTTCCCACTCTGCTACTGGTCATCTAGCAAGCAAATCCCTTGTAGGAAGTGCGGTCCTAACTGGACAATCAACAAAAAAACTTGCCAGTATGTACTCTCAATATTAAGCTGTGCAGGTTTAGTTGGTTTGACTCTGGCAGTACCCCAATACACATTGAGGGGTCCCCAAGCGTTGGGTCCTGCCAACCTTCACCTAATAATTTCCAGAATGAGGTAAGCAGGATCCCTCCAGGGACAGAGTACATAATCCATTCCTATAAACTTCCCTGGGATTTCCATGTGTAGGTGGGATGCATGGAATTTTCAGTTTGTTTGTATATTCTTATACATGGTGATGTGTTTTCTTGTGTTTCAAACACCAGGCTGAATCCAAAAAAAAATCTGTGAGCCCCAATTTAATTTATAAAACAGCTTTATTGATTGATCTGGGGATGGTAGGTTGAATGTTCTAGAGGCATGAGATCAGATAGGCCAAAGGGCCTTTTTCATCCTCACCCATCTTGTGATCTTATGTTTGTAATTTTTGTTGCAGCTGGTAAACAGTAAATAAATCACTTCTGCCCTCCAGTGGACTCTGCAGTCATATGTTGGGATTTTCGATCCCAAGGTTCAAAATATGACCCACAAATCCAAATATGGTATAATAGAGATTTATTGATCAAAGTAACACATACAAAACCGGTAAAATAATAATGTCACTACAAGTAACAAAATTATACTACCAGTTTCGGAGCAGTCAGTCACAACGGTCTCTGTGCGTCTTCCCTCGGCTTACGCTAACAACCGTTCAATCACAGATAACAACCCTGTCTACCTCGGGACATACAGCATACCACAGCACCCCTCTAATGCTCTATTTAGCCTATTTACTGAGTGTAAGACCGGGCACCTGCTTCTGTAACTGACCTTTCCCTGCCTGTAAAACAGAACTAAAATCTGTTACCAGTTCCAGTAGCTCTGGACAACAGTGGCAGGCTGGAGATCTCGGCTTTCATGTTGAGATATTCCCCAACTGTTGTGATGAGCCACTCTTTTCCTCCTATCTTTGTACTTCTCCACCAGCTTCACTTACTCCAAACCAAAACTCTTTTACATGTGATTATTCCTGGTGTCTCCTGATTCTTGGTGATTCTTGCCCTGTTTTTCATTAGCCCTTTCCTTATCTTGACTAGCAGACATCAAAATATCTTATAGTAAAACACCTCTGCAGATAGAAACAATAGCTGTGCTCAAGGCTTGACCAGCTGTGGGTCAAACCATTGGCATAAGATGTTCACATCCATTTCAGTTATTGATCCAAAAAATGTTGAATTGCAATTTTCAGTTATGTGATAATTACTAAAATTTTTATACCAGACGATGACAGCATCCTAGTTTAGTTGGTAACATTCGCCCACAAATATATATACAATCAATTCACTTTACAGTATATTCTGTGAAGCACTTTGGGACGTCGATAAGATGTGGAAAGCGCTATATCAAATGCAAGGATTATTATTATTATTCTGACCTCTGAGCCAGAAGATTGTGGGTTCAAGCCCCACTTTGAAACTTGGAACTCATATCGTCTTGGCTGCCACCCAATGCAATGCTGGGGGTATGTTGCATTGTTGGAGGTGCTGACCTTCAAATAAGACATTAAAAACAGAGTCTGTGTATTTAGGAGACATTTAAAGATCCCACGACAGTATTCGAAAGAAGAAGGGAATTTCAACAATCCTCCTGATAAAATCTATCATTTATTTCATGGCTTATTGTGAAACATCGCTGAGTATAAATTGACTGCCGCGATTGCCCACAGAATCCAGCCACATGACATTTTTAGAATATGAGCAATTAACTTGTTGGATTGTCAGTCAGGAAATGAAAGAAACTCTTTTTTCTTTCAAATGAAATAATTAAATATTTTTTGTCCATCTGAAAAGGCAGAAGGGAACTCAGTTTAATAATAGCAGTGCATCAGCGATGGGACCTCTGAAGATTCAGTAACGCCTTCACTAAAGTGCTCAACATCACATCTGTCAAACACTTTGTGATGTTTCTTTACCTGAAATGCAATATATAAACCCAAGCTATTATTATTTTACTGTAACTGTTATTATTTTTTTTAAAACTAATATAAGATGTGCAAATAATATTGCAGTTATTAGCCTCACAAGCGAGAGAACTGGGTTCAATCCCAGCGGGGTAAAACATTGGGTAAATTTCCTTACATCACATGCCTGATAATAATCCCTCAAGAAAATCACCCCCTAATAAATTGGTCATTCAGTCCACGACAGTTTGTGGGACTTTATTGTGGGCCGCAATTGATGGCCGCAATTCGTCCCCAAATAAAAGTCAGTTAACTTTACAGCATATTTTGCAATGCGCTTTGCGATGTCTGGAAGATGTGAAGGTGCTATATCAAATGCAAGGATTATTATTATCATCATTATTTGGTGTTGTATGATTTTATCAGACGTTTAAAAAGGTTGCAGTTATCTTTCATCACAATTTGTTTTATTTGTCATTAATAATAATCATTGCATTTGATATAGCGCTTTCCACATTTTTATCAACGTCCCAAAGCGCTTCACAGAATATACTGTAAAGTGAATTGACTGTATATATTTGTGGGCGAATCGCGGCAGCCAATTGCGCACAGCAGCGTCCCACACATAGTCGTGGATTGAAATGACCAATTTTATTATTGTCATTTTTTTTTGGAGGGATTATTATTAGGCGTGTGCAGTAAGGAAACTTGCCCAAGGTTTCGCCCTGACCTGCCTGGATTCGAACACAGGTCTCCCCAGCTTGGTCTCCCCAGCTCTAACCACAGAGCCACAGGATCTCCTCATTATAATATACAAATACAATTTACATTTATATAATGGCTTTCATATCAGGAGGATGCTTCAAAGCAATTAACTTAAATATTATTACTAGTTACTTTAAGATATAGTAATTGTTAGACTTAGAACTAAATTAGAGAATATTTTATGAGATGAACTTGAACAAATTATACACTTCTCTGAAGCAGCAATTATAATGTAAGGCCTAAAATTCTACCTTAGCCTCACGTCTTAGCTTGTACATTTTGGCTGCTGCCCCAGACCCGAGCTAGCCCTCCCTCAAAATAACCCCCCTCCCCGCAACTCTTCTGTTCTGTCTTGCTCCCTCTCCACCCTCCATCCTGGGAATCTTCTGCCGGGGATCATCGTGGCACTCGAGATTCGCCAGCTATGCCGGACACAATTGCCAGGGGTCAACCTCTCCTCTTCATCTGCATCCCCACCCTCCCCGCCAACCAATCCAGTTCCCATTCCCATCCCACACATCCCCTTACCCACTGTTCCCTCCGCTTCGGCCTTCAAAATGTCCACTTCCTCTGCAACAAGACCCTGGCCGTCAATGATCTTATCCTCGATGAAAACGTTGATATCATCGCCCTCACAGAAACCTGGATCACCTCAAGTGACACCTTCCCCCTCACGGAGGCCACACTATCCGGCTATATCTCCCAAAATGCCCCACATCCCAACTGCTGTGACGGTGGTGTGACCCTCATCTCCAGGGCGACACTTGCCCTAACCCCCTACCTCTCTAGTTCCTTCCCCTCATTTGAACACCTCACCCTCTGCCACCCCTCCCATCTCCTAATTTACTACCCTCCCAAATCTTCCCCCACATTCATCTCTGACATCTCCACCCTCCTACCTTCCCTCTGCCTCTGCTCCGATCGCCTCATCATCCTCAGTGACTTCAACCTCCGTTTCACCTCCTTTTGCTCTACCTCCTCAAATTTCTTCTCTCTCCTCTCCTTCTATATCCATTTTGCCCCCCATGTTCACGGCCATCCGCTTGACCTGGCAATCACCCGGCATTGCAGTGTCTCGGTCGTCAAAATATTATTGTGTTCAGCGTCTTGGGATGTCCTCCCAAAATGAAAGGCACTCTATAAATGTAATTGTGCTGTTGTTTTGCTGTAATGCCAAATTTAAGAATTGCACAAAATTGTAAAAAATTCTTCTAAATTTGAAACCTATTTATAGTAGTTATTAAAAAGCATCTTCTTCCAAGTCATGATTATATTTGATATAGTCCTTTTTGACATCTCAAATCACGTTACAGAATATATTGTAAAGTGAATTAACTGTATATTTGTGGGCGAAATGTGGTAGCTAATTGCACACGGCACTTCCCACAAACAGTCGTGGATTAAAGTGACCAATTGTTTTATAGTTTTTTTTTACTTGAAGGATTATTATCAGGTGTGTGGAGTAAGGACACTTACCCAAGGTTTCGACCTGCTGGGAATCAAATCCAGGTCTCTCGCTTGGAAGGCGAGTGCTCTAACTACTGAGCTATGGGAAAGATCATACATTATAAAACTAATTGGGAAAATGGAACTGGGTCATTATCAAATTGAAGCAATTAGTTCAACTTAGTGAAAGTAAACGGTTAGTTTCTTTTTCTCTATGTAGAGTCACTGTCAGTGTAAACTTTACTCTCAGATCAAGCTTGTCCTGGAAGAAACATATCTCAAGATTTTGTGAGTTAACATTACTTTCAAAGCTTTTCTGAACCAGAAATAAAAGAATCCATAGATCATGGGATTGAATGTAGAATTCAAGTAAACAAATCAGACAAGGGAGTCAAACAGAACAGGCAGAGTTGAATAATTGACAAAAGTATCCACTGTGTTACAGATGAAAAATGGACACCAGCAAATCAGAAACACTCCCATCACTAAGCCAAGAGTTTTGCAGCTTTCCATTCATTGTTTTGTGACATTTTGTGCTTGTTTTCTTCGATGGTGTGAATTGGATTAGCGACATTGTCTATGGTTCTAACTTGTTTTTTTGCCACAAGGTAAATCTTACCATAAATAAACAACATTGTGGCTCCCTCCCGGCATGTACAGGTAAAACGAAACCACCCCTGTTGTTTCACTGAACATAAGTATGCAACCCCCATAGCAAGCAATATTATTATAGTAAAATTCCTTGATTCCTTCTAAATTTAATTCTAAACAAACCATGCAGAAAACAAATACAGCAGAAATAGCTCAGCTAATGAAGATCAAGACCAACGCTGAAAGAAAAGTTCTCATCCTTAATCTGTATCTCAGTGGGTCACAAACCACGTTGTAACGGTCGATGGAAATGAAACACAGATGCAGTATTGGAACTGTACAGAGCATAACATCACAGTTTGAGTGAATCTTGCAAAACACATCACCAAAATACCAACATGTTTCTACGGATCTTACCGCACTATAAGGCATAATTAGCAGGTGTCTGGAGTTGTTTGAAGTGAGAAATAGCAATGATCATCAATACCAGTGATAGTGAACAGAATTGTTCCTGTCATAAATATATACATTGGGGCACAGACAATTTTGATTGTATTGGTTTGAGGCAAGATCCATTCACCGACTCATAGCAGTACTGCACAGTTTCTGTTTTCCCAAAATGTCTTGTGTTCATTGTTCGTCCTTCAAAGGCTCTTGTGTATCAGTGTATCTGATTTTCCTGTACAGTATTTACAGTATTAAATCGTCATTGAAATTCTGAGTTCATAGCTTCTCCTTGTTTATGTTTTTCCTCATTCCCATGTTTCCTGGAATGCATGAAAAGCAAAAAATGTACAAACAGATATCAATTTAAACTAAAATAGACTGATTGCATAACATATCCTATGCCCCAAACTACTACTGTGCTCTCCAAAATTAGGTAAGCAAGGAGAGAGTTCACATTCCCTTCCAGCTACATGGAAATTTCAAGGTGCATGTGAAATACTTATGCAGAACTCTCCATCTGGTTTCGATACTCTCATGATAATGACTACATGCTTTATAAGTCAACATTAGTGCTCTTGAAATTCGATAGAATGAGTCTCAGATGAAAAAAGTCCACATGTAACTGTAAGGAGCCCAAATTTTAGGCATTCAGACAATGAATGAAAAGAAAAGGCTGGAAGAATGAAAATGGGCAAGTAAGCGTGAGAGCACAAAATAGTGTACATGGCCTTACTTGATTTTAATGATGAACTGAAACATATATAGACACACATGCATTCCTTCACAGCCATCCACACAGTCATCCACACACACACACACATACACAGGCTTCCACACAATACAGTTTGCCCTTTGAGAATGCAATCTGTATTCCCGAAAATTAAATCACATAAGCTTGGTGACACATATATTGACTGATTTATTTTAGCAGTTAACAGTGACATGTCATATTTTGATTTGTTTTTATGCAGCCAAATAGTATCAGCCTTGAATAGCATCATCACTTGGTTCATAGGTTTTCGCAATCACATTGCTTGTAATGCTTCTGAAAATGTAATATTTGACCAGCTGCACCAAGAAGACCTCCACACACGCACTCACTCATATATACACACACACATGCACACACACACACAAACACAGGCATTCCCACCCTTCACACACAGGTATATGTTCGATTCCAGGCAGGACAGGGCGAAACCTTTCCTTACTCCACACGCCTGATAATAATCCCTCAAAATAATAATAAATTGGTCATTTTAATCCACGACTGTTTGTGTTTGTGGGACACTGCTGTGTGCAATTGGCTACAATTATATAAATAAACAGTCAATTTACTTTACAGCGTATTCTGTGAAGCCCTTTGAGACGTCTAGAAGATGTGAAAAGCACTATATCAAATGTAGGGATTATTAGTATTATATACATATACACAGATACCATCCTTCCACACACAGACACACACACACACACATACACAGGAATCCCCCATACACAATCCCCCATGCCCATACACACACATACAAATTTCACTTTGTTTAACAGAATTAAGCAATATTCTTCCACAAATATAAACGTCATTAGATTTTTTTTCTCGTCAATGTTTCAAAGTTCAAAACATCTGTATTCCCTAAATGCCAGCAATTAGTTACTAGAAATGTAAAAACGCATAATAAAATCATTCTGCAGTTGGATTCAAACATTTTGATTTATTTATAGGATTATCAGTAGAAATAAAAAGCTACTTTGCAATTCCAATAATGTTTTTTTGGAAAATACAAGAATGAGTAACGTAAGACTTGATTTGATAAGGTTTTGATAAAAATCTGTTAGTTCGGTGTAAAGTATTTCAAATCAAAGCATATACTGAATGAGCACCTAACATTTGCACTTCCTGCTTCACTGGTTTCTGTCATTACCAGTCTGTCAGGCAAAAGTATTTATATAACCTGGTGCTGATCTTTCTACAAACCTTCCTGTTCCTGCAAATCAGATCGTGGTCGCAGCTACTGTAACAATTAGGCTTCCAGCAACCCAACAACCCAAGTTTCTCACCCAACAACAACAAAAACAACTTTGATTTATATAGCGCCCTCCATGCCGGATGGCATCTCAGAGCGCTTCACAAACAATAGATCCCGGGAGCAAGCCAGGGGCAGGGGTAGAAAGGTGACCAAAGGCGCGGTCGAAGAGAACGGTCTTTAGCCTGGTCCTGAAACGGGGAAGAGAGGGGGCGAGGCGAAGGGAAGAACAACCTGACTCAGCATCCAGGACTGGTCATTGGAGACCATCTTCTGTTTGCAAAGAGTACGACTCCAACCCCTCTTAAATATTTATTTAAAGCGAGTTCAGTCATTGTTGTTTACTTAGTGAATAAAGCTTTGTACAAAATATTTGTAATTTTATATTTACTGTAATTTGTTAACTAAATGCGAGGTTACTGACAAACATTAATGGGGAATAGGTTTCTGAAAGGGTATCAAGCTCTGGCAGTAATTGCTTCACCCCAGAAATGAAAGCTAAAGTGAATACAGTACCATTATGGGTTGATTTCTTGTATTTCAGCAATATTTGGATTCAGGGCTGCCAAGAAGTCATTTAATTGCATATAAAACAGCAAGCTTTACCTGATTTAAAACACTCATTTTTATTGAAGTAAAGGATTCAAAATAAAATCGAAACCTCTATCCTGCATTTGCGTTGTGGATCGGAACCGACACTCATGCTTAAAGCTGTTTCCATGTCCATTCTGCTGCCATCAACATCCCAATCAGTCAACAGTCAAAGTATGAAGTTGAAGTGATATACAGTGTGAATGAGGCAAGTGCTAGAGTAGGCTCATACATAGAGAGTAGTGCTGCCGTCCGTTGAGATGGTGGATCATAATATTTTAAAGAAGTTCCAACATAAAATTTATTACCAATTGTAGTTGGGAGATTGTTGGCCAAAACGCATTCTCTTTTTTGAATGGTACCATGAGATCTTTAACGTCCAACTGAAAAGGTAGAAAGGGCCTCAGTTTAAAGTCTTTTCTGAAAGATAATACAGTAAAAGCCTGTTTATCTGGCACCCGATCAACCGTAATTTCCGTATAACCGGCACCTCAAAAAAAAAGTCCACATTCGATTAACCAGAATTTATCCGGGAAAATGCATTTAAAAAAGAAACATATTTTGACTTTTTTTTGCATTTTCAGCCAAACATCCAGCCCGCACTTTAACCGGCATTGGCCAGGTCCCGAGGGTGCCAGATAAACGGGTTTTTACTGTACCTCTGACAATGCAGTGAACTCCCAGCACTGCATTAGACATTATGAGTTCCAAGCCCTGCTGTACAGTATTTGTAATATTGTCACATGAAAGCATCCTCAAATGTGTTGATCTTTTTTGAACTGTTGGGATTTCTGATCCCGAGGCTTGAAATATGACCCAACAATCCAAATATGGTGTAATAGAGATTTAGTAATCAAAGTAACACATACGAAACTGGTAAAATAATAATGTCACTACAAGTAACAAAATTATACTACCAGGTTCAGAGCAGTCAGTCGCAACGGTCTCTGTGCATCTTCTCTCGGCTGGATCTGCTACTCAACCACTCCAACCCAAGGCAGTTATACCTTTTTGCCCCAAGGATCTGCCCCTCAGTTTCACCAATTAGGGGCTGCCATGTACTCGACCCTTACACATCCTTGTACAAAAACCCGTTTATCTGATCATATTGCGTTCTTTATAGATAATTGAGTTTTTACAGAAAAATCTGCTCACTAGTTCGCCTCCTGATGTGAAAGGCATTCTATCAATGTAATTTTGTTGTTGTTGTTGTCGTTCACAATATTAGACAGCTCCCTTCCTCCCAAGGCTGGTGTCTATCTTTAATTGGGAGAACAATTAATCGGGTTGGCAGATATTTAAGGGCAGATATTTAAGGGAGGATGTTGTTCCTTCTCAGTTTTTGTATGTGAAAGGCGCTCTATGAATGTAATGTTGTTGTTGTAGTACAAGGAATGCAAGGCCTCAATGTTATCAGCTTGTGGCAGTCTTCTCCTGTCTCAAGACTCCCATTCCTTTTGTCCTTATATCCCACTGACTGTCTGGTTTTCTTACACAAACCAGCTTGGGTCAGATTGAGTGCAAAATGGTTATTTCTGCCACTTTAATTCAGCTATTTACAGTTGGTAATTTTCATGATTGTAATTCATATTACTAATGTTCCAACTAATTATTAATTATACTAATTACATTAGTAATGTTCCAATTAATTATCCATTAATACTTTTGCTTCATATTAGTACATCTCAACAGTAAGTTCATCAGTTTTGAATGCACGAATGGCAACCAACTATTTGACAAGAAGTTACGGCAGAAGAACTGAACAATATTTATCAAAAAATGAAGCCATCAAATCTAACAGTTCACCTCAAAATATAATAAAATCAATTTAAAACATAGTCTGTAGATGATTTATCACAGCCATAATCTGTTATTTGGGTTTAAAAACAATGGCAATATAAGGAAGTGAAACATATTCAACAACAGATGTTGGCATATTTATTAATTGGGGATTTTATTAATGATTAACATGATTATCTTTAGATCTTGCGAGCAAAAAAAAATCACATAAATTCAAACCAAAATCTTATATGGAATTTCTAACCACATGGACCAACAGTAGAAAATAAAGTCATCAGATATAACATCTGACTTGAAAGATGTAATACATTTAATTTTACAACATAGTCTACGGATTATTTATCACAATCATAATCTGATAGCTGTGTGTTAAAACAGAGAGAATATAATGGAGTAGAACATACTAGACAACAGTTGCCATTTGTACTATTTTGGGAGTGGAGTAATGATTAACCTTTAGCCCTTGTGAACAAAAGATTCAAATAGTATTCAAATCAAACTTGCCAATATTGGCCAATATAAATCAAACATACATAAAAATCACACATGCTTGTCTAAACCATAATGCAAATGCTTTTCACACAAAGACTAATTAGTTGTTATTTCATATCACCTGACATATCAACTGGAGGAAACGTGAATGTGGACTGTGCAAACCAGGAACTTCTCAGGTTTGATCAGCTATTTGTGTTGGGGAGTCAGGTCAGTGCAGCTAGGAGTGATGCTCTTGACCTTATCAGCGCTCCTATTTCTTAATGCTGTGCAATGACTTCTAGCTAGAGCGTATATGTTGAATGGCAGGCTTTGACAACCTAATCTTCAATGTGATATAACCTCCCAACTCTCGTATAAAGACTGACAACTTGGGTGAGGTATAACTGGGTGACTATATTAATAATAATAATTCTTATATTTGATATAGAGCTTTTCATGTCTTCTAGATGTCTCAAAGTGCTTCACAGAATATACTGGAAAGTGAATTGACTGTATATATATGGGCGAAACGCAGCAGTCAATTGTGCACAGCAGTGTCCCACAAACAGCTGTGTATTGAAAACATTTTTGAGTGATTATTAGTATTAATATTAGGTGTGTGGAGTAAGGAAACTTAGCCAAGGTTTTGCCCTGCCTAGGTTCGAATACAGGTCTCATGTTAGTAAGGCGAGTGCTGTAACCACCGAGCTACAGGACTCCACAAGTTTCAGCAATGATAAGGACAGGTAATATTAATATGCCAATGGAA
The DNA here is from genome assembly GCA_035084275.1 of Hydrolagus colliei. Lineage (NCBI taxonomy): Eukaryota > Metazoa > Chordata > Chondrichthyes > Chimaeriformes > Chimaeridae > Hydrolagus > Hydrolagus colliei. Next base: position 10,766,637 of record CM068744.1, on the reverse strand, counting down.
AAGAGCATGATAGAACTGGTCGTTAAAAGAAAAACATTTCTGTATATTCCAGCTGCTCTGTATATTAATATTATGCAGAATTTTGTTCATATATGAAAACGGGACAATGTAGGATCAGAAAATACAGTACTCATTAGGTACAAAAAGCAGCCACTTTTCTATTAAACTCAACCTCACAACAGGTCTTTGCACCAAATCTCTCAGAGCTTTCTGCCTCTTTTTGTTCTAATTCAATTAGTTGCCTCTTTAACTCATTTAGAATATTGTCTGTGCTTCAGTCGCTGCCATGGCAACTTATTCCACAAATCTTTTTTAAAAAGTCTTCCCAAATTGAGGAATTTCCACTGGAATTTGAACCCTTTGATGCAATATGCTGGAGTTACTTGGGCAATCTTCTTCGAGTCTTGAAAATATACTATACTGTACTCACTTTTTTTAAAGTACCATATTAAATAATGGCACACAGAGAAGTTAACAGAATATACACATTTCAAGGTATTTTGCACAACTTGCTTGCACAACTTATCATCTGTATTAGTTTATTTCTTCCAAATGATGTGTGAGTTCTTCGCCCGAGCAATGTGATAAAACTGAATCCAAATACTGTACTGCAGATTGCACCACATACTGACAAGCAACATAACTCATCACCTGTCAGTTATGATCTAAATACTCTCCAGAATTTAGGTAACCAGGATATGACCCTACTGGGACAAAGTGTGCATTCCTTATACATGCATTCATCATATCTAGGCTCAACTACACCAACTCCCTGCTTGTCGGCCTTCCCAACTCTTCCCTCCAAAACCTGCAGAACACCCAAAACTCTGCAGCTTGTGTTCTCTCCTGCACCAGGCTCCGTGACCCCATCACGCCCACACTCGCATGGCTCCACTGGCTCCCCTGTTACTCAGAGGATCGAATATAGGATCCTTGTTTTCACCTTCAAGCCCCTCCATGGCCTTGCCCCCTCCTACCTCTCTGACCTACTGACACCCTATCAACCTGTCAGCTCCCTCCATTCAGCAGGCTCTGCCCTGCTCCATGTCTCCCGCCCGACATGCACTACCGACGATGGCCAGGCCTTCAGCCTCTCTGCCCCTACACTTTGGAACTCCATCCCACAATTCCTTCACCTTGCTCCCTCCCTTGCCTCCTTCAAGGCCATTCTCAAGATCCTCCTCTTATACTGTGCCTTCAGTCACCCTCCTGCTTCTCTGTCCTCCCTCAATCTAACTCTGCCCCACCTCTCGGGTCCAGCCCCCTGACTGTTCAGCGCCTTGGGATGTCCTCCCAATGTGAAAGGTGCTCTACAAATGTAATTTTGTTGTTGTTGACAAGCTTCCAGTTCAAGTAGCTTGAATATATGAACACTGAGGTGAAGGAGATCAGGTTTCTCTCTGAAAGAAACATTAAGTCTGTATCACCTCATCAAGTTTGCAACATATGTTATTTACTCTTTATTTGTTCTTGCCACATTAATTCATCCAGTATAAAGTCAGCCTTATTTTCTTTTGTGCAGTTTGGGTTTCCTGAAGAATTCAATATGGTGGGACCAAGATTGTGATTTTTTCAAATAATTAATTTGTTCTATCGGAATGTAGGAAAACATCATTTTTCAAAGTGTAGCCATACTTTGATAATCTATTTGCTGCTGACAACAATTCCGTACAAGGATGGAATTTGTAAAACTCTGGTAATCTTTCCTAACATACAGGTAGTTTCTGAAATGCACAAAAGCACTGCCCTCAACCATCTAACTTCTAGGTGTAATTGCCTCCCAATCATGCTCTAAATAGGTTGGTTATTTTTGCACTGATGAATGTCTGATTTGCTCTGGTTGAATGCTAATCATCATGATAATGATACTTGCATTTCATAGAGTGCCTTGTCAAATCCTTCAGACATCTCAAAGCGCTTCACAGAATATACTGTAAAGTGAATTGACTGTACATTTTGTGGGCGAAAATAATATATTTTTTAACAGAACACATAATATTCCTTCAGATACAAGAAGTGCAACACAAGCAGCCAGTGCGTGTGCTGAGTTCCAAAACTCCACCCAGTCTTAGCCCTTAAGATTATTTTGTCTTGAAATTTACGATTGTGCAATATTATGGAACATTTTTATATTTTGAGTTAATTTGGAAACTTGTTTTCTCTGTAGTTCTTTAACAAGAAACAGCTTCCAAATAAAGTGTCAATTTATGACATTTCCACAACTTTGATCTATAAGATATTGAACTTGCAAAATAAAATTTTATAAATGAAATTTCCTTTCATTTATAACACAGCACATCTTTTGGGGGTGATGCTTGTTACCATTGCTGACTGTTAAAGAGAATTCAGAAAGTTACCATAGGGCGTATTAACTGAAGTGTTCTTTCATCTGATGGTACATATTATTACCAATTAAATTGCCAATTTCTACACTAACATTTTGTTACATGAAGTGAAGCTATCAATAAATACTGAATGCTTAATCATCAAATATTGTTCTAAGGAAATGAAGATCAAAGTGCAATCTGTAGTCATTTATGTGTGATAAAATTTGTCCAGCAACTGAAAAGCTTCATTGCATTGTATATAATTGTGACAATAAAATGTATTGGCGATATGGTTCAGCTGTGCAGGCGGCACTCAGGGGGACATACTAGGTATGGTATAATAATAATAATAATGAAAATAAGAAAGTGCAGTAATAATAATAAAACTCCCAGCATTTGATATAGCGCTTTCATGTCTTCTAGACATCTCAAAGCACTTCACAGAATATACTGTAATATACTGTAAAATTGACTATATATTTTGGGGCGAAATGCAGCAACAACAACAACAACTTTGATTTATATAGCGCCCTCCACGCCGCATGGCGTCTCAGAGCGCTCCACAAGTGAAGCTCCTATGGCTCAGTGGTTAGAGCATTTGTCTTGCAAGCTGGGGAAACCAAGCTGGGGAGACCTGTGTTCGAATCCAGGCAGGTCAGGGCGAAACCTTGGGCAAGTTTCCTTACTCCACACGCCTAATAATAATCCCTCCATAAAAACACAATAATAAAATTGGTCATTTCAATCCACGACCGTGTGTGGGACACTGCTGTGCGCAATTGGCTACCGTGATTTGCCCACAAATATATACAGTCAATTCACTTTACAGTATATTCTGTGAAGCGCTTTGGGACGTTGATAAGATGTGGAAAGCGCTATATCAAATGCAAGGATTATTATTTATTATTACAATAGCGGATCCCGGGACCGAGCCAGAGGCAGGGGTAGAAAGGTGACCAAAGGCATGGTCGAAGAGAAAGGTCTTCAGCTGGGACCAGAAAATGGGAAGAGAGGGGGCGAGGCGAAGGGAGTGAGGAAGGGAATTCCAGAGCCTCAGGGCAGAGTGGCTGAAGGCACAGCCACCGAGGGTGGGGCGGAGGATTCGGAAGAAATGGAGGAGGCCAGCCCGGTGGAGCGAAGGCACCGGGTGCTGGTTTGAGGAGAGAGGAGATCAGAGAGGTAGGGGGGTGAAGAGGAGTGGAGGGATTTGAAGACAAGGGTGAGGATCTTGAAGTTGATCCTCTCTGGGATAGGGAGCCAGTGAATTCTGGCAAGGACTGGAATAATGGGGTAGGGGGTGAAGCTTGGTGCAGGTGAGTATGCGGGCGGCAGAGTTCTGAATCAGCTGGACTCTGTGGATTGTGGTGGAGGGGAGACCATCGAGGAGGGCATTGGAATAGTCCGGTCGAGACGTGACAAAAGCGTGGACCAAGGTTTCAGCGGCTTTTGGGGTGAGGTATTGCCGGAGACGGGCGATCCTTTTGAGGTGGAAGAATGCGGTGCTGGTGAGGGACCGGATGTGAGGGAGGAAGGATAGTTGGGGATCGAACCTGACGCCTAGGTTGCGCACAGGTTCGGAGAGTTTTAGGGGCAGGCCGGGAAGGTGGAGGAGGTGAGAAACATGCGCAGCAGTCAATTGTGCACGGCAGTGTCCCACATACAGTCATGGATTGAAATGACCAATTTATTATTGGGGGGGTAGGGTTTCTGTTCCAGGCCTTTCAGACAGAATTGCAAGATAACGTATTGCAGATATATTGTGCGGGTAACGGACATTTGTTCTGCCTTCACCATCTTGAACTTCAGGCCATCTGTTGGGGCATGATAGTGGGTAGCCGCAAGTATGGAATTATGATTCAGCACAGCTCAAGAGAAGACATCCGAAATGCTACCCTGCATGGATGCCGCTGTACAAGTGGAAGTTGTTGTAGGTTTGTTGTATTAATTGGAAGATACAAGCAGCATCAGTCCCAATTGTTAACTCTTATTGGTACCTGGAAGGTAGGCACCACCTTTCGCTTGGGCCCATCCTGAAGGACCATAGATTGGGCCATCTATGCTCGTTTAACTTCAATGACATCAAGGTCCCAATGCAAGTCAAGCTTGGGGGACATAAGACCTGTGTCCAAATAATCCTCCTTTATGGATCCAAGCTCTTGGTGATGCAGTAGAGAGGCTTCCTCTGGCCCATTTGCAATATCCAGGCCCAAGTCATGAGGTGGATTTCCTCTGCACCTTCCCTTACCTCTCTAACCTTCCTCTCTCCTCACATGAGTACCTGCCCCACGCTGCCAAAACACTCGTGCACGCATACATCACCTCAAGGCTGGACTACGGAAACTCTCTCCTCGTCGGCCTCCCCAGCTCCTCCATTCACAGGCTGCAGGTCATCCAAAACTCTGCAGCCCGTGTATTATCCCGCACCCACCTCCGCGACCATATAACCCCCACCCTCGCCCGTCTCCACTGGCTCCCCTTCCCCTTCCTCCAGAGGATCGAGTTCAAGATCCTCGTCCTCACCTTCAAGGCCTTACATGGCCTTGCCCCGCCCTATTTAACCAATTTACTCTCCACCTACAAGCCCACCCGGACCCTCCATTCAGCAGGACTTGGCTCCAAGCCCCCCGCCCGAACCGCCCCACCATCGGAGGCCGGGCCTTCAGTTTATCTGCTCCGACCTTATGGAATTCCATCCCCCAATCCCTCCGTCTCGTTTCTTCCCTTTCCTCTTTCAAGGCCGGTTTGAAGACTTTCCTCTTCGACCGTGCCTTTTGTTCCACCCAGAATTTTTCGACCTCCCCTACGTGTTTCATCCCTCCCCGTACACTCCCCTCCCAGCTCGGGTCACACGCCTCCTGTGCAGCGCCTTGGGACGTCCTCCCGACGTGAAAGGCTCTTTATAAGTGTAATTTGTTGTTGTTGTTGTTGTTGCTGCCTCTGCTCTACTGGCCTCCTCCTTGGCCCCTGAATCTTCCGCTCCACCGTTGGCAGCCGTGATTTCAGTCACTACGCCCCAAAACTCTGGAACTCTCTCCCTCAATCCCTCCACTTCTCTCCCTCCTTTTCCATTTTCAGGTCGCGCCTGAAGACCTTTCTGTTTGACCGCGCCTAAGGTCACCTTCTCCCTCCCCCTAGCTCGGCCTACCATACTGAGGGCAGATATCTCTCACATAGCTGATGGTGAATCTCTGAAACTTTGACAGCTGCTGGGATCTGGGATAGTGAACACACATTTGTAAGTCCTGTACTTAGAATTTACCTTAATTATTTTTTGCAGAGATAAGCTTCTGCTGCCCAAGGGATGTGTGTCTGAGCTGCGGACAGAAAGATGGTGGCAATGCTCACACGCATTTCATGCTGAGCTGCATTGCCCACCAGTATGCTCTCAGTGAGTTCCTGATACCTGCCATCCATCCAGTGAGAGCTCAAACCCACACTTGTTGGTTATCAAATGACCAAATAATGATTATCCTCATTGACGGGGAGGTAAAGTGAGTCTGCTTGAAGTTGAACTGACTCCAAGGCAACATGTTTAGCAATAGAATATTATAATTGAACCCATTCTAGTTGTCTCAGTAGTCTGGTTTTTGAGCCAGGTGTTTCCGCAGTATTCCAAGGCACTGCTGATGACAGTTAAATGTACCCCTAGATAGGGGAGCAGTGTATTATTTACTGATTATCCTAGGCAATGTGAAATGAAATGTCAGATTCTCACACCTACAGCTCAGCACATGTGCAGGCAGGAGAAATATAAGGTACATTCATCCACCAAGGTTAGTAAACATAACAGTGATTAAGCAATCATAAGTACCTGGTGAGGAGGGGTGGAATTACAATGATGCAGTCATCAAGAAATTCATTTATATCATAAATGGTGAAACTGAACTTAATCCCATTATCCTCATACTCTGGCACCTCCCTACCTCTACCATCTGCTCGCACCCCACTTCTAGACCTGCTCATACCCCACTCCTCCACCAGCCCATTTGTGTTGACAGGATGGACCTTCTGAACATCTCTTGACCCCTCTGCTCCACATATGGCCATGCATTCAACTAGTGTACCCTGAACTTCTGGAACTCCCTACCTCAATTCCTCTGCCTTGCCCCCTTTTTTGCGCATCTTCAAATTGCACTTGAAGATTTTCCTTAACGACCGTGCTGATGATAACCTCCCCTTTCATCCCAGCTTGGCATCAATCTATGCCAGTATTAAGTGTTCCGAGATTCTATCCCATATGAAGGAGGCTGTGTAAATGTAAATTGTTGTTATGTGAAGTTGGTTTTCAGCCATTAAAAAGTAGGTTGTTCTTAACTTCCGAAATGATGGGAACTGGAACAAAAGTAGAAAGGCAAAAATTTGGTTTCAAGTTTTAAATACTTTGAATAAAGGTTAAAACAAATAAGTAGAAAAAGAGTTGTCATAGGTCAAAAAGTATTTAAAATAACAAAAAGTGAATAAAAGATATGAAATAATAATAACAATCCTTGCATTTGATACAGCGCCTTATCATGGCATCAGATGTCTCAAAGCAATTTGTTTTTACTGTATAATGGTTCGATGTGTATTCTATGGGTGAATAACTAGCTTTGGGTTCGTTGCTATTATAGTAATAAAACTGTCCTGATTTTTGAGTAACTGATTTGTTTAATGTCACCGTGCATGGAGATCAGACATAGCTAGTCAGTCTACAGAGATGGTTTTCATACACGTGCCAGCAATCTAAAGGATAAATCAGGAGTCAGTTTCCTTTGTGCTTATAATTGATTCTAATAATACTTGCATTTGAAATAGCACTTTTTACATTTGGAGGACGTCTCAAAGTACTTAATGTAAAATGTAGTGGCAGTCTATTTGTGGGCGAACACAGCACCAATTTACGCACATCACAAACCACATCAGCTCAGAGGTGACAATCAATTTTATTTGGGGGATTCTTGGTGAGGACATTGAGAGGAACTCCTTTCTTTTTTAAAATAGTGCCACTGGATCTTCAACATCCACCTGAATAGGCAGATGGGACATCAGTTCATTGTCTAATCTAAAGGACGGTACCACCATGAATGCAGCACCCCACAGCACCACACAAGAGTGTCAGTCTAGTCAACTTGAGTTCAAAGTCCCAATGGAAGGCTTGAACCTACAACCTTGTGACTCAGAATGCTATGAACTGATCCAGGCTATCAATAAATATAATCCTCACTATATATTCTTATATAGAAAACATACAAACTTCAATCTATGATGCCTGCTTCACTTCCACCTCCACTTCAACGTCTGTTTCATTAGAGTCATGACAAAATGTGACAACCCTACATTTTCATTATTGTACAAAGCTGAATACAACAACTTATACTCATCACAAAGGATAGAAACCATTTTTTATTCAAGCACAAGATCACAATTACTACATATCACCAAATTAGAACATTTACAGCACAGAAAGAGGACATTCAGCCTATTTGGTGTATGGTGGTACCTGTTCCTTCAAATGTTTATCCATGTCTTTCACTCCATTGTATAATTTGATAAATCTCCAATGATGTGCTTGCCCATTGTTCATGCCTGACAACCACATGCTATGTATATAACTTAGCGTAACAACTAAGACACTTTTTATGGCTGCTGAAATTAAAATAATGATAAGTACACAACGTAGAAATGATAAATCATCAATGCAAACAAGTCAGGGGCGAAACAGGAACACTCTTTGTTTTACATCACATAGCTTCTCTTTTTGCTGCTGTTTGCTCAAAATAGATTTATTCTTGAGGAATCGGGTGCAAATATTTTGCAGGTCAAAATGGTTTTCAAACCTTTCCTGAACCAGGAATAAAAAAATCCATAGATCATTGGATTGAATGTAGAATTCAGGTAACCAACCCAAAAAAAAGCATCAAACAAAATAGGCGGGGTTGTATATTTAATAAAGGGCTCTATAACATCACAGACAAAATATGGAGACCAGCAGAGTATAAATACCCCCATTACAATTCCCAAGGTTTTTGCTGCTTTTCTTTCACTTCTTTGTGAATTTAAACTGTTGCCTTCGCTGGTGGGTTGGACTTTCCTCGATAAGTTATTTATTGTTCTGGCCTGTTTTTTGGCGACAAGATAAATCTTTGAGTAAATACACACCATAATAAATGCTGGGAAATAAAATGAAATTGTTGAGTAGACTAATGCACAGACTTTACCCATCATTAGTGGACAGCCTCCAAAGCAAAATATTTCACTGTAGAAGAAATACTTAATTTCTACTAAATGTAATTCTAAAAAGATCATGACAAATCCCACCAAAAAAGAAAGAGCCCAACTGAGGAAGATCATGATTAGTACTGTCGAAACAGTCATTATGGTTTTGTATTTAAGTGGGTTGCACACAGCATAGTAACGATCAACAGATATACAGCACAGATGGATGATCGAAGCTGCACACAGCACTAAATCAAAACTGGTGTGTAGTTTGCAAAACAAGATTCCAAAATACCAACAGGATTCTATGGATCGTATCAAACTGTAAGGCATAACCATACATCCCAGTAGGAAGTCTGCAACTGCTAATGAGAGAACAAGGTAATTGGTGGGTGTGTGGAGCTGTTTGAAATGTGAGATTGAAATGATTACAAACATGTTACCAAACAAAGTGACCAGAATTGCCAATGCTCCAAGCACGTAGAGTGTGACTCGGGCACCAGTTGATCGGATTGCTCTCAGGCACGATCCATTCACAGATGCATAGCAGAATTCCACAGTTTCTGTGTTCTCAAAAACACTCATGTTCATTTTAACTCTCTGTAAAGGATTTTCAGTTTGTGATTTTCTATTGTAATCCCAAGCACTTCAGTGAATCCTTCAAATTGAATGTTCCTTCTTTAACTCTTCCTCTGCAGTTCCATGCATATATATCTCTCCATCTGCAAACAGAAAAAGGCAAAGAAAACTTTTGATTTATTTTGGTCAGACAGGTGTCTGACACATGAGGAATCTCATCACCATGCTTACGAGTACACTATTCTAACCAAACTGAGAGTTCCTGTGGAATAGAAGGGAGGGAAGCATCCAGATGATCTAATGTATTTATAAAAAGATCATGACAAATCCCACCAAAAATTCCAGAAAGCATCAAGGCAGGCTGTCAACAACAACAGCAACAAAATTACATTTATACAGTGCCTTTCACATCGGGAGGATGCCCCAAGGCACGGGTCAGTCAGCGTTTCGGACCTGAGCTGGGGTTGGGCTTGGAGAGAGTGGAGGGAAGTGGGGTGGTGGGGGTGGGGGTGGTGCGGGGGGGGGGGGGGGGGGGGATGGCTCAGGCTCGGGGAGGGTGGATAAGAAAGGTACTTTGAAGCGCTCTGAGATGCCGTCCGGCGTGGAGGGCACTATATAAATCGAAGTTGTTGTTTTACTGTTCTCAGGAAATTTTACAATTTATAGCAATATAAAATATTGGTTGACATGTATTCAACCTTGAAAATAATACTTATTCTTCAAGCTAAGCTGCCGTAAGAGGTTATTGTTTTTCACAAAATGTACTTTCAGAACAGACCAGCTCATCTGCTTCCACATAAAATCAGATAGTTTGTTTCAACACAAAAGCATTTCCACAAAGTAGCAAAAAAGCACAGGCCACACATATAATACTTTATACAGAGTGGCCGTACTAGACACTTTAGGATGTTTGGTTCACATGAACAGGTTGGAGCGATTCCAAATGTTTGCCATTTGGGTGCTCTTGGTTCTATTAGGATCCCAGCTCTTCAATAACAACAATTGCATTTGTATAACACCTTTCATGTTGGGAAGATGTCCCAAGGCGCTGCACTGTTGGTGTTTTGGACCCAAGCTAGGAGTCGGGATTGGGGAGGGTGGAGTGAAGGGTTGAAGAGGGTTGACAAGGCCAAAGCTTGAGACTTGACTTGAAGGAGGCTAGGAAGGGGGCGAGGCGTAGGGATTGCGGGTTGGAATTTCAAAGGTTGGGGACAGAATTGCTGAAGGCTTGACAGCTGATGGTGGGGTGGGTGGGTTGGGTCAAGTGGAGCTGGCTGGAGCCCACTGAGCTGAGGTAGCGGACAGGTTGGTAGGTAGTTAGGAGGCCCTCCACCCCCTGTCTCCAGCTCGGGTCTGTTATTGAATTTAATCCTCTGGGTGATGGGAAGTCAGTGGGTTCGGGCGAGGATGTGAGTGATAGGTTTGCAGAGCCTGGTGTGGGAAAGGACATGGGCTACAAAGTTCTGTATGATCTGCAGCCTATAGAGGGAGGAATCGGCTGCAGATCAAGAGCTAAGACTTGGAGATCCCAGAATTTGGGTTGAGCTACTGTTGGAGTCTCACCAGCAAAAAACACATACTTTGCCTTTGATATCACTGGCGGGCACGCTTTCCTGTGGCTTGTCTAGCTGGGACTACCCTACCCATTTGGTCTTTGACTTTCAGGATTAACAAGAGCCGAGTGGGAGAATTCCCTGTCCCCATGATTCCTCACCCTTCCAAGTCCTGCTGATGAGCCAGATTTCATTATAAAATAGTTTGATAAGATATAATTTACACTGAAAGAATTCTTTATGCTTCCATTCCTTAAGGGCTATGCAAATTTTATCCAAATGTAGATTAAATGTATTATAAATATAGAATAATTCTTGAATAAGATTGTCCTTGGGGTTTGGTAGTAAGAATTGAAAGATTGCAGATTTCACACACTCTAAGCTCCCAATCTCACCCAGGTCATCTTGAAGCAATGACTCAACAGAGGCTTGCCTCTTCGTCACATGGAGAGATTCAAGATTATGAGTCAAAGAAAAGCATTGACTGAGACTTGGAAGAAAGTCGCCTCACCACCCATATCATTATAGGAATCTCATACTGACCAGTCAGACCTAAAGAGGGAAAAGAAACAAACATTTTAGAAAAATCAATCAATCACAACAACAACAACAAAAAATTGCATTTATAAAGCGTCTTTCAGGCTCCATAATTACAATCCTTGGCAGGGTGTCCCAAAGATATCTAAATCTGTCCGGTGATATTGTTTTGTCTGATAATTCTGCCTGGTCTTGTAACTAGGCAAAAGATCATAAGGTCCCTTGCCATAATTTTTCCTATACATTTAAAACAATTCATATAGCTGCCACAGTCAAGGAGGAGCATCCAATTCCTGAAACATTAATCAAGTATTAAGTATTAAACCCCAGTCGTTTCATCAATCCTATAGAATATGAAATAAGAACCATTCATGCGTTTGTTTTGTTGTCTCTGCGTGGCTGATGATGGTTATTTCCAAACTTACTATTGAGCCCTAAAAATAGAGACTTTATACTGTAATTTATTAATGAGGATCTGCATTTTGATGTGTTTATATTCCGATTAGTCTATTGTAGTCTATTAGATTATTTAAAAAGTGTTCAAAAACATAAATGTTATTAAATTGGGTTGTTGTGCATTGATTAAGTACTTGAGCTTCAGAATGAAATAAATCCAGTGTATTCATCCATACATATGGTTACAATATTATTCATCCATACATATGGTTACAATATTATCCTACAAAGTTTATTTTTTACATAATCCTATAATCCGAATTTCATACTTTGCAAGCGATCCATTGAGAGAGAGAAAGCGCTCTCTTTCTCTCTCTCAAGATTCAAGGATCTCAACAAGTGAGTTTCCCTTGGCTATTATCAACAAAGAATAGCAGACATCGCCATCTGAGGCACAGTCGAAATGCAGGAAAAGCAAAGTGCAAAGTTTTGCATCAGATATAATGTGAGGACATTGTATCTATATTATATATGTTGCAAAATATTATTGGAAGAAGCATCAGAGCAACAGAACCTTTATAAAATGTACAATCTTTACTGCAGGCTTCAGAAGATAATAATAATAATCCTTGCATTTGATATAACGCCTTAACATGTCTTCAAGATGTCTCAAAGCGTTTCACAGAATCTACTTGATATAAAATGAAATGATTCTATATGTTGTGGTTGAAAGATTTGCAATGTAGATGAGGATAATATCAACGACTATAAGAAGATATACTATCAAATAAATTCAAATCTAAGGAAATGCAAGGATTTTAAAACATATGAAACCTTTCAAAAATGCTCACCAAAGTGTCCCAATTTCAATGAATAGATGTTGAATTCCTACCAAGCATATTTACTCTTCAATATATTTCCATTGCTGAATACTATTCTATAGCTGTTCAATAATTGTTATTTATCAACATAGCCAAATAAGTACATTTCAGGGTGATATTTAATTTGTATTCAGAAAGTTGTAACATGCCAAAACTATTAAATAAACTATTGAGAGCAGCCAATATACACTTTGTAAAAATAAGATTTTTTGGGGGGACGTTCAATGTGGGTGTCATTAATTAAATGACTTGCCATGCATATTTTGTAAAAACAGAAACATTGTTATACTCAAACCTTTTTAATAGTTGATTGACCATATGACCATATGAACATTAATAGCTCGGACTCACATATGAGCCAATGTAGGCAACGTTTGTCTGGCAAATTGACTTTTAGACGTATTTACTTTCAGTATTAAGTCTCTAATTGCAAACGGCAACAGATAAGCATTATTGTTTAGAACTTTAACTGTTTGTTGAAAGGGATGAATAGAGCTCAGTTCTACTGCTCATTGAAACTGGAGGTACTGTACCATGAAGAGAAGGATCGGAGATGAGGAAGGGTCAATCCAATGCCAAATAATTCAAGAAAAATTAACTTTGGTGGAGAAATGGATGGGTTAAGAAGTAAATTACGCACTATCCACCAGTAACAAATACTGGAACATTCATTCAATGGTCACCGGATGAATGTATTTTATATGGCATATCTATGTTGCAATCAAAATGCAATATTTCTTAATAACCCTGATGGATGAGATACCATTGAAGTACATTGTTAGAGTATGACAGTGAAAAATGTATGACTTGTTCTGCTGTTGGAATAAAAATGCACACTTTTATAATTCAGCTTTTGTGATGAATTGTATAATTGGTTTATAGATCAATTTTCTCATTGATTTCATATGTATTGAGCAATTGTCATGAATGCTTTAGACATTTTTTTATCTTGATAAAAGCACTAGGATTGCTTCAGGTTAGGATTAATTTTGTCAATCACTCTGCTACCCAAAAAATTACATGAAAGGGCAGAATACTTGGAATAGAGAGATCGTCAGTGACTTGCACCGCACATTACAATTTTCATTCATTATAACAGCTAAGTGCAGGTGTATTCCAGAAAATCACACTGAAAAAAACCTGAGCAATATTTCTCATTTAACTAATTTAACTAAATCATTCTCATTTAACTAATGGGACGTCCTCCCGACGTGAAAGACGCTCTAAAAATTTAATTTTGTTGTGGTTGTTGTTGTTTGCGAAAACAAAAATAACAATTTGCATTTATACACCTCTCCTCATGAAGGGTAGCGATCCAGAGAGCTTGACTTGGGACCAAAATCACATGGGAATCTTTTTGTTATATGAAGGACCATTTCAATTTCAAAGGAAAGAAAACTTAAACAATTCTTATGTTTCAGTTAATGCCTTTCGTATTAGCAGGTTAACTTAAAGCACTTTAAAGTGTAGTCATTATATTTTTTAAGGTGAATCCCTCTAACCGTTGCCTAAACATTGGATTTGCTACCATTAATAAATAAATGGTACACACAGTTTCCAATCTGAAAAGAGTACAAACTTCTTTTGTCTTCAAACCCTTGCTGGTAGTTTCATTTTACTTGGATTGATGAACAATGATAATTGTACAGTACTACCAAAGGTCCACTGTTTTTCATAATCGCTGACTATTTCACGGGAAAGCATATAAGGCACAATATAAAACCTACAAAGAATTCATCACTTACTTAGACAAATTGAGATAAATACATACCAGACACTCCTGCACTCCTATTGCATATGTCTTCCAAACACTAATTCCCTCCTAATTAATTTCACAGGCTGTTTATATAGCAGTGTACAAAGGTTTGATCAATTATTTTACTCAGCTCCTTGTTCCGGTGGTTGTTACACTAGGGCTTAGAGAACACCTTGTATACATTGGGGACATCGGTCAGCATAGGACTTGTGATTAGAGCATGTAATAAGAACATACGAATTAGGAGCAGGAGTAGGCCATTCGGCCCCTCGAGCCTGCCTTGCCATTCAATAAGATCATGGCTGATCTTCTGACCTAACTCTAATTACCTTCCCCATCCCCATATCCCCTAATCCCTCTATTTTTCAAAAATCTATCAGTCTCAGCCTTGAAAATGTTCAAGGACTGAGCATCTACAGCCTCATAAATTCACTACCCTCTGAGTAAAGAAATGTTTCCTCAACTATGTTCTAAAAGACTCACCCTTAATTATCAGATTATGACCCCTGGTTATAGATTGTCCTACCAGGGGAAACAGTCCCTCACAGTCTACATTATCCAGCCCTTTAAGAATCTTATATGTGTCAATAAGATCTCCCCTAATTCTTCTGTACTCTAGAGAATACAGCCCTAGTTTATTCAACCTATCCTCATAGGTCATAAGAACATCAAAATTAGGAGCAGGAGTAGGCCATTCGGCCCTTCGAGCCTGCTCTGCCATTCAATAAGATCATGGCTGATCTTCTCACCTAACTCTGATTACCTGCCCTATCCCCATATCCCCTAATCCCTCTATTTTTCAAAAATCTATCAGTCTCAGCCTTGAAAATTTTCAAGGACTGAGCATCTACAGCCTTCTGGGGTAGTGAGTTCCATAAATTCACTACCCTCTGAGTTTAGAAATGTTTCCTCAACTCTGTTCTAAAAGGCTGACCCTGAATTTTAAGACTGTGACCCCTGGTTATAGATTCTCCTACCAAGGGAAACAGTCCCTCAGTGTCTACTTTATCCAGCCCTTTAAGAATCTTATATGTTTCAATAAGATCTCCCCTAATTCTTCTGTACTTTAGAGAATACAGCCCTAGTTTATTCAACCTATCCTCATAGGTCAGTCCCCTCATCCCAGGAACTAACCTAGTGAATCTACGCTGCACCCCCTCTAAGGCAAGTATGTCCTCTTTTAAATAAGGAGACCAAAACTGCACACAATACTCTAGGTGCGGTCTCACCAAAGCCCTATACAGTTGCAGCAAGACTTCCCTACTGTTGTAGGTCAGTCCCCTCATCCCAGGAACTAACTTAGTGAATCTAAGGCAAGTATGTCCTTCATTAGTAATGGAGTGTGTCTCCACACTCTGCTCATACCCAGGGGACTCTGATTCAGCCTGGACAGACAAAAACGATAATGGTGGGATTATTCTTAAAGCGGGATGTATTGGGGCAACATACATTAAAACAGTGGAAAAAAATCCAACATGCTTCCCAACCCCAAGCAGAACAGCGGGTTAGTAAATGGAGTTGGTACTCAACTATTGTGTCAGATACAATGATGTGTGTGGACAAGAACCAACTCCTTCATGCAATAAACAAAGAGATCAGTACAGAATCTGAACAAAGCAATACCTGACCTATCTCTTAGAATAAATCCTGTGTAAAATGAGCAACTATCCTAATCTCTTTGAAACCTAAAGTCAACAAAATCCCCCAAACTTGCATTCATCTCTGAAACCTACCCCACCACATTCCCTCTTATACCCATGGTTAGATTAACTTAATATTTACTGTGCAACTGATATCATCAAGGTGCAGCATTGAAATAGTTTGATAGTTATAAAATCAGAGAATAGAAATATCTTGACTATCCATACAAATGGTAGAAAAATAAAGAATTTAAACATTGTCTTTGATTGTCTTTGTATAGAAAACATAGCTACAAAGAACATTTGTAAATCAAAGAAACCAAATCAGTAATGAATTAATACACACAATCACAACACTTTATTGTATATCCTGTGAAGCGCTTTAACATGTCTCATTGACATTATATGGTGCTAAGGCAACTGCAAGGTTTATTTTTTAATAGTAATTATATATTAAAATAGAATACATAGTGAATGAAAATAAGGATAATAAGCAAAATATTCTTAGTGGGCATTCTTTTCAAATTTTGAGATCAGATGTAAATCTAATATGAACATTGATGCGAAAGAGACAAAGGTGTTTTACTGCGATGCTGAGCAGTGGCAAATGTTTGGCTAGCAGTAGGAAACTTCTGTGTTCTTCTAAACCAACTTGTATCATCTTTAGGGTTTCTATAGAAACTACAGCAGCGAATCAACAACAACAAAATCCAGTGGAATGGGGGAAAATGCTACAAATATATTATGATCCTTTCTTCTCTTTGTACTGTATAATGCTTTTGTTCAGACATCCAACGCAAGCTCATCTACATATAAATGTTTGCCACTCACACATAAATTGTCCTTTTATCATATGAACCAAGGAAAGGTTTGAGATTAAAATTTAAATGCAGGCAACAGTGGATGTAAACGGTGATCATATACAGCAGAGGTGAGAAAAAAAACACTTACTCTAGGAGATGATGCTTTCCGGAACCAATTTAACTCAGGAGGAAATCCAAAAAGATGTATGTCAATGTCTTGCCAACAATTTAGTTTCCTTCAACTGCAAACCCAGAAGCCGTTTCACAGGTAGACGTTTCTCAAACTATACGATTCACACAGAATCCAGCAAATTTTGAAGTCATTTAACATGCAGGTGGTTATTGCCTCTGGTGACTTTGTGCATGTGGATTGTGATCTTTTTTAGAGCTATGATCATAAACAATGTCCGGGAGCAACGACTGGTTCAGTGGGGAAGGACTGGGTGGGATCAATGATCCCACCCAGTCCTCAGGATTCAAAAGCTAATCTCAGGAGAGGGATATGTAAACAATAAGATATCAGTAAACTCTACCACTCTACCATGACATTGGAGGAAGCAATAAAGAAAATTCAGCATCGCAACTGATAGAGCAGCTAGGAAACAGCGTCCTGATAGAGTTGATCCACAGAGTCAGTGTTTGCTATACGGATCTACCTGACTGTGCTAAAATGTATGCTCCATGTGAGGCATAAGTCCATTTTTGATCTTTTTCTCACACAGGCTAATGCGCTGTTTATAGAACTTCAACCCAACTAGAATTGCCCATCGCTTTGGAACATCCACCCAATATGGAAAGCAATACACAGGTGCAAATTGTACTGTGTTTTGTAATGTAACTTTCCTTTCTTTTGACTGGTAAGGAAAAGCAGACACACAAATATAATGTAACAGGCAATTATTTATCAAAAGATACAGCACCAAAGTATGCATTTATTTTTAGATATTTTAACTTAATTTCAGTAGTGCCCTTTATGTAATAATAATAATCCTTGCAATTGATATAGTGCTTTTCACGTCTTCTAGACATTTCAAAGCACTTCACAGAATATACTGTAATACTGTATATTCACAGAATATACGTAGGGTAATGACTCACAATGCTTAAATAGTCTGTCAGAAGGTTTCTGTATTTGATTCTTTTTCCGGATCAGGAAGATTGGTATTTCAGGGCAGCTAAAAATAGCTTAAACACTTAACTCCATTGTTACTCTCCGAGGCAGTACTTAATCACTGACTCCAGATTTAAAAGAAGATCAAGCCTCCTAAGCAAACATTGAGGTCGATACTAACGATTTTAGAAAACACCGTCTGACCAAACTGTTGTACTGAAGTTGGGGAGTTATTCACTCCCACAGCCAGACATCAGGAAACAATGGAAAATTGAAAAATTTGGAAAACATGTTGATTAATATGTTTAACGATTGTTGAATTTATTAAGAAACATTGCATTTTTCCCTTCCTGCATGTGACAATGAGTTTATTTTGAACATTGTTGTTTTCAAGAAACATAATTTGTTTCACTGGTTCAAGCCACTTATTGAAAGGTTTGTGTAATACAGCACTGAGTAAATTACAGACAACAGGTGTCATGTAGTTAATAGGGAAAATAAGCAATTGTGTGGCACTTGTTGTGTAACATTCCACGCTTGCAATTGGAGAATTACATGGAATTATATCTGTCTTTCTTTGTAACTCTATACTGTATATACAAAACATAGGTACAGATAGATATAAGGGAAATGTGCGCATGAGAGTAATCGATGCAATTTGAGGAGAACTGATTGGAACTCATTAATGGGTTCAGTCAGAGAAGCAAACATTTACTCTGTAAATTCCATTGTTTTCAACGCTTGCACGAAGATGATAATCCTTGCATTTGATATAGTGCTTGTTATATGGGAAAGATCTCTCAAAACACTTCACAGGATTCATTTTGATGTGTAGTTTCTGTGTGTGTTATAGGCCAATGCAGCAGTCACTTTTCACACAGCTTTGTCCCACATAAAGCCATGAGTGAATGAACATTTTTCTTGTTGGAATTGTTGGACAGGAAAACAGAAAAACCTCCTGCAGTTTTTGAATCATGGCATGGAACCCTTATTATCTACCTGATCAAGCAGCCAGTTTAATGTCTCCTTCAATAAATAGTGCCTCCAACAATAGAGTTATTCACACTCCCCAGCATTGCACTGGAATGATATCCTAGACTATAATTTCAATATCCTGACCTGGGTCTAGAACACAAAACCTTTGGACTCCAAGAGCCAGGAGTGCTTCTAACTTAGCCAGCCTGATACCATCACTTATAATATCCAATTAATTAAAAACTTTGCTATGTGCATCCTCATTAGTAAAAAAAATTCTACACCCCATCTCCCCCGTCCTTGCCCGACTCCACTGGCTCCCCATCACCCAGAGGATCCAATTCAAGATCCTGGTCCTCACATATAAAGCCCTCCACAACCTCACCCCACCCTACATCCGTGACCTCCTATTCCCCTACCAACCTGCCCACCACCTCCGCTCAGCAGACTCTGGCCTGCTCCATGTCCCCTGACCCACCTGCCCAACCATTGGGCAGGTGGGTCGGGGGACATCAAATCCATTGACTGTCCAGCGCCTTGGGACATTCTCCCAATGTGAAATGCGCTGCACCTGGAGATATTCTGGAGAGTCTTTGTTGAAAGTGAGAAACGTTAACTGGATTCGTTCAAGACTGTCGTATATGGGCGGCTTGTGTGGTTTAGATACAAGTATTATTATTATATATTATTATGCCTTCCAACTGTGTCAGATACCAGAGCCCCTTCCCAGAGCCCCATCGCTCTCACTGCACAGTGAGAGCGATGTCCTGTAGGATCGGTGGAATCTGGCAGTTTCCTGCTGTGACAGACCTTCCAGATGTATGTGTTATTATACAATCCATTGCTTTTTGTAGACCAGTTTGCAAACTCAGAGTATTTTTGCTCATCTCTACTAATAAAGACAAAATGTCTCTATTTGTGTGTGTGTCCGCCAATAATACCGTAAACAATTGATGTAGAGGCATGATTCACACCTCATCAGAAAGCTCTTGTGTGTGAGAGTACCATGGGCAATTTTTTTTTGTTTCATGGATCTCCTTTTGTTGATGAGCTATATTTAATACATGCTTCAAGCCCCCAAATATGAGGTATACATGGTATTCTGCAACAAAATAGAAAGGAAATACATCTATACTAATGTATTCTGGAGCAAATATATGGCAGTTTGTTTGGGTTGTCATGGCTGTTTGTCTTCCCAATTGGAATCCTCCCACAGGAGTCCTCCCAGCTGAGTAGAGATAAAGATGGAATAGCTGTCTGTGTGTTGATCTACTTCACATTTTGTATCCTTTGATTGCAATCAAAATTGCAATGGGTACAGCTACTTTTTTTAATGTAAAACAAAACACTGTTGGTAAGTTTGAAATTTGCTGCACAGGAGATAGGTTGTTCTACTCTCATCACCTTGTTCCATGATTTCATCTGCGCAGATTAAGATGTAAACACAGATGTGGTTGAATTTATACACTACAGTATATTAAAAAAAAACTTGGAAGGGAATGAGAGTCAGAGAAATGTTGGATGTTGTTTGAACTTTGCTGGTCTTTAATAATAATAATCACCTTGAATTTGATATAGCGCTTTTCACATCTTTATTTGGTGCATCAGTTTTCTCTGTACCTACCTCTGTGACCTGCTAACATATCAACCCACCCCATCCACTCAGCAAGCTCCAGCCTATGGCACGTCCACCAAATGGCCCCACCATCTGCATTCAGCCTCTCCGCCACCACCCTTTGGAACTCCATTCCACATTCCTTCGCCTTGCTCTCTCCCTCGCCTCTTTCAAGACCTGCTTCAAGACCCTTCTCACTGTCCACGCCTTTGGCCGCTTCTCTATACTTTCCTGCCTTTCTTCCCCCTGCCTCGACCCCTCCCCTTTTGCTTCTTTACCCCCTTTTGCCCCTAGTCCCACTTCCGTGACTGATTGTGGGACACTGCTGTGCGCAATTTGGCTGCCGCGTTTCGCCCACTAATATACAGTTACTTTTCCTACTATGCTTTATCCTGCCCTGATCCTTCCCACCCTGCTCTTGTCCTACCTGACTGTACAGCGCCTTGGGATGTCCTCTCGACGTGAAAGGCGCTATATAAATGTAAGTATTGTTGTTCCTGCCCTCCACCCCCTCCTGATCCCAACCCCACTGCTCGGATCCAAATTCCCGACACTCTGGCGTCTTGGGACGTCTTTCCAACGCGAAAGGCGTCACACAAATGTAATTTGTTGCAGTTTAAGCATAAAATAAACACACAAAAAAAAGTTGTTGAAAAAATTAAAGAGGTCAGAAGTCAGTAATTTGAATATCAGCTACACTGTTCATTAACACCTTGCATTGTGTGAGTAGACAATCTTCCGAGTAAATCAACTGGGTGAGCACTGGAGATAAGAAATTGATTGACATCGACAAAAACAGCAACCTGCAAATGCACATTGCAACGATGCAGGCTGGAAAGTCAAGTGCAAATTATCACGGTGTGATTGATACGTGCAATCTCATGTCAAGTTAAAGATAACCTCGGAAATACATGCTTGCCTCGCCCTGCCTTCCCTTGCCCTGCCTGGGGGAGGCTCTGAAATCAGTGATCGTGTGCTGTTGCCTTTGCTATAAACTCACTCACCCGGAAGCTAAGGAGGGTTATTCTCCCTCTTGTTATGATCAGTAATGTTTGTGACACTCGGGGTAAACAACTGCATTATTCCCCTGTCGCACAAATATATTTGAACCATTGCAGAGTGATCTGAGGCAATGTAAACGCTCTGAGCTGTTACACTTTCCAACACTAAATGACTCCCAGTTCCTGGTTCACTCCTCCAGTGACACAGGCAGCTTTGCTCTGCACATAAAGAGCTGGGTGCCTGCATTAAAGCTCATTCTCACTACCAGGGATGGAATGCAAAACAAAACCAGCTTTATTTAAAAATATATATATATTTTAAACACTTGCTGCAATGTTTCATTAATATCATTTGGTAAATATCCTTCGTTCATCATTGAATTATTGGAAAATTCATTATCCGCCAACAACCAATGTATATATACTGTATATATATATTTATAGGGAAAAAATTTCAGGATTCTTTACAAATTTGATACGTAGAACCAGACTTCAGCAGAAGGCCTTTCAGTCTATCGTGTCTGTTAGCTCTCTTAAGAGTTATCTGACAGACCCGCTCACCATACCTGTTTATATTTTTCCCTTTCCAATTACAGTATTCGCCCACAAAATATACAGTCTGTTCACATGACAGTATATTCCATGAAGCGCTTTGAGACATCTCAAAGTATTATATCAAATACAAGGAGCACGTTCGTCCTGATCCATTGGCAGCTGAGAGAACGGCACAAATCACTTTTTCACATGGCTCCTCTTCAGACCAGTAGCAACCTGTCAGGTACAGCAATACCCATGTTTCCCAGTTAGCGAAGGGCTCATTGCCATGGGTAACAAGATTGCAAATCTGTGGATTGCCTCAACTGTCGAAAACATCACCAGCCGCAATTGCTTCAGACACTCTCTCCCTAATGTGTGTTATCTGGTGTCCAGACAGAGGGCTGGGATCAGAAAATCTGTGTTTGCACACAGTGCACCCTTGATTTTTCTCTCCGTTGTGTGTCCTCTGCTGTAACGCCAAGTGACAAGTGTCACTCGGCACACAAACAGCCTCTCCCCTGTGGTGACCGCACTGAAGCAGCGGCAGGTGAACAAAGGCCCTACAGGGAATTATTTTGTCACCTAATACACTTAAAGGCCTTCTCTCTCTCTCTCTACCTCTCCCTCTGACTATCTGTCTCTCTCCAGTGTGAATTCACCAGTGATCTCGGGCGGGT
Organism: Hydrolagus colliei; assembly: GCA_035084275.1. Taxonomy (NCBI): domain Eukaryota; kingdom Metazoa; phylum Chordata; class Chondrichthyes; order Chimaeriformes; family Chimaeridae; genus Hydrolagus; species Hydrolagus colliei. The sequence goes on along the minus strand of CM068744.1, from coordinate 10,744,054 downwards.
AGCTGTTGCTGATGCCGGTGCACGGGTGTCGATCAGCCTACCTTAGCTCCACCGGGTCTGGCCTCCTCCTTGTCCCCCGAATCCTCCGCTCCACCCTCGGCGGCCTTCAGCCACCAAGCCCCGAGGCTCTGGAACTCCCTTCCTCGCTCCCCTCGCCTCGACCCCTCTCTTCCCAGTGTTAGGTCACAGCTAAAGACCTTTCTCTTCCACTGTGCCTTTGGTCACCTTTCAACCCCTGCCCCGGTCCCGGGATCCGCTATTGTGAAGCGCTCTGAGACGCCGTCCGGTGTGGAGAGCTCTATATAAATTAAAGTTGTTATTGTTGTTGGTTCAGTTTGTAGCACTCTCATCTCTGGGGCAGAACAAGTCAGGACCTGATCTCTCACATTACACCGACATGGCAATGCAATGGTCAGAGATGTTAGAGGTGCCGTCCATTCAGATCAGAACGTCCTTCAAATCAGGTCCCGTCTGCCTGTTCAGGTGGATGTTAAAGATCCCTGTTTTTGAAAAGAGAGGAGAGTTTGTCCCGGTGTCCTGGCCAACAATCACCAAATACAATAGTTTCATTATCCCATGGCTGTCAGTGGGACAATACTGTAACGTGCTCTAAGACGCTGTCCGGCGTGGAGGGCACTATATAAATCAAAGTTGTTGTTGTTGTAATCATACATTAATCCTTGCATTTGATATAGCACTTTTCACATCTTCTAGACGTCTCAAAGCGCTTCACAGAATATACTGGAAAGTGAATTGACTGTATATTTGTGGGCGAAACGCGACAGCCAATTGCGCACAGCAGTGTCCCACAAACAGTTGTGGAATGAAATGACTAATTTTATTGTTGTGGTTTTTTTTGTAGGATTATTAGGCGTGTGGAGTAAGGAAACTTACCCATGGTTTCGCCCTGACCTGGCTGGATTCGTACACAGGTTTGTAGTGTATTGGTGTGTTGTCTGGGCAACAAGGCAGTGGTAGCCTGAGCTAGAGGAGGCTCAGCTCACCACCTCACTATTCATTCACAGCTCATCTCTTTCAGGTGACCTGAAAGAGCAATGACCTTGAGGAAGTACTCAGCCCCATCCCCTCAGACTCCCAGTGTGTGTGTCAGCCCCTTTAAGGCAGATGAAACAGCGGTTTGACTGACAGATCATCAGCCAATCCAAGATGCGGCTGTGACGAGCTGCCCCGCAGGGTGGTGCGCATTCTCACGTATGATTGGATGACGGACGTGTCAGTCAAAGTGAAGGCTTGCCGGTCTTAAAGGAGACTGACCCTTTTACTCAGTTAAAACTAAAGACTATTCTTGCCCACTGCAGAACCTCTTGTTACATGTGGTTCAGTTTGAAAGTTTTTTTTCCCTTCTCTCTTGTGAATTCACTGATGTTTGATGTCTATCGGTGCAGAGTCACAGTGGACAGAAATTACAATAGACAAAAGGTCATCGACCTGAAACGTTATATAATAACATAATCTTATAATAAACTCTCTCACATGCTGCATGATCCTTAGGTTTTGAATCACGTCTTGAATTTGGGACATCCTCCTGACTGAAAGGTGCTGTGCAAATATAATTTGCTGTTGTTGTTGTTAAGATTAGTGTGCTGTTATATTTACCTAATTATATCTTGGTCAAAACTTGCTGGCTTTTGAACGAGTTCTACTCTGCTCATTTCAGTGTACAATTAAAAGGTTGCAGATTGAGAATGGGGCAGGTTTGACCAAGAAATATAAAAGGCATCAAGCTAAGATCTACGTGATACAGCATAGCCAAGAGAGAGATTGTAACCTCCGCACCACCAGTGCCTTCAGCCACTACGCCCGAAAGCTCTGGAACTCCCTTCCTCACTCCCTTTACCTCTCTCCCTCTTCTCCTAGTTTCAGGTCTCGGCTAAAGACCTTTCTGTTCGACCGCGCCTTCGGTCACCTTTTTCCCCCTCCCCCTGGCTCGGACCCAGGATCCGTTATTGTGAAGCTCTCTGAGACCCCATCCAGCGTGGAGGACGCTATATAAATCGAAGTTGTGTTCTTGTAATGTCAGACAAAAACGCAAAATACTGCAGATGCTGGAAATCTGAAATAGTTCTGATGAAGGATCGTGGACCCGAAAGGTTGACTCTCTTTTTCTTTCTCCATAGATGCTGCCTGACCTGCTGAGTGTTCCCAGCGATTTCTGTTTTTGTGTGTAATCTCAGATATGCCAAAATGCAGCAGGGGAGAATCTTAAACATTTGAAGAATGCCGTTGAGGAGAAGTAAAATGTGAATTATGGGAAATTAATGGAAAATATATTTTTTAAGGAAGTCGACAATCTGAAAATAACTTGTCCACACAGGCAGAGACAGCACCCACTCATACTTTTGTTCATCCCTGTTAAAAGTAATAGTTTATCAATGTTAAATCCCGAGACCCCATCCTCCACATGTGCTACCTTATATAAATGTGAGTTGTTTTTGTAATGCAGACAATGACCCAAACACTGTGGAGCAAATTTGCACTATTTTCAACAAGTTCGGAGACGTTTGGCTGGAAATGGATATACAAGTAATAATCCTTGCATTTCATATAGAGCTTTTCACATCTTCTAGACATCTCAAAGCACTTCACAGGATATACTGTAAAATGAATAGAAGAGGTGAAAAGTGGTAAATGAAATTCATGGATGATTACTATTAGGGGGAAAGTACCTCATGTGACCTAGTTTGCTTAGTTTGCTGTGCTTAGTTTTCTTTCCAAGTTTGAAGAAAGTACTTCACAGAACACTTTGATACGTCACTGTACATAGACCTTGTCACTGGAATGGACGAATGGCCATCCACTCCTATAGTTTCTTTACTCAAGGCTCTGGCCATTTATTCTTTTATTTATACCTGTGACATCAGCACTCTGAGACGCTACCCTGAATGGAGGGCACTAAATAAGTGCACATTGTTGTATCTGTCCTCTATCTATAATAATTGGAGCTCCTGTAGCTCAGTGGTTAGAGCACTTGTCTTGCAAGCTGGGGAGACCAAGCTGGGGAGACCTGTGTTCGAATCCAGGCAGGTCAGGGTGAAACCTTGGGCAAGTTTCCTTACTCCACACGCCTAATAATAATCCATCAAAAAAAAACAATAATAAAATTGATCATTTCAATCCACGACTGTTTGTGGGACACTGCTGTGCGCAATTGGCTGCCGCGATTCGCCCACAAATGTATACAGTTAATTCACTTTACAGTATATTCTGTGAAGCGCTTTGGGATGTTGATAAAATGTGGAAAGCGCTATATCAAATGCAAGGATTATTATAATTAAAGGAAATCAACCATGCTGCAAGCTTGTATTCTCTTTCATTCTTATCATGTAGTCGGGTCTATTGGTGCCATGTCTTACATTAAAAGTGAAAGTTGGGTGATTCTTGTAATAATAGTGATAAAAATGTAATAACAATTGTTGTAACAAGGCCATCCATGGCCTTGCCCCCTCCTATCTCTCCGACCTGCTGAATCCCCACAAACCTGCCCGGTTCAGCAGGCTGCTCTACGTCTCCCGCCCCACACACCGTACCATTGGTGGCCGAGCTTTCAGTGTCTCTGCCCGCACACTCCGGAACTCTATTACACAGTCCCTTCAGCTCGTTTCCTCCCATGCTTCCTTCAAGACACTCCTTTTCAATCATACTTTCAGCGACCCTCCCACCTCTCCCCCTACCCTGCCCTCCCCATATTCAGATCCTGACCCCTGACTGTTCAGCACCTTGGGACGTCTTCCCGACGTGAAAGGTGCTCTATAAATGTAATTTTGCTGTTGTTGTTGGAATGTCCTACCTACGTGAAACGCAACATAAATGTAATTTTGCTGTTGAAAAAATTCTTGCATTTGACAATAACACATTATCACGTCTTTGAGACTTCTGAAAGCACTTCAGAGAATGTACCATGATTTGAATTGACTATTTTTGGGGTCAAGATATGAGCAAACTAGCAAGTGCCTTTTGTTACTCCGTAACTATGCATTTCCTTTGATTATTTATTAACATATACATTTCATATACGCTCTGGGATTGAGGGTGGGAGAGAGGTAAGTAGGATCTCCTTGAAGCTGAGCTGGATACAAGTGTTTGACCAGTTGCTGAATCTACAGGGTTCTAAAGCCAGGTCAGTCAACCTTCTCCAGCTGTTGCTGCTGCTGCCAGCTTTGCTCAGTTTTCGAATTTGCCGCGCAGTGAGAGGGATCGGAAGTGGACGTGGGTGATTGATTGTTCACAGTATGATGGCTTCCACTCCCCGGGTGTTTGGAGATTGAGCGTGAGGGGAAGAGGAGGGGTCCTGGGGTAGTGGGAGCCTGCTGAGTGTTGGGGTGAGAATCTTACACATGTTTTCTGAAGCACTAACCTGCATTGGCCACTCTGCTGCCCCTAGGCGGCCGCTGGTATTTGGGGGCGAACAGCATATTTTAAGGCTGTCCTGACCACAGCTGAATACTAAACCCATTCCCATTATACAGCCCCCCAGTAACACAGAGCTTTATGTATGTCAGCAGGTGCCACTCTCCCTTTGCCAGGCATCCAAAATCCTCCCCAAAGGACTATTTTCTACAACATTCATTTCTTCTTGTCTTTCTTCAAGCTTTGCACTTGTCTCTGGCATCAGCGTGCCTTCACTGACTTCGAAATCTAAACAAATAAGAAAAACACAAGTACAGAACCTTTAGCTCCACCACCTTCCTGACGGTAATTATGTATTTCCACTGAGGATGAGAATGTCTTTTTGCCCCATCAAAAAATACAAATGTGATTTAAAATATCAGCCTGGCTTGGCAGTGCTCTCAACTCTGGATGTGAAGTTTGTGGGGTGAACCCAGGAGGGAATTGAGCTTCTAGTCCAGGCCAATGTTGAGTGAAGATTGCCGTGTTGAAGGTGCAGTATTTTGGTTGCACATTAAAGTGAGGTACAATCTGCCTCTAGGTCAACATCACGATAATATTAAAAAACAAAGAGGCCAAAAACCCTCCAGGTTCATTTGTGGATGTTTATCGGACCATTCTATTGCAAATAGCTGTTTACTTCTTACAGTAATCCACTCACTTGATAATAAATGACTTGTGAAGCTCTTTGATATATTTTGATCTACGATTTTTGTTAAAGTGTGTGTTCCATGTTCTCTGAAAAATAAAATGAAAATGATTACCTTGGTGTGTCCTCCGCATGGCCCCCCTAGGCTTTATTCCTGTTAAGCAAAAATTAATTACAGTCTAAAGCTGAAAATGTTCACAAATTAGTAAAGGTTCAATTGTTTCGAAGGTTTGATTCAATAGAAATTGAGGGTAGCCAAGGTGCAACAGATTAAAAAACCAATACAGCAAAGTTAGTACAGTATGTAGTGTTGGGGATAAGGAAGAGATTTTCAAAACACTGATTGAATGTGCTGTGCAGAACAATTGGGTGGATTATAAAACCAACAGTTTCCGCATTGTCAGGCGGCTGGCCAAAAAATAGTAAAACCAATTCAAAACAGGTTAGAAGGTAAAAAATAAAATCAGTGTAGAATTGAACACAAATATGCTGATGAAACAATCTTGAAAAAAAAACGTTTTCATATATACAGAGGAACGAACAACAGGATCTGGAAATTCCAAGTAGTGATATAAACCAGGGCACAATACAACCACAGCTGATCAGCAGTCAAGTTTCCATGACATCAATAACAATAGAGTAACAGTTTAATTCAGTTCAACAGTTGAAATTACAGCCAGAAGCTCTGCATTCCTTACACTATTCTCGTGATATGCTTCCTAAACGACTAATGTTATTCCCATGATAATGAGATTTTCATGTTTTAATGTCACAAGATCTCAGGATAGATTACCTAGCACTGACTTACAATGTGGCTTACAATGTGCAAGTCAGTGCTATATTGAAGGCTCTTCCAATGGCATTCCCTTGTAGATATAATTTGTAAGCAGTAAGCGAAGAGAAGAAAAATATGGGTCTACATGAAATTAAATCTAGACTGGGTGTTCACCTTCCACCTTCTTAGATTGAGTGTCTCTTCCCCACCAGCTCCCCCACCCCACCCCCACCCACATCTTGTAGAGCTGTGGTTATGTAAAATACATGAGAGTATTAGTAGTTATTAGGGATCAGTTTATGAATCCTGTTTAAAACCTTGATTATTTCAGTAAGCCTTCAACTTCCATAAGTATTTGGATGACACCCAACTCTATCTTTGTTCCTTCATTCCAGGACCACTGTTGTCATGACAGACTGCCTGTTGGACAGCAAGTCCTGAATGAAAGCTAACGTTCTACAGTTGAATGTCAGCAAGACCGAGGACCTCCTGATTAGCTGACACCAACGCTTTCACACATCAAGCGCTGGCAACATCACCCTCCATGTATGCACACTCAACCTTACCAAGCCAGTCAGGAGCCTAGGTGTCTTGTTTGGTCCTCAACTGTATTTTCTCCTCCACATCCATCTCATTACCCGCTCTGCCTTCGTTCACCTCTGCAACAAGCGACTTCACCGCTAACTCACACTTCAGGCCACTGAAATTCTCATTCATATCTTCATCCCGTCCAGGCTCGATTATGCCCACGCTGCTTGTCGGTCTTCCCAATTCTTCCCCCCACATAGGCTGCAGATCATTCAGAGCTCTGCAGCCGTGTCCTCTACCACCCTCAGCTCCACGAGTTCTCCCCTCCATCATATCCTGGATCAGCAGGGGGTAATATTACCAACATTATTAACCATGGCACATTCAGAATTTGGGGGGAAAGTGTCACACGTGTGAGAGAAACATGCAATTTTTAATATTCATATTTCCAATTCTGCTGACAGTCCATACCTTTTAATAAATCTCTTTTTAAAGCATACATTTGATTACCTTTTTAAAAGGAATTATTGGACTACTTCAACTGAAGGCTGAGATTTTTTCCTCTCAGCTCTCGTTAACCCTGAAATCTAAAGACCCCAGTCGTAGCCATAGCTGGACTATTGGTAGGGTGTGTATGGTTAGAACAGAGGATTAAGAATTATATGAGGTAGGCTAAGAGATTCGTTAAAAATAGAGTAGCATTGTAGAAGGATAGACATATAAAACAATATACAGTATTTGTAAATAGCATTCAAGCAAGTATATGGTCATGGAAACAATGGAACTTATGATGGATTGCAAAGTGACATGATAGTGTTTGAGTGAGAGATTACAAATATATTGAATTAATTATTTGTATCCATGTTAAAATAATTATTCGATTCATGGAGTGAAACAGCCTATCTGAATCAAGCGAATTAAGAGGTGTAAACATGTCCTCAATCCAAGACATTGTTGACAGGCACACTTGTAGTTAACTGGATGTCTGACACATCTAAACCCCTTACTATCTGTAAAGAGTAGCAGTACAGACTGAGAGTTCTATATATACATACCACATGGGCATTTCTGTGTTTTGAGAGTGAATTCTACCTGAGGAATACGTCGTTTTCCTAAATGTGGAGAGTATTACGCAGTTGCTGGAGAACTCCACAATCTGTATTGATGTGCTGCTGGAGTCTAACTAACTAAAATCATACTACTTGCAGCTGAGAGTTCTTTCCCTCGCCATACCCAACTTCTACTACTTTATCCATTTTTTCAGGGCTTTGAATTGCAGGTTAGCAATAATAATAATCCTTGCATTTGATATGTAGCATCTGATCACATCTTCTAGTTATCTCAAAGTGCCTCACAGAAGATACTGTAAGGTGAAACAAAAATACAAGTTGCTGGGAAGACTCAGCAGGTCAGGCAGCATCCATGGAGAAAGTGAGTCAACGTTTCAGGTCCACGACCCTTCGTCAGAACGGTACACATGCCGCAGTTCTGACGAAATGTCATGGACCCAAAACGTTGACTCACTTTCCTTTCTCCACGGATGCTGCCTGACCTGCTGAGTTTTCCCAGCAACTTGTTTTTGTTTCAGATTTCCAGCATCTGCAATAATGTGTTTTGTTTAGTTGTTAATCCATCTACACGCCAATGCTTTGCTCACTGCACTACTCACCAAGGCCAATATGGATAAGGTGGTCCTAGCTGGACATGTACTGTGAAAAGTAACAACATTAACTGCATTTAAAAAAAAATTAACTGCAGTTATTTTGTGAAATGCTGTGTGATATTCTTTTAATGAAAGGTGCTGTATGAGTATGTCTTTGTTGAAACATGTTTTATATTGGTAAGGTGCATTGCTGCACTTAACAAGATTGGTTCATCGATGGCTCCTACGTGAACTTTTGAAGCCTTCCATACGATCTGGCACTATTCTGGGTGAGTGGAGGATATGACATGCTTGACAGAGCTGCATTAATCACTTATTAAGGAGAAATCAAGATTTTATTGTAACACACTGTTACTGAACTAAATTGCAATTATTTAAAATCAACATTTTACACAAAACAGACTGTTAAATTAGAGCCAAGTTAAAGGTTACAATACAATTTCAAAGTTGGTTATACAGCACTTCCTGGTCACTCATTTACGAGTAGGAAAATTAACCCTTCCTCAAATCCCACAAATTTTCAGAACATACAGAATCAGGTTTAAATAAATTTCCCATCACTCCATGCTGCATTCGACTGAGAATTCTTTGCACAAAGTAAATTGGTTTGAAACATTTTGTAAAGTTGGTGTGTATTTTGGTTAGTTAGCAGAAAGTCTATCATCACAAGAAAATTTCAGATGAAGGTCCATTAACCAACGTAATCTCATCCAAAACATTTCCATCACATCATCAAGCGGTTTCTTAAATGAGTCATGTCTGGCTTCAACCTTCCTTCCTGGTAACCTGATTCAATGATTATCCATTAAGAAATGCTTCCTGCTGTTTATTCTGAAATTGCTCTTCATAACCCTGCATCTGTGCTGTCTTTAACACATTTAAAAATATTGTTCTTGGTTCACTTGCTTAGCTGCATTTAGAATCGTCTAAATATTTTTTTCTATGTCTTCTATTACAGCATCTTCTACGTACATCAGCCTGGCACAGTTGGTAGCACTCTTACTTCTGAGTGAAAAGATTGTAGGTTGACACCTCACTTTGGGATTTGCAGCTTAGTCTGCACTGACATTCCAACAATACAGTGCTGGGATGGTTGTATTGTTGGGAGGTGCCATCCTACAAAACATAAAAATTGAGGGCTTTACTACCTCTTAAATTGATATTAAAGATCCTATTACACTATTTGAAAAGAAAAATGATTTTCTCCTCGTGTCAAGCCAACAAGTCTCCAAATAAATTGGTTGTTCATTTCATGGCTGTTTGCGAGACATTGCGTTGCACAAATCGATTGCTGTGTTTGCCTACAAAATAGTCAATACACTTCACAGAAATTTTCAGTGAAGTGTTTTGACAATATAGGCACTGTGCTAAATGCAAGCCTCATCTTCTACTATTGTAAGCCTCTGTAAGGTCACCACTGAGATGTCTCATGGTTTCAAGGTTTAAGAGGCCAAATTTATTTAATGATTTCTTATAGGTCAACTAACAACAACAAATTGCATTTATATAGCGCCTCTCACATCAGGAGGACATTCCCAGGTCACGGAAATCCCTCTAAAATAGGGGACTATTGTTTGTTATTCTTCTCTACTTTAGGGCCTGGGCATTCCATCTGGAACTGTACAGTACTCCACGTGAGCTCTGACCAGAGCACTGTTTAACTTGAGTATGACTTCTACAGATATGAACTAAACTGATCTGGCATTATAGCCCAGCACCTTACTTGCCTCATTTATTCCTGTCTTACACTATTCAAGCATGGTGAATGATGAGTGAGCTGACATCCCTCGGTCTTTTTGCAAATTCCACCGTGGCAAATTCTATATCATCCAAATGGTAATTCTTGTCTCCGATGTACTGCACTTATTAACTTCCTTTACCAGAGATAGATCCAAGCGCAAACCCTACCAAGCTCTTTCATTGCCTCCTTCCATGTCACAGTCACCTCTAATTAGGGTATTTTCTACTGACCCTGCAAAATCAAGGCCATTAATCAATGCAAGGAACAAAATGGGTCCCAGCACAGACCCCAAATACACTCCTTTCAATAACACCACCATTTGGACATATTCCTCCAATCGAGAATCTTAGCTTCACTGATGTCAGTCCTGCTGCTTAAACATTACATGCTTATTATTGGACAACGTGTTCTTTGTGTTCTTCCTGATTAAAGAAACACAGGGAGTAATCATTAAAATGTTTGCTACCAACTGCTCATCTTCTATTCTAACCTCCTCCGGGTCCCTTGGGATATTCATGTGTTTCTAACCCTCCTATCACATTTGACAAATTTTGTGTAGAAACCCATTGCTAGACTTAAGAATATGTCATTCCAGCTCAGCTGCTCTGAAATGTGCAATCTCTCCCCTATAGGAGCACACCTGATTTGCCAATGCCAGTGGTTTAAGAACTTGTCTTGCAGGAATATCAGAAATGAAGTGAGAAGAATTACATCCCTATGTGGCATGTCTACGTCCAAGACCCATTGACCAGTAAGACAGGACGGTCGGCTACCAAATGGATCAAGCCTACCAAAGAAAGATGACTCACTCTGCTGTTCACTGCAGAGCCAACTCAACCCCAACAGATGCTTGTTCATCCTTCTTCTCCCCACACACACATAACAGAGTTGCAAAATTATTCAAAGCGTGTATTTACAAGTCTTCTACTTTCCATATTCTAAAAGAAACGTTTCCCAAATCTTAGGAACATCCACAATTTCAATATACACGATTAGTAGCTGATACATACTGATAAGTCACAAACATCAAAACATCACAAGGTTGTAGACCTGTTACTTGATATATACAGATTTGAGTAACGCTTCTCCCTCAAATGAAAAATAGTCAGTTTCATTCGACTGTAATAGTGGATTTAATAGCTTTGTGATGAAGTTTGCAGCTTGGTGGACTTTCAAATAATGTGAGGGCAATGATGCACAATCAGATCACTGGCATGTCTGGATATTTTCTAACATTAAATAATTTGTGGTCTATATTATGCTCATTCACTCTGCAGGGTGTCAGTTTAGCTCAATTGGTTGCATTCTTGTCTTTCACAATTTCAGCTCATAGTCTAACACTTCAGTGCAGTGCTGAGAGCTGGTCTCAATTGTCAAGAGGTGATGTCCTTCCAATGAAACATCAAAGTCGCATTCGCCTGCTCTTCGAGTCGATGTAAATGACACGTTGACACCATTTGAAAAGATTGGGAACTTTCTCCTGCTATTCTGGACAGCAATATTTCAAATAAAATCAGTCATCTCACGGCTGTTTGAGACACCTGCTGCACACGAAATAATTGTCACGTGTGCTTATACAAAAAAGTCACTACGCTTAATAGTAATTACTTTATAGCACTTTGAGACACAGACGTGATAAGATGCAATAAAACTGCAAGTTCCTTCTTTCTAGGAAAAAAGTAGTCTTTTCATTGTAACATTCAAATAAAATTCCCACTCTCTTTTCCTATACATTCTCCTTCTTTCATTTTCCCCCCCACCCCCCATCCTTGAAGACGTTGCAATTCCTTTTTCCTTCTACTGGGATACCGATCTCACACCAGCACCTTTCAGAATTTTGCACAATTGAAACTATACAAATTAAAAGCCTGGACCACCAGCGTGGGACATTGTCAAGAACTGATCCTATCCCTTTACCCGACGTCCACATTTTCCAGCAGGGATGGTTTAAGTGATAGGATAATGATCCATTCAAATCGTTTCTCTTCATCGTGAATTAGTTGAAATACTTGTCAGAAATAGTCTAATAGTCTAACACACACACATAATTCAAGCTTTTTTGGGTCCAGATGCACTGTCCATTAACCAGCTGTAGCAACAATTTTTTTCCCCAGGAGTTAGGATAAGGCAATAAGGGATGTGAGAAGAGGTATTATCTTTTTCCGCCCCCCCAAAAAAGACACACATACACACTCGCACACAAACACGCTCACGTTGTTTTCTCTGCAGAGTTCACGTGGGCTCAATATCGATGTGTTTTTCCACTTGAATGTACACCAAAATTATTTCTCCGGAATGTGGGTTTGCTGATGTGCTTTGAAAAGGTTGAGCGAGGAGAATCGTTGCTTACACACCTCGCACGCAAACGGTTTGTCTCGCAGGTGGATGCGCTGATGAGCTATCAGGTGATTGGATCGATAGAAGCGTTTTTTGCACAGGTCACACTGAAAGGGCCTCTCCCCGGTGTGGGTTTGCTGGTGCATTGTCAGGTGGGTGGAGGTGGGATACCTCTTCTGGCAGATGCCGCACTCGAATGGCTTGATCCCAGTGTGGCTCCGCTCGTGCTGCTTCCGGTGGCTGGACGTGCAGAACCTCTTGTCGCACATGCGGCAGGCGAACGGCCTCTCCCCGGTGTGGGTTCGCTTGTGCTCGGTCAGGTGGCTGGACGTGCAGAACCTCTTCTCGCACATGCGGCAGGCGAAGGGCCTCTCCCCAGTGTGCGAGCGCTGGTGCTCGGTCAGGTGGCTGGATGTGCAGAACCGCTTGTCGCACATGCGGCAGGCGAAGGGCCTCTCCCCGGTGTGGATTCTCTGGTGCTCGGTCAGGTGGCTGGACGTGCAGAATCGCTTGTCGCACACTTTGCAGGCGAAGGGCCTCTCTCCGGTGTGGATTCTCTGGTGTTCTCGGAGGTGGCTGGAGGTGCAGAACCGCTTCTGGCAGATGGTGCACTGGAATGGCCTCTCCCCGGTGTGAAAGCGCTGGTGCACGGCCAGGTACGTGGAGTTATAGAACTGCTTCTGACATATAGCGCACTCGAACGGTCTCTCGCCGCTGTGAATCAGCTGATGCTTCTTCAGGCCCCCGGCGCCGCAGAACTGCTTTTGACACATGTTGCACTCAAAGGGTCTCTCCACCGTGTGGATGTTCTGATGCCCGATCAACTCCCCGGCGGAGTAAAAGTGCTTATCGCACAACATGCATTCAAAGGGTTTCTCTCCAGCGTGCTCGGGATCATGCTCGCTCAGTTTGCTTGATGTGCAAAACTCGGGTTTCCCAGCAACGCACTCAAAGGATTTCTCTCCAGCGTGTATATGCTTGGGCTTCGTCAGGTCAATGGACGCACAAAGCCCCTCTTTACACTCATCGGACTCCATTGGTCCATCCTCGGTGTCAGTGCCCAGGCTTTCTGCTTCTGGTGAAGGTACGAACCCTTCCTCATATGCTGAATAGTGGCCTGCCTCCGAAGCACGTGGACGTTGACTGGGACCTGGAATCTGGGATTTTTCCAACCGATCATTTATTGCAGATTTTGTTTCTTTTGCCACTTTCATCTTCACGTCAGTTTCCATATTCAGTATTCTTGCCCTGGGATTACAATCTAAAATAAAAAAGAAGATTTTAGCTGCAAGCTCAGCCTGACTGCCCGAAAAAAAAATGTTTTTATGCCGTTTCTTGTTTATTTTTACCCGAATGCTTACACAATGCATTATCACTTCCCATCCATTGATGTCGGCTCCCGCTAGATCTCTACGGAATTCTGAAAGCATCCATGTTACAGAGGTTATACGGGAAAGTTCACACAAGTCGCATCAGTTGGGACCATAAATTTAACATGACTTATGCAAAATATTAGTTGTGTCAAACAAAATTACATTTATAGAGCGCCCTTTTCACGTCGGGAGGATGTCCCAAGGCACTGCATAGTTAGGTCAAGTCGACTTGCATAAGTCGTAACACAAGTACTGGACTGTGCTGGCTGGTGACAATAAGGCAAAGGCTTCTATACACGTTTAATCCATACATATTAAAGTTGCGGTACCAAATCTTTCCATGTAACAATATTGCGCAGTACTATGTAATCAGGTACAGAAAACATATAATGCACAACCAAACAGGTTTGAAAACAGAACTGTTTTATTAGAATATAAACTCTTAGAAAGATTGTTTCACATGGAGCAGGATGCTCTAACTGGAGGGCTGGATGTCCTGTTTGAGAACCACAAATCGTTACCCTCAATTCCCCCCTCTCTCATTTGCTGTTTCTCTCTCTCACTCAATCGCTTTTTCCTCTCTCTAAATTACCCTCTTTCTCACCCCCTCTTCCTCTGTTTCTCTCTCTACCCTCTCCCTTAATCGCTCTAACCTATACTCTCTCTCCCTATGCCCCACCCAGCTCCATTAATTTATGTTGAATCAGACTGTAAATTTGCCTAGGAAATACACTGAATGATTATTAAGCTATGATTGCTATTAAATTGATTCATTTAATTGTTGGTTTAATAAAACACCTCAAGGTGTTACACTGGGTAAAGGGCACAATATAAATGCAAGTTGTGTCTTTGGAATCCTGTAGCTCAGGTTAAGGCAATAGAGCACTCTTTAGACCACTAGCCTCTCAAGTGAGACCTGGGTTCAATTGGGCAGGCCAAAATGTTGGGCAAATTTCCATACTCCACAAGCCACAGGTTATTTAGCAGTAAGTAGGAATCCAGTTGTTAGTCACTAGGTGGATTGCTTTTCCAGGGGGGTAATAATTCCTTCAAACAAATAAAGTTATAAATAAAAATTGGTCACTCAATCCATGACTGTTTGTGGGGTACCGCTGTGCGCAATTGTATAGTCAATTCATTTTACAGCATTCTGTGAAATGCTTTGAGACATCTTCAAGACATGATAAAGCTCTATACCAATCCAAGGATTATTATTATTGAGAAAAAGGCCATAAATTCAAGACTATGGCTATCTTAGTTTAAAAAAACAGATTTGCTGGAACTTCTTCTAGAAGTACATAAGGAATGCAATGATTTACCAGAAGTAGCTTTCAGAGCACAATTGAGTATGTCAGAATTGTACAAAGACATGCAGAGGAAGGGCATTAAAGGGTACAGGAAAAGAGATCAAATGCATTGGTTTCTTGGAGGAGCAAATATTAATGAGCCGAACGGCTTTGTACAGTGTTGTGCATTTCTATGATTCTTTCATTCCATGTTCACCTAACGATAAGCTGGAACCCGGTTGTCAGTCAAATTTACTTTATTATTATTGGAAGTACATCTCTCCGCAGCCCTGGAGTCATCTGAACTCCACCCCCTCTGTTCTTCTGTCCACCCCACCCTATGCCTCGCCTATTCTCTCCTCTAAATCTCACTGCAAGGAGATGCTGGATTTCCTCAAGTCCAAAATCGAGGAAATCCGTTTAGCTGCCTCTGTCCTCCCAACTGCCATTCCTTCCCCCATCTCCCCTCCGCATTCCGACCCCTACGCATTCTTCCCTTCACACTTTTAAACCTGCCTCCCAATCCTCTGTCATCACATCGTCTATGAAGCTCACCACCTACTCCCTTGACTCATCCACACCCCTTTCCTTACCTCCCAGCTTTTATTGAGGAAAAGATGGCCATGAATTCAAGTTGATGACTACCTTAGTAAAAATATATTTGGTAGAGCTGCTTCTAGAAGTATATCAGGGAACGTAATCCAACCCCAGGATTCTCCAACATCATCAATCTTTCCTATCACCCGGTACTGTTCCCAACCCCTCAAAACAGTCACAGTAACCCCCATCCTGCATAAACCTGCCATGGATGCATGCAATTACTGGCCCATCGTCCAACTTTTCCTTCTAAAGTCCTTAAAAGAGTTGTTGCTTCCTAGCTTCACTCTTTCCTCTCACTACTTCCACGAGGCCCTCTAATCGGGTTTCTGTGCTCCTCCCTCCTTATCACCCTCCCCAACTTTTCTCCCCACAACAACTTGGGATTTATATAGTGCCTTCTATGCAAGACGGCATCTCAGAGCACTTCACAATAGCAGAACCCAAGGCCGAGCCGGGGAAGGGGGAAGGTAACCGTAGATGCGATCGAACAGAAAGGTCTTCAGGTGTGACCTGAAACTGGAAAAGGAGGGGATGAGACAAAGGGATTGAGGAAGGGAGTTCCAAAGCTTCGCGGCATGAAGACTGAAAGCATGGCCGCCAATGGTGGAGTGGAGGACTCGGGGGACAAGGAGAAGGCCAGACCCAGTGGAACGGAGGCAGTGGGTTCTGCTGCGAGGAGGTTAGAGATAGGGAGGTGTAGAGGAGTGGAGGGATTTAAACACAAGAGTGAGAATCTTGAAGTCGATCCGATCTGTGACAGGGAGCCAGTGAGGTCTGGCAAGGACTGGGGTAATCGGGGAGCAAAGTTTGGTTCAGATGAGAATGCAGGTGGCGGAGTTCTGTATCAGCTGGATTTTGTGAATGGTGGCGGAGAGGAGACCGGCAGGGAGGGCGTTGAAGTAGTCCAGCCAAGAGGTGATAAAGGTGTGGACCAGGGTTTTGGCAGCTTTTGGGGTGAGATATTGATGAGACGGGCAATGTGGTGGAGATGGAAGAAGGTGGTGCTGGTGAGGAACTGGATGTGGTGGAGGAAGGATAATTGGGAGGTCGAACCTGACACCTAGGTAACGGGTTCGGAGCATTTTAGGGGCATGTCAAGTAGGTGGAGGAGGTGAGAGCCATGGGACTGAAGACGTCGAGAGCCAAAGAGTATGGCTTCTGTTTTGTCAACTTATAACTGCAGGAAATTTGTGCTCATCCAGCTCTTCTGATAGACAGGCTGACAGAAGCTGACAGAACATCAGGGGACTGGGGAGTTGCAATTTGAGGTGGAAAGATAGTTAGGTATCATCCACACACATGTGAAAGTTTACCCAAGTCTGCGCATGACATCACTAAGAGGGAGTATGTAAATAAGGAAGGTGCCAAGGATGGATCCTTGGGGTACCCCGCAGGTAACCGGGCGAAAGTGAGAGGAAAAGCCATTTGCAGAGATGTACTGCTGGCGGTTTGTCAGGTAGGATTCAAACCAAGCGATTGGGATCCCACTGAGGTGGATGACAAAGGACATGTGGTGGAGGAGGATGGCATGATCGACTGTGTTGAAGGTGGCGGAAAGGTCCAGGAGGATAGGGAGGCAGAGGGAGCCTAGTCACAGATAGAAGACAATCATTTGCGACTTACATAAGCGCAGTCTCTGTAGTGTGGGCAGGGTGGAAGCCGGACTAAAGGGGTTCAAATAGGGTATGGAGGGAGAGATGTGCACGGAGTTGGTTGGCAATAACGCATTTAACTTTTGTAATGAGGGCAGGTTTGAGATAGAGCAGTAGTGACTGGGATTGGAGCCATCGAGGCTAGGTTTTTTAAGGAAGGAGGTGATGACAGCTGTTTTGAGGGCCGTATCCTGAGGAGAGGGACTGGTTAATGATGTCTGCGAGCAGTGGGCAGAGGAGGGGGTGCTGGGAGATCAGCAAGTTGGTGGGAACGGGGTAGAGGGTCGAGGCAGCAGGTGGTGGGTTTCATAGTGGTGATGGTGAATGAGGGAGGAAGGAGAGAGGGAGAAGAAGGAATGTGGGATGGGGGTCGTGGAGGAGCCAATTACGGGATGGGTGTGGGTAACATAATAGGGGTCGTGGTGGGCAACAAGAGGCAGGAGGATAAGACTGCCAGGCGGATGTTATTGATTGCGGTGGTAAGGAAGTCCATGACCTCTTCGTATTTGGATGAGAAGATTGAGAATGCTTGAGGGTGCACGGAGGAGTTGAGTTGTTTTTGGCCTCCAGAATGATGTTGGAGTAGTAGGCCGTTTTCACATATGACAAAGAAGGGTGGTAGGTGTGAAGAAGGTTGAGCCACAGCTGGTGGTAAACCGTGAGGCCGGTTTTCTGCCACCTGCACTCGAACAGCCGGGTATGAGATTTCAGGGAGTGGAGATGGCCACTGTACAAGGGGGATTGGGTGGTTTGGAGATGATCTTGGATTTCAGGGGGAATGAAAGAGTTGAAGGTGGAGGAGAGGGATCACGGAGCAGCTTGATGGCTGCTTTAGGATCCCTACGGGTGGAAGGCCAGAGGGACAGGAGGTCGGTGTATGAGAGAGCCTTCGTGAGGGTTTCAGGGGGAAGCCTTTTCCATGGGCAAAAAAGTATGGTTGAGGGCTTGGTGGAGGAGAGAGGGATGTTGTTCCTGGCCACGGTTGTGGGTCAGCGAGTTAATGTGGAGGGTGAGGTTTAGGGAGGAGAGGAGGGTAGTGAAGTCAGAGGATGTGGTGCAAGGGGAGTTTAGGTGGAGGTTGATGTCGCCCATTATGAGCAGGCGTTCAGAGCAGAGACAGAGTGCAGATTGGAGATATCAGAGCGGAAGGACCCAGGGAGTTTGCGGGGGCAGTAGACAAGAAGAATTTTCAGTGAGAGAGAAGGATGGTAGAGGGTGGTGTGCTCAAAAGAGGGGAAGCAGCCAGAGGAATAAGGGAAGCTTTGGAGATGAGGGCCACCGCGCCGCCGCGTTGGTTAGGGCGGGGGTCTGGTGGAATGTGCAGCATGGAGAGGAGGCTTCAACTAGGGGACAGGGTCACTGGGGGAGAGCCAGGTTTACGTAAGCCCAAGAATATCAATAGCAGGATGAGGTCATGGATAGTGAGGGCTTTATTGGAGGGGTTTTGAAGGGAAATGCTGATGGGTTTGCTGTTGGGGAAAAGACGGAGAACAGAGTCATAAGGAGAGGCCTTGGGATCGTACGGAAGAGTGTGAGGAATTGGTGATTGTACGTATGAGGGAGAGGGATGTTGTGTTTGCATTATGGAGGCGGTTTGTGTGGAGGACGTGAATGATGGACACTTTGGGGTTGCTGCTCTGGGACAATCAGTGCAGTAGGCACGTTTGGCCCAGTCTGGAGCAGAGGGAAGTGGTAATGGGGTCCAGGAGTGGGAAGGTGTGGTGGGGTGTGGGGGTGCGAAAGAAGGACAGAGTGAGAGTAGTAGATACAGGGGAGTAGGAGGAGGGACATTTATGGTAGTGGGGGGGAGGCTCGGTGGGGGCAGCCAAAACACACACGCAGAGACCGGGAGCGAGCAATCACCGGGCCATGGGAGACAGCGCAGGTGGGATAGGAGGGGAGGTTGGATGGTGGTGATGGCTTAGGTGCCACGATGGAAGGGAGGACAAGCCAGCCGAGCTTCAGCCCCAGCACACCCGAGGCGGCAAGTCCCAGAACTGCGTTTCAGGTACTTCACAAGCTGCAGATCATCCCAAACTCTGCAGCTCGTGTCCTCACACCAGACCCCATCACCCCCAACCTCGCTCGACTCCACTGGCTCCCCATCCCGCAGAGGATAAAATTCAAGATCCTTGTCCTCACTTTCAAGGCCATCCATGGCCTTGACCCCTCACATCTCTCTGAACCCCATCAACCTGTCTGCTCCGTCCATTCAGCAGACTCCAACCTGCTCCATGTCTTCCGCTCGACAAGCCCTACCATCGGTGGCCGGGCTTTCTGCCTCTCTGTCCCCACTTTAGATCTCCATCCCACAATCCCTTTGCCTTGCTTCCTCCCTTACCTCATTATAGACCGGTCTCAAGATCCTTCTCTTCGACCGTGCTTTCAGGCGCCATCCTACATCTCTGCCCTCCCTCATCCCAACCCTTCAACACCCTATGCTCGGGTACTGACTCCTGACTGTCCAGTGCCTTGGGACGTCCTTCCTCCTGACGTAAAGGCATAATCTACAGATATAATTTTGTTGTTGTTTACAGTACATTCTGTGAAGGGCTTTGAGACACCCCGAAGACATCTCAAAGTGATAAGGACATATTTCAAATGCAAGAATTATTATTATTATTTGGAGCTGATGAACAGTCGAAAATTATACTCTCCATGTTTCGTGATTTAATTTCTCATCATTAGTTTGATTTATTATTGATAAAATATGTAACAGTTTGGGTGGACACCAGACTCCATATTTCAGAGCTGCTCCACCCCAAATAGTGGGTGAGACACATACCACACATACTTAATGATAGTTTTTCTTTGTGACCTATGCCTTCAAAATAGCACACCAAATCAGTTTTCAAAGAAGTGTTTCTGTCGGGAGGTGTGATCTGCTTTTGTGGTATTATATTGTATTTGTAGTAAATTTACTTACCCTGATCTTGAGATGTGATGAGTTTCTGGTACAATCTGTCTGTATTAGGTTTTGTTGGGACAATGGGCGACACAGGATTCTCACAGGATAGACGTTTCGCTCAAATGCAATCTGGATAAAACAAGAACAACTTACACTTACATAGCACCCTTGAGCGAGCATCTCAGAGCATTGTACAGTCGTGGGGTTGGATGCTGAGCAAAGAAAGGCGCGTTTAAAAAGGTAGGTATTAAATTGCTATTTAAAGCTAGATAGATAAGGGATGAGGCAGAGGATTTGAGGCAAGGTGTTCCAGAGGTTATGGTAAAGTGGATAAATCTATTAAATACAAACTGATTTTTTATTCATGTCTATAACACCATCTCTTTTCTCTGCCTCATACAATAATAAATTATTTTCTGCCTTTTCAACTTGGTTCATACTTCCTCCAGATCCAAATTCCTGCCAAACAGTAAAATTGATTGGATATTCAATTAATTGTTCTTCTCTGGATTTTCTGATTTTGCAAATTACCTGTCACATTTTCTTCTGTCAAAACAATAATTTAACTTCCATTTACAGAGTGGACCCCATGATATGACCTGTTTTTAATGGTGAAAACCTGCTTGGAATGAGGCCGGGCTATGGACCCCCTTTAGTACGCATGGGCAGGGCTGGTCTGCTCACTGGACAGATTTTTGCACCAAAATGATTGACTTCCAGATCACTGGATCATCATCGATATCACTCGCTGTTGTGGTATCATTTGTGACCCAATAACCCAGAAGTCGGCCATTTTAGCTTCCTGTGTTATAAAAAAAAGGACCACATTCTGACATTTGCAGCAACCAGGAAGTGATGACGATAGTCACCCGATATCCCAGAAATTGACTATTTTTATTTCGCTTTCGGCGAGCGCGCCGTCAAGCCCACTCTCACACCTCGCTACAGCGGGGTTGGGATTGGTGTGGAGCCGAAAACACTGGGCTCAACCGCGATCCCATTGCGTGAAGAGCTTCAACCCTGTTCAGGTTTGTGAACAACCGCACAAGATACAGGATTTTTAGTCTTCTCCCACCACACCTCCCCCCCACCCCCCAACCGATAATTACCCGCGCCAACCCCACCCCATCCCGCACCCACCAAACCGTCAAGACAGTTTGCAGTTTAATCTCCAAAAAGAGTCAACTAGTGTATTTTTTTTGGGGGGGAAGAATAATTTTGCAGGGATTTGAGGGGGAGTGAGGGGAGGGTTGGAATAGAGGCATCAGAGGCGTTTCCTCCCTCCTAAGGACACATGCAGCTTCACAGGATCTTGCTACACACAGAGGGAGGCCATTTGCCTGCAGTTAGCTCTTTGAACGAGATACCAACGAGTCCTCACTCCCTCCCCTCCCCTCCCTCACTCCCTCCCCTCCCCTCCCCTCCCTCACTCCCTCCCCTCCCTCACTCCCTCCCCTCCCCTCCCTCACTCCCCACTCAAATCCCTGCAAAATTATTCTTTTTATCTTTCAAGTAAACAGTTTTTTTTAAAAAATCTATAAAAGTTTATCAGCTTTAAACAACTGCTTAAGGAACGTCGATAGGTGTGTGTGTGTTTGTGGGGGGGGGGGGGGGGAGTGAAGATGGGAGGGAGGGAGGGAGGGTGTGGGGCCATCTTCCCCCCCGGCGGAGAGAAGAGAGATAGCCAACGCCAAAGGCAATGAATTTACACCCAGGTTCAACGGCTCAGCCAAGGCCCGGCAGAGATGGGGGGGGGGGGGGGGGGGCATCCATGGATCCCCTTCATCTGAGCCTCACCACCCCCCCCCCCACACACCCCCACTAAACAAAACAAGAGAAAAGGGGGGGGGATAAAATAATGGGGGGGGGGAGCATTGTACACTCCCCCCCCCCCCACACACACCACCCCCCCCCCCCCCCCACACACACTGCAAATAAACACACACAGACAATACACAGGCAGACAGTCACTAACTGGGCAAACCTCCACAGTGAGGGGGGGGGGGGGGGGGAGCAGAACAAAATGGTGAGTTAGTCACTGAGCAGAGCCTCCCTCAGGCTGTCATATGTTATTATTATTATCATTATTGTTACTAACCCGGGAGTTATGGTCAGAGGAGCAGAGACACACACACAGGCACAGGCTCGCTGTGAGCCAGGCCCAGTTCTTACCCTCACAGCCCCGCCAGCTCCTCAGCACTGGGCCTGACCTCGGATACACTCCCCTCCCCCCCCCCCCCCGGCCTCCTCCTCCTCCCGCCACAGATACCGCCTGACACTCACTCGCGGATCGGCTGCTTCTGCCTTCACTACTAACCCGGAAGTGGAGAGGAGCTGCTCCCCCGCCCCCCCCCCTCCCTCACACACACACACACACAGGCTGCAGTCTCCACTGACACTGATAATAAACATGGGGGGGGGGGAGCTGGTGCCTGTGAGGGGGGGGAGCTGGTGCCTGTGAGGGGGGGGAGCTGGTGCCTGTGAGGGGGGGGGGGGGGAGCTGGTGCCTGTGAGGGGGGGAGCTGGTGCCTGTGAGGGGGGGGGGGGGGGGGAGCTGGTGCCTGTGAGTGGGGGGGGGGGGGGGGGGAGCTGGTGCCTGTGAGGGGGGGGGGGGGGAGCTGGTGCCTGTGAGGGGGGGGGGGTGGGGGGGGAGCTGGTGCCTGTGAGGGGTGGGGGGGGGGGGAGCTGGTGCCTGTGAGGGGGGGGGGGGGGGGGGAGCTGGTGCCTGTGAGGGGTGGGGGGGGGGGGGAGCTGGTGCCTGTGAGGGGGGGGGGGGGGGAGGGTGTTGGTGCCTGTGAGGGGGGGGGGGGGGGGGGGGGAGCTGGTGCCTGTGAGGGGGGGGGGGGGGGAGGGTGTTGGTGCCTGTGAGGGGGGGGGGGCTGGTGCCTGTGAGGGGGGGGGGGGAGCTGGTGCCTGTGAGGGGGGGGGGGGGGGAGCTGGTGCCTGTGAGGGGGGGGGGGGGGGGGGAGCTGGTGCCTGTGAGGGGGGGGGGGGGGGGGGAGCTGGTGCCTGTGAGGGGGGGGGGGGGGGGAGGGTGTTGGTGCCTGTAAGGGGGGTGGGGGGGGAGGGGTAGAAGGGGTAGGTGCCTGTGAGGGTTGGGGATGCTGTGAGGGGGGTGGCTGTGAGGGAGGGGGAGGGGCTGTGAGGAGTGGGATTTAGTCTTCCCCTGGTGTGGCCGTGTGTGGTGGTGGCTCTGGCCTTACTCTGGGATCGTTGCTTACTGCAACTGCAAGATCTGTTCACGTCAAGATAATAAAGCCATTTGGTCTTAACCTTCTAGTATTACACTCGCTTAACAACACCAGCTTACAATTATATAGCTATCACAACAGAATGGTTCCTTTCACATCACATGGGGTAAGGGAGTCAGATCCTCCCAGCAGATTCATAGAATTTTACGGCACAAAAGGAGGCCATTCGGCCCATCTTGTCTGTGCCGGCTCTTTGAAAAGAGCGATTCAATCCCACTGCCCTGCCCGCTCCCCATAGCCTAACAGACCTGTTCTCCCTAAATAAAGATCTAATTCCCTTTTAAAAGTTGTTATCGAATCAGCCTCCACCACCTTTTCAGGCAATGCATTCCAGATTCAAACAACTTGCTGAGTGAAAAAATTTCTCCTCAGCTCCCCTCTACTTCGTTTTGAAACTATTTTAAATCTGTGACCACGAGTCACAGATTCGCCCACGAGTGGAAATAGTTTTTCTCTATTTGCCCTGTCGAAACCCCTCATGATCTTATAAACCTCTATTAGGTCTCCCCTCAATCTTCTCTGTTCCAGAGAGAATAATCCTAGCCTATCTAGCCTCTCCTCATAGCTGAAGTCCCTCAATCCTGGCACCATCCTAGTAAATCTTTGTACCCTTTCCAATGTCTTCACATCCTTTCTGTAGTGAAGACCGTGTGAAGTCGGCACAAAGACCTTGTGAAGTGGGCACAAATTGCCTACAGGTCGAAGAAGCCACAGATTTATACTTAAACTGGCTGTTTGAGATGCTGCTGAGTGCACATTGCACATCGTATTTTCCCACGAGAATATACAATCGTTAACTACACTTAACAGTTGAATGTCCGCAAGACTGAGGCCCTCCTGATTGGCTCGTGTCAGCCTCCGCACCTCGCATCAGCGACCAAGGTTGCACTCTCCATCTCTCAAAGCCGGTCAGGAACCTGGGTGTCTTGTTTAACCCTGAACTGTCCTTCCTCCCCCACATACCTTCCACCACCTCTATAACATTGCCTGGCTGCCATTGCCTCACCCCTCAGTCTACCAAAACCCTCACCCACGCATTCGTCACATCAAACTCCCTCCTCGTCGGCCTTCCCGGCTCTTCCCTTCTCAAGTTGCAGATCATCCAGAACTCTGCAGCTCGTGAACTCTCCCGCACCAAGTCCGCGACCACATCGCTCCCACTCTCGCCCAGCTCCATTGGCTCCCCATCCCTAGGAGGATCGAATTTAAGATCCTCGTCCTCACTTTGAAGGCCATCCACAGCCTTGCCCCCTCTTATCTCTCTGATCTGCTGTCTCCCGATAAACCTACCCACCCCCTCCATTCAGCGAGCTCCAGTGTGCTCCATGTCCCCCACCCGACCCGTCCTACGATCGCTGGGTGTGCTTTCAGCCTCTCTGCCCCCACACTCTGGAACTCCATCCCACAGTCCTTTCACCTCGCTTCCTCTCTTGCCTCCTTCAAGGGCGGTCTCAAAACGCTCTTTGATGGTGCCTTCTGCCACCTTCCCAACTCTCTCCCTTCCCTCCTAACTCTCCCTTCCCCTCCCCCTTGCTCGGGTCCCGAGCTGACTGTTCAGCGCCTTGGGATGTCCTCCCTCGGATGCTGATGCTGCCAGCGTCTGAGGTGCGGAGGCGCTCTATAAATGTTATTTGGTTGTTGTTAACAGTATATACTGTGCAGCGCTTTAATGTCAAAAATATGACACCATTTAAAAGAGTTTGTTTCCGCTGCACTTTTTGAAGTGTGTGCTGGGTCAAGTGCCATATGAATTGGGAGTTGAGCAACCATATTTGGCTTGCGTTTTATAATGACACCATGAGGACAAAGGCACTGACTATCGCAGCATTGGTTACCCACACCAGAAGCTGGTCTCACATACACTTTGCTTTGCAATCTGCTGTGTGAACTCGGCAGTGGGAATTGACCACTTGTAAATGGTTTCTTGATGTTATGATCTGGTGAGTCTTTCATGTCGTACTTTTATCAAAAGACGTGGATGTCTGGATATATTACATCATATTTGCTCCCTCAGACAAGTTGGGCTACATTTGGGAGTCCCATAGCTCAGTGGTTAGAGCACTCGCCTTGCAAATTAGAGACCGGGGTTCGATTAGGGTGAAACCTTGGAAAAGTTTCCTTATTCCACATGCCTAATAATAATTCCTCAAGAAAAAGACAATAATAAAAATTGGTTACTTCAATTCACAATTGAGAGATGAGCTGTGAATGGATAGTGAGGGGGTGAGCTGAGCCTCCTCTAGCCCAGGCCACCACCGCCTTGTTGCCCAGACAACACACCAATACACTACAAACCTGTGTTTGAATCCAGCCAGGTCAGGGAGAAACCTTGGGCAAGTTTCCTTACTCCACACACCTAATAATCCTACAAAAAACCACAACAATAGAAATTGGTCATTTCGTTCCAGTGGTTGTAGGACACTGCTGTGCGCAATTGGCTGTCATGTTTCGCCCACAAATATACAGTCAATTCACTTTACAGTATATTCTATGAAGCACTTTGAGACATCTAAAAAATGTAAAAAGCGCTATATCAAATACTAGGATTATTATTATTAGTTATTTAATGTGAAAGCAAAGCACTATATGAGGCATAAATGTCACGGTGGTGCCAGCAATGTAAAACCAGAGAAACTGCTCTTGTCTTCTGAGCAATCTGTTGAAATTTCTGAGAATACAATAACAAATTGCGATTATTTAGCACATCACATGTTGGGAGGACGTCACAAGATGCTGAAAAAATACAAGAGAATTAATCTAAATCGTTTTATTAAAGAAGGCAAAATAATGCATTGGAACCAACTATGTCACAACACCAATGTTTAGTCCCTACAAGCTCCACCAGCTATTCACCTCTCTTACCTCTTTATTCCCTTCCTCGTATGGATGCACAAATTTGTTGTGATTGTCTGTCTGGGAGGGCAAGCGTTTGCAAAACAGCTTCAGAATATTAATTATTCACATTTAAAATATAAAACTAATCAAATATAATCTAAGAGCTGTGCAGTATAATGGGCTTATTAGTCAGGTATTCAAGTATCTGACAATCTCCAGGTTAAAAAATTTAGTCTGAGCACCATGAGATGCTACCCAGTGTGAACAGTGTTATACAAGTGCCTGATCCCTAACTGTTCAGTGCACACTCCCCCTCCCCTCCACCGCAACATAAAAGGTGCTTTATGAATATTATTTTGTTGTTGTCATTCACTTCATGGCTGTTAACGATGTATTTGCCTTGCAAGCGAGTGACCTGGGTTCAATTCCAGGCAGGTCAAAACTTTGGGCTAACCAAGTGTTTTGTTTGGGTTGCAACCCTGTCAATCTTTATGGATTTTGAACTTTAAATGATTTATCCTTCACTATTTAAACCTCTGTTGGATACGCTCTCTTAACCCTTTATCTAAATGCAAGTAGATATTGCTTTGGGAAGAAGCACAACAGAGAAAAGTGGAAAACAATGTAGGCAACGAGTGGCAAGGGTTTCTGGTACCGTGGTCTGGGATCAATGTGATTGCAAATCACTCTTCATTGTCAATGCTATTGGTATCTCAACTCTACAAAAATCGAGTCATAAGTTTTCTTCTTCAGGAGCACTCATATACTCTATGTCCTTGCTGACTTGCATTACCTCGATGCTCAGGGATCTGGGTTTGGAGATCTTGCAAGTTGATGAGACAAAGATGAGTTAATCTGTAGAAAACAAAGAAGGTGCTTTATTCATTGGCCAGCAATTATGCTACCATTTTCCAGAAGTGTTTCAACTAGTCTATGAGCTATGATGAATGTGAAACCATTTGGTTCATTTTTGAAACAAGAACATATTCCTGCGAGTGGTTTGCTGCATTTACATATTAATGAAACAAAATCACATTTCTTATGAGAGGCATTTAGAAATGCCTGTACTATCTTATGCAATTTCAATTGTAATTTGTTAGAAAAGTGAATTAAACATGATCTCTTCCTAATCTAAAGAAAAGGATTGTTGAATTCAGTGTGTTTAAATTGAAAATTGTGTGTGAGATTTGCAGATTTATTGTAAATGTTACTTGGATCGTTTGGATGTTGCAAGGATGTTGTCTATGAACTGTGCATTACATAAATGTTCCATGCCATCATGTTATTTACGTGTCTTGTGATTGTGTGGTATTTTTCTACTTATTTTCCACCCTGAGCTTGATACATTTCCATCATAAGCAAAGGTTCCAGTGCTTCCTCATGGGAATTGCAAACGTACATATACACCCTCATTCTGTGTAGCACCCCACACTTAATACTGTATTGTACAACATTCACGCAATGCTGCTCAATTAGACATAGCCCTGAACTGTAATGTCCAAAACTCTAAAAATAATTGTTCCATGATCTGGAACCTAAGTGTTGATATAACTAGTTAAACTGAGATATTGTTTTAGTTACAACTATTTGTAATGGTGAAAACTACACAAACAACCTTTGTTTGGTTAAAGCATTGCTTGCAATTAATCTTCATTGGAAATGTTCTCCAAAGAGCCGGGAGCACAACCAGCCATTAGGGACAGCTCAGTTTGCACATTATTTTTCTTGAAACAGCAGTGATACGACATCAGGGACTTGAAGAACAACTCAGCTTCTTAGTGTTAATATGCTCAATGGTTAGGGCACATGTTTGCATTTCCTCTGGATTTCTACATTGTTGGATTAAAAGTATTGTATGTTGGGTAGTTAGCAAGAAGAAGGCATGATCGAAACAGAGGGTCTTCAGACCAGCCTTGAAGGAGGCAAGGAAGGAAGCGAGGTGAAGGGATTGTGAGATAGAGTTCCAGAGTGTGGTGGCAGAGAGGCTGAAAGCCCAGCCACTGATGGGACATGGAGCAGACCGGAGGCCGCTGTACGGAGGAGGCGGGCAGGTTGATAAGGACAAGATCAGGGTTAGCATCTGAGCTGAAAGACAGCTCAAAATATTACAAATTGTTCTTGAATTGAAATGTAGACCCCAGGTGTGAATAAAATATTAGTCCTAATTTAATTTGAACTATCAGGATACTATCACTGTAGAGATTAAGCAGGTTACAGTATAGTAAATCCTATGAAGCAGTTTGAGATGTCCCACTGACGTGAAAGATGCTATATGAAATGCAAGAAATATTATTTGATATAGCAGCACATTTTTGGTACATCTCAAAGTGTTTCATAGGATTTACTGGAAGCTTTGAATTTGTAGGTGAATGCAACAGGCAATCTCCTCACAGCAATGTAGAGGAGATTGCCTGTTGCATTGGGTGATTTTATGTCAAATGAATTTACTGTATGTATATTATGCAAAAAACAAAAAGATCATGCAGGTTCCTTTTACTAGTTCCAAAGTAAAATGTTAATAAGCAGAGTAAACGTAGATTTCTCTATCACTCAAACCACTTAATCGATTTCTTCACTGAATAGTTATTTAATTCCCCAGTGAACTTGCTGTCACAATCCACCTCCACTATTTCCCTGGATTGTCTATTCCACAGAAACCATTGTTTGTACCTAACAATCACATGATAACCGTAGCATTCTTTGTTCATATCAACGTGTACTAAAAACAAACAAATCATGCGAAAAAGAGGAAGGAAGACTTTTATCTAGTTTATTTTCTCTGTATTGCCACCATTTGTATTTTACATTTTAGTGCAGTTTACCCAGAATTTCCTTTCACTTTTCTGTGAAACTATATTTTTGTTTTCTTTGCTGCTTTGCATTTTCCTTGCAATGTCAGTTATGGTTCTCGCTTGCTTAAAAGCCACAAGATAAATCTTTATATAAATGCTTAGCATAATGCTTCCTGGGAGATAAAAGGAAAATGCAAATGAGACTGCAGCAAATATTTCACCCTGCATTATTATACAACCCCTATAATAAGAAATACTATTATAATAAAATTCTCCAATTTCTATTACATTTAATTCCCAAAACATGAAGCATATTTTCAGCAACCACTCAGATGACTGGACAAATTGCCTCTGAGGTTGGGTTCATTTGTAGTTATAGAATTTCTAAGTGTATAGAAACATTTGGTGCAGGTTGGAACCAATAAATCAAACCACAGGTAATTGTGATAAATAAGATAAATTTTCTGCACTCATTAATTTTTTTAATAGCAATTTTACGTATGAAATAGATGGTAATATTATAAAGAGAGGTATTCTGGTTAATTTGATACAAACAAAAGCAAACTCTGCCAAATCACTCCTGCATTTCTCAAATTCCATTTCCCATAATTTGCAAATGAAAGAAAATCAAATACTCATGTAAATGTCTATTGATTGTGGAGTTTGGTAGCTCAGTGGTTAGAGCATTCATCTTTGCAAGCAAGAGACCCATGTTTGATTCCTGGCAGGACCAAACTTTGGGCATGTTTCCTTACGCCACAAGCCTGATAATAATGCCTCGAGAAAACCCCCCAATAATAAATTGGTTCCTTCCTTCAATCCTTGACTGTTTGTGGGACACTGCTGTGTGCAATTGGCCTCTGTGTTTCGTCCATAAAAATACAGTCAATTCCCTTTTCAATATATTCTGTGAAGTGCTTTAAGACGTCTAGAAGATGTGGAAAGTGCTATATCAAATGCAAGGATTATGATTATTATTATTAAAATGTCCAACTGATGCAAATCATTACCTGCACTGTGAACAGAATTATTCTTATTTTGTACCTCAGTGGGTCACAAACTGCATTATAGCAATCAATAGAAGCGGTCAATAGAAATGCAACACGGATGGAATATTGATGCTGGGCTGAGCAGAACATTAAACTTGCGTGAAATTTGTAAAACAATCCTCCCAATTACCAGCACATTTCGATTGATCTGACCAAGCTGTAAGTCATAACAACAACAACAAAATAACATTCATAGAGCGCCTTTCACGTCGAGAGGACGTCCCGAGGCGCTGACCATGAGTAAGCATCCGACCGAGATATCAGTAAAAGCCAATGAGAGAACAAGGTAATTGGTGGGTTTGTGGAGCTGTTTGGAACATGAGATTGAAATGATCACCAACATATTACCACACAAAGTGATCAGAATTGTTAATGCTGCAAATATGTAGAGTGTGACACAGACACCAGTTGATCGGATTGTTTTTGTGCATGATCCATTCACAGATCCATAGCAAAATTCCATAGTTTCTGTGTTCTCAAAACCGCTTGTATTCATTTTGGTCTCCTTAACAAGGTCTTCAGTATCAAATTATGTTTTAGTTCAAAGCCCTTTACCCAATCTTGCAGTTTACCATTCCTTCTTTTAACAATTCGTTCGTATTTCTGATTGAATGGAGGGGCAGGCTCGATGGGCCGAATGGCCTCCTCCTGCTCCATTTCTTATGTAAGTGTTAAATTCTGGTAACTATGAACAGAAGATAAGTTAATGAAATGTTTTGAACCAGAAACCTCTTCAAGGCTTTCATGGTAATGTAGTTTTCTAAATTACTCTGTAAATTTCAATTTACCTAAAATGAAAGATGGGTATTTTAAATAGAGAGATACGGAATATGTTGATTCACGATAACGTGTCTTTATTTGCCACAGCATTTATTTAATACACCAGTTCAAAGCCCTTATCTATGGGAGCAATAAACAATAATAATCCTTGCATTTGATATAGTGCCTTATCATGTCATTTAGATGTCTCAAAGCACATCATAGAATATACTGTAAAGTGAATTGACTGTATATATTATGAGCAAACTGTGATAGCTAAGTGCACACTGCAGCGACCCACAAATATTGGACATTGAGTGACAAAGAACTAGACTTTTAGAAGCAAGGAGAGAGATAGCAAAGTAGTTATTTACAAGGGAATTCTGGAGGACAGAAGCAATATCATTGAAGGCTCATTCGCAATGCAGGAGCAGAAGGAAGTAACATTAATAGCAAATCAGAGATAATAATAATATAATATTAGTATTAATGTTGGGAGAGAAAGGAAAGAGTATGAAGAGCGAGGTAGAGATAAAAGAGGGGAGAGCGTAGGCTGAATGATAGACCTGCAAAAGTGATACAGATAGGATGGAGCCACACAAAGGAATTATTTCTTGAGGGAATTGATCCCTCCTGAAACAGAAAGCAGTGGACAAAGATGTGGACAATGGAGTGTGGAACCTTCCTTGAAACAGGGAAGCCGGAAAGGGGAGAACTGCATTGGAGAAATGTAACAGTGGGGTGAAGAAGGGTTTCAGCAGTGGTGGTGTTGAGATGGAGTCTACTTAGCCAATGTTCTGGATGTAAAAGAAAATTCTGGTGATGTATTAAATGAAGGCTTGAATTTCAGCTGAGAGGCAAACAGAACAGCAAGGATATTAACATCAAATTCAGTTCAAGAGAGAAACCATGAATTCAGTTCTTCTGAGCGCTCAGAATTGTCAAAAAAATGTTTGTTACAGATTTCCCTCATTACACATTTGAAACATTACCCAGATTATCAGGGATAATTAACTGTGTAAGAATGTATTTGAGAAAATGAGATATAGAGAAGCAATTGACAATAATATAGAAGAAAATCCAACTCATCAACCAGCCAGAACTAAAGAATTAGAAAAAATATAAAAATTGATAATAATCTATCATAAAGTCTAGTCGCACAGGGAGCTATTCATATAAACAAACCAAGCAATTGTCAATTGTGCCTGGCCGTCAAGCAGTGGATACTGGGAGCGCTAATGGTGTAATGTCTAATACTCAATTTCTAACTGCTGAGAGGAAATCCTTATCAATTAGATTATCAATTAATTTGTAATTGAGAAGTCTGGATTTTTACTTCCTGCTGCCCATTGCATTGGTCGCTCAGGAGAGTTCGCCTCGTGAACAGTTAAGTATAATGTGTAGAATTCCTCTCTGATGTTAAAGTTTTAATGTTACAAAAGAACCTGTCAATCCACAACATTGATCTTTCACAGCTTGAGATAAGATACAAATACAATGGGAACAATAGCGGCATAAGGGGCAAAGGATATTACCATGATATTGAGTAATGGCAAATGTTTGACCAACAGTAGGAAATGTAGGTATACATGTAAACCATGATCAGTCCTTGAAGATCAGGTTGTCTGGTTTTGGTGATTGGGAAAAGATTATACAAAAACAGAAATAGACTTTCTTCGAACTGTACAACGCTATCTTTCACAGATTTGCAAGAACTTAAATTCAATTGGAAAAATTCCAACAAACAGACATTCTGGCTCATTTAGTAACCCTTTCATCTCTGAGTCAGTTTTGGATTTAAGCTCCACCCCAGGACTTTGAACTCATGGTCTAGGTACTCCAGTACAGTGCTGGAGGAGCACTTCAGTTCAGAGGTGATGTCCCCCAAGTGAGATGTTAAAGAGGCGGTGGAGGAGGATTTTGTGGTCCACAGCGTCAAGCGCAGTGGATAGGTCGAGGAGGACAAGGAGGCAGAGGGAGCCTTGGTCACAAATGGTCAAGATATCATTAGTAACCGTGACCAGGGCAGTTTCCGAGTGGTGGGCAGCGCGGAAACCTGATTGGAGGGGTTCGTGGAGGCAAAGTTCATACTGAACAAGTGACACAAATCTAAAAACAAATCCAACAAGCAGCCGCCTAGCACTGAAGTAATTACTTTCCACTGATTACTTTCCGCTGATTTCATCTGCTTGTTGGCCTTCCTAATTCCTACTTCCCTAGGCTGCAGATCATCCAGAACTTTTCGGCCCATGTCCTCTACCGCTCCAATTTCTGTGACACCATATATCCCATTCTTGCCCAACTCCATTGGCTCCCTATCACCCAGAGGATCTAGTTCAAGATCCTGATCCTCACTTTCAAAGCCCTCCATGGGATCGCCTCACCCACCTTAGCAATCTCCTAATCCCCTACCAACCTGCCCACTCCCTCTACTCAACGGGCTGTGGCCTGATCCACATCCCCCGAACCACCCACCCCACCATTGATGGGCAAGCCTTCGGTCACTCTGCCCCTAACCTTTGGAATTCCCTCCCGCAGTCCCTCCGCCTAACCCTCTCCCTAGCCTCCTTCCTGTCCCGTCTCAAGACCCTCCTGTTCAACAGTCCCATCTTGTCACCCCAAATCCCCTCCTTTCCCTCCACCTTGGGTTAGAAATATTGACTGTCCAGCACCTTAGGACATCCTCTCGACGTGAAAGGCGCTATACAAGTGTAATTTTGTTGTCGTTGTTGTAGTTTGAGATCTTTTTCAGATTCTAGATTCCAGGAACAATTGACTGCTTTAGAAGTTCACCCTGATCAATGATTCCACCCAGTCCTCATGTTTGGAAAACTAATTCTCAGGAGAGGACTGTACAAATAATAAAATGCTGGTAAACTGAAATACACTGGAGAGAAGTAGTAAAGCCTATTTAACAGCAGTGAAGGTAGCGGAGCAGCCTGATAAGAGTCGATATGAAAGGTCTTTTTGTTTTTTATTTTGCGACCACATTTATGTGATGTTCAGTGTTAACAACAACAACAAAATTGCACTTATATGGCGCCTTTCACGTCGGGAGGATGTCCCAAAGCACTGAACAGTCTAGTCGGGACCCGAGCGGGGTGGTGGGGGAGGGTCAGGGTAGGGGAAAGGGGAAGGAGAGTGGGAGAGGGGGAAGAGTTAGTGGGGCAGCCGAAGGTGCAGTCGAAGAGGA
The DNA here is from genome assembly GCA_035084275.1 of Hydrolagus colliei. Classification (NCBI taxonomy): domain Eukaryota; kingdom Metazoa; phylum Chordata; class Chondrichthyes; order Chimaeriformes; family Chimaeridae; genus Hydrolagus; species Hydrolagus colliei. The sequence goes on along the minus strand of CM068744.1, from coordinate 10,710,256 downwards.
AGGTCTTGAAACCGGCCTTGAAGGAGGAAAGGGAGGAAGCGAGGTGGAGGGGCAGTGGGATGGAGTTCCACAGTGTGGGAGCAGAGAGACTGAAAGCCCGGCCGCCGATGGTTGGGTGATTCGGGAGGTGATGTGGAGCAGGCCTGAGTCTGCTGAACAGAGGGGACGGGCGGGCTGACAGGGAGACAGTAGGTCAGAGAGATAGGTGGGGGCAAGGCGGTGAATGGCCTTGAAAGTGAGGACAAGGATCTTGAATTCAATCCAGTGGAGACGGGCGAGGGTGGGAGTGATGTGGTCGCGAAGCCTGGTACGGGAGAGTGCACGAGCTGCAGAGTTCTGAATGATCTGCAGCCTGTGAAGGGAGGAGCTGGGGAGGCCAACGAGGAGAGGGTTCCCATAGTAGAGCCTGGAAGTGATAAAGGCGTGGACAAGGGTACAAATTTGACAAGGGTTTCGGCGGGGTAGGGGGGGTGAGGTAGTGGCTAAAATAGATTGTACTGTATTGTTTGGGCAAGAGTCAGTGTAGTTTTACCTTTTACCTGATACAAGCCAATGTGGTTTTTAGAAAATTTGATCTTTTATATTAATTTCAGTTAAACATTTAGGGCACAAATAATTGTTTACGTAACTGCAATTCTTACTGCATATGTAAGTACGGGTTATACCTAAATATAGATAAGTTGGGATTTTCTATATTGGTTAGGACAATATATAACAATTACAGTATATACATTGGTTCCATTATGAACAAAAACATTCATTAAGGATAAATGAAAAGGATTGGAAAGTGAAAAGTATGAATCTTTTTATTCTGAAGGAATCTCACATCTTATAACTCAGGACAATCTGATGTTTAACAACTAAAGATACCTACAGTGGATCTGCTGTGCCAATATAATGCATAACATTAATATTCATGGTACTGGTAATATCATTATTAATAATAATCATCCTCATTGCGTTTGAGCGGGAGCTTCCTGTGAGGACACTTTACGCTCAGTGTATGTCCTCAGTCCTCCCCACAGTGGCTGAGGGAGGCTCTAATTGTCTGTCCTGACAGTGAACCATGAAACACTGCCCTAATTCCCCCCTCTCTCTCCTCTCTCACTCTCCTTGTTTCTCTTCCTCGTGGTCTCTCTCAAACATACTCCCTCCTCTCTCTCACACACTCTCCCTCTCATACGCTCTCGCCCGATTATTAATAATAATAATCTTTGCATTTGATTTAGCACCTTTTCATGTCTTGTAGATGTCTCAAGATACTTCACAGAATATCCTGTGATAATACTGATCCAGAGTGCTCTAACCAATCTTACGGCACAAATGTGCAGTCAATGTTATTTAGGCAAATTAAATTTGACTCAATCAACCAAACTCTAGCAGTGAGGTCTCTCTTTTGTTTGTATCACTCAACCACCCATCTATTTAATTACTGTAAACATTAAACAGCAATTTAATATTCTTTGGGCTAGAACATTATCTACTTTCTTTTTAAGTCCATCTGGGTTGCTAGAGCACTATCTTCCTATTGCAATCTTAACCAAATTGGTCGTAGCACATTACAGGAGCCAAGCCATATTATAACCTCCATGGTATCGGTACCATTATGTAAATGATAACAGTCATGAGGATGAACTTTACATAAGACATAGTTTATGTATAATCATAAACAATTGTCTATCTTAATGTTGCAATCTCGCAGAATGTTTCAATAAAATATTCTTTAAAAATTAAAATAATGGTTATACAAAATAATTATGAAGAAATGGAAGATAAAAATATAGTTGATGGCAGATAAAATAATGGCAATATCAATACAATAATAAATAATAATTGGAAGGGAAGTTCCTAATATGTCCTTGTTATTAGTTCTTATTTAAACATAGTTATTATTTTTATTATATTAGATATATGAATACAGCAGGCTAGATACATCTCTTTGGAATAAGTGGGGTAGAAATACTCAAGAGCATCAGGGATGGATAGATAGACAACAACAACTTGCATTTATATAGCGCTCTTCTTGCAGGGTAGCGTTCTGGGGCACTTGACAGTGGTGGGGTGTGACCCTAAGCCAGGGCGATGGAGAGGGGATAGAATCAAAATCAAAAAGGAAGGTCTTTAGGTGGGATTTGAAAGTGGGATGAAGTGGGCAAGGTACTGTAGTAGGATTGAGGGAAAGAGTTGCTGAGTTTTGGGGTAGTAGCATGACAGTGGAGGTGAGTTGATGAGGGATGAACAGGAGGCCAAGGCCACCTGAATGGAGGTAGTGGGTGGGGGAGTGGGGAATAAACAAGTTGGATATGGTAAATAAAGCTTAACATCAATCTTTACAAAAAAATGTTACATACAAACAAATCTATTTTGGAAATTGATGAATGAAGATTTTCAGATGTAGTCAAATAATAATAATAATAATAATGAAATAAATGATAATTGCATTTTATGTAGTGCCTTTCATATTAGGAGGACATCTCCAAGCACTTCACAGGATTTACTGTAATGTATAGTGATTGACAATTCTGCAGGTGAATGTGGCAGCTAGTCTGAACACAACAAAACCCCAGAAACTCCTGTGAAGTGAACAACCAATTTTATCTGGGAGATTGTTGGCGAGGACACAGGAAGAAACTCCCTTCTCTTTTGAATATTGCTATCTTGAACATCCATCTGAATAGATATAGATGGGACCTTGATTTAAATGTCTCATCCAAAGGATGGGTATAACACAGCTCTACTCCATGATACTCTGAGATGTAGCTATTGATAGCTCCTTTGAAAATCTGAAGACTTTTGTACAAGGCTTCAGGAGTCAAATCTATTTCTTTTTTTGCCTCAGGTAGATTGTGGGATAAAGATCGCCATAAGGAATATCTTTTCATAGACTTGTCTTCGGAACGTTTGAAACCTTTCCTACACAATGTGGAACATCTTTTGATGTCTTCCAAAAGTCTTATAATATAAGTAGAAATGGGAAATGGACATTTAGTATTTGATCACAACAGACTACCATAGACGGTAATACAGTATTACTGTTTTCCTGTACACACATTTAAAAATATAGTTTTACAAATCTAGGTGTAACAATTGTACATCTGAGTTTTAAAACTGATATTAATTGTACTTTCTATGTTATAGAAACAGGAATCTCTAAGACCTCATGATCAAAACACAATTGCATTAAAGATTACATGGCAATCACTAGCAGGTCATAGGGACATTCTCTATACCCAAGTTCATGGATGACACTAAACAAGGAGGCAAAAGAGGAGATGATGAGGGAAGTAAATCATTACGACGGGTTACAAGCAGAATAAAAGAGTTCGCTGAGAGAATGTAGATGGGGTCAAATGGTTCTAACAATAAAAAATTTGAATACTTGCTGAATGGGGAAGTATTAGAAGATGTGGATAGAGCCAGACAAATAAAGGGGTTTTGATGGTCAGTTCATACATCACTGAAGGTCAGTTTATATGTACAATAGCCATCAGAAAGGCTAATGAAATGCAGGCGTTTATCACAAATGGGCTGGTATATGAAACAAAGGAAGCAATGTTACAGTAATGTATACTATGTATTCTCTGTCCGAATATCACCCTTCATGACCATGACCTGGTGACCTCTTGTCGTACTGCTTTGGCATATCTAAAAGTACTGTCCTGGGTTTACAATTTCCAATTCAGCCTTCAATACTCCATATTAAGATCCTTTCTCAGATGTCAATTTTCAAGGCTAAAAGCCCAATTGATCAAATTGTTCCTCAAAACACTTTCCTCTAACATTGGAAATTAACCTGATTTTTCTTTTTATTTGCAGTTGAAACAGTGTACAAAGAAAGTTTTCTCTTAGACACTTCAAAGTATTGTTCCCAACTGTGGTGAGAATATTTCTGGAGTTTGTGGAACTTTGTCACAGCAATGTTAGAAAAGGAGAGAGGAATCAATTTTCTCTACTCATGGATGTAAACTCTTCATATAATAATAATCCTTGCATTTGATATACTGTAATATTTTTCATATCTTCTAGACGTTTCAAGTGCTTTACTGAATATGCTATAAAGTGAATTAACTATATTTGTTGGAGAAACACAGCAGCCAATTTCGCACAGCATTGTCCTACAAACTTCATGGACCGAAGTGATCAATTTTGTTTTGAGGGATTATTATTAAGGAAACTTGCCCAAGGTTTTACCCTGCTGGGAATCGAACCCGGGTCTCTGCTTGTAAGGTGCCTGCTCTAACCACTGAGCTACAGGACTCCACGGCTTGCCTACAGGACTATCCTGCACAGAAATTAGGAAGGGAGAGATGCTTAAAGTTTCCAGAATCAGAGGGATTCGGAAAGGATAAAAAGGGTCAAATTTCTATTCAAGTTCCTGTAGTTGTGTTACTGTTATTTAAAGCAGAATGATATCTTGAATTAGTCTAATGAATGCCTAATGGCCAGGTCTCTCTTGGGAACCTTTTTTCACACAAACGATTAACTGCTAACATCACCTTAAATAAACACTGAGATAGAGCTGGGCAAAGCAAGTCTTCTATTGACATTTTTGTTGTGGTGGTGGGAATCCTATGAGCAACAGTTGCTCATGGTGCTAACAAAGATAAGCCTTGTTCACATGATTTCCCTTCCGATAAATGGAAATTTAAATCACATTTTTAACAACTAAAGTATTGTACTGTATATTTTACTGTCGCAGTTAAGTTAACACATTAGAAACATTTCTAAGTTATACATTCCTGTCTTGTTCATTTAAGATCCAGCATTAAAATACATTTAAGGAGGAGCTCTTTTTTATCTTACCTAATGAAAAAATGCTTCTCTGTTGAACGGCAATTTTTGCCTGCCTCAATCAATCAATCAATCAATCAATCAAAATTTACATTTATATAGCGCCTTTCACGTCAAGAAGACGTCCCAAGGCGCTGTACAGTTATATAGGGTCAAGAACAGAGGGGGAGGGCTTGGGGCTGGATGAAGAAGAGTAGGAAAATTGACTGTATATTTGTGGGAGAAACGCGGCAGGCAAATTGCACACAGCAATGTCCCACAAATAGTTATGGAAGTGGGATTAGGGGAAAGATGGCAAGGGGAGGGGTCGGGGTAGAGGGAAGGAAGGCAGGAAAGCCGACTGTATATTTGTGAGCAATTGACATATAGATGATTGACGTATAGAGTGAAAATAACGGGGGGAGCTCGCTAATCAGTGAAAATCCTTTTTATCCCAACTATCTGCCTCCTATCTCCCAATCAATTTCTAACCCATACCATGATATTGTCTTTAGTTCTGTGTGTCTTCATTTTAGTTGGTGTTAAGAATGCCTACTGAAAATCCATTTAACTGATATCTTCCGTTATCATCTTGGTGGTTCTGCAAAGAACTCTACAAATTCAATGGCATTTGTGAGATATGATTAGCCTGTCACAAACCCATCCTGATTTGAGCACATTTATCCCAATACTCAAAACAAAAGACGAAATCACTGGGAACACTCAGCATCTATGGAGAAAATAAATGTGTGTCAAAGTTTTGGGTCCATAACCCTTCGTCAGAACGTGGACCCGATATGTTGACTCACTTTTCCTTTCTCCATAGATGCTGCCTGACCTGCTGAGTGTTGCCAGGTGTTTTTTCTGTTTTTATTTCAGATTTCCAGCATCTGCAGTATTTTGCGGGTTTTTTATCCCTATGCTTAGTTGCCCTGATGAAGGATTCGAGTAATTTGCCACAACTGATGTTAAACTCATAGGCTCCATGAATAAATTGTGTGCTACAAGCACATATTGTATTATTCTCCAACTGTCAATGAATGACAATATCCACCTAATCCCAATTTACAATCAAGGTCAGGAAATTAAACAGCTAATAGAAAATGGGTTCTCACCTTAAGGTTTAAAATTTACAGACAAGTGGAGAACAACAACAAATTGCATTTATATGGTGCTTTTCACTTAGACAGATGTCTGAACGGTTTGAATAGTCTCACACATACATGCCCACAGCCCAGCCACTACCACGGTCACAGGTAAGGACTTTTGGTTCATTTTACGAAGGAAGGTCGTGCGACAGGCCTTGAAGGTGGCAAGAGAAGGTGCGAGGCAAAGGGATTCAACGGCAAGGCAAAGGGATTCCGGGAGGGTTGCGCAAGATTAACTAGAGCAAAAGCAGTTTGACTTTGAACTGCAGATATGGGGGAATGGATAGAGAATTTTGTAGATTGGGTTGAATACTTTTGCAGATTAGGGATGGGGTATTCGGATTTTTTGTTATTGAAGAGATTAGATGAAGCTGGAATTTAGGTGGAACCTATTCTGTGCAAGGCATTCACTATGGTGAGTTTGGTCATGATTTTGCCCCATGACCTCTGGCTTCTCCACCCACTGTCCATGCCTATTTAGTAAATATACTTACTTGAAGATTTTCCAAATGTAAACTACATACAGTATAATGATTGAAGATATCTCCTATGTGCTTATTGAATTGACAATGAAGAGCAATACTGCCCTCTACTGTCCTTAGTAATAATGCTCCACATTTTTCAGCAGCATTACCAAAACACCACAAATAATTTGGGATTTCATCTAACTCATTCATTAACTTTTTTTCAGAATATTTAAAATAATAATCTTCACTTTTTTTAACAGTATTTTTACTTCAAGCGAATGTCTCATGTGAATTTACTTCACATGATTGACTGTACTGTACACTGTGTATTGTTTATGTGAATACAGCAGTTTTGCACACAGCAACCAGGGCCGTACGCAGGATTTTTTTTGGGGGGGTGCGAATTGCTAGTGATGGGACCAACAATGGCCGGCGGCTTGGGGGCTGCCCCCGAGGCCCCCTCGAGGCTCCGACGTTTTACACAGTTTGAGGTCTTATTTAATCGATTCAGAAGATCCAATATGAACGGTAAATGTTTCATGCCCTTGGTGTTTAAGAGCATCATTATTTATTCAGTGTTTTTATTTTCCCCGGTAGTCCGTGTCTAATTGGGAAGGTCGAATGTGTTCGCCGATAAAAGCCAACACGATTGTTGACTCGATGATGTAAGGAATGCGAACGATAAAGTAAATTACAATCCAATTAACACAGTACAATGACGAATGCTTGATAAATGTATGCGTATAGAAAATGATCATAAACTACAGATTGACGGTAATTAATAAGTTGTTCTGCATTGTTATCCTAAGACTAAATTTCTTTCGGACTGTAATGAACAATAATGTAAGAGTAAAGTATGAATTATGTGCTCAGATATTCCAGCAAAGCAAATTTTATAAAAGACAAGAAAATATACAGAAACTGAAAATCAGTGTCAAACAGTTAATTCACACGTGTTACAAGCCTGTTATCAGCATTATCCTGAAAATATCGTTGAACTGTGAGCAATAGTGTAGTTAGTTTTTATTTATTTATTTAGAATCAAAATTAAAGGAAGTGACCCATCAAGCAATACTGACCTGACGAAAAAATACTTGAAAAAATAAGGGAGGGGAAATTAATTATTTAATAGCGTTCCGTATTCGAGTCGCCTCGGTCGCTTTGAAGCCAATACGTCAACCGCTCTACCAATATCGATTTCCATATTATAATGAATGTGCATTAACGCGAGGGCTGAAAGTCGCTCCTATACGGAGCAGAATGCTGGACACTTAGGCAAACCTCGACCAGGAGATTAGGTGACTCGTGAGGTATATACCAGGCTTCTAAGAGACGCCCTGAACGTTTACTGGCGACAGCATCTGACAAATAGTGAGCTATATGGTACACCACCACACTGGTATCACAGACATTACTGCAGAGGCGTCTTAGGTTTAGCGGACATAGCTGGAGAAGCCGGGAGGAAACTGTCCATAGTGCTACTATCCTATGGGAACCATTGCACGGTCACAGAACACGAGGTAGACCGACCCTAACCTACCTCGCTACATGAAATGCACGGATTATATTATTATTCAAAGAGAGAAAGAGTGACTTTCAGAGGAGTCACGTTGAAGAGATTTGTGTAGGAAGAGCTGTTGCTTTGCAGACTCGACTGCACCTGTCCTTTATATCCCGCTGGTGTGAGGCAGCAGTTCTGGGGACCTCAACTCTAACAGGTGCAGGTTAACAATCCTTTAAGTTATAGCCAATTACGTGACACTGCCCACAAACCCTGAAAAGAAATCTCAGTTGTCAATCAGTCAGATATGCAACCTCGACCTTGGGAATGTCTTCAGATTCAGAGGCACTGAGTAGGAGGGAAAGAAAGTTTCCCACAGGTGATAGAAGACAGCAGCATCACCTGGCGAGTCGCCTGGCACAGTGAATAGCACTCTGGCCTCTGAGTCAGAAAGTTGTGGGTTCAAACCCCACGTCGGCACTCGGTATCACACAGAGGAAGCTGACACTTCAATGTGGTGCTGTGTGTGGGGGGGGGTTAGAGGCTGTTCTTTTGGTTGAGATGCTGAACCGAGGTCTGATCCGTCTGTTTAGATGGATGTGAAAAGATCCTCTGACACTACTCGAAAAGCGGAGGGAAGTCTCTCTCCTGTTGTCCTGGGCAACAAACGCCCTCAAATAAAATCGGTGACTCACTCCATCGGTGTTTGTGGGACAATCCTGGGCAAAAACTGGCCACTTTACAGTACGTTCTGTGAAGCGCTCTGAGCTGTCTGACAATGTACTAAGGCACTATTATCAATTGCTAACATTATCAGATTAAAATACGATTTCAGCTTCCACAAAGTGGTGCTACCTTTTTATGTAGTGACTGTATACGGGATGATTTCCGATTGACACACCACGTGGAATAGGCGCTAAAGCCTAGGCCTACGTCCATGAGTATTTTTTTTAAAGATAGGCATTCCCGTCCAGACACATATAACTTTTTTGTTGGGTTCTCAAAAGCTTTAATTTCTCAAAAGCTTGTAAATATGTTGTCATTGTTTGCTAGCATTACAGTCACACCTCTCAAAACTTGAGCAATTTTTACTTACGGTGATCAGATGAAAAGATGATTTTAACTCCAGAATTGGTGCTGTCCTTGTGGCTGTTTACGGGATGATTTCCAAACGAGGATTTGAGTCTTGGCGCCTATGTTTATCCAATCACGAGTCACAGACTCGCCGCGTCATGGACTGATCTATGGACGCGGTATGTTTTGGGGAGATGCCGATTCTGGTGCGCGACTCGATAATTTTATATTAATACTAAATCATTCAAAGATGTGTGTTTATAATTTATACATAGTTTTGAAGAACTGATTGTTGCACAAATGTTCAATAAATTTACTTGGTATTTAAATTTGATAAAAAAATGCAATTCTCTACCCCGGAAAATGTGGACCTTTTATAATTTGGGGGGGTGCATACGCACCCGTCGCACCCCCCCTGCGTACGGCCTTGTGACCAATAAAGCTCTGCCTATAGGCTTAGCTGAACAAATATAACAAATGGATCGAATTGGATGGATTGACCAAAATTGATTAACTTTTCAATGTTAATTATGAAGCATGGTTCTGAGTTAGGTCTCATTTGAGATCTAAATCTGGCTCAGTGTCTTTGCACAGTGAGCTGCTCACTAACCTTTCAACCACCAAAGATCGCATGATCCAGCCACAATTTAATCAACCACAATCAATTTATGGAGCTCCTGTAGCTCAGTGGTTAGAGCACTCGCCTTACAAGTGGGAGACCTTTGTTCGAATCCAGGCAGGTCATAGCGAAACCATGGGCAAGTTTCCTTACTCCACATGCCTAATAATAATCCCATCAAATAAACACTAGAATAAAAATTGGTAATTTCAACCCATGACTGTTTGTGGGACACTGCCACGTTTCAACCACAATTAAACAGTCAATTCACTTTACAGTATATTCTGTGAAGTGCTTTGAGATGTCGATAAGACGTGAAAAGCACTATATCAAATGCAAGGATTATTATTATTAATGTTAATCACACTATGAGGTTGAACTTGCCTGTGTCCCAGAAGACAATCCCGACAGTGAAAATTTCTTCAATAAGGCTTCTCGCACCTAATTCAGTAAAGCAAAAGATTTTGTTAGGCAAAATCAATCAGACAAAGGTAAAGCAACTGGTAAAAGTACAATATGTAACTCACCTTGTTGTCCATCAATGTGGCAAACACCAAAATAAAGAAGCCCTGAAAGAAGGAAAATAATCTAAACCTTAACAAACATCAGATCTTTAACTATTCACATGTTTGAACATATTGTGCAAAATATTATATCGCAGAGGCTACTGTGATTAAGTAGTGATAGATTTTAAACACAATTCATTGAGTTCCTCCAACCAGCAGCAACCAAATATACAATCACTGGAGATTGTATATCTCACTGGAGAAACTCATTGTGTTTGGAAGCAGTGGTAAAATAAGTCTTTGATTTCTATTCCATGGCAGACATCATTGATTCCAGTCATATGTGCAAGTATAGCTAAAGCTTACATTTAGGATAATCCATCCCACAGTACGTCTGCATCACCCTATCCCTTGCTTCCTTCGAGACCCACCCTCCTCATCGACCAAGCTTTTGATGAAACTCCACTGACCTCTACTCTCCCCTATCACTACCCAAGTCTTGGGCCCGCAAACCAGGGTCTTCGGACATCCTCCCGACATGAAAGGCATATACAAATACAATTTTGTTGTTAATTGTTGTAATATTCCAATTGTGAATGTTGGTATATTTGATGATCTCAGAAAAGGAAACTGTAACTAATACCAAAAACCCAACTCACTTTCCTTTATGTAATAAAACATAGCAGGCAATACAACAAGAACAACTTGCACTTATATAGTGCCCTCCACACAGCGTAGCGCCTTAGGGCATATAACAGCTCTACCCACACAATGTGAAGAGGATCAAGGATCAAGAAAGCAAAAAGCCCAAAATGTAGGAAGAAAATGAAATGAAGAGAATTAGATAAATATGTTACATTAAATACGCACTCAATGATAATATCTGTCAATCTTAAGTTAAACAAACACATTTTTCAGATGAGAAAATCCATAGGAAACGTGTATGATACATGGTGTATTGAAACTCCTGTTACTTCCACACACTTATTGACATGCAAATGTTCAGTAATTACGATTGATAACCTGTACCATTAACTAAGTCACCAATATCAGAATTTATATGGATAATACATACCTGAAATGAATTGAGAATTGCAAATACATAATGGAAAAGTATACTGGCACCCTCTTGAAAGGTTGGAATTCCAAATCCCCAGGTGAGACCTAGGATTGGGGTAAGAATAGCAACACTTCTCACAATTTGTTTGAACGTGTCTCTTTCCTGGGCTTCACTTGTGATTCGATCCCCAACTGTTTTTCTCAGGAGCTTTAATATGACTATAATTAAAATGATGGCATTGATTGTGATGATAATTAACGCAGGTATAATGAAAGCTAGGAGCGGGTAATGTTCCTTCCAGCCCAGCCAGCAAACATCAGGTCTTGTGTAATAGTCTCTGGGATGGGCAACTCCAATGGTGATGACAGCAATTATTAATGGACACAGATAGCCAAGAACGAGTGATGCTGTTCTCACAATTGATCTGCTGTATTCATGGAAAACAAAAACCAAACGATACACAAGCAGCAAGCCAAGGGTTAACATCCAAAAAAACAAGGCCAGATAGAAGAAGTGAATGAAGAAAGTAGCAGCTGTGCAGGCCTTTGTATTTGGTTTTACAAAAGCGCCTACAATGAACCAGATGTCAGCAACCAGTAGAGATATTGCAATGTTCAGAACTGCAAGATGCCGGGTATATGAGGTTTTATTTTTGGTTACGAACTTCCACACCATTGCTTCTATAATGATGCTAACTACTAAGCTTCCCATAGATACAGCAACACCAATGTAAGTTATGTATTCCAATGCACGTTCTGACGGTGAAAAGGAGGACATCAGGATACTGAATGATGTCAAGTGGTCACAGTTGCAAACAATAATGTTTCCGTTTCTTTTTGTGCTGCAGCCAGTGTTATCCCATCCACCGTTTCCATCAAACAGACTGAAATTCCAGAACGCACATATAGCTGTGTCCAAATTAAAGCTTTCATTCCTCAGTGAGAAAGTCATTTTGGATGTAATATTGTTAATATTGTTGTTTTTTCGGATAGTGGTTGTTGTAATGAGACTATTTATAACATGATTATTGCTAAAAATAGTATGAGAAGATACAATATCAATCAATGTCGAGTATCCAATGCTGACCACAAGGATATCTGCTCCTCTTAGAAGTTGTGGTTGGTTGGTAAATACCGACCCACTTAAACTTGAATCAATGAAGTTCTCAAAGGTTACATTACAATCAAAAGGACTACCCTGATTTATTTTGCAAGCTTGCAGTTGGACATTTGGTTTAGTAAGATTGAAAGATGTAGTGCTGTCAGGAAGAAATCTGGTAAAGTTCTCCACTGACTCCAATAATTGAGAACTGAGAGCAGCATTATCATCATTATTCTCTTCAGAAGCAAGAAATGTCCATGTGTCAGTCGAGTTTTCCCCAATTATTGCGCTTACTATGTCAAGGAAATGCTGTAACAACAAGACATCATCATTAAGCAAATCATCAGATTAAATATATAGTAGATTTACGTATATTAGCAATAGCCAAACAAAGAACATCATTTGAATTGTTACTGCAGTTCTGCTTGTTGTCATTTGAAACAAACAATCAAGTATTTAATGATATAATCATATCATGCAATTATATAGCGTCCTTCACATGGGCCAGCGTCTCTGAGTGCTTGATACTGTTTCCGATTTACTCTGACCAACAATAGAGTAAAAAACAATAATATATAATATAAATATAATCCTTACATTTATATAGCGCTTTCCACGTCTTATCGACGTCTCAAAGCGCTTCACAGAATCCAACAACGTCCCAAGGTTGGGACCAGAGCAGTGGGGAAGGGAAAAGACAAGAGGGAAGAAAGGGGAGAGAAGAGGAAGGGACCAGAGCAGCGGGGGAGGGATTGTGGTTGGTGGAAGGAAAATAGGAAAATTGACTGTATATTTGTGGGAGAAAACAGAAGTGAAACTACAACTGGAGAAATTGCACAAATATGAATAGCAAACAGCAACATCATACAGTTCTCCCAGTTTGATTTGCAGCATCAGAGTTGTGAATGTCACTGAATGAATTACTCTTTGAAAGAGCCAACACAGATACAATGGGCCAAATAGCCTTCTGCCATGGCATAAAATTCTATGGTATAAAGTCCATAAACATGAAATTTACAAGAAGGGACCAAGCAAGAGATTATGTGAATTGTCGGATTGTCGTCTGATAATCCCTCAAAAAAAAACTCACTGATCATTTCAATCCACGACTATTTGAAGAACACTGCTATGCACAATTGGCTGCCATGTTCTGACGAAGGGTTGTGGACCTGAAACGTTGACTCGCTTTTCCTTTCTCCATAGATGCTGCCTGACCTGCTGAGTGTTCTCAACAATTTCTATTTATGTTTCAGATTTCTAGCATGTGCAGTATTTTGCTTTACAGTATATTTTCACTTTACAGTATATTCTGTGAAGCGCTTTGGGACGTCTAGAAATATGATAAGGTGCTACATTATCGCAGTAAAGTCCTTCTTACAGTAAGCACTGACTGCACTTCCATAAGAAATAGTACTGAAACTAGCCCTGCTAGTGAAATCTTCCAGCATCTGTTTGAGAAGCAAGCAATCTACTTTCTGTGATAGTTTTCTAATGTACCCAGGCAAAAGTGCTCAAGCTTCCTGTTGAAATGATTCATAGATGTTTCCTTGCTCCACACGCCTAATAATAATCTGTCCCCAAAAACCCACAAATAATAAAACAATTGGTCATTTTCAATCCACGACTGTTTGTGGCACACTGCTGTGCGCAATTGGCTACCGCATTTCGCCACAAATATACAGTCAATTCACTTTATAGTATATTCTGTGAAGCACTTTGAGACGTCAATAAGATGTGAAAAGCTCTATGTCAAATGCAAGGATTACTACTATGATATCAAAATGCAAGGATTATTATTGTTGTATAGAAGTAGTGCCGCTTTCTTATTATTTCTTATGCCTGACTGGGGTGGTAGCACTCTCTGCTCTGGGGTAGAAGACTATGGGTGCAAGATACACATTGGGTCTATAAACTCATGCCACTCCAATTCAACAACAATTCAGAGGTTGGGGAGGAATGTATTGAGAGAGACAGCAAATGCATCGGACGAGACAGCAAATCGAGGTCTTCTCTGATTAATTAATGTTCAAAAGGTAATTGAACCGATCCTCAAGTTAGTTTGATCATTCACTTCAAGTCTATCTGTGGGCCCTTGCCACTTGGCAATGGCAATGATCCATAAAATGGCTATGGGCCTGTCAACAAGCCCGTCCAAAGCTGAGGGGAATACAAGCATGAATGAGAGGTAATAGAGGAGAGAGAAAGAAATAGAGAGAAGGGAGAGAGAGACAGAAGAGAATCAGTTTGTCAGAGGGTATAGAGAGAGAGAGAGAGAGAGAGAGATGGGAAAGAGGGGGGATTGAGAGAGAGTATGTGAGAGGGAGAGAGAGCTGTGCACAATTGACTGCCACATTTCACCTACGAAGTATACAGTCAATTCACTTTGCAGTACAGTATATTCTGCGAAGCACTTTGAGATTATTATTAATATTAATAGAGCGAGTGCAAAAGGGAGTGTGTGTGAGAGGGAGAGAGTTTGTATGAGAGCGTGTGTGAGAGAGGGAGGAGAGAGAGTGATTGAGACAGAGAGAGAGGGGAGGTGATTTAGAGAGTGTGAGGGAGAGGGGAACAGCAACAACAAAATTACACTTCTAAAGTGCTTTTCAAGTCAGGAGGACGTCCCAAGGCGTTGGATAGTCAATATTTCAGACCCGAGCTAGGGTCGGGAATGTGGAGGGTGGAGGTAATGGAGGGACATTTGGAACAGTAGAAACAAGAAGAGACAGCAGAGAGAGAGGGCAAGTGAGGGTCAATGTTTTATGGTTTACTGCCGGGATAGACAACTAGAGCCTCCCTCAGTCACCACGGAGAGGACTGAGGACAGATTGCTGTGCTGTAACGTGTCCCTCTTTCCCCAGGAAACTCCTCTACATGAAGGGGTGGGGTGGAGAGCAACAAATCTGAAAGGCAAAGAGTGAGAGAGAGAGAGAGAGAGAGAGAGAGGAAGTGGGGGCAACGTTTTGTGGATTACGTCAGGAGAGATAATTGGAGCCTCTCTTGGCCGCCCAAGAAACGTAACTCTTTAACCAGGCTTTTGGTCATCTTTCTCCTGCCATTCCACCTCTCTCAGCTCCCACCCCCAGCTCAGATGCCTAGCCAGCAGCATTGAGTGCTGTGAGACATCCTTCTGATGTCAAAAAGGTGGCTCTGTGTAAATGTTGTATGGTTCTGGAAGGGAAACATAAACCTGTTGCTTATGTGTCCTCTCCCACATCAAGCTGGGAAAAAGATTGAAGCAAACGTGGCTAAAACCAATACAAAAGACATGTAACATGGAAAATTGTCAATCTAAGCTTATTGCTGGTCTTGTCATATGCTCTTACATCTACTTGTGTCGCATCAACAGTGACATTGATTAGATTTGAAAATGTTGTCAAAATATCAACCACAGCTATCAGGTTTTCAGGTTTGATCATGACGGCTGCTTCCTCTACTGACGTGTTGGAAAGCTGCACAAGAAGATTGCCAAGTTCTTCTGCCACAGGAAATGTAGAGTTTTTAACATTCTGAAAAAGAAAATTGAAATATGTTATATTTTCTTAGTAAATGTTACAAAACTGAAAATCATAGGGGAGAAATTCCAACAACCAAATAATTAAAACAAAAGACATTGAGATTTGTTTTACTGTTTCAAATATTATGCAGACTGTATTCACTGCTGATAGCACTGTCCAGCAAGTGGGAAGAGTCACACTCCCAGAGCTTGGTCTGCAATGTCAGTTGAACAAGATGGCCAGATTTCGCTGTCTCAAGTTTGCTAAATTGAATAGGTGAACAGAAGAGTGACCCTAGAAATTATCTCAGAGGTATGGGGGTACGAGTGCATGGAGAGATATGTAGCTGAGCGTGAGAATTTGAACTGATCTGCAGGTTGATAGGGGACCAATGGAGCCTGGCAAGGATTGGGGTGATAGGAATTAAATGTTGGATGAACTGGAGCTTGTGGAAGGTGGAGCTGAGAATGTGGCAAGCGACTTGATTGGTCACTGGGTCAGTGAGTTTGAGAGAGACCAGGAAGGTTGAGTAGGGGCGTGCCCAAATCCAAGAAAGATTGGTGATAGCTGATGACTGTTTCCACCTTGTCCATTATAAGGATGGATGTTATTTGGGGAGGACGGGTTTGCGGGGTTATGGGGAGTGGGATTTGACTTTGAATAATAATAATACTACTAAAGATTATAATTTCTTGCATTTGATATTGCACTTTTTGAGTCTTTTTAGATGTCTCAAAGCGCTTCACAGAATATACTGTAAAGTGAATTGACTGTATATTTTGTGGATGAAACACAGCAGCAATTGCACACAGCAGTGGCACAAACAGTCATAGATTGGAATTACCAATTTTTATTATTGTGTTTTTTTTTGGAAGGATTATTATTAGGTGTGTGGAATAAGGAAACTTGCCCAAGGTTTTGCGTTGACCTGCCTGGATTCAAACACAGGTCTCGCTTGTAAGGCAAGTGCTCTACAGGACTACAGGACTCCTTGATCCAACAATCACTAACCGTACTCAAAATAGGTTTACCGAAGTTAAATGAAAATCAGTTGAAAATTGAATCAAACTGAAAGTGAAGTCTGCTGAATCCCTTATGGAAGCCGGGAAGCTAAATGACCCGGAGGTTAACAAGTTAAATTCATGCTTCTACTGATAGTCACCCCTTTGTTGTTACACCAAGTATCGCAGGACGTATTTCTTGTTCTGTTGATTAAGATTTGTTGAATAGAACAATACTGGGTTTGGATCACAGTGATATATGCTCCATTAAACAGGAGCTGGAAATAGTTTCATTGAAAATCTCACATTTGTTTCAGGCTAAGGAGATAAGGAAATAAATGTATATTATAATAGTAATAATCCTTGCATTTGATAAAATGCTTTTCACATCTTATCGACATCTCAAAGTGCTTCACAGAATATACTGTAAAGTGAATTGACTGTATATTTGTGGGCGAAATACGGCAGCAAATTGCTCACAGCAGTGTCCCACAAACAGTCGTGGATTAAAATGACCAATTTTATTATTGTGTGTTTTTTTGTGGGATTATTATTAGCCGTGTGGAGTAATTGGCGATTGCATTTGATTACAAAATACAATATATATGTTTGCAGATGCAGGTTACTCATAGAGCAAGTTGATCACAAAAGGGAGGGGCAGATAGATGAGCTCTCAGAAACGTGACCATTACGAGAGTGAAGGGAAAGGTTTTGGGGGAAAATATAATAAACCAATAGTAAACAACAACAATAACGATAAAATTACATTTGTATTGTGCCATTCACATTGGTAGGATGTACCAAGGTGCTGGACAATCAGTGTTTCGGACCTGAATTGGGGGTTGGGATGGGGACAGGGTGTGGGCATGTGGGGAACGGAGGGAAAGAATGCACAGTTGAAGAGATGGGTCTTGAGAGGGGTACTGAAGGAGGCAAGGAAGGGAGCAAATCAGTGGGACTGTGGGATGGAGTTCCAGTGGGTGGGGGCAGAGTGGCTGAAGGCATGCCCGTCAATGGTGAAGTGAGCGGGCTGGGGGAAAGTAAAGCTTTCTGAAGCTGGCTGAATGGAGGGAGTGGGCAGTTTGATATGGAGTTAGGAGGTCACAGAAGTAGGTGGTAGAAAGGCTATGTAGGACTTTGAAAGTGAAGACCAGGGGCTTGAACTGTATCCTTTGTTTGAGTCAGTGGAGTCGGGCGAGGATCGGGGTGATAGGATCGTGGAGCCAAGTGTGGAAGACAGTGTGAGAGATGGAATCTGAGCCATTCAAGGACAGAACCATGAAGTTTGAGTTGAGAGGAGAGGCGGTGGAGGAGGATAGAGTGGTCAATGGCATCAAAGGCAGCAGATAACTCAAAGTGGTGGAGGAGGCAGAGGGAGCCCGGGTCACAGATGGACAGAGTATCATTTGTCACTTTGACAAACAATGTTTCTGTGCTGTGGGTGGCATAAAAACCTGATTGGAGAAGTTTGTGATGGGAGAGGCGAGAAAGGAGCAAAGCTGGGAAGCAACAACATGTTCGAGGACCTTGGGAAGGAAAGAGAGATTGGAGATGGTGTGGTAATTTGAGATCAGTGATAGTTCCAAAGATGGTGTTGACGGACATTTATGAAGGGGTGGGAATGGTGCCAGTGGACAGGGAAATGTTTATGGTGTCTGTGAGTAGACGGCCAAGGAGTGGAGCTGGGGGTAAGGAATGGGGTAGAGATGGGGTCTCGCGAGCAGTTGGTCGGTTTCATGAGGGTTATAGTGGTGGTGTGAAAGGAGGGGGAGACAGATTTGAAGGTATGGAGGGAGGGACAGGTAGCAGCCGGGATGTGAGGGGGAGAATGGGAGGCATTAGTGGTCGGAGGGCAGAAGTAGCTGAGTGGATTCCCTTGACTTTGGTTTTGAGGAAGTCCAGCATCTCCTCGCAGTTGGTATTGGAGGAGAGGATGGGCAAGGCATGAGATGGTGGGCAGAGGAGCCGATTGGTGATGGAAAAGAGGAGCCTGAGGTTTTCTTTGGCCTCTGAATAGTAAAATGAAATGTTCATTGATTTATAATCATATTACAGTACCATTAAAAGTTGATTGATTTTCTTTGATCGGCAGAGATCTATTTCTAGGTCGTAAATTCCATTTGTTCCACAGGTTCTGGTCTTGATTCCAGCCAGTTCATCGCAGCTCCTATTTCTTGTTTCTTTATAATTTGCTGGGCCATATATTGGATGATAACATGGTATATTTTCGTCTAGTTAAAGAAACCAATATTTACTTCACTTATACAATCTAATACAATTTATATAACTTTCACATCAGGAGGAGGACTCAAAATGTTCACATTTATCAAAAAGCTGCAAAGTTATGCAAATGCTGCATAGTCTGTGTTACTACAGCATTATGATAAATTGACAATATATTGTAAAATTTGTCTTGTTTCTCCCTCCACAGGCTGCAGATATTCCAGAACTCTGCGGGCCGAATCCTTTACCGTTCCAAACTCCATGACCCCATTCAAGATCCTGGTCCTCACATTTAAAGCCCTCCACAACCTCGCTCCACCCAACATCCGTGACCTCCTATCCCCTTACGAACCTGCCCGCCCACTCTGTTCAGCAGGCTCTGGCCTGCTCCACATCACCCGTCTTCAGCCACTCTACCCCCAACCTCTGGATCTCCATCCCAAAGTCCCTCCGCCTTGCCTCGTCACATCAAAGCTCGACTATGGAAACTCCCTCCCCATCGGCCTTCCTGGCTCTTCCCTTCAAAATCTGCAGATCATACAGTACTCTGAGCTCGTGTCCTCTCCTGCACCAAGCTCGGATAAAAATCAATATACTCGTCCTCACTTTCAAGAACATTCACGGCCTTGCCTCCTCCTATCTCTCCGACCCCTGTCTCCCTGTAAACGTGCCCGCCCCCTCCATCCTGCGGGATCCGGTCTTTCCACCCGACCTGCCCTACCACTGAGTGGACCATGTTGCCAGTAGTCGAAACAGTTCGTAAATGGTAGAGTATAGGCCTGATCAGGAGATCTCCTGCGGCCGTGGCAAGTTAAGTCTGGCAAAACGCTTCATCGCTACTCCTGGCCACAAAGATCTAATGTGAAAGGACCTGGCCTTGCTGGCGATGTAATATTCTATTTTTACTATAAATTATATCTAAAAGCTTACATGAATTCTAATGATTTATTGTTGAATTGAAAATTCCCTCTTACCTTTCAACAGTACAACAGTGAAGCCTCTGTTCCAAAAAACAGTTTCTATGTTGGCTGGTATTGGTACATCATTGGCATTCTTTGCAATCATTAGGTCATAGAACACATCGACACTCCCCTTACTGGTTTTTTTGGCATTGTTCGCAATCGTTAGGTCATGGTACACTTCAATACTCCCATTACTGGTTTAATAAAAGCAACGATTAATAATCAGAACAGTCTGATACTTTCAACAATAATAGTAATAATAAAGAATAATAATAATAATCCTTGCATTTGATATAGTGCTTTTCATGTTGTTTAGATGTCTCAAAGCAGTTCACAGAATATATTGTAAAGTGAATTGACTGTATACTTGTGGGCGAAATGCAGCAGCCAATTGCACACAGCAGTGACCCACAAACAGTTGTGGATTGAGTGACCAATTTATTATGACTTTTTGGTCAAGGATTGTTATCAAGCGTGTGGAATAAGGAAACTTGCCTGAGGTTTCATCCTGGGAATCAAACCCAGGTGTCACACTTGCAAGGTGAGTGCTCTAACAACTGAGCTACAGGACTCCACTAAAGTGGATAATAACAACAACAACAAAATTACATTTGTATAGCGCCTTTCACGTCAGGAGGACATCCCAAGGTGCTGGACAGTTACCGCTTCAGACCCGAGCTGAGGACAGAGGTGAGGGGGTGGCTGGGGGAGGGAGGAATAAGGAGTTGCCGATGGGACCCTCGAAGAGGAGAGTCTTGAGGCGATACTTGAAGGAGGCCAGGGAGGAGGCAAGGCGGAGGGACTTCGTGATGGAGTTCCAGAGGTTGTGGCAGAGTGGCTGAAGCTGACTCGCCAATGATATGTGGAGTAGTGTAAAGCATTAGATAAGTCAAGTTACATCATCAAATTATTGGATTGAATCAAATTGGAAATAGAACAATTCTAATAATAGAGTGAATTAGGTATAATTAACATTGTTGGAACCTCCCACCCAAAGTTGTTAAATCACCCTATCTCCAGCTTTTGCAGCTGACCGGAGATTTCAGTTTTTTAAAATAAATATAGCTTCTATTATATTGTATCTCACATTTCATTGTTAGTTGCATAATTCAGCTAAAAGGTTAATCAAATTGACAGGGTAGGTTATCAGTGTGGGTAGATAAGTAGCAAATGAAGTTTAATGGGGAGAGCTTAAATATCATTATAAATAATAATTTCATATTGTACCTTGTATTTTATGTAGCCCTCATCACATGATAAAGATGACTCAAAGAGCATCACAGGATATATAGCAGATATATTGCAAAGTGGATGAGTGTGTTTAATGGGCGAACACGGAACCAATAATATTTGTGGCAATATCCCACAAATAGCCCTGGAGTGAATGGCCAGGACATGAACAGAAACTCTTTAGTTAGGATGAAAGCTTAAAAAAGTATGAGGTTGGAATAGGTAAGTCCTTGACAATTTCTCCCATTCCTGTGCCCCCGCCTACTCCCACCAATGAAATTATATTTGGTTAAATGATATGATCATTTCTCTCTGCTCCCATTCTTCATTCCTCTCTGCACTTCCTGAGTCTTTGGGGGAGCTTGTTTGTGAAGAAGAGACCATTCTTCATGTCTAAGATATGTCAGTAATTGTCAGCACATTATATGATTGTGGACATCATTATTGTGATAATAATTAGATGGTTTCTCATCCAGCGTCCACACTGAATAGGAATCACAAATGTTTCAGATGTCGCCTTCATCACTTCCAGGCTCGACTATGGGAACTCACTCCTCGTCGGCCTCCCCAGCTCCTCCCTTCACAGGCTGCAGATCATTCAGAATTCTGCAGCTTGTGTACTCTCCCGTACCAAGCTTTGCGACCACATCACTCCCACCCTCGCCCATCTCCACTGGCTCCCCATCCCCCAGAGGATCGAATTCAAGATCCTCGTCCTCACTTTCAAGGCCATTCACGGCCTTGCCCCCGCCTATCTCTCTGACCTGCTGTCTCCCTATCAGCCCGCCCGTCCCCTCCGCTCAACAGACTCAGGCCTGCTCCGCGTCTGCCGCCCTAACTGCCAAACCATCGGCGGCCAGGGTTTCAGCCTCTCTGCTCCCACACTGTGGAACTCCATCCCGCAGCCCCTCTGCCTTGCTTCCTCCCTTTCCTCCTTCAAGGTTGGTCTCAAGACCTTCCTCTTCCATCATGCCTTTGGCTACCCCACTAACTCTTTTTCCTCTCCCACTCTCCGTCCCCTTCCCCCTACCCAGACCCTTCCCCCCCACTCGGGTCCCAACCTGACTGTTCAGCACTTTGGGATGTCCTCCCGACGTGAAAGGCGCTATACAAGTGCAATTTTGTTGTTGTTGTTACTGTTGTTAATCCATTTCATATTTCTTCCCCACCACCTATCCCCTTACCTCCCCCTCAACGATTATGTCCTTGCCTGGTTCCAATCTTACATTTCTCACCTCCTGGACTTTGCAACTATCAATGACGCCTCCTCTAACCCCCACATGTGATATGAGTCAGGGCTCATAGATTAGCCCTATGGATTGAAGAGGAGGTGACTAGATTGAAGATAGATTGAAGATAGATAGGTTGAAGAGGAGATGACTATCCTCAGTCACCTCCTCTTCAATCTATACATATTCCCATTCAGTGTTGTCATCCGCAGGCATGGGGTCAATTTCCACATGTATGTCTTGTTTGATGCTCAGCTGTCTTTCTTCCCTCACATTCAAGCAATGACTCATTCTGCCTTTTCCCACCACCCGCAACATTTCCCGACTCTCCATTACCTCACCCCTAAAGCCGCTGAAACCCTCATCCACACCTTCATTACATCCCAGCTCGATTATGCAAATGTTCCTCTTACCAACCTTCCCGCCCCCTCCGTTCAACAGGCTCTGGCCTGCTCCATGTCCCCCGACCCACCCTCCGAAGCATTGGCGGGCGAGCCTTCAGTCACTCTGCCCCCTATCTCTGGAACTCCATCCCAAAGTCCCTCCACCTTGCCCCCTCCCTGGCCTCCTTTAAATCTTGGTTTAAGACTCTCCTTTTCAATGGACCCACCGGCAACATCTTCCCGCCCTCCTCCCTCACCCCTGTCCTCAGCTTGGGTCTGAAGCAGTAACTGCGCAGCGCCTTGGGACGTCCTCCTGATGTGAAAGGCATTATACAAATGTAATTTCATTGTTGTTGTTATATGTGGATAACACCCAACTCTATCTCACTGTCTCCACTCTCGACTCCAGGACCATTAATGTCCTGGCTAATGGTCCATCTGACATCCTGTACAAGAACCAACTTCTTGCAATTGAATGTTGGCAAGAAGAGGCCCTCCTGCTTGGCTCCCAGCAGTGCCTCTACACCAAAGCCTTTATCACTATTCATGAACTTTATCACTATTCATGGCTGCCAATACAAAACCTGAGGGTCCTTGGACCCTCAGCTAACTTCAAATCGCACATTCATGCCATGAGTCATTTTGTCTTTCCTGATGTCTGCAATGTTGCGCACCTCCGCCACTGTCTCTCACCACATGCCGTAAAGACACTGGTCTGCGCTTTCATCACAGCTTGACTACACCAATTGCCTGTTTACAGGACTTTCTAACTTTTCCCTCCACAAGAAACAAATTATTAAAAACTCTGCAGGTCATGTCCTCTCCAACACCAAGCTTCATGAACCAATCACCCCAAATTTTGCCCGGCTTCACTGGCTACCCACCTTCAGAGAATCGAGTACAAAACCCTCATTCTCACCTTCAAAGCCCTCCATGGTCTTGCTCCCTCCTACCTCTCTGACCTCCTAACTCTATATCAGCCTGTCCACTGCCTCCATTCAGCAGACATTGGCCTGCTTCAGGTCCTCTGCATTCCCGCCCCACTTTTGGTGGTTGGGTATTCAGCATGTCTGCCCCAACACTATGGAACTTGATCCAGCAAGCTCTCTTCCTCACCCCTTCTCTTGCCTCCTTCACATCCCATCTAAAAACTTTCTTCTTTGACCGTGTCTTTGGCCACTCTCCCACTCCCCTCCACTCCACCCTTCCTGACCCCAACTCCTAACAAACCCTGACTGTCCAGTGCCCTGGGACTCCTTTCTAATGTGAAAGGTGAGATGCGTGTAATAGGTGATAAGTGTACTTTGTTGTTGTTATTGTTTGCAACAATGGGTTCCAGGGTGTTGGCCGGGAAGGCAGTCTTGAAATGGAATGGTTGTGCTTGAATTTGGAGGAATCGAGAATAGATTTTTTAAAGAAGAGGAGTGATGACAACTGATTTGAATGGGAATGTTTTGTTTTGACTGAGCCTGAGGAGTGGGTCTTATTTATCATGATAATAATAATCCTTGCTTTTGATATAGCGCTTTTCACATCTTCAGACATCTCAAAGTGCTTCACTGAATATACTGTAAAGTGAATTGACTGTATATTTGTGGGCTAAAAGACGTCTGCAGCATTGGGCAGAGGGGGGGAAGTTGTGCAATAAGCAGCTGGGTAGGGAGGGGGTAGCTGGTGGGTTTCATCTCGGTGAAGTAGGATGAGAGGGAGGAAGGAGAGATGGGGGCAAAGGAGTGAAGACTGGGGCCCATGGTAGGAGCTGTGGGAGGAGGAGAGGGAATGGGGGCGTGGGATTGGGAGATATTGGGCAGGTGAGGAAGGCTACCAGAGGGATGTTATCTGTCTTGGAGATAAAGAAATCCAAGACGTCTTTGCACTTACCATTTAGGAGCAAAGGAAAATAGGAATTAGGTGTTGGAGAAGGCCATTCAGCTCCTTCCCCGCCATTCAATAAGTTCACGGCTGATCTTCTAACCTAATTCCATCTGCCCGCCTTATCCCCATGTCAGTTAATCCCTCTATCCATAAGAAGTCTATCAATGTCAGTCTTGAATATGTTCAAGGACTGATTATCTACAGCCTTTGGGGTAGAAACTTAATAATTTCACTACCCTCTGAGTGAAGAAGAGTTTCCTCAATTCTGTTTGAAAAGGCTGACCCTTAATCTTAAAACTGTGACCCCTAATTGTGGATCATCCTACCAGGGCAAACAGTCTCTTAATGTCTACTCTATCATGCCCCTTAAGAATCTTGTAGGTTTATATAAGATCACCACTAATCCTTCTATAATTATCTGCTGAGGTACCAGAGGATACTTGGATTCAAACTTCAAGGAAAGAAAAGAGCATTGAAATATTTTCAGCATAGGATTAAAAATTAATTCAATACAAAATTACATTTCATAGTAATTTCACAATGGGAGGACATCCCAAGGTGCTGCACAATCATGGATTTGGACCCTAGCAGACGGTGTGGGGGTGAGGGTGTGTGTGGGTTGGGAATCAGGCGGCTGGAGGAACGAGAGGGTAGGAGTGTGGCCAAAGGCACAGTCGAAGAAGAGGGTCTTGAGATATGTCTTGAAGGAGGAAGGCAGGGAGTGATGCGAAGGGAATGAGGGATGGAGTTCCACAGGGTGGGGGCATTGAGGCTGAAGGCCCAACCACCGATGATGGGCAGAACGGATGGGGGACATGGAGTAGGTCCAAACTTGGTAATGTGTTTGCAGGTCACAGAGGTAGGAAGAGGCAAGGCTTTGGAGTTCCTTGAAGGTGATTTTGAACTCTGTCCTATGGGGATGGTGAGGCAGTGGAGCAAGGCGAGGGTGTGTGTGATGGGGTTACAGAGACTGATATGGGAGAGAACATGAGCTGCAGAGATCTGGATGATCTGCGATTTGTGGAGGGAAAAGTTGGAAATATCGACAAGCAGGGAGTTGGCGAAGTCGAGCTTAGATATACAGAAATAAACAATAATATGAATCAGTAGCCTAATTTATTTCATTTACCTGAATCCTTGAACGATTACACTTGAAATGCTGTCTATGTAGGCCAAACAAAGCTAGAAAGGAAGATTTAAAACAAATTTGATAGATAGAAAATAATACAGAAATAAATGAACAGGAAAAGAAACATGAATGAGGAAAAAATATTAATTTGTTCTCCAGAAATGTATGGTAATAATAATCCTTGCATGTGATACAATGCCTTATCACGTCTTTGAGACATCTTAAACCACTTCAGGGAATGTACTATAAACTAGTAGATTGACTGTAGTGTTGTGTACAAAATGCAGCAGCCAATTGTGCAGAGCAATGTCCCACAAACAGTCATGGATCGAGTCACCATTTAAAAAAATATATTTTAAAAGCATTACTGGAATATTCTTGGAAAAGCGATCTACCGATTGACAAACAACTGGGTTCCTATTTACTGCTAGGTAAACAGACGCATGTGGAGTAAGTAACGTTGCCGGAAACAAACCCAGGTCCACTCACTTGTGAGGCAAGTGCCTTAACTAATACAATATGGTTATATATAATTGTCAACATAGGAGTGAAGTCCTGTAGCTCAGTGGTTAGTGCACTCGCCTTACAAGAGTGAGACTTGTGTTCGAATCCAGACAGGTCAGGGCGAAACCTTGGGCAGGTTTCCTTACTCCATATGCCTAATTTCAGTGGTCTTTCATTTGCCATATGATCTATGACAAAAATCCACACAGACAATCAAACAGGGCCTCAGTTTAAAGTCTTTATTTTTGTTATCAATTTAGATATTCAATTACAGTATATTGTTTCCAATTGTCTCCCAATAGAATAAACCTCTCTGCTTCTAATCTGGCCTTATCTTGGGTATAGTTCCACAGCCTGGCCAAGTAACCAAATTCTCAGTATTGCCAATGTTATAGCAATATGTTGACAAAGGTTAAAAATGGGGGATCTACCATCTTTGGGTGTAAACTAATCCCAGAATCTACTTTTGGCCACAAAATAAACAGTCACTCCATTTTTTCCACAGGATATCGCACAAAATGCTTTGAAAGGTCCTTCTGATATGAAGTGCTCTATAATCAAATGTAAGAGTTAGTATTATTATTATCGTGCTTATCACGTCCTCAAAATGTCTCAAAGTACTTCTCAGGAATTATTGGAACATGCAGTGATTGTGTGTTTTGTCGACAAATGTGGCAACCAATTTGCACACAAGGAATTGATACAACAACCATGATGGGATTGACCAATTTTATTGCTGGCCAAGCCACCGGGTGAAGCTGCCTTCCTTTCACAAACACATCTTTAACGTCTAACTGAACAGGCAGACAGGACTGTCCAGGTGGACATTTTGCTGAATCTTAGTTTGCTGTATGTGTATGAACTTTAATGTACGAACTGAAGGATGACAATGCAATGAACCTTAGCACTGTATTAGAATGTCAGTCTAAAAGTGGGGCTTGAAAAATCAACCTTCTGATTCAGAGGCGAGAGAGCTACCAACTGGCTGACACACAAACTACAATTTTATACAATTTTCTCGAGGACAATTAGATGAAGTGCATCTTAATACAGTCCATCAAAGGCAAATCATTTGGTGAAATAAAAGACTCCTGGCTTATTCAGGCTAAAGATTTAAACATTATTCATGCCATTACATACCACGACTTCCATCTTGCTTTTAAGATCTATAAACTCTGTTGTAGTTGGATCCAGAAGAGCCGCACTAAATGATTGAACAAGGTTTATTGCCCCTCTCTGCGTTTCTATAACAAAACAAACAATATTATCAGTCATTATGGTTAAAAATAGAAATAATTATATTGTAAGTTTTTTATGTAAAGACCTTATTTCAATGTTTAGAGCACTCGCCTTACAAGTGAGAGACCTGAGTTTGATTACAGGCAAGGCAAAACCTTGGGCAAGTTTCCTTACTCCACATCCCAGCACAATAATCCCTCATCTAATAATCACTGGCCTGCATCATGTCCCTGCCCGATGCTTCCCTCCATCTTCTGATCAGCTTTCAAGCTATTCTGTTGCAACATTTTGGAATTCCATCCCAGAGACCCACAAAGTCCCACCCATCATTCAAGGCTCATCTCAAGAATTATGTTTTTGACCATGCTGTTTTTTTTAACATCTTTTCCCTCCCCGACCCACCTCCTCCACTCACACTATTAACTCATTAATAGTTAAAGCAAATTAACAATTTGTGGTGAACATGGGAAGGAGCATGAAGATGGTAAAACGATAGGAGCACATCTAGAGTGCAAGTTTCTCAAACATCTAAGATACCTATTCAAATACAAGTTGAGGAAAGAGGGTGGCAGGGAAGGAGAAGAGATCAGTCTTTCTAAAAAAAAATACAAAATACTACTGTACTGCAGATGCTGGAAATCTGAAACAAAAAAAAGAAATCGCTGAGAACACTCAGCAGGTCAGGCAGCATCTATGGAGAAAGGAAAATTGAGTCAACGTTTCGTGTCCACAACCCTTCGTCAGAATGTTGACTCACTTTTCCTTTTGATTTCTCTTTTTTGTTTCAGTTTAATTTTTTGCTTAACATGTTTAATTTTCATTTGAATTTGAATTAAATTTTCACGTTTAATTTTAGCAATGTTTAGAGTGTAAATGTAGAAGGCAATCACGGGAATAGTTGTCTGTCAATTATTGACTGACAGGACATTATTTTTTGGTTTCTCAAAATTTCCAGTTTTTAAATATTCCTAAATTGTTTAAGTTTGTGCAAAACAAGTACGGCAACATAGTTTATAAATTTTACCCTACTTCACTTTATTGCTTGAGCGACAGAGGGAGAAATCCAGAAAGCTGGCAATGGGTTGGTGGTGGGATGGATTATTTCATGCATGTTCCCGCAATATTACACAGAAGATTGACTGTAAAAATACAAAGTTAGCATCTGTAATAGAATTGAGGAGTGTTCTTCATACTATAATCAGATGGAATTCTTGATGACACTGTTGTTGCTGTTTTCGATGTTGTTGTTGTTGTTGTCATTGCTGTTGTCATCATTGGTGTTGATGTCGTTGTTGGTGTTAATGTCATCGTTGGTATTGATGTCGTTGTTGTTGTTGTTGTTGGTGTTGATATCATCGTTGGTGTTGATGTCATCTCTGTTGTTGTCGTCGTTGGTGTTGATGTCATCGTTGGTATTGATGTCATCGTTGGTATTGATGTCATCGTTGGTGTTGATGTTATCGTTGGTGTTGATGTCGTCATCGGTGTTGTTGTTGGTGATATCGTTATTGGTGTCGATGTCGTCATTAGTGTTGTCGATGTCATTGTTGTATTTTTCAGTTTAGTGTTGTTGGTTTTCTTGTCATTGTGGATGTTGCCATTGTTATTGGATGTGCCATTGTGCTCGCAATTGTTGAAGTTGGATGTTTTGGCTTGCAGGATGCTCCTGCTGCTGGTACGCCCTTGATACAGCTGCAGTTCTGTTTGTTTGAATCGCATGCTGCGTATCTGTTACAAAATGTCAAGTTCCATTGGAATTCACTCTCACACGAGCAATGAATCTCTTGATCCACAGGCTGACAGACTGCAGTAAAAAATAATAATTGTGACATAATTCTGATCGATCAGTATTATTATTTACGAAACAATGCTAACAACAAATCAAAGCCTTATAATTTTCACATCGCTAAATCTTCTCTAAAGGCTAAATTTGCCTCCACTGATTCCATTGTTATAGTAATTATAATTGCATTTCACATTTCACTTTAATGTTGAGCGGACATCTCAAAGAGCTTCTCATCTTTTATTGTAAAGTGTAATCCCATTGTATTTTGTTTGCAGCAGCCAATTTGGGAACAGCAATGTCCCACAAACAGCCATGAAGTGAATAACTAATTTTATTTGGGGGATTGTTGGCCGTGAAACTTGGAGAAACTTTATTGATCAAACTGGGTCCATTTTATATGAGTGACTGAATGTTAAAGACAATTGAACAATTTTCCTGTGCATCATGTGCTCTTCACGATAACATCATTTTCTATAGCTCCTGAAGGCAGTGTTGGAGAGAGTCACTTTTTATTGAACCCCGGGTACCATATGTCTCTTAGTTTTTATAACTATTGAAGACTATTAACTTAAGCCCTAGTTAAATGGTTGCCATGCAAAAATAAATTATGAATTAGTCGCTATTATCTAACAATATATCATAAACTACTTTTCAATTGATATCAAGTAAGCTACTTTTGAGTTAAACAGCATGTTTTATAGATACAGTACATTTTTTGGCACATTGTCCCCACACTCACCTGGAATAAATGTGATTTCAGTAATATTTATTGAAATGCTCGACAATGTTACATTGAGTAGCTGAGTGTGGTATGTTAACATATTCAGGTATTCTTTCACTGAGTTAAAATCGAAGGAACCGGAAATGTTTATTTGAAGAAATATCTGCTTGCTTTCATTTTCTGTAACTTTAAACAGAAAAAGAGAAATAAATCAAAAAGAAAAATCCTAAACACAGTTATATCTTATTAGTGCCTCGTAAACTAGATTGAGCAAAACTTCAAATAAATCCTAACAACATCATTACACTTTGATGAGATTCTGAGCCATGAAGGACCATAGCCAAATTGCACAACTTTTCTGGTGGCACCCAGAATAATGACCTCCCTGCCAGCTGTCTAACCCTATCCCTAACCTTAACCCTGCTAGCTTGAGATGTGGTAGGATGAAATTAAAGTGTTTGTTTTTATAGTATGGAAATCAAGGAGTAGCTGTGTATGACATCCCGTGCGCCCAAAAGGGTAGATGGGTGATTTCCAAGATAGACTTTACATGCTGTTTGAAAGGAACCTGCTTGATGAGTCAAATGGCTTTTTCGTTTTCCTTGGTTACGTTCTGATATGTTCTGAACATATTGTGTGAGTGACAGGAAATGTAATCTGTAACACAGTTACAGATTTGTGACAGTCGACAGGAGAAATGCTTTTATTCTACTCATTCAGAATAGAAAGTTGTGCATTCAACCAGCAACTGTCAGCAAAATGATTGGTTCTTTCTCTTTCGTTTGTTTTATGATAATAATAATAAGAAATAAGAATCTTTGCATTTGATAAGAGCACCGTATTATGTTGTTGAGATGTCTCAAAGTCCTCGAATAAAATGTAAAGTGAATTGACTTGATTTTGTGGGTGAAACGCAGCAGCCAATTGCACACAGCAGTGACCCACAAACAGTACTGGATTGAGTGACCATATATACCATCCCCCACCCCCCACACTCCCACGAAAACGTTCACAGATTAAAAATATATATGTGTCTTTCTAATTGCTTTTACCATTGCTATCCATCCATTGCTACATGACTTTCTATATTTTTCTTTGACTCTATCTTTGACCACTGCTAATAAGCAGTTCCCTTTGTGTCAAAGGCTAAAAAAACATCCATTTGCAAACATGTGGGAACATTGTTAGATTGCACACATATGCGCACTGTTACTAGGTTTAGCAATTGATCCGCATTTTGCAGGCAACTTGTGTCTCTAGTACCTAATTTGCTTGCCCGAGAATTAAGAACTACAAATTAAGTTACAAGGAAAGTGATTCCCCTGCACACTGTATTTCAATTAGGCCCAGTAACAGCACCTCCACCCTCCCTAATGTTGCAATCCTTACTCTATCACTTACAACTGATTTATTTTTGGTGGCATCTCACAGCCCTACAGTTTTTTTTAGTGGCTTGGTTAGTCCACAAATATCAGGTGGATGACAATTTTGTAAATTGAATTTTAGGCTGCAAATCCTTGCTTTATACCGAGAGGAATTCTGGAGTAAAGGAAACTGACATCCCACTTCTTGTATAGCGGCCAGCTACCTCAGTAAAAAGGTTTCCTCCATCCTTGTATGAGATCCAGTGGTGGCATAGATTTCCCATGAAAAGTATCTGAGGGGAAGTGTGGTTCTAAGATATGGTACTCATCCATAGAGGGAGATTATTGTCTCAATATGAAGTCAGGACCCAGATTAAAGAATTCATAGATTCATAGATTCATAGATTCATAGAATTTTACGGCACAAAAGGAGGCCATTCGGCCCATCTAGTCTGTGCCGGCTCTTTGAAAAGAGCAATTCAATCCCACTGCCCTGCCCGCTCCCCATAGCCTAATAGACCTGTTCTCCCTAAATACAGATCTAATTCCCTTTTAAAAGTTGTTATCGAATCAGCCTCCACCACCTTTTCAGGCAATGCATTCCAGATTCGAACAACTCGCTGAGTGAAAAAAATTCTCCTCAGCTCCCCTCTACTTCGCCTTGAAACTATTTTAAATCTGTGACCACGAGTCACAGATTCACCCACGAGTGGAAATAGTTTTTCTCTATTTGCCCTGTCGAAACCCCTCATGATCTTATAAACCTCTATTAGGTCTCCCCTCAATCTTCTCTGCTCCAGAGAGAATAACCCTAGCCTATCTAGCCTCTCCTCCTAGCTGAAGTCCCTCAATCCTGGCACCATCCTAGTAAATCTTCGTTGTACCCTTTCCAATGCCTTCACATCCTTTCTGTAGTGTGGTGACCAGAATTGAACACAGTATTCCAGCTGAGGCCTCACCAAGGTCTTATAGAGGTTAGTCAGCACTTCCTGACTTTTGTACTCTATACCCCTATTTATAAAGCCATATGCCTTCTTAACAGCCTTGTCTACCTGTCCTGCCACCTTCAACGAGTCACTAACACAAATCCCCAGGTCTCTCTGTTCCTTCACACCATTTAAAATTTTACTATCTAGCCTATATTGCCTCCCTTCATTTCTTCTCCCAAAATGCATCACCTCACACTTCTCTGCATTAAACTTCATCTGCCATGTGTCTGCCCACTTTACCAATTTGTCTATATCCTCTTGCAGATAGCTACTATCCTCCTCACCATTTACTATTCTCCCTGACTTAGTGTCATCTGCAAACTTGGAAACTGTACTCCGTACACCCAAGTCCAGATCATTGATGTAGATTACAAACAGCAATGGTCCCAAAACTGATCCCTGTGGCACACCACTGCTCACTTCCCTCCAATCTGAAAAACAGCCGCTCACTACAACTCTCTGCTTTCTGTCTCGCAGCCAGTTGTGGATCCACGCAGCCACTGTCCCTTTTACGCCATGGGCCTTTAATTTCCTAATAAGTGTCTCATGTGGCACTTTGTCAAATGCCTTTTGAAAGTCCATGTAAACTACATCAACTGCGCTACCATTATCCACCCATTCCGTTACCTCATCAAAAAATTCTATCAGATTTGTAAGGCACGATTTGCCTTTAACAAATCCATGTTGACTGTCCTTTATTAGCCTATATCTTTCTAAGTGAAGATCTACCTTGTCCCTGATTATGGACTCTAGAAGTTTGCCCACTACCGACGTTAGACTGACTGGTCTGTAGTTACCAGGCTTGTCCTTCTGCCCCTTTTTATACAAGGGAGTAACATTAGCTATCCTCCAGTCCTCTGGCACGACCCCTGTGTCCAAGGAAGATTGAAAGATCGTGGCCAGAGTCCCTGCTATTTGCTCCCGTGCCTCACTTAGTAACCTAGGGTGCATCCCATCCGGACCAGGTGACTTATCCACCTTGAGCGACGTCAACCTTTTTAGCACTTCCTCTCTGGTTATAATTATTTTATCCATTTCTACTACCCTCTCCTGTAATACCATGGCATTGGCTGTATCATTTTCTTTTGTGAAGACAGAGGCGAAGTACTCATTCAGTACATCAGCCATGCCCTCTGCCTCCACAATGAGATTTCCTCCTAGGTCCCTAATTGGCCCCACCCTCTCCTTGACCAACCCTTTACTCTTAATATGTTGGTAAAAAACCTTAGGGTTCCCCTTAATCTTACTCGCTAATTGTTTTTCATGCAGTCTCTTTGCCCCTCTAACTGCCTTTTTCAGTTCTATCCTACACTTCCTATATTCTGCTTTGTTCCCTTCTGAATTTTGAGCCTGATACTTATCATAAGCCTCTTTTTTTTTTTTTATTTTGGCCCCGATTTCCTTAGTCATCCAGGGAGGTTTGGATGCCTTACATTTCACCTTTGTGGGGATGCTTTTGACCTGTGCCTGAACTATCTCCTCTTTGAACGCTGCCCACTGCTCGTTAGTTGTCTTACCTGCCAATTTTTCTTTCCAATCCACCTTGGCTAGGTCCCACCTCAACTCATTGAAATTAGCCCTTTTCCAGTTGAGTGTCCTCACCTGTGATCGTTCCTTATCCCTTTCCATAATTATTCGGAATCTAACGATATTGTGGTCACTATTCCCTAGATGCTCACCTACAGAAACCTGTTGAACAAACTGAAGACTGTGGAACGTATATCATCAAATCAAATTTAAACTTTGTTTTGATCTCAAGAAATCTCCTAGATTGAAAATGATTTATTCATTTCTTACCCGCTCTTTTCTGCCTGTTGTGATGTTTTTCAATAGTAGAGTCTTCTCTTGTCAATCCATCTTCTACCTAAATAATATATTCTGGTTAGTTAGACTAAACAGCATGAGTTGAATTGAGTTTAAAGTGTGAAGAGTGTTACATTATTGGTGATATCAAACATGCTGGAACTTTGCTTCAGTTTAGATTGACCACAACCTTTAAATCAACATCTGTACCATCAAATAATAGTAAGTGTGATTGCACTGTGGAGGCTCATAATAAGGTGGGTTGGTTGGGTGGTGGGGGGGGGCATAAAATTTCAACTTGTCTTACTTAGAAGTTGCGACAGTTTCAAAGCATATGAGGACACCCAGCTTGCTTACTTCACTTCCTTTGTGCTATGCATGCATATAGTGCATAAAACAATATTGGAAGTGACCTCATGACAGTGAAGCTGGCCAATTTTAACATGGGAGCTAGCAAACAGCTTTGGACAAAATTGAACAAAGTTGAGTGTTTGCATTTGAAGCCAGTCTTTAAATAGGACATCACCAGAACCACAATATCCTCAAATTTGATGTTGATTATCACTGAAGACAAACTGCATTGTTAGCCCCCAATAGATTTTTTTTTAGCTTCGGAGTTTGGGAAATTCAGTGCTTGGAAAAGTAATATTGAGCAAAATAAATACAGAGACCACTGTAGGCAATAACAATAGGTTTGCTAATCAGGCAGAATGATTGGTGAACCACAAATAAGAACAGAATAAAAACATGACAAAAGAAAGACAAGTTGTATTGCAACACACCAAACAATATATAACCACAAGGATCCAACGTGTTTTACTTTGGGAAGTTTAATGATAATATTATTCTTTGCATTTGACATAGTGCTTTATCACATCTCAAACAGCTTCACAGAATCTACTGAAAGTGTATGTAATTTAGTTGTTGTTATTATTGTTTATGGACAAAATGTGGCAGTCAATCGCTCACAGCAGTATCCCACAAACAGTTGGGGATTAAGTGACCATTTTTTTTTGAGAAGGGATTATTAAAAGTGCCAATCGACTAAAAAACGGGTTCCCACTTTCTGATATGTAAACAGAGGCATGTGAAGTAAGGACAGTTGCCCAATATTTTGCCCTGCCAGATATTAAACCAAGGTTCCCTCACTTGTGAGGTGAGTGCTCTAACCACTCAGCTACGGGACTTAAGGAACTTAGCTACTCACTGGAGCATGATATTTCAAATTCATCTGATGTCCTTCATTTTCTGAATACTTGCAGGCAATCAACAGGAATAGGCAAAGTAAGATGATACGAAGTGCCATTATGGAAATGTTCAGAATCAGGGAAATGCTGAAACAAAGAATGTTTGTTGAGGGGGAGAAAAGAACAGTGAATATTTTTTAAAAACTTTTATAGATTGTATTTTAATATGAGGAAATAGCTTACATTTCTAATAATTCCAAAAGAAACACTGCACAATTTTTAAAAAGTTGTATCTACTTTTACAAGGACATTTTTTTTTTAAATCAGTGAGCTTTGCTCTTTTCATTAAAAATGGTCCAAAGTACTGTATATGTCTGATAATATACAGTAATAAACAACATTTAAAAACTGCCTCAACACTTAGCTTAATAATAATACATTTACTTATATTTGGTATAGTGCCTTTCACATCAGTAGGATGTCTCTGAATGTTTCACAGGAAAGATTGTGACTTTGTTTTGTGAGCTTTCTCAAACACAAGAGAAATGTTAGTTGTTTACCAGGTAAGCATGAACACAAAGGCAATCCTGGAGAGTAAAATATTTCATCCAAACAAATTCATTTTTAAAGGAACTCCACTATAGCCTCTGGGGTTTTACAAATGCTTATTGTCAGAGAAATGTACAGGTAGGTTAATGCATCAATTGATTATTGTATTCTTGTTTGTGTTTTTGACAAATCACGGAGGTGACCTGTCCAAAGTTGTTGGCAGAATCAAGTTCAGGGAATTCCAGTCTCTGAATCTTTGAAGGTCTCTGCCAATAACTTTTTTTTGTTCAGACACATACAGAAACATATTACCATGCTTAAACAATATCCAAACCATAGAGATCCACGTGAATATATACCCCATCTATAAATGGAAATTTCCCTGTGTATAAAATGAAATACACACTCTTTCTCGCTAGAGGGATGTATGTGCTTACTTAATTACGAGAGTATTATCTCTCAGCAGCCCAGTCAATGTGGATACCAATTCTTGGTATATACATCATATTTGAATATGTGTTCACAAACCTCCAGGTAACACCTTAACAGCAGTTGTGTCAACCATAAGAAGTTCCTTAAGAACTATTTAATACACATCTGCCTTCAGTGTATTTGGAAGACCAATAACAACAACAACAATGTGCCTTTATCTAGGTGGGTGGCATCTCAGAGCACTTCACAATGGAGAGCTTCTTCAGACATGACATGAAAATGGGAAAGGAGGGGCCTCTATCCAATGAGATCTACTATGCTTAAACAATTTGAATCTTTTAAATAATCGGCTACAGTGGATTTCAGTGTCTCACTGAAGTTCTGAATACCATTTGCACGTCTCTTATCTGTATTGTTAAAATTATCATGTGCTACTGTAATGTTTCAATGATATTGTAAAGAGATGGCTTTCATAAACAGCTGATCCTTCTAAACTACAGGTAATACAGTAGATCTTATCTTTCCAAATCCCTAAGGCAACCTCTGGATAGTTATTTGAATAATAACAATCCTTGCTTTTCATGTTTTCTACACATCTCAAAGCACTTCAGAGAATACCCTGTAAACCTCCATGGTTGCACATTCAACCTCACCAAGCCAGTCAGGAACCTAGGTGTCTTGTTCGACCCTCAACTGTCTTTCCTCCCGCACATCAAAGCAATGACTTGCTCTGCCTTTCCCCACCTCCGCAACATTTCTCAACTCTGTCATTACCTCACCCCTAAATCTGCAGAAACCCACATCCGCGCCTTCATTATATCCTGGCTCGATTATGCAAATGCCTTGCTGGTCGGCCTCCCCAATTCCTCCTTCCATAGGCTGCAGTTAATCCAAAACTCTGCAGCCCGTGTCCTCTACCGTTCCAAACTTCGTGACCCCATCTGCCCCATCCTCACCCAACTCTACTGCCTACCATCATCCAGAGGATCCAATTCAAGATCCTGGTCCTCACATATAAAACCCTCCACAACCTTGCCCACCCTACATCCGTGACCTCCTATCCCCTTACCAACCTGCCCATCCTCTCCTCTCAGCAGACTCTGGCCTGGTCCATTTCCCCCGACCCACCTGCCCAACCATTGGGCCCCCAACCGCAGGAACTCCATCCCAAAGTCCCTCCGCCTCGCACCCTTCCTGGCCTCCTTCAAGTCTCACCTCAAGACTCTCCTCTTCGATGGTCCCATCGACGACTCCTTCCCCACTCCCCCCACCCCATCCTTAGCTCGGGTCTGAAGTAGTAACCTGTCCAGCTCCTTGGGATGTCCTCCTGATGTGAAAGGCGCAATACAAATGTAATATTGTTGTTGTTGTAAATCAAATTGACTGTATAAAAGTGGGTGAAACGCGGTAGCCTATTGTATACAGCAGTGTCCCACAAATAGTCGTGGATTGAAAAAACTGATATATTATTTTTTGTGTGGGGGATTATCAATGGGTGTGTGGAGTAAGGAAACTTGCTCAAGGTTTCGCCCTGCCTGGAATTGAAACCAGGTCTCTCGCTTGCTAGTGTTCTAACCACTGAGATACAGGACTCCATTGTAAAACAGGGATAAGACGGTGAATGGAATGAAAGGTGTTTTATCAGAAAATATTTAGCAAATTATTTAGTTTTGCAAACCCTTAAAACATTATTTATTGCACTTTTGTTGTGTAAATTCAATTCAACATTTCAAGAGTATGACTTACAAACAAATTTAAAGCATAGTGGCCTACAAGTTAGATTTGGGTTCCAATTGAAAGATTTATTTTTCATTCAACTTGAAAATAGAATAATAATCCTGGCATTTGATATACCGCTTTTCACGTCTTCTAGACATCTCAAAGCACTTCACAGAATAGAAAGTAAAGTGAATTTACTATATTTGTTGGTGAAACGTGGCAGTCAATATGCACACAGAGGTATATACTGTAATAGAATAGAATAATAAAAAATAGAGCTCATTTCCCATTGATGTCATCCGCAGACATGGGGTAAACTTCCACATGCATGCGGATGACACCCAACTTTACTTTTCTACCTCAAATTGTGACCCCTCCAATCCCCTGATGTTCTGTCAGTCTGTCACTCAGACATCAAAAGCTGGATGAGCGCAAGCTTCCTGTAATTAAATGTTCAACTCCGCAATATTGCCAGACTCCACCACTACCTCACCCCCCCATGCCGCCAAAACTCTCATCCACGCCTTTACAACAACACACCTTGTTGTTGTTGAAACTCCATCCCGCAATCCCTTCGCCTCACTTCCTCTCTTTCCTCCTTCAAGGCCAGTCTCAACACCTTCCTCTTTGACCATGCCTTTTGCTCCCCTCCTTCTGCTCCCCTCCTAATTCTTTCACCTCTCCTACTCTCCTTCCCCTTCCCCCTACCCCAACCCTTCCCCTCCTGCTCGGGTCCCGACCTAATTGTTCAGCGCTTTGGGATGTCCTCCCAACGTGAAAGGCGCTCTATAAAAGTATTTTTTGTTGTTGTTGTTGTTGACATTAGACGGAAGCCATGCTCTTTGGCTCTCGTTCACATCTTCGGTTCCACGGCTCTCACCTCTTCCACCTACCTGACCTGCCCCTAAAACTCTCTGAATCCATAGGCAACATAGGTCTTAGGTTTGACCCCCAATTATCCTTCCTCCCCCACATTTGGTTATTACTCACCGCCTTCTTCTATTTGCAACACATTGCCTGTCTCTGCCAATATGTCACCCCAAAAGCTGCCAAAACGCTGGTCCATTCCTATGTCACCCCTCAGCTGGACTACTCCAACTCCCTCCTCGCTGGTCTCCCCTCTGCCACCATTCACAAAATCCAGCTCATACAAAACTCCGCTGCCCACATTCTCACCCAAACCAAACTTCACTCCCTGATTACCCCAGTCCTTGCCAGACTTCACTGGCTCCCTATCACAGAGCAGATTGTCTTCAAGATCCTCACTCTTGTGTTTATATCCCTCCACTCTGCACCCCCCAACCTCTTTAATCTCCTCTCTCCTCGCAGCAGTACCCATTGCCTCTGCTCTACTGGATCTGGCTTCCTCCTTGTCCCCCGAGTCCTCCACTCCACCATTGGCAGCCATGCTTCCAGTCACTATACCTCGAAACTCTGGAACTCCCTCCCTCAATCCCTCTACCTCCTTTTCCATTTTCATGTCGCGCCTGAAGAAATTTTCTGTTCGAGGTCACCTTCCCCCTCCCACTGGCTTGGCCTTGGGCTCCAATGTTTTGAAGTGCTCTGAGACACTGTCTGGTGTGGAGAGCGCTATATAAATCCAAGATGTTGTTGTCTCTGCATGGTATCCACAAAGGCCTATTACCCCATGTGTTTTTTTTCTACAGTGACCAACAACTGAAACATGTGGAAGAATGGTGATAATTGTATTTAGAGGTATTTAATTGTATTCAGTACAAATTTTTAAATGTCCTGATGATTGGTGTGCATACCATCATTTACATTGCAAACAATGATCTATCCACCATAGTCGATACAATATCTTCCATGACATGATGGAGTGACAAGGGAACATGAATCTGTGACAGGGCCTCTGTAGTCTCATGTTGCTGTTTAGTAATAAGGGTGGGGAGGAAGGAAACTTACTGGGGCATCGTACACAAGGCAGTTATTCTTTGCATAACTTTGTTTGTTCATTTAGTGACAAGCAAACCAACTCACCAACACACTCACAGGCTGGCAAACTTAAATTAAGCAGAGCATAACCGTCAATATATTCCTTAACTTCATGCATTTATGTGACATTGCTATTTGCCACAACAGCATTTCTTGTGGATGCTCTGAGTAAGACTGTCAATTAAGGGGCAAATTATAGGTAATTTTGTGTTACTGCGTCCCCCTACTAAAAAATCCATGAGACTTTGCAAGCCTTTCATAAAAATACAAATTTTAGCTCACTTGACTGGACTGAATTGAACCCCAAACCATTACATTATCAGGCTCTGTGCTGTACAGTATTTTGTAAAT
The DNA here is from genome assembly GCA_035084275.1 of Hydrolagus colliei. Taxonomy (NCBI): domain Eukaryota; kingdom Metazoa; phylum Chordata; class Chondrichthyes; order Chimaeriformes; family Chimaeridae; genus Hydrolagus; species Hydrolagus colliei. Next base: position 10,669,884 of record CM068744.1, on the reverse strand, counting down.
CATTTCCTTTATACTTACCAACATTTCAGTTTCATTTTACTCATATCTTATGGTTTTCACACCAAATGGAATCTGGAAATAAAATAGAAATCCAGAGAATTTCTGTATTACTGTATCCTTGCCTTCAAAATCAATCACTACGCTTCACAGAACACCTTGTGAAGCCCTTTCAACATGAAATCTAAGGTTTATTATTATTATGACATGGTTCTTTGTTCGTTTAAATTTTGGTTCTTGCTAATATTTGATCTGCTTTTGCTTTAAAAACACACATGAAACATTTAAAAGTGTTGCATGTTGATTTGTGACCCAAATTGTTTGAATGAGAAATAAAGTTGTAATTGTATGTTTCTTGTTACAGTATCTAGCATTTCCAGTCTGTAAAAATATAATCTATAAATGGATTAAATATAATAAAATAAATGCAACCGGTTCATCAAACCAAACCACTAATCTGTGAGAACTGCAAATTTTAACAAGGCAATTATCTTCCATTTACCTAAGGCAGATATTATACCCTTTTGGCTGCTAATGTCTTTGAGACATTTCAAAGAATATATACATACTATAGAATCATAGAATCGTACGGCACAAGAGAAGGCCATTCAGCCCATCGAGTCTGTGCTGGCTCTTTAAAAAGAGCAATTTAATCCCACTCCCCAGTTCTCTCCTGATAACCGTGCAAATCCATCCTCATTAATATAAATTAAAAAGAGCAGTGGGGAAATATGGCAGCCGATTACGCACAACAGTGATGCACAAACAGTCGTGGATTGAGTGACCCAATTGCTATTTTTTTAAGGAATTATTACCCTCAGAAAAGCCATCAACCAATTGACTGTCAACCAGATTCCTACGTACTGCTAGGTAAATAGAGGCGTATGGAGTAAGGAAACTTGCTCAACATTTCGTCTTGCCTGGAATTGAACCCTAGATTCTCGCTTGCTCTAACCACTGAGCTACAGGACTCTGAGCTTAAGAATCATTTAGAAATTTTATGTTTTAAATTTTGTAACTGCATTCATTAATTTTGTTATATTTTAGTAACAATGCAAATTTTAAACAAGAACAATTCATAAAAATTAAAAACAGGTAATACAGTTTTATCAATAAAGTACCTGTATGCAAGAATCTTCTTTATACCCAGACTAAACATTAAAAGTGAAACAGATAATTAGTTGAATTAAACTGCACATAATTTAATAACCCGAAGAAAGGAACAAAATAATGATAACACTACGGAAAATGTTTATTTTGAACCACAGCTCCAGTATCCTTTATTTTCCACATCACCTTTCATTTCTTACTGAGACTCATCTATTGTATCTATACTCCTATCTATACATCTATCTATACTCATTCCATCTATTAGAAATGCAAAATATGCAACAATACCATTGAAAAATACTCCCATTGAGCCTCTGTTCATGTCAGTTTCTGCCACTTACCTCCTGCTGGGCACGTCTTCCCGTATCTCACCAGGTTGTAATAGGCACGAGACAGCATGTAGAGTGAGGGGACAATGGGCAGATGGGCAAGTCCTACTTTCTACTCCAGCTCTCTTAACATTACTTTGCGCACGGCAACTGATCGGACGAGCTACGCAGCCGAGAGATAAAGCAATATATTCCGAAATGATTCATGGGTGAAATGTAATCTTTGCCCAAGCCGATGAGACCTAGCCCTGACCATCCATGGTCTTTTGCCAATTAGCTTCAATGCACTTTCACACCACAAAACAACAGTCAGTTTTCAGACTATTTTACGCCTTGACTGCAGTATATTTTTAACCCTCTCTATTTTACATCCTACTCCCTCCTGTTCAGTCAGTTTTTCCAGCTCTTTGCCAAATTCATCTTGCTATATAATGTTAACTTATCTGAATATGTACAGTCGATCTCTGGATGCAAAATACCAAAAGATAAACAATTTAATTTCCATGCATGAATACAATAAAATGCAAATTTCTAATGTTCATATAGCTGTCTGAGTCCACCCTCGCCTCCAGTACCACTACATTACATCCAGTGTTGCTTATAGGCCTTCCCAATTCTTCCCCCCACAAACTGAAGATCATCCAGAACTCTACAGCTTGTGTCCTCTCCTGCACCAGGCTCTGTGACCCCATAACATCCACCTTCACCCAACTCCCTCAGAGGATCAAGTTCAAAATTAATGTCCTCACCTTCAAGGCCCTCCATGGCCCTGAATTCTCCAACCTGCTAACCCCTGATCAACCTGTCCGCTCACTTCACCCAAAAGGCTCCATCCAGCCTGTTCCACACCCCCATCGGTATTTTGGCCTTCAGACTCTTTGCCCCCATCAAACTTTCCATTAGCCTCACTCCCTTGCTTCCCTGCTTCAAGACATACCTCAAGACCCTCCTCTTTGACCATGCGTTCGGCCACCCTCCTTTCCTCTCTGCCATCCACCCTCCCTGAGTCCAACCACCCACCCCACCCGCCATTCCAATCCCTGACTGTTCAGCACCTTGGGACATCCTCCTGATGTGAAATGACCTATACAAATGTAATTTTGCTGTTGTTGATAGAAATGAACAAATAATACAATATAATTTACAATATGAAGCAGTATGATTTGTGATTTAGAATTAAAGTGTTTTAGTTTCACTGCATGTGCAGTATTACATTGGCTAATGCGTATTCATTAAAATACGTTGTTGCCAATCAACTCCACGCACAGCTCTCCTCCCACTCCCTCTTCGAACCCCTTCAGTCCAGTTTCCGCCCTGCCCACAGTATAGAGACTGCGCTTGTGAAAGTCACAAACGACATTCTCTCTATCAGTGACCAGGGCTTCCTCTGCCTCCCTGTCCTCCTGGACCTTTCCGCTGCTTTCGACACAGTCGATCACACCATCCTCCTCCACCACCTGTCCTCCATCATCCACCTCAGTGGGACTGCACTCGACTGGTTCAAGTCCTACCTCACAAATCGCCAGCAGTACATCTCCACAAATGATTTTTCCTTTCGCTCTCACCCAGTTACCTGCAGGGTACCCCAAGGATCCATCCTTGGCCCCCTCCTCTTCCTCATCTATATGCTTTCTCTTGGGGATGTCATCCGCAGACATGGGGTACACTTCCAATGTATGCGGATGACACCCAACTCTACTTTTCCATCTCACTTTGCGACCCCCCCCAGTCCCATGATGTTCTGTCAGCCTGCCTGTCAGAATCAGAGGCTGGGTGAGCGTAAATTTCCTTCAGCTAAATGTTGACAAGAGGCCAAGCCATACTCTTTGGCTCTTGTCAACAACTTCAATCACACGGTTCCCACCTCCTTCACCTTCCCGACCTGCCCTTAAAACTCTCCGAACCAGTATGCAACTTTGGCGACAGATTCGACCCCCAATTTTCCTTCCTGCCCTACATCTGGTCCCTCACCAGCACTGCCTTCTTCCATCTTCAACGGATCGCCCATCTCCACCAATATTTCACCCCAAAAGCTGCCAAAATCCTGGTCCATGCCTTTGTCACCTCTTGGCTGGACTATTCCAATGCCCTCCTCGCTGGTCTCCCCTCTGCAACCATTCATAAAATCCAACTCATGCAGAACTTCGCCGCTCACATTCTCACCCATACCAAACTCTGCTCCCTGACTATCACAGTCCTTGCCAGATTGCACTGGCTCTTTGTCCTGCAGAGGATCGATTTCAAGATCCTTACACTTGTATTTAAATCCCTCCACTCCTCTGCACTTCCCTACCTCTCTGACCTCCTCTCTCCTCACAACAGTACACGTTGCCTTTGCTCCACTGGCTCTGGCTTCCTTCTTGTCCCCCAAATTTTCCACTCCACCATCAGTGGCTGTGCCTTCAACCACTACTTCCCGAGGCTCTTTTCAGGTCTCGCCTAAAGACCTTTCTTTTCGACCGTGCTTTCGGTCATCTTCTTCCCCCTTCCCCTGGCTTGGCCCCAGGATCCGTTATTGGGAAGCACTCTGAGATGCTGGCCAGTATGGAGGGCACTATATAAATCCAAGTTGTTGTTTTTGTTGTGTTGCTATAATGCAAAAGTACATTTTTATGTAGCCTTCTACTTGTCTGCCTATAATCTGGACTCCATCTTTCTGACAATGTGACAATGATGTAAGAAAGTTGTCAGTCACAGGATTTGGGGGAGGTAGGACAGCTGCGGGTTGAACTGAATGCCTAGTTTGCGCACATATTCGGTAAATGTGCTGGAAAGGCTTGGGAGATTGAGGAGCTTAGATCCTTAGGAGACAAGACGTTGATGGGAGCCAAGGAGTACGGCTTTCGTTTAGTCTACATTCAACTACATTTATGGAGCTCCTGTGGCTTAGTGATTAGAGCATTTGTCTTGCAAGCTGGGGAGACCAAGCTGGGGAGACCTGTGTTGAAATCCAGGCAGGTCAGGGTGAAACCTTGGGCAAGTTTCCTTACTCCATACGCCTAATAATAATCCCTCCAAAAAACCCACAATAATAAAATTGGTAATTTCAATCCACGACTGTTTGTGGGACACTGCTGTGTGCAATTGGCTATCGCAATTCGCCCACAAATATATAGTCAATTCACTTTACAATATATTCTGTGAAGCACTTTGGGATGTTGATAAGATGTGAAAAGCGCTATATCAAATGCAAGGATTATTATTATTATAACTGCAGGAAATTTGCACTCATTCAGCCCCTTAATATGAAAGTTGAGTTTTGTTTAATTTGGGAAACCAGTTTCCATATTTAGAGTAAATTTAAGAATTTGGCATAAATTGGCAAAATATTAGATATTAAGGAAATTGTTTTCAAGACTTTGGCTTGAACAATACTAATCAATTGTTTACATAATAATCGAACGTCACATATTTCGAGCACCAAATGGGGAGAACTCATATATTTCATATTTATCTTCTCCTCCTTATACAGTGGTATGGCATTCAAAACATATTTATAGTTCTAATTAAGCTTTGTATATACAAAACCATTTCTTTCTATTTGTCATATTCCCAGCAAAGGTGGAGTGAATCAACAGAGATGTTACACAATAGACAATGTTGTATTGCAATAGATTCACAAATTGGAATTAGACATTCCGAAATGTTAGTTAGAAATTTTAGTTCAAATGTTGGGCAAGTTTCCTTATAACTGTATACAGCAGTGTTCAGAACACAATTCAGAACACTGTGGCCCTCTCTCGCAGCAGGCTCTGCGAACCCATCACCCCCCACCTTTTTATCCAAAAGCACAAAGAGCACCTCACACCGATCATCATTTTGTTTACAGAATAGAAAGAGACCATTCGTCCCATGATTTATGCTCCTCTACTGGTGCTAACTAATCTGACCTGACCTTCCCACTAATTCCCCATAATGATAATCTTCGCATTTGATAGAGCACTTTTCACATCATTTAGACATCTCAAAGGCATTTACAGGATAGACTGTAAAGTGAATTGACTGTATATATGTGGGTGAAACACTGTAGCCAATTGTTCACAGCAGTGTCCCACAAACAGTTGTGGATTGAAACGACCAATTTATTTTAAAAAATTGAGGGATTATCACCAGGCATGTGGAGAAAGGAAACTTGCCCAAACGACCCCTGACTGTTCAGTGCCTTGGAACATCCACCCAACATGATAGGCGCTGTATAAATGTAACTTTATTGTTATTGTTGTTTGGCACTGACGTGACTGGAATCGAACCCAAGTCCCTTGCTTGCGAGGAGAGCACTCTAACCACTGAGCTACAGGATTCCACCCTTGATATTGATCCTTTTAAAATATTTATCCCATTCCCTTTTATATATCAGTGTAGGTTTTGACTCAATAGCACCCTGTAGCAAAGTATTTCATGTTCTAATCACCATCTGCATCAAAATCAAGTGACTGCCAGATCGGTGGATTTTGAATTTCTTTCGCTAAGCAATTTCTTATGATCTCATGTCCTTAAAACCTACTGATTAATATATCTTGTGACACTTCTAAGTCTATATTCTCTTGTTACTGATGAAGTATTTTAAGTATTTTCCTGGAACTTTAGCCAAGTTTGATGGTAGAGGGGAAGAAAATACCTTACTCTTCCTTCCTGGCAGGTCTAATAGGGCTGGAGTACTGACAAGTAAATTGAGTTTCTATGAGTCAAGAACAGTATGAAAATAGGGGAGGAGAATAAAATATATATATATAAATATTTCTGCATGGATGTGTTCATTGAAACTATGGGGTTGATTCTCTGCTGTTTAGTAAATATACTTGCTTTAGCGATTATCTTAATATTTTCCAATTATAAACCATAATGATTGGAGATCACCTCCAGTGTGCTTATTGAATTGACAATGAAGAGCAATACTGCCTTCTAGTGTCCTTAGTAATAATGCTCCATATTTTCCAGCAGCATTACCAAACGCCACAAATAATTTGTGATTTCATCTAACTCATTCATTAACTATTTTTTAGGAAACGGGTAAACCTCTATTTAGGATGGGTTGCATTCCTGAAAAACGGTACTCAGATCAAAACGTCCTAAATCGAAACTCGGTTTCCCATGCGGTCCCATAATATAGCCCGAGATGCATTCTTTTCACAACATTTTCGAACCTTAAACCCACTAAATAGCACACAAAACACACATAGCCAAGAAAGGGTATTTGGGGGTAACTGTACAGTGTTGTACTTTAATACTGGCAAACTTAAATACAGTCCTACATTTTGATAATCTGCTTGCACCTGTGGCTGTAACACACCTTGAACTTGCCAGTATATTGTCCTTATTCTGTTTTATAGTAGCCACCGTCGATCTAGCTAGCTCTAAAGCCCTCCCGACGACTGTACCTTTTTCACCAGACTTGATGCGCTTTTTTTTGAAGTGCCAGTTATACGGAAGTTACAGTTGATCGAGTCACGGATAAACAGGCTTTTACTGTAGTTTTACTTGAAGAGAATGCCTCCTGTGAATTTATTTCACAGGATTGACTGTACACTCCATCCTGCAGTCACTCCTCCTCGGCCGCTCCCTGACCTCCTTCAAGTCCTGCCTCAAGTCCCTCCACTTCAATGGTCCCATCGGTCACTCTAAATTCCCCACTTTCCCTCTACCCTCCCTGCCCCAGCTCGGGTCCAAAACAATGTCTGTCCAGTGCCTTGGGATGTCCTCCTGATGTGAAAAGCGCTCTACAAGTGTTATTTTGTTGTCGTACACTGTATATTGTTTATGTGAATACAACAATTTTCCATAAAGCAATTTCCCACAAACTGCTAAGAAGTGAATGATCAATTGTACTAGGTAGATTATTGGCAAGGGCATGGGAAGAAACTCTGATTTTTTCAAATAGTTCTATGGGATCTTTAACATCCAACTCTACAAGACGGCATGTTTGTCAATGCAGCACTCCCCAGCACTCACCGACCTTCTAATAGAGGTAATAAATAGTGCTACCTACTCCAGGCCAACAATCCCTCAAATAAAATTCATTACAATTTCATGGCTGTTTGTGTGACTTTGTCATGCTTTGAGATGTCTCATCAATGTGATAAGGCATTTTACCACATGGAAGGATAATTTTGTAACTGAATGCCAAGATTATTATTAACGGTGTAAGATCCAGAATCATTCACGATATGGACAGTGATCAAATTTCTGTAGCTCTGTAGCTCAGTGGTTAGAACACTTGCCTCGCTAGTGAAAGACCTATGTTCAATTTGTGGCAGGGGGACACCTTGGGCAAGTTTCCTTACTCCACATGCCTGATAATAATCGCACCAGAAAACAAAAACAAAATTGTCACTTCAATCCACGACTGTTTATGGGACACTGCTGAATCTAAACAGTGAATTTCAGCAGGTTATTTGGGCCAATTGTACAATTTAACTGTTCCTGGTGCCATCACCTACACGCACTGTTTTCCATGCTCAGGTCTGTTGATTCAACACGGACTGGGAAGCTACTTAAACCATGTTACACCAACCTTTGAGTTTACTTCATTAGAGATCAGCTGTCACTCTCCGATTCCTATTCATAGATCTCAACCTATTTGCTTACAAATAAACAGTCACTGCACTTTACAGTAAAGCTTACAAAGTGCTTTTAGGTGTTTTGATGACTTAATAAAATGCAAGGACTGTCACTCTTACTGTTATTTTGCTCCTAGTGGTTATAATGGGTGACATTTAATAAAGCAGATTAGGATTGAAAAGGTCAGGTGGAACGTTTCTCCTCTCAACCATGTTTATTTGCCAGTGAAATGGGGATTAAATTAACTGGAAATAAATACTATACTTCCAATGAAGAAGAATCATGACGATGTAAAACTACATTCCGCCATTGTGACAGTAACCTGTTAGGAAACTGAACTATTTGCAACCACAGTAAAAGCTTTGTTACCCGGCCTCCTCAGGACCTGACCGATGCTGGTTAATCAATTATGCTGGATATTCGAGCGGCAAGTTGCCAAAAATCCTACACAAAAAATTTACTTATTTTAAAACATACCATATTAATAATGGACTAAATAATGACAGAATATTGTATGGATAATTATAGGGCCTGCGCTAACTTTAGGCAAACTAGGAAGTTGCCTTGGGCGCCAAAATCTGGGGGGCACCGGCCCTGGTTACAGAGCACCTATGGTTTGCTGTGCACGGCGAAAATTACTGCTGTCATCTGCTGGCGTATAGTGGGGGAGGCGTGGGAATTAGCAGTAAGTTGAACTAGCAACACGGTGTATGTAGCAGTACTCACACACCGTTTTAAGTGCACTACATACACCATACACACATGCAGGATGGTGTGATTTTAAACGTATTACACAAACATAAACGCAAAAACAACAACAACAACAATTTACATTTATAGAGCGCCTTTCACGTCGGGAGGACGTCCCAAGGCGCTGCACAGGAGGCGTGTGACCTGAGCTGAGAGGGGAGTGTACGGGAAGGGGTGAAACAAGTAGGGGAGGTCGAAGAATTCGGGGTGGAACAAAAGGCACGGTCGAAGAGGAAAGTCTTCAAACCAGTCTTGAAAGAGGAAAGGGAAGAAACGAGACGGAGGGATTGGGGATGGAATTCCATAGGGTCGGAGCAAAAAAACTGAAGGCCCGGCCTCCGATGGTGGGGCGGTTCGGGCGTGGGGCTTGGAGCAGTGAACGCAGTGAACAAGCAGTGAACAGCAGTAACTAGTATTAACATTAGCTTATCAAAAGTTACTAGGGGGCGCACATCTGAAGGCTCACCTAGGGCGCCAAATACCCTTGCGCCGTTCCTGGATACTTACCAATAAAGCATTCCAGCACACTCGGTAAAATAATCAGTAAAATAGAAATAATTCCAACGTTCGGTAAGTTTAATAAGTGCGCATGTGCACACATGCACAAAGTGAGCATACCGCGAGTGTCCCAGATGGCTCCGCTATGAGATCCGGTTGCTGGAATGGTGAATTGTATTGGGAGATCCCGGTTGGTTGAGTGTTCCGGTTGGTTGGGTGCCGGATAACCAAGTTTTTACTGTAGTCAGTTTCTATATTCAATAAAGTATCAACTCGACATACTAATTGGTTGAAGTTAAAATGATTTATTCAACAGACAATCAACTTACAAGCGTGTTACACAAATAATTTTCCGTAACCCTCTTCTAAGGTTCAACAAAAACTGTCTCATAAATTTACTTTTGAGAGACTCAACTTACAGTCTTTAGATTTTATATATGTATTTTCCCTAGGTGATGAATACCGTACACAACTGTCTCATCAATTTACTTTTGAGAGACTCAACATACAGTCTTTAGGTTATATATACATATATTTTCTAGGTACCGAGTACCTTGCGCAACTCCCTTTAAGTTCTTAATAAGTTTGGCAGGGAATACCTTATCGGATACAACAAAATCACGTTTAGTCTGTTAAATTAAATCACAACATTCTGTCGAGATCCTTCTTTTTCTATTCGACTACACCAATTTGTTAGAGAAAAAGGCCTGTGCACTGATCATAACTCTTTTGGTTCCGAAATAACTGATGATACCGTATTGGCTGTAGCTTGTTTTACTGTTACAGATAAACCCCGATTTACGACGTGATTGCGTTCCCGAAAATGGTACTCAAATTGATACGTCGTAAATCAGAATGCTGTTTTAGTATCTTAACTTTTTAAGTTAACTACTAAGATTTAGTATCTAAAGCAGTGTTTCTCAACCTTTTTGATGCCGGGGACTGGCTGGCTATCTTCTTAAAGTACTAAACTAAGCAGAGTCTGCTGCTGCTGCTTTTGAGGGCGTGGCTTTATGACAATATCGCTTTTTCTCTAATCATTAATATCACACTGGTCCCAACCCTATCTCTCTCTCCCTCCCTCCCTTCCTCCCTATCTCACCCCCAACCGCCATCTCTCCTTCCCTCCCCATCTATCTCTCCTTCCCTCCCCTATAACGAATAAACAGGGTACAATAATTATAGAAAGAACAGCAATACAATAATCATAAATTATTAAATATGATGCATAGCCCAGCACCTTCAATAAAAACGTGGATGTTCAAAAGAGCCATTTATTCATTTGCCATTGATTTCACCAACCAGGCGTAGTTCCTGCTTTTGTGAGAAAATGTTTTTAAAAATTCCATCATGATATGATCAATAGATTTCCTTTTCATTTAATATGTCACAAAGGTTAGGAACCACAAACATCTTAAAAAATCATATATAAAGCACAAATATTACATTACAATCAAATAACCTAGGATCAGAACTCGTGCACACCTGTTGTCTTGAAGGGACTTGTGAACACATCAATTGGTTTAACAGGACTGTAACCAACTGCAAGCAGACATACACAGATTGGTTGGAATGGGCTGACATGTGGCAGATGGATTTTAATGTGGATAAGTGTGAGGTGATACACTTAGGTAGGCAAAATGATAGGAGGCAATATAGACTTGTAGATCAATCTTAAGGGGGATGAAAGTACAGAGAGATCAGGGTGTTCAAGTAAGCGAATCATTAAAAGTAGCAGGGCAAGTAGATGAGGCAGTACAAAAGGCATTTGGTGTACTGAGCTTTATTAGTAGGGGCATAGAGTATAAGAGTAGGGAGGTTATGGTTAATCTATACAAAACACTGGTTAGGCCTCAACTGGAGTACTGCGTCCAGTTCTGGGCACCTTACTTCAGGAAGGACATTAAGGCACTGGAAAGGGTGCAGAGTAGATTCACGAGAATGATGCCAGGAACAGGGAACTTTAGCTATGAGGACAGACTGGAGAAGTTAGGACTTTTCCCATTAGAGCAGAGAAGGTTACGCGGGGACCTGATAGAGGTCTTCAAGATCATGAAAGGTTTCGACAGGCTAGATAGGGAAAAGCTGTTTCCGCTGGTAGGTGTGTCTGTGACCCGTGGTCACAGTCTTAAGATATCTACCAAAAGAAGCAGAGAGGAGGTTAGAAGAAATTTTTTTACTCAGCGAGTTGTTCGAATTTAGAATGATCTGCCTGAAAGGGTAGTGAGGTCCAATTCGATAGCAGCTTTTAAGAGAGAACTAGGTAGGTATCTGGGGAAGATGGGTTTGCAGGGTTATAGGGAGAAAGCTGGTGATTGGGGTTAATTATAGTGACTTGCTCGGTCAAATAGCCGGCACAGACTCGATGGGCCGAATGGCCTCCTTCTGTGTCGTAACATTCTATGATTCTATGATTCTATGATTATCATTCATCCCTTTTATTGAACTTGGAGTTTTCCTGCTCCCAAACTGATTCCCCAAAGCTCTTGCTGTTTGTAAACTTTAACCACTACATTCACAATTGGAAATAAAATGTTTGGAGACTATGAACATACGTAGTTATTTTAAGTCACATTCATAGCTTGTTTCTTTCATAAGTGTGCCCCTGTCTGCTGATTGATTTTTATGTAAAATCCCAATTTTACCAAATGTAGATAATTTTTAGCCTTCCGTCTGCAGCAGCTCCAAGCAATTTATAAGCAAGTTGGATTGTTATAGTAATACAATAATAATTATTAGATTATTGTAGCAACGCGAATGTGAAACCTATACTGAAAAAAATAAACATGGAAGGACAATTTAAAATACAAAATAAAGCATTTTACTCACTACTTTGCTCACTCTGTTAGCATTCTACTCATTCTTTGCTCACTATTTTCCCATTTACCCTCTTCTGCCTACTTTGTTATTCAGTTTTTACTATTTTAATCTAATTTTCAGTGAAAAAATGTATCATGGAGTAAGGTTAGCACATCAATTAAAATTATGGTAAAACTAGTTTGTTTTCTTTTATTAAAATTGTGTATGCCCAATTAGTTTTACAATACTCTCCCCACTTCTCTTGTTGGCCTGGAGTTCCACAAATACTGGTTACCCTATTGTAATGTGCCCAAATGGTTATTCTTCATCTCAATGGATTGTTTCAACCAACATACATACACAAGAGGGCCTCCAGGCTGTTTTTTCTCTCCCTGGCCAGGAAACCAATATTCACCTTGCCATGGATTTGAATCAGCCAGGTTACAGACATCAAGCCTCAGCTCCCTCCACTACACCATCGAGGCAACAACAACTTCAATTTATATAGTGCCCTCCATGCCGGACGGCATCTCAGAGCACTTCACAATAACGGATACCGGGACCGAGCTAGGGGCAGAGGTAGAAAGGTGACCAATGGCACAGTTGAAGAGAAAAGTCTTTAGCTGGGAGGCTGCCCCAACTCATCCATATCCAACTCAAGTATCCCTTTGTAAAGAGTCGCTTAATTGCTACCTGCTCCACTGTCCCAGACAATAGGGCACAGAGAGTTTCAGAACAGCTTTAAGCTTGTGGAAAAGTTCTTTGACTACAATTTTACAATACTGCACAACAAAAATACATTATAAATTTACATTCATGGAGTACCTTTCAAATAGAGAGAATATCTCAAGGTACGTAACAATCCATGCTTGGCATGTTAGTTGACTTAATAATAATCACATTTATTTTTAACCATTGATACTCTATAAGCTCCCCCACCCTAACTATTCCCCTTACCTATGCCCTGTATATGCTTCTACCTTGTGTATGCAACACATTTACTCTTAAATACATTGATGCAATTTACTTCAAACTCTGCTTCTGACATTGAGTTTCAACGCCTTGGGATGTCCTCCCGACGTGAAAGGTGCTATACAAATGTCATTTTTTTGTTGTTCTCACTCCCCTCATGTGAAGAAGTTCAATCTAAACTCTATTGGATCTACCACCAACTATCTTATATTTGTTCCCTCTAGTTTTGGACTCATCCACAAGTGGAAACAGCCTATTAACATCCCCTATCCAATCTTTTCACCTTTTACATGGCTGCCTCTGAATCATCTGAACTCCAGAAAGAAAAGCTTCAGCCTGTCCAGGCTTTCTTGTTGGCTGTTTGCACTTAGCCCTGGTTTATCTATGCAATACTCTCACCAATAGTTACAAAATCTAAAAGCTGATATAATTACATCACCTTTAATCATACTGGGCAGAACAACACGAGTACCATTTTAGTTTAGCTACCTGGAAAAGCAACCATTGTTTCAATCTCTTCATATCTTTTTTTAACTTTGTCTTGTCCTCGTTAATCAAACTCAGACTCCTTTTTGAATTCCATGCTCCAATATGCAAGCTTACTTTTCCCTTTCAAATACAATTGAACAATTTCCAACACAATGTGAAAGACAATCAGGAAAGAACTTAACAAGAATATAAATACATCTGGAATTAAATCTGAAAAAAGGAATTTGGATCAACAAAACACAATGCAGTACATAGTTGTTAAAAAAAATGTTAGGATTGAGTCAGCAAACTAGATTACACCAGTGAGGTATTTGATAACAGTGAATCATTTCTCAAATATTAACACAGGCTTCAAATAAACCCTACAATACATTGCTAACACCTAACTGCCGAGATTGTAATAATTTATATAAACAATAATCATTTACTTTTATTATTGATATGAGTGATCACCATTGGGCAGTGAAAAATACTGATTGTTCCTGACAAATAAAGCATACAAAATTATTTACCATCTTCCACTCAAATATTCAGAGCCTAATTTAACAATTACATTTTCTTACTGCATTTTCATTAAGCAAAGATGATGTGTCGGATTTGAATAGATAAGCGTTTCCTCTGAGTCAATCTACTTGATTTTGATCCAGCGAGTTTGATCAGTTAATCCAAAGTGGAATAGGTCTGTGAATCACTGAGGTTACTTGAGTACAAGTTTTGAGCAAGATTGTAATGACCTGAAAGACCAAAACAGGGCAAAATAAAACAATAGAAATAAAGGAATCTCAGAACTGTATTTAATCATTTCAGACATACATACAACCAACAGATTGTTTTCCCCCTATAAGACCACCCGGACCCTCCGTTCAGCAGGTCTTGGCCTGCTCCAAGCTCCCCGCCCGAACCGCCCCACCATTGGAGGCCGGGCTTTCAGTTTTTCCGCTCCCACCCTGTGGAATTCCATCCCCCAATCCCTCCGTCTTGTTTCTTCCCTTTCCTCATTCAAGGCCGGTTTGAAAACTTTCCTCTTCGACCGTGCCTTTTGTTCCCCCCCGAATTTTTCGACCTCCACTACATGTTTCACCCCTTCCCGAACACTCCCCTCCCAGCTCGGGTCACACGCCTCCTGTGCAGCGCCTTGGGACGTCCTCCCGACGTGAAAGGCGCTTTACAAGTTTAAGTCGTTGTTGTTGTTCAATTCAAATACATGGAAGGCTTGTAACGCTCTAAATGATGCCACATTTAATAATAATAATCCTTGCATTTGATATAGCGCTTTTCACAGAATACACTGTAAATCAAATTGACTGTAAATTTGTAGGTGAAACGCAACAGCCAATTGTGCACAGTAGTGTCACACAAACAGTCGTGGATTGAAATGACCAATTTAAAAACAAAATTTGGAGTGATTATTAGTAGGCGTGTTGAGTAAGGAAATTTGGCCAAGGTTTCGCCCTGCCTGGAATTGAACCCAGTTTTTGTTTCAGATTTCCAGCATCCGCAGTATTTTGCGTTTTATTAATTATTTGTTGCTGTGATCAATTGGCATTTTATGTAAGTCAGTGGAGCTAATTGATTTCCTTGCTCATATTGAGAGGCTGGGTAGTCTGAGGTGTTGGTAACTACAACAACAACAACTTTGATTTATATTGCGCCCTCCACGCTGGACAGCGTCTCAGAGCACTTTAACCAAATGTGTGAGTGCCTCTTTAAGAGAGCTTCGGGAAAGAGGAGGGGTAGCCATCTTCCTACTACTGTATCTCCATGTACAACGGTCAGGGAACTAGAACATATTTCTCAGAAATAATTCAGGCTTATCGATTGCTAATAAGTGTCTTGCTCCTTTTTGATCAGATATAGTAAAATAGGGTGACAGTGAATACTGAATGATACATAAAATCTTAACAGATTTCTCACTTGGTGTATTATAATTTGATTTTTGCATTGACCCGCAGGAGTAGACTCTTTGCTCTGCTGATTTATTGAATATACTCTGTTTGGTATATCTTATTTTTGGACCGCTTGGTGCATGATTGATGCATCCGGTAGATGTAACAACAACAACAAATTACACTTATAGAGCGCCTTTCACGTCGGGAGGACGTCCCAAGGCGCTGAAACAGTTGCCCAAGGGCAAAATAAATGGTTTGATACTTTGAATAGAGCTCCTCTACCACTTGGGAGTAGTCATTTTCACACTATCCCTGTGAACCCGAGCAGATTTTCCAGAAATAATTCAGGTTTATACATTGCTAATAATACCAGTTTTGAGGAACAGTAATCAGGTTCCTAAATCATCTGATGGTAAGACAGAAATGTAGCAAGAGGCAATCGCCTATGTAAACAACCCTGTAAAATGGGCAGAGTAATTACATTAAAGTTTTTCGAGACTTTCACCAACAACAACACAAACAAATTATGCTTGCATAGCCCTTTCACGTCAGGAGAACATTGCAAGGGTCTGGTGGCTGAAGGCACAGTCGAAGAGGAAAGTCTGGAGATGCACCTTGAAGGAGGCAAAGAAGGGAGTAAGGTGAAAGGACTGTGAGATGGAATTCCAAAGGATTTGGGCAGAGAGGCTGAAGTCCCAACCACTGTTGGTCGGTTGAGCCGGGCAGTAGACATGGAGGGAGTGGACAGGTCAATATGAGAGGTCACTGAGGTAGGAAGGAACAAGGCCATGGCGGGCTTTGAAGGTGAAGACGAGAAATTTTAACCTGATCCTGTGAGGGATGGGAAGCTAATGGAGCCGAGTGAGGGTTGGTGTGATGGGGCTATGGCGTCTGGTGAAGGAGAGAACACACAAGCTGAAGAGATCTGGATGATCTGCAGCTTCTGGAAGGAATAGTTGGGAAGGCTGACAAACAGAGAGCTGGAATAGTTGAGCCCAGAAGTACAAAATGCATAGGATTCCGAGATGTGGAGGTGCTGATGGGCACAAATCAGGAGGGCCTCGGTTTTGTCGACATTCAACTGGTTAAAGTTAGCTCTCATAACAACATGGCATTTCAGCAATCACATCAACAAGAAGCACTTTGGTTCAACGTTACATACAAAGGACAGTGTCTACAACAGTGCAGTAATAATAGTAATAATAATCCTTGCATTTGATTTGTGCCTTGTAATATTTTTGATAGCTTCAAAACATTTCACAGAATGTAATGCAGAGTGAATTAACTATATATACACTATTTTGTGGGCAAAACGCGGCATCCAATTGCGCACATCAGTGTCCTACAAACAGTCATGGATTGAAGTGACCAATTTATTACTATTATATAGTTTGAAGGAATTATTGCCCCCGAACAAGCATTCTGCCAATGGACTAACAACCAGGTTCCTATTTACTGCTAGGCAACAGAGATGTGTGGAGTAAGGAATCTTGCCCAACCTTTCGCCTTGCCGGGAATCAAACCTAGTTCTCTCGCTTGCGAGGTGAGTACTCTAACCACTGAGCTGCAGGGCTCTACAGTACTCCACTTCAGTACTGTCCTTAGTACTGCACTGCAGAGTAACTCTAGATTATTAGCTTGTGGAGCTCAAAACCATGACGTTTTGATTCAAGGGCATGAGAGTTAAAAAATAACTCAAGCTGAATACTCTAAAGCCTTTTGAGAGGTTAGATAATCAATCAATCAATCTAGCACCTATCACATCGAGAGGATGTCCAAAGGCGCTGTACAGTTAGGTAGGGACAAGAGCAGTGGGGGAGGGGTTGGGGCAGGATGAAGAAGAGTAGGAAAATGTATATTTGAATTAATTATTCTTCCCTCTAGTGAGTAGATGTTTATCAAGAAGGGATATACTCAGCATTGTCACTACCAGAGTTAGGTGGGAGGGTAGAGGAGTCCTGTGGCTCAGTGGTTAGAGCATTCGCCTTACAAATGTGAGATGTGTGTTCAAATCCAAGCAGGTCAGGGCAAAACCTTGGTTCAGTTCCCTTACTCCACATGCATATTAGTACAGTAATAATCCCTCTAAAAAAAAAGCACAATAATAAAATTGGTCATTTGAATCCACGACTGTTTGTGGGACACTGCTGTACGCAATTGGCTGCCAAGTTTCACCCACAAATATACAGTCAATTCATTTTACAGTACGTGAAGCACTTTGAGACATCTAGAAGATGTGAAAAGCACCCTATCAAATTATTATTATAGAGGAAATCTTTCGATGCAGAGGATTAATACAATTTGGAATATTTTGCTGCAAGTGTTTATCGGTAGATAACTGTTACAATACTTAAAAATGCATAAACATTTGAAGAGGAGGAATATCAAAGGGTAATGGGAAAGAGTGGAAACATGAAATAAAATAAGTTAACATGAAATACATTGAATTTGTTCTCATTACAAAAGACAAGGAAGCTGTAATTCTCATGTCTACCTCAGAGGATCAAAATTATTCCAACGTAGTACCCATATAGACGACAGGGGCCAATTTTTATCCCATCTGATACAAACCTAGGATCCAATTGTGCTTTCGCATTTATCCCAAGTCTTCATACCAACATTAAATGATCAAAATTAGCTAAATTGCAAATTGCAAAGTAAATCTTACACATCTACAGTAAACCATAAATTTCAGCTGGAGATATGTGTCCATTGAGTAACCTCATTGTTAGATTATACATTTCATAGAATCACAGAAATTTACAGTCGGAAGCCGTTTACTCTATGAAGTCTGAATCAGCTATCAAAGCAAAGCTGTTTGGTCAATACCACTACATCGCCTTATTCCAATGAGATTATTCTCTTACTAACCTCTTTTCCCAAGAATCTTAGAAAACGGTTTTGATGGAGGTGGATTTGTCATGGTAGTGTTCTGTGAAGGCTAAAAAAAAGACAAATCATAATGAGTGCTTCTACAACAAGATAATTTTAAATATTTTGTCTATTTTTAAATTCAGCGCTCTTTATACAGTAATAATAATAATTTCCTTTGATATAATAGTATCCTTATCACGTCATCAAGACATTTCAAAGCATTTCACCAAATCTATTGTAAAGTGAATTGGCTATACTTTGTGGACAAAACACAGCAGCCAATTTCGTACCTCAGTGTCCCACATAAAGTTTTAGATTTAGGTGACCAAATTATAATTTTTTCTATTTTAAAGGGATCAACCCATCAATCAATTAATAACTGGGTTCCTACTTATTGCTAGGTAAACCGAGACGTGTGGAGTAAGGAAATTTGCCTAATTTTTCACTCCACCTCGGAACTAAACTCAGATCATCTTGTTCGCGAAGCGAGTGTTCGTACCACTAAGATACAGAATTCCACAAGACTTAGCCAGCCCATGACCTTTCCAAAGTGAAAGAAAACAGGCAACCCACTCCCTTGTCACTCAGCAAATGCAATAGCTTGCATTTGCTATTGATCTGTTTCCTTTCTCCTTGAGAACACGGCTGACTTCACTTAATATTTGAACCAATCAGTGGCAATTCACCCTGAAGGGAAATGTGGATTGGAGCCAGAGTTCTACTACTGCAGAAAACACTGCAGTGATTGAGTATCCTGGAGAAGTGTATGTTATTTCAAGACATGGTGTTACACTACTGTCCTTTAGTTATCCTATATGTATTAAACATAACTGATAAATTAATGAATCAGTACCTTATTAACAGGAGCAATCCACTGTTTTTTTTCAGCTAAGATTTAACCAACTCTTTAATACACTTAAACATTAACTGTACAATAAAGCTCTGCCTATACGCTTAGTTGAACAAATATAACAAAGGGATCGAATAATGACACTTTTCCATGTGAACTATGGAGAATGGTTCTGAGCTAGGTCTTATTTGAGCAGAGAACTGCTCACTAATCTTTCAACCATTATATGATCCAACCACAGTTTAATCATTGACTTGGGACATCCTCCTGATGTGAAAGGCCCTATACAAGCTATAGAAGTACAATTTTGTTGTTGTAGTTTAATCAAGTACGATCACTCTATGAGGCTGAACGTACCTTTGCCCGAGAAGACAATCCCGACGGTAAAAAATTATTCAACAAAGCTTCTCGCACCTAATTCAGTAGAGCAAAAGATTTTGTTAGGCAACGTCAATCAGACAAAGGTAAAGCAACTGGTGAAAGTTGAATAGTAACTCACCTTATTGTCAATCAATATGGCAAACACCAAAATAAAGAATCCCTGAAAGAAGGAAAATCATCTTAATCTTAAAACACATCAGATTTTTAAGTATTTACATGTTTGAACGTACTGTGCAAAATATTAATCACAGACACTACTGAGACTAAATAGTGATAGATTTTAAACACAATTGATTGAGTTTATCCAACTAACAGCAACTGAAGGTAGCATTACCAGAGTGTGGAAACTTACAGTATTTGAAAGCAGCGTCAAATAAGTCTTTGATTTCTACTCCATGGCAGAGAGCATTGCTTCTGGTCATATGAGGGTACTGAATTTGGTACCCTCCATTCACTCAGAGGGTAGTGAATTTATGGAATTTCTATCCCAAAGGGCTGTGGATGCTCAGTCCTTGAACATATTCAAGACTGAGATTGATGGATTTCTCATGATTAAAGGGATTAAGGGATATGGTGATAAGCGGGTAGGTGGAACTAGAATAGATCAGCCATGACCTTATTGAATGGCGGTGCAGGCTTGAGGGGCCGAATGGCCTACTCCTAATTCTTATGTTCTTATGTTCAAGCTTACTACATTGCCCTCCACCCTCCTGTATCACTACCCCAGGCTTGGGGCTGAAATCCTGTCTGCCTAGGCCCTTGGGACATCCCTCCGATATGAAAGGCGTTCACAAATGTAATTTTGCTGGTGTTGCTGTAATATTTCAATTGTGAATGTTAGTATATTTCATGATCTCAGAAAAGGAAACTGTAACTAATAGTAAAAACCCAACTAACTTTCCTCTATGTAATACAACATAGCAGGCAATACAACAACAACTTGCACTTATATAGTGCCCTCCATGCAGAGTAACATCTAAGAGCACTTAACAGCTCTACTCACACAATGCAAAGAGGATCAGGGATAAAGAAAGTAAATTGGCAAAAAAATTGGGGAAAAAAATGAACTAAACAGAATGAAATAAATATGCTACATTACATAAATACTCAATGATAATAATCTGTCAACCTTAAGTTAAACAATCAAATTTTTCAGATGCGAACGTCCGACATCTATACATATATGTAATACATTGTGTATTAAAACTCCTGTTACTTCCACACACTTATTGACATGCAAATGTTAAGTAATTATGATTGATAACCTGTACCATTAACTAAATCACCAATATCAGAATTTATATGGATAATACATACCTGAAATGAATTGAGAATTGCAAATACATAATGGAAAAGTATACTGGCACCCTCTTGAAAGGTTGGAATTCCAAATCCCCAGGTGAGACCTAGGATTGGGGTAAGAATAGCAACACTTCTCACAATTTGTTTGAACGTGTCTCTTTCCTGGGCTTCACTTGTGATTCGATCCCCAACTGTTTTTCTCAGGAGCTTTAATATGACTATAATTAAAATGATGGCATTGATTGTGATGATAATTAACGCAGGTATAATGAAAGCTAGGAGCGGGTAATGTTCCTTCCAGCCCAGCCAGCAAACATCAGGTCTTGTGTAATAGTCTCTGGGATGGGCAACTCCAATGGTGATGACAGCAATTATTAATGGACACAGATAGCCAAGAACGAGTGATGCTGTTCTCACAATTGATCTGCTGTATTCATGGAAAACAAAAACCAAACGATACACAAGCAGCAAGCCAAGGGTTAACATCCAAAAAAACAAGGCCAGATAGAAGAAGTGAATGAAGAAAGTAGCAGCTGTGCAGGCCTTTGTATTTGGTTTTACAAAAGCGCCTACAATGAACCAGATGTCAGCAACCAGTAGAGATATTGCAATGTTCAGAACTGCAAGATGCCGGGTGTATGAGGTTTTATTTTTGGTTACGAACTTCCACACCATTGCTTCTATAATGATGCTAACTACTAAGCTTCCCATAGATACAGCAACACCAATGTAAGTTATGTATTCCAATGCACGTTCTGACGGTGAAAAGGGGGACATCAGGATACTGAATGATGTCAAGTGGTCACAGTTGCAAACAATAATGTTTCCGTTTCTTTTTGTGCTGCAGCCAGTGTTGTCCCATCCACCGTTTCCATCAAACAGACTGAAGTTCCAGAACGCACATATAGCTGTGTCTAAATTGAAGCTTTCATTCCTCAATGAGAAAGTCATTTCGGAAGCAATATTGCCTGTGTTTCGGACAGTGGTTGTTAAAACGAGACTATTTATAAGATGATCCTTACTAAAACTAGCATTAGAAGATAAAATATCAATCAATGTCGGGTATCCAATGCTGACCACGAGTGTATCTGCTTCACTTGGAAGTTTTGTTCGGTCAATAAATACCGAACCCCTTAAACTTGAATTAATGAAGTTATCAAGGATTACATTAAAGTCAGAAAGACTTCCTTTCTCAATTTTGTGAGCTTGCAGGTGGACATTTGGTTTAGTAAGATTGAAAGATGTAGTGTTGTCAGGAAGAAATCTGGTAAAGTTCTCCACTGACTCCAATAATTGAGAACTGAGATCATCATTTCCAGCATCATTATCTTCATTCGTGATAAATATCCATGTTTCTGTTGAGCTTTCCCCAATTACAGCATTTACTGTGTCAAGGAAATGCTGAAATAACAAGACATCATCATTAAGGAAATCATCAGATTAAATGTACAGTAGATTTACGTACAAGCGAATAGCCAACTGAAGAACATTATTTGCTACTGCAGTTCTGCTTGCTGTCATTTGAAACCTACAAAGAATCAAGTATTTAATGATACAAATATATCTTGCAATTATATAGCGTCCTTCACCCGGGCCAGCGTCTCGGAGTGCTTGATACAGTTTACTATGTACTCTGGCCAACAACTCATAGATTCATAGAATTTTACAGCATAAAAGGAGGCCATTTGGCTCACCATGTCTGCGCCGGCTCTTCGAAAAGAGCTATTCAAATTCAATCGCACTCCCGGCTCTCCCCCCATAACACTGCAAACTTGTTCTCCCCAAATAATCATCCACCTCTCTTTTAAAAGTTGTTGTTGAATCGGCCTCCACCAGCTTTTCAGGCAACGCATTCCAGATGCAAACAACTCGCTGCATGAAAACATTTCTCCTCACCTCCCCTCTGCTTCTTTTAGAAACTATTTTAAATCAGTGACCTTGGGTCACTGACACACCTACCAGTGGAAACAGTGTTTTCCTGTTTACCCTAGCAAATCCCCTCATGATTTTGAAAACTTTTATTAGGTCTCCTTGTAACCTATTCTGCTCCAATGAGAATAATCCTAGCCTCTCTAGCCTTTCCTCATAACTGGTCCCTCATTCCTGGTACCATCCCGGTAAATCTCCTCTGCACCCTTTCCAATGCCTTAACATCCTTCCTAAAGTGTGGTGCCCAGAACTGAACACAGGACTTTAGCTGAGGCCTAACCAACGTTTTATACAGGTTAATCATAACTTCCTGACTTTTGTACTCTATGCCCCAATTTATAAAGCCTATATCTGATGTGCTTTTTTTTCACAGCCTTATCTACCTGTCCTGCCACCTTTAAAGATTTTCTTACTTCATGTAACTGAGTACAAAATAGAAGACAAACTACTCCTAGAGAAATTGCACAAAGATGAATAGCAAACAGCAAAATCAGTTTTCCCAGTTTGATTTCCAGCAACATATGGTGTAATCAGAGTAGTAAATGTCACTGAATGAATTGCGCTTTAAAAGATCCAACACAGATACAATGGGCCAAATAGTCTTCTGTTGTGGTGTAAATTTCTATGCTTCGGGGCCATAATCATAAAATTTCATGATCGCATGAAAATACCTAAAGAAAATGGTAATACACTAGTCATCTCAATCCACTGTATAAAAGTAGTGTTGTTTTCTTTTATGATCAGCCTGATTCAGTTGGTAGCACTCTCGGCAATAGGGCAGAAGACTATGGGTGTGAAGTCCAGTAGAGCAGTGTTTAGAGCACTCGCTTTGCAAACTGGAGACCTGGGTTTGATTCCAGACAGGGCAAAACCTTGGGCAAGTTTTCTTACTCCACATGCCTGAAAAAATTCCTGGAACAAAAAATTGGTCACTGAATCCACAACTGTTTGTTGGACCCTTCTGTGCGCAATTGGCTAGACCCACAATATTTCTGCCCACAAATATACAGTCAATTCACTTTAGAGTATATTCTCTGAAGCGCTCTGAAGCCGCCCGCATACTCACCCACTCTAAGCTTCGCTCCCCCATTACCCCAGTCCTTGCCAGACTTCACTGGCTCCTTATCCCAGAGAGGATCAACTTCAAGATCCTCACCCTTGTTTTCAAATCCCTCCACTCCTCTGCACCCCCCTCTCTCTCTGATCTCCTCTCCCCCCAACCCAGCACCCGCTGCCTTCGCTCCTCTGAACCTGGCCTCCTCCATGTCCCCCGAGTCCTCCGCTCCACCCTCGGCGGCCGTGCCTTTAGCCACTACGCCCCAAGGCTCTGGAACTCCCTTCCTCACTCGCTTCGCCTCGCCCCCTCTCTTCCCAGTTTCAGGTCACAGTTGAAGACCTTTCTCTTTGACCGAGCTTTCGGTCACCTTCCTGTCCCTGCTCCTGGCTCGGTCCCGGGATCCGTTACTGTGAAGCGCTCTAAGACGCCATCTGGCGTGGAGGGCACTATATAAATCGAAGTTGTTGTTGAGATGTCTGGAAGATGTGAATAGTGCTATATCAAATGCAAGGATTAGTATGATTATTATCCATATTGATTGCGACTCCAATTCAGAGCTAGTGGAGGAATGAATTGACAGAGATAGCAAATACATCGGATGAGAAAAGCAAATCGAGGTCTTCTCTGATTAATTAATATTCAATACATAATTGAACCAATCGTCTAGATAAATTGATCATTCACTTCACGTCTGTCTGTGGACTCTTACCACTTGGGTGTGGCAATGATCAAAAAAATGGCCCTTGGATCTGTCAGGAAGCCCTTCCAAAGATGAGGGGAAAGCAAGCATGAACAAGTGGTAAGAGGGGAGAGAGAAAGCAATAGAGAGAAGGAAGAGAGAAAGTGAGAGAGAAGAGAGTGAGTGTGTGAGAGAGTAGAAATGGAAAAGAGGGGGGATTGAGAGAATCTGAGAGGGAGAGCGAGCTGTGCGCAATTGACTGCTGCATTTCACCTACAAAATATAATCAATTCACTTTACAGTATATTCTGCAAAGTGCTTTGAGATGATTATTATTATAATTGAGCAAGCGAAAAAGAGAGTGTGTGAGAGGGAAAGGGACACACAGAGAGAGAGAGAGAGAGAGAGGTGAGAGTGATTGAGACAGAGAGAGGGGAGATGATTTAAAGAAATCATGAGGAAGAGGGGGATGGTAGAAACAAGGAGAGTGAGAGAGAGCAGAGAGAGAGAAAGGGGGGTAGTGAGGGCACTGTTTTGTGGTTCACTGCCAGGACAGACAATTGGATTCACCCTCAGCCACTGCGGGAAGGACTGAGGACAGACACTGTGTGCTGTACTCTATAGTATCCCTCTACTTGAAGAGGTGGGGTATGGGGTGGGGGAGGAGGGGAGAGCAAGAAATCTGAGAGGGCAGAGAAATAGAGAGAGAGAAACAGAGAGAGAGAGAGGGGGGCAAGTGGGGGCAATGTTTTGTGGATTACTGTCAGGAGAGATAATTGCAGCCTCCCTTGGCTGCCTAAACTCATCTAAATGTCATCCACGCTTTTGTTCATCTTTTCCTTTCCCATTCCACCTCCCTCGGCTCCCACCCCGCACTCAGGTGCCCAACCAGTTGGGTCAGGCATTTTGAGACATCCTTCCGATGTCAAAAAGGTGGTTCTGTATAAATGTTGTTAAGTTTTTTCAAGGGAAAGACAAATATATTGCTTATGTGTCCTCTCCCACATCAAGATGCGAAAAGATTGAAGCAAATGTGGCTAAAACAACATTTACCTGAGCGAATCCATATCACTTTCACAATACAAAAAACATGTAACATGGAAAATTGTCATTCTAAGCGTATTGCTGGCCTTGTCATATGCTCTTACATCCATTTGTGTTGAATCAATAATGATATCGGTTAGATGTGAAAATGTTGTCAAAATATCAACCACAGCTATCAGGTTTCCAGGATTGGTTATGGCTTCTGTTTCCTCTATTGAAGTGTCGGAAAGCTGCTCAAGAAGATCGCCAAGATTTTCTGCTGCAAATGTAGAGTTTTGAACTTTCTGGAAAAGAAAATTCAAAATTTGTTGTTTAATACATGATTTCTCAGTAAATGTCACACAACTGAAAAACATAGGTGAGAAATTTCAGCAACCAAATAGATAAAATAAAAGAAATTTAGATTGTTTTTACTGTTCAAATATTATGTAGACTCTATTCACTGCTGATAGCACTGTCCAGCAAGTGGGGAGAGTCACACTGACACTCCCTTGGTCTGCAAGGTCAGTTGAAGAAGGTGACCAAATTTAGCAGACTCAAGTTTGTTAAATTGAATAGGTGAATGAAAGAGTGAGCCGAGAGATTATCTCAGAGGTGTGCGGGTACGAGTTAATGGAGGGATATGTAGCTGAGGGTGAAGATCTTGAATTGATCCGCAGGTTGACAGGGGGCCAATGGAGCCTGGCAAAGATTGGGGTGATAGGAATTAAATGTTGGATGAGCTGGAGCTTGTGAAAGCTGAGAATGTGGCAAGCGACTCGATTGGACACTGGGACAGTCAGTTTGAGAGCGACCAGGAAGGTTGAGGAGGTGGTGCCCGAATCAAGAAACATTGGTGATAGCTGAGGAGGATTGTTTCCATCTTGTCTATCATCAATGCTATACAGGTGCTATATCAATGCAAATTGTAGCATCAGTGGAGGTGCCATCCTATGGATGAGAAGTTAAATCTGGGGCCCATCCGCCTGTTCAGGTGGACGTTAAAGATCCCCTGCACTATTTGAAAACACTAGAGATTTTCGTGGTGTCCTGACTAACAATGCCCTAGATTAGTGCTTCCCAACCTTTTTTTGCTGCGATTCTAAATTTCCAAACAACAAGACTGTGCGACTGAAGTGAAGTTCAGCCAAGACGACATCTCCATCTCTTTTGTGGACTCAGTGCAACTTGCTAGTACGGGCTTTCATACAAATTGGTCAGCGGTGTCACCTTGGGCACTTTTCAGCATTTAAAAATAAAAAATAATAATTTCTAATGACCCTTTGTGACCCTACTGACCCTCGACCCTGATTTGGGCCGGGACCTGAAGTTGGGAACCACTGCCCTAAATAAAAATGATCATTCACTCCATGGCAGTTTGCTGTGTGAAAATTGGAAGCTGCATTTGGCTACGACAATCAGTGTTTCAGACCCGAGCTGAAAGTCAGGATGGGGGTAGGTGTTGGGCATTTGGGAGAAGGATGATGACCATAGGCACAGTTGAAGAGAAGCATCTTGAGACAGGTCTTGAGTGAGGCGAGGGAGGGGACGAAGCAGTGGTACTATGGGATGGAGTTCCAGTGGGTGGGGGCAGAGTGGCTGAAGGCTCGCCCGCCAATGATGAAG
This sequence comes from Hydrolagus colliei, assembly GCA_035084275.1. Taxonomy (NCBI): domain Eukaryota; kingdom Metazoa; phylum Chordata; class Chondrichthyes; order Chimaeriformes; family Chimaeridae; genus Hydrolagus; species Hydrolagus colliei. The sequence goes on along the minus strand of CM068744.1, from coordinate 10,642,772 downwards.
TGGGGAGGTGAGGGATGTGAAGCTGCCTGAAGCCAGCTGAGCGGAGGGAGCAGGCAGGTTCATATGGAGTCAGGAGGTTGCATAAGTAGAGGGGAGCAAGGCCATGTAGGGCTTTGAAAGTGAAGGCCAGGATCTTGAACTGTATCCTCTGTGTGAAAGTCAGTGGAGTCAGGTGAGAATGGGGGAGATCGGATCATGGAGCCTAGCGTGGGAAAGGCCACAGGCTGCAGAGTTCTGGATGTCCTGCAGCCTGTGTGGGAGGAATTGGAGAGGCTGAAATGTAGGGAGTTTGAATAGTTGAACCTGGATGTTATGAATGCCTGTGTGAGGGTCTTGGAGGCCTGGCGGGAGCAAATCAGGAGGGCCTCAGTCCTGTTGATGTTCAACTGTGGCATGTTAGCTCTTACCTCATTACCTGAGGTCTGACAGACATTCTGTCAGGACAGAAGTGGTCCTGGAGTTGAGGGTGGATGCATTGATATACAGTTGGGTGTCATCCACATACATGTGGAAGGTTGATCCCATGTCTGCGGATGATGTCACCAAGAGGGAGTAAATAGATATTGATGAGGAAAACTCTAAGATCAGAGCCGTGAGCAACGCCACACAAGTTATTAGAGGAGAGGTTGTTTCTGGAGATGAAGTGGAAACAGTGTGAGAGGTGGGATCTGAACCAATCAAGGACAGAACCATGAAGATTGAGGTGAAAGGAGAGGTGGTGGAGGAGGAAGGAGTAGTCAACGGTACCATAGGCAGCAGAGGAATCAAGGAGGACGAGGAGGCAGCGGGAGCGCTGGTCGCATATGGACATACGTCATTTGTCACTTTGACCAATGCTGTTTCTGTGCTGTGGGCAGCATGAAAACCTGATTGGAAAGCTTCTTTAATGGAGTAGCAGGAGAGGAAGGAGTGAAGCTGGGAAGCAATGACTTGTTCCACAACATTGGATAGTAAAGGGAGGTTGGAGATGGGACATTAATTTGAGATCCGGGATGGGTCCAAAGAGGGTTTTTTTTAAGGATAGGACTGATGACTGATGTTTTTAGATGGGTGGGAGCAGTGCCAGGGTATGAGTGGGAGAAGGGCAGAGTAGCTGAGTGGATTCCCTCGACATTGGTTTCAAGAAAGTTCAGCATCTCCTCGCAGTTGGCATTGGAGGAGAGGATGGGCGAGGCATGAGATGATGAGGTGCTAGATGGTGATGGTAAAGAGGAGCCATTTTTTTTCCTTGGCCTCCAATATTGTTGAAAAGTAAAATGTTCATTGTTATAATCATATTACCTTTGAAAGATCATCAACTATCCCCAATAGGCAGAAATTTCTTTCTGGCCCATATACGCCATTTTCTTCACAGGTTCTGTTAATGTGTCCGGTTGGGTCATCAGGGCAGTTCTTACTTTTTGTTTCTTTATAATTTGCTTTGCTGTAGTCTGGATGAAAACATGGTATATTTGCATCTAGTGAAAGAAACCAATATTCGGTTATAAACATCTATACAACTAATACGATTTATTTAACTTCAGGAGGAAGTCTCAAAATTCTCAGTTATCAAAAACCTACAAATTTATACAAATGCTGCACAGTCTGTGTTACTATTGGTACTGCATTATGATAAATTGACAATGTATTGTATCATTTACATGTCATATATTCATATATCAACCTACATATTAATATTTTTAACATTAAATACACATCACTGTATTAACTATTGTTTGCACTTTGATACATTCATCATTAAAGGATAGAACATTGGATGGAAACATAGTTAAAGAATAAGAAACACAGGCCAGCAATAATAACAACAACAAATTACATTTGTAAAGGTCCTTTCACATCACGAGGACGTCCCAAGATGCAGAAATAAATGAATAAATTAAAATTATTCCAGCACAAAAGGGTTTGTAAATATTTAGCTTTGAGACCTTTGTTATTCAATCGGAATTAGAGGTAGAGAAAATAATGAGGAATGAAGTGGATGGCATTGGAATGCAAGCCTAAAATAATTTAAACGGGAGCAGAAATCTGAATCGTGACTATGTGTTGAAGGAAACACTCTTCAAAGCATTCATCAGAAAGTACAGTAATGTGGGTTATTGTGGAAAGATCATTGAAATTAACAGCCCTGTGTATCACTGCTTTGAAAAAGCAAAGCAAAGTACTTGTACTGAGCTCAAAAAAGGCTATTGAGTCAGACTCAAATGTAGCATTTAAGATGGAGATAGATTAATACAGTACCTCAGAAGTAAAATGTAGGGAAAATTATGGGATTCAATGATTTGTCATGATTTAATAAAGTAAAAAGGGGCAGAAAAAGCTTGGTGGATGAAACTACCTCTTCCTGTTCCTATGAGTGGAAAGTGGAGAGTTCAAAATGAAAAGGTCGAAATCTCGACTGCACTGAACCAGAAGAGTAAATTCACAGCACAATATTATTGTCATTGATTGGAGGCAACAGAGAGAAACTAAGATACCAGCAGGTGTCAATAATCATTATTGCATTTGGTAGAATGTCTTACCACAACTTTAAGGTGTTTCAAGACACTTTTTTTTGAATAAAGGACATTTCGAGGCTATCACCTTCTGATTTTATTGCATATTGTTTATTGCACTGTGGCAGTTAAAACATCCAAATTGGTAGCTTGCTGATCACAATGATATTCATATACACCCTCTCGAATTAAATGTTGCTTTTGACTACAGCATTATAACACACTGGTGGGGTCCATAAATTCCTAGTAATAGGTTCATCAGCCAGCGAGCACATCCTCACTCACTGAGTATACATGGGCACTCCTCAGTGCATCAAACTGGGAGACAAAATGACAGACTTCCAGGTTAACTGTTGAACAGCAACTTCACTTCCTGAGCATTGTGTGTGTTCACCACACAAACAGTGATGTCAGTAGGTGTGCACTGCCTGCGTTTTGAAATGTCGCTGGAACAATTGCATTCTTTTACTAATTGCTGGGTCCGCATCCCAATCATGTTATAAGTGAACCTGATTAATAAACTGCATTAGAATAGGGTTTCACTGGATTATTAATGAATCGGTCACATATCTGACTCAAGACTAACATTAAACAAGTATAGCAATCCTATAAGACCATTTGTTTCAAAATGTTAAATGATGCATAATCAGGGAAAAGTCTTCAATTCAATATTAAATGTGGAAGCTGTGGTTCTTTAGAAGAAATGCAGAAATTTAGTTTCCAAATTAAAACTTCTCTCTAACTTTACGTGATCTTATATTTTAAGATAAAAATGTCTAACAGGTTAAAAACTAGATGAAATTCTGGTTTATTATGATCCATTTGTATCTTTGAAGAGACAAGGATTATGTATAGGCATTCACATGGGTCAAGAGCTTTTGTTCCCTCCTAATTAACTTGTTGTGAAAGAGTATCAAGGAAGGAAATCTTTGAGGGATTTCTGTGAATCCTCCGCAGAATGGTCCAACATGGTCAAGTCCCAGATGAAGCAATTCCTCATCCACAAGGGTGTGAGCACAGCCAAGACCAGAAACAAGGTCATGTGCCAACTACAGACCAAACTGCAGAACCTTCTGCGACAACAGGCTGAGGGAATTGATGTCAGAAAGGAACAAAAGGAGGTGAAGGGTCAGCAAACTGCTTCCTTTGCCACTAGGGCCTCTAGGCTCATCTTCCAATGCATGTGTATGTACTATAGAACAGAACGAGACATGCTCAGGTTTCTACTTTCAGAAAGGAACAGAGCCAGCTCTGTTATTGCTGGGCTGAAGGACGAAGCGGGTTTAGAGCAAGCGGAGCAGGCTGGTATGCGGAGGATTGGCAGATACTTTTATGCCGCCCTGTACTGTGAGAATCCGACAGAGAGCACTGTCTGTCGTCGTTGAGGTTGCTGCATAAGGAGAGTTGGGAGCACTCGGACAGGCCCCCTCTTTCTGGAAGAACTGACCAGGTCCATCAAAGCCCTTCACAGAGCTTTTTTTTTAACAAAAAAAAGTACTCCTGAAAGCTAAAAACAGTATTTTGTAGTAAAAAAAAAAGTATTTTCCCCAGAACCTACCGGTACTTAACCAAAAAATTACAGCGTGAAAAGATGCCAAGTAAAATGGGACTTCAGAACTCCTCATTAAGCAAAAATCGCATTAAGCAGGCAGGAGGGAGGTCCTTACTGTGTTTCCGTATAAGAAAAAAATAGTTCCCAGTAATTCCTTGCGCCTAGCCTAGCGCCCAGCGCTAACATTTACAGTGTATCATCGACGGCATAAGGTGGGTAGCACTGATATTGAAGGCAGGGAGAGAGAGTTAAAGAGAAAGAGACTGAGACAGAGAGAGACAGAGAGAGAGAGAGACTGTGAGTGAGATTGTGATAGCCAGAGACTCAAACAGAGAGAGAGAAAGAGACACAGAAAGAGAGAGAGACACAGAGAGAGATAGAGAGAGAAAAAGACAGAGAGCGCGACCGAGACAGACAGAAAGAGGAAAAGAGACACGGAGAGAGAGAGACAGAGAGAGGGAAAGAGACATAGTGAGAGAGAGAGAGACAGACAGACAGACAGAGACTGAGAAAGAGAGATAGAGAGAAGGAGAGACAGACAGACAGAGCATGGAACCTTCAAGGCCTTACATGGCCTTGCCCCGCCCTATTTAACCAATCTACTTTCCCCCTACAAGCCCACCCGGACCCTCCGTTCAACAGGACTCGGCCTGCTCCAAGCTCCCCGCCCGAACCGCCCCACCATCGGAGGCCGGGCCTTCAGGTTCTCCGCTCCCACCCTATGGAATACCATCCCTCAATCCCTCCGTCTCATTTCTTCCCTTTCCTCCTTCAAGGCCAGTTTGAAGACTTTCCTCTTCGACCGTGCCTTTTGTTCCACCCCGAATTTTTCGACCTCCCATTCGTGTTTCACCCCTTCCCAAACACTCCCCTCTCAGCTCGGGTCACACGCCTCCTGTGCAGCGCCTTGGGACGTCCTCCCGACGTGAAAGGCGCTCTATAAATGTAATTTGTTGTTGTTGTTGTTGGAACATTTCGGATTTTCCAAAAAACTTATTTTACTAAGAAAAATCGTACTGCCTTATTTACTTCAATTTACTGTACTAAATACGGCAAAAACGTACTGGTTGGCAGCTCTGCCTTCATAATGGTAAGATCCCCAGAGGCGACACCCTCCGAGTAGAGCTCTACTCCGCTCTTTGGGCAACGATGGGCCCAAGTCTGAACTTGCAAAACAGGCAGTGAATGTCTGGCTGATCAATCTTGATCAAGAGAAAGCCTTTGGCAGGGACCTCACAGATACACAGTTGAGGCACTCTCCAAAATAGGCTTTGGGGAGGAAATGCGCAAGTTGATCCGACTGCTCTACACAGACACTTGTAGCGCAGTCACAGTAAAAGGGGACAAGACGGAGGCATTCCCCCTCAGGTCTGGATTAGGGCAGGGCTGTCACCTATTCCCCCATCCTGTTTGTCTCCTTCTTTGAACCCTTGGCACAGGTCATCTAGAGTGACGAGAGCATCAGAGGTGTCATCTACATGGGCAGCCTCAGCACACAAACCAAGGGCTCTCTATATATTGAATATCCTGTTAGAAGGCCACTAGAGATGTAAATAAAGAGCCTTGTACAACAACAACAACATCGAAATTACATTTGTTTTGCGCCTTTCACATCAGGAGAACATCCCAAGACACTCGACAGTCAGTGTTTCGGACTTGAGCTGGGGTCAGGATTGGGGAGGGTGGAGGGAAGGGGGGATTGTTCGATGGCTCATTCAAAACATGAAACGTGCGGTGCAAAATATAATGTAAACAACAAAATGTTTTTGTATCGGGAGAAAGAGAATAATAACAGTAGATGTTGTATGTTGTGTTGTATTTCTATTGTACCAACAATTTGATTTATCAATCAATCTATATACAGTATTCAAAAATTGATAAATAAATGAATTAAAACAATGCTGCTAAGGAATAGGCAGCAATCCTGGCTGGGTAATAAATGGAAGCTCTTAACTACAGAACAGCATAACCATCTAAACAGTCTTACACCCACTATAATAGTCTCTATCGAAAAAATTAGGAGTAATATTCTATTTTTATAATTTATATCTGAAAGCTTTCTCCAATTCTAATAATTTATTGTTGAATTGAAATGCCCTCTTACCTTTGAACGGTTCAGCAGTGAAGCCGTTGTCCTTAAAAATGGCTTTTATGTTGTCTGGTATTGGTACATTATTGGCATTGTTCGCAATCGTTAGGTCATAGTGCACATCAATACTCCCATTACTGGTTTAATAAAAGCAACGGTTAATAATCAGAACAGTCTGCTACTTTCAACAATAATAGTAATAATAAAGAATAATAGTAATAAACCTTGCATTTGATATACTGCTTTTCATGTCTTCTAGATGTCTCAAAGCAGTTCACAGAATATATTGTAAAGTGAATTGACTGCATACGTGTGGGTGAAATGCAGCAGCCAATTGCACACAGCAGTGACCCACAAACAGTTGTGGATTGAATGACCAATTTATTATGATATTTTGATGAAGGATTATTATCAAGCGTGTGGAGTAAGGAAACTTGCCTAAGGTTTCATCCTGGGAATCAAACCCAGGTGTCACACTTGCAAGGTGAGTGCTCTAACAACTGAGCTACAGGACTCCACTAAAGTGGAAAATAAAGCATTAAACAAGTTACATCAAGTTACATCATTAAATTATCAGATTCAATCAAATTGGAACTAGAATGGTTCTAGTAATGGAGTTAAAAATGAGTTATAATAAACATTGTTGGAACCTCCCACCCAAAGTCATTCAATCATCCTATCTACAACTCTGGCAGTTGACCAGAAATTTCTGTTCATTTATTTATAAATGTAGGTTGTATTGTACTGTATCCCACACTTCAGTGTTAGTTCAGAAAATAGTTGCTGGAGTGAATGACCAAATTTCTGGCCAGGACATGAACAGAAACTCTTTAATTAGCATGAAAGTTTTAAAAAAGTAATAGGTAAATCCTTCACAATTTCTCCCATTCCTGTGCCCCCACCCTCCACTTCCACCAATGAAATTACTTTTGGTTCCACAAATATAATCATTCGTTTCTGCTCCCTTAGCAAAGAGGCCATTCTTCATATCTAAGATATGCCAGTAATTATCAGATATGATTGTGGACATCATCATTGTGGTAATAATTAGATGGTTTTACATCCAGCGTTCACACTGAATAGGAATCACAAATGCCTCAAATGTAAATCTGTCTCATATTTCTTCCCCACCTCCTCTCCTCTCACCTCCACCTCAATGATTCTGTCCTTGCCTGGTTCCAATCTTACATTTCCCACCACCTGCACTTTGTATCTACCAACTATCTCTCTTCTAAACCCCGCACTGTCACATGTGATATGATTCAGGGCTCTGTCCTCAGTCCCCTCCTCTTCAATCTATACATACTCCTACTCAGTGGTATCATCTGCAGGCATGGGGTCAATTTCCACATGTGGCTATCACTCAACTCTACCTCACCACCACCACTCTCGACTCCAGGACCATTGATGTCCCGGTTAATGGTCTGTCTGTCTGACATCCTGTACGAGAGCTAACTTCTTGCATTTGAAGGTTGGCAAGACAGAGGCCCTCCTGCTTGTCTCCCAGCAGTGCCTCCACACCAACGCCTATGACATTATCACTATTCATGGCTGCCAATACAAAACGTGAGGGTCCTTTGACCCTCAGCTATCCTTCAAACCCCACATTCTTGCCATGAGCCATTCTGCCTTTCACGACCTTCACAACATTGCCCATCTCCTCCACTGTCTCTCACTACGTCACAGAGACACTGATTTGTGCTTTCATCACATTTCTGTCTTAACTGCTTACAGGACTTCCTAACTTTTCCTTTCACAAGATGCAGATGATTAAAAATTCTGCAGCTCGTGTCCTCTCCCACACCAAGCTTCATGAACCAATCACCACCAATTTTGCCTGTCTTCATTGGAATAGAGTACAAAACCCTTAATCTTACCATCAAAGCTCTCCACAGCTCCATTCTACCTCTCTGACCTCCTAACCCCATATTAGCCTGTCTACTCCCTCCATTCAGCAAACATTGGCCTTGTTCAAGTCCCCTGCATTCTCACCCCACCATTGGTGGTCGGGTATTCAGCATCTCTGCCCCAACACTCTGTAACTCGATTCCACAATCTCTCTGTCTCACCACTTCTTGCCTATTTCACACCCCACCTAAAATCCTTACTCTTCGACCATGGGTTTGGCCACTCTCCCACTACTGATCCACCACAACCCTACCCTCCATCCCTTCTGACCCCAAATTCCAGTCGGGTCCACAAAATGCTGACTCTCCAGCACCCTGGGATTTCTTTTCAATGTGAAAGGTGCAATACATGTAATAAGTGATAAGTGTAATTTTTTGTTGTTTGTATTTGCAACAATGGGTTCCAGGGCTTTGAAGGCAGGCTTGAAATGGAATAGTAGTGCATGAATTGGAAGGGATCAAGAGTAAACTTTTTAAAGGAAGGGAGTGGTGACAGCTGTTTTGAATGGGAATGTTTTGTTTCGACTGAGCCTGAGGAGAGGGTCTGATTTATCATGATAACAATATTCGTTGAATTTGATACAGCGCTTTTCACATCTTCTACGTGTCTCAATGTGCTTCACAGAAACATTGCAAAGTGAACTGACTGTATATTTGTGGGCGAAACGTGTCTGCAGCATTATGCAGAGGAGAGGAAATTGAGCAACCAGCAGCTGGGTAGGGAGGGGTGATCAATGCTATAGATGGTGGGTTTCATATCGGTGAAGTAGGATGAAAGTGAGGAAGGAGAGATGAGGCAAAGCAGTGAAGGCTGGGGCCCATGGTAGGAGCTGTTGGACGAGGAGAGAGAATGGGGGGAGTGGGATTGGGAGACATTGAGCAGATGAGGGAGGCAACCAGATGGATGTTATCTATCTTGGAGATAACAAAATCCAAGACCTCACTACATTTGCCATTTGATGTTAAAATTGAGTGTGCTTGATGGGACAACCGGAGGAGGAGGAGGTCGAAGAGGTAGGTGCTGCAGTACAGGATTTGGGAGTTGGCCTCCCAAATAATCTGCATAGTGCCTTTCACGTTGGGAAGATGTCCCAAGATGATGGACAGTCATGGATTTGGACCCGAGCGGCCGGTAGGGGATGGGGGCGGATGGGTTGGTATCGTACGGCTGGAGGATGATCTGTAACTTGTGGAGAGAAGAGTTGTGAATACTGACAAGCAAGCCTAGATGTACAGAAATAAACAATAAAATGAAAGAATAGTTTAATTTATTTCATTTACCTGAATCCTTGAACGATTACATCTAAAATGCTGTCTCTATAGGCCAAACGAAGCTAGAAAGGAAGATTTAAAATAAATTTGGTAGATAGAAAATAGTACAGAAATAAATGATCAGGAAACGAAACATGAATGAGGAAAAAATATTAATTCATTCTGCAGAAACGTATGACATTGATAATCCTTGCATTTGATATAATACCTTATCACCAGCTATCACAAAGCACTTCACAGAAATATACTATCAAGTAAATTGACTGTGGTTTTATGTGTGAAACGTGCAGCCAATTGCGCAGAACAGTGTCCCACAGACAGTCAAGGATAGAGTGACCAATTTTTTTAAAATTATGTTTTAAGAGATTATGGGAATACTCTAGTAGGGTCCGTCGATATGGAAATTTTCCGATTTAGATATATCGATGGGCTCATGTCGAGATATACCGAAATATCAATATTTTCGGGGTTTTCGTAATGTGCATGCGTTCACAGCGCGCACATTCGGGGTGCGCGCGCATTCAGGGCCTATCTCCTCAGGAGGTAAATATCTTTCTCTCTCTGTGTCTCTCACACTCACTCTCTCCATCTCTGTGTTTTTCTGTCTGTGTCTCTGTGTCTCTCTCCTCTCTCACATCTCCCCATCTCTATCTATCTGTATATTATCACATCCACCCCGTCTCTCAACCCCACCACCAGCCACCCCTCGCTGTTGTCCCTCTCTCCGACCCCACCCCCCCGCCGTCCCTCTCTCCGACTCCCCCCCACCGCCGTCTCTCTCACCCCCCCCCCCCCCCCCACCACCCCTTGCATATCTATATATTGTGTTTGAGTACTATGAATACAATATGGCGGCTTTGCACCTCGGTCTGTGCATTTTGTGTATAGAGATGAGCATTCTGGGTCTTGTAGTTCAGTGTGCGGCATTCCGATTTTTTACCTCGATATATCGATTTTTCTATATATCGATATTTTTAAATGCCTATATCAGCGTATCGATATGAAACTTATATCGGGTTTTAGCGATATATCAATATATCGCCGGACCCTATACTCTAGGAAAAGTCACTTTTGAGGTGAGTGCCTGAACAATATAATACAAGACTCCACAAATGAGCACAAATAAATAGACTAAAGCAATGAATTCTAAATACAAACCCCAAAATACAACTACAAATCAGACCTCGGTTTAAAGTCTCTATTTTTGTTATCAGTCTAGGTATTTAATTATGGTGTTTCCAATTGTCCCCCAATAGAATAAGCCTCTCTCCTCCTGATCTGGCCTTATCTTGGGTATGGTTCCACAGGTGCATCTGCCAGCCAGGCCAAGTGACCACTGTTTCCTGCGTGAACCTCCAAGTGATATGATGAGGAAATCCATGTTGTAACAAATCACTGTATAACACATTCTACTGTATTTCTTGTGTTGCAACATTTGTTTCTACTCTCCTGTGTATTTTTAAAAAATCTTTATTGTACATTATGGGTCTTGACCTGTCACCTAAGCTTCTCAGTTTCAATAAAAAAATTCCAACTCCTCAAGACTATATTGTTTTAGCACCCCACACACCAAACAACATGTTTTATCTGCAAGTAGGATTAAATGTTGACACACATATAACTGATCTACAAATTCTCGGTATTGCCAATGTTACAGCAATGTGTTGACAAAGGTTAAAAATGGGGGATCTACCATTCTTGGGGTGTAAACTCATCTCACAATCTACTTTGTCCACAAAATAAACTCCACTTTTTCCACAGCATATCGCACAAGGCCTCCTGATATGAACTGCTCTATAATCAAATGCAAGGATTAGTATTATTGTTATCGTGCTTATCACGTCCTTAAAATATCTCAAAGAACTTCTCAGGAATTATTGGAAAATGCAGTGATTGTGTGTTTTGTCGACAAATGTGGCAACCAATTTGCACACAAGGAATTGATACAACAACCATGATGGGATTGACCAATTTCACTGCTGGCCAAGCCACCGGGTGAAGCTGCCTTCCTTTCACAAACACATCTTTAACGTCTAACTGAACAGGCAGACAGGACTGTCCAGGTGGACATTTTGCTGAACCTTAGTTTGCTGTATGTGTATGAACTTTAATGTACGAACTGAAGGATGACAATGTAATGAACCTTAGCACTGTATTAGAATGTCAGTCTAAAAGTGGGGCTCGAAAAATCAACCTTCTGATTCAGAGGTGAGAGTGCTACCAACAAAGTACAATTTTATACAATTTTCTCGAGGACAATTAGATGAAGTGCATCTTAATACAGTCCATCAAAGGCAAATCATTTGGTGAAATAAAAGACTCCTGCTTGTTCAGGCTAAAGATTTTAACATTATTCATGACATTACATTACCGTGGCTTCCATTTTGCTTTTAAGAGCCTTAAACTCTGTTGTAGTTGGATCCAGAAGAGATGCATTAAATATTAGATCAAGCTTTATCACACCTTTCTGCAATTCTGTAACAAAACAAACAATATTCTCAGTCATTACGGTTACAAATAGAAATAATTATATGTTTTTCATGTAGAATCCTGTAGCTCAATATTTAGAGAACTCTCCTCACGTGCGAGAGACCTTGGTTCGATTCCAGGCAGGACGAAACCTTGGGCAAGTTTCCTTACTACATGTGCCTGATGATAATCCCTCCAAAAAAAAGATTGTTCATTTCAATCCACGACTGTTTGTGGACAGTGCTGTGCACAATTGGCTGCCACATTTCGCCCACATGTATACGTCAATTCACTTTATAGTAATATTCTGTGAAGAACTTTGGGACGCTAGAAAACATGAAAATTATTATATCAAATGCAAGGATTAGTATTATTATCTGTAAATCCTGCAAGACCTCTCACCCTCTACATCTGAAACCTCTTGCAACCTGAGGTTCCATTCATCTAATAATCACTGGCCTGCTTCATGTCCCTGCCCAACCTTCCCCAGCATTTTGGAATTCCATCCCAGAGACCCTCTAACTCCCTCCTATTGTTCAAGGTTCATCCCAAGAACTATGGTTTTGACCATGCATTTGATCATTTTTACCTACCCCAGGCCCTCAACTCTCACCACTAACTCGGAGGCCAACCAGCAGTGTCAAGCACGTTGCAACTTTCTCCCGAAACGAGAGGCACCTTGTTAATGTATTTGATTGTTACTTTATTTTAGGTCATGCTGCATTATTAATAGATTGCTGTCAGCTCATGATTCATGTTAAGTGAATGTTAAGTAAAGTGAACTGACTGTATATTTGTGGGCGAAACACGGTAGGCAATTGCACACAGCTGTGTCCCTCAAAAAGTCGTGGTTTTAAAATGATCAATTTTATTGTAGGTTTTTTTAAAATGGATTATTATTAGGACTATGGAGTAAGGAAACTTGCCCAAGGTTTTGCCCTGACCTACCTAGATTCGAAACACAGGTCTCACATTTATAAGTAGAGTGCTCTAACCACTCAGCTACAGGACTCCATGTTCACGCAATGTTATACACAAGATTGATTGTAAAAATAACAAATTTAATGTCTGCAATAGAATCGAGGATTATTCTTCATACTGGAACCAGAGGGAATCGTTGGTGACGCTGTTGTTGTCGCCGTTGTTGGTGTCATTGGCGTGTTTCTCAGTGTTGTATGTAGTGTTCTTGGATGTGCCATTGTGCTCGCAATTGTTGTAGTTGGATGTTTTCGCTCACAGTATGCTCCTCTTGCTGGTACGCCCTTGATACAGCTGCAGTTCTGTTCATTTGAATCGCATGCTGCGTATCTGTTACAAAATGTTGAGTTCCATTGGAATTCACTCTCACACGAGCAATGAATCTCTTGATCCACAGGCTGACAGACTGCAGTGCAAAATAATAATTATGGCATAATTCAGTGAATGATAATGGTGACATAATTCTGATTAATCAGTATTATTATTCAGCAAACAATTCAAAGCCTTATAATTTTCACATCACTAAATCTTCTCTAAAGGCCATGTTTGCTTCCATTGATTCCATTGTTATAATAATAATAATAATTGCATTTACATGACATCTATAATGTTGAGCGAACATCTCAAAGAGCTTCTCATCTTTTATTGTAAAGTGTAATCTCATTGTATTTTGTTTGCAGCAGCCAATTTAGGAACAAACAGCCATGAAGTGAATAAAACAATTTTATTTGGGGGATTGTTGGCCGTGAAACCCGGAGAAAGTTTATGTATCAAACCGGGTCCATTTTATATGAGTGACTGAATGTTAAAGACAGTTAAACAATTTTCCTGTGCATCATGTGCTCTTCAGAATAACATCATTTTCTATAGCACCTGGAGGCAGTGTTGGAGAGAGTTACTGTGTTTGAGCCCCAGGTACCATTAGTCTCTTAGTTTTTATAACTAGTGATGACTATTCACTTAAGTCCTAGTTAAACAGTTGGCATGTGAAAATAAATTATGAATTAACAGCTATCATCTAACAATCTATCATAGACTAGTTTTCAAGTGAAATCAAATAAGCTACTCCTGTGAGTTAAACAGCATGTTTTATAGATACAATAATTGTTTTGCCACATTGGCACACTCACCTGTAATAATAGTGATTTTAGTAACATTTATTGAAATGTTCGACGATGGTAAATTACATAGCTGAATGGGGAATGTTATATTTTTCAACTTTTCTTTCACCGTCTTCAAATCAAAGGAACCGGAAATATTTATTTGAAGAAATATCCGTTTGCTTTCAATTACTGCAACTTTAAACAGAAAAAGAGAATAAATCAAAAACAAAACTCAACAACAACAAAATTACATTTGTATAGCACCTCTCACGTCAGGAGGACGTCCCAAGGCGCTGGACAGTTACTGCTTCAGACCCGAGCTGAGACCCCGGGGTGGGGATGGCGTAAAGGAGATTCCGATGGTCCATCGAAGAGGAGTCTTGAAGCAAGACTTGAAGGAGGCCAGGGAGGAGTGAGGCGGAGGGACTTTGGGGGCACAGTGGCTAAAGGTTCTGCCACCAATGGTTGGGCGGGTGGGTCGGGGGACGAGGAGCAGGCCAGAGCCTTCTGAACGGAGGGGCGGGCAGGTTGGTAAGGGGATAGGAGGTCATCGATGTAGGGTGGGGTGAGGTTGTGGAGGGCTTTAAATGTGAGGACCAGGATCTTGAATTGGATCCTCTGGATGATGGGGAGCAAATGGAGTCGGGCAAGGATGGGAGAGATGGGGGTCACAGAGTTTGGAATGGTAGAGGGCACTATTAAATCTTATTAATGACTTGTAAACCAGATTGAGCAAAACTTCAAATAAATCCTAACAACATCATTACACTTTGTTGAGATCCTGAGCCATGAAGGAACCTAGCCAAATTACACAACATTTCTGGTGGCACCCAGAATAATGACCTCCCTGTCAGTTGTCTAACCCTAACACTGCTAACTTGTCTATACTTTCCTCCATTGTTTTGCATTCCTTTTCACTATTTACCATGCTATTTATCACACCTTGGAACTCCATCCCGCAGCCCCTCCACCTTGCTTCCTCCCTTTCCTCCTGCATGGCCGGTCTCAAGACCTTCCTATTCGATCTGCACCTTCGACTGCCCCACTAACTGTTCCCACCTCTCCCATTCTCCTTTCCCTTACCCTGACCCTCCCTCCCCTCGCTTGGACCCCAACCTGACTGTTCAGCACTTTGGGACGTCCTCCCAACGTGAAAGGCACTATATAAGTGCAATTCTGTTGTTGTTGTTGTTTTAAGCTTGGTAATATATCTTATATCCCCTGTTACAAGATATTGTAACAGTTTTGATTTTACACCCTGCCTGTTATTGCCAAATTTCAAATTTGTGAAAATGAACTATTCATTTTATATTTCTGCCATTTCCTTACTATCTGCTGTGAGTTCCCCTGAATAGTCCTATCCAACAACAACAACAACAACAACTTACACTTATAAAGCGCCTTTCACGTCAGGAGGACGTCCCAAGGCGCTGCACAGGAGGCGTGTGACCCGAGCTGGGAGGGGAGTGTACGGGGAGGGGTGAAACACGTAGGGGAGGTTGAAGAATTCTGGGTGGAACAAAAGGCACGGTCGAAGAGGAAAGTCTTCAAACCGGCCTTGAAAGAGTAAAGGGAAGAAACAAGACGGAGGGATTGGGGGATGGAATTCCATAGGGTGGGAGCAGAAAAATTGAAGGCCCGGCCTCCGATGGTGGGGCGGTTTGGGCGGGGGGCTTGGAGCAGGCCAAGTCCTGCTGAATGGAGGGTCCGGGTGGGCTTGTGAGGGGAGAGTAAGTTGGTTAAATAGGGCGGAGCAAGGCCATGTAAGGCCTTGAAGGTGAGGACGAGGATCTTGAACTCGATCCTCTGGAGGATGGGGAGCCAGTGGAGACGGGCGAGGGTGGGGGTTATAAGATAATTGCGGAGCCTGGCAATGTTGCGCAGGTGGAAGTAAGCGGTGCCGGTCAAGGCACGGATGTGGGGGAGGAAGGAGAGTTTTTGGTCGAACGTGATGCCGAGGTTCCTGACTGGCTTAGTGAGGTGGAGAGTACAGCCTTGGATGTTGAGGCTGGCAGTGCCCGATGTGCGGAGGCGCTGGCTTGAGCCGATCAGGAGGGCCTTGGTCTTACTCACGTTCAATTGCAGGAAGTTTTCCCTCGTCCAGGACTCGATGTCGGACAGACATGCTGTCAGAACATCGATGGTCTGGGGGTTGAGGGATGAGGCAGAAAGGTACAACTGGGTGTTGTCCACATACATGTGGAAATTTACCCCATGTTTGCGGATGACATCGCCCAGAGGGAGCGTGTAAATGGTGAAAAAGAGAGGGCCGAGGACAGAGCCCTGAGGGACGCCGTGAGAAACTGTGCGGGGGTTTGAGGAGAAACCATTGGAAGATACAAAGTGTAAACGGTGGGTCAGATAGGAATGGAACCAGTCAAGGACTGTGCCTTGAAGGTTGAGGTGGGAGGAAAGACGTTGGAGGAGGATGGTGTGATCGACTGTGTCGAACGCAGCAGACAGGTCAAGGAGGACGAGGAGGCAAAGGGAGCCCTGGTCCCATTTTAATCATTCTTTTATTGCTAACATGTCTAAAGAACACCTTGCTTTTCATATTTTTTTTTAATGGGGCTTCTTTGCCTTCCTTATTGTCATTTTAACCTCTATCCTAGGGCAATTCATTGCCATGTTTCTCTCCATTCAGTGATTTTAAAATGCTTTTTTCCTCAGCTAAAGTTTTCGCTTCACCTTCTTATTGAGCAGGAGGCATCCCTCCAGGCAGAGAATGTATCCCAATCCAACAATCTATCTCTGGAATTTCCATGTATAGTTGCAATGCAAGGAATTCTCAGTTTGCTTTGGATGCTCTTGAGTATGGTGATGGGTTTCCACATGCGTCAGACACCCAAACAAAAATCCATGGCATACTGCTATTAGTTCATTTTCTCTTGTTTCTTAATGGAATATATAACATGTATTTTTCTATTTCACGCTTAAAAATCTTAAAAATTGTTGCTGAAGATCTTTGTTTGCCAAATTGTCTCTCCGTTCTACTTTAGCTACTTTGTTCCTCCTACTATTGTCATTAGTTTTTGCTAATGAAGGCCTCTGCTCCTTGTCTTGTCTATCTACATTGGGAATATCCTGGGGGAAATGAGGGAAATGCCAAATTTTCAAATCCTCGGGTTCTTGAAAGTGAGTGGAGGGAGTAGGAAACAGTGCCTTGTGTGCCAAGTTCAACACTACAATACACTTTTCACATTGAGTGGTTTGAAGAGGTTGGGGAGGAGAAAGATGGCCGGAAACTCAGTCAAAAATGAGCATCATTTGACAAGCCTTCAATGCAGAGAGGGAGAGAACAAGTTTGAGGGGTTAAGAGATTGAGTTCAGAATGGGGAAATATGGCTGAAAGCTTGTCCATTGATACGATCACAGATCGAGCAGGGGAAAAGTGAGGGTGCAAGGAGCAGGAAGAGAATGTAGGATAACATATTTGAAGTTTGTGAGAAAGAGAGGGCAGAACATATGGACGACAGGTTTGAATGG
Organism: Hydrolagus colliei; assembly: GCA_035084275.1. NCBI lineage: Eukaryota > Metazoa > Chordata > Chondrichthyes > Chimaeriformes > Chimaeridae > Hydrolagus > Hydrolagus colliei. Next base: position 10,625,424 of record CM068744.1, on the reverse strand, counting down.
TGGTGATGTAGTAGGATGAAATTTTTGTTAATTTCCTGCACTATGCAGGCAACTTGTGTCTCCAGAGCAGTGGTTCCCAACCTCGAGTCACAGTGGGGGTCCTCAGTAGTGTTGTGAAGGGTTTTCTGAATTATTTTTTTCTTCGAAAAGTGCTTGAGGCGACACTGTCGACCAATTTATATGAAAGACCGTACTAGCGAGTTGCGGTGAGTCCACAAAAGAGAAGGAGGTATCGCCTTGGCTGAGCTTCGCTACAGTCACACAGTCTAAGGGTCGGGAGGACCTGTTGGTGGCCAATTTAGGGTCACAGCAAAGAAAGGTTGGGAACCACTGCAGTAGAGCCTCATTTGCTTCCCCGAGAATTGCATGTGAAGTTATGAGGGAACTGAATCGCCTGCACAATGTATTTCAATCGTAGGACAGATAACAGCACCTCCCCACCCACTAATGTTACAATGCTTACACTATCACTTACAACTGATTTATTTTTGGTGGCATCTCACAGCCCTACAGTTTTTTTTAGTGGCTTGGTTAATCCACAAATATCAGGTGGATGACAATTTTGTAAATTGAATTTTAGGCTGCAAATCCTTGCTTTATACCGAGAGGAATTCTGGAGTAAAGGAAACTGACATCCCACTTCTTGAATAGCAGCCAGCTACCTCAGTAAAAAGGTTTCCTCCATCCTTGTATGAAATCCAGCGATGGCATAGATTTGCCAGTACCTGAGAGGAAAGGTTCCTCTAAGCTGTTACTCATCCATAGAGGGAGATTATTGCCTCAATATGAAGTGAGGACCCAGATTAAAGAATTGGTGGAACAGAAAGACAGGAAAGTGACATTAGATCTCTAGAATTTAAAGTTGGCTGGTGTGTTGCAAATTGCCTTGCAAAAGTGTCTCTACCATGTTAAAGGCAGATGTCTGTCAAACCACTGATAAAGAAAAATGGGGGTTAGTTGAAGATTAAAGGCTTTACTTAAAGGATTTCAATGAAATGAATTCTGAACATGCTGCAGTTTAAAATCTTCAGGAACCCTCTATAATAGGTATTTATCTTAATAACATACTGGTTAATCACATATTGAAGTAGAATTATTTGATTACAGTACTTCAAATACGAACATGATATCTTGAAACAAACTGAAGATTGTAGAACATATCATCAAATCAAATTCACACTTTGTTTTGATTTTAAGAAAGCTCCTAGATTGAAAATGATTTATTCATTTCTTACTCGCTCTTTTCTGCCTGTTGTGATGTTTTTCAATAGTAGAGTCTTCTCTTGTCAATCCATCTTCTACCTAAATGATATATTCTGGTTATTTAGATTAAACAGCATGAGTTGAAGTGAGTTTAAAGTGTGAAGAGTGTTACATTATTGTTGATATCAAACATGGTGGAACTTTGCTTCAGTTTAGATTGACCACAACCTTTAAATCAACATCTGTACCATCAAATGCCTATGTGTGTACGTGTGATTGCACTGTGGAGGCTCATAATAAAGTGGGTTGGCTACTTTTGAAGCGACACCACGCAATTTCAAGCGATTTACAGTCTTTACCTCATTTCTACAATGTCAGAAAAGAGACCAATAAGTGAAATGAGCAGCAGTAACACTGCTGGCGGTAAAAAAAAAAGCAAAATTATTACTTTAGATACTAAATCTTGTCTATGTGTGTTATTTTGTATGTTATTTTGTGTATTATTTTATTGTGCTTAAGGTCTGAAAATTTTGTCAAGGGAATGCATCTCGAGTTATATAATGGAACCGCATGGGAACCGATTTACGACATTTCGATTTGCATGACATTTTTCAGGAACGCAACCCTGTCGTAAATCGGGGGATACCTGTATTGAGTAAAATAAACATAGAGACCACTATAAGACAACAAACGGGGATTTTACCTATGATAATTTGGTCACTCAACCCATGACTATTTGTGGGACACTGCTGGATGCAATTGGCTGCCATGTTTCACGCAAAAATATACAGTCAATTCACTTTACAGTATATTCTGTGAAGCGCTTTGAGATGTCTAAAAGATGTAAAAAGTGCCAAATCAAAATGCACAGATTATTGTTATTCAATAATCCACCCCACCCATCCCACTGCCGACTTTCTGGATTTCTCCCCCTATCGCTCAGGCAATCAACTAAAGTAGGTTAAAATTTATAAACTATGTTGCTGCACTCATTATATACAAACTTAAACAACTTGAACATTTCAAAATTGTTTAATGTCGTTTCACTTAAAGTCGCACTTCGCAAGAACCAAACTACGACGTTAAATGGGGTCTACCTGTATTATTACTGATCAGGCAGGATGTTTGGTGAACTACAAATAAGAACAGAATGAAAACGTAACAAAAGAAAGACAAGTTGTATTGCAACATGTCAAACAATATACAATCACCAGGAAACCAACTTATTTTATTTTGGGAAGTTTAATGATAATGTTATTCTTTGCATTTGATATAGTGCTTTATCACATCTCAAACAGCTTCACAGAATCTATTGTAAAGTGTATGTAATTGAGGTTGTTATTGTTGTATGATGACAAAACGTAGCAGTCAATCGCTCACAGCAGTATCCCACAAACAGTCAGGATTAAGTGACCAAATTTTTTTTGAGAAGTGATAAAACTACCCATAAAACTACCAATCAGCTAAAAAACGGGTTCCCACTTCCTGCTCGGTAAACAGAGGCATGTGAAGTAAGAAAACTTGCCTAATATTTTGCTCTAACCACTGAGCTACAGGACTTAAGGAACTTAGTTACTCACTGGAGCATGACCTTTCAAATTCGTCTGATGTCTTTCATTTTCTGAATATGTGCAGGCAATCAACAGGAATAGGCAAAGTAAGATGATACGAAGTGCCATTATGGAAATGTTCAGAATCAGGGAAACGCTGAAACAAAGAATGTTTGTTGAGGGGGAGAAAAGAACAGTGAATATTAAAAAATAAAACTTTTATTGTCTGCTTCTGAATGCATTTTAAAATGCGGAAATAGCTTAAAACTTCTAGTAATTCCCAATGAAGCACTGCCCAATTTTCAAAAAGTTGTATCCACTGTTGCAAGGACTTTAAAAAAAAATCTGTGAGCTTTGTGCTTTTCGCGGGAGATCCGGACGGCGGTCGCGCTGCTGCTGCTGCGGTTTTCGGGCCCGTCGCCTCACTGGGCCCTGTTTCCTGTCGTTTTGAAGATCGTTTGGGCTACGGGCAGTGGGGAGAAGGAGCAGTTGCTGGACTATTGCTAGTTGTTTTTTTTATTGTTAATATTGTTGCTTTTGTTGTTTGTTGTTGTTGATTTTGTTGTTTATTATTGTTGTTTGATTCCCCCCCCTTTGCCCCCTGGCCTCCCCTCCCCCCTCCTCCCTCTTCTTCCCTCGCTCCCTTTCTCTTTTCTCCTTTTCTCTCCCTCTTCCCTCTTGTCCCCCTTTCTCCCTGATTTTGCTCCCCACCCACCTTTCCCCCCACTCTCTCCTTTGACCCCCTTTCTCCCAACTCTTCATCCCTGACCTTGCGCTACACCACCTTTCCCTCTCCCTCCCCCCTTGCCCTCTTTTCCCCCTTTCTCCCCTGGCCCCATTTCTGCGACTGTTTGTGGGACACTGCCTTCAGTTTCTCCGCTCCCACCTTATGGAATGCCATCCCTCAATCCCTCCGTTTCGCCTCTTCCCTTTCCTCTTTCAAGGCCGATTTGAAGACTTTCCTCTTCGATCGTGCCTTTTGTTCCACCCCGAACTCTTTTACCTCCCCTTCGTGTTTCACCCCTTCCGAATTCCCAATTTGGCTGCCGCATTTCACCCACAAGTATAAAGTCGCCTTTCCTGCTCTCCTTCCCCCTGCCCCGATCCCTCCCCTTGACATCTTTTCCCCCCCATTTCCCTTAATCACACTTCCATGACTGTTTCTGGGACACTGCTGTGCACAATTTGGCTGCCGCGTTTTGCCCACAAAAATACAGTCAATTTTACTACTTTTCTTCGTCCTGCCCCTCCCCCCCCCCCACCCCCACCCCCGCCTGTTCTTGTTCCTACCTAACCGTACAGTGCCTTGGGACGTCCTCTTGACGTGAAAGGCGCTATATAAATGTAAGTTTTGATTGATGGATTCATTCATTCACTAAAAATGGTACAAAAGTATATGTTTGATAATATTAACAACACTTAAAAACTGCCTCAACACTCATCTTAATAATAATACTTATATTCGGTATAGTGCCTAAGACCGTGAACAAGACCGAGGCGCTCCTGATTGGCTCAAGCCAGCGCCTCCGCACATCGGGCGCTGCCAGCCTCAACATCCAAGGCTGCACTCTCCACCTCACAAAGCCAATCAGGAACCTCGGCATCATGTTCGATCAAAAACTTTCCTTCCTCCCCCACATCCGTGCCTTGACCGGCACCGCCTATTTCCATCTGCGCAACATTGCCAGGCTCCGCAACTATCTTACCCCCCGCGCTGCCGAAACACTCGTGCACGCGTACATCACCTCACGGCTGGACTACGGAAATTCTCTCCTAGTCGGCCTCCCCAGTTCCTCCATTCATAGGCTGCAGGCCATCCAAAACTCTGCAGCCCGTGTACTATCCCGCACCCGCCTCCATGACCACATAACCCCCACCCTTGCCCGTCTCCACTGGCTCCCCATCCTCCAGAGGATCGAATTTAAGATCCTCGTCCTCACCTACAAGGCCTTACACGGCCTTGCCCCATCCTACCTAACCGATCTACTCTCCCCCTACACGCCCACCCGGACCCTCCGTTCAACAGGACTTGGCCTGCTCCAAGCCCCCCGCCCGAACCGCCCCACCATCGGAGGCCGGGCCTTCAGTTTCTCCGCTCCCACCTTATGGAATGCCATCCCTCAATCCCTCCGTTTCGCCTCTTCCCTTTCCTCTTTCAAGGCCGATTTGAAGACTTTCCTCTTCGATCGTGCCTTTTGTTCCACCCCGAACTCTTTTACCTCCCCTTCGTGTTTCACCCCTTCCGAAACACTCCCCTCCGAGCTCGGGTCACACGCCTCTTGTTTAGCGCCTTGGGACGTCCTCCCGACGTGAAAGGCGCTATATAAATGTAAATTGTTGTTGTTGTTTCATGTCAATAGGACGTCTCCAAATGCTTCACAGGAAAGATTGTGACTTTGTTTTGTGAGCTTTCTCAAACACAAGAGTAATGTTGGTTGTTTGCCAGGTAAGTATGAATACAAAGGCAATCCTGGAGAGTAACAGATTTCATCCAAACTAATTCATTTTTAAAGGAACTCCACTAAAGCCTCTGGAGTTTTACAAATGCTTGTTGTCAGAGAAATGTACAGGTAGAAATGCATCAATTGACTATTGTATTCTTGCTTGTGTTTTTGATAAATCACGTGGGTGGCCTGTGCAAAGCTGTTGGCGGAGTCAAGTTCAGGAAATTCCAGTCTCTGAATCTGAAAAGGTCTCTGCCAATAAGGTTTTGTGATTCAGCTGGGAGTCTGACACATACAGAAACATATTACCATGCTGAAACAATATCCAAGCCAGAGAGTTCCACATATATATATATACACACACACATACAGTATATACTGTATACACCATCTATAAATGGAAATTTCTCTGTGTATAACCCCTTGCAGCAGCTGTTGTGTTAACCATCAGAATTTCCTCATTAGCTATTTAATACACATCTGCCTTCAGAATCTGACACATACAGAAACATATTACCATGCTTAAACAATATCCAAGCCAGAGAGTTCCACATGTATATATACCCCATCTATAAATGGAAGTTTCTCTGTGCATAAATGATATACACACTCTTTCTCCCTAATAACTAATTACAAGAGCATTATCTCTCTGCAGGCCAGTCAAGGTGGATACCAACTCCTGATACAGTATATACAGTACATCAGATATGAATATGTGTTCACACACCTCCAGGTAACAGCGTGTTGTGTCTAGCATGTGTATCATTCCCTTCTACAGTCCAGCGTGAAAGTCATCAAGGTCCTCTCCTCTAACCCTCTAACCCCCACACACCCTGCACCCCCTCCCGCCCCAAAGTCTATGTAGATTGGTCATGTGCAACTGAATCCATCTGGTTAGAGATAAGAAATAAGAAAGGAGTGGTTACACTGATAGGGGTTTACTGTAGACCACCAGACAGCGGGAAGGAGATAGAGGAGCAGATCTGCAACTAGATCGCAGATAGATGTAAGGCAAACAGAGTTGTGATAATGGGGGATTTCAATTATGTGTCAACCATCAGAATTTCCTCATTAGCTATTTGTTACACATTTACGTTCACTGTATTTGGAAGACCAATAAAAAACAACAACCTGCCTTTATAAAGCACCCTCCACACTGGATGGCATCTCATTCACAATGGCGGAGCTCAAGGCCTAGCACGGGGGAAGGGAAAGCTGACCATAAGTGCGGCCGAAGAGGATGGTCTTGGGAAAGGAACGGGCAAGGCAAGGGGGTTGAGGGAGGGACTTTCAAATTTTCAGGGTGTAGTGGCTGAAAGCACGGCCACCGACCACTCAAAGAAAAAAAAGTCAGCTATGGAAGCTACAGTTGATGTTTTTACCCTTACATGGGTGGAGTCCTGTAGCTCAGCGGTTAGAGCACTCACCTTGCAAACGAGAACACGGGTTTGATTCTCGGCAGGCAGGGTGAAACCCTGAGCAAGTTTCCTTACTTGATGCACCTAATAGTAATCCCTCAAAAAAAAATTGGTCATTTCAATCCACCACTGCTTGTAGTACACTGCTGTACCCAATTTGCTGTCACATTTTGCAGTATAGTCTACACTGTTCAGTATAGTCTGTGAAGTGCTTTAAGACGTCTAGAAGACATGAAAAGCACTATATCAAATGCAAGGATTATTATTATACAGTTGAAGCATCATTCTCTTCCTTTATATTCCAGCTCCCTTGACTTAAATGCCAACATCTTTTTGATAACTTTTTTATTTAACCTATGAGTTTGTTTTTAGTGATTTGTGTATGCGTGCAATCCCTTTGCTCCTCCACAGTTCTTAGTTTCTCACCATTCAGGAACTATTCTGTTTTGCCATTTTTGAAACAATGTTGGATGACCTCACGCATTGAACTACATCTTCCATAGTTTTGCCCACTCACTCAATCAGTTAATGTCCTTTTGTAACTTCCTGTTCCCATCTACACAATATACTGTGCCTCCTAACTTTGTGTCATCAGTAAATTTGGATATAATACTCCATATTCCTTCATCCAAATCATTTATATATAAAAAAGCTTGCAGTACAAATGCCTGGGAACAGACATGTTATGACCTGCCAACCGAAGAATGTTCCCTTTGTCACCAATATTTCTTGAGGGATTATTATCAAGTGTGTGGAGTACGGAAACTTGTCCAAGATTTCATCAACCCTGGAATCGAAGCCAAGTCTCTCACATGCATCGTGAGTGCTCTTACCACTGATATACAGCGCTTCATTTATATAGTGGCTCACACACGTAGATCAACAGTAGCTTATTGCACAAATGTACACTTAAATAATTCTGTACAAAATCCATGAAGTTGCCAATCACTTTTCTGCTTAGTTGAGTCATAATAATCAAATTTTGTAATAATTCTATTAATAATAATAATAATGATGTTCAGAAAGTCCCCGAAAGTGAATAAGGCACCACTCTACAACCTTCTGACTTGGAAAACAAAGGAATAAACTGGGACAATGGAAACCACCAGAGCTGTACTAAGGATAGCAACAACAACTTGAATTTATTTAGCACCTTTCATATAGAATGCCTCAGGCCACATATAGCACACTGATTCTGTGATAGGTCATACATATACAACAACAAAAAAACAACTTTCACTCTACACCAGGTAGAATCTAAGTGCGCTTAAGCATCAGCATATGCACTACATACTGATAATTTCAGTCTTGTTGGTCTGCCTACACTCCATTCCCAGGTTCACTATAAACCAATGTCCACTATTAATTTAACTTTCACATGTATGTGGATGATCTCAAACTCTACTTTTCCACCTCCAGTTGCGACCCCCAGTCCCTGATGTTCTGTCAGCTTGTCTGTCAGCCATCAAGAGCTGGATAAGTGCAAGCTTCCTGTAGTTAAACATCAACAAGACGGAAGCCATACTCTTTGGATCAATGCCTTGTGTCACATGGTTCCAACCTCCTCAACCTAGCCTTAAAACTCTCACCACAAAAGCTGCAATATTTTGATCCATGCCTTTGTCACCTCTTGACTGGACTACTTTTCTCTCCGGATTCCCATCCCCTCCACCATCCACAAAATTCAGCTTAGCCCAAACCCCGACCCTTAATTCACCCGCACCAAACTTTGTACCCGATTACCCCAGTCCTTGCCAAACACCACCAGCTCCCTGTTACAGAGTAGTTCAACTTCAAGATCCTCACTCTTGTCTTTAAATTCCTCCACTCTTCTGCACGCCACCACCTCTCTCTCTCCTCACAGCAGCACCGACTGCCTACGTTCTACTGGGTCCAGCTTCCTCCTTTAAACACTCTGAGACTCTGCCCGGCGTGGGGGGCGCTATATAAATCCAAGATGTTGTTGTTGATCCCCGAATCCTTGGCTCCACCATCAGCGGCTGTGCTTTCAGCCACTACACCCTGAAACTTTGGAATCCCCTCCCTCAACCCCTTCGCCTAGCCTCCTCCCTTCCATTGTTCATGTTGCGCCTCAAGACCTTCATCTTCAACTGCGCTTACAGTCCCCTTTCCTCTTCCCCTGGCTCAGCCTCAGGCTCTGCCATTGTGAAGCTCTCTGAGATGCCACCAAGTGTGGATAGCTCTTGCAACAAATGCATGTTGTTGTTGTAGAGACAACTGTATTGTCCTCCACTGGGTTTCTAATGCATGGAAATCCAGCAGTAGTTCTTTGTTAGAACTGTGTTACCTGGATGCAATATCCTTTCCCTCCCTCTCCCCCCCTTGCCCTCTTTTCCCCCTTTCTCCCCTGGCCCCATTTTCGCGATTGTTTGTGGGGACACTGCTGTGCGCAATTTGGCTGCCGCGTTTCGCCCACAAGTATACAGTCGACTTTTCTGCTTTTCTTCCCCCTGTCTCCACCCCTCCCCTTTTGCTTCTTTACCCCCTTTTGCCCCTAGTCCCACTTCCGTGACTGATTGTGGGACACTGCTGTGCGCAATTTGGCTGCCGCGTTTCGCCCACTAATATACAGTTACTTTTCCTACTATTCTTCGTCCTGCCCTGATCCTTCCCACCCTGCTCTTGTCCTACCTGACTGTACAGCGCCTTGGGATGTCCTCTCGACGTGAAAGGCGCTATATAAATGTAAGTTTTGTTTGTTTGTTTCACACTGTTGTGAATACAGGTATCCTGCCCCAACCGCGGCCTCGTCAACCGCAAAACTCACGCATCCACGGTTGCTAAATGCGACAACCCTTGCAAACCATGGCTTAGTTATAACCCTTGTTTATCCACGGGTTTTAACACTAACACTAGCATTTATCACTAGGACCCAGTTGCATCAACCAGCCTCGATGTTTCTTTAGCACTAGGACCCAGTTGCAATGTTGCAATTAACCAGCTACAACGCTTCTCTTTTAGGATTAAGGTAAATACAGCAACATGAATTTATTGTCGCTTCTCTGCAGTCTAGCTGGTAAGTTTGGGAGCATTGGCTGCCAGGATCTGCAGATCTCTCTCTCTGTGTAAGTGTATCTCTCTGTCTCTCTCTCTGTATCTAAGGCTGAAGAGGGAACTCTCTATCTCTCTTTCTGTGAGTGCATCTCGGACTTTAGAAAGGTCTTTCTCTCACCTCCTCTCTATTTCACCTTCCCTTCCCCCCACCCCCAATACCCCACCCCCTTCTCTCCCTCACCTTCTCTCTATTTCACCTTCTCTTCCCCCCAACCAAACCCCCTTTCCCACCCCCCCTCCCCCAACCCCCTTCTCTCTCTCACCTTTTCTCTATTTCACCTTCTCTCCCCCCCCCACCCCCTTCTCTCTCTCACCTTCCCTCTATTTCGCCTTCTCTTCCCCCCACCCCCTCTCCCCCACCCGCCACATTCTCTCTCTCACCTTCTCTCTCTCTCTCTTCTCTGTCTATGCATAGATCAGTCAGTCAGACAGCCTTCCCCCCCACCCTCCATGTCTGTGTTTAGATCAGTCAGTCAGACAGCCTCGCGGCTTGCTGCAGATGCGCCCAAACTTACTCCCCCTATCCCCATGTATGTTATAAGTGTATGTGTGTTTTTGGGGGTTTAGTTCTACGAAACGCAAACTTACTCCCCGTGTCCCCGTGTTTCCCATAGGGCCCTGTGTTTTCCAACCGCGGTTTTACCAACTACGGAGGTTTACAGGAACGTATACCCCACGGTTGGGGAGGAATACCTGTATATTCTGCAATTCCTTCTCTATAATCCATTTTAATATGTAACCTTCACTTATTATCCACGACTGTTTGTGGGACACTGCTGTGCGCAATTGCCTGCCACGTTTCGCCCACAAATATACAGTCAATTGACTTTTGCAGTATATCCTGTGTAGCGCTTTGAGACGTCAATAAAATGTGAAAAGTGTTATATCAAATGCAAGGATTATTATTTTATTACTATCAACTACAAAGCTGTGCTAGTTTTCCATTTGAAAATAGTCGTTAAGAAAGCAGTACAAAAAGATCTGGAGACATGTTGACAGTAAGGTGAACAGTAAGGTAAACAGGCACAAATAGTGGCACATTTTATCATGTGAATGTCAGTAAAAATTCTTCAGCTATGATTGCTGCCAAGCTGTTCTCTCAGACTTGCACTAGTACAATAAACCCCAAAGCATCAATCAGAAATATTCTGCAAACAGCAAATCAAGACGGGAAATCTAGATCAAAACATGCAGCAAAAACATCAGCAGTTACCCCAACAACTTTTGTTTTTGTAGCAGAAACATCAGCAGGTGAAATATAAGCAGGTGCCTACTGTGTGAGCAGCCCTTTCCTTACCTGCCTCACAAAAGTCAAGCACCTCCCTGTGCAGCTCAGTGTGTTGCCTGGATCCTTGCTGCTGCTGTGGGGAAAGTGTTTTGTTAGACTGAAGACAAGCTCAGTTTTCAAACTATTTCCCTGAGTTAAAAAAATCCCAGTTTCCTTCAGGTGCCGCCCACTGAAAGAAACAAAATAATTTTGCTGCAGGGATTTGAAATGGACACCACTATAGGAATGCAACATCAACACGTCATTGGTGACTCACACAGTTATAACCCAACAAAATACAGGTGTGGGGGGAAGTGCCCCCTTTATTTCTACTTTTGATTAGAATTCATTTAAAATAATAATAAAGGCAATTGTTTCACTCAGTAAACAATAATATCGGTTCACCGTGTCCTGCAAATACTGTGAGATATTTTTTGGGGGGATTAAATCCATCATCCTGGCATCAAATTGTCAGTATTTCAAATTCAGGGATGATTTATTATCAAGATCATGAAATGCAATCCCTATTTCACTCAATACAACAGGTTCCGTGGGTTAAATGATCCCCACTCACTCTTTGTTTTATTTGGTCTGAAATACAAGAATTCAACCCAAACTGAGTGTTCCATACATCCCACCCATTCAGGTAAACTGCTGACTGAAATGGAATGCACCCTCTCACCCCAGAGAGTCACACCCTGATTACTCAATTCTGGAAACTATTAGGTGCAAAGCTATAATTGTCAAAACATGTGAGTTGGGTTCCTGCTAGTGCCAAACCAGCTAAAATTGCTTATTTGATAATAAAACCTTAATAATCCTTATTTGATACAGGGTTTTATCAGATATTTAAGACATCTCAAAACATTTCACAGAATATAGCATGAAGTGAATTGACTGTACATTTTGTGGGCGAAAGGCAGTAGCCAATTGATCACAGTATATGCCAATTGATCTGACATAGTCATGGATTGAGTGACCAAATTATTTTTAAAAAGGAATTATTACCCCCAGAAGAGCGATCTGCCAATCAACTACCAACCAGGTTCTTGCTTACTGACAGTTGAACAGAGGAGTGTGGAATAAGTAAACTTGCTCAATGTTCCACCCTGCCTGGGAACTTAAGAAACTAAAGAGTAGTCCCCCATGATGTCACTTCCGCCCTCCAGGTTTGAATCCTTGAAACCAGTAGTACAGTCTATTAATAGCTCTTTCCTCCTCTCTCTTTTCCCTGCTAGTTCCTCAGTGTTATATTCCAGGCTGGGCAAACTGGTGAATAACACAATGAGTATCGTACCCCACAGCCCCACTCTGCACCACCTCTAGTCCCCTCTGTCTCCATGCCTATGGGCTGCCAATGCCGCACCAACCGTCTGCCTCAAGACTTGGTGTACACATCTTGGCTGACCCCTGACCTGAGCTGCTTTCCCCCCCCCAGGTGCTCCCTATCCTACCAGTCTCCCTCTCTGTCCTCCTCTCTCTCCATCCTCCTTGGCTCCTATCCCCACTTAACTGTCCCAAAGCTTCCCTCTCCTCCAGTGTGGGAATCCTCTGGTTCATCATGACACTGACGTTGGTTGTCCAGCAGCAGCCACACTGATTGCCCTATTCCCAGCCATCACCGCAAGATTCGCCAGACCCAGAACCCAGGGGCCAATCTCTCCTCCTACATCCATATTCCCACCCTCGCTGCCAATCCTCCCACCAGCCTCTCTGGTCTCATGCATTCGTCCACCAACTGTGCCCTCTGCATCGGCCTACAAAATGTTTGCTCCTTTTCTAATGAGACTCATGCAATCAACAACAGAATTGTTGACCTGGCAATAACTTCCACCATATTCCATGTCTGGTGATGGTGTGGCCCTCAACTCCAGGTTCTCACTTGCTCTATCAACAACAACAACAAATTAGACTTATAAAGCGCCTTTCACGTCGGGAGGACATCCCAAGGCACTACACAGAAGGCGTGTGACCTGAGCTGGGAGGGGAGTGTTCGGGAGGGGGTAAAAAACATGGGGGCAGTCGAAAAATTAGGGGGGAAACAAAAAGCATGCTCGAAAAGAAAAGTCTTCAAACCGGCCTTGAAAGAGGAATGGGAGGAAACAAGGCGGAGGGATTGGGGGATGGAATTCCATAGGGTCGGAGCGGAGAAACTGAAGGCCCGGCCTCCGATGGTGGGGCGGTTCGGGCGGGGGGATTGGAGCAGGCCAAGTCCTGCTGAACGGAGGGTCCGGGTGGGCTTATGGGGGGGGGGAGAGTAGATCGGATAGATAAGGCGGGGAAAGGCCGTGTCAGGCCTTGAAAACGAGGACAAGTATCTTGAACTCGATCCTCTGGAGGATGGGGAGCCAGTGGAGACGGGCGAGGGTGGGGGTTATGTGGTCGCGGAGGCGGGTGTGGGATAGTACACGGGCTGCAGAGTTTTGGATGACCTGCAGCCTGTGAATGGAAGAGCTGGGGAGGCCGACGAGGAGAGATTTTCCGTAGTCCAGCCGTGAGGTGATGTACGTGTGCACGAGTGTTTCAGCAGCATGGGGGGTGAGATAGTTGCGGAGCCTGGCAATGTTGCGCAGGTGGAAATAAGCGGTGCTGGTCAAGGCACGGATGTGGGGGAGGAAGGAGAGTTTATGGTCGAACGTAATGCCGAGGTTCCTGACTGGCTTTGTGAGGTGGAGAGTACAGCCTTGGATGTTGAGGCTGGCAGCACCCGATGTGCGGAGGCGCTGGCTTGAGCCAATCAGGAGGGCCTCGGCCTTGCTCACGTTCAATTGGAGGAAGTTGTCCTCAAGGCCCTCCATCACCTAGCTCGTCCTACTTCTCCGACCTGCTAACCCCTCATCAACCTGTCTGCTCACTAGGCTCAGAAGGCTCCGTCCATCCTGTTCCATGTCCCATGCCTACCATCAGTATTGGGGCCTTCAACTTCTGTGCCCCATCCCACATTCCATTAACCTTACTCCTTCCTGTGCAACCTTTAAGGCATGCTCCAACTCCTTCCTCTTCAATGTGCCTCAGCCACACTCTTCCCTCTCTGCCTTCCACACTCCCTGATCCCAACATCCCCAACCAACTCCATTACCTGACTATTCAGCAGCAACAACAACAACTTTGATTCATATAGCGCCCTCCACGCCGGACGGTGTCTCAGAGCGCTTTACAGTAGCGGATCCCAGGGCTGAGCCAAGGGCAGGGGCAGAAAGCTGACCAAAAGCACGGTCGAAGAGAAAGGTCTTCAACTGTGACCTGAAACTGGGAAGAGAGGGGACGAGGCGAAGGGAGTGAGGAAGGGAGTTCCGGAGCCTCAGGGCATAGTGGCTGAATTAGTTTAAACCCTCCCCTACAGCATTAGACAATCTCCCTGCAAGGACTTTAGTCCCAGCCTTGTTCAGGTGTAACCCATCCATCTTGTACAGGTTCCACCTGCCCCAGAACGAGTCCCAATGATCCTGAAGCTCTCCTTTCTACACCACTTCTCCAGCCAAACATTCATGTGCATTATCCTACTATTTTGAAATTCACCTGCTCGAGGCACTGGAGTAATCCAGAGATCACCACCTTCGATGTTCCACTTTTCAAGTTTTTCCCTAGCTTCTGGTACTCTACCTGGAGCATCTCAGGCCTCTTCCTCCCAACATCATAGGTCCCAACATGGACCACCACTTCTGGATGTTCCACTTACCCCTGTAGAATTTTATGCACAGGGGGAATATGTTCAAGGACTGTGCAACTATAGCCTTTTGGGGTACAGAATTCCATGAATTCACTACCCTCTGAGTGAAGAAGTGTTTCCTCAACTGTATTCAAAAAGGCTGACCCTTAATGTTAAGACTGTGGCCCCTAGTTATAGATTCTCCTACATGGGGAAACAGTCTCCCACTGTCTACTCTGTCATGCCCTTCAGAATCTCATAGGTTTCTATAAGATCACCCCTAATCCTTCTGTATTCTAGAGAATATAGGCCTAGTTTACTCAATCTATCCTCATAGGTCAACCCCTTCATCCCAGGAACCAACCTACTGAATCTACACTGCACCCCTTCTAAGGCGAGCACGTCCATTCTTAAATAAGGAGAGCAAAACTGCACACAATATTCTAGGTGTGGTTTCACCAAGGCCTTATACAGTTGCAGCAAAACTTCCCTACCCTTTTGTAATGAATGTCAACATACCATTAGCCTTGTTTGGTGTACCCGCATACTATTTTTTTGCGACAGGTGTACAAGGACACCCAAATCCCTCTGAACACTAATACTATCTAGTCTTTCCCCCTCTAGAAAACAGTCTGCTTTTCTGTTTTTACTGCCTCGGTGAATAACTTTACCCTTCCCCATATTATATTCCATTTGCTACCTTCTTGTCCACTCAACCAGCATATCTATGTCTTGTTGTATTCTTTTTGTGTCATCCTCAGATTTTACTCTCCTACCTAGCTTTGTATCATCAGCGAATTAAAATATTTGAAGTTCTATGTCATCGTCTAGATCATTGATATAGACTGTAAATAGTTGACGCCCAAGCACTTATCCTTGTAGCACTCCAACAGTCGCATCGTGCCAATCTGAGAAGGACCCATTTATCCCTACTCAGCGCTTTGGGACGTCCTCCCTCCCTTTGGGATGTGAAAGGCGCTATATAAGTGCAACTTTGTTGTTGTTGTTCTTACTCTGTTTTCTTCCCATTAGCCATTCTTTGATCTATTCTAATATATTGCCTTTAACTCCTTGGAGTTAAAGGCAATATATTATATTGCGTAGCAGCCTTTTGGGTGGCACCTTCTCGAATGCCTTCTGAAAATCTACCTACAATATTGGTTCCTCCCTACTTAACCTGCTTATTTAAGGTTTATTTTGTTTTTAAACAGTGCTTTGGTATTCAAAATATTCTTGTTGTTCTAATTAGGCTTCACATATAACAAATTACTTATTTGTACAGTAAAAGCCGTTTATCCATGACTCAATGCACCGGCACTTCCGTATAACTGGCATGCCAAAAAAAAGTCCCCATTCAATAAACCGGAACTTATTCCGGAACAATAGTGGTGGAGCATTTGTAAATGCATAAATAATAACATGATAACAGAATATTGCATTGGCACTCACTATCAAAACTACTCTCCTGTCCCCCCACCCCCGCTGGTAGATGCTGCGCTTAAAGCCATGATGCTGCGGTTGAGATTTACAGTCCAACAACCCCTCCCAAAATGGAGTACGCCAAGTGGGCGAAAAAAATGGAGCACGTATGACTTCAAAGTCATACTAGCGGCAAGTCGATAACGCTAGCCGATAACCCACATTGTCGCGCAGGCGCAGTATTTTGGTTTGCCGCTAGTAGAGTCTAGGGCTTCGGCTTGCAGCGAGTAAAGTCGCGCGACTTTAAAATCGCGCTGCCGCTTCTTTCACCCGCCTGGCGTCCCCCATTCAAAAAAGAATCGCTGGACTGCAAACCCCAATCAATAAAGGTGAGAAGCGCAAGAGAGCAGCCCCAACAATGAGCACTAACACAATACTCTGCCACTATCTGCTATTACCTAGTCTGGTGTGTATGGTGTGTGTTAAAAGAACTTTAATTTTTTTGTAGTGGGTTTTTGGCTGTGGGCCGCCGGAATATCCAACAGGCGCTTTAACCGGCATTGGCCAGGTCCCGGATAAACAGGCTTCTACTGTATTTGTTATATTCCCAGCAAAGGTGCTGTGAATCAACAGAGATGTTACACAATAGCTAATTTTATGTGAATGGCTTCAAAAACTGGAATTAGACATTCCGAAATGTTAGGTACAAATCTTAGTTCCAAATGTTGGGCAAGTTTCTTTAGAACTTTAGGGTTCTGTAGCTCAGTGGTTAGAGCACTTGCCTTACAAGCGAGAGACCTGGGTTCAATTCCAGGCAGGGCGAAACCTTGGACAATTTCCTTACTCCACACACCAACCAATAATCATTCAAAAAAATTAATAAATTGGTCATTTCAATCCACGACTGCTTGCTATGCGCAATTGGCTGCTGCGTTTCCCCCACAAATATACAGTCAATTCACTTTACAGTGTATTCTCAAAGAGATGTCCAGAAGACGTGAAACGCACTATATCAAAATGCAAGGATGATTCTTATTATTACATTGCTATCGAGTTTGCCACCTCCCTCTCTCTGGTGGTTTGCACAGATAAAATGCCACAGGTTCCCAGATAAAGTGGAAGATGATTGTAATGATTACAACAACAACAACTTTGATTTATATAACGCTCTCCATGCCGGACGGCATCTCAGAGCGATTACAGCAGTACTGTTCATGGTGAAATTACAGTCCCTTACCTTTATCCAAAAGCACAAAGAACACCTCACATCTGATCACCATTTTGTTTACAGAATAGAAAGAGACCATTTGTCTCTTTATCTAAGTCCTCTACTGGTGCTACCTAACCTCAGCTGACCTTCCCACTAATTTCCCATAATAATAATAATCCTTGCATTAGATATAATGTTTTTCATGTCATGTCTACTACAGAATAGACTGTAAAGTGGATTGACTGTATATATGTGGGTGACGTGCGGCAGCCAATTGTGCACAGCAGTATCCCACAAACAGTGTTGAATTGAAATGAACAATCTATTTTTTTTGAGGGATTATTACCAGGCATGTGGAGTAAGGAAATTTGCCCAAATGACCACTGACTGTTCAACGCCTTGGGTCTTCCTCCCGACTTGAAAGGCGCTCTATAAATGTAATTTTGTTGTTTCGCCCTGAGCTGCCTCAAACCCAGATCTCTCACTTGTGAGGCGAGTGCTCTTGTCGTGGAATAACTCACAAAGAGATCAGGTTGTTCATGTAAAGCACAAACAGTCATTTAATATACTAACGGCCGAAAGGAGAAATACCCTCACAGGTCAGATACCCGAGTTGGTACTTCTAAGGAACTAACAGAAATACAACAGTTTATATCTTATTCTTTTGCACACCACGTGACAGTAGTATAAATTCCTTTAACCAATTACAGCAATCCACCTAATCAATGAAAGTGAATGTGGGAAGAGAGTTGAACTCTATTTACACTATTCATGGGGTGCAAAAAAGCAGCATCTATTAAAACAACACTAGACAACCACAAGTTGCTAATTGATACATTACCATTTTCAAAGTAAGAAGTAAATCGTCTTTAATGATCAGGCATATACTGAAGCAATTGATCACCTAAAGAATAACAAGCAGGGAATGTCTAATTTACTCAAGCACAAGCCTTTCTCCCTTCTTGGTCTGGACTATGTCATACAACTGACGTTTACTGATACCCCTATTGACCTCTGGAATTTCTAAGGGAGACTAAGAAACAGCTAACAATGTCCAGGGGAAGCTAAGAAACAGCTAACATGGTTGCCGATGTTTAACATGGTTTCCACACTCTAACCACTGAGTTATAGGACTCCACCCTAGATATTGATCCTTTTCAAATGTTTATCCCATTCCCTTTTAAATATCGGTGTCGGTTCTGCCTCAATCGCACCCTGTGACAAAATATTCTGTGTTCTAATCACCCTCTGCATGAAAATCAAGTGACTGCCAGATTGGTAAAAGTGAACTAAATGGATCTGGGATTTCTTATGTCTAGCAAATTCTTATGATCTCATGTCCTAAACACCTATCAATTAATACGTCTTGTGACAGTTCTAAGTCTATATCCTTTGGTTACTGATTAAGTATTTTAAGTACTTTCCTGGAACTTTTGCCAAGTATGATGGTGGAGGGAAAGAAAATGCATTATTCTTCCTTCCTGGCTGGTCTAATTATCTTACTGCCGAAACACTTGTGCATGCATACATCACCTCACGGCTGGACTATGGAAATTCTCTCCTAGTCGGCCTCCCCAGTTCCTCCATTCATAGACTGCAGGCCATCCAAAACTCTGCAGCCCGTGTACTATCCCGCACCCGCCTCCGCGACCACATAACCCCCACCCTCGCCCGTCTCCACTGGCTCCCCATCCTCCAGAGGATCGAGTTTAAGATCCTCGTCCTCACCTACAAGGCCTTACACGGCCTTGCCCCGCCCTATTTAACCGATTTACTCTCCCCCTACATGCCCACCCGGACCCTCCGTTAAACAGGACTTGGCCTGCTCCAAGCCCCCTGCCCGAACCGCCCCACCATCGGAGGCCGGGCATTCAGTTTCTCCGCTCCCACCTTATGGAATGCCATCCCTCAATCCCTCCGTTTCGCCTCTTCCCTTTCCTCTTTCAAGGCCGATTTGAAGACTTTCCTCTTCGATCGTGCCTTTTGTTCCACCCCAAACTCTTTTACCTCCCCTTCGTGTTTCACCCCTTCCCAAACACTCCCCTCCCAGCTCGGGTCACACGCCTCCTGTTCAGCGCCTTGGGACGTCCTCCCGACGTAAAAGGCGCTCTATAAATGTAAAATGTTTGTTGTTGTTGTCTAATAGGGTTAACAACAACAACAACTTTGATTTATATAGCACCCTCCATGCCGGGCGGCGTCTCAGAGCACTTCAAGGGTTCGGATAAGTAAAATGAGTTTCTATAAGTCAAGAACAGTAAGGAAATAGGGGAGGAGAATATATATATATGTTGTTATGAGCACTGCGGCACATGGCCCTACGTGAAGGGCCCTATATAAATGCAAATTGTTGTTTCCAAAAGTACGTTGCTCAAGATTCTTCTTAATTATCTATTAGTAGGTAAACAATACAGTCAATTAGCTCATAATAATAGCCATGAAGTGAATAACTAAATTTATTTGAAGGATTAATGGTTACAATTTGAGACGCACCTTTCTCTTATGAATTTGTGCCAATGGATCCTTCACGTCCGCCACATCCATCTGAACAGTGTGAATTTGTGGTGATTAGAACACTTGCCTCACAAGCAAGAGAGCTGGGTTTGATTTCTGGCAGGGTGAATCCATGGGCAAGTTTCCACATACCTGATAATAATCCCTCAAGAAAAAAAAGAAAAAATTGGTCACTTCAACCCATAACTGTTTGTGGCACACTGCTGTGTGCAATTTGCTGCTGAGTTTCGCCCACAAATATACAGTCAATTCATTTTACATTATATTTTGTGAAGCGCTTAGACATCTAGAAGAGGTGAAAAGCGCTATACCAAATGCAAGGATTATTATTCTTATTAACAGGCAAGCATGATCATTATTATTGCTTAATGTTTCTCCATTATTTTCAGTGCTTTGCTGAGTCACAGCATCTAAAGATTAAAATTATATTTTCCTTGCTGGAGAAGAAGGGTTGAAATTCCAATCGATACCAAGCATTTTTTTCTCATGCGGCAGTGCTATGTTTGTGCTTTGTTTTCAAATAAATGAAAGGGGAATGCACAAGCATAGCACTTCCTTATGAAAAATAAAATGTTTGATGTCGATTGGGATTTCGCCCCTCATCTCCAGTCGTGAAAACAATACTTAACCTTGAGTTACCATCACTCAGAAAATAGTAATTTAAATCAGATTGGGATTGAAAATTGTAAATAACATGTTCCAATCTTCATATATAATACACTTTTGAACTAGTGCCTGGTGAATCCATCATGACAACAATGAAAGCCATTAGAACAAATGGCCAAATCTTGAATTTTAATTGGAATGTGTATTCCAGCTCCAAGATTCATGTAAGGATCAACTCAGAGCCCAACCATCTTAAAACAAGGGTAAGGCAAGACTGGCCATTGTCACCCATCCTATTTTATCTATTCATCGACGACCTGCCAAATGGCATTGAAAAGAAAGCACTTGGTGTATCTACTGTAGGCCTTCCTGACAGGATTGTGGCACTTCTTTTTCATATTGTGCTGCTGGCGGACTCACCTAGAGACCTTTTGCGCTGGACTTACACCTGGATACTGGAGATCCTTGGTGAAATGTGATGGTAGATGTCCCCTAAAGCGGAATCTTGGTTCTGCATCATTCAGGAGATGACATAAAGGTATTGATTGGAAAATACAAGGAGCAGCAGTCCCAATTGTTAACGGCTAGTGGTACCTGAGGGTTGCGGTGGACACTATCTGTCCTGAGATACTGTGCTGAGAAGGGGATGAAGGGCACACTCATCTCTCTACAATGACAACAAGGTCCCATTACAGTCACATTGGTGGCATATACACTTGTGAGCACACAGTTGTTCCTTATTAGTCCGAGCTCACTAACGGTGGGGCAGTCAAGGCAAGGGCCCAGTGAGTGAAGGTAGGAAGCAGGTTGGTAGGGGGTTAGAAGGTTGCAGAGGCAGGTAGAGCAAAGCTATTGAGGGCTTTGAAGGTGAGGTTCAGGATTTCGAACTGTATCCTCTGTATGATGGGAAGCCAGGTGAGGCTGAGGACGATAGAGTCGCAGAGCTTGGTGTGGAATAGGACGGACTGCAAAGTTCTGGATCATCTGCATCCTATGGAACATAGGAATTAGGAGCAGAAGGCCATTCGGGCCCCCGAGCCTGGCCCGCCATTCAATAAGTTCACAGCTGATCTTCTAATCTAACTCCATCTACCCACCTTATCCCTTTATCCCTTAACCCCTACCCATTAGAAATCTATCGATCTCAGATTTGAATATGTTCAAGGAATGTGCATCAACAGTCTTCTGGGGCAGAATATTCCATAAATTCACTACCCTCTAAGAGAAGCAGTGCTTCCTCAACTCTGATTGAAAAGAGTGACCCTTAATCTTGAGACTATGACCCCTAGTTTTGGATTCTCCAATCAGGGGAAACAGTCTCCTACTGTCTACTCTGTCAATCCCCTTAGGAATCTTATAGGTTTCTATAAGATCACCTCTAATTCTTTTATATTTTAGAGAATATAGGCCTGGTTACTTAACCTATCCTCATAGCTCAACTCCCCCTGATCCCAGTAACCAACCTAGAAACTCTACACTAAGGTGAGTATGTATTTTCTTAAGTAAGGAGACTAAAACTGCACACAATATTCTAGATGCGGTCTCACCTAGGCCGTACACAATTGCAGCAAGACTTCCCTGCTCTTGTACTCTAACCCTTCTGCAATGAACACCAACATGCTATTAGCCTTCCTAATTGCTTGCTGTAATTGCATACTCACCTTTTGTGACTGATGTACAAGGAAACCCAAATCCCTCTGAACACTAACACTACCTAGTCCCTCCCCTCTAGAAAATAATCCGCTTTTCTATTTTTACTACTTAGGTGAATAGCTTCCAACTTCCCCACATTATACTCCATCTGCCACCTTCGTGCCCATTCACCTGGCCTGTTTACTTTGGCAAATTTGTTTTTCCTGGTCGATATGAAGATTGAAATCACCCACTATTAGTGTATTACCCTTGCTACATGCTCCTCTGATTTCCTGATCTATACTCTGCCCAATACTGTAACTGTTGTTTTGGAGTCGATAAACTCTGCCCACTAATGTTTTTTGCCCATTATTTCTTACCTCCATCCATACTCACTCTACGTCCTTCTTTTCTGATTTAAAATCCTTCCTCTCTTCTGTTTTTATCACATCCTTTATTAGGAGGGCTACCCCCCACCCCACTTCAATTTTAAATTGGACAGATGCACCTAGACATAGGTGCTCCTAGACATAGAACAAGAGGACATAGGTTTAGAGTTGCAACAGGTAACTTCAAGATGGATACAAAAATAATTTCCACAAGGATTGGATCAAGTTGCTTGGAAGATTGGCTAAGGTCAGGACCCACCTAAGAGCTTACAGAAAGTGTCAGTGAACAGAGCAGAAAAAAAATTGTTATTGTAATATTCAGTTTCCTCCTTTAGGTGGTGGACTAAGCATCAGTTGAGAACCGTGTGATCCATTGTTAGACATCTCTGCAAAAACATCTGCAATATTAATTATTTTTAACACTTCCAATATCCTCCAATAATAATAGAGTGTGAGAGGATTTGTGTGTGAGGACTTTAAAAATTGATCTGCTGGGATACAGTAGAGCCTGGCAACAACTGGGTCACAGCGGAAAGATGAGCTTTTGTCACCCATTGTGTCAAGGATTTGCTTCTCTGTCAATGTTGATTTTGTTTTCCTCCTCTGTGCCAATTTGTACAAGTTGCTGGAGAGAGAGTCAGATTCATACAACTTTCATACACGTTTATATAAAAATTCTTCCTTACGACTGGGCAACATTTTTACCCTCATTAGCATGAAAATCCACCCAAACTGAGTGAAACCATTAATCCAAATTTGTAGCAGTAGAGATAACAATATGATTATATTTCTGTTAAAAGTTCATAATGTATTGGAACAAATGCACTTCATGAGACAACTGATAACTATGGACATCATGCATTGAAATGCTAATATGTAGAGCAACATTTCTGTACCTTGCAACAAAATTAAAACTTGTTCAGACGCAAACCAATTATCGACAAGGTATCAATTCACTAGGTCAGTGTTTCATCAACACTCTTGCCTAAATCAGAAGGTTGTGGGTTTAAGGCCCACATCAGGATTTGGAATCACGTGATCTAACCTTACAGAGTTCCTTCATTGCACTTTTCAAATGTTACCCAGGTTGTGAGGGAAAATGATATACGTAAAAATGTATTTGATAAGATGAGATATAGAGAAGCATTTGACAGTGATCTGGAAGAAAATCCAACTCATTAACCAGGCAGACCTAAAGAATCAGAAAAAAATATTAAAATTAATACTAATCTATCACAAAGTCTAGTCGCACAGAGAGCTATTCATATAAACAATCCAAGCAATTGTCAATTGTGCCTGGCTGTCAAGCAGTGGATACCGGGAGCGCTAATGGTGTAATGTCTAATACTCAATTTCTAACTGCAGAGAGGAAATCCCTATCAATTAAATTCATTTGTAATTGAGAAGTCTGGATTTTTACTTCCTGCTGCCAATTGTATTGGTCGCTGAGGAGAGTTCGCCTCATGAACAGCTGAGTACTGTATAATGCGTAGAGTTCCTCTCTGATGTTAACGTTTTAATGTTAACAAAGAGCCTGTCAATCCACAACACAGATCTTTTTCACAGCTTGAGATAAGATACAAATACAATGGGAACAACAGTGGTAGAAGGGGCAAAGGATATTACCATGATATTAAGCAATGGTAAATATTTGGCCAACAATAGGAAATGTAGGTATACAGTTAACCCTCGTCAATCACGGGGGTTACGTTCCTGGAAAACTGCACAATCGATAAAATCGCATTGGTAAGGTTAACCAGTATTGGGAAAAGGGGGTTAGGGGAATGCAGCCACAGGCTACCCACCTCAAGCCTCCAGGCACATCCGCACCCAACCAATGCAAGGTACATACTGAGGCGGGCTACAGCCGGCTGCCCCGCTCCTCCCCAACAATAAAGGAATAGTATCGCAAAGCAATCAAGAATAAAGCAATACAACCACAGCTTGGCTGAATTATTTTACCTTTGTTCCTGGATGTGTTCGGAGACTCTCTCTCTGTCTCCTGATTGATCATTCATTCCTCTGGGGAGGAATGAATGATCAATTACTTTTAGGGGTGTTGTAGAAAATCTGCAGTGGGCACCTTTGAAGATCAGGCAGTCTAGTTTGGAGATGGCGAAGAGATTATACATATTGGAGCAGAGAGCCCTGAGTGAGCTATGACCAGAGTGAGGCGAGCCCAGAGTGAGAAGAAATTGGGTGAGAACGGGAGCTACTGTGGGAACTGCTAGTGTGAGTATTCAAGCTGTGTTGTGCTGTTAAAAACTGTTAAAACTATTGGTAGATTGGTAAACAGTAATATCATTGGTAGATTGGTCTTGTGGATAGATTATACAGGGGGCAGCTGTAGCTAATTAGATGAGCAGAGATCCACCACTGGAGTGAGACAAGACCAGAGAGAGAAGGAATTGGGTGAGGGGTTGGGTGGGAAGTAGGTGCATGGTTCTTCTATTTTCAATAAAGTAAGGAACATGGCTGGGCAGCTGAGAATTGTAGCTCCAGGTTCTAATGTGGGAACTCCAGGATGCTTTGTGAAACCTGCACAGCCATGTGAGCAGGAGCACAAGTTTGCTGAGCTAGAGGAGAGACTGCAGCCACTGCGCTGTATCTGGGAGGCTGAGGATTTTATGGACCAAATGTTTCAAGAGTTGGTCACCCCACTGCCACCGAGGGTTCAGAAGGGGAGTGACTGGGTGACAACCCGACATGGTAGGAAGAGGGAACAGGCAGTGCAGGAATCCCCTGAAAGGGTGGCACTCACAAACCGGTAGTCTGTAATGAGTGCTGATGAGAGTGTTGATACTTCAGGGGAGAGTATTGAATAGCCTGTGGATGCACAGGGGGCCATGGGGAGGAATGAATGTTCAAAGACAATTGTCATGGGGGATACAACTGTCTGAGGTAGAGGCAGGCGTTTTTGTGAAAATGTGAACCTCGGATGGTATGTTGCCTCCCTGGTGCCAGGGTTGAAAACGTCACCGAACAGGTGCACAATATTCAACAGGGGGAAGGGGAATATCCATAAGTGGTGGTCCATGTGGGGACCCATGATGTTGGGAGGAAGAGGCCTGAGATGCTCCAGGAAGAGAACCAGAAGCTAGGGAAAAAGCTAAAAAGTGGAACCTCAAAGATGGTGATGTCTGGATTACTCCAGACATCACCATTGAGCAGGTGAATTTCGAAACGGTAGGATAAGGCACATGAATGCTTGGCTGGAGAAGTGGTGTAGAAAGGAGAGCTTCAGGTTCCTGAATCCTTGGGACTGGTTCTGGGGCAGGTGGAACCTGCACAATATGGATGGGTTACACCTGAACAAGGCTGGGACTAAAGTCCTTGCAGGGAGATTGTCTAATGCTGTAGGGGAGGGTTTAAACTAATTTTGAGGTGGGATAGGAATGCAAACAGTAGTCCAGATAAGGGGAGGGGGTAGGACAGGGGACAAGGGGAGGGGTAGGACAGGAGAAAAGTACAGAGCAGGTAAATTCTGTCTTGGAGTGTATGTATGTAATTGCACAGAGTTTGACAAATACAATTGGCGAGTTGCACGCTCTAGTTGCTGCAAGGGGATATGAAATGGTAGCACTAACAGATACCTGGCTCAAACAAGGGCAGGAACATTCCTGGCTATAATATATTCAGGAGGGATAGAAAAGGGACAAAAGGAGGTGGGGTGGCAATATTTTAGTTAAAGACTCAGTTACAGCCTTAGAAAGGAATGAGGTGGAAGAAGGCAAAAAACCGAATCTATCTGGTTAGAGTTAAGGAATAAAAAAGTTGCAACTACACTGGTATTCAGGTAGACCCCACTTAAAGTAGGGGTTAGGGATTTTAAAACCCTCCATTAAGCGAGATTTTCACTGTATTACTGTATTTGGCTGCAGCCAAAACGCCACCCCGACCCAAGCCTCCCCGCTAAAATCAGTTTAGTTTATTGCGCTAACACTTTTGGTGTACAGGTTGAACGCCCAAAATCCAGAGTTCCAGAATCCGGAGTGACAAAAATTGCAAGAATAAAAACGCCGATCCTACCAATTCCAGGCCAGGTCTTCACAGTGACCACACTGAAATATCACAACCTGGGTTCAGGCATTTCCAGACACTTGACGTGCTTCTGGCGTTCTGAATTCCAGAAATACCCGAACCTGGGCTCGGCTACAGGCCTGAGGTTGCTGGATTTAGGATGCTCAACCTGTACTAACGAAGGCCTAAGATAGCTATAACTGCTATTGAAGGCTAACACAACTTTAAATACAACAATAAAATACTAAAATGTTAGTAAATACAACAATAAAATATAATAAGTCATCGACTTACTATTATTGAAGCCACGAACCATCCTGCCGCTTAAGCTCCTCCCATATGGGAGGGGCTGCACTGCACTGTTTAAATGAGGCACTCTAAAGACTGAGCGTGTGTTGCTGGGGTAACCGGAGAGATGCTACCCATGAGAAGCTGAGCACGAGAAGCCCGTGAGATGTAAAGTGTGTGTAAACATTCGTTATAGCGAATGCAGCCTTTGTTAAGTGGATAAGTGGTACAAATAGAAACCCTCGTTATAGTGAACTTTCATTAACTGGGCATTCAATAAGCAGGGTCTACCTATACTATAGGCCACCAAATAGTGGGAAGGAGATAGAAGAGCAGATCTGCAAGCGGATTTTGGAAAGATGCAAAGGCAATAGAGCAGTGATAATGGGAGACTTTAATTATTCCAACATCACCTGGCAGAATAGTAGTGTAAAGGGCAAGGAGGGAGAACAATTCCTGAAATGTGTACAGGACAACTTTCTTAATCAGTATGTTTCCAGTCCAACAAGGAAGGATGCAGTGCTGGATCTAATATTGGGGAATGAGATGGGGGCAAGTACAACAGGTTTCTGTAGGTGAGCACCTAGGAAATAGCGATCACAATATCATTAGATTCAGAGTAATTATGGAAAGGGATAAGGAACTAAGCTGAAGACACGTAACTGAAAGAAGGCTAATTTCAGTGAATTAAAATGGGACCTAGCCAAGGTGGACTGGAAAGAAAGATGGGCAGGTAAAACAGCTAATGAGTAGTGGGCAGTCTTCAAGAAAGATAGTTCGGGCACAGGTCAAAAACATTCCAACAAAGATAAAATATAGGGCATCCAAATCTCCCTGGATGACTAGGGCAATTGGGGTTAAAATAAAGAAAAAAAAAGGAGGCTTATGACAAGTGTCAGGCCAAGATACAGAGGTCAACCAAGCAGAATATAGGAAGTGCAGGAGAGAACTGAAAAAGGAAATTAGAGGGGCAAAAAGACTGCATGAGAAACAATTAGCAGGTAACATTAAAGGGAACCCTAAGGTATTTTACAAACATAATAAGAGTAAAAGGTTGATGACCCTCAAGGTAGATAAGTCACCCGGTCCGGATGGGATGCATCCTAGGTTACTAAGGGAAGTACGGAAGCAAATATCATAGACTCTGCCACAATCTTTCAATCTTCCTTCGACACAGGGGTGGTGCCAGAGGACTGGAAGGTTGCTAATGTTACTCCCCTATATAAAAAGGGACAGAAGGACAAACCTGGGAACTACAGGCCAGTCAGTCTAACGTCGGTAGTGGGCAAACTTCTAGAGTCTATAATCAGGGACAACTTAGAAAGATATAGGCTAATAAAGGACAGCCAACATGGATTTGTTAAAGGCAAATCTTGCCTTACAAATCTGATAGAAATTTTCGATGAGGTAACAGAATGGGTGGACGAGGGTTGCGCAGTTGATATAGTTTACATGGACTTTCAAAAGGCATTTGACAAAGTGCTGCAAGAGAGGCTTATTAGGAAAGTAGAGGCCCACGGTGTTAAAGGGACAGTGGCAGCGTGGATCTACAACTGGCTGCGAGACAGAAAGTAGAGAGTTGTGGTGAGTGGCTATTTTTCAGACTGGAGGGTAGTGTGAGGTGACATCCCCCAGGGGGCGGTTTTGGGACCACTGCTCTTTTTAATATATTGAAATTAATGATCTGGACTTGGGTGTAGGGAGCACAATTTCCAAGTTTCCAGATGATACTAAGTTAGGGAGAATAGTAAATAGTGAGGAGGATAGTAACCATCTGCAAGAAGATATAGATAAAATGGTAAAGTGGGCAGACACATGGCAGATGAAGTTTAATGCAGAGATGTACGAGGTGATACATTTTTGGAGAAGAAATGAGGGGAGGCAATACAGGCTACATAGTACAATTTTAAGAGGTGTGAGGGAACAGAGAGACCTGGGGATTTGTGTTAATGACGTTTTGAAGTTGGCAGGACAGGTAGACAAAGCTGTTAAGAAGGCATATGGGATAATAGGCTTCATAAATAGGCGTATAGAGTATAACAGTCAGGAAGTGCTGACTAACCTCTATAAAACTTTGGTTAGGCCTCAGCTGGAGTACTGTGTCCAATTCTGGTGACCACACTATAGAAAGGATGTTAAGGCATTAGAAAGGGTGCAAAGAAGGTTTAATAGAATGATACCAGGATTGAGGGACTTCAGTTATGGAGAAAGGCTATTCAAGGCTTCACAAAAGAAAAGGATACAGCCAATGCCACAGTATTGGAGGAGAGGGTAGGAGAAATGGATAGAATAATTATAACCAGAGAGGAAGTTCTAAAAACGTTGACGTCGCTCAAGGTGGATAAGTCACCCGGTCTGGATGGGATGCACCCTAGGTTACTAAGGGAGGCACGGGAGCAAATAGCAGGGACTCTGGCCACGATCTTTCAATCTTCCTTGGACACAGGGGTCGTGCCAGAGGACTGGAGGATAGCTAATGTTACTCCCTTGTATAAAAAGGGGCAGAAGGACAAGCCTGGTAACTACAGACCAGTCAGTCTAACGTCGGTAGTGGGCAAACTTCTGGAGTCCATAATCAGGGACAAGATAGATCTTCACTTAGAAAGAATAAAGGACAGTCAACATGGATTTGTTAAAGGCAAATCTTGCCTTACAAATCTGATAGAATTTTTTGATGAGGTAACGGAATGGGTGGATAATGGTAGCGCAGTTGATGTAGTTTACATGGACTTTCAAAAGGCATTTGACAAAGTGCCACATGAGAGACTTATTAGGAAATTAAAGGCCCATGGCGTAAAAGGGACAGTGGCAGCGTGGATCCACAATTGGCTGCGAGACAGAAAGCAGAGAGTTGTAGTGAGCGGCTGTTTTTCAGACTGGAGGGAAGTGAGCAGTGGTGTGCCACAGGGATCGGTTTTGGGACCATTGCTCTTTGTAATCTACATCAATGATCTGGACTTGGGTGTAGGGAGTACAGTTTCCAAGTTTGCAGATGACACTAAGTTAGGGAGAATAGTAAATAGTGAGGAGGATAGTAACCATCTGCAAGAAGATATAGACAAATTGGTAAAGTGGGATTATTATAACCCAACTGAGTGATTTAGGGATTTACCTATTTACTAGGGTCCGTCGATATGGAAATTTTCCGATTTAGATATATCGATGGGCTCATATCGAGATATACTGAAATATTGATATTTTCTGGTTTTTCGCATTCTGGGTGCGCGCGCAGTCCGGGTGCGTGTGCATTCCAGGCCTATCTCCTCAGGAGGTAAATATCTGTCTCTCTCTGTGTCTCTCACACTCACTCTTTCCATCTCTGTGTTTTTCTGTCTGTGTCTCTGTGTCTCTCTCCTCTCTCACATCCCCCCCATCTCTATCTGTATATTATCACATCCACCCCGTCTCTCCACCCCCCCCCCCCCCCGCCGCTGTCCCTCTTTCCTCCCCCCCCCCCGCCGCCGTCCCTCTCGCACCCACCCCCGTCGTCTCTCTCCCCCCACCACCCCCCAGCCATCTCTCTCCCCCTCCCCCCCCAGCCGTCTCTCTCCCCCCCCCCCAGCCGTCTCTCTCCCCCTCACCCTCCCCCCTCCCCCCTCCCCCCCCCCCCCCCCAGCCGTCTCTCTCCCCTCACCCCTTGCATACCTGTATATTGTATTCTAGGATTATGAATACAATATGGCGGCTTTGCACCTCGGTCTGTGCATTGTGTATAGAGATGAGCATTCTGGGTCTTATAGTTCAGTGTGCGCGCATTACGATTTTTCCCCTCGATATCGATTTTTCGATATATCGATATTTTTGAAATGCCTATATCGGCGTATTGATATGAAAATTATATCGGGTTTTAGCGATATATCGATATATCGCCGGACCCTACTAGTTACATACGGAGCAATGGCTCTGCAGCTCTATTCAGCAGTTAATATCAGAAAAACGTACAGCTAGAGTTGTTTCCTGGAAAACAATTGAACTCTGAAGAACTTGTGTCCTGTAGTTCAGTGGTTAGTGCTGCCTCGCAAGCGAGACATTGGTTTGATTCCTGGCAGGGAGAAACCGTGGACATGTTTCCTTACTCTACATGCCTGATAACAATTCTGCAAGAAAAAGTATAATTTGGTCACTCAATGCATGACGGTTTGTTGGACACTGCTGTGCGTAACTGGATGTCACATTTTGCCAAAAAAATATATAGTCAATTCAAGTTTAAAAGAATGTCTGGTGTTGGAAACTTTAACAGAAGCAACCGTCAATTACCTGGAGGGGTGATCAGTGGTGATCGGTTACCTGAGCATTAATTAAGGTCCTTAGATATTATCCATTAATTGAGTGTGATACAGTAACAGTTTCAGGCAACAACACACTATTGTTTCATTCATCCGTCTATCTAACAGTTTGCTCTCTTGCAGTATCATCGTGATTAATAATAATTGTGAAACCTTCAGATGTTTTGAATAAAATATTTCTGTATGAATGTGTTCATTGAAACCATGGGGTTGATTCTTCTGCTGTTTAGTAAATATGCTTGCTTTAGCGATGATCTTAAGATTTTCTAAATGTAAACTATAATGATTGGAGCTTAATGTACCGGTGCTTAATGAATTGACAAAGAGCAATACTGCCCTCTACTGTCCTTACTAATAATGTTCCATATTTTTCAGCAACATTATCAAAACACCACAAATAATTTGTGATTTCATACAACTCATTAATTAACTATTTTTTAGGATATTTAGAATAATAATCCTCACTTATTTTTAAGTATTTTTACTTAAAGAGAATGTTTCCTGTGAATTTATTTCATGAATATAAATAAAAATGCTTGTCATAAAAAGGAGGGTGAGCAAACACCATGGATGACATTTTAAAAAATGCAGCGCGATATAGATAGGCTAGGTGAATGGGCAGGTAGGTGGCAGATGAAATATAATGTAGGGAAGTGTGAAGTCATCCACCTAGGAGTAAAAACAGTGGAGCAAATTATTCATTTGAAGGGGAGAGACAACAGTGTTAGTGTTCAGAAGGACTTGGGTGTCCTTGTACACCAGTCACAAAAAATTAGTTTGCAGGTACAGCAAGCACTTAGGAAGGCTAATGATATGGTGGCATTCATTATAAAAGGGTTAGAATATAAGAGTAGGAAAATCTTGCTGCAGCTGTATAGGGCCCTGGTGAGTCCACACCTGGAATACTGTGTCCAGTTTTAGTTTCCTTATTTAAGAAAGGATGTGCTCGCCTTGGAGGGGGTACAACGTAGATTCACTAGGTTGGTACCTGGGATGAGGGGAATGAGTTATGAGCAATCTAGGCCTATATTCTCTAGAATATAGAAGAATGAGAGGTGATTTTATAGAAACCTATAAGATTATTAAGAAGCAAGACAGAGTAGATAGTGGGAGACTGTTTCCCCAGGTTGGAGAAACTGTAACCAGGGGTCACAGCCTGAAGATTAGGGGTAAGCCCTTTCGCACTGAGTTGACAAAAAATTTCTTCACTCAGTGGGTAGTGAATTTATGGAACTCTCTACCCCAAAGGGCTGTGGATGATCAGTCCTTGAACATATTCAAGACTGAGATTGATAGATTTCTTATGGATAAAGGGATCAAGGGATATGGTGATATGGTGGGTAGGTGGAGTTAGAATAGATCAGCCATGATCTTATTGAATGGCGGTGCAGGCTCGAGAGGCCGAATGGCCTACTCCTGCTCCTAATTCTTATGTATATTGTATTTTGTTTATGTGAATACAGCAGTTTTACACACAGCAATGTCCCACAAACTGCTAAGAAGTGAATGATCAATTGTATTAGGTAGATTATTGGCAAGGGCCAGGGAAGAAAAATTGCTATGGGATCTTTAACATCCAACTCTACAAGATGGCATGTTTGTCAATGCAGCACTCCCCAGCACTCACCGACCTGACAGAGGTAATAAATAGTGCTACTTACGGAGCCTCACAAAGATGTGCTGTTTTTGGCTGACATAACATCACTGCTGTTATGTCAGCCTGTCTTACACTTCTTGAATTCATATAATTTGAGGTGATACTCCAATGCATACCCAATGGTGAGCTGCATTGCTGGAGGTGTTGTCCTACAGGTAAAATATTAAACTGAGGTCTTGACTTCTTGTTTGAAAAGAAACAGAGTTTCTTCTGATGTCCTGAACAGCAATCCCTCAAATAAAATCGGTCATTCACTTCTTGACTGTTTGTGGGACGTTACTGGGCTCATTTGACCCACAAATACAGTCAGTACACTTCCCAGGTAAATCCTGTGAAGTGCTTTAGGATCTCCTCCCAAGGTGAAAGGCACTATAATAAATGCAAGGGTAATTTATCATTATTTTTGATTTCATATCTAATAATAATGTACTAATCCATCTGCTTCAAACAACAACAAAATTACACTTCTATAGCGCCTTTCGCATCAGGGGGATATCTCAAGGCGCTGGACAGTCACTGTTTCAGACCCAAGTTGTGGACGTGGTGGTGGGGGGGGGGGGGGGGGAGGAAAGAAGGGGAAGGGGTGATTAGGAGTTGCCGATGGGACCATCGAAGACGAGAGACTTGAGGTGGGACTTGAAGGAGGCCAGGGAGGGAGCGAGGTGGAGGGACTGTGGGATGGAGTTCCAGAAATTGAGGGCAGAGTGGCGAAAGGCTTGCCCACCAATGGTGGTTTGGATGGGTCGGGGATGTGGAGCAGGCTAGAGCCTGCTGAGCGGAGGGTGCAGGCAGGTTGGTAAGGGGTTAGAATGTTACGGATGTAGGGTAGGGCGAGGTTGTGGAGGGCTTCAAATGTGAGGACAAGGATCTTCAATTGGATCCTCTGGATGATGGGGTGCCAATGGGGTCTACCGAGGATGGGGGAGATGGGGGTCACAGAATTTGGAACGGTAGCTGTAGAGTATTGGATTATCTACAGCCTGTGGAGGGAAGAACTGGGAAAGTCGACAAGCAGGGCATTTGCATAGTCAAGTCGGGATGTAATGAAGGCATGAATGAGAGTTTCAGTGGCTTTGGCGGTGAGGTAATGGCGGAGTCGGGCAATGTTGCAGAGATATGGAAAAGCAGAACAAGTCATTGCTTGGATGTGGGGGGAAAGACAGTTGAGGGTCGAACAAGACACCTGGGTTCCTGACTGGCTTGTTGAGGTTGAGTGTGCAACCATGGAGGTTGATGCTGCCAGCGCCTGATGCATAAAGGCGCTGGTGCAAGCCAATCAGTAGGGCCTCTGTCTTGTTGACATTCAACTGTACAAAGTTAGCTCTCATCCAGGCCTTGATGTCTGACAGACAATCTGTCAAGACAGTGGTAATCCTGGAGTCAAGGGGAGAAGCAGAGAGATAGAGTTGGGTGTCATCCGCATACATGCGGAAGTTAATCTCGTGTCTGCAGATGATGTCACCAAGTGGGAGCATGTAGATTTTGAAAAGTAAGGGGCCAAAGACAGAGTCCTGGAGGATGCCACAGTGTAGGGGATGGAAGAGAAGCCATTGGTGACGACAAAGTGTAGACGATGAGAGAGATGGGAGTCGATCAGACAAGGGCAGGTCCATGGAGATTGAGGAGGGAGGAGAGGCGGTGTAGGAGGATGAAATGGTCGACATTGTTGAAGGTGGCGGAGAGGTCAAGGGGGCAAGGAAAGCCCTGGTCTCAGATGTTTAGAATGTCATTAGAGACTATGACAAGGGCTGTCTCTGTGCTGTGGGCAGCATGGAAGCCAGATTGAAAGTATTTGAGGAGGGAGTGGCAAGAGAAAAAAGATCGAAGCCGGGAAGCAATGACTCATTCTAGGGCCTTGGAGAGGAATGGGAGGTTGGAGATGGGACGATAGCTGGAGAGTAGGGATGGGTCGAGAGAAGATTTTTTCAAGATGGGGGTGATACAGCAATTTTTAGAGTGCTGGGACAGTGCCAGTGGATAGGGAGAGGTTGATGACATCAACAACAGACAACAATACCAAAATTACATTTATAGAGCACCTTTTGGGAGGACATCCCAAGGTGCTGAACAGTCAGGCTGGGACCTGATCAAGGGGGAGAGGCAGGATAGACGATAGGGGTGGGAGAGAGTTAGGGGGCGAGGGAGAGAGTTGGGAGGGCAGCAGAAGGTCGAAGAGGAGGGTTTTCAGACTGGCCTTGAAGGAGGCGATGGAGGGAGCGAGGTGAAGGGACTATGGGATGGAATTCCAGAATGTGGAGACAGAGATGCTGAAGGCCTGTCCGCCGATGATAGGTCAGGTTGGGCAGGGACGTGGAGCAGGCTGGAGCCCATTGAATGGAGGGGTTGGGGAGGTTCATAGGAGGACAGCAGGTCGGAGAGGTAGTGGGTGGCAAGGCCGTGAATGACCTTGAAGGTGAGGACGAGGATCCTGAATTCGATGCTCTGCAGGATGGGGAGCCAATGGAGCTGGGCAAGGGTGGGAGTGATGTGTTTGCGGAGCTTGGTGCGGGTGAGTACACAAGCTGCAGAGTTCTACATCACTCTACATGCACTTACCAGTAGGATTCACTGAGCAGGAATCATGGCTGATATTTCTGCTCCCAAGCTCAGGGCTCCTAAATACTCTTCCTGATATATAGCACCCCAACTGTTTTCCCTGCTCAGGTCTGTTAATTCAGCACAGACTGGGAAGCTACTTAATACATACTGTTGGAGTTGGTGAAGAACTGGTTAAAATTAGTATAGACTGTTAAAAACAGAGAGTGGGCTAGAATGATGCTATGTGATGTTTTTGTATAACTGCTGTATAAGATAAGGGACGTTGCTGCACATAGTTTGAGTTGTCAAGGTCACCATTAGAAACCGGCTAGAACAGACTGCGTTAAGAAGAGCTTGTTTGCGAAGAAAGACAGAGTTGGGTGTAAAAGAGAATGTGAATAAGCACGAGAGTGGCATGAGATGTTCACATGAACACCATGTGTCCAAGAAAGGATGAAAGTGTTGAGACAAAGGAATAGAGCAGAGCGGAGACGAAGGAGCAGAAGGAGAAGGATCTGATGGAAGATACTGTAACTGACAGTAGCCAAGCCGCTCTCGAGAAGGAGAAACAACTGATGGAAGAAACTGTAACTGACAGTAGCCAAACTGCTCTCGAAAAAGGAAACCAACTGATGGAGGAGCTGTAACGTGACAGCAGACCCTCAAAGAGATCAACACCCCTACCTTTCCCCGAGACCGACTAAGAGGAAGCAAGGAAGAGAAAGGACTATTCCCTTTTAACCTGAAGAATGCGTGCCGGGTAGTATATTGGTGTATGAGATTGCATTATGAGAAACCTAGTGTAATGGAGCGTCATCACAAGAGGTGGATGACAGGTAAACTCCAAAAGTGAAGACTAGGGCGTAATGCGATATTGAGACCCGAGGCAGAATCGGATAAGAGGGAATAGGCGAAAAGGGTGAACAAAGTAAAAGAAGAATCGGAAGGGAACAGAAGTAATGGAGTGGTTGGCTTTTGCATGCATTGTAGTCGTTTTATATGCTTTAGTGTCAGCTCAATGAGTATACCTGAATAAACGAATCTGCTTTAAAAGAGTAAGAGAATTTAATCTCTAACAATACTACAAATCCAAAAATTATTGACATTCATTATTTTTTCTTGAAGAATACAATCAATAATTGACAGGATATACAATAATTATAGCAACAACAGCAATACAATAATCATAAATGATTCAATGTAAGTGCATGGCCCAGCAACTTTAACAAAATTGCTAACCAAGAAAAGTGAGTTATTGATTCTGTTTTGCCAACCAGGCATAGTTCCTGCTTAACTGAGAAAAGGGTAAAACAAGTTCCATCATGATATGATCAATAGATTTCCTTTTTGTTTAATATGTCACAAAGGTTAGGAACCACAAACATCTTAAAAAATCATATATAAAGCACAAATATTACATTACAATAAAATAACCTAGGATCAGAACCAGTTCACACCTGTTGTCTTGTAGGAACTTGTGAACACATCAATTGATTTAACATTATCATTCATCCCTTTTATTGAACTTGGAGTTTTCCTGCTTCCAAACCGATTCCCCAAAGCGCTTGCTGTTTGTAAACTTAAACCATTCCATTCGCAATTGGAAATAAAATGTTTGGAGACTATAAACATACACAGTTATTTTAAGTCACATTGACAGCTTGTTTCTTTCATAAGTGTGCCCCTGTCTGCTGATCAATTTTTATGTAAAAGCAGCTCCAAGTAATTTGCAAGCAAGTTGGATTGTCTGTATTGTAACTGAAATAAATCAAATTAAAGTAATAAAATAATAATTATTAGATTATTGTGGCAACGCAAATGTGAAAACTATACTGATAAAATAAACATGGAAGGACAATTTAAAATACAAAATAAAACATTTACTCACTACTTTGCTCACTCTGTTAGCTTTCTACTCATTCTTTGCTCACTATTTTCCCATTTACCTCCTTCTGCCTACTTTTGTTATTCAGTTTTTACTATTTTAACCTAATTTTCAGTTCATTGGTATTTCATAAGCGTGAAAAAAAATGTATCCTGGAGTAAGGTTAACACATCAATTAAAATTGTGGTAAAACTAGTTTTTTTCTTTTATTAAAATTGTTTATGCCCAGTTATTTTTACAATACTCTCCCCATTTCTCTTGTTCGTCTGGGGTTCCACAAATGTTACCCTGTAGTAATGCGCCCAAATGGCTATTCTTCATTTCACTGGATTGCTTCAACCTACACATACACAAGTGGGCCCCCAGGCTGTTTTTTCTCTCCCTGGCCAGGAAAGCAATTGCTACCTGCTCCGCTGTCCCAGACAATAGGATCACAGAGAGTTTCAGGACAGTTTTAAGCTTCACTCTTGTGGAAAGGTTCTTTGACTAAATTTTACAATACAACAAAAATACAATATAAATTTATATCCTTAGAGTACCTTTCAAATAGAGAGAATATCTCAAGGTACTTAGCAATCTGGGCTTGCCATTTTAGTTGACTTAATAATAATCACATCTATTTTTAACCATTAATACTCTAAAAGTTCACCAACCCTTCCTATTCCCTTCATCTGTACCCTCTATTCCCTTCTACCTTGCATATGCAACAAGTTTACTCTTAAATACACTGATTCAATTTACTTCAATCTCTGCTTCTGACATTGAGTTTCAGCACCTTTGGATGTCCTCCCGACGTGAAAGATGCTATACAAATGTAATTTTGTTGCTGTTGTTCCAGATTCTCTGTATGAAGAAGCACCATTAATTACAAAATCTAAAGGCTGATATAATCACATCACATTTAATCATATAGGGCAGGACAACATGAGTACAATTTTACTTTAGCTACCTGGAAAAGCAATCATTGTTTCAATCTCTTCATATCTCTTTTTTACTTTGCCATGCCCTCATTATTCAAACTCAGGCACCTTTTTGAAGCCTATGTTCCAATTCTCAAGCTTACTTTTCTCTTTCAAATACAACTTAACAATTTCTAACAAAATGTGAAAGATAATCAGGAAAGAACTTAGCAAGAACATAAATCTGGAATTATAGCTGGAAACACAATGCATAGTTGTTTAAAAAAAGTTAAGATTGAGTCAGCAAACTAGATTACTTTATCTGACTCGCTAACACTAGAGAGGTATTTTACAACAGTGAAAAGTTTCTCAAATATTAACACAGGCTTCAAATAAACTTTACAATACATTGCTGACACCTAACTGCCGAGATTATTATCATTTACATTGCAGAATAATCATTTACTTTATTATTGATATGAATGATCACCATTGGGCAGTGAAAAATACTGATTGTTCTTCAAAGTAAAACAAATGATTTCCCATCTCCCACACAAATCTATACAGTGCATTTAACAGTTATATTTTCTTCCTTTTTTTTCTTTAAGCAAACCTGCCGTGTCAAGTTTGAATAGATAAGTGGTTCCTCTGAATCTTTCTGCTTCTTGATTTTGATCCAGTGAGTTCCACCAGTTAATCCAAAGTGGAATAGATCTGTGAACTGCTGAGGTCACTTGAGTGGAATTGGCGAGAAACATTGTAATGTCCTGAAAGACCAAAATGGGGCAAAATAAAACAATAGAAGTAAAGGAATCTCACAACTGCATTTAATCAATATAGACATACACACATCCAATAGATTGGTTCTTCAATTCAAATACATAGAATCATAGAATTATACGGCACAAAAGGAGGCCATTCGGCCCATCTAGTCTGTGCCGGCTCTTTGAAAAGAGCAACTCAATCCCACTGCCCAGCTCCCTCCCCATAACCTAACAGACCTGTTCTCCCTAAATAAAGATCTAATTCTCTTTTAAAAGCTGTTATCGAATCAGCCTCCACCATCTTTTCAGGCAATGCATTCCAGATTCAAACAACCCGCTGAGTGAAAAAATTTCTCCTCAGCTCCCCTCTGCTTTGTTTTGAAACTATTTTAAATCTGTGACCACGAGTCACAGAATCGGCCACCAGTGGAAACAGTTTTTCCTTATTCACCCTGTCGACTCCCCTTGAAATCCCCTAG
Organism: Hydrolagus colliei; assembly: GCA_035084275.1. NCBI lineage: Eukaryota > Metazoa > Chordata > Chondrichthyes > Chimaeriformes > Chimaeridae > Hydrolagus > Hydrolagus colliei. The sequence goes on along the minus strand of CM068744.1, from coordinate 10,586,232 downwards.
GCTTGAACCAACAACAATCAAATTACACTTGTATAGTGCCTTTCACGTCAGGAGGACGCCCCAAGGCACTCGACAGCCACTGCTTCAGATCCGCGCTGAGAACAAGTGGGACAGGCAGGCGGGGAGAGAGCAGGGGGTGGTGGGGGTCTAGGGAATGGGGGGATTAGGAATTCCCATGAACTGCTTGGGTTTTGCAGTTAGTTCAGATAAATGGTGAGACAAGTAACATTAAAATGTTTCATTCAATAAAGTTTGTAGCACTCTGAGTCAGAAGCCCTATATTGGAGCCCTGAGCTCATAGACTGACACTCTCATGCAGTGTAGAGGGATTTGCTTGTTCAGGTGAATGTTAAAGATCCCATTGTACAACGATTTATAAAGCACTTAATAGCAGCACGGAAACAGGAAAGTTACCAGACCCTACCAGTCCATGCCAGTGTTTATACTCGACAAAAGTCTTCACCCATTCCTTACTCTCTGCCATACACTAGTTCTCCCTCTTATGAAGGTCTATCTTCATCTTGAATACAACTACACTGTAAGATTAATCACTGCTTCAGGAAACAAATTCCATAATCTCACTACAATGTGCATGATCTAGTTCTACCTAATTTAGATTCCCTAATTGCAAACTTACATTGGTACTTTTCACAAAGAGAAGGGAGTTGCTCCCAGGACAACAATCCCTCAGATAAAATGGATCATTCACTTCATGGCTGTTTGTTGGATATTACTGTGTGCAAATGGACTGCTGCATTCGCCTATAGATACATTGTCACATGGTTTACTTTGCCCAAATTTTAAACACAGCCCAGTGCCTGCTGAGCGGAGGGAGTGGACAAGTCAATATGCGATTAGCAGGTCACTGACGTACGAAGGAACTAGCCTGCGGAGGTCTTTGAAGGTGAGGACGAGAACTTTTAACTTGTTCCTGTGAGGGATTGGAATCCAGTGAAGCCGAACGAGGGTGGGTGTGATGGGGTCATGGAGTCTGGTGCTGGAGAGAACACACAAGCTGAAGAGTTCTGGATGATCTGCAGCTTCTGGAGGGAATAGTTGTTGTGAAGTCCTCCGAGACGCCGTCCGGCGTGGAGGGTACTATATAAATCAAAGTATAGGCCGACAAACAGGCAGCTGGCATAGTCAAGCTCGGAAGTGCTAAAAGAATGGATGAGGGTATTGGTGGCCTAAGGAGAGACAATGGAGCTGGATGATGTTGTGGAGGTGGGGGAAGGCAGAACAGATCATGGCACAGATGTCAGGTAAAAAGGACAGTTGAGAGTGAAACAAGATGCCAAGGTGCTGGCTCCGTGAGGTTGAGTGTGTGATTGGTGATGCTGCCAGTGTCTCAGGTGTGGAGATGCTGATAGGAGTGAATCAGGAGGGCCTTGGTCCTGTCAACGTTCAACTGAGGGATAGAGATGCGTGTCATCCATATATATGTGGAAGTTAACCCCATGGCTGAGGATCATGTCACCGTGGGAGCATATAGAGGTTGAAAAAGGGCTAAAGACAGAGCCCTGGGGGAACGCCACAGATGACAGTGCGGGGGCTGGAAGAGAAGTCGTTGGTGGTGACAAAGTGTAGACGATGGGAGAGATAGGAGTCGAACCAAGTGGGGGTAGATTTGCAGAGATTGAGAAGTGAGGAGAGGCAGTCTAGGAGGATGGAATGGTCGACAGTGTCGAAGGCGGTACTCAGGATTGCCACTATCACGTAGCACCCATTTATCCCAAGTCTTAATACCAACATTAAATGATCAAAACTAATTGAATTGAAAGTAAATCTTATACCAGTAATTGTATTATTTTCCTTCAATGATAACCCTTTAAATCATAACTTTCAGCTAGCCATATGTGTTCATTCCCTAGTACATTTTTCGCTAGATTATATATTTCATCGAATCAAACAAATTTACAGGACAGTGGGAAGCCATTCACTCTTTCAAGTCTGAATCAGCTATCAAAGCAAACTGTTTGGTCAATTCCAGGTTCACTGCCTTATTCCTATGTGTTTATTTTCATACTAACCTGTTTTCCCCCAAATGTTTGAAACCGGTTTGGAAAGAGGTTGTTTTGTCGTGGTAGTGCTCTGTGATGGCTAAAAATGGAACAAATCATAATGAGCGCTTCTACATCAAGACAATTTAAAATATGTTGTCTATTTTATTATTCAGAATTCCTTATAATAATAATTGCATTTGATATAATAATAATACCCTTTATCATGTCTTCAAGGCATCTCAAATCATTTCACAGAATATACTGTTAAGTGAATTGACTATACTTTATGGACAAAACACGGCAGCCAATTGCGTAAGCAGTGTCCCACATACAGTTGTGGATTGGTGAACAAATTATTATTTTTGGTTTCTGTTTTGAAGCAGTTATTACCCAACAATCAACTAACAACTGGGTTCCTACTTACTGCTAGGTAAACAGTGGCGTGTGGAGTAAGGAAAGTTTCCTTATCTTTTCACCTGGGAATCAAACCCAGATCATCTCACTAGCAAGGCAAGTTTTCTAAATAAAATATGCTTAGTTGAACAAATGTAACAAATAGATCAAATAATGACACTTTTCAATTCTAATTATGGAAAATGGTTCTGAGCTAGATCTCATTTGAGATCTAAATCTTGCTCAGTTTCTTTGCACAGAACTTTCTGCTCACTAAATTTTCAACTAGCGAAGATCACATGGTTCAGCCACAGTTTAATCAACCACAATCTCAGTATGAGGCTGAATTTACCTTTGTCCGAGAAGAAAATCCGGACAGTGAAAACTTCTTCAATATGGCTTCTCGCACCTAATTCAGTAGAGCAAAAGATTTTGTTAGGCAACGTCAATCAGACAAAGGTAAAGCAACTGGTGAAAGTACAATATGTAACTCACCTTATTGTCCATCAATGTGGCAAACACCAAAATAAAGAAGCCCTGAAAGAAGGAAAATAATCTTAACCTTAACACACATCAGTTATTTAACTATTCACATGCTTGAACATATTGTGCAAAATATTACATTGCAGAGGCTACTGTGACTAAATAGTGATAGATTTTAAACACAATTGATTGGGTTCTTCCAACCAGCAGTAACCAAATATACAATTACTGGAGTGTGGAAACTCATTGTGTTAGGAAGCAGTGGTAAAATAAGTCTTTGATTTCTACTCCATGGCAGACATCATTGATTCCAGTCATATGTGCAAGTATAGCTAAAGCTTATGTTTAGGATAATCCATCCCACAGTATGTCTGCATCACCCCATCCCTTGCCTCCTTCGAGACCCACCTTAAGGCTCTCCTCATCGACCAACCTTTTGATCAAACTCTACTGACCTCTATTCTTCCCTATCACTACCCAATTCTTGGGCCCGAAATCCTGTCTGTCTAGGGTCTTTGGACATCCTCCCAACATGAAAGGCATTATACAAATATAATTTTGTTGTTATTGTTGTTGTAATATTTCAATTGTGAATGTTGGTATATTTGATGATCTCAGAAAAGGAAACTGTAACTAATATCAAAAACCCAATTCACTTTCCTCTATGTAATACAACATAGCAGGCAATACAACAAGAACTTGCACTTATATAGTGCCCTCCATGCAGAATAGCATTTCAGAGCACTTAACAACTCTACTCACAGAATTTGAAGAAGATCAGGGATAAAGAAAGTAAAAGGCAAAAAATTAGAGAAAAAATGAAATAAAGAGAATTAAATAAATATGCTACATTACATAAATACTCAATGATAATAATATCTGTCAACCTTAAGTTAAATAAACAATTTTTTAGAATGAGAATGTCCGTGGGAAACATGTATGATACATGGTGTATTGAAACTCCTGTTACTTCCATACACTTATTGACATGCAAATGTTAAGTAATTATGATTGATACCATTAACTAAGTCACCAATATCAGAATTTATATGGATAATACATACCTGAAATGAATTGAGAATTGTAAATACATAATGGAAACCTTTATGGGCCTTCTCTTGAAAGGTTGGAATTCCAAATCCCCAGGTGAGACCTAGGATTGGGGTAAGAATAGCAACACTTCTCACAATTTGTTTGAACGTGTCTCTTTCCTGGGATTGACTTGTGCTTCGATCCCCAACTGTTTTTCTCAGGAGCTTTAATATGACTATAATTAAAATGATGGCATTGATTGTGATGATAAGTAACGCAGGTATAATGAAGGCGAGGAGCGGGTAATGTTCCTTCCAGCCCAGCCAGCAAACATCAGGTCTTGTGTAATAGTTTCTGGGATGGGCAACTCCAATGGTGATGACAGCAATTATTAATGGACACAGATAGCCAACAATGAGCGATGCTGTTCTCATAATTGATCTGCTGTATTCATGGAAAACAAAAACCAAACGATACACAAGCAGCAAGCCAAGGGTTAACATCCAAAAAAACAAGGCCAGATAGAAGAAGTGAATGAAGAAAGTAGCAGCTGTGCAGGCCTTTGTATTTAGTTTTACAGCAGTACCTACAATGAACCAGATGTCAGCAACCAGTAGAGATATTGCAATGTTCAGAATTGCAAGATGCCGGGTATATGAGGTTTTATTTTTGGTTACGTACCTCCACACCATTGCTTCTATAATGATGCTAACTACTAAGCTTCCCATAGATATAGCAACACCAATGTAAGTTATGTATTCCAATCCAGGTTCTGACGGTGAAAAGGGGGACATCAGGATACTGAATGATGTCAAGTGCGTACAGTTGCAAACAATACTGTTTCCATTTATTTTTGTGCTGCAGCCAGTGTTGTCCCATCCTCCTTTTCCACGAAACAGATTGAAGTTCCAGAACGCACATACACCAGAGTCCAAATTAAAGCTTTCATTCTTCAGTGAGAAAGTCAATTCGGTTGTAATATTGTTTTCTCCGACAGTGGTTGTTGTAACGAGACTATTTATAAGAAAATCCTTACTAAAACTAGCATTAGAAGATAAAATATCATTCAATGTCGGGTATCCAATGCTGACCGCGAGGATATCTGCTCCTCTTGGAAAATGTTTTCGGTCAATAAATACCGACCCACTTAGACTTGAATTAATGAAGTTGTCAAAAGTTACATTATAATTAAAAGTTTTTCCCTCCTCAATTTTTGTAGCTTGCAGTTGGAGATTTGTTTTATTAAGACTGAAAGATGTAGTGTTGTCAGGAAGAAATGTAGTGAATGTCTCCACTGACTTTAATAATTTAGAACTGAGATCAGCATTATCATCATTATTCTCATCAGAAGCGACAAATTTCCACGTGTCTGTTGAGTTTTCCCCAATTATAGCGCTTACTGAGTCAAGGAAATGCTGAAACAACAAGACATCATCATTAAGCAAATCATCAGATTAAATGTACAGTAGATTTACGTACAAGCGAATAGCCAAATGATGAACATCATTTGAAATGTTACTGTAGACATCTAGAAGATGTGAAAAATGCTATATCAAATGCAAGGGTTATTGTAATTATCATTATCCACATTGGCTCTTTAAACTCATGATTGCCACTCCTATGCATTGCTAGGGGACAAATGCATTGAGAGAGACAGCAAATGCATCAAATGTATCAGAGGAAATCAAGGTGCTTTCTGATTAGTTAATGTTCAAAATGTAATTGAACCAATCATCAAGATAAATTTATCATTCTTCAAGTCTGTCTATGGTCTCTTTCTACTTGAATGTGGCAATGATCCAAAAAATGGCCGATGGGCCTATCAGAAAGGCCCGCCACAACTGAAGTAAAACAAGCAAGAATGAGAGGTAAGATAGGAGAGAGAAAGAACAACAACAAAAAAAAGAAATAGAAGGGAGAGAGTGAGCATGTAAAGGGTACAGGGAAAGAGATGGGAAAGTGGGGGAGTGAGAGAGTGTGAGAGGGAGAGAGAGCTGTGCGCAATTGACTCACATTTTGTCAACTAAATAAACAGTCAATTCACTTTACAGTAGAACTGGACTTCCTTGAATCAAAAATCAAGGGGATTCATTCAGCCACTTCTACCGCATCCTCCACTACCTCCCCACTATCTCTCCCCCAGGATCCATCTCCCTCCCACCCTCCATTACATACCTTCCACCCCCACCTCTCTCCTCATCTCCCAGCTCCATCTCCTAGCCCCCCTCCTAACTGATGTCATCAGCCTCTCCCTATCCACCGGCACTTTCCCCACCCCTCTAAAAACTGCTGTCATCACCCCCATCTTAAAAAAAAACCTTCTCTCGACCCATCCCTACTCTCTAGCTATCTCCCCATCTCCAACCTCCCATTCCTCTCCAAGGCCCTGAAACAAATTGTTGCTTCCAGCTTCGCTCGTTTCTCTCCCGCCATTCCCTCTTCGAACACTTTCAATCTGGCTTCCACGCTGTCCACAGCACCCAGGCAGCCCTGGACAGCCCTCTAATGACATTCTAAACCAGGGCTCTCTCTGCCTCCTTGTACATTGCCTACACTTTGTCACCACCAACGGTTTCTCCTCCAGTCCCTGCACTATCACCTGTGGCATCCCCCAGGGCTCTGTCCTTGGCCCCCTGCTTTTCAACGTCTGCATGCTCCCACTGGTGGACGTGATCCACAAACAAGGGGTCAACTTCCTCATGTATGCAGATGACACCCATCTTTCTGCCTCTACCCTCGACTCCAGGACTACCATGGTCCTGACAGACTGTGTGTCAGACATCAAGCCCTGGATGAGAGCTAACTTTCAACAGTTGAATGTTAACAAGACAGAGGCTCCACTGAATTAATAATAATAATCCTTGCATTTGATATAGCGCTTTCCACATTTTATCAACGTCCCAAAGCGCTTCACAGAATATACTGTAAGGTGAATTGACTGTATATATTTGTGGGTGAATCGCGGCAGCCAATTGCGCACAGCAGTGTCCCCCACACAGTCGTGGATTGAAATTACCAATTTTATTATTGTGGTTTTTTTGGGACGGATTATTATTAGGCGTGTGGAGTAAGGAAACTTACCCAAGGTTTCGCCCTGACCTGCCTGGATTCGAACACAGGTCTCCCCAGCTTGGTTTCCCCAGCTTGCAAGACAAGTGCTCTAACCACTGAGCCACAGGAGCTCCATATTGCTCACACCAGCGCCTTCTTTCATCAGGCACTGGCAGCATCAACCTCCACGGGTTGCACACTCAACCTCAACAAGCCAATCAGGAACCTAGGTGTCTTGCTTGACCCGCAACTGTCTTTTCTCCCCCACATCCAAGCAATGACTCATTCTGCCTTTCCATATCTCTGCCACATTGCCCAACTCCGCCACTAACTCACCCCCAAAGCCGCTGAAACCCTCATCCATGCCTTCATTGCATCCCGGCTCGATTATGCAAATGCCCTGCTGGTCAGCCATCCCAATTCCTCCCTTCATAGGCTGCAGATAATCTAGAACTCTGTGCGGCCCTTGTCCTCTACCGTTCCAAACTCCGTGATCTCATCGCCATCATCCTCACCCAACTCCATTAGCTTCCCATCATCCAGAGGATCCAATTCATGTGGTCCTCATATTTAAAGCCCTCCACAACCTCGCCCCATCCTATATCCGTGACCAACTATCCCCTTACCAACCTGCCCGCCCCCTCTGCTCAGCAGGCTCCGGCCTACTCCACATCCCCCAACCCACCCGCCCCACCATTGGTGGCGAGCCTTCAGTCACTCTGCTCCCAAGCTATGGTACTCCATCCCACATCCCTCCACCTTGTCCCCTCCCATGCCTCCTTCAAGTCTCTCCTCAAGACTCTCCTCTTCGATGGATCCATTGGCAGAGAGAGGAAGGGGAGATGATTTAGATAGAACATGAGGGAGAGAGGGACGGTAGAAACAAGGAGAATGAGAGAGAGCAGAGAGAGAGCATAAGTGAGGACACTGTTTTGTGGTTCACTGCCAGAACAGACAATATGGTCTCCCTCAGCCACTGCGGGGAGGACAGGGGACAGACACTGTGTGCTGTGCTGGATAGTGTCCCTCTTACCCCAGGAAACTCCTCTACGTGAAGAGGTGGGGTGGGGAGGAGAACAACAAATATGAGAGGAAAGAGAAAGAGAGAGAGGAGTGGGGGAAGTGTGGGCAATGTTTCGTGTTTTACTTTCAGGAGAGTTAATTGTAGCCTCACTTAGCCGCCCAGGAGACCTAACATTTTATTCATGCTTTTAGTCATCTTTTCCCTTCCCATTTTTACCTCCCTTGGCTCCCACCCTCTCTTCAGGTGCCCACTTAGCAGTGACAAGCACTTTGAGACATCCTTCCAATGTCAAATATGTGGCTCTGTGTAAATGTTGTTATGTTTCTACAACAGAAACAAAAATATGTTCCTTATGTGTCCTCTTCCCCATCAAGGTGGGAAAAAGATTGAAGGAAATGTGGCTAAAACAACATTTACCTGAGCGAATCCACAACACTTTCAGAATACAAAAACCATGTAACATGGGAAATTGTTAATCTAAGCTTATTGCTGGCCTTGTCATATGCTCTTACTTCCATTTTTGTTTCATCAATAGGGACATTGGTTAGATTTGAAAATGTTGTCAAAATATCAACCACTGCTATCAGGTTTCCAGGATTGGTTATGGCTTCTGTTTCCTGTATTGAAGTGTTGGAAAGCTGCTCAAGAAGATTGCCAAGATTTTCTGCCACAAATGTAGAGTTTTGAACATTCTGAAAAAGAAAATTCAAATGTGTTGTTTAATATAGTACAAGATTTCTCAGTAAATGTCACACAACTGAAAAACATAGGGGAGAAATTATAGCAACCAAATTGTTAAAATAAAATAAATTGAGATTTTGTTTTACGGTTCAAATATTGTACAGACTGTATTCATCGCAAGTAGGAAGAGTCATACTCCCACTCCATTGGTCTGCAAGGTCAGTTGAACAATGTGACCAGAGTTAGCAGGCAGACGTATGCCAAATTGCAAAGGTGAACAGAAGAGTCAGCCTACAGATTATCTCAGAGGTATGGGGGGTACGAGTGCATGGAGGGATATATAGATGAGAGTGGGGACCTTGAATTGATCTGTTCGTTTTCAGGGGGCCAATGGAGCCTGGCAAAGATTGGGGTGATAAGAAATAAATGAAGCGCTTTGAGACATCGATAAGACGTGGAAAGCACTGAAAAAAGGAAGGATTAGTATTAATATTTATTAAATGTTAGATGTATTAGCGCTTCTGGAAGGTGGAGCTGAGCAGATGGCAAGCGACTCGATTGGACACTGGGACAGTGAGTTTGAGAGTGACCAGGAAGGTTGAGGAGGGTGGTGGTCCCATCTTTCGGATGAGATGATAAACTTATTCAGGTGGACGTTAAAGGTCCCCCAGCAATATTTGAAAACAGTAGAGTTTTTCCTGGTGTCCTGACCAGATAAAAATGGTTATTCACTTCATGGCTGATTGCGGCTGCATTTGCTCAAGAAATATATACGTTTGGGGATGAAAATTATTCATAGAGCAAGTTGATCACAAAAGGGAGGGGCAGATAAAATAAATCTGAGCGATCTGAAAGGTGACTGTTATGAGGAGAAAATATTAGAGGAAAATGTAATGAATCAATAGTAAACAACAACAATAACAAAATTACATTTGTATAGTGCCATTCACATCGGGAGGAAGTCCCAAGGCACTGGACATTCAGTGTTTCAGACCCAAGCTGGGAGTTGGGATGGGGGCAGGTGGTAGGCATGTGGGGAAAAAGGGTGACTGAAGACACAATCGAAGAGAAGGATCTTGAGACGGGTCTTGAAGAAGGCAATGCAGGGAATGAGGCAGTGAGACTGTGGGATGGAGTTCCAGTGGGTGGGGGCAGAGTGGCTGAATGCCCGCCTTCCAATGGTGGGGCGGGAGACTTATGGGATGTGAAGCTGCCGGAAGCCGGCTGATTGGAGGGGGCGGGCAGGTTGATAGGGAGTTAGAAAGTCACAGAAGTAGTGGGGGAGCAAGGCCGTATAAGGCTTTGAAAGTGAAGGCAAGGATTTAGAATTGTATCCTCTGTGTGATGGGAAGCCAGTGGAGGTGGATGAGGATGGAAGTGATAGAATCATGGAGCCTAGTATGGGAGAGGATACAGGCTGTAGAGTTCTGGATGTTCTGCAGCCTGTGGAGGGAGGAGTTGGAGAGACTGTCATTTAGGGAGTTTCCATGTTTGAGTCTCTATGTTATGAATGCATGTATGAGGGTTTCAGCACCCTAACGGGAGCAAATCAGGAAGGCCTCGGTCTTGTTGATGTTCAACTGTAGCAAGTTAGCTCTCATCCTATTACCTGATGTCTGATAGCAGTGTTCCTTGAATTGAATGTGGAGGCAGTGATGTACAGTTGGGTAGAAATGGGGGTCAAGTGAGCAGGTGGTTGGTTTAATGTGGGTAATAGTGGTAGTGTGATAGGAGGGAGAGACGGGTTTAAGGTGTGGAGGGAGGCATGGGTAGTGGCTGGGATGTGAGGGCGAGAATGGGAGGAGGTAGTGGGCAGAAGGGCAAAGGCAGCTGAGTGGAGCCCCTCGATTTTGGTTTTGAGGAATTCCAGCATCTCCTCGCAGTTATCATTGGAGGAGAGGATGGGTGAGGCATGAGATGGTGGGCAGAGGAGCTGGTTGGTGATGGAAAAGAGGAACCTGGGGTTTTCCTTGGCCTCCAATATTGTTGAATAGTAAAGTGAAATGTTCATTGAGTTATAATCGTGTTACCTGTAGAAGATTATCAACGTTCGTCAATAGGCAGAAACTTCTTACTGGCCCATATTTTCCATTTTCTCCACAGGTTCTGTTCATTTGTCTAGTGGAGTTACCAGAGCAGTTCCTACTTACTCTTTCTTGATAATTTGCTTTGCCGTAGTCTGGATCAAAACATGGTATATTTGCGTCTAGTTAAAGAAACCAACATTTGCTTCAGTTATACAACCAATACAATTTATTTAACTTCAGGAGGAAGTCTCAAAATTCTCCCAGTTACCAAAAACCTACACATTTATACAAATGCTGCATAGTCTGCGTTACTATTGGTACTGCATTATGATAAATTGACAATGTATTGTATCATTTACAAGTTAAATACATATCAACCTACATATTAATATTTTTAACACACATTAAATACACATCATTGTATTAACTATTGTTTGCACTTTGATACATTCATCATTAAAGGATAGAACATTGGATAGAAACTTAGTTAAAGAATAAGAAACACAGGCCAGCAATAATAAGAACAAAAAATTACATTTGTAAAGATCCTTTCACATCACGAGGACGTCCCAAGGTGCAGAAATAAATGAATAAATTAAAATTATTCCAGCACAAAAGGGTTTGTAAATATTTAGCCTTGAGACCTCTGTTATTCAATCGGAATTAGAGGTAGAGCAAATAATGAGGAATGAAGTGGATGGCAATGGAATGCAAGCCTAAAATGATTTAAACAGGAGCAGAAATCTGAATCGTGACTATGTGTTGAAGGAAACACTCTTTAAAGCATTCATCAGAAAGTACAGTAATGTGGGCTATTATGGACAGATCATTGAAATTAACAGCCCTGTGTATCACTGCTTTGAAAGAGCAAAGCAAAGTACTTGTACTGAGCTCAAAAAAGGCTATTGAGTCAGACTCAAACATAGCGCTTAAGAGGGAGATAGATTAATACAGTACTTCAGATGTAAAATGTAGGGAAAATTATGGGATTCAATAATTTGTCATTATCTAATAAAAAAAACCTGGCAGAAAAAGTATGGTGGATTAAATTGCCTCCTCCTGCTCCTAAGAGTGGAAAGACAGAGTTCAAAATGAAAACAGTAAGTTGTTATTGCATAAAGGCAATGATTAGATCCAAATCCGGACTACACTGAACCAGAAGAGTAAATTTACAGCAGAATATTATTGTCATTGAATGGAGGCAACAGAGAAAAACTAAGATACCAGCAGGTGTCATTAATCATCATTGCATTTGGTATAATTTCTTTTCGCTACATTAGGATGTTTCAAAGCACTTTTTTTACTTGTCTTTATTGAATAAAGGACATTTCAAAGCTATCATCTTCTGATTTCATTGCATATTGTTTATTGCACTGTGGCAATTAAAACATCCAAATTCGCTGTTCGCAATGATATTCATATACACTCTCTTGAATTGAATGTTGCTGTTGACTACAGCATTATAACACACTAGTCCATAAAATCCTAGTACAGTAAAAGGCCATTTATCCATGATCCGATCAAGCGTAACTTCTGCATAATCGGCACCTCAAAAAAAAGGTCCCCATTCGAATAACTGGATCTTATCCGGCACAATCGCGGTGGCGCATTTAATGAATTGATTGTCGCAAGAGAGTACAGTACAATTAGTTCTAAATGCTGCCAGTAATGGCACTTCTGGTTTTTCCTCTTAAAGCAACACTGTCTTTTTCCTCTCCCTCTCTCCTTTTTCTCTCTCTCATTCTTTTTCTTTTTCTTTCTCTGTCTCCCTCTCCTTCCTTCCTCTCTACCTCTCCCTCTCTCTTTCTATCTCTTCCCTTTTCTTTCCCTCTATCTCTGATGGGTACTATCTATTGCCTGTGTAGCCTGACTGTATCATAGGTTTATACACTGTTTAGGTGCAGGATGGGGTGGGAATAGAAGAGAAAGGCAGAGAGAGATAGGGTGGGGGGAAACAGAGTGGAAGAGGTGGGGGAGAAAGAGAGATGAGTGGGAGGGGGAGAGGAGGGACAGGGAGAGGGGGTGAGTTGATTAATTTAGATGGAAAATGAGGAGTGGAGGGGTATTGGGTTTGGAGCCATTGAGATGCCAGTCTGACTGAGTGTGTGTGTGTGTGTATGTGTGTGTGAAAGAGAGAGAGAGGGAAGGAGGGAGAGAAAGAAAGAAAAAAAAGAGGAAAAATCAACAGTACTCCTTTAACAGAAAAAACTATTCCGTCAGCCATTGTAGAAGTTTGCTTTGTGGTTGTGTGCTGTGTTTATAGACTGGAATCGATATCTATTGCTTTATTGGTAAGTATACATACAATATTCTATTATTATTTAGTCTATTATTAATATGGTATGTTTAAAAAAAAGGTAATTTTTTTGTGTTGGGTTTTCGGCAGCTGGCCGTCCGAATATCCGGCATGTTGTTTAACTGGCACTGGCCAGGTCCCGAGGGTACCGGATAAACAGGTTTTCACTGCTAAAGGGTCATCAGGCAGTGAGCACATCCTCATTCACTGAGCATACATGGGCACTCCTCAGTGCATCAAACTGGGAGACAAAATGACAGACTTCCAGGTCAACTGTTGAACAGCAACTTCACTTCCTGAGCATTGTGTGTGTTCACCACACAAACAGTGATGTCAGTAGGTGTGCACTGCCTGCGTTTTGAAATGTCGCTGGAACAATTGCATTCTTTTACTAATTGCTGGGTCCGCATCCCAATCATGTTTTAAGTGAACCTGATTAATAAACTGCATTAGAATAGGGTTTCACTGTACTATTAATGAATCGGTCACATATCTGACTCAAAACTAACATTAAACAAGTATAGCAATCCTATAAAACCATTTGTTTCAAAATGTTAAATGATGCATAATCGTGGAAAAGTCTTAAATTCAATATTAAATTTGGAAGCTGTAGTTCTTCATAAGAAATGCAGAAATTTAGTTTCCAAATTGAAACTTCTCCCCAACTCTACGTGATCTTATATTTTAAGATAAAAATGTCTAACAGGTTAAAGACTAGGTGAAATTCTGGCTACATATGATCCACTTGTATCTTTGAAGAGACAAGTATTATATATAGGCATTCACATGGGTCAAGAGCTTTTGTTCCCTCCTAATTAACTTGTCATGAAAGAATATTAAAGAGGGATTTCTGCAACTCGTACGGAGAATGGTAGAACATGGTAATGTCCCAGATGAAGCAATTCTTCATCCACAAGGATGTGAGTGCAGCAAAGACCAGAAACGAGGTCATCTCCCGACTACAGACCAAACTGCAGAACCTTCTGCAACAAAAGGTGAGGGAACTGATGTCAGAAAGGAACATATGGAGGTAAAGGGTCGGCAAACTGTGCTCTTTGCCACTGAGGCCTCTAGGCTTATCTTCCAATGCAGAGCGTGTTTGATAGCACAGACAGGCTCCTCTCCCAAGAATAACTGACCAGGGCCCCTCAAAGCCCTTCAGAACAGTAAGATCCCAAGAGGCAATGGCCTCTGGATAGAGCTCTACTTCTCTGTGAGACACATAACTGCTGGAGGCACACAACAACATGCTACTAGCAGGGACCATAGCAGAATCTATAAAGAAGGGCAGCATCTCCCGACCGTTGAAACAAAAGGGGGAGAAGGAGGAGGTAAAGTATCGGTGACTGACATTGCTGCTGAATGTAGATTGCAAGATCCTAGGAAAGGTGATCTCTGAGCAGTTGAAGACTGTCCTCAGGTGGGTAATACACCTGGACCAGACCTGCATGGTTCTGGGCCAAAGGATCTCTGACAGCCTCGCGCTGCTCAGGGATACCATTTCCTACGTGTTGGACCTAGGGGTGAATGCCTGCCTGATCAGTCTTGATCAAGAGGAAGCCTTTGATAGTGTATCTCACAGATACATGGTTGAGACAATCTCCAAAATAGGGTTTGGGGAGGTAATGCGCAAGTTGATCTGACTTCTCTACACAGATATCTGTAGTGCAGTCACAGTAAAAGTGTTCAAGACTGAGCCATTCCCCATCAGGTCTGGATTAAGGCAGGGCTATCTTCTATCCACCACCTTGTTTGTCTGCTGCATCGAACCCTTTGTACAGGCCATCATGATGCACGAGAGCATCAGAGGTGTCACCATCCTGGACTGCCACGACACACAAACCAAGGCCTCCCTGTGTATGCTTGTTTGTTACCATCTTTTCACAAACCATAAATCAGTTTCAAGCCTGGCAGCCATTTGTGATCGGTTTGAGCAAGCCTCTGGCACTAAGGTCAACTGCCAGAGAACTGAGGTGATATAGTTTGGAGACTGGAAAGAACGCAGTCACACACCATTTGCGGTGAAGCCAGACCACATCAAAGTCCTCGGCATCTGGTTGAGGGTGGCTGGGTTGTGTCAAAAAAAAACTGGGAGGAACATTTAGGTATAGTGAGGAAGAAAACTGCTGATGGGGTGCCCAACGCTTGCTGTTCAGCACTAGAAAACTCCTGGCCTTGTAAGTTCCTGTATGTGGCCCAGGTCTGGCCTTTGACAAAGAACAATGCCACTGAAGTCACCAGAGCATTCTTGCAACTTATCTGGGGGTCCAAGATGTCTCATCTCCTCAGGGGCACAATGCATAAAACCATGGTGAAGTGGGGTAAAGAGGTCGCTAACATTGCCCTGAACCTCATGGCCACCAATGTCCTGAACTTGTGCCTGGAGCCCTGCTACGCTGGCAACAAATGTTGCTTTGTGCCGGGTTTCTACATGTACCTTGTGCTAAGAATCTGGCAAAACTACCTTGAAACATTCCACACTTGGAATGTGCTGAGACATCTGAAGAACATCATCTCAGACCCCCGGCATCACTGAGTGGACCAGCTAGCTGATAGTTGAAACTGTTCAAAAGAGGGAGATCTTTTGGGTATCTCGTAAGATACCTCCCGATCAGAGCTGATCGGGAGGTATCTTGCGGCCTTGGCGAGTTACGTCAGGCAAAAACCAACCCTGGCCAACAACCATCAGGACATTAGCCTGGTTGGTGATAAAAGGGGCTCTTCCCCTCAGCATTTTCATGCACAGATGAGGTCTGGGCCAGTCAGCACACTGCCCTCTCACTGGCTGCAAAGACGAGGAGACAGGACCACCTTCTCTAAGAGTGTTGCTTCACAAAGGAGTTATGGGAAAAGTTGCATTGGATACTGTCATGTTTTGTCCCTGGGGACCCGCAATCCACAAGCGCACCCAGAACTAAGACTAAAATAAACATGAGGGTAACCATATAAATGTATAGAAGGACAATTGAGTTGTAAACAAAGAGCGTTGTACAATGATAACAGCAAAATTACATGTGTATAGTGCCTTTCACGTCGAGAGGACGTCCCAAGGCGCTGGATAGTCAACGTTTCAGACCCGAGCTGGGGTCAGGATCGGAGAGAGTGGAGGGAAGCGGGGGTGATCGATAGCTTGGTTGAAGAGGAGATTCTTGGAAAATGTGCACAATCTGTGTGCAGGGAGAAATATAACGTAAGCAACAAAATGTTTTTGTATTGAGAGAGAGAGAGAGAGAGAGAAAAATGTAACAGAAGATGTTGTATGTTGTGTTGTGTTTCTGTAACACCAAATATTATATTTGAAACAAATCTATATCTTCAACATTTAATTAATTAAAACAATGCTGCTAAGGAACAGGCAGCAATCCAGGCTGGATAATAACTGAAAGCTCTTAATTACAGAACAGCATAACCATCCAAACACTTACACCTTCTATAATAGTCTCTAACAAAAAAATGTTGAGTAAAATTCTATTTTTACATTAATTTATATCTGAAAGCTTTCTCCGATTCTAATAATTTATTGTTGAATTGAAATGCCCTCTTACCTTTGAACGGTTCAGCAGTGAAGCCGTTGTCCTTAAAAATGGCTTTTATGTTGTCTGGTATTGGTACATTATTGGCATTGTTCTCAATCATTAGGTCATAGTGCACATCAGTACTCCCATCACTGGTTTAATAAAAGCAATGGTTAATAATCAGAACAGTCTGATACTTTCAACAATAATAGTAATAATAAAGAATAATAGTAATAAACCTTGCATTTGATATACTGCTTTTCATGTCTTCTAGATGTCTCAAAGCAGTTCACAGAATATATTGTAAAGTGAATTGACTGCATACTTGTGGGTGAAATGCAGCAGCCAATTGCACACAGCAGTGAACCACAAACAGTTGTGGATTGAGTGACCAATTTATTATGATTTTTGATGAAGGATTATTATCAAGCGTGTGGAGCAAGGAAACTTGCCTGAGGTTTCATCCTGGGAATCAAACCCAGGTGTCGCACTTGCAAGGCAAGTGCCAAAAATTGAGCAACAGGACTCCACTAAAGTGGACAATAAAGCATTAAATAAGATAAGTTACATCATTAAATTATCAGATTCAATCAAATTGGAACTAGAACGATTCTAATAATGGAGTTAAAAATGAGGTATAATAAACATTGTTGGAACCTCCTACCAAAAGTTGTTCAATCATCCTATATAAAACTCTGGCAGCTGACCAGAGATGTCTGTTCATTTATTTATTAATGTAGGTTGTATTGTACTGTATCCCACACTTCAGTGTTAGTTCAGAAAATAGTTGCTTAATTCAGCTGAAAGGTTCATCAGATTGACCCACATAAGCAGTGTGGGTAGATAAGTAGCAAATGAAGTTTAATGGTGAGAACTTATTAACATTATTATTAACAATATAAATAATAATTAAATATAGTACATGATTTTATCACATGAAAAAATGTCTCAAAGAGCATCACAGGATGTATTGCAAAATGGATGAGTGTGTTTAATGGGCGAACACGCAGCCAATATTATGCATGGCAATGTCCCACAAATAGCCCTGGAGTGAATGACTAATTTTCTGGTTAGGACATCAACAGACATGCTTTAGTTAGGATGAAAGGCTTAAAAATTCACTGGCCCAAAAAAGAATAAGAAAGCATTATTCAATATTATGAAAAAGTCTGAGAGGATAATTGGTGAAATATTATTCCCACAATTAGATGAATAGATATAATTGGCAACAGGGGTGGGGGGTGGGGGTGGGGATAAGGAGATGCCGAAGGGTCCATCGCAGAGGAGTGTCTTGAAGGAAGCCAGGGAGGAGGCGAAGCGGAGGGACATCGGGATGGAGTTCCAGAGGTTGGGGTCAGAGTGGCTGAAGGCTTGCCTGCCAATGGTGAGGCGGGTGGGTTGGGAGATGTGGAGCAGGCCAGAGCCTATTGAGCAGAGGGGGTGGGCAGGTTGGTAAGGAGATAGGAGGTCACGGATGTAGGGTGGGGCAAGGTCATGGGGGGGTTTAAATGTGAGGACCAGGATCTTGAATTGGATCCTCTGGATGATGGGGAGCCAATGGAGTCAGGCATTGATGGGAAAGATGGGGTCACAGAGTATGGAACAGTAGAGGACATGGGCCACAGAGTTCTGGAATATCTGCAGTCTGTGGAGGGAGGAATTGGGAAGGCCAGCAGGGCATTTGCATAATCGAGCCGGGATGTAATGAAGGCATGGATAAGGGTTTCAGCGGCTGATGGGTTCCCGAATGGAAACCAGCAAATAGAATGCAGTTTTGGCTTGTGAGATAGAGAGCGGCAGTAGGTCCGAAGATGCTCGAGTTGCAGTTGGCGATGAACCGTGAGGCTGGTTTTCTACCATCTACGCTCGAGGATCCAGGTTTGGGAATTGATGGGAGTGGAGATAACTATTGTACCAGGTGGTGCGGGTAGGTTCGGAGATGGGACTGGATTTCAAGGGGACACGGGAATTAAAGGTTGAGGAGAGGTAATCGCTTAGCAGCATGACTACTGGCTGCATCAGGATTGCTGTGGGTAGAAGGAGAGAAAGCCCGAGGGTGGGATAAAAATATCAGTAAGGGTTTAATGTTCTGATCACTATCCAGTGACTCCTGCTTGAGGTGTATGTGAATGGCAGTGAAAGAATATATCAGCTCAGTTTTCAAACGTTTGATGTGGAATAGATTTGAAGCAATAAGTCACTAAACTTTACGGTAGATCATAGGAAGCACTTTGAGACATCGTCCTGACATGAAAGACATTATATCAAGTGCAGTGATTATTATTAGTTTTAACAATCACAGTCAAGGCTCACACATTAATAATGGTTATTTGATGAGGCACTGGAAGATACTTGTAACCGTGAATTCGAACATCAAGGAAAACAAAGAGAAGTAAAATATTTTCAATATAGGAGTGAAAATTGATACAATACAAAATTAAATTTGCATAGTGCCTTTAACATTGGGAAGACATCCTAAGATGATGGACAGTCATGGATTTGAACTCGAGTGGCCCGGGGGGGATGTGTTGGGATAGGGCGGCTGGAGGGCAGACGGAATAGGAGGGCCAAAGGCATGGTCGAAGAAGAGGGTCTTGAGACATGTCTTGAAAGAGGTAAGGGAGGGAACTATGCTTAGGGAATGAGGGATGAAGTTCC
Organism: Hydrolagus colliei; assembly: GCA_035084275.1. Classification (NCBI taxonomy): domain Eukaryota; kingdom Metazoa; phylum Chordata; class Chondrichthyes; order Chimaeriformes; family Chimaeridae; genus Hydrolagus; species Hydrolagus colliei. The sequence continues at coordinate 10,567,069 of CM068744.1, read as the reverse complement.
AAAGGGTGGGGGCAGAGGCTGAAGGTGCAATGGCCGATGTTGGGCAGGGTGTGTGGGGGACATGGAGCAGGTTGGAAGTTGATGAGATGTTTGCAGTCCACAGATGTAGGAAGAGGCCAGGCCAGGGAGTTCCTTGAATATGAGGATTTTGATCTCTGTCCTCTGGGGAAAGGGGAGCCAGTGGAGCTGGGCAAGTGTGGGTATGATCGAGTCACAGAGCTTGGTGTGGGCGAGGACATGAGATGTAGAGATCTGGATGATCTGTAACTTGTGGAGAGAAGAGTTGGGAATACTGACAAGTGAGCCTAGATGTACAGAAATAATAAAATGAAACAATAGTTTAATTTATTTCATTTACCTGAATCCTTGAACGATTACAAGTGAAACACTGCTGCCTTTGTAGGCCTCCGTAAGCTAGAAAAGAAGATTTAAAATAAATTTGGTAGAACAAATAAAGTACAGAAATAAATGATCAGGAAAGGAAACATGAATGAGGAAAAAATATCAATTCATTCTGCAGGAACGTATGACAATAATAATCTTTGCATTTGATACAATGCCTTATCACATCTTTGAGACATCTCAAAACACTTCATAGAATATACTATAAAATAAATTGACTGGTTTTATGTGCGAAATGTGGCAGCCAATTGCGCAGAGCAGTGTCCCACAGACAGTCAAGGATAGAGTGACCAATTGTTTTTTTTAAATTATATTTTAAAGGGATTATTACAATACTCTAGGAAAAGCGACTAATGACTAGGTTCCTACTTACTGTTCAGTAAACAGTGGCGTGTGCGTAAGGAACGTTGCATAACATTTCGCCCTGCCCAGGAAATGAACCTGGTTCCTCTCACTTGTGAAGTGAGTGCCTGAACAATATATTACAGGACTCCACAAATGAGCACAAATAATTAGACTAAAGTAATGAATTCTAAATACAAACCCTCCTATTTGCACAAGTGTAGCATGAAGTAATCTAATCAGAACTTTCCATTGAACCAGAGGAGGTTGAGAGGTAAAATTATACAGGTGTTTAAGATAATGAAATAATGAGGAAAAGTGCTTAGAAACTGTGCAACTTTGTTGAAGTCCTGATATGTTTATAGCAAAAAATGGGTTGGGGTCCTCATTCCAAGCTGGTTCAACACCAAATGCTCGATCCAGATCCTAATTTCAGGGGTCTTTCATTTGGCATAGGCTCTTTAACGTCCACAGCGATTTTCAGACAGGACCTCAGTTTAAAGTCTCTATTATTGTTATCAATTTAGGTATTCAATTATGGTGTTTCCAATTATCTCCCAATAGAATAAGCCTCTCTGCTCCTGATCTGACCATATAGTTTTAGCACCCTACACACCAAACAACATTTTTTATCTGCAAGTAGGATTAAATGTTGACACACATTTAACTGATGTACACATTTTCAGTATTGCCAATGTTACAGCAATATGTTGACAAAAGTTAAAAATGGGAGATCTAGTAGAAGACGTGAAAAGCGCTATATCAAATGCAAGGAGTATTGTTACAATATTATTATTCTTTGGCTGTAAACTAATCTCACAATCTTCTTTGGCCACAAAATAAAGTCACTCTATTTTGCTTTGAAAGGTCCCCCTGATATAAAGTGCTCTACAATTAAATGTAAGGATTAGTATTATTATTATTGTGCTTATCATGTCTTCAGAATGTCTCAAAGTACATCTCAGGAATTATTGGAAAATGCAGTGATTGTGTGTTTTGTCGACAAATGCAGCAACCAATTTGCACACGGTGGACATTTTGCTGCACCTTAGTTTGCTGTATGTGTATGAACTTTAATGTACAAACTGAAGGATGACAATGCAATGAACCTTAGCACTGTATTAGAATGTCAGTCTAAAAGTGGGGCTTGAAAAATCAACCTTCTGATTCAGAGGCGAGAGAGCTACCAACTGGCTGACACACAAACTACAATTTTATACAATTTTCTCGAGGACAATTAGATGAAGTGCATCTTAATACAGTCCATCAAAGGCAAATCATTTGGTGAAAGAAAAGACTCCTGGCTTATTCAGGCTAAAGATTTTAACATTATTCATGCCATTACATACCACGACTTCCATCTTTCTTTTAAGCTGTTTAAACTCTTGTCTAGTTGGATCCAGAAGAGCTGCATTAAATATTAGATCAAGCTTTATCGCACCTTTCTGCGTTTCTATAACAAAACAAACAATATTATCAGTCATTATGGTTAAAAATAGAAATAATTATACTATAAGTTTTTTATGTAAAGACCTTAGTTCAGTGTGTAAAAGCGCTCTGAGATGCTGTTCGGCGTGGAGGGCACTATATAAATCGAAGTTGTTGTTGTTGAGAGCACTCGCCTTACAAGTGAGAGACCTGGGTTCGATTACAGGCAAGGCAAAGCCTGGGACAAGTTTCCTTACTCCACATCCCAGACAATAATCCCTCATCTAATAATCACTGGCCTGCATCATGTCCCTGCCCGATGCTTCCCACCATCTTCTGATCAGCTTTCAAGCTATTCTGTTGCAACATTTTGGAATTCCATCCCAGAGACCCACAAAGTACCACCCATCATTCAAGGTTCATCTCAAGAATTATGTTTTTCACCATGCCTTTGTTCATCTTTCCCCTCCCCACCCTCTCCACTCACACTATTAACTCATTAACAGTTAATGCAAATTAACAATTTGTGGTGAACATGTGAAAGAGCATGAAGATTCTCGGGGAAGCAAATGAGGCTCTAAATCAGTGGTTCGCAACCTTTTTTTGCTGTGACCCTAAATTGGCCACCCACAGGTCCTCCTGACCTTTAGGCTGCGTGACTGAAGCGAAGCTCAGCCAAGATGATATCTCCTTCTCTTTTGTGGACTCGGCACAACTCGCTAGTACGGTCTTTCATACAAATTGGTCGGCAGTATCGCCTCGAGCACTTTTCAGCATTAAAAAAGGAAAAAAAAAATTCTGAAAACCCTTCACAACACTACTGAGGATCCCTACTGTGACTCGAGGTTGGGAACCACTGCTCTGGAGACACAAGTTGCCTGCATTATGCGGGAAATTAACAAAAAGCACAGACTTTAATTTGATCCTACTACATCACCACCTGCCGTCCAGATGTTCTGCCCTTTCTTTCTCGCAAACTTCAAATATGTTATCCTACATTCTCTTCCTGCTCCTTGCACCCTCACTTTTCCCCTGCTCGATCCGCGATCATATCGATGGACAAGCTTTCAGCCATATTTCCCCATTCTGAACTCCATGTCTTAGCCCCTCAAATTTGTTCTCTCCCTCTCTGCATTGAAGGCTTGTCAAATGATACTCATTTTGACTGAGTTTCCGGTCATCTGTCTCCTCCCTAACCTCTTCAAACCACTCAATGTGAAAAGTGTATATTGTAGTGTTGAACTTGGCACACAAGGCACTGTTTCCCACTCACTTTCAAGAACCCGAGGATTTGAAAACTTGGCATTTCCCTCATTTCCCCCAGGATATTCCCAATGTAGATAGACAGGACAAGGAGCAGAGGCCTTCATTAGCAAAAACTAATGACAATAGTAGGAGGAACAAACTAGCTAAAGTAGAAAGGAGAGACAATTTGGCAAACAAAGATCTTCAGCAACAATTTTCAAGCGTGAAATAGAAAAAAATACATGTTATATATTCCATTAAGAAACAAGGGAAAATTAACTAATAGCGGTATGCCATGGATTTTTGTATGGGTGTGCCAACATTTTGGAATTCCATCCCAGAGACCCACGAAGTCCCTCTGATCATTCAAGTCTCATCTCAAGAACTATGCTTTTGTTCATCTTTTCCCTCCTCCACCCCCTCGACTCTCATCATTAAGTCATTAACAGTTAATATTTTGTGGTGAATATATGAAGGAGCATGAAGATGGTAAAAAGATACGAGCACAGCTAGATAGTAAGTTTCTCAAACATCCAAGCTACCTATTCAAATAGAAGTTGAGGGTGCCAGGGAGAGAGAAGACAGGGAGATCAGACTTTATAAAAGAAATGCTAAATACTGTGCTGCAGATGCTGGAAATCTGAAACAAAAAGAGAAATCGCTGAGAACACTCAGCAGGTCAGGCAGCAGCTATGGAGAACGGAAAATTAAGTCAACGTTTCATGTTCACGACCCTTCATGAAAACGTTGACTCACTTTTCCTTTCTCCATAGATGCTGCCTGACCTGCTGAATGCTCCCAGTGATTTCTCTTTGTGTTTCAGGTGAGTCTTTTTGTTCAGTTTAATTTCCTGCTTCACATGTTTAATTTTCATTTAAATTTAAATTACATTTTCAAGTTTAATTTTTGCAATGTTTAGAGTGTAAATGAAGGAGGCAATCATGGGACATTATTGACTGACAGGACATTATTTTCTGGTCTCTCAAAATTTCTACTTTTGAAATATTCCTAAATTGTTTAAGTTTGTATATAATAAGTATGATGACATAGTTTATAAATTTTACTTTACTTTAGTTGATTGCCTGAACGACAGGGAGAAATCCAGAAAGCCGGCAGTGGGGTGGGAGGTAGGTTGGAAGTGGGATTATTGCATGCATGTTCCCGCAATATTACGCAGAAGACTGATCGCAAAAATAACAAATTTAATATCTGTAATAGAATTGAGGATTGTTCTTCATACTTAAATTGGGTGGAATTGTTGGTGACGCTGTTGTTGTTGTTGCTGCCTTCGTTGTTGTCGTTGTTGTTGGTGTGGTTGTCATTGGAGTTGTTGTTGTTGTCGTTGGTGTTGTTGTTGTTGGTGGTGGTGTTGTTGTTGTTGTTGTTGGTGTTGTTGTTGTTGTTGTCGTCATTGGTGTTGTTGTTGTTGTCATTGGTGTTGTTGTCGTCGTCGGTTGTGTAATTGTGCTCGCAATTGTTGAAGTTGGATGTTTTGGCTCGCAGGATGCTCCTCCTGCTGGTACGCCCTTGATACAGCTGCAGTTCTGTCCGTTTGAATCGCATGCCGCGTATCTGTTGCAAAATGTCGAGTTCCATTGGAATTCACTCTCACACGAGCAATGAATCTCTTGATCCACAGGCTCACAGACTGCAGTGCAAAATAATAATGGTGACATAATTAAGTGAATGATAATTGTGACATAATTCCGATCAATCAGTATTATTATTCAGCAAACAATGCTAACATATCAAAGCCTTATAATGTTCTGATCACTGAATCTTCCCTAGAGCCTAAGTTTGTCTCCACTGATTCCATTGTTATAATAATGATTTTTTCATTTCCTATGGCATCTTTAATATTGATAGGACATCTCAAAGAGCTTCTCATCTTCTCTTCAACCGCGCCTTTGGTCACCTTTCTACCCTGCCCCTGGCTCGTTCCCAGGATCCGGTACTATGAAGCTCTCTGAGACGCCATCCGGCGTGGAGGGCACTATATAAATCAAAGTTGTTGTTGTTGTTGTTGTAAAGAGTAATCCCATTCTATTTTGTATGCGGTAGCCAATTTGAGCACAGCCATGTCCCATAAACAGCCATGAAGGGAACAACCAATTTTACTTAGGGGATTTATGTAATTGTTAGGGACCCTACAGCTCTCTGGGCTCAATATCGATTTCAGCCACTTCAGACCATAAAAGCTCCCCCTCCCATTCTTTCTTTGACAGAAGATTCTGTTACCATTACAATCATCACTCCAGACAACAACAACAACAATTTACATTTATAGAGCGCCTTTCACGTCGGGAGGACGTCCCAAGGCGCTGCACAGGAGGCGTGTGACCCGAGCTGGGAGGGGAGTGTTTGGGAAGGGGTGAAACACGAAGGGGAGGTAAAAGAGTTTGGGGTGGAACAAAAGGCACGATCAAAGAGGAAAGTCTTCAAACCGGCCTTGAAAGAGGAAAGGGAAGAGACGAAACGGAGGGATTGAGGGATGGCATTCCATAAGGTGGGAGCGGAGAAACTGAAGGCCCGGCCTCCGATGGTGGGGCGGTTCGGGCGGGGGGCTTGGAGCAGGCCAAGTCCTGTTGAACGGAGGGTCCGGGTGGGCATGTAGGGGGAGAGTAGATCGGTTAAGTAGGATGGGGCAAGGCTGTGTAAGGCCTTGTAGGTGAGGACGAGGATCTTAAACTCCTTATCTCTCTGGTGTGTTGCCCGCTCTTCACTGTAAACACCTCTTCTCCCCAGTTCTGTTTCAACCCATCCCCTTTTGTTTCACTCCGCTATCACCTCTTTAAACCATCAATTAACACATTTTCTCCTTTGTCTTCTTTTTCTGTCTTCTTTGTCTCCTTTGTCCTCCTTCTCCTGCCTCCCCTCTCTAACTTGTCCTTAAAAACCTCTCCATCCCAACAGTTCTGATGAAGGGTCGTGGACCTGAAACGTTGACTAACTTTCCTTTCTCCATAGATGCTGCCTGACTTCCTGAGTTTTTCCAGCTCTCTGTTTTTGTTTCTTATTTAGGGGCCATGAAACCTCGAGAAACTCTATGTAACAAACCATGTCCATCCTATATGAGTGCCTGAATGTTAAAGACAGTTACACAATTTTCCTGTGCATCATGTTGTTAGGTTTAGTCGAATTATTTGGTTTATTTTATGTTTAATAAGTAAATCAGTGTGTATAATAAGTAGTATAACATTAGAAATTTAGGTTTAAACTAAAGAAGGCTGCAGAATTGGTCTCTTGGTTTTTATAACTATTTATGACTAGTCACTTAAACCCTAGTTAAACAGTTGCCATGTGAAAATAAATTATAAATTAATCCCTATCATCTAACAATCTATCATAGACTACTTCTCAATTCATATCAAGTAAGATACCTCTATGAACCATGTTTTAGATACAGTACATTTTTTGTCACATTGTCCCCACACTCACCTGTAATTAAAGCGATTTCTGTAATCTTTATTGAAACGCCAGTCAATGTTACATTATCTAGCTGAATGGGGAATGATAAATTATTCAGTGATTCTTTCACCGACTTCAAATCAAAGGAACCGGGAATGTTTATTTGAAGAAATATCTCCTCCTTCTCAGCAACTTTAAACAGACAAAGAGAATAAATCAGAAACAAAAATCATAAACACCATTAAATCTTATTAATGACTTATAAACTAAATTGAGCAAAACTTCAAATAAATCCTAATAGCATCATTACACTTTGATGAGATTCTGAGCTAAGAAGGAACCTAGCCAAATTACCCAACTTTTCTGGCAGCATCTAAAATAATGACCTCCCTGCCAACTGTCTAATCCTAACCCTGCTAGCTTGTTTATACATCCCTTCATTGTTTTGTATCCTCTTCACTATTTACCATGCTTTAAACTTTGTAATATATATTGTATTCCCTTTCTTCCTATTGTAACAGTTTTGATTTTACACCCTGCTCATTTGTTATTGCCAAATTTTAAATTATCTGAAAACATAACTATTCATTTCTGCCATTTCCTTATTATCTGCTATGAGTTCCCCTGAATAGTCCTATCCCAATTTTAATCATTCTTTTATTGGTAACATGTCTAAAGAACACCTTGCTTTTTATATATTTTTTGCTGTAGACACCCGTTGCCTTCCTTATTGTCATTTTAACCTCTATCCTAGGGCAATTCATTGCCATGTTTCTCTCCATTATCTATTCAGTGATTTTAAAATGTTTTTTTCCTCACTAAAGTTTTCTCTTCACCTTCCTATTAAGCAGGAGGCATCCCTCCAGGCAGAGAATGTATCCCAATCCAACAATCTATCTCTGGAATTGGTGATGGGTTTTCCTATGTGTCAGACACCCAAACAAAAATTCATGGCATCCCGTTGCTAGTTCATTTTCGCTTGTTGCTTAATGGGTTATACAGTATAATGTATATTTAATACTTTTTTTTCTACGTCGTGCTTACAAATCTTAAAAATTGTTACTGAAGATCTTCGTTTGCCAAATTGTCTCTCCAGTTTACCTTAGCTAATTTGTTCCCTCCTACTATTGTCTTGCAGAAATGAATGTCATCAACCTGTAGCAACTGTCAGCAAAGGATTTGTTCCTTCTCTCTATTTGTTTGATGATAATAATTAGTAATCTTTGCATTTGATAACAGCAGCATATCATGTTGATGAAATGTCTCAAAACCCTTCATTGAATAAACTGTAAAGTGAATGGACTGCATATTTTGTGGGTGAAACACAGCAGCCAATTGCATACATTAGTGTCCTACAGAAACTGGATTGAGTGACCATATTTTTTGGGGGAGGGATTATTATCCACTGAACGTGTTCTGCCAATTGATTAACAATCGGCTAGCTAAACAGAGATGTGTAGAGTAAGGAAATTTGCCTCAGATTTCGCCCTGCATGGGAATCGAACCTCTCGTTTGTTAATGAGACGGGCTAACCACTACACTACAGGACTCCATTTCAGTTACTGTTACATTGCTCAGATTTGACTCCAATATAAATGGAGTTCAGATGGGTGAAAAGAGATATTTAGTTCAATTGCAAAGAAGAAATACTGTGGCTTGTGATTGGATATAGCGTATTGTTCTTATAAGGTGACTCCATCTTAAGATACTCCTTAACAATTTTCAGTTATAGTGGGAAAAATGTACTATATAGAAATGTAGAGCATTTTGTATCAATACAGAACCATATTATGGTATATTAAAATTGCACTAATAGTGTGAATTAATAACTGTATCCAAATTTTAAAATGTTGGCAAATTTAGATGGTTAAATTTACACATCACATTACTTAATTAATACAAATACTAACATGATGTTTTGAAACAAACTGTAGACTTTGTAGAACATATATCATCAAATCAAATTCATACTTTGTTTTGATCTTAAGAAAGCTCCTAGATTGAAAATGATTTATTCATTTCTTACCCGCTCTTTTCTGCCTGTTGTGATGTTTTTCAATAGTAGAGTCTTCTCTTGTCAATCCATCTTCTACCTAAATTATATATTCTGGTTATTTAGATTAAACAGCATCAGTGCATACAATAGCTGTTGAAGTGAGTTTAAACTGTGAAAAGTATTACGTGCATACAACAGTTGTTGAAGTGAGTATAAACTGTGAAAAGTATTGGTGATATCAAACATGCTTTGCTTCAGTTTAGATCAACCACAACCTTTAAATCAATATCTGTACCATCAAATAATGGTCAGTGTGATTACACTGTGGAGAGTCATAATAAGGTCGGTTTGTTGGGGTGGAGAGCATAAAATTTCAACTTGTCTTACATAGAAGTTGCGACAATTGGTTTCAAAGCATATGAGGACAGGTAATAACAACAGCAACAAAATTACATTGTATAGGAACTTTCATGTCAGGAGGACGTCCCAATTGGCTGGACAGTCAGCTGGTTTGCTTCACTTCCTTTGTGTTGTGCATGCAACTATGCATGAAACAACATTGGAAGTGATCCAATGACTGAGAAATTGGCCAATTTTAACGTGGGAGCTAGCAAACAGCTTCGGACATAATTGAGTGTTTACATTTGAAGTCAGTCTTCAAATTGTTGGATTCTGTAATTAATGTATTAATTAATAACTCAAATTATATTGGCGATTTGAGACATATGTAATCAATTACACATGATAGGACTTGGTTGTGACTTGCTTTGCAGAAACAAAGAAATGTATATAACCAGCGGGGTGTTTTCAGTTCTTATCAGTGATATTCTCATGGTAAAATGGTCTGTAGCTGGAGAGGGAGCTGTGTTGCATTTGTGTTCGCACAGGAACCATCTTGCAAAGGACAATGGGTCACCTAATGAACTGAATAAAGAGAGATCGATTCAAGGAAGAACGGAAGACAAAGGAGAAATTGGAAGTTGGGAGTCGCAAATCCATATTTCAGCTTCAGAAGAAGAGAAGATCAAGACAATGAGTGCAGCAACTCTAAATGTACAATGGTACTTGGATACCAAGCTGGGATTGGCATAATAATACCTGGATACTTGGAAATCAAACTGGAAATTGTACAACAATACATGGATACGTTCGGATGTCGAACTGAAAACTGTTCAACAATACTTGGATACAGTTGGATGGACTTATATTTGGATTAATCTGGACATTAAATTGTGCCTTGCTACTCTATCTCTCCCACAGCATGTGGTTTGGTAAATTTAAATTATTGTGAGCTATGCATAAATACGTAAGCATTGTTGTGATGAACACTTTTAATTTCTTATAACTTATACTAACCTGAATTAATAAACATGCATATTGATTGTACATTTGTGTCAGTCCTTATTTCACCGCAGGGTCACAAATTTGAATCAACCCTTACAAAATGGGACATCACCGGGAAAAGAATATCCTCAAATTTGCTAGTTATTATCATGGATGATAATTATCACAGTAATTAACCCCCAATAGATTTGTTCAGTTTAGGAGATTGGGAAATTCAGTGCTCCTAGGGAAATAGATCTTGTGAAAATTATATTGAGCAAATAAAGACGAACATGAAAACATAATAATAAAATGACAAGTTGTATTGCAACACACCAAAAAACATAACCATGAGGACGCAACGTATTTTACATTGGGAAGTTTAATAATAAGATTATTCTTTGCATTTGACATAGTGCTTTATCATATCTCAATCAGCTTCACAGAATATACCATAAAGTGTATGTAATTTTGTTGTCGTTATTGTTGTTTGTTGACAAAATGTGGCAGCCAATTGCACACAGCAATATCCCACATTAATTGACCACATTTTTTTTGAGAAGGGATTATTATCCCCATAAAATTATTACCCCCAGAATCGACTAAGAAACGGGTTCCCATTTCCTGATAGGTAAACAGAGGCATGTGAAGTAAGGAAACTTGCCCAATATTTTGCCCTGCCAGGTATTAAATCAAGATCCTCTCACTTGCGAGGTGAGTGCTCTAACCACTGAGCTACAGGACTTAAGGAACTTAGCTACTCACTGGAGCATGACCTTGCAAATTCATCTGATGTCTTTCATTTTCTGAATACTTGCAGGCAATCAACAGGAATAGGCAAAGTAAGATGATACGAAGTGCCATTATGGAAATGTTCAGAATCAGGGAAACGCTGAAACAAAGAATGTTTGTTGAGGAAGAGAAAAGAACAGTGAATATTAAACAATAACAATTTTATTGATTGCATTTTAAAATGAGGAAATAGCTTAAAACTTCTAACTTCCTCAATACACAGCTTAATAATAACACTTATGTTCAGTATAGTGCCTTTCACGTCAGTAGGACGTCCCCAAATGCTTCACAGGAAAGGGTTGTGACTTTGTTTTGTGAGCTTTCTCAAACACAAGAGAAATGATAGTTGTTTACCAGGTAAGCATGAACACAAAGGCAATCCTGGAGAGTAACAGATTTCATCCAAACAAATTAATTTTTTAAAGGAACTCCACTAAAGCCTCTGGGGTTTTACAAATGCTTGTTGTCAGAGAAATGTACAGGTAGGTTAATGCATCAATTGACTATTGTATTCTTGTTTGTGTTTTTGACAAATCATTGAGGTGGTCTGTGCAAAGCTGTTGGCGGAGTCAAGTTCAGGAAATTCCAGTCTCTGAATCTGAAAAGGTCTCTGCCAATATTTTTTTGTGATCCAGCTGGGAGTCTGACACATACAGAAACATACTATCATGCTGAAACAATATCCAAGCCAGAGAGTTCCACATGTATATATACCCCATCTATAAATGGAAGTTTCTCTGTGCATAAATGAAATACACACTCTTTCTCCCTAATACCTAATTACAAGAGCATTATCTCTCTGCAGGCCAGTCAAGGTGGATACCAACTCCTGATACAGTATATACAGTACATCATATATGAATATGTGTTCACACACCTCCAGGTAACAGCGTGTTGTGTCTAGCATGTGTTGTATCAACCATCAGAATTTCCTCATCAACTATTTAATACACATCTGTCTTCAGTGTATTTGGAAGACCAACAACAACAACAACTTGCATTTATCATAGAATCATAGAATGCTCCAGCACAGAAGGAGGCCATTCAGCCCATCGAGTCTGTGCCAGCTGTTTGACCGAGCAAGTCCCTTTAATTAACTCCAATCATCAGCATTCTCCCCATAACCCTGCAAACCCATCTTCCCCAGATACCTATCTAATTCTCTCTTAAAAGCTGCTATCGAATCGGACCTCACTACCCTTTCAGGCAGATCATTCCAAATTCGAACAACTTGCTGAGTAAAAAAATTTCTTCTAAACTCTCCTCTGCTTCTTTTGGTAGATATCTTAAGACTGTGACCACGGGTCACAGACACACCTACCAGCGGAAACAGCTTTTCCCTATCTAGCCTGTCGAAACCTTTCATGATCTTGAAGACCTCTATCAGGTCCCTGCGTAACCTTCTCTGCTCTAATGGGAAAAGTCCTAACTTCTCCAGTCTGTCCTCATAGCTAAGGTTCCCCGTTCCTGGTATCATTCTCGTGAATCTCCTCTGCACCCTTTCCAGTGCCTTAATGTCCTTCCTGAAGTAAGGTGCCCAGAACTGGACGCAGTACTCCAGGTGAGGCCTAACCAGTGTTTTGTATAGATTAACCATAACCTCCCTACTCTTATACTCTATGCCCCTACTAATAAAGCTCAGTACACCAAATGCCTTTTTTACTGCCTTATCTACCTGCCCTGCTACCTTTAATGATTCACTTACTTGAACACTCAGATCTCTCTGTACGTTCACCCCCCTTAAGATTGAGCTACCAACTCTATATTGCCTCCTATCATTTTTCCTACCTAAGTGTATCACCTCACACTTATTCACATTGAAATCCATCTGCCACATGTCAGCCCATTCCACCATTCTGTGTATGTCTGCTTGCAGTTGGTTACAGTCCTTCTCACTATTTACTACCCTACGTAACTTTGTATCATTTGCAAACTTGGAAATAGTGCTCTCTATGCCCAAGTCCAGATCATTAATATATATTAGAAAGAGCAGTGGTCCCAATACCGATCCCTGGGGGACACCACTGCACACCTCCTTCCATTTCGAGGAACACCCATTAACCACCAGCCTCTGCTTTAAATCACTCAGCCAGTTCTTATTCCAAACTGCCACTGTCCCCTTAATATCGTGGGCCTCTCATTTTTTTATTAATCTCTTATGCGGTACTGTGTCAAAAGCCTTTTTGAAATCCATGTGAATAACATCCACCGCATTTCCCTCATCAACCCTCGCAGTCGCCTCTTCAAAAAATTCTATTAGATTTGTTAGGCAAGATTTGCCTTTAACAAATCCATGTTGGCTATCTCTAATTACCTCATGTTCCTCTAAGTAGAGATTTATTCTGTCCAGGATTATGGTCTCTAGTAGTTTTCCTATTACCGAGGTAAGGCTGACTGACCTGTAATTTCCGGGTTTGTCTTTCTGCCCCTTTTTGTAGAGGGGGGTAACATTAGCCATTCTCCAGTCTCTTGGCACCACTCCTGTGTCCAATGAAGATTGAAATATAATGGCCAGAGCCTCCGCTATTTCAACTCGTATTTCCCACAGCAACCTTGGGTGAAACCTATCTGGTCCTGGTGACTTATCAATTTTGAGCCCAGTCAATCTTTTCAGAACTTCCTCTCTGTCTATTGTAATCTGATCTATTTCCTCTACCCTCTCATCCAATACTGCGGCATTTGGGGCATCCATTTCCATTGTGAAGACAGATGCAGAGTACTCGTTCAGTATATCAGCCACGCCCTCTGCCTCCAAAACAAGATTGCCGTCATTGTCTTTGATTGGCTCCACCCTACCTTTAACTAACCTTTTTTCCTTTATGTGCTTATAAAATATTTTAGGATTCCCCTTTATGTTATCCGCTAACCTCTTCTCATGCAATCTATTAGCCTGTCTTATCACTCTTTTAAGATCACTCCTGCATTCTCTATAATGCGCTTTGCTATCCTCAGTATCTTGCGTCTTCCAATTGTCGTACGCCATCTTCTTGTTTTTCATCCTAGACAGAATATCCCTGGTCATCCAGGCTGGGATGGTTGTCGCACATTTCCCTTTTGTGGGAATATATCTATTTAGACCTTGAGCTATCATATCTTTGAAGATCTCCCATTGCTCATGAGTCGTTTTACCTGCCAGTCTTACTTGCCAGTCCACCAACTCTAGGTCCCTTTTCAGCCCATCAAAATTAGTCCTTCTCCAGTCAAGCATTTTCACCCTTGACTTTACTTTGTCCCTGTTAATGGGTAATCTAAATCTGATAATATTATGGTCACTGTTACCTAGATGCTCCCCTACCGAAACCTGTTCAACCTGACCTATTTCATTCCCCAGGGCTAGATCCAGCAATGCTTCCTTCCTCTTAGGACTGGAGACATACTGCTCAAGAAAATTTTCCTGTACACAGTTTATGAATCTTTCTCCTGCTTTGCCTTTAGCGCTACTATTTTGCCAGTCTATATTGGGATAATTGAAATCCCCCATTATCACAACTCTGTTCGCCTTACATCTATTCGCGATCTAGTTGCAGATCTGCTCCTCTATCTCCTTCCCGCTGTCTGGTGGTCTATTGTAAACCCCTATCAGTGTAACCATTCCTTTCTTATTTCTTATCTCTAACCAGATGGATTCTGTTGTCGGGCCCTCCAATTATAACTGTTCCTTTCTACAGTTATAATTGTATCCTTAACTAATATTGGCATCCCTCCTCCTTTTCTTCCTTCTGTATCCTTCCTGAACACATTACACCCTGGAATAATTAACTCCCATTCCTGTCCTGGCTTGAGCCATGTCTTGGTTACTGCCAGCACATCGTAACCCGCTAAGGCCAGTTGAACGTACAGCTCATCAACCTTATTCCCTAAACTACGTGCATTTAGGTACATGCATTAGAGGAAATTGTCTGTTTGTTCCTGCTCCACACTTCCCACTTGTCGTTTTCCTCTAATCTCTTATCCATTGTTTATCCTTGGATACCCATCCCCCCTCGACACTAGTTTAAATCCGCCCCTACAGCATTTGATAATCTCTTGACAAGGACGCTCACCCCTGCCTTGCTTAAGTGCCGCCCATCCTCAAGATAAAGATCCCACCTCCCCCAGTAGTGGTCCCAATTGTCCATTTATATAGTGCCCTCCACACTAGGTGGCATCTCAGAGCTTCACAATGGCAGAGCCCAAGGCCAAGCCAGGGGAAGGGGGAAGTTAAGCACAGTCGTAGAGGAAGATGCGATCTGAAGATGTGAAAGAAAGGGGCGAGCCAAAGGGGTTGAAGAAGGGAGTTGCAAAGTTTGAAGGCGTAGTGGCTGAAAACATGGCCGCCGATGGTGTAGCAGAGAATTCGGGGGACATGCAGGAGGCCGGACCCAGTAGAGCAGAGGCATTGGGTACTGCTGTGTAGAGAGAGGAGGTTAGAGAGATGCAGGGCAGTGGAGGGATTTAAAAACAAGAGGAGTATCTTAAATTTGACCTGCTCTGTAACAGGGAGCCAGTGCAGTTTGGCAAGGAATGGAATAATTGGGATACAAAGTTTGGTGTGGCTGAGAATGTGGTCGCCGGAGTTTTGTATGAGCTGCATTTTGTGGATAGGGGAGGAGGGGAGACTGGCGAAGAGGGTATTGGGTAGACAACAACAAAATTACACTTATATAGCGCCTTTCACATCGGGAGGATGTCCCAAAATGCTGAACAGTCTGGTCGGGACTCGAGCGGTGGGGGAGGGGGGAGGGTTGGGGTAGGGGGAAGGGGAAGGAGAGTGGGAAAGGGGGAAGAGTTAGTGGGGCAGCCAAAGGCGCGGTCGAAGAGGAAAGTCTTGAGACCGGCCTTGAAGAAGGAAAGAGAGGAAGCAAGGCTGAGTACACGAGCTGCAGAGTTCCGAATGATCTGCAGCCGGCGAAGGAAGGAGCTGGGATGCCGATGAGGAGAGAGTTCCCGTAGTCAAGCCTGGAAGTGATAAAAGCGTGGATGAGAGTTTCGGCGGCATGGTGGGTGAGGAAGTGGCGGAGTCTGGCAATATTGCGGAGATAATGGAAGGCTGTGCCAGTCATGGAGCAGATGTGGGGAGAAAGGATAGCTCGGGGTCGAACAAGATGCCCAGATTCCTGATTGGCTTTGAGAGGTGGAGAGAGCAGCCTTGAACGCTGATGTTATGTTGTCAGCGCCTGAGGTGCGGAGGTGCTGCCGTGAGCCAATCAGGAGGGCTTCCATCTTGTTGACGTTGAGTTGTAGGAAATTTGCCCTCGTCCAGGACTCAATGTCGGACAGACATGCAGTCAGAACGGCAGTGGTCCTGGAATCGAGAGTTGACGCGGATAGGTAGAGTTGGGTGTCATCTGCGTACATGTGGAAATTTACCCCATGTCTACGGATGATGTCGCCCAGGGGGAGGGTGTAGAGGTGAAGAGCAGGGGGCCAAGGACAGAGCCCTGGGGAATGCCGCATGTGACTGTGAGGGGCTGGAGAAGAAGCCGTTGGAAGAGATGAAGTGAAGGCGGTGGGAGAGATAGGAATGGAACCATTCGAGGACAGATCCTTGCAGATTGAGGAGGTAGGAGAGGCGGTGGAGGAGGATACTGTGGTCGATGGTATTGAGGGCAGCGGATAGGACGAGGAGACCGAGGTAGCCCTGGTCAAAGATGGTCACGATAGTCTAGCCAAGAGTTGACAAAGTTATGAAAGTAACCCAGAGAGAGGTGGCAAAGACATTGACCCAACTGGTCACATTCAAGCCACCTTAATATTCCAGAAGTCAGTACCTCAACTCAAATTACCCGCTCTTTGATACCCTGACCTAACAAAAATCTATTTACCTCAATCTTGGAAATTTGAATGAATCCAGCATCCACAGCCTTTTGGGAGAGAGTTCCAGATTTCCACAACCTTTGTGTGAAAAAAAATACGTCCTGATTTCATTCCCAATTGTCCTAGCTCTAATTTTAAGATGATACCCCTTCATTCTGGGTTCCCTCACCAGAGGAAATAGTCATCTGCAGCTACCCTGCCAAATCCCTTTATCAATTAGACTAATCCTCAACTTTATCAACTCAAAGGAATAGAGACCAAGATTATGCAACCCACCCCCATAATTTAACCCCTTTTAGACCTGGTACAATTCTGGTGAATTGTACCCACTGCACCCACTCCAGGGCCAATTTATCCAATATGTTGGAGTCCTGTATGTAGCTCAGTGGTTAGAGCACTCGCCTTACAAGTGAGAGACCTGGGTTCAATTCCAGGCCGTGTGAAACCTTGGGCAACTTTCCTAACTCCACTCGCCTAATAGTAATTCCTAAAAAAAATTGGGTCCTTTCAATCCACGACTGTTTGTGGGACACTGCTATGCGCAATTGGCTGCTGCATTTTTCTAACATATATACAGTCAATTCACTTTTCAGAGTAGTCTGTGAAGCGCTTTGAGACGTCTAGAAGACATGAAAAGCACTATATCAAATGCAAGGATTTTTATTACTATTATCCTTATAGAGGTTTGGTGCCCAAAACTGAACCCAGTTCTCCAGATGCAGTCTGACAATGGCTGTATACAGTTGAAGCATCATTCTCTTTCCTTTATATTTCAGCTCCCTTGAATTAAATGCCAACATCCTATTAGTCTTTTTGATAACTTTTTTTATTAAACCTGTGAGCTTGTTTTTAGTGATTTGTGTACATGTACAATCCCTTTGCTCCTCCACAGTTCTTAGTTTCTCATCATTCAGCAACTATTCCGTTTTGCCATTTTTGAATCAATGTTGGATGACCTCACACTTCCCCACATTGAACCACGTCTTCCATAGTTTTGCCCGCTCACTTAATGTCCTTTTGTAACTTCCTGTTCCCATCTACACAATTTACTGTGCCTCCTAACTTTGTGTCATCAGTAAATTTGGATGTATAACTCCATATTCCTTCATCCAAGTCATTTATATATATGGTGAAAAGCTGAGGTCCCAGTACAGAACCCTAGGAACAGACCTGTTATGACCTGCCAAACGGAGAATGTTCCCTTTGTCCGTACTCTCTGTTTTCTGCCTCTCAACTAACTACCAAGCCAGATCCCAAGGTTACGTTTAATTCCAAGCACTTCCATTTTTACTGACAACCTGTTGTGTGGAAACTTATTAAATTCCTTCAGAAAGTCCACATAGATGACATCCATAGACACTTTCTTTGCCACCATGTTAGTGACCTCCTCAAACAATTCAATTAAATTTGTCAGACATGACTTAGCTTTCATAAATCCACGCTGACTTTCTTTTGATTAGCTCGCATTTGTCCAAATACTGTGCTATTCTGTCCCTGATAAGAGTACCTTCCACCAGTGAAGTCAAAAAGAATTACAAGGAAGTGAACAGTAAAATGCAGTACAGTAACACTATCAGAAATATGCATCGTATGAGAACCCAACCAACAAACCATAGGAATGTTTCCTGGCACATCCTCTATCCAATGAAATCTACAATGCTTAAACAATGAACTTTTTTAAATAATCAGACTACTTTATGGAGCGATGCCAACATGAATCAATTGTCACAATGAGATCTGTTATCACAAGCAATGTAAACTTACTGAGAAGTAAGGAACTGTGTTAAAATTTCAGGGTAGATAAAATATGTTTATTGATGCATTTGGTGCTCAACCAAGCTATGGGTGTTAGTTCTCGGAATTGGAAGAGTTACATTTTTTCAGCATCGAGAACTTCCTGTATTGTAACCTGTTGCCTGGAAAGTATTTCACACCAGCAAATCTTCTTTGGAATCTTCTTTGGAAGATGTGATAGTTCTTTGGAACTAGCACATCTTCCATTCACCACATTATCCCATCTAAGGACTGTTAAAAGTTGTGTAAAATACTAATACAAGGACCCTGCGCCAAACTGCGGTTTCTTCTACCGCGAATTTCACGTATCCACGGTTGCCTCTCTGCGACAACCTTTGCCAACATTTTAACACTAACACAAGCATTTGGCTCTAGGATCCAGTTGCATCAACCAGCCACGATGTCGCTTCTCTCTGAGGATTAAGGTAAATAACATGAATTTATTGTTTTTTAAATTGTTTTTTTATTGTGTTATTTGAACATTTATTGTTTTTGTTAGGTTGTTGAATTTTTTTGTGTGTTTAGTAAAAGAACAAGCAATTTACTCCCCCTATCCCCATGTTTCGCATAGGGCCTTGTATTTCCCAACCGCGATTTTACTAACCACAGGGGTTTTCAGGAATGTATTCCCCGTGATTGGGGAGGGATACCTGTACTGTACGTTGATGCCTACTGGAACTATCTTCATTTTCACATGGGCTAAAAAGGAGATCGCCAAATATGAAGATTTGCATTCCGAAACCTTTGGCTGGAATCAGATCCTGATCCCAACAGTAATTTGAGGCATAAAGAGGAGACTGGAGCAAATAGATTGAAGGCAACGGGTAGTGCTGTGAAGTGGGAAGAGGTTGGAGAAAAAGGCGGGTGCCAAGGAATGGAAGGGATTTAAATACTCGAGTGAGGATCCTGAAGTCAATCTGCTCTGTGATGGAGTCAATGGAGTTTGGCAAGGCCTGAGGTAATCAGAGTGAGGAGCTTAGTGCAGATGAGAATGCAGGCAGTGGAATTTTGAATCAATTGAATTCTTTGAATCTTTGTAGTCTCATGTCACTGTTTTGTAATGGGATGGGGAGAAAGAAAACTTAGTGGGCACCCAGCACAGGCGAGTAATTTGTATGTTACTTTATTGACTAGCAAACCAACAACAACAACATCAAAATTACACTTGCATAGCGCCTTTCACATCGGGAGGATGACCCAAGGCGATGAACAATTAGTTCGGGACCCAAGGGGGTGGGTTGGGGTGGGAGGGTCAGGGAGAGGGGGAAGGGGAAGGAGAGTAGGGAAGGGGGAAGAGTTAGGAGGGGAGCTGAAGGCGCAGTCAAAGAGGAAAGTCTTGAGACCGGCTTTGAAGGAGGAAAGGGAGGAGCAAGGCAGAGGGGCTGCGGGGTGGAGTTCCATAATGTGAAAGCAGAGAGGCAGAAAGCCCGGCCACCGATGGTTGGGTGCTTTGGGCGATGGACGCGGAGCAGGCCAGAGCCTGCTGAACGGAGGAGATGGGCAGGCTGATAGGGAGACAGCAGGTCGGAGAGATAGGCGGGGGCAAGGCCATGAATGGCCTTGAAAGTGAGGATAGGATCTTGAATTCCATCCTCTGGGGGATGGGGAGCCAGTGGAGACGGGCGAGAGTGTCTGGGCAATGATTCAACTCACCAACACACTCACCGTCGCATGCTGGTAAACGTAAATTAAGCAGAACATAACCCTCAATATTTTCCTTGATGTCAGCCTCAGATAAACACCTCCCAACGTGTCATTGCTATTTGCCACAAAAGCGTTCCCTGTGGTTGCTCTGAGTGAGACTGTCAATTAAGGAGCAAATTCCAGGTAATTTTGTGTTACCGCGTCACCCTACTAACAATGACGACAACAAAATTACACTTGTATAGCACTTTCATGTCACGACTTCATGAGGCTTTGCAAGCCTTTCATAGCAGCTAAATAAACTTTTTAGCTCACTTGACTAAACTGAATTGAACTCCAAACCATTAATTATCAGGCTGTACAGTATTTTGTAAATCATTTCCTTTATACTTATCAACATTTCAGTTTCATTTTACTCATACCAGTTTCATTTTACTCATTTTACTCATGTGGTTTTCACACCACGTGGAATCGGGAAATAAAATAGTATAAGGAAGTATAAGGTTTGTTATTATTATGACATGGTTCTTTATTGAGCTTGATTTTGGTTCTTGCTAATATTTGATCTGCTTTTGCTTTAAAAACACACATAAAGCATTCCAAAGTGTTGCATGTTGATTTGTGAACCAAATTGTATGAATGAGAAATAAAATAAAATTTATTGTTACTTTGTATCTAGCATTTCCAGTCCGTGAAAATATAATATAGTAATAGATTAAATATAATAAAATAAGTGCAACTAGTTCATCAACCCAACCCACTAATCTATGAGAACTGCAAATCTTAACAAGACAATTATCTTCCATTTACCTAAGTCAGGGATTGTACCCTTTTGGCTGCTCATGGCCAGATGTGAGAAAAGTCTGCAGGCCACATAAGCAATATTTATAATAAATAATAATAACCCTTGCATTTGATATAGTTTCTCATCACGTCTACGAGGCACTTCAAAGCTTCAAGCGAATTGAATCTATATTTTGTAGGGGAAATCTGGTAGCCGATTGCGCACAGTATTGTTGCACATGGATTGAGTAACAAAATTGCTATTATTTTTGAACAAATTATTACCCTCGGAAACACAATCCGCCAGTTGACTATCAACCAGGTTCCTACTTATTGCTAGGTAAACAGATGCAAGTGAAATAAAGAAACTTGCCCAAGAGTTTGCCCTGCTTGGAATCAAACCCAAGTCTTTTGCTTCCTCTAACCACTGAGCTACAGGAATCTGATCTTAAGAACCATATAGAAATCTTATGTTTTAAATTGTGTAACTGTGTTAATTATTTTTGCTATATTTTACTAACAATGCAAATTCTAAATGGGAAGCATCCATAAAAAATGTAATTGAGTGATACACTTTTATCAATAAAGTACAGTACAAGTATGCAAGAATATTCTTTACACCCAGACTAAACAATAAAAGTAAAAGAAATAAATAAGTGAATTAAACTGCACAGAATTTAATAGCCCTAATAATGAACAAAATAATGGTAACACTGTGGAAAATGTTTATTTTGAACCACAGTTCCAATGTTCTCTATGTTGCACATCAACTTACATTTCTTACTGAAACTCTTACTGTTCTATCTTTTAAAATTGCAAAATATGAGACAATAGCATTGAAAAATATTCCCATTGAGCCTCTGTTCATGTCAGTTTCTGTCTATTTTCTCCTGCTGGGGACGTCTTCCCTTCTCTCACCAGGTTGTAATAGGCACGAGACAGCATGTAGCGTGAGGAGAAGATGGGCAAATGGGCAAGTCCAACTTCCTACTCCAGCTCTCTTAATGTCACTTTGCGCACGGCAACTGATCGGAAGAAATATGCACCCGGAAGGTAAAACAATATACTGTATATAGAAATGATTAACGGGTCACATGAAATCATTGCCCAGGCCGGATGAGACTTAACCCTGACCTAACGCATCCATGATGTTTTGCTAATTACTGTAGCTTCAATGCAATTTCATGCCACAAAACAAT
The DNA here is from genome assembly GCA_035084275.1 of Hydrolagus colliei. NCBI lineage: Eukaryota > Metazoa > Chordata > Chondrichthyes > Chimaeriformes > Chimaeridae > Hydrolagus > Hydrolagus colliei. The sequence continues at coordinate 10,544,917 of CM068744.1, read as the reverse complement.
CAGTATTCAGACTATTTTACCCCTTGGCTTACATTACTCTGTATTTTACTTCCTCTTCCTTCCTGTTCAGCCAGTTTTTTAGGCTCTATGCCAAATTCATCTTGTTACATAATGTTTACTTATCTGAATACAGGTACCCCTCCCCAACTGCAGCGGATACGTTCCTCTAAACTTCCGCGGTTGGTAAATGCAGGGCCCTATGGGAAACATGGGGATAGGGGAAGTAAGTTTGCATTTCGTAGAACTAAACACAAAAAAACACATAGTTATAACATACATGGGGATAGGGGGAGTAAGTTTGGGCACATTGGCTGCCAGGATCTGCAGCAATCCGCGAGGCTGTCTGACAGACTGATCTACACAGAGAGAGAGGGAGACACAGAGGGTGGGGAGGAGGGTGGGTGGGGTGACACGGAGGGCTGGGGGTGCTGTCTGACTGACCTGCAAGAGAGAGAGAAATCATCGGAGAAGGTGTGGTGGGTGACATGGAGGTCTGGGGACTGTCTGACAGACACAGAGAGGAGTGGGGAGTGGGGGGGGTGGAGGGAAGAGAAGGTGAAATAGAGAGAAAGTGAGAGAGAGGAGGAGTGGGGGAGGGGATGGGGGGAAGAGAAGGTGAAATAGAGAGAAGGTGAGTCAGACAGAGATACACTTACACACAGAGAGAGAAGGCCTCTTAGAAGCAACAATAAATTCATGTTACTGTATTTACCTTAATCCTAAGAGAGAAGTGTTGTCGCTGGTTGATTGCAACATCACAACTGGGCCCTAGCGCTATACCCTAGCATGAAGCAACATCGAGGCTGGTTGATGCAACTGGGTCCTAGCGCTAAACGCTAGTGTTAGTGTTAAAACCCATGGATAAGCAAGGGTTATAAGCCGTGGTTAGCAAGGTTTATCGCATTTAGCAAACCATGGATGCGTGAGTTTCTCGGTTGACGGGGCTGCGGTTGGGGCGGGGTACCTGTATGTACAATCGATCTCTGGATGCAAAATACCAAAAGATAAACAAATATGTTTCCATGTGTGGATACAATAACATACAAATTCATTTTGATACGGTGTCTTTCATATAAAGCGGACTAAGTATCTTTAACAGACCTGGCTTGGCACCTGAGCAGTGGGTGGGAGCCTGGGAAGATAAAGAGGAAAATGACCGAAGGCATGGTCAAGCAAGAGACATACAGCCCATGTCCTGACAGACTGTCTGTTGGACATCAAGTCCAAGATGAGAGCTGACTTTCTACAGTTGAATGTCAATAAGATAGAGGCCATACTGACTGGCTCTATCCAGTGACATCATGCTTCAGGCGCTAGCAGCAACAACCTCCATGGTTGCTCACTCGACCTCACCAAGCCAGTCAGGAACCTAGGTGTCTTGTTCAATCCTCAACTGTCTTTCCTCCCCCATATCCAAGCAATGACTCGGTCCGCCTTCTCTCACCTCTACAATATTGCATGACTCCGCCACTACCTCACCCCCAAAGCTGCTAAAACCCTCAATCATGCCTTCATTACATCCCGGCACGACCATGCAAATGCCCTGCTTGTCAGCCTTCCCAATTCCTCCTTCCACAGGCTGCAGATGATCCAGAACTCTGCAGCCCTGCTCTCTACCGTTGCAAGCTTTGTGACCTCATCTCCCCATCTGAAACAATGACTGTCCAGTGCCTTGGGATGTCCTCGGCCCTGACATGTAAGACGCTATACAATTGCATTGTTGTTGTTTGGGCCATCTTTGATCATAGACATCATACTTCCCAAATTTTGATTAGCACTCAATCGGTTTGTGTTGAAAGATGATTTAAAGCACAACAGTCTGATGTACATACATTCTCATGATGCAACTTCAATTCAAAGCTGAACCTGAAATATAATTACCAACTTGAAATCTCACACATCACATAGGTTAATATTGATGGGAATGCCTTCATTCACATATTTCTGTAGTTGAAAGTGGCTATACCTCCCACCCATACTTATCAATGAAGAATATACACCTCAATCAACCAATAATACATACATTCTCATATGCGGCAACACCAATTTACTTTTACGTAGTACAAATAGTACTAATCCTTGCATTTGATATAACACTTTTCATGTCTTCTATACATTTCAAAGTGCTTCACAGAATATAGTGTAAAGTGAATTGACTGTATATTTTGTGGGTGAAAACCTGGCAGCCAATTGCACACAGCAGTGACCCACAAACAGTTATGGATTGAGATGACCGATTTTTTTTTTTAGGGATTATTATTAGGCATGTGGTGTAAGGAAACTTGCCCAAGGTTTCACCCTGTCTGGAATCGAAGCTAGGTCTCTCATATGCAAGGTGATTGCTCTAACCACTGAGCTACAGCACTCCATACTTATAGTGCCTCATACATGTAGATCAATGTGCACAAATGTACACTTAAATAATACTGTACAATATCCATGAAGTTACCAATCATATTTCTGCTTAGCTGAGTCCAAATAATAATTTTTTGCTGATAATACTATTAATAATAATAATAATCATGATAATGATATTCTGAAAGTCCCCAAAAGTGAATAAGGCACCACTCTACAACCTTCTGACTTGGAAAACAAATGAATAAACTGGTTCAACGGAAACCACCAGAGCTGTACTAAGGATAATAACAACAACTTGAATTTATTTAGCACCTTTCATATAGAATGCCACATATAGCACACTGATTCTGCTAATAGGTCATACATATACAACAACAAAAAACAACTTTCACTTATATAGCGCTCTCTACACCAGGTAGCATCTCAGCGCGCTTAAGCATCAGCATATACACTACATATTGATAATTTCAGTCTTCAGTTGGTCTACCTGCTCTCCATTCCCAGGTTCACTATAAACCAATGTCCACTATTAATTTAACTTTCACATGTATGTGGATGACACCCAACTCCCCCTCCAGTTGTGATCCCCAGTCACTTGATGTTCGGTCAGCTTGTCTGTCAGCATCAAGAGCTGGATGAGTGCAAATTTCCTGCAGTTAACCATCAACAAGACAGAAGCCATACTCTTTGGCTCAGATCAATGCCTTCTGTCACATGGTGCAACCTAGCCAACCTACCCTTAAAACAGTTAAAACTCTCCGAACCCTTGCGCAACCTAGACATCAGGTTCAATCCCCAGTACCTTTCCTCCCCCACATCCAGTCCTTAACCAGCAATGCTTTCTTCCATCTCTGCCACATTGCCCGTCTCCACCAATACTGTGCGCAAATGGCTGCCACGTTTCACCCACAAATATGCAGTCAATTCACTTTACAGTATAATCTGTGAAGCGCCTTGAGATGTCTCGAAGACGTGAAAAGCGCTATATCAAACGTAAGGATTATTATTATTAATACCTCACCGCAAAAGCTGCAAAATTCTGGTCCATGCCTTTGTCACCTCTTGGCTGGACTGCTGTAATGCCCTATTTTATGGACTCTCCTCCACCATCCTCAACATTCAGATTGCCCAAAACTCTGCCACCCTCAATTTCACCCGCACCAAACCTTGTACTCGATTACCCAGTCTTTGCCAAACTCCACCAACTCCCTGTCACAGAGCGGATCAACTTCAAGATCCTCTCTCGTGTTTAAATCCCTCCACTCTTCTGCACCCCCCACCTCTCTAATCTCCTCCATCCTCACAGCAGCATCTGCTGCCTCCACTCTACTAGATCCGATCTCTTCCTTGATCCTCGAATCTTTCAGCGGCCGTGCTTTCCGCCACTATGCCCTGAAACTTTGGAATCCCCTCCATTAACCCCTTCACCTGGCCTCCTCCCTTCCCTTGTTCAGATCATGCCTGAAGACCTTCCTCTTTGACGGCTCTTACAGTCACCTTCCCCCTCCTACTGGCTCAGCCTCGAGCTCTGCCATTGTGAAGCTCTCTGAGATACCATCCAGCGTGGACAGTGCTATATAAATGCAAGTTGTTGTTGTTGGAGTTGTTGTCCTCTAATGGATTTTTAATGCATGCAAATCCAGCTGTATTTCTTTATTAGAACTCTGTGTGTTACCTGGATGCAATGTTTTTAAACTGTTATGAATATATTCTGCAATTCCTTCTCTATAATTCATTTTGATATGTTGTTACCTTCATTTATTATCGGCTGCAAAGCCGTGCTCGTTCGCCTTTTGAAAAGAGTCGTTAAGAAAGCAGTACAAAAAGAAGTTGAGACATGTTCACAGCAAACTAATAATAATAATAAAATAATAATAATAATCCTTGCATTTGATATAGCGCTTCTCAGATCTTCTATACGTCTCAAAGCGCTTTACAGAATGTAATGTAAAGTGAATTGACTGTATATTTGTGGGCGAAATGCGGCAGTCAATTGCACACAGCAGTGTCCCACAAACAGTCGTGCATTAAAATGACCATTTTATTACTGTTGTTTTTTTTTGGACGGATTATTATTAGGCGTGTGAAGTAAGGAAACTTGCCCAAAGTTCCACCCTGACCTGCCTGGATTCGAAACACAGGTTTCACGCTTGTAAGGCGTGCGGTCTAACCACTGAGCTACAGGACTCCACATCCTGTGGAGTTTAAACGGTACAGTACCTTACTTAACAGTACATTATTCTTTAGCTCTTATCAACAACCTCAATCCCACAGATCTCACCTCCTCCATCTACCCGACCTGCCCCTGCAACCTAGGCGTCAAGTTCGACATCCAATTATACTTCCTCCCCCACATCCAGTCCATAACCAGCACCGCTTCCTTCCATCTCCGACGGATCGCCCGTCTCCACCAATATCTCACCCCAAAAGACGATGAAAATCTGGTCCATGCCTTTGTCACCTCTCGGCTGGACTATTCCAATGTCCTCCTCACTGGTCTCCCCTCCACTACCATTCATAAAATCCAAGTTATCCAAAATTCTGCTGCCTGCATTCTCACCCGTACCAAACTTCGCTCCCCGATTACCCCAGTCCTTGCCTCTGGCTACACTGGCTCTCTGTCTCACAGAGGATCAATTTCAAGATCCTCACACTTGTTTTCAAATCCCTTCACTCCTCTGCACCCACCTACCTCTCTAACCTCCTCTCTCCTCACAACTGCATCCGTTGCCTTCGCTCTACCAGGTCTGGCCTCCTCCTTGTCCCCCCAATCTTCCGCTCTACCATCAGCGGCTGTGCCTTCAGCTACTATGCCCTGAGGCTCTGAAACTCCCTTCCTCATTCCCTTCACCTCGCCCCCTCTCTTCCTACTTTCAGGTCTCGGCTAATGACCTTTCTTTTCGACCACACTTTCGGTCAACTTTTTCCCCTCCCCCTGGCTTGGCCACGGGATCCATTATTCAGAAGCACTCTGAGGCGCCATCCGGCATGGAGGGCGCTATATAAATCTAAGTTGCTGTTGTTGTTGTTGTTACTTAAACAGTAAGGTAAACAGGCACAAACAGTGGCACATTTTATCATGTGAATGTCAGTAAAAATTCCTCAGCTATGATTGCTGCCAAGCTGTTCTCTCAGACTTGCACTAGTACAATAAACCCCAAAGCATCAATCAGAAATATTCTGCAAACAGCAAATCAAGACGGGAAATCTAGATCAAAACATGCAGCAGAAACATCAGCAGGTGAAATATAAGCAGGTGCCTACTGTGTGAGCAACCAGTTCCCAGCCCCTTCCTTACCTGCCTCACAAAAGTCAAGCACCTCCCTGTACAGCTCAGTGTGTTGCCTGGATCCTTGCTGCTGCTGTGGGGAAAGTGTTTTGTTAGACTGAAGACAAGCTCAGTTTTCAAACTATTTCCCTGAGTTAAAAAAATCCCAGTCTCCTTCAGGTGCCGCCCACTGAAAGAAACAAAATAATTTTGCTGCAGGGATTTGAAATGGACACCACTATAGGAATGCAACATCAACACGTCATTGTATGAGCAATCACACAGCTATATCCCCAAACATTGGGGGGTGGGGAGCCCTTTATTTCTACTTTTGATTAGAATTCATTTAAAATAATAATAAATACAATTGTTTCACTCAGTAAACAATAATATCAATTCACCGTGTCCTGCAAATGCTGTGAGATATTTGGGGGGGATTAAATCCATCATCCTGGCATCAAAGGCACTACAGTATTTCAAATTCAAGGATTATTTATTATCAAAATCAGGAAATCGCTAGTTCACTCAATACAATAGGTCCCGTGGGTTAAATTATTACATTCCACACACAGGTAAACTGCTGACTGAAATGGAATGCACCCTCTCTCTCCAGAGAGTCACACCTTGATTACTCAATTCTTGAAACTATTAGGTGCAAAACTACAATTGGCAAACATGTGAGTTGGGCTCCTGCTAGTGCCAGATCCAGCTAAAATTGCATATTTTATAATACACCTTAATAATCCTTATTTGATACAGGGTCTTATCAAGTACTTGAGACATCTCAAAGCACTTCACAGAATATATATAATACAGTATAATATGTATTATATGCCACATAATATGTATAATACAGTATAATATGCCACATGAGAGGCTTAATAGGAAAGTAGAGGCCCACGGCGTTGAAGGGACAGTGGCAGTATGGGTCCACAGCTGGCTGTGAGACAGAAAGCAGAGAGTTGTGGTGAGCAGCTGTTTTTCAGACTGGAGGGAAGTGTGCAGTGGTGTCCCCCAGGGATCGATATTGGGACCACTGTGCTTTTTAATATATATTAATGATCTGGACTTGGGTGTAGGGAGCACAGTTTCCAAGTTTGCAGGTGATACTAACTTAGGGAGAATAGTAAATAGTGATGCGGATAGTAACCAGCTGCAAGAAGATATAGATAAAATGGTAAAGTGGACAGACACATGGCAGATGAAGTTTAATGCAGAGAAGCGTGAGGTGATACATTTTGGGAGAAGAAATGAGGGGAGGCAATATAGGCTAGATAGTATAATTTTAAGGGGTGTGAGGGAACAGAGAGACCTGGGGATTTGTGTTAGTGACTCGTTGAAGGTGGCAGGACAGGTAGACAAAGCCGTTAAGCAGGCATATGGGATACTAGGCTTTATAAATAGGGGTATAGAGTACAAAAGTCAGGAAGTGCTGACTAACCTCTATAAAACTTTGGTGCGGCCTCAGCTGGAATACTGTGTTCAATTCTGGTCACCACACTATAGAAAGGATGTTAAGGCATTTGAAAGGGTGCAAAGAAGGTTTACAAGAATGGTACCAGGATTGAGGGACTTCAGTTATGGGGAAAGGCTAGATAGGCTGGAGATTATTCTCTTTGGAACAGAGAAGGTTGAGAGGAGACCTAATGGAGGTTTATAACATCATGAGGGGATTCAACACGGTGAATAAAGAAAATCTGTTTCCACTGGTGGGCGAATCTGTGGCCACAGATTTAAAATAGTTTCAAAAACGAAGCAGAGGGGAGCCGAGGAGAACTTTTTTCACTCAATGGGTTGTTCCAATCTGGAATGCATTTTCTGAAAAGGTGGTGGAGGTCAATTCAATAACAGCTTTTAAAAGAGAATTAGATCTTTATTTAGGGAGAACAGGTCTGTTAGGTTATGAGGAAAGAGCAGGGCAGTGGGATTGAGTTGCTCTTTTCAAAGAACCGGCACAGACTAGATGGGCTCCTTTTGTGCCGTAAAATTCTATGATTCTATGAACATACTGTATATATAATAATCCTTGCATTTATATAGCGCCTTTCGACGTGAAAGGCGCTATATAAATGTAAGTTTTGTTTGTTGTTTGTTGCATTTGATATAGCGTTTTCACGTTATCGAGACCTTTCAAAGTGCTTCACAGAATATACTGTATGGTGAATTGACTGTACATTTTGTGGACGAAATGCACCTACCAATTCATCACAGAAGTGTCCAACAAATAGTTGTGGATTGAGTGACCAAATTTTTTTTTTAATGGAATTGAAACTGGGTTCCTACTTACTGACAATTGAACAGAGGAGTGTGGAATAAGGAAACTTGCAATGTTCCACCCTGTCTGGGAACTTAAGAAACTAAACAGTATTCCCCAGAGCATCTCGAAGCGCTCTGAGACGCCGTCCGGCGTGGAGGGCGCTATATAAATCAAAGTTGTTGTTGTTGTTATGATGTCACTTCCGCCCTCCAGGTTTGAATCCCTGGAACCAGTAGTACAGTCTATTAATAGCTCTTTCCTCCTCTCTCTTTTCCCTGCTAGTTGCTCAGTGTTATATTCCAGGCTGGGCAAACTGGTGAATAACACAATGAGTATCGTACCCCACAGCCCCACTCTGCACCACCTCTAGTCCCCTCTGTCTCCATGCCTATGGGTTGCCAATGCCGCACCAACCCCCTGCCTCAAGACTTGGTGTACACATCTTGGCTGCCACACCTGACCCAAGCTGCTTTTCCCCCCCAGATGCTCCCTACCCTGCCAGTCTCCCTCTCTGTCCTCCTCTCTCTCCATCCTCCTTGGCTGCTATCCCCACGTAACTGTCCCAAAGCTTCCCTCTCCTCCAGTGTGGGAATCCTCTGGTTCACCATGACATTGACGTTGGCTGTCCAGCAGCAGCCACACTGATTGCCCTATTCCCAACCATCACCGCAAGATTCGCCAGACCCAGAACCCAGGGGCCAATCTCTCCTCCTACATCCATATTCCCACCCTCGCTGCCAATCCTCCCACCAGCCCCTCTGGTCTCATGCATTCGTCCACCAACTGTGCCCTCTGCATCGGCCTACAAAATGTTTGCTCCCTTTCTAATGAGGCTCATGCAATCAACAACAGAATTGTTGACCTGGCAATAACTTCCACCATATTCCATGTCTGGTGATGGTGTGGCCCTCAACTCCAGGTTCTCACTTGCTCTATCAACAACAACAACAAATTAGACTTATAAAGCGCCTTTCACGTCGGGAGGACATCCCAAGGCACTACACAGGAGGCGTGTGACCTGAGCTGGGAGGGGAGTGTTCGGGAGGGGGTAAAAAACATGGGGGCAGTCGAAAAATTAGGGGGGAAACAAAAAGCACGCTCGAAAAGAAAAGTCTTCAAACCGGCCTTGAAAGAGGAATGGGAGGAAACAAGGCGGAGGGATTGGGGGATGGAATTCCATTCAGGGAATTTCAATCAGGGAGCAGGCTACACCTGCTCCCTGATTGAGGCCACCTGGCCATACTTTCCACCATACCCTATCCACTGGGGTGTCAGTGTGGTCCTCATCTACACGTCCTCACTTGGTCTGTCCCCCGACTCCTCATGTTCATTCCCCTCCTTCGAGCACCTTACACTCTAACATCACTCCAACATTTCCCTCAAAATTCTCCTGATTTATTGTCCCCCAGACCTGGTTGAACCACACAGAAATTTTCACTCCATCCTTGCTACCGCTAAATCATCCTTCTATTCCAAGATAATCTTGGAACCCAAGGACAACCTCAGACTTCTCCTCTCTACTATCAATTCACTCCTCCATCCACCTTCTCATGCCCCACGCATCCTCTCCTCCAACACCAACTATGAGGAGATGCTTGATTTTCTCAAGATGAAAAGGGGAACCGTTCAGCTGCCTTTGCCTTCCCTACAACCCATCCCCATCTCTCCTTCACACTCCAGTCCCTACACATCCCTCCCTCTCACACCTTTGGTCCTGACTCTCCCTCCTGTCTTCCCACCACTATAACTTGCATAAAGCCCATCACCTGCTCATTTCACCCCATCCCTAACTCTACAACAACAACAACAACAACTTTGATTTATATAGCGCCCTCCACGCCGGACAGCGTCTCAGAGCGCTTCACAGTAGCAGATCCCGGGACCGAGCCAGGGGCAGGGGCAGGAAGGTGACCAAAAGCTCGGTCGAAGAGAAAGGTCTTCAAGTGTGACCTGAAACAGGGAAGAGAGGGGGCGAGGCTCTCTCCTTATCTCCCAGCACCACCTACTCACCCCTTTACTCTCAGACCTCTTCAACCTCAGTCAGGCAACAGCCTCTTTCCCACTGCTGTAAAAACAGCAGTTACCACCCTATCCTAAAAAACAACCTTCCATGCCCACTCTGCTCACTAACTACTGCCCCATCTCCATCTTCCCTTTCCTTTCCAAGGTCCTTGAAAGAGTTGTTGTTTCCCAGCTTCACTCTTTTCTCTCCTGCCAGTCCCTTTAGGAACCCCTCCATGTTTGTTTCCGTGTTGCCAACAGCAAGGAAACAACCTGGTCAAGGTGAGACATGGCATTCTGTCCATTTGTAGCCAGGGCTCCCTCTGTCTCTATGTAACTCCTTGACCTCTCTGCTGCCTTTGACATTGTGGATTATTCTATCCTCTTTCACTGCCTCTCACCTCAACCTTCATAGTTCTGTCCTTGAATGGTTCAGATCATATCTCTCACACCAGCTCACTTTGTCTGCACAAATGGCTTCTCCTCTAGTCTCCACACCACCTCGTACAGGGCTCTGTCCTCGGTTCTTTCCTCTTCAACCTGTACATGATCCCTCATCATGACCTCATCTGCAGACATGGGATCAACTTCTACATTTAGTCAGATGACAAACCACTCTAACTTTCTCCACCCTCCACTCCAGGACTGCTGCTGTACTGACAGAGTGCCTATTGGATATCAAGTCCTGAATGAGAGCTAACTTTCTAGTTGATTGTCAGCAAGACTAAGGCTTTCTTGATTAGCTTGTGCCAGTTCCTCTCTATCTAAGACACCGGCAGCAATACCTTCCAAGGATGCACACTCCTCCTCACCTAGCTAGTCAGGAATCTAAGCATCTTGTTTGACCATCAACTATCCATTCTCCACCACATCCATGCCATGACCCGATCTGCCTTCCCCCATCTCCACAATACTGTTTGTAGAACACTACTGTGCGCAATTGGCTGCCGCATTTTGCCCACAAATATATATTCAATTCACTTTACAGTATATTCTGTGAAACGCTTTGAGATGTTGATAAGATGTGAGAAGTGCTATATCAACTGCAAGGATTATTATTATTTATATTGCCTGAGTCTGCCACTGCCTCACTCCTCAGGCCACCAAAATTTCCTCTTACATGCCTTCATTGCATCCAGTCTTGATTAAGCTTGTCGGCCTTCCCAATTCTTCCCTTCACAAGCTGCAGATCATCCAGAGCTCCGGAATGTAGCAGCAGGATTTGTGGTTAAGAATTGAAGTGTTTTAGTTTCACTGTACAGTATTACATTGGATAAAAATAATAATAATAATCCTTGCATTTGATAACACTTTTCACGCCTTCTAGATGTCCCAAAGCACTTCAGAGAATATACTGTAAAATAAATTGACTGCATGTTTATGGGCTATATATGGAAGCCAATTGCACATAGCAGTTTCCCACAAACAGTCATCGCGTAAAAAAACAAACAGATAACAAAGTGTATTCATTACAATATGATGCAAATGTACATTTATGTATAGCCTTATCAAGTCATCAAAGCATCCGGCAGAACTTCACATGAGATATTGTGAAGCTTCACTGTGTATTTATAAGATTTGACTACGCCAACTGCCTGCTCGCTGTACTTCCCAACTCTTCACTCCACAAGCTGCAGATTTTTCCGAACCCTGCAGCTCATGTCCTTCCCCAGACCAGGCTCTGTGAACCAATCACCCCTGTTCTTACCTGGCTTCACTGACTGCCCATTCCTCAAGGAATTGAGTGCAAATCCCTCGTTCGCACCTTGGAAAGATTGGGAAAGATGACCAATGACCAAAGACGTCCTTTGTTTCAACAGCTGGAGAACTGTGGTTGACTTATACAAATATTTCACATTCTAGATGTCTGTTTATAACCCGGACTTTATCTTTCTGACAGACATCAAATCTTGGATGAGCTACAATGTTTGGCAACTCAACATTAATAAAACTAAGGCTCAGTTCAGCTTCAATCAGCACCATCCAACTTCTCCTCAACTCACTTGAAGGAGAGCCTCCTCCTCAATAATCAACAGAGCCTTTGCTCCCGGCTCCACTGGCTTCCTATCATCAAACGGATCAATTTCAAGTTCCTTATTTTCATCAGCTCGGTATCATGCTTTGCCACAGTTAAGCGCTCTGTGACTCTACCCAGCATGAGGAGCGCTATATAAATGCAAGTTGTTGTTGTTGTATCCTGTGATTTCTTGCAATCCTACTTTCCCCAGACACTATCTATACTTCACCCACACCTGGGTGTCCCCTACCTGCTCCTCTCTATCATATAACAACTTGCACTTATACAGCTCCCGCCACTGAGGGTAGCATTTTGCTTAATAGTGGCGGAGCCTGACTCTGAGCTGGATGAGGTGTGGTGGGAGGAGGTGACTGTACATAAAGTGGAAGATTTTTTTAAATTAGCGGAATTTAAAACAGGGGAGAGAGGGGGTAAGGCTGAGGAATTGTGGGAGAATGTTCGAGAATTTTGAAGGACAATGATTGAAAGAATGACATCCAATGGTGGGGCGGAGGGTGTAGGACGCTGGGGCCAATTGAGCAGCCGCACCTGGTGATGGATTGGGGAGTGATGTGATTGGAGAGGTCGGGAGGCACCAGAGTTAAGGGATTTGAACATGAGTGTGAGGATGTTGAAGTCAATCCGTTCGGTGATCAGGAGCCAGTGGAGCCTGGGCAGAACTGGTGAGATGTGGATACGGAGTTTGATGCAGGTAAGTATGTGGGCTGAATGAGTTCTGAGTGAGCTGGATCTTTTGAATTGTGGAACTGGGGAGATTGGTGAGGAGTGGGTTTCAATAATCTAGGCAGGAGGTAACAAATGCATTCACAAGGGTTTTGACTGCATTTGTGGTAAGGTATTGTCAGATGTGGACAGAAGTGGAAGAAGGTGGTCAGGTACAGGATGTGGGGGAGGAAGGAGAGCTGGGGGTTGAACTGGACACTTAGATTGAACACTGGTTTGGTGAGTGTGCAGAAGTGGTCTGGGAGATTGAGGAGTTCAGGTCCGGTCGAGTGAAGGCGTTGATGGAAGCCACGGAGTACGGCTTTTGTCTTGTCCACATTCAGCTGCAGGAAATTTGCACTCCTTCAGGCCCTTAATATGGAAGTTGATTTTTGTTTAATTTGGAAAACCAGTTTCCATAAAAAGAGTGAATTTAAGAAGTTGGCACAAATTGGCAAAATATTAGATATTAAGGAAATTGTTTTCAAGACTTTTGCTTTAATCAATGAATCAATTGCTTACATAGTAATGGAGCATCACATATTTTGAGCACCAAAGGACGTCAACTCATATTTCAGGTTTAACTTCTCTGTTTTATACAGTGGTATGGCATTCAAAACACATTCATTGTTCTAATTAGGCTTTACATATGCAAAACCATTTCCTTGTATTTGTCATATTCCCAGCAAAGGTGCAGTGAATCAGAAATGTTACGCAATAAGCAATGTTGTATTGCAAAGGATTCACAAGCTGGAATTAGACATTCCGAAATGTTAGTTAGAAATCTTGGTTCAAAATGTTGGGCATGTTTCCTTACAATGGTATATAGCACTGTTCACAACACTGTTCATGTCCTCTCCTACACCCCCCAGGCACCGCGAGCCCATCACCCCCACCCTCGCCTGGCTCCACTGGCTCCTCTTTCCTTAGAGGATCGAAGTCAAATTCCTTCTCCTCACTCTCAAGTCCCTCCACGGCCTTGTCCCCTCCTACCTCTCTGACCCGCTGACCCTGTAACAACCTGTCCATTCCCTCTGCTCAGCAACCTGCTCCATGTCTCCCACCTGACCAGACCTACCATTGGCGGCCAGGCTTTCAGCCTCTCTCCCCCTACACTTTGGATCTCCGTCCCACAATCCTTTTGCCTTGTTCCCTCTATTGCCTCCTTGAAGGCTGGTCTCAAGACCACGCCTTCATTTGGCATCCTATCTCCCTGCACTGCCTCACCACAATGCTTGCGTCCCTCCCTCCCAACTGATCGGGTCCTGACCTCTGAGTGTTCAGCACCTTGGGACGTCCGCCCAACGCTCTACACCTTGTTGCTGTTGTTGTTCACTTGTGCAGAGTCTCAGAGCACTTAACAGTGGTGGATTCTCACGTTAAGCCATGGGGAGGTAAGTAAGCATGATCGAAGAAGGAGGTATTCAGACATGATCTGACAAATGGGAAGGAGGGGGCAAGGCAGAGGGAGAATTCCAAAGTTTTGAGGTATAGTGGCTAAAAGCACAGCTGCCATTTTTATGGCGGTGGGAATGAGGGACATGTTTACAACCAATACACCTGAAAATGGGGGTTGAGTTGGGAAAAGCAGGTCAGAGAAGTGGGGACATGCCAGGGCATGAAGGAATTTGTAGACAAGTGTGAGGATCTTGATGGTGATCTGGTCTGTGATAGAGTGCCAGCAGAACCTGGCAAGGATTGATGTGATGGGTGTATGGAGTTTAGAGCAAGTGATTGTATGGACGACGGAGTTTTGTCTTATTTGAATTTTGTGGATTCAAATTTTGTGCAGGCAATAGGGTTCTATTGCCTGATGTCTCCCAATGCGAAAGGCGCTCCATAAATGTAATTTTGTTGTTGTTCAGCAGGCATTTTATAGAGAGAAGTTACAGGGTGTCTCGCCCACCCCCAACCTTCCTGGTTCTTCCTTTATGGGGGTACGGACAGATTCACAATACATGCAATTTGCATACATTCACTCTTTGGTTGCAACACAAACATCCCTGCGTTTACCACATACAGAGGGAGGAAACATTGTATCTTTGGCAACAACAAGGCATTGCATACACGCTGTGAGTGCACTTGAGGGCCACGGTGACACCTGAAAACATCACGATGTAAAACATGCAATATAACACAATACATGTAATATAACACAAAATAACCCAGTCACATTTATTAGCTGCTGGTGTCCCTGTACTTTAAGCCAGTAAGGAACCTGGGTATCGTGTTTGACCCTGAACTGTTGTTTCTCCCCCACATTCACGCCATGACCAGCACTGCCTTCCACCACCTCCGTACACAAACAGCCATGAAGTGAATAACCCAATTTATTTCAAGGATTGTTGGCCAGAACACTTTGAGAAACACCTTTCTCTTATGAATTTGTGCCAATGGATCCTTCATGTTCTTCTCATCCTCCTGAACAGTGTGAAGTCGTGTAGCTCAGTGATTAAAACACTTGCCTCACAAGCAAGAGACTTGGATTTGATTCCTGGCAGGGTGAATCCTTGGACAAGTTTTCTTACTCGACACGCCTGTTAATAATCCCTCAAGAAAACAAACAATAAGAAATTTGTCACTTCAATTTACGACTGTTTGTGCAACACTGCTGTATGCAATTGGTTGCTGCTTTTCAATTGAAATTGCAATCAACATCAAGCATTTTTTTCTCATGAAGAGGTGCTATGTTTGTGCTTTATTTCCTGGCAAATGTAAGGGTAATGCACAAGCATAGCACGTCCTTATGAGGAATAAAATCCTTGATGTCAATTGGAATTTCAATGCTTCATCATGAAAATAATACTTAACCTTGAGTTACCATAAATCAATCAGATTGGAATATAAAATTGTAAATAACACATTCCAACCTTCATATTCAATACACTTTTGATCTAGTGCCTCGTGATTCCATCATGACAACAATGAAAGCCATTAGAATACATGGCCAACTCTTAAATTTTATCTGACATATGTATTCCAGCTCCAAGATCCATTAAGGATCAACTCACTGAGCCCCAACCCTCTTAAAGTAAGGCAAGCATGCCCATTGTCACCCAACCTATTCTGTGTACTCATCAATGACCTGCCAAATGGCATTGAAAGTATTGTGGCACTTCTGTTTCATATGGTGCTGCTGGCGGACTCACCGGGAGACCTTTTGCACTGCACCTAGAACTTTGAACACTGGAGCCCTTGGTGAAATATGATGGTAGATGCCCCCTGAAGCAGAATCATGGTTCTATATGATTCAGGAGACGGCATGAAGGTATTGATGGGAAAATACAAGGAGCAGCAGTCCCAATTGTTGACTGCCAGTAATACATAAGGGTTGCGGTGGACACTGTCCATCCTGATGGACTGTGCTGAGAAAGGGATGAAGGGGACTCTTATCTCTTTTCAATGACATCAAGGTCTCATTACAGTCATATTGGTTTCACATACACCCCTATGCGCATAGTTCTTCTTTATGGACCTGAGCTCCTGGGGTATAGTTAAAAGGCTTCCTCCAATCCTTTGCAAAATTCAGGATGAAGTAATGAGGTGGACGTATGGCAAACTCAGGAAGTGGCTGCAGGGAAAGAGAGCTCCAGTCTGCATTCACAAGATATCCTGTAAATGTCCACCCTGCACAATGAAAGCAGATATCTGCCAGATAATTGATGAGGAACCAGTGAGGCTTAGGGTGACAGCTGCTGGAAGGCATTACGAGCAAGCTGAGTTCATGAACATTTTTTCGTACATCCAGCGTTTGGAATCCACCTTGACTGGTTTTCAAAGAGGCAAGCAGCTATTGCTCAAGCTCTGCTTCTCCAAACTATCACTCAACAAGACGGTATGTGCAACTGAGCTATGTTGGCAAAGCTCTCACACATTTCATGCTAAACTATGTCACACAGGAAGCTCCTGATACCTGCCATCCACCAAGTTCAACACTCCATCCCCCCATCCAACCCACTCACACAGCACACACTTGTCAGAAGTCAAATGACCAACTCGTGATTATCCTCCTTGGAGCCTACTAGCTCCTAGGTGACATGTTCAGTAACAGAATGCCAGAATCAACAACAACAACTTCGATTTATATAACGCTCTCCACGCTGGACGGTTTCTCAGAGAATCAAGCCAACCTTCTGTGGGGTCTTGGATTTTCCAGTTCCTGAGCCCAATTACAGTATTTCAGGGCACTG
Source organism: Hydrolagus colliei (assembly GCA_035084275.1). Taxonomy (NCBI): domain Eukaryota; kingdom Metazoa; phylum Chordata; class Chondrichthyes; order Chimaeriformes; family Chimaeridae; genus Hydrolagus; species Hydrolagus colliei. The sequence goes on along the minus strand of CM068744.1, from coordinate 10,528,103 downwards.
CTGAATGCAGCACAGGCAACTTGGCTCATCGGCAGAGCTTGCACTGAAAGATCAAAACGTAGAGCGGGGTTTGTTCTCATTCAACTCCTGTTAACACCACAAGCCAATGCCTTAATGAATAGGGTAATCCTAACTGGGCAAGCAGTTGGAAAGGCTTGCCAGATAGTGCCTTCAATGGCAAGCTATGTGGTTTTAGCTCATACCCCAACACACACTCTGGGATCTTCAAGCCTTGACTTGTGCCATACGTTAGGGAATTAGATAAGCAGGCATGTCCATCCAGGGAGAGTGTGCATTTCTTTCTAGTAAAGTTTTTGTGTGTAGGTGGGACGCATGGAATTTTCAGTAGCTTTGCAGGCCCGTACGCAGGATTTTTTTTGGGGGGGTGCGAATTGCTAGTGATGGGACCAACAATGGCCGGCGGCTTGGGGGCTGCCCCCGAAGCCCCATCGAGGCTTCGACGTTTTACACAGTTTGAGGTCTTATTTAATCGGTTCAGAAGATCCAATATGAACGGTAAATGTTTCATGCCCTTGGTGTTTAAGAGCATCATTATTTATTCAGTGTTTTTATTTTCCCCGGTAGTCCGTGTCTAATTGGGAAGGTCCAATGTGTTCGCCGATAAAAGCCAACACGATTGTTGACTCGATGATGTAAGGAATGCGAACGATAAAGTAAATTACAATCCAATTAACACAGTACAATGACGAATGCTTGATAAATGTATGCGTATAGAGAAAATGATCATAAACTACAGATTGACGGTAATTAATAAGTTGTTCTGCATTGTTATCCTAAGACTAAATTTCTTTCGGACTGTAATGAACAATAATGTAAGAGTAAAGTATGAATGATGTGCTCAGATATTCCAGCAAAGCAAATTTTATAAAAGACAAGAAAATATACAGAAACTGAAAATCAGTGTCAAACAGTTAATTCACACGTGTTACAAGCCTGTTATCAGCATTATCCTGAAAATATCGTTGAACTGTGAGCAATAGTGTAGTTAGTTTTTATTTATTTATTTAGAATCAAAATTAAAGGAAGTGACCCATCAAGCAATACTGATCTGACGAAAAAATACTTGAAAAAATAAGTGAGGGGAAATTAATTATTTAATAGCGTTCCGTATTCGAGACGCCTCGGTCGCTTTGAAGCCAATACGTCAACCACTCTACCAATATCGATTTCCATATTATAATGAATGTGCATTAACGCGAGGGCTGAAAGTCGCTCCTATACGGAGCAGAATGCTGGACATTTAGGCAAACCCAGGAGATTAGGTGACTCGTGAGGTATATACCAGGCTTCTAAGAGACGCCCTGAACGTTTACTGGCGACAACATCTGACAAATAGTGAGCTATATGGTACACTACCACACTGGTATCACAGACATTACCGCAGAGGCGTCTTAGGTTTAGCGGACATAGCTGGAGAAGCCGGGAGGAAACTGTCCATAGTGCTACTATCCTATGGGAACCATTGCACGGTCACACAACACGAGGTAGACCGGCCCTAACCTAGATCGATACTCTGGAGCGCGATTGGGGTATTGGCAGGCGGGAGTTGTCAGGCTGCGTGGAGAGAAGGGATCAGTGGAGAAGTGTGGTTGTCAATGCCAGAGTTCGCTCGATCAGATGATGGTGAAGCTATTTTTAAGCCAAATTCGTGCGACATTGATGTTTTTTCACTCTGGGTACAAAACTGAACGTGAAATAAAGTCGCACTGTTTATCTTTGCGGTCATATTTTTTTTGCATGCCAGTGGACGTCGCTAAAAGCAATTTTTAATGACAGGAATACATTTTTAATAATATAAATCAAATGTGATAATCAAGACAAAACAAGAAACATGATATTTCAGAAACACGCCTATCAAAACTTAAGTCATTTTTACTTACATTTATCAGATTAAAATACGATTTCAGCTTCCACAAAGTGGTGCTACCTTTTTATGTAGTGACTGTATACGGGATGATTTCCGATTGACACACCACGTGGAATAGGCGCTAAAGCCTAGGTCTATGTCCATGAGTATTTTTTTTAAAGATAGGCATTCCCGTCCAGACACATATAACTTTTTTGTTGGGTTCTCAAAAGCTTTAATTTCTCAGAAGCTTGTAAATATGTTGTCATTGTTTGCTAGCATTACAGTCACACCTCTCAAAACTTGAGTCATTTTTACTTATGGTGATCAGATGAAAAGATGATTTTAACTCCAGTAGTGGTGCTGCCCCTTGTGGCTGTTTACGGGATGATTTCCAAACGAGGATTTGAGTCTTGGCGCCAATGTTTATCCAGTCACGAGTCACAGACTCGCCGCGTCATGGACTGGTCTATCGACGCGGTATGTTTTGGGTAGACGCCGATTCTGGTGCGCGACTCGATAATTTTATATTAATACTAAATCATTCAAAGATGTGAGTTTATAATTTATATATAGTTTTGAAGAACTGATTGTTACTCAAATGTTCAATAAATTTACTTGGTATTTAAATTTGATAAAAAAATCCAATTCTCTACCCCGGAAAATGTGGACCTTTTATAATTTGGGGGGGTGCGTACGCACCCGTCGCACCCCCCCTGCGTACGGCCTTGCTTTGCATACTCTTAAGCACAGTGAAGGGGTTCAGCATGTGTCAGATACCTAGCTGACACCCAAAATATCATATAGAAAAGTTTGTGTCATAATTATCTATATACATTGCAAGACTTTCATTCCTATTCATAAGATATGTGTCGTACGAGGCTCATGCCTCCTATTAATTATAGGTTACGAACATAGCAAGCAAATAGCGATTATTTTAGAGCTGTGGAATGAGGCTGACTAAAGTAATTTTGTTTTTGTTGTATGTATTGTGAGCATAATGCAAACTTTTCAATCTGGTCTTTTGAAAATTAAATTGTTCCAATTCATCCCTTCCAGTGTTATTATTGTGTAACAAATAGGAGGACTATTTAGACATTAAAAAGTTACTGCACTTTATATGTATCCTGAGAGACGGTTTGGAATATCCTGCCAACTTGAAATGTGCTACAACAAACCTAACGATTGTTTGTAGTTCCATTTTTGTTTATTTTATAGTGATTCTGACTTATCAATTGATCACACAGTCTTATGTTTACCTCAGTTGCTTTGTTAATAATAATATTAATAATAATCCAGGCATTTGATATAGCGCTTTTCACATCTTCTAGACGTCTCAAAGCGCTTCACAGAATATACTATAAAGTGAATTGACTGTATATATGTGGGAGAAACACGGCAGCCAATTGCGCACAGAAACACAATTGGAGGGCGTCATGAAGGGAATGGCGGGAGAGGAAGGTGCAAAGCTGGGAAGCAAGAACACATTTCAGGACCTTGGAAAAGAAACAGAGGTTTGCAATGTGACAGTAATTTGAGAGCAGGGATGGGTCAGGGAGGAATTTTAGAGGGGTGAGAACATTGCCAGTAGACAGGAGGAAGGGGTCAAGAAGGTGGAGCCGGGAGATAAGGAGTGGAGTAGCGTTGGGGTCAAGGGAGCAAGTGGTTAGTTTCGTATGAGTTATGGTGATGATGAGAGAGGAGGGGGAGACAGGTTCGAAGGTGTGGCAGGTGGGATGGTTAGGGGCCAGGTTGTGAGGGGAAGATGGGGATAAGGCAGTGGTCAGAAGGGCAGAGGCAGCCGAGCAGATCTATTCGACTTTCGTTCTAGGAAATCCAGAGTTTCCTCGCAGTTGGCGTTGACAAAGTCAATACCTTCACTGTAAAATCCTGTAAAGTGCTTTGATACCTTTGAACGAAGTGATACGGTCCTATATCAAAAATAATGATTATTAAGTTTAGATTAGTTTACCAGAAGATGGAAACAATCAACATTGCATAGCTTAGTGGTTACACACTCAGGTCACATGCTCTCGAGAGGATTCGGGTTGATTCCTGGGCAGGGCGAAACCTTAGGCAAGTTTCCTTACTCTAAGGGCCTGTTTACCCAGCAGTCAGTAAGAACCCAGTTGTTAGTTGATTGGCGGATCGCTTTTCTGGGGGTAATAATCCATTGGAATTTAACAAAAAAATGTCATTTAATCTACTGCTGTTTGTGGGACAATGCTGAGTGCAATTGGCTGTGAGTTTAGCCCACAATACTGTATATACAGTCAATTCACTTTACAGTATTCAGTATTCTGTGAAACACTTTGAGACGTTGCAATGAGATGTTTAGCCCACAATACTGTATATACAGTCAATTCACTTTACAGTATTCAGTATTCTGTGAAACACTTTGAGATGTTGCAATGAGATGTATTACCAAATGCAAGGATTATTATTCATTAACAAATAGATGAGATTCATTTATTTCTAAAACGTTTCTGTTTTCAGGTTACCTTCTAACCATAGCTTATTAGCCCATTTTCTATATCTGGGCATGTATTCATCAGGAATTAAATTGTGTTGTTTTCCTTCTTTTCTATATTGTCAAAACTTATGTTGTGTGCTTAGCTCCTAGCAGTACAAACACTTATTTTGGGTCTGCAAATCTACAAAGTGAATAGACATCTATTTAGGCAAAGAGAAGCCACTTCTTAAGCATGAAACAGTTCAGTGTCCATTGTGTGAATCAAAATGGATCAACAGAAATAACTACAGAAACGCCTGAGATAATGAGAGGATTATGAACTGGCAAATTCTTGAATATTACATCCATAGGTGCAAATAAAAGCCTAACAAAGCTTATATGCAAAGCATATACAAATATGAGTTCCATCATTTCACCAAGATGTCATCTAAAGATTTTATATCCATACTGACTACTTTTATATAATCTTCAACCTTTCAGATGAGGCTTGATAAATTCTTGTGTGACAGTTTGATGTTTTTAAAAATAATAATACATTTGCTACCCTCGATGTCCTCAGTTGTCTCATGTTTTGGAGCTTCTACATCTGTCAGCCTGACTCAGTTGGTAGAACTCTCTGAGTCAGTAGGGGATGTGTTGGGGATATGCTGCATTGCTGGAGGTGATGTCCTTCTGATGTGACGTTAAACTGATCTGTCTGATCAGGTAGCCATTAAAGTTTCTTCTGGTATCTTCGGCAGCAATCCTTCAAATAAAATAAGTCATTCACATCCTGGCTGTTTATGAGGCATTGATATATGCCAATTGACTGCCATGTTTGCCCACACAAAAAAACCCACACAGTATCACTGCACTTTACAATATATCATGTGAAGCGCTTTAGGCCACCTTCTAGTTGCTACATGAAATTAAATGTGACTATCGTTATTATGAATAGTCATAATAACAAGGGGAAACTAAACGAGATTCAGGGATGTGATTCACCTCTCAACAATTGTCAAAACAGTTGTGATGCAGCAATAAACATGTCAAAAAGGAACACGGGTATATATTGTATTGGCAAATCGGTTGAGTTTAAATAATCTCCAAAACAGAGGTTACTGGGGAACCCCAGCAGGTCAGGCAGTATCTACAGAGAAAGTGAGTCAACGTTTCGGATCAGAAGATTGGCGTAGGTCAGGACCCACCTAAGAGCTTACAGGAAGCATCAGCAGACAAGAGCACGAAAACAAAATTATTCTTGCAATGTTCAGTTTCCTCCTTTAGGTGGTGCACTAAGCATCAGTAGTGAACTGTGCGATCCAAAGTTTAACATCTCTGCAGAAACATCTGCAATATTCATGTTTTCTGAAAGCTTCCACTGCAGTGCTGTTGTTATTGCAGTGATGTTAACCCAGGCTACTTCCTGTAGGATATTTTCTAATCCATGTCCAAAAACATCACACCACCTCGCTCAGCTATCATGAGATGTCACTCTCGGTCACATCCCTCTCCTCTGTCCTAGATATTTTTGGTTATGTATATGCAAAACAGATGTGCGCAAAGCAGGCTTAAGGCAATTTTATATTCTAAACCATCCTCAGAGTATTATTGCCAGCTCTCTTAGAAATCTGACAGCTATAAAGAATTGACAATTACAGTAACTTCTATGTTTCCATATTTGGTTTTAAAATTATATAATTTTATAATTTTAACACTATTTGTGATTGAATATTAAGGCTGTTATTAACAGGGAAACAATAGGGGATTACTGAATTGGCCGTGATAATGCTACTCCTATGTTAATTAACAGGAATCACTGATGTTGTTTCCTCAGTCTGCTGAGTTCAAAGATGTCAGTCTATTGACAGTTAGATAATGAATGTTTGTCACAATAACTCTTATATTTTAACCTGATGTAAAGTGTTAAAGGATCTAAAAGGCAATCAAACAGAAATGGTTATTTCCTTTTCACTTTTTCATTTTAATTGGAGTGTTCTGCTGACACTGTCTTTAAATGTTGAGTGCAGTATTCTCATCTAAATGTCAACATGAACATTACCAATGTGCAATAACAACGGTTTCCACATCGGGGTGAATGTCTTTAAGCACTTTGCAATGGTGATGGAGGTCATTGAGCAGTGAGCGAAGGAGCAGCGAGTGAGGATATTGGAGGAGTTAATAATAGTTAACCAAAGAATAATAATAATCCTTGCATTTGATACAGCACTTCATAACTTCTTCGAGATGTCTCAAAGCATCACACAGAATATTTTGTAAAGTGAATTGATCTTTTGTGGGAGAAATGCGACAGTCAATTGTGCACAGCAGTGTCCCATTAACAGTCATGGATTGAATGACCAATTTTTTTTTAATTTGAAGGATTTATTACCCCAGAAAAGGGATCTGCCGATTGACTAACAACCGGGTTCCTACTCACTGCTAGACATATGGAGTAAGGAAACTTACCCAACATTTCGCCTAGAGGGAATCGAACCCAGGTCTCTAATTTTTGAGGCACTATTGAGCTACTAACCTATTATAGTTAGTGCAGTTCTTAGGAGACTCAGCTTACCACACCCCACCCCCCACTCACTCAAGGAAGATAATCACTGCTATTTTACATATATATATATATATATATATATATACAAACATGTGCATGCCCTCCATCAGTGGGCAGGGCTTCAGTTTCTCTGCCCCACTCTTTGTAACTCCATCCCACATTCCCTTCACTTTGCTCCCTCCCTTGCCTCCTTCAAGGTACGTCTCAACACCCTCCACTCCATTGTCCAGTACATTGGGAGGTCCTCCCGACAAGAAAGGCGCATTGTGAATGTTTTTTCTATTTTCTATTGTAATGTAGACATATGTATAATATATAAATAAATATACATAATCTATGAATATATCTAATCATATATATTCCAGGTCAATCTTTCCATCAAATGGAAGTACAAATGAATTGCAGTCCCAGATTCCATCATTTGTCAAGTCATAATATTACCATTTGCAATCCCGCTGGTCATACTGGCATCCAGGACAGGACAGTTGAGAATTATTTTATTAAATCACCATCATTTTCACCTAACTCTTGTGAACAATCTAGGTTGCAAAGGAAAGCAAGGACACACGTATGAATTCTTCAGATATGATTGGCACGCTTGCATCCTGACATGCAATCATTTGCCAGATTTTAGCAATCCCTTGATCCTGAAATTTGCCATGAGATCTATCTCTGAACCATACATAGAAACTGGGGAACTTATTCTCACTTGCATTCGCAAGTTCAAAATAGATCAGATGCACCCTTAGGCCCATCTGATCTCATCTGTTCCAGAATTCCCACCCTTCAAACCACCTACAACAATAGCAAATGTTTAAATCAATCTTTAGAAATCGAACATGGAAGTATGAAATTCCTCAAGCATGATATAATACGATAAAGTAACATAAAATAATAAAGTCAGAAGACACACAAGAAACTGGAAATTCAAATAAGTCTGATGTAAACCAATTTAGGACCATCATTTATATTCCAGTAAGTATTAGCTGCAGGACATGGCTGGCTGGTTGCCTGGCTTTCTTGTCAGCTTCCTGAACCTGAATTTCACCACTTACTTAATCTGAATTCTCTGCCGAAAAAGTGAGTATCTGTGATAAGCACCATGAACACTAGCGACCGATGTATTGGTCAGAATAGGTGGAAAATCATAACCTGTTTTGCTGTGGTCATGATCCCCAGTGTCAATGTTAATCTTTTCAGCGTTATGGCATTGACGTTTAAAGTGAGGTTTCTCACTATGTCTCCATTGGGGAAAAAAACATTTTTATTGGGCTGCCTCCTCGAAGACAGGTCCCAGATGATGAATGTCAAGTTTCCTGTGTCTGACCTTCCCCCTTTCTTATCCTATCCTTTAGCTTTGAAAGGTCAGTGGGGGAGGAGATTGGAGTTACCAGAATAACTATAAAATTTCCTCTTTTCAGCTGTTGTGGATAAGCTTGGCCATGTGGCCACGAGTGAAGTTGATCGACCACATTCGCAGATCTATTCTAATTGAGCAGAGATAGTCTAGGAATGCAAGGATTATTATTGTGTAGATATAAATGGGGCCACTCCTTGATAGAATAAAGTGGAAACATATCTCATTCACTGAAAGCAACCTGTCAATAATAAATGGATTTCAACAAAGCAAATTAAATACATCTGCGGGGTATTTGAATACAAAATGTGACGGTGTTCTCAATGACAAGCTATGAGGTATTTGCTGGTTAGACTGCAGTAGTACCCCAACACACACTGTGGGGTCCACAAACATTGGCTGTTGCCAACCTGCGGCTCAAATTTTTGGGATTTAGGTAATAATTCACTAATTTAAATCAAAGGAATTTTATTATATTATCCCTCCAGGGAAAGAGTGTGCATTGCATTCCAACAATCTATCTCTGGAATTTATAATAATAATAATCCTTACATTTATAGCGCTTTCCACGTTTTATCGACGTCTCAAAGCGCTTCACAGAATACAACAACGTCCCAAGTTGGGACCAGAGCAGGGGGTGGAGGGAGAAGACAAGAGGGAAGAAAGGTTGGAGAAGAGGTAGGGAACAGAGCAGGGGGCGAAGGGTTGTGGTTGGGGGAAGGAAAGTAGGAAAATTGACTGTATATTTGTGGGAGAAATTTCCATGTGTGAGTCGGATGCATGGAATCCAGTTTGGTTTGGATATTCTTAAGCATGGTGATGGAATGTACCAAGACACTTAGCTGGCCAAACAGAAGTAAACATTGAAACAAATCATTTTAACGTGGTGTAAATTACTTACTGGGCATTTTTAATTTTGTGTTCATTGCCTTTAAAGGAAGTTTGAGCGATTACATAGGTCTAGTGCCAAGACAGAGTTCAAGGCTTGAGACTAAAGTTAACAGAGTTGAAATATTTCCTATTGAAATATGAAAGGAGTATGACACATATTATATATTTTTGAAATGCTGTGATATATAGATGATTTACATGCTAGTAGGCTATTTGACCCAAATTATAAGCACAGGAAAAAAATCACAGAGTTTCAAAGTTGTTCTACACTCCACATTAAATCTCTTGTACTGCTGGAGACACAGCCTGCGAAGGTTAAACAATGTAAATTCAAAGATGAATGAGTAACCTGTAGCTTTGCTGAATTATTGGAAGGGTGAAAGCTGTTATACAAATGTAATTTTATAGTTGTGGAGGGTGGAATATTTAAAGCAAAATATTTTCTCTGGATACCAGGTGAGTTAGTTATGAGGGTAAGTAGACTTCACATGGACTTGTGATATTCTTATCATTTTTGTCCTCGGGTTACTGATTTACAGACCAGTGTAAATAATAATACTCCTTGTATTTGATATAGCACCATAATCACATCAATGAGACATCTCAAAGCACTTCACAGAAAATACTGTTATGTGTAGACTGTGTGCTAATGGGTGAAACGCATCTTTGTGCCTCGAAACATCCCACAAACAGTCATAGATTAAGTGACCATTTTTTTTTTAGGAATTATTATTCCTGGAAAAGGGATCTGTCAATCGCCTAGCAACCGGGTTCCTATTTACTGTGAGGTAAACACAGGCATGTGGAGTAAGGAAACTTGCCCAATGTTTCACACTGCCTGGGAAGTGTGTAGGTGTGTGTAGTTAGGAAACATGCCCAGGGTTTCACTTTGCCTGGAAATCAAAGCCAGGTCCTCTCCCTTGCTTGCGAGGCAAGTGCACTAATGAGTACTACACACTATTATTATATTATTATTACTAAGGACAGAACAGTGATGATCCCAATGCACAATTTGAAAAGCAAAGGGATTTTCTCCTGGTGTCCTGGCCAACAATCTCCATGGATAAAATTGGTCATTCACTTAGTGCATAACAACTTGCTAGATGAAAGACCAAAGACCAAATCCTTCTAGTTCAACTTGAAATCCTGGCAGTCACTTGACATATTGTGTCCAAAGCCACTGTATATACTGTAGCCTGAGATATCTTTTGTAGCAGTACTCTTTAGCTAATGTGCTCTTCAAACAAACAATATTTTCTGCTTCCACCATCTCCCTAGGAAACTTTTTTTTTATTACTTGCTCAATATGGTTTAAGCCGATTTGTACTGAATTAATCATTTTTCAATCGCAAGCCGTGTCCTCTGGTTCTACTGTGCAGTGCAAGTAAAACAGCTTGTCATGGTGTATATTATCTAGTCCCTTCAAAATTTTAAAGACCATAACGATATCACCCTTCAACCTTTTCTTCTCAGTGTGAACATGCCCAAACGCTCCTCATAGTCCAGACCCTCCTCTGTATCCACTCAATCGCTGCAATATCCTTTTAATATTTTTATCTTCAGTATTCCAAGGGTGGTCACACCAGTGATTTATAAAGTGGCATGTTTACTCCACTATTTTTTTGCTCAATATTGCCCTTTTAATACAAACCCAGCATCTGGCTTACCTTATTCACTGACAGTGAGCACTGTTGTAATAGCTTCAATTTATTGTCAATCGAGACCCACAGGTCCTTTTCATTTTCTCCACAAATTATTTCCCATCCAGGTTTGCATTTTCCTACATTGAATTTCACCTAGGTGTCTTGTTCGACCCTCAACTGTCTTTCCTCCCACATCCAAGCAATGATTTGCTCTGCATTCCCTCACCTGTGCAATATTGCCCAACTCCGCCACTGCCTTACCCCCAAGGCCGCTGAAACCCTCATATATGCCCTTCATTACATCCCAGCTCGACTATGCAAATGCCCTGCTTGTCAGCCTTCCCAACTCCCCCTTCCACAGGTTGGGGATAATCCAGAACTCTGCAGCCCATGTCCTCTTCTGCTCCAAGCTTCGTGACCCCATCTCCCCCATCCTTGCCCAACTCCATTGGCTCCCCATCACCCAGAGGATCCAATTCAAGATTCTGGTCCTCACATTCAAAGCCCTCCACGGCCTCGCCCCACCCTACATCTGCGACCTCCTAACCCACCAACCTGCCCACCCATTGCACTCAGCGGATTCTGGCCTGCTCCACAACACCTGACCTACTGCTGCACCATTGGCGGGTGAACTTTCAGCCACTCTGTCCCCAACCTCTGGAATTCCATCCTGCAGACTCTCCACCTCGCCCCCTCCCTGGCCTCCTTCAAGTCCTGCCTAAAGACCCTCCTTTTTGATGGTCTCACAGGTCACCCCAAACCCCTGAAACATTGACTGTCCCGCACGTTGGGACGTCCTTCTGATGTGAGAGATGCTTTACAAGTGTATTTTTGTTGTTGTTGTTCATCTGCATCGATCTGCCCAATTCCAAAGTACAGTATGTTGAAGTCCTCCTGTAATCTATCCTGTTTATCTTTGCAGCCCATCACCTTCATTAGATTTGTGTCATCTGTAAATTTAGCCAAATATGCTTGTGACTCCTAGCTCTAGATAGTTTATGAAGATGCTAAATAGAAGAGGTCACAAAACAGACTGGAACGCACAAGATTCATGGCCATATTTGGGTCGTTGCTGTGTGCAAATTGGCTACAAGGTTGGCCTACAAAATAAGCAGTCACTACACAGTTTATTCTGCAGTGCTTTGAGACGCCTATCATTTGATTATTATTTCTATTTAAACCACCACGTTTAATGATCTGAGTATCCACGTGCCAAGATCCCTCTGCTCTCCACTCTAACTAGATTTTCTTTCCTAATGCTTTTCTTTCCTAGTATTAATTTTAGAAAAAAGAGGAAAAATCACAGCCTGGAAACTTTTGTTCACAAATAAACACTCATACAAAAGTAGTAATGAAAAAGCAGTTTGAACTTTAATTGGGATGTACTGTGTTAATAGTTTACATCTGATATACATTGAGGAATTAAATGCAGTACAATCTTAAAAGGTAAAAGTAATAGACTGAATTATTTGTACCCTGAATAAATTAGTGTCATCCTGCACTGGTAACAGACTTGTCCTAAATTGTTAAAAAAAAATATCAAAACAAGCACATCCTTTTCCTGTCTTTGCTGGGCAAATTGTTAAAAATAAACAATTTTTGTGTTTGTTTTCTTTCACATGAAACAAGTAGTTGGGTAATGATAGTATTACCAGAATCGTTAAAGGTTCTGCACTCCAGCACCAGTTTTGCTTGATATATAACCAGCTATATCATCTCGGCCAGTGAAGGAAATGCAGTCAAGATATTACTTTTGTACAGATACCAAGGACTAAAGAAGTTTAACAGATTTTTTCCCTCAAACTGCCTTCCTCCAAGTACAACAGTTTGACAAAAAGTTCTTGCGATAATTTATAGCATCTGACAGCAGTTCTAGGATGGTATTCTGCACTCCATCCCCTATTTTAGGCAGCTGTGGGTAATGTAAAAGTTAGCAGGTACAGCAGCTCAGTTCAATTTAAATATCAAAGCTCTGTGGCGCTTTGGTATAATTAATGAACCAGAACTTTCTGTGGTTGCTTTTCAACAAGGGAAAAAAAAACAACATTCAGTAATTAAAGATCAGTAGCACACTTAAATAAAATGAAAAATGACCGTTCCATTAAAAAGCAGCAAAAAAAAATATTTAGCAACCAGCACTACAGCACAATTGTTTTTTAAAAAAAGTAAAAATCAAAGCAGACTCTATAGAAGACATCAATATTCCTAACTTGCTTTAGGAATTGCTTAAGAGTTAGTGCACAAGTACATAGAAGGATACCCCAGTCAGTTAAATACAGTAAATGGAATATAAAAATTGCACACAGTTTGCTTAGGAATGATACAAGTTAACAAAATAGAAAACAAATGAAAGGAAGAGCAAATTGGCCTCTACATGCTGCGTGGATGCCATGCTTTTTATCAGTGGAAGTAAGTGTCCGATTCAAGAGCAGCGAGTGAACGATGACTCAAGAATATAACAACTTATAACTGGGCAGATAAAGATACCATTTCCCAACAGAGCCTGAGCAAGTTTTCAAGCTTTATTTTAAATTAAGTTACTAGCACTGTTCAGCCATCAGTACCATTGGTTAGTAGAATAAACTCACACACAACGATGCTGCGATAGATTAAAGGAGGTCAGGTAAGTGGCTATAGACAGAGTCCAGGAGTTTTTGGCTAGCTTCCTGGCTTTTCCATCCCGCAATCTCAAAGAGCTTGTCCAGTTTGTCCTCTGCGTGGGGAATCTCTTCAATCACTCTCAACTCTTCTTGGTTAAGAATATGAAGCATGTCATCAAACACAGGCTGTAGATCACAGGGGTCCAACCGCACCTGCCGTAAAATGGTGTCTTTCTTCTCTGCAGTTGGGAAGCAAGAAAATGCTTTAGTATTGTTAAGTGATACAATATCCGATTTCAAAACAATGTAGAACACTTCAAATAATAATACTTGAATTTGATACAGCTCCTTATCACATCGTTGAGACATATGAAAGCCCTCCACAGGTATAAAGTGGAGTGAGCGTGTATTTTGGGAGTAAAACATGGCAGCTAGTTTGTGCACAGCAAGGTTCCACAAACAGCCACGCAGTGACTGGCCTATTTTATTTGGGGGATTGTAGGTCAGATCCCATGAGAAGCTCTGTTCTTGATTTGAATAGTAACACGGATCATTAACATCCACTTGAACCGGCAGACAGGACCTCAGTTTAAAGTCTCAGCCGATGGATTAGATGTGCTTGGTGGCAGCATTTATTTCACTATGGACATTAATAATAATCTTTATGCCTTTCATGTCAGGGTGATATTTTAAATATACGCTGTAGTGTGGTGACTGTTTTGTGAGTGAATAACAGTTTCAACATTGAGAAATGTAGGAATAAGGTCAATTGCTACTCCATGAGACCTGGTGGCATAATTACTTGTGGAAGTTGGTGAAGAGAGATTCAGCCATGCAGTAATACACCCCCACCTTTTTAAAATCAATACATTGCTGACATTTACTGGTGAGGGGTGTACTGATAAACTGAGCTTTTAGAAGACACATTAGTAGGTGTCTTGTCTGTGCAAACATATTCTGCTAGAAGGAAAAATATGGTTTGGGAAGAAAATTAAAAGTACAAATCAAAAAATGCAAATAAAACAAAAGCTGAAATGATGAACCAGTGGGTAGCAGTTTTACAATCCTGAACCTGGAAACTTAAAAGTTTTGATTGTGCATATAAAGCAAATTAATTAAAACTTTAACCAAGGAATGTGCTAAGCTAACGAAAAGATTGTTTTTAAAAAAAAATACTTTTTAACCTTTGGAAATAAAGGACCCGGTTCTGCTGAGGACTGAAGACGAAGTGCTTGAAGTCGAGTCGCAACGGAGAAGGGGCTCCGATTCATCAACAAAAAACACCTTTGTCTTCTCAGAGGAAGGTGGCTCAACCATTGTGGTGGTAGTGCCGGCAATGATGGTGGTGTTGGCAGCGGGGGCAGGAATAGCAAGCTTTGGAGTGAGGCCATTTTTGTTGGTAAGGATAGGGATGAGGTTCTCAATATCCAACTGGAAAAAAAAAGACAACATTTTCAGATTCACAGTATTCTTCTACAGAATAAAATGACACAAAAACAAAATGATTCCAAATGTCAATACATGTCTATGTCCCCTACCTACCTACCCGCCGGCCTCTCCCCTCAGCAGGCTCCACGTCCCCCGACCCACCCACCCCACCATCGGCGAGCAAGCTTTCAGCCACTCTGGCCCCACCTCTGGAATTCCATCCCGCAGTCCCTCCGCCTCGCCCCCTATCCTCCTTCAAGTTTTGCCTCAAGAGCTTCCTCTTCGACAGTCCCATCGGTCACCCCAAATCCCCTCTCCCTCCACCTTGCCCGATCCTGACCCCAGCTCAGTTCTGAAGCATTGACTGTTCAACGCCTTGGGTCGTCCTCCCGAAGTGAATGGCGCTATACAAATGTACTTTTGTTGTTGTTATGTTGCAGAACAAAAAAACTTAGTTTACAAACCAGAGGTTTTGAACAGATACTCAAGGGAAATGGCTAATTCATGCACATCACAATTAAGGCATTTGCACCAGTTTCTGATCTAATCCGACAATTTCCTATGCAACATATGTTCCTTTTGCTGGAGACCAAACCTTAATACCCTTCATTTAATACACAGTTGTGAGTAAAATACAATGAGAGAGATTGGCTACATCATTGATTAGAGATTCTCCCAGTATCTGTCTTATAGTAAGGACATCTTATAGAAAGAACATCTCAGCATTGCAGCAGATACAGTAAAAGACAACTATTATAATAACAGTAAACCCTGCATTTGATATAGAGCCTCATCAAATATTCGAGACGTCTCAAATCACTTCACCAAATATACTGTAAAGTGAATTGATTGTTTCCTCTATGGGTGAAGCGCAGTAGCCAACTGCTCACAGCAGTGTCCCAAAAACATTTGTGTATTGAGTGACCAATTTTTTTTATAAAAAAGGAATTATTACCCCCCAGAAAAGCAGTCTGCTAATCAACCAATAACTGTATTCCTACTTATTGTTAGGTAAACAGGCATGAGGAGTAGGGAAACTTTCCCAACGTTTTGTCCTGCCGGAATCAAACCCAGATCTCTTGCTTGCAAGACGAGTGCTCTAACCACTGAGCTACGGGACTCCAGCTTTCAATAACTATAATTAAAAACCTAACTATGAAGCCGTAGCTGTTCAGCTAAGATTGTTTTCTTATAAACTGGCATTAGGATAATACATAAAATACTATGCCAAGCATCAAATATTACTGGACTACTGGCTGAGTAGTGGCTGAGAACTGGTTGAGTGACAGAAAGCAGAGGCTGGTGGTTAATAGGTGTTTCTCGAAATGGAAGGAGGTGTGCAGTGGTGTCCCCCAGGGATCGGTATTGGGACCACTGCTCTTTCTAATATATATTAATGATCTGGACTTGGGCATAGAGAGCACTATTTCCAAGTTTGCAGATGATACAAAGTTACGTAGGGTAGTAAATAGTGAGAAGGACTGTAACCAACTGCAAGCAGACATACACAGAATGGTGGAATGGGCTGACATGTGGCAGATGGATTTCAATGTGAATAAGTGTGAGGTGATACACTTAGGTAGGAAAAATGATAGGAGGCAATATAGACTTGGTAGCTCAACCTTAAGGGGGGTGAACGTACAGAGAGATCTGGGTGTTCAAGTAAGCAAATCATTAAAGGTAGCAGGGCAGGTAGATAAGGCAGTAAAAAAACGCATTTGGTGTACTGAGCTTTATTAGTAGGGGCATAGAGTATAAGAGTAGGGAGGTTATGGTTAATCTATACAAAACACTGGTTAGGCCTCAACTGGAGTACTGCGTCCAGTTCTGGGCACCTTACTTCAGGAAGGACATTAAGGCACTGGAAAGGGTGCAGAGGAGATTCACGAGAATGATACCAGGAACGGGGAAGCTTAGCTATGAGAACAGACTGGAGAAGTTAGGACTTTTCCCATTAGAGCAGAGAAGGTTACGCAGGGATCTGATAAAGGTCTTCAAGATCATGAAAGGTTTCGACAGGCTAGATAGGGAAAAGCTGTCTCCGCTGGTAGGTGTGTCTGTGACCCGTGGTCACAGTCTTAAGATATCTACCAAAAGAAGCAGAGAGTAGGTTAGAAGACATTTTTTTACTCAGCGAGTTGTTCGAATTTGGAATGATCTGCCTGAAAGGGTAGTGGGGTCCGATTCGATAGCAGCTTTTAAGAGAGAATTAGATAGGTATCTGGGGAAGACGGGTTTGCAGGGTTATGGGGAGAAAGCTGGTGATTGAGGTTAATAAAAGTGACTTGCTCGGTCAAAGAGCCAGCACAGACTCGATGGGCCGAATGGCCTCCTTCTGTGCCATAACATTCTATGATTCTATGATACCACTGGTAGTAATGGTGGAGAAGGAAGGTTGAGATGAACTCAGTTGACGTGTTGTTAGCTTCAATTTGTCTTCCACTACTCCAAAGCAGTGGAGTCCTGTAGCTCAGTGGTTACAGCTTTTGTCTTACAAGTGAGAGATCTGGGTTCAATTCCAGGCAGGGCAAAACCTTGGGCAAATTTTCTTACTCCATACGCCTGATAACAATCCCTCCCCCTAAAAAAATAAACAACAATAAATTGGTCATTTCAATCGACTGTTTGTGGGACACTGCTGTGCGCAATGGTTGCTGTTTCACCCACAAATACAGTAAATTCACTTTACAGTATTTTCTGTGAAGCTCTTTGAGATGTCTAGAAGACAACAACAACCCACAAAATTACATTTGTATAGTGCCTTTCACGTCAGGAGGACATCCCAAAGATGTGAAAAGCACTAGATCAAATGCAAGGATCATTATTATTATGCTTGACAAGTTGACAGTGATTTATCAAAGCTTGTACAAAGATTTAAAGAAAAGCTTTATCCATTGAATTCTCACACATGGACTACAATATCAGCCATGTTAAATTCTCTTGCACACTGCAATTTAAATACTAGGATCAGAAATTTGCAGCCCAGGTCCATTCTGAAGAAAACGGTCCTTTTTTCATGCGAGTGTGAACCATACAGACAAACATGACAATTGTACTCAAAAAGCAGTAACAGGAGTAGACTATATGGCAAATTAAGTCTGTTGAATCATTTATTAGGTAATGACAACACTTTATATTTGTAATCGAACTTGGCACACATTCAGCGTGCTAAAGACTATAGGATCATAAAATGGGGATACTAGGAAAGAAGACTAGGAAACAAAACTCAATACAGTAAAAGCCTGTTTATCCGGCACCCAATCAACCGTAACTTCTGTATAACCGGCATCACAAAAAAAGTCCACATTCAATTAACCGGAATTTATCCAGAAAAATGCATTAAAAAATGTTTTCTAAAATATTCTTTTTGCGTTTTCGGCCGAATATCCAGCATGCACTTTAATCGGCATTGGCCAGGTCCCGAGGGTGCCGGATAAACGGGCTTTTACTGCACTAGGCCATCAATTCTCATTTGAGCTGAAAACAAATTCTGAATCAGATTTACTGTTCAATTGTGCATGTGGGTGGATTGATTTAGTTATCCAATGCCTAATGGAAGAACACCATTGAAGGCAACACTGATGGCCCAGCACTCTAAAGCCTTCCTCCTCAGTGCGGCATTCAGCTGTGCTGAACACACTTACAGCCCAATTCCAGTCTCCTGTTGTTAGCCGAGCTGAGCTGGAGAAGCGAAAGAGTTTTCCCTGGCTCAGCACGTAAAGATGCAACACTGTGTGCAGGGCACTATATACAGTTATTGTAATTTATGTGTGCAGCTCTCAGAAGACAACGTGCTCAGGCTGAATGCTGTTCCTTTTGGCACCACACAACACCAGATAGTATTCAGTCCTCACGACTCAGCACTTTCAGGAGAGGTGAAGAGAATTTGCAACCCCCAAAAACATTGAAGTGTGTCAGAAGGGTATCACACCTCCAGTCTGATGGCAACTCAATGTGACGGCAGCATCCCAGACGTCTCCCAACAACTGTGATGGAAATTTATACACTTGCCAATAATTGTAGCAATTAGATCTTTTGCACAAATTACATTTTGCAATTTAACAATTTAACAAGCTGTTAAATTGAACACTACAGCATATCATTCAATCATTCTCAAACACACACACACATATTATATAATATATAATGTATAAATAACATAATGAAATGATTTAAGACACTTCAAAATGGCTTCTAACCGTTTAACAACTTTAGAACGAAATACAAAGGCTTCCACAGAATTGTTTTGTGTGATACCGAACATTCCTCCGCTCCATAAGCTTTGACGGACGAAAACCTCTTTAAAAGAGGAAATTGACAAATGTGAAAGTAATATTTCAAAGTGACGACCTGCTGCTCTGCAACTGGTTGCCCAGACCACAATCCTCATGATTATTCCCACTTACGCTGCCTAGTTACTTCAAATAGTTCAGTGTCATTCCAATTGTGTACTACATATGAACAAACATATTTATTGCAACAGTTTCTCACAGGAGGAGACACTTCAATAACGGGATTGGACAACTGCCTACAGAAATAGTGAACCATGTAACAATGTTTCAACTTCCCACCAGATTCCCTTGGCCGATGCAGTGCTAAACAAAACCACAATTTTTACCCGCAGCCAAAAACATAATAAGGTCAGCGGGCAATAGTTTATCAGTGTGGTGCAGACGATGTTAAAACGTCCAAGCTTGTGGGCTGCTGTCTTCACCGAAACAGTGAAAATAATTGATTTTGGAGAGAGGATGATAAGGTCGACCCTCTGCCCAGCTTTATTATTAAAAATGACTATACAATGACTGTAGTAACTTGCCTGCAGTCATAAAAGCAACAGGAGCTTCATACATTGTCAAAATCTCCATCCAAAAGAAAGTTAAAAAAAGATGAAAATATACAGTATCAAAATAGGAAAACTTCTACATCAGAACAAGAACAAAAAGGCATGATGTATTCCTGAAAGATAATAATCTTTGCATTTGATGTAGTTTTTTTTATCACATCATTGACGCACTTCTAAGCACCTCACCCAGTATTTAACTGACGTATATACTGACTGCATTTGGAAGCGGATCTTACTTGTTCACTGAGGGGGAAAAGAAACAGTAGTGGGAAAGGCCTATTGAAATAATAGCACAGATAACATTTCTTTACTACCAATATATACCTAACAGCCACAGGAGGCCATCCTGTTTAATTTTCTCTTGTGTTTCCAGGATATCTAAATGATAGTTAGGAGGAGGTTTCTAAAGAACCAACCATAAATACTGGAGCATAGTTTATACATCACCCGGAGTTTATTGAGGCACTCAAGACAGAACCTCTGCCTAGCTAATGTTAAAAGTCCCTTAACTCACTTGATTCTTGTTTGATGTCGTACAGTTTATGCCTAGTGAACTCCCAAGTAAAAACAATGTTGTTGTTCCCTACTAGTTTCATATTTTCCTTTCCCTCACGACATTTCTTTTTAAAAAGAGCATTGTAGTTTATGCTTGGCCTTTTACGTCTGTATGCTTTGTAGAGTATTGAAAGACGTCAAACTATCTTGCTAAGACCTAATTAACTCGTAGAACAGGTTCCTCACAGAAAAGGTATGACGAGATCTAGTTATTTAGTGGATCAATGTTCACATCGAAAACAAATTTAACCTTAAGGTCAGCTTGCTAAACTCAGCTGTTAACACTTTGCCCATCTAGTGTTATATTCCAGCGCTTTGGGAATATCCTCCTGACATGAAAGGCACTCTATAAATGTAATTGTGTTGCTATATATCAGAATATAATATAGTTACAAGCTCACATAGTTTCCAATGTGTGAAATCCTATAGCTCAATGCTTAGAGCACATGCCTCGCAAACGAGAGACCTGGGTTCAATTCCCGGCATGGCAAAGTGTTGGACAAGTTTCCTTACTCCACACGCAGTTTACCTCGCAGTAAGTAGGAACCCGGTTGTTAATGAATTGGCAGATCACTTTTACCAGGAGTAATAATTCATTCAAAAGAATAATAATAACAATTTGGTCACTCAATCCACGTCTGTTTGTGCGACATTGCTGTGCACAACTGGCTGCCACATTTCCCCCACAAAATAGTCAATTCACTTTACAATATATTCCTTGAAGCATTTTGTGGTGTCTCAAAGACGTGATGAGATGCTATATCAAATGCAAGTATTATTATTATTATTTATTATAATGTCAGATTGAATGTTACTGAGCTCACTTGCTGAGCAATTCAACTACTCGTACTTCTTGAATTGAGTGTTAGTGCCACTCAAAGGAATTGGGTCCAGGAAAGACACATTTATTATGAGAGTTAGATTACCAAAAGAGAAAATACCACATAAAATAAATTTTAAATTCATGTGTTATTTACAATACAGCTACACTTCATAAAGTACAAACGATAGTGAAGCATAGCAGATTTGGTTTCAGTGGACTTAAGAAAAATGCTGAGAAAACCTGCTATTGAAGACTGATCAAATTTCGGTAAGGATCAGCCAGCAGATGATTCACTTTCAGGAGGTGTTTGTTTGATAGCTTTTTGTTTGATAAGTAGACTAAAAGCTTAGTACTTATAATCATGGATTCACAACCAGATGGTCATAGATTATTTAGTTCCAGCCCTGATAAGAGGCAGCTGCTGTGCTGTTTTATTTTGCCAATTCTGGGTTGTCTGGAAAAAACTATACATGAAAATAATATAAAATATGCAGGTTCTCCCAATGGTGTCTGGGTATAAGATACAACAACAACTAAATTACATTTATAGAAAGCGTTTCACATGGGGAGGTTGTCCCAGGGTGCTGAAAGGCATTATACAAATGTAATTTTGTTTTGTTGTTATCTTATTCACATGCGAGCCTTGATCATTATTGTTGCCAGGCTGTGGTACCTCTAAGGACTTCACAGCCAAGCCTGGGGCAGAGGCAGGTTGGTAGGGAGTTAGGAGGTCACAGAGGTAGGGTGAGGCTACAAGAGGGCTTTAGATACGAGGACCAGGATCTTGAATTGAATCCTCTGGGTGATGGGCAGCCAATGGAGTTGAGCAAGAATGGGGGAGATAGGGGGTCGCATACAACAACAACAAAAGTACATTTATAGAGCGCTTTTCACGTCGGGGGGACATCCCATAGTCGAGCCTGGATGTAATGTAATGAAGGCGTCAATGAGGGTGTAAGCAGCCTGAGGGGTGAGGTAGCAGCGGACTCAGGCAACATTACGGAATTGAGGGAAGGCAGAGCGGGTCATGGCTTGGATATGGGGGTGGAAAGACAGTTTGCAATCATGGAAGTTGATGCTGCCAGTGCTGGATGTGTGAAGTGGGGGCCGCTGTCTTGTTCAAGTTCAACTGTCGAAAGTTAGCTCTCATCCAGGAATTGATGTCTGACAGGCAGTCTGTCAGGACAGTAGTGATCCTGGAATCGATGGTAAACAACAACAACAACAACGACTTAAACTTATAAAGCGCCTTTCACGTCGGGAGGACGTCCCAAGGCGCTGCACAGGAGGCGTGTGACCCGAGCTGGGAGGGGGGTGTTCGGGAAGGGGTGAAACACGTAGGGGGAGGTCGAAAAATTCGGGGGGTAACAAAAGGCACGGTCGAAGAGGAAAGTCTTCAAACCGGCCTTGAACGAGGAAAGGGAAGAAACATGACAGACGGATTGGGGGATGGAATTCCATAGGGTGGGAGCGGAAAAGCTGAAAGCCCGGCATCCAATGGTGGGGCGGTTCGGGCGGGGGGCTTGGAGCAGGCCAAGACCTGCTGAATGGAGGGTCCGGGTGGGCTTATAGGGGAAAAGTAAGTCGGTTAAGTAGGGCGGGGCAAGGCCGTGTAAGGCCTTGAAGGTGAGGACAAGGATCTTGAACTCGATCCTCTGGAGGATGGGGAGCCAGTGGAGACGGGCGAGGGTGATGTGTTCGCGGAGGCGGGTGTGGGATAGTACACGGGCTGCAGAGTTTTGGATGACCTGCAGCATGTGAATGGAGGAACTGGGGAGGCCGACGAGGAGAGAGTTTCCGTAGTCCAGCCGTGAGGTAATGTATGCGTGCACGAGTGTTTCAGCAGCGTGGGGGGTGAGGTAGTTGCGGAGCCTGGCAATGTTGCGCAGGTGGAAATAAGCGGTGCCGGTCAAGGCACGGATGTGGGGGAGGAAGGAGAGTTTATGGTCGAACGTGATGCCGAGGTTCCTGACTGGCTTTGTGAGGTGGAGAGTACAGCCTCGGATGTTGAGGCTGGCAGTGCCCGACGTGCGGAGGCGCTGGCTTGAGCCAATCAGGAGGGCCTCGGTCTTGCTCGCGTTCAATTGGAGGAAGTTATCCCTTGTCCAGGACTCAATGTCGGACAGACATGCTGTCAGAACATCGACGGTCTGGGGGTTCAGGGATGAGGCAGAAAGGTACAGCTGGGTGTCGTCCGCATACATAGATTCATAGAATCTATGTATGGAAATTTCCATACATAGATTCATAGAATTTCCATACATAGATTCATAGAATCTATGTATGGAAATTTGGACATGTGGAAATTTACCCCATGTTTGTGGATAACATCGCCCAGAGGGAGCGTGTAAATGGTGAAAAGGAGGGGAGCGAGGACAGAGCCCTGGGGGACGCCGTGAGAAACTGTGCGGGGGTTAGAGGAGAAACCGTTGGAAGAAACAAAATGTAGGCGGTGGGTCAGGTCGGAATGGAACCAGTCAAGGACTGTGCCTTGAAGGTTGAGGTGGGAGGAAAGACGTTGGAGGAGGATGGTGTGATCGACTGTGTCGAACGCAGCAGACAGGTCAAGGAGGACGAGGAGGCAGAGGGAGCCCTGGTCGCAGGCGGTTAAGATGTCATTAGTGACCTTGACCAGTGCAGTTTCCGTGCTGTGAGCAGGGCGGAAACCTGATTGGAGGGATTCAAGGAGTGAGTGAATTGAGAGGAAAGAGCGGAGCTGGGAGGCAACCAGTCTTTCAAGGACCTTAGATAAAAACGGGAGGTAAAGGCAGAAAGATAGGAGTTGAGTGTCATCCGTATATGTGTGGAAGTTGACCCCATGTCTACGGATTATGTCACCAAGGGGGAGCATGTAGATATTGAAAAGATAAGCTTGAAATCACATTCCAGGAGAAGAAAGGAATCAAATACATTAGGGGATGTGGAAGAGAAGAAAACATCTGGTGGAACGAAAACAAAGTGAGTAATTTGTATATTGTACACAAAACACAAAACTCTACAGATGCCGGAAATCTGAAACAAAAACAGAAGTTGCTGGGAAAACTCAGCAGGTCAAGCAGCATCCATGGAGAAAGGAAGAGTTTCAGGGAAACGTTGACTCACTTTCCTTTCTCCATGGATGCTGCCTGACCTGCTGAGTTTTCCCAGCAACTTCTGTTTTTGTTGTATATTGTACACCTTTGGTTTCATTACTTTTGATGTGTATAGTACATTGTGATGTATTATTACAGTAATGCACAATGCACACTGAAAGCTCACCTGTGGAGTTCAAAGCATTGATGAAAGTTAGAAATCAATGAAGAACTTGGCAAGCATTGGAAGATGTCCAAGTAAGTTTTTAATTTATATTTTACTGGAAGAAATGGGAACTACATAGTCTGAATAGTATGATCTTGCAATGACTTCCAAAGCGATATTGGGAGTCAAAGCAAAAACATGTTTGAGATTAACCAGAATATCTAATCTATTATGTGAATGTATAAACTACATACCATTTGAGGATCTCATGTACTATGAGTTCCTAGAACGGTATATAGTCTAGTTTCATTGACATGAAATTCACCTTCCTATGTGGACTAGACATAAAGCACCATGGAGACACACCAATAAAAATTAACCCTTGGGACTGGTCATATTTTTTTCCATATGTAAAACAACTTGCATTTATATAGCTCCATTCTAATGGGGCAGCAACTCAGACCCCTTAAATGTGAACACCAAAGAAAAAAAACTGAACATAAAGTCTGTAGATGAATTGAAAAGGGTAGTTATAATAATCTTTGCATTTCATATAGTGCCTTATTACATCTTCTAGATGTCTTAAAGCACTTCACAGAATATACTGTAAAGTGAAGTGACTGTATATTTGTGGGTGAAACGTGGCAGTCAATTGCACACAGCAGTGTCACACAAACAATCATGGATTAAAATAGAGTCCGTGAAATTAAACAGACGTGAAAGCAAAGGCTTTTATAAATACAAAGAGAAAAGTTTAAAGGGTGAGACTTCTAAGAGCTGAAGGGGTGAATCTTGTGTTGGGGAATGGTGGCTAGGTTCAACTCCTTTACTTTCATCTGACAAAGAAAGATGAAAGTACAAGGTAGGAGTACCAGGTAACGATGTGAAACAGAATCGACCGGAGCTCAATGTAAAAAAGCAAATGGAAATAGAAAATGTCAATACCAGATGAAATCAGGGTGAGATGGTGGATCTAATGACCACAATCTTCCAAATGGGAATTGTGCCAATGGATTAGAGGGCTCCAAATGTTACACCATTATTCAAAAGGGTTAAACTGGGAAACTATTTGACAATTAGTGTTACTTCAGTTATGCGTAATCTTCTGGTGGCCATAATATGGGATGACATTTATGGATACAGGACAATCAGCATTAGCTGATGTTTAAAGAGCAGGTCAAGCTTGATTAATCTAATAGATTATTTTATTGAAGAAATGGCAGTGTTGATAAAGGGAATGCCGCTGATCTAAATTTACGGATTCAAGGTATTTTACAACAACAACAAAATTAAATTTACAACAACAACTTTGATTTATATATCGCCCTCCACACCGGACGGCGTCTCAGAGCGCTTCACAGTAGCAGACCCTGGGACCCAGCCAGGGGCTGGGGTAGAAACGTGACCAAAGGTGCGGTTGAAGAGAAAGGTCTTCAGCTGTGTTCTGAAACAGGGAAGAGAGGGGGCAGGGCGAAGGGAGTGAGGAAGGGAGTTCCAGAGCCTTGGGGCATAATGGCTGAAGGCACGGCTGCCGAGGGTGGAGCGGAGGATTTGGGGGAGGCCAAATTTAAGGCGCTCACCAATTGTAATTTTGTTGTTGTTGTTGACGTCAGGAGGATATCGCATTTTAAAATGCGATGCACAAGATAAAGCAAGAGGAAATTAAGGTAAAAATAAGCAGAAGTTTAGTACTGGAACTAGTTTAGATGCAAACAAGCAAGTTGTATGATATGTTTTATATAGAAAAGGACATCATATTAAACATAGATACATAAAACAGTCATGGTGCAATGAGCACCTCCGGGCTCCTGTAAACTTAGCATGTTATAGTCCTTACACAGTGAGTGGTCAATTTAGCTGAGCTATCAATGGGGGAAAATGAAGAACAGAACCAAATATTTTAGGAATGGGGGAAAAGTATAACACAATTTATAATCCATTGAGTCACATCAACATTTATTTTTTCCATTCCATCGTTGTAGATTATACGTGAAATCTGTTTCATGTATACTCTTATACATGTAATTTGTGGGCTGCCCCATGGACCACTCGAGTTTAATGTAAAAGGTAGACGTAAAGGTCTTGAAATGTTTACAAGTTGTTAAAATACTAATTTTTTCCATTATACATGTATTCAAGTTGATATGGTAGAACAACAACAACAGTTAATCCTGAAAATGCTAAAATTCACGTGAGAACAATTTTGAATTTGCAATTTACATTCATTGTAATTCACTCAACCACAAGAATGTCTTCCTGGCTTGTTCATTTATTGGGCACCTTTTACAAAACAGCATCTTAAAAGCCAACCAGAGAATTGAATTAATTTTAAACAATGCTACATTGAGTATCAGTGAATCAAATGTCAGTGAGCACTGACTGACGATGCTTACACCCACATGAAATGCACAGTTGAGATTCAATAGTAGTTTGGCTTGAAATGATATAATAAATAGCATTGTTCACATCTACGCTTTGAAGCAAGTTCAATAGAATATTGCTTAGTGAATTCAGAAAACCTCAATGGTGAAAACAGAAAATGCTTTATTTTCTCTATTATGTTGCACTATTCTGTCCAGAGGGATTAACCTTCCTTCAAACTCTCTCCTTTAAAAAAAACAAAAATAAATCTATTCAAGGTTTACTAGTATTCCTCCATTGACTTTGACCTACTATTTGGACACTTTGCTTGCTTTTGGGATAATATCTTCAGAAAATTTCACACCTGGATTTCCTGCTAAACCTAAAATTGTCTCTGGTGCGCACCAGGAATTTTAGGAAGAGAAAGCCATAGATTAAATGCTCTCTGAGAAAAGAATTGGACAGTGTAGTTTCAGTTCTGGTTAATGAGTCAGATCTAGCACAGAGATCTTATTGTATCAGTAAGGGATAAGCACAGAACAAAAAGATCTGAGGGAGGGATATATTACGCTAAACAAAGTAAAGTCTTTCACCCTGTCATTATGGAAATATACTTGATTTATTAACCCCCACAACTTTTTGATTCTGGCCTCCTTCATTGCTGTAATCATTCAACAATACTATATACAGGTAAACCTCTATTTAAGATGGGGTTGCATTCCTGAAAAACTATGCATATCGAAACATCCTGAATCGAAACACGATTTCCCATGCAGTCCCATTATATAACTAGAGATGCGCTCTTTTCACAAAATGTTTGGACCTTAAACCCACTAAATAACATACAAAACCACACAACATAACACACAAAGGCAAGAAGGGGTACTTGGGGTAACGGTTTGGTATATTATGCTGATTCTAATCCTCAATCCAGACACTCAGCATTCTTTCCATGTTTTCCATCACATCACTCCTGTTTTGCTAATCTGTTTGCACCTGTAGCTGTAACACACCTTGAACTTGCCAGTATATTGTCCTTATTCTGTTTTATAGTAGCCATCATCAATCTAGCTAGCCCTAAAGTCCTCCCGACGTCCGTACCTTTTGTACCAGAATCAATGCGCTTTTCCACCTTCAATTTGGTATTTAAAGTGATGACATTGAAGTTAGTTACGTCAATATGCATTGTTTGGTTCAAATGCAAAATCATCCTTGGCTGGTGGTGAAACCTCAAAACAATCTTCTGTCTATTAAGTGTGATTCAGTCCTTGACGTTTGTCTACTTCCTGTAAATAACCTGTCTTCAGATTGCATGCCACAAACAGCTGGTAAACAAAATGCCTACCTAATTAAGGCCAAGATTATCTGGGAAGCTGCTAAATGTGTAAAGTGTTTGCTAACATGTAAAAAATCTCTCAAGAATACTTTTATCCAATATACAGAATAAATGAACAATATATACATGGACTGAGCACAAAATTATCACAAATGGAGGAGAAGTCAGGTCTTAAGAGATTTATTTGCTCTTTATAAAATACTGAAAAAAAACTGAATCCACACAGCAAGGGTCATTTTCCCCCCAGTTAATATTGTATTAAAATGAAGAAAACCTAAAAGGAATTTTACCCATTTGTTCAGCTAAGAATGGGCTTCTGGCCATTTGTTAGTCATTGATTGCCTAATTCAAGGAGAGTACAGAAATCAGAAGTGAGAAGGTAAACAGGTGACAGGCTATTTTGCTAAATCAGTTGAGTTCAGTCCCTAGACAACAACAATATTACATTTGTATAGCATATCATTATTCAAGCTCCATAGTGCTCTGATCGTAGTTTCAGTTGCCATGACATAAAATGGCTGCCCTGCCCAAGCAGCACGGCAGAGGAAAACAATGAGGATGATAGTGGTAGAGGAATTACCTATGAGTAACATATGGATAAGTGTTGGCTCTTCAGTCTCAAGAAAAGATGTCTCAGAGGTGTATAATATAGTAAAAGTAATTGAAAGTATTGTTCTGGGATTGATAAACCTAGAAATATATTTTATGATACACCAAGACAGTAGAACACGGCAATGTATTTTAGAGTTGCAAAGTACAATTTCAGGACAGACACCAAAAAATATTTCTTTATTCTGAGGGTATTTACAACTAGTACAGAGTCATAGTAGGAGTAATAATAATAATAATCCTTGCATTTGATACAGTGCTGTTCACATCTTCTAGATGTCTCAAAGCACTTCACTGAATATATTGTAAAGTGTATTGACTGTATATTTGTGGGTGAAATGCCAGCAGCCAATTGTGCACAGCAGCCATGGATTATAATGACCAAAATTGTATTTTTGAGGGATTACTATCAGGCATGTGCAGTAAGGAAGCTTGCTCAAGGTGTCACCTTACCTGTATTTGAACCTAGGTCTCTCGCTTGCAAGGCAAATGCTCTAACCGCTGATCTACAGGACTCCATAGTGTGGTCGGGTCCAGAACACTGGACATTTAAATAACAGCTTGATATTATTGACGATAGAGTAGCTAATCTGTACGGATGACATAAAATAGGCTAAAGGACTTTCTTTGTCCAAATCAATCTTACGATCAAGCACCGGAAGACTGATAACATTGGAAAATAGATGAAAACGAGATATTCAAATATTTCAGCTTACCTAAACAATTTTCATCTAAAGCACTTAAATTGATTAAAGTCATTATTTCTTTCAAGAAGTTCCTCTGCAAGATACCCATGATGTTTCATTATTGGTTAAGCCTCAGCTAGAGTTTTGTGTCCAATTCGTGATACCACACTTTAGGAAGGATATCAAAGCCGTGGAGAGGCTGCAGAGGAGATTTACCAGAATGATACCAGGGATAAGGAACTTTAGATATGTAGAGAGATGAGAGAAGCTGGGATTGTTCTTCTTGGAGCAGAGAAAGTTAATGGGAGATGTATCAAAGGTGTTTAAAATTATGAGGGGTTTTGATAGTGTAGACAGGGAGAAACTGATTCCACTGGCAGGTGGGGTCAGTAACCAGGGGACATAGATTCAAGATAATTTGTAAACGAACCAGAGGGGAGATGGAGAATATGAACACGCACAGAGTTGATATGGTCTGGAGTGCACCACCCGAAAGGATGGTGGAAACAGATTCAATAACAACTATCAAAAGAAAATTGGATAGGTATTTAAAGAGCAAAAATTTGCAAGGATGTGGGGCAAGAGCTTGGGACTGATTGGGTAGCTCTTCCAAAGAGCTAGCACAGGCACGATGAGCCAAATGGCCTCCTTCTGTGCTGTACTATTCCATGATTACGATTTCTGCAAACATTGCAAGTTTACATTTTAGAACACATCAGCATAAAAATGATTCAATGTCAAAATGTTGTGACCCATTTTTGCTCTCTCAAAGCACAAAAAAAAACTGAAGGTTTCTGTTTCTGGACAAAACTATTTCTTCCATGACACAACCCAAAAAAAGTTCCCAGGCTTCCAGCGTTGCAGATCTGAAACCACAGGGGAAAAACAAATCCATCTGTTCCATCTGTAAACTCCCTGACCTTTGGTTTCCCATACAACCTCTGATATGTTTATTTGCAAACATAAATGCTGCAAACTACTGCAATAAAAAAAGGTTAAACTAATCAAAATGAGTAAACCTTTTATGTTCTTCAAATGATGCTTATACGACCCAACTAGTTGAATTAAGAAAGGAGCTTCTTTCTGTATTCGAATGGAGACTGGGAGATTCATTAGATACCCAATGCTGTCAGTTTCCAGTGCTTATCTTTGTAAAGTAATACCACTAAAGTCCCTGTATAATGTAACAAGCAACTGATAGTACAGTGAACTCCAGAGTCACAGCTAATCTCATAGCAGATCCTGAAGTCTTGTTTTTCCGATACAGGTTGGGACGGAAAAAAAGCTTATTTTTTCCTAACCTTAAGTAATTCGTTTCTAGGTTCAACTTTCACATCCATTTCACATGGTGTGCCTGTCAATTTCTCATTATCTTTAGCCCTTGCCTAACTGGTATTAGCCAAAACAAAGATCTTGATGTTCTTACAGTGTCATTACCACAATCTACCTTCTCAAGTCTCATTGTATAACTACCCACCAGGTGGTGCAAATGTCCTTAGATTTTTGCTAAAAGTGAAACCAATAAAAAAAAGTCTAGTGTGTTGTGGCAACATAATTAATTATTTCTAAGCAATGATGGGATAGATGCAAGCTCTTGATAGTTAAGGCATCAACTTTATAACCCTGTAAAGTAACAAAGTGCTCTGACTTGCTAAAAAAAACACTGAGCAGAACTTTGCATAGTATTCTTTGGTTGAGGTGGCTGAATGCAAGTTGGACTGTGAGGTCAATGCACTCAATGTTCTGTACAGTACCATCATGCACATCGGATTCCTGTAAGCTTTTCTCACATTCTCATCCAGACTCATACAGTCAATGATTTGCTTGGTTTGGCAAAATTGAACTTTTTTCCCCAGACTAAACATCAACACACCCAACATCTAAAAATAACTTAGCCACAAGATCAATTGCTGAAACATCTGTTCCTGCACAGTAATCAACTGTGCAGTCACAACTTTTCATACAATACACAATAAAATGGTTAGATTGCTAATTTCCTGAATTAACTCCGTAGGAGATATTCAATGATAATTGGCCCTTTTATACATGGGGAATAAAAATCAGCATTCCTTGGGTTCTTCTCTTCCTTCCATTTGAAAAAATAAAACCATATTAACAGCTTTTCAATAAGATGTACCCAATTTTGAAAATGACAATTACATTTTTTTTATGGCAACTAATTTTATTTAACAAGGGCGCTATATAAACGCAGGTGGTGGAAAGAAAATTCAAATTCATCTTTTACATAATTTGACAAAGCAAAAGTCAATTCATTCTAAGCATGTGAAATTCTGAAACAGAGACCAAATACTCGATCCACAACCAAGACACATTCAAGATCAGCATTGTTAAATATCCATGAGAAATTTACTCTAATTGCAGAATTAACAATAATCAGATAAACTCTGTCTTTCAAGGGCTCCACAAATATCAAGCTGCTCACATCTTCCCACCAATAGTGATGCTCAGTGTACTATGCACTCTAATTCTGGTTTACTTCTTGTCCATCGCTCCCCAAAACTGTACCGTAAGAAGCTAATTTCTCCCACTTTGTGCCCAAGGATCCATCTGTTCATCAGTTGAGGACATTTGCTTCACATACACCACACAATGCAAACCCATTCATCCTTGAAAATGCAAAGATGCAAACATCACTAAGAAATGCAATCTGCCATTCATTTCATCTAAAGCTTGTTGCCTAAAACTTAAGTGAATTGTTACAGCAACTTTACCACAACAAAATATCGAAATGTTTTGCAAGTAATTATTGTCAAGTGTAATTACTCTTTTAAAAGGCAAATACTCCTAGCAGCATACCTGGGAAGTATCCTCCATCAGTCCTCGGATATTTTCCACCACGTCATTGCGCTTATAGCGGCGGAGGGCACTAATGAGTTTAGCCAGGTTAGCTTCAGGATCTCGGATGGTCCAGTGTTGTAGGGCTGCATATGCTCGTTCGTGATCTGCTGAATAGCCATTGGAGAAAGCTGCCACTTCCCGTTCAGCTGCATTAGCGAGAAACTGATAAATGTCTTTCCATTGGCTGCCAATCTGAGCGGCCACAAGCTTTAATATGTCTACACCTAATTTAAAGAACAAAAATGTGTTAGTAATCGTAACCTGTATTGCAACACTTAGTTATTTATTTACAAAATATGGTAGTTATAATCTCAATCATTTCATTAATCAGAAAGCTTTCTAAAATGAGTCGAAACTTAATACAGTAAGTAGATTACATGTTAACCCAACAAAATCATTCTAGTATTCACACAGGGCACAAATATTTGCCCCTAAAAAATCCTCACCTAGCTATGTAGTGCAAGTTATCACCGATATCCCTGAATACTTTTCTTTAGTTTTTAATGTGGAACTATGCTCACAGCCATTATAAATGAACTTTTTGTAATACTTCCAATATCCTGATCAGGTTTGTTCGGGGAAAATGCACAGAACATCCTTTGTTTGCAACCTTCACTTTTGAACACTGAACAGTTTCCATTTAATGAGGTTGTGACAGGGGCATTATAAAATAAAGACATGGCAGAAACTTTCTGAAGCCAAGCCAGGCAACTTTTATTAATGCTCAGCAAGAACAACCATTACAGCCATTGCTTTTGTTCACCAGC
The DNA here is from genome assembly GCA_035084275.1 of Hydrolagus colliei. Lineage (NCBI taxonomy): Eukaryota > Metazoa > Chordata > Chondrichthyes > Chimaeriformes > Chimaeridae > Hydrolagus > Hydrolagus colliei. The sequence continues at coordinate 10,495,223 of CM068744.1, read as the reverse complement.
TTGCCACAGTGTATATCACAACTAACCAGCTACTGCAATAAAGTTTAATTTTAATAGTTTTCAGAAATGATAAAATGTCAAGTACAGGAAACTGCTTAACCATAACATTAACACCTGGTACAGTATGTGCTGAATGTGACCTTCAGTGAGAAATGTAAACATCTATGGTGGATAAATCACAAACCACATGGCTCAGAACAGACCTTCTAAGTATTTGAAAATGATTGTGTATGAAATAATCTTAACCGAGTCAATGCAAAAATACATGTGAAAGACAGCCGCCCATAACAAATGCAAGGATTATTATTATTATCATTCATACAAGAAAACAATTCAGAAAACAAAACTGCAAAGCAAATCAGTTACAATATGTACCCTTGTCAAATATTAACAAAAAAAATTAATCAACACTTCCACAAAATAAGATTTTCAAAACTAGCCATAATCTGGCATCAAATATCAAATTAAAACAAGGGAAGAATATGGGATAGAAAAACATCACACTGGTGCAGAAGGTAGTGCTCTTGGAGGTTTGGAGCTCAGACCCATTATTGGCGCCCAATAGAGTGAGCTACAAGTTACTGGGACTAATGCCTATATCTAATGGGAAAGGACTCTATTCCCAAGCACAGATCAGCTGGATAAATATAAATTTGCAGACCAAAATAGGAGGGAATGAAATCCGTTCAGAATGAAAGTAGAAAACCACTAACCAACCAGACTGCTCATGAACTAAACGTTTCTCATAGGAAATTCCATGATTAAACCAGGTTAACATTACAAGGAAACATTTGACTGCCAGCATTAATCTTGTGGTTGGTGCAATGCTTCCCACCGGTCATTATTTGTTGGCGGTGCAATTTTTCAAGTACAGAGACAGGCTTTGATTCTATTTGTATATCCTTGTTCAAATACAAATCACTTTAAAAACAAATTTTTAAATTGCAGCATGACAAGGGTGGAAGTTAAAGAATAACTTGCTTTTTAAAAAATATATTTAGATTTGTAGCTCATCTTAGGGAAGGAAATTTGGGTGTTTGGGATTTAGCTGGAAACAGGAGATTTATAGCTGCAGGTCCAATAACAAGCAATGCAATGTATCTTTTATGTTGTTTGTAATAATAAGACTTCCCCTCTTACCACGGTACAAATTACTTAGTAAGATGAGAGTTAAAGGTCAGTTTTGATTCCCTGCATGTCACACCAAGTGGATTCCAGTTTGCTTAAGACCCACAGATACCATGTCTGAACCAAAATAAAGTTAATGAAGGTGGAGAACAACACCAGCATCAGATTGTCAGGCAACGTGATGTTACGGCGCATCCAGCTCTGATATTTATTTGTAGGTCTGAAACTACCTAGCTACAGCCAACCTCTGGGTTTGCAAACTGACAAGGTCCTCATTTACAGACTGACTTATTTCAGGCTCCTTTGCTTCAGATCAACTGACAGATTAAACCAGGTCTCCACATACTCCTTTGTGCAAGGGGAAAGTATCCAAACCTTTTCGCGCAATGTAAGATGGGGCTTCTTTTTCCCCCAGTGGGAGACAGGCAGCGACCAAATTTAACACTATTTGAAATCACTTGTGAAATATTTATTTCACACGCATCACATTTCATTTGCTCCGGTTCTGTGCATTTGAGATGAAACACATTGTAAACAATTAATGATTTGCAGTTCCTCATAAGCTTGTTTGTTCCTGGAAGGATTCCAGCATAAACAGCTTTAAAAGGTGACTGCAGGAACCATTACAGCAGCTAATCCAGAATGTACAGATGCTATGTTAACTGGTCTCGTTAAGAAAGACATTGGATGCTCAGCTTTAAAGGAACTTTATCCCATGAAATATGGGTTGACTGATTTTGTTGGGAGGGGAAAGACTGCCTCCACATTCAGTCAGAGATCGATAGGATAGCAAAAATCTGCCAATCAGAAAAAGCAAAGCAAATCAGGAGAATGTTAATATACAACAACGTGCATTTATATAGCAACCCCCCACATTGTATAATGCCCTAGAGCACTTTAGAAAGACAGGGTCGAAAAGTGAGAAGAGAAAAGCAACATGAGCAATGGGGTGACCATGGAGGGGATGGTGGCGGGAAGTGCCAGACATGGGCAACAGAAGGAGATTTCCTGAGGTTAGGGGCAAAAATAAAAGTACTAAGTAAGGCAGGGAACATGCAGCATGCCAGAGTCAACAACAATAAAATTACACTTGTATAGTGCCTTTCACGTCAGGAGGACATCCCAACGCACTGGACAGTCACTGCTTCAGACCCGAGCTGAGCACAGGCAGGGAGGGGAAAGGGGAGTACAGTTTTAGGAGTTGCCAATGGGTCCATCGAACAGGAGAGTCTTGGGGCGAGACTTGAAGGAGGTGAGGCGGAGGGACTGTGGGATGGCATTCCAGAGGTTGCGGGCAGAGTGGCTAAAGGCTCGCTCGCCAATGGTGAGGCGGGTGGGTTGGGGGATGTGGAGCAGGCCAGAGCCTGCTGAGCGGAGTGGGCGGGCAGGTTGGTAAGGGATTAGAAGGTCACAGATGTAGGGTGGGGTAAGGTTGTGAGAGCTGTAAATGTGAGGATTAGGATCTTGAATTGGATCCTCAAGAGAGTGAAGGGGATAAACAGAGAGGGCTAGCTATTCAACTTAATAGGACAGTACCAAAGTGTAAAGGGATTTGTATGTGAGGACCTTGAAAATTGATCTGCTGGGATACAGTGAAGCCTGGCAAGAACTGGGGCATAGTGGAAAGATGAGCTTCTGTCACCTATTGTGTCAAGGATTTGCTTTTCTGTCAATGTTGATTTTGTTTTCTTCTTCTGTGCCAATTTGTATAAGTTGCAGAGAGAGAGTCAGATTCATACAACTTTCATACGCGTTTATATAAAAATTCTTCCTTATGACTGGGCAACATTTTTACCCTTGTTAGCATGAAAATCCACCCAAACTGAGTGAAACCATTAATTTGGGCACTCCACTCTTCTTAGAATCCACCAGTATAAAAAATAGACTCCAAATTTGTAATAGTAGAGATAACAATATGACTATGTTCCTGTTTAAAGTTCATAATGTATTGGGACAAATGCACTTCAACTGATAATTATGGACATCATGCATTGAATGCTAATATGTACAGCAACATTTCTGAAACCAGCAGTACTTAACACCCTTGTTACCTTGCAACAATGTAAAATAAAATGTTCAGATACAAACCAATTATGAACAAGTTGTCAATTCACTAGTTGAGTGTTTCAGCCTGGCTCAGTGGTAACACTCTTGCCTGAGTTAGAAAGTTGTGGGTTCAAGCCCCACGTCAGGATTTGGAATTACATGGTCTAACCTTACACTCCAACAGAGTAGAGGTTTTGAATTTTCGGAAGTGTTGTCCTTCGAATGGGACATTAAACAGAGTCTGCCTGATTAGGTGGTGTGAAGGAACCCATGCTGATATAATTTTTAAAAAAACTAAATTTTCTGTTTTAAAAATATAAATCACTTGTTTAACATTACATATATACATTCAAGACTAATACAAATTCCAAAATATTCATAAATTTACAATTGATAAATAAAGGCCCTTACAGACAATTCTACCTATGCTATGGATTAACATTTTCTTATCTCTCCACCATATTTTGCTCCTTAATACAGCAATACATTTAAAGGGAAGTCACAGCACCAAAAGAGAACCTTGGATGAAAGACCCTTTTGATATAATGTTTCCAGTGTAAAGCATTTCTCTAAAAGGTGCACATTGTCCTAGTTTCAACTACTGTTCCTGGTAATCTGCCAAGTTATTGACTGCCTTCTACGCAAAGATGTTTGTCCTAAATTTGCCCTTCACAACAACATTTCTGAAACCAGCAGTACCTGCCCTGAATCTGTATCCTGCTGCCTCTGCACATCTGAAAATATTATTCCTGGTTTAATTTCTCTATCCTGTTTAGCATCTTACACACCACAATAAGGTCCCCGCCGAGAAGCCTTTTCAAGGCTAAATAACTTAAGTTACTCATAACTCATCTGTGCAACAAACAGATCAGCTCTATTTCTCTACATCCAGGCCTTGGGTGTTCTGTTTATGTCACCATGACCAGAACTATATGTACTGCCTGTGCAGTTGGAGCATGACATTGTGGGGATCTGAACTCAAATAATAACAACAAATAACATTTGTTGGGAGGACATCCCAAGGCACTGGATTTGGACCTGAGCAGGGGGTTGGAATCGGGAAGGAACGGGAGGGCAGAGAGGGTGGTCAAATGTGTAGACAAAGCGGAGAGTCTTGAGACAGACCTTGAAGGCGCAAGAGTTCGTGGGTTGAAGCTCCAATGGGTAGGAGTAGAGAAGCTGAAGGCACAACCACTAGTAGGTAGGGCAGGCCAGGAGCGGGATGTGAAGCAGACCGTAGACTACTGAACGAAGGAAGTGGACAGGTTGGCAAGGGGTTAACAGGTCACAGATGTGGAAAAGAGCAAGGCCTTGGAAGGATTGAAAGTGATGATAAGGATTTTGAACTCTATTTGTTTGAGGGATTGGGAGCCAGTGGAGTTGGGGAGGATGATAGGATCACAGAGCCTGGTGCCGGAGAGGACACAAGCTGCAGAGTTCTGGATGATCTGAGCTTGTGGAGGGAAGAGTTGGGAATTAAAATTTTAAATCACTTGAAAATTTAAATCTACACTACTGTGTCTGCAAATCCTTGTCTTTTGAAAAAAAGACAGGTTCAAACAACAACAAAATTACATTTGAATAGCGCCTTTCACGTCGGAAGGATGTCCCAAGGTGCTAGACAGTCAATGCTTCAGACCTTCTGAGGCACACTAATCAGTACCTTCCTCCGTGTTGACCGGCCTCCTCTTACAATGTTCCAGGTCTTTGCTGACATTATTTCCTATCTGCAGAAACACTGCGGTAGGAATGATGTCAGTAGCATTGCACAAAAATTGAGGATGTGGTGTCAGTGGCCACCTAACAACTTGGAAGTCAATCAGTTTTCACTATTGATGAATAACCCTTTCCCGTGCTATAACGTTCTATGTGACTAAAACAATTCAGAATCAGATGGGAAATGTTAAACATGTAGTTTTCTTTTTACCTGCTGCACTCCTCCACCATTTTACATTATTTCAGATTGCTTCCATTTGCAGGTTCATTCAGCTGCGATACAAGTATGCAGCTGGTACAGAGATGGAGCAGCATTGTCCAATTGAGTATTAGATCAACCATCACCATCCAATCTAAGCAGCTGCTTTGAATTTTACTAGAGGTAAGTGGAAACTTGTTTGTCAGCGCTGGAAAGAGCAGCCAGCTGGATCCAATTTCAAAAACAAGCATCTGTTGCCCCACAAAATAGTTACAGCAGCCAAATTGCATAATACAGCACTCTTGTTGCTATGCTTTATATAAAAACAACTATTTACAATGAACATCCCCCCAAAATAGATTTTGCCAGGAACTCTGCACTGATTTCAATTTAAGGCATACTTTCTTTACATCTGCAGGATTTATTGCAGCATTTCTACCAATGAATGATTTTGAATTTGTATGTTTTGGTTAAAGAGAAACAGATGAACAGATTGAAGACCCTTCTTTTAAAAAAAAGATGAACTATGCTCTCTTGTAAGCCAGCTCCTTTATCCTGACACTTGTTTACTTGCAAGACACTATTTTTGTGGTTTTGAAACAGGCTCAGATCCAGGAACAGCCTGCTCTAAAAAAAAATGCAGATTACAAAGCAGCTATTTTGACCCCTGGAAGTAACTCTGCTGCACAAACAAGTCTTTGAGAAAAAAAAACTGTTTAAACCTCCAAACATCATAACATATTTTGCATGACTATTTATGTATGATCAAATGACATCCAAATCACTGCTAAGAATATTAAGAGGGTGATTGAAGCACTTTTGAAGAAAAGTGAAATGAAGAAATTCAAGCAAATTTCCAAAAGAAAAGGCTAAGATTGCCATATTCCAAAATATTGCACCTTATGAGTGTGGGAAAAACATCCTTTCCACACACATTCACAGATTACATCACTCACACATGGAGCTGGACTTACATTTCCCGAATAAACTTGTAAAAAATTATCTTTTAAATTTGAAAACAGGAATCTTAGATGGTAGCTTTGAGCAACCATTATTCAGCAGTTGAAGGAGTTCTACACCTTTAGCTTATTTCCTTCATTAAGTAACAGTTAGGTATACTCCTCATTTTACTCAGTTTCTAGCAATTGATCACAAAACATGCAGTCACTACTGTACTGGGACTGTTGTACTGTATATTCTATGAAACACTTGGGAAATCTTCCTGACAGGGAAGAATTCTTGCGCCATGTGACTGATCTGCTCTTCCAAGTCCTGTTGATGAGCCAGGCAGGCTGGGATATCAACAGCAATATCAACTAAAAAAAATTACATTTATAGAGAGCCTTTCATATCGGAAGGATGTCCCAGCAGTACCCTGGACTAATGTAGACCCACTAGGAACTGGATGAGTGAGACCACCATAGAGGGCTGGCTCAATTCTTGTTGCCAAACATGTCACAAATCAGCTTAGTTCCAAGGAGACCTAACTATCTTTACCCACCTTCCGAGTAAATTGATTTTTGTTTAGAAATCTCAATTGTGCAACTGTCATACACAGAACCGGGTGAAAATAAACAGAAAATACGCACACACATGCACAAATATTACAGCCTCGATTTATACAATATGCTTCAGTGGTTAGGATCTCAGAGCACTCAACAGTGCTGCAGCTTGACTCCAAACTGGGGAAAGGGGATGGTCAAAGGGGAAGGTATTCAGATGAGATCTGAAGATAGGCAAGGAGGGGTATTGAGATAGACAGTTCCACAGCTTCGGGACATAATAGCTGGTGGGCTGGGGGAATGGGAAACACATACTTTTAACATGATGAAAAATTGCATTTTATAAATAACATAAATACTCCAGAAACATTTGCTGTTTAAGTACAATGTGATGTCCTTCACCTGGTTGTTATACGTTAGGCCTTGGCTCAACCTTTACTCATGTGAGTTTTTTAACTTACAAAGCAGTCCAATATATCTGTTGAGAAATGCAGTTTTCCTTATTCATTCATATCCCCATGTATCCGTGGCAAGCTGAAGTCATTCATATGAATTAGGTTTGATCCCTCATACAAGTATTACATTTCAGGTCTAATCTCTAATCTTATCCTAGTGTTTCAAAATAGATCAATAGCCATCTCTTCCCTCCCTAGCCCAGTAACACTGCTTACTCAATTCACTTTACAGTATATTCTGTGAAGCGCTTTGAGACATCTAGGAAGACATGGAAAGCGCTATATCAAATGCAAGTATTATTATTATTACTCCTTTCTCCCTTCCCCTCATTGATCAGTAATACTTTACAGGTACAATTCCAAATTCAGAAGCTGGGGCACAATAAAATACATCTAATTTTTTGCAGCAGAGCCATTGGAAACATTTTGATTTGAGAAAATTGTATGGACATATCCTTTGGGTGGCGGGGGGAAGAAATGATTGGAAAACTAAAACATGATTATACTGAGAATGGAATCACTTCTATCTTTGTATTCAGCATCACTTCTAGGTTTGAAAACTGGCTTTCCTAACTATGTGCTTTCCCATGTACAATTAATGCAGAAGCAGTCAAGTTCTCCATGATTGCAGAAGTGGGTGCACTTCCAGTACTAACTTGGGTATTATGAGAAGTAGAAATAAGGAAGTTTTATTCCTCCACTCCTCACACACACGCGCACAAATGGTTATATGTAATGGAAAATGTTTTACAATTAGCTTCTGAAACCAAGTCAAAGGGGTCCCTGGACTGTAAACCTTAACCGCAGCATCATGGCTTCAAGCGTACCATCTACCAGCAGGGGTGGGGGGCACAGGAGAGTAGTTTTGACAGTGAGTGCCAATACAATATTCTGTTATGTTATTATTTATGCATTTACAAATGCTCCACTGCTATTGTTCCGGATAAGTTCCAGTTTATCGAATGGGGACTTTTTTTTGGCATGCCAGTTACACGGAAGTGCCGGTGCATCGAGTCACGGATACACGGGCTTCTACTGTACTCAGCCTAACTTCTTTTGTCATTATTTCTTCATGTCGGCTTATCACCCTTTATTTCCTGTGCTAATTCATACACTGAAAACTATCCATAAATCCAGTCCCTACTCATTCCATAACAGTTGGGGCCTTATCTTTGCTAACCATTCTTTTGCCTGAAGAAAGACAAAATGCTGTGCTAACCTCAAGTGACTAAAACAAGGTAGCAGACCAGAGTAATCCATGGTTCTACAATTGAAATGAGTGTTTCTTGAAATACAACTACAGGATTCTGAATAGACCTCAAAAAATGTTTCCAAGAGCTCAAAATTGGTAAAAAGTTTAGTGAATACATTATTTCATTAGAAAAAATTGTTCTATTTCACATCCATAACCTATCAAGCATTTGCTGCAGGTTGGCATATGTTTGAAGTCACTATTGATCAGTAATTGCAGTGCTACAACAACTTAGTGTCTTTCACTCTGGGAGGATATCCCAAAGCATTTGGCATAATTGACTAGGAGCTCAGCTGGTGCGGGTGACCTACAACAACAACAACAACAACACCAACAACAACAACAACAACAACAAATTACATTTATAGAGAGCCTTTCACGTCGGGAGGACGTCCCAAGCCGCTGTACAGGAGGCATGTGACCCGAGCTGGGAGGGGAGTGTTTGGGAAGGGGTGAGACACGAAGGGGAGGTAAAAGAGTTTGGGGTGGAACAAAAGGCACGATCGAAGAGGAAAGTCTTCAAACCGGCCTTGAAAGAGGAAAGGGAAGAGACGAAACGGAGGGATTGAGGGATGGCATGCCATAGGGTGGGAGCGGAGAAACTGAAGGCCCGGCCTCCGATGGTGGGGCGGTTCGGGCGGGGGGCTTGGAGCAGGCCAAGTCCTGTTGAACGGAGGGTCCGGGTGGGCGTGTAGGGGGAGAGTAGATTGGTTAGATAGGGTGGGGCAAGGCCGTGTAAGGCCTTGTAGGTGAGGCGAGGATCTTGAACCCGATCCTCTGGAGGATGGGGAGCCAATGGAGACGGGCGAGGGTGGGGGTTATGTGTTGAGGCTGGCAGCGCCCGATGTGCGGAGGCACTGGCTTGAGCCAATCAGGAGGGCCTCGGTCTTATTCACGTTCAATTGCAAAAGGTTGTCCCTCGTCCACGACTTGATGTCGGACAGACATGCTGTCAGGACATCGATCGTCTGGGGGTTGAGGGATGAGGCAGAAAGGTACAACTGGGTGTCATCCGCATACATGTGGAAATTTACCCCATGTTTGCGGATGACGTCGCCCAGAGGGAGCGTGTAAAGGGTGAAAAGAAGGGGACCGAGGACAGAGCCCTGAGGGACGCCGTGAGAAACTGTGCGAGGGTTTGAAGAAAAACCATTGGAAGAAACAAAATGTAAACGGTGGGTCAAATAAGAGTGGAACCAGTCAAGGACTGTGCCTTGAAGGTTGAGGTGGGAGGAAAGACGTTGAAGGAGGATGGTGTGATCGACTGTGTCGAACGCAGCAGACAGGTCAAGGAGGACGAGGAGGCAGAGGGAGCCCTGGTCACAGGCGGTTAGGATGTCATTTGTGACCTTGACCAGGGCAGTTTCTGTGCTGTGGATAGGGCGGAAACCTGATTGGAGGGGTTCAAGAAGTGAGTGAGTTGAGAGGAAAGAGCGGAGCTGGGAGGCAACCACTCTTTCAAGGACCTTGGATAGAAACGGGAGGTTGGAGATGGGTCGATAACTTGATGGTTGCGACGCATCAAGGGAGGGTTTCTTCAGGATAGGGGTGATGGTTGCTGTTTTAAGGGAGGTGGGGACGGTACCTGAGGAGAGGGAAAGGTTAATCGTGTCAGAAATGAGCGGGGCTAACAAATGGAGCTGGGTGCGGAGGAGGGGGTTGGGGATGGGGTCCAATGAGCACGTGGTGGGTTTCATGGAGGTGATTGTTTTAGTGACTGAAAGCGGGGTGGTGGGGTTGAAAGTGTGAAATGGGGGGGTGAGTAGGGATTGAGGTAGCTGATGAGGGTGCGGAGGTGGAGGAGTGGTGGGGGGAGGAAACCGCAGAGCGGATTTTCTCAATTTTGGACTCGAGGAAGTCCAGCATCTCCTCACAACGAACGTTTGAGGAGAGGATCTGCGAGGTGAGGCGTGGGGGGCGGAGGAGCTGGTTGGTGGTGGCGAAGATGAGACGATGGTTGTCCTTCGCTTCCAGGATTATCCTGGAGTAGAAGGCTGATTTGGCGGTGGCTAGGGCGGAGCGGTAGAATTTGATGCGGTCCAGCCAGATTTGCCGGTGGACCGTGAGGCCAGATTTGAGCCAGGTGCGTTCAACTGCTCTCACTTGGCTTTTGAGGGAACGGAGGTGAGTTGTGAAGGAGGATGATGGCTGACAGCACAAAGCATTAAGTTTTATGGGACCGAAATCTGGGCTCTTGACAGCTTGCGCCTAATACTTTCCGGAATTAACAAAGCAGGACGCATCCCTTCAGGGAGCGTTTCCTTATTCCATAAATGCGAATTTGTGGATGGTATGCATGGAAATCCCATTATGGTTTGAATACTTTTGAAGCATGGTGATAGGTAAGAAGTGGGGAGGCACCACCTCTAGTCAAGAATGGAGGTGGTGAAAGTAATACAATCTCGCAGCCTTAGGGAGAGATAAAGGTGGTATTGTGAAAATGGGAGTTCCCAGAGCGAGTAAAAGCCCGGATTTGAGGAATTGATGGGCAAAAACCGATAGCAACGATTTGCCAGGAGAGGCAAAGTCCTGTGAGTATACAGCTCCAGAAATTTAGAACTCATCCAGACCTAATCCCTGACCGGCAATCAGTGAAAACAGCATAGAAGGCAAAAGGAATGAAAATGCCATTAAATTCACTCATATTTTGTTATGAAATATGCACTTTCTCCCAAATAGTTAATGATCGTGAACATTGGGTAACCCAGAAACAAATCATGTGGACATAAGAACTTTCAATAAACAGAAAAGATCATGAAAACAATCTGACATCAGGAAGCCAGTGTGATGAATAACAGGTGTGGTACTTCCGAGAACAGAACAGTTCTTTCAAATAACATGTACAGTTTCCTTTGTGGTCTTAAACTGCAAGGCAGTTTTGCTTTGTAAAAATAAGTTTTTAAAAGCAATATTAACACATACTCTCAGGTGGAAGATTACCAATGTTGTGCACCCTCACCGCTTCACCGCTTGGGATGTCCTCCTGACGTGAAAGGCACTATACGTGTAATTTTGTTGTTGTTGTCCTACAATTTACATTTATATAGTGCCTTTCACATTGGGAGGACATCGAACAACTGACAAGAGTCCAACCAGGGAGGGAGAGCCAAGGGGTCGGGGATGGTAGACAAAAAGCACAGTAAAAAAAAATGGTTCTTAAAGTGGCAAAATGAAGGTAAGGCAGCTAGGCTCTAAAATAAAGTGCCCAAGTAGGGACAGAATGGCTGAAAGCTCCCATCACTGGTAGGGTGAAATGGGCAGGGCACAAAGCATATTGGTGAAAGCTGAGTGGAGGGTGATTAGTGTCTTTCATGTCAGGAGGATGACTCGAGTGTTTCATAGTGTTTACTGGAAAGTGTATTTTGCAAATTGACACAGCAGGAAATTTACACATATCCACTTCCCACCAATACTCATAAAGTGAGTGACTAATTGGGGAATTGTTAACCAGAACACAAGAGAAACTCCCTTCTCTCTCTCTCTCTCCTAGTACCACACAGTAACGAATTGTGAAGTTATGAAATGCTCTGCCGTAGAAAACTGTGGAGAGGAAATTAAGAAGTGTTTGAAAGAGTTGGATACAGATTTGGATTGTAGAAGTATTAAAGTGTAGCCTTCTATTCCAAACACGTTTTGAGCAAAACCAGACTATTGTTGAGTCTTATTTCAAGTGGAGCTCCTGTACCTTAGTGGTTAGAGCACTCGCCTTATAAGCGTGAGACCTGCATTCGAATGCAGGCAGGTCAGGGTGAAACCTTGGGCAAGTTTCCTTACTCCACAGACATGCCTAATAATAATAATCCCTCCAAAAAAACACACAATAATAAAATTGGTCATTTCAACCCACAACTGTTTTGGGGATACTGCTATATGCAAATGGCTGCTGCGTTTCGCCCACAAATATACAGTCAATTCACTTAACAGTATATTCTGTGAAGAGCTTTGAAACATCTAGAAGACATGATATAGATCTAATGCAAGGATTATTGTTATCTATTGTTATTAAGTATACACACAATTTTCTAATTTTACCGTAAACAGCACTTGCTTTATCATTTGGTTTTGTTTAGAATAATACTATTTTAAGATACAACTTCTTAGGGCAGTTAAATTAAAAAAGGGAAACAATTCCAAAATAAACCAGGATAATTTGGAATACAGTACTGCATTTACAAACATTAACTTAATCAAGATGTAAATATCAAACTTGCTAGGTTGGAATGTGTCCTGCCCCAAAAATGTTTGGGAAGTTATTAACATTTGGGAAGCAAAAAGAGACTTACATTGGGGAATAAAAACACACTAAATGTGACTATTTCCAATTTGAAGAAGTTCCTATTAGACCTCACTGTAAATGAGCAATGTGGCTCTCCAGCACATAACAGCATCTCCCTATCTCTATGACCTGAGGAACCTGAATTTTGTTACCCCCCACAGTGCTAATTAATTCATCAGCGAAGGTCAACAGACCAGAAGGTCCCTGATACGATCTGCATGATTGCTGGCTTAACATGTTTCATTCAGATCACCAGTTGGATCAGCCACAATTAGCTTCTGTTTCCCAGTTTGGGGAAAACAAATTGGCAATGGTTCCTGTTCCCCACTGGGTAATCCATGGCTGTGTAATCCGGTAATACGAGTGTGGTTGAGAATTCCAGGACTGGCTTGGTTGTAATTTTGCCTCCTCACGCACCCACCCCATCCCCCTCCCCAAAAAAAGTATCAACGCTTTCAGTTCACAGCACATAAAAAAGGTAGGGAGACACTTGGGAAAGATACAGGAAGGTGGCATCGCCCATGGAAATGCATCACTACCAACATTTGTAGGCGCGGTTTCAACAACTGAAAAAGCATACATAGCCATTCTCTCAGGCAAACATTTAAACAGTAATGCATACATTAATCTGCTCATTGTATGATACTTCAGTTGTCCCCTTGATCTTTAAATTGACTAAAACCAAGACACACTTGGTTACCTGCTTGGTTACAGTTATTCAATCTAAAAATAGCTCCTGAATGATTTTTACAACCAATTAAGTCAAGCTATTCCCCATTTCATTAAATATTTCAATGCAGGTTCCCCGAGGCATAACATGCATGCAAGGAGAAACATAGGCAAGAATTTTTCGGTCAATTATGTACCCACCACAACCAGAAATTCACCAATCTACTTGTGAGTGTCAAACCAAACATCTGAGAGCTTCATATATGTATGCTTTCCTTCCATTTGTCTGGTGTGGAGAGTGCACTCGCATGGAAAGGACCCTGTTTACCTAATTCCATCTTTTAAACAATTTTCCAGCTAATACTAACCTATAGGTCAGAGCTTTGGCTTGAATGATTACGAGGTGTGAGGGAGAAGAATCCTAGCCCCCCCATTGACTGCTCTGCCCCTCCTAATCCAAATGAGCCAGGCTAGCTGGTCAGTCATTAGCATTTTCTCAAGAGTAATGCAGACCCACCAGGTTGAGGACCCAGATAACAAACACAGTCACAGATTAATTCAAATATTGGATTGCCAGACAAATCACCATGGAAAAACAAGCTTGGAGCTCTTGCTAGGTGGATAGTAAGTACCAGCGATTCTTGGTATGCAGAAATATTTTGTATAATGCATGAGCATTGACAGCATCCTCTTGACAACGGTAGTTGAAATGATAGACCAATCCTAATCGGAAACAAATAGTTTAACAGTTGCAAGGTAACAAAGAAAATGTTGAATCCTGAAAGTTAAAAGCGAGTTGAAGAAAAGAGTAATAGACTGAAGAAAAAAAGAATTACTGCAAATGGAAGTTTGTAACTTAAATCCCTAGCAGATATGTCTTAAAGTCAAATCGTTTCTTGAAGTGCTATTTAGGAAGATTGGTGAGAATGAGGTATAAATAAGTTTCAAATTGTCTTCAAGCACCTGGGCCAGATGGGAGACAGATCAAATTTGCTGCATAAACACAACAATTATCTTTTCAAATTGTATCCATTATATTCAAAATGAATAGTCTTTTCAAATTGAGGGTTTTCACGCCCACAATAAGTCCTGAGAAAGCACCACCTCCAAACACTGTAGTCTTCTCTCACTCTCCAGCAAGAGAAAATGAAAACAAAAAGCACTGAACTGCACAGGTGAATACCACAGCCAGAAGGGCTATGCAGGGGTTGGCTGGGGGAGGGTAAGTAAAGGAACACAAACCAGGGAGCAGAGGGCAAAGAAAATAAATTAGAGAAAAAATTAGAGTTTTTTCTCTGCTTGTCTGCTGTTGGGAGTTTATTCTCTCGCTCTTCTGGTGATGGGAATCTCATGCTCTTCAGTCATTGGTGTCCTCTTCTCATTTTTCTGACTGCAAAGTCTTTCTGATTCACTTTTTTGGTGTATCTGTGGAATCTTTATTTCTCCGCTGTGGCCATTAACACACTTGATACGCTGCTCCCAGATGAAATAACAACTGAATACAGCTTCACTGAAACAAAGGTTATTATGGACACTTACCTGAAAATCTCTGAAGGGAAAAGGGATGTGATCTTCATCGCTCGGCAACCCAAACCTTGATTTTTTTTAAAACCGTAAACTTGGTCTTTGAGTATCCAATCTTTCATAATTGCAGCATCTCAGAGTCCTAGATGTGGCTCAAATTGAATCTGAACTCATGTAGAACTCTGAAGCTTTTGAGGGACTCAAAGCAGCTCCCATAGTCAATTTAGCTAACCTTTGCACCTTTGGCCAAATCTTCAGCTCCAGGTTTTTTGTGGGTTGAATGTCTGGAAGAGGGGTGCATCAGACACTCTACCTTCTCAAAATTCATAGATAAAGTGCAATGTCAGTCCGGTAGGACCCTAAGTACATAGGGCCAACACAAGTCTCTCCACGCCAACTAGAACCCAGCTAGCTGCTGCAAGTCGTTTCAGGAGAGGATGTCAACATCTAGACGGTGTTTCTCTACAGGGCTTTGACTGGTTTTTCGTGATCTTCCAGACTTGTTTTTTTTCATTCAGCTGCCATTTCAATGCTCGAGATGGTGGTCTGGAGTCTTACTATCACTTCCAGGAAAGGCATTTAACCTCATGCTGGTGAATAGGATTAATAAGGCTGCAGATAAGAGAATGCGTGAAGAACAGGCTGGATTTAAAAATGGTCATGCAACAATCACACTGTACTCCACAATATCATAGAAAAAGTTATGAACAAACAATCAGCTTCATTAACTTCAGCGATTTGCAAACAGGCCTTCAATAGTTTAGAGAGACCTACACTCCAAAAAACGTAACACTCATACCGATTTTAGGCAACATCATTGAAGAGCTTTTATGATGAAATGGAATGTTTCTGAAATGTTTGTGAAAGTGCAGGAAAGAACAGCATGGTTTGAAATAAAAACGAGCAGCTCATCAACCCAGTCATTGATGACTCGTCACTATTGATAGACTCGATGATGCACATGAACAAAAAGGAAAGCTGCGGACTCATGCAGGAAACAGCAAACACATTTTGTGATGAATATTTTGTGATGACATAACACTATCTGCAGAAAAGGCGCAAAAGGAATTGGGTAATCAGTTAAATTAAACGTGAATTAAAGTACTGTACTGAATTATTGTTTATAGCTTGCATCTAAACATCTTTACATCTAACATGTAAACATATGTTTTTTTAAATCAGGAGAATTACCCTTACAAAATGGTACTCTTGTGAATTATCCTTTTTAATATAAAATTGGATTCAAAACACTAAAAGTATATCAATATTCTTCAGGTTTGTAAGTTTGTGAGATTTGTTGCAATAATATCCTTGCATTTGATGGGCACCTTAATAATAATAATTCATGCATTTGACATAGTTTGCACGTCTTCTAGACGTCTCAAACGCTTCACAGAATATGCTGTAAAGCAAATTGACTGTATATTTGTGGGTAAAATGCGGCAGCCAATTGGCCACAGCAGTGTCCCACTAACAGAAATGGATTGAAATGACCAATTTATTATTGTTTTTGGTCAGGGGATTATTATCAGGTGTGTGAAGGTAGAAAACTTGCCCATGGTTTTGTCTTGCCTGTAATCGAACCCAGGTCTCTCACTTGCAAGCCGAGTGCTCTAATCACTGAGCTACAGGACTCCACGATACACACTTCATTGAGATGTCTAAAAGCGCTTCACAGAATATACAGAATATTTTGTGGACAAAACACAACATACAGTTGTACACAGGAATTTCCCAACCATAAAGCAAGTGACCGAATTTATTCTGGGATTGTTGACCAAATTTACTGGGAGAAATTCCTTCCATTCTCCAAATAGTGTCATGGGTTCTTTTAACATCAAATGGACCTTAGTCTCATCTGAAGGACTGTTACGCATACACAACTTCATATATAATTTGGTACACATGTTTTAATGCTTAGCCCCAATATGGCTTTATGCTAATTAATCCTTGGTGCTATACTGAATGAAAGCACAACTGCATCAAAACCAAAAGTGCCAGAAACTATAAAAACAATGCAAGCATGATGCATCCTGCATCATTGCAACATGATGCAATGATGCAGGAGAGGAAAATTAAAAAAGCAAGGAGAAAAAAATGTAGAAAACCAGACAAATCAAGCATGAGAAAGACACTGAACCAGAACAATCAGTGAGAAAAATCTTACATCTCCTCCATTTCAAAAACTGTCTTCACAAAATTTGATTTTCTCTTTTGTGCTAAACGTTTACCTTCCTTCAATATCCTATCGTAAAAGACCCAATTTTTTTAATTGTCTGTGCCCATCACACACATCTCTGGACATAAGACAAGACTTGGCATCTAACAAGAGAAATTGTTTCTCACTAATCATCTCCAACTGTTCTTTTGTGTTCTCTTATCGATATCATATATGATCAACATAGTTTTCTTATCATAGAATCATAGAATGTAACAGCACAAAAGGAGGCCATTTGGCCCATCTAGTCTGTGCCGGCTCTTTCAAAAGAGCAACTCAAGCCCACTGCCCAGCTCTCTCCCCATAAGCTAACAGACCTGTTCTCCCTAAATAAAGATCGAATTCTCTTTTAAAAGCTGTTATCGAATTGGCCTCCACCACTTTTTCAGGCAATGCATTCCAGATTCGAACAACTCGCTGAGTGAAAAATTTCTCCTCAGCTCCCGTCTGCTTCGTTTTGAAACTATTTTAAATCTGTGACCACAAGTCACAGATTTGCCCACCAATGAAAATTAGTTTTTCCTTAGTCACCCTGTCAAATCCCCTCATGATTTTATAAACCTCTATTTGGTCTCCTCTCAATCTTCTCTGTTCCAAAGAGAATAAACCTAGCCTATCTAGCCTTTCCCCATAACTGAAGTCCCTCAATCCTGGTACCATTCTAGTAAACCTTCTTTGCATCCTTTCCAATGCCTTAACATCCTTTCTATAGTGCGGTGACCAGAATTGGACACAGTCCTCCAGCTGAGGCCAAACCAAAGTTTTATAGAGGTTAGTCAATACTTCCTGACTTTTGTACTCTATACCCCCATTTATAAAGCCTAGTATCCCATATGCCTTCTTAACAGCTTTGTCTACCTATCCTGCCACCTTCAAAGAGTCACTAATACAAATCCCCAGGGCTCTTTGTTCCCTCACACCTCTTAAAATTGTATTATCTAGCCTAAATTGCCTCCCCTCATTTATTCTTCCCAAATGCATTACCTCACACTTCTCTGCATTAAACTTATCTTGTTCCTTGCATTTAATTTCCGTGCATCTGAAATCCCTGTTTTTATACAAGGCCTCATTGGCACTCTTTCCCACTAAAAATCTCCTTTCTTAGGATCTTAAGACTGCAACACTTCACCTCCTTCCAAACTTTCCCTTACCTTCAACAATCAATAGGCTTTTGCAACCCAAACTTTGCAACCCTCTTAAACACTACGTATTTTAGCTCTTATTTCTTTCTCTCCAACTCTTTTTCCAACAGATTGGAAAGGAAGATTGGGAGGGAAGTTGAGAGGGAAGGAGGGAGAGAGAACATTAAGTATTTAAGACGATCCCAGCTTCATTATCAGCATGCGATTATACCGACCTCTATATGCTCCATGATAGCTACAGAAATCACTCTATAATTCCAGACTACTTTGGGGATAGACAATTATAATTGAAAATGTTCTAACTCAACACTAAATGTTAATTTTCAATGCATCAAAGGAGCAGCCAATACTCTTACTATTGTAAAAACACAAGTCCAACTGAATAGTTCCCTACAACATTATTTCCAAACTACTTCAGGAGGAGACGAGAGAAGTGAAGAGGACAATGTTACGACATTGTCAGGTATGCTAGTTTAGGCTTGTGGTATATGACGGTGTGACTTCTTCAGTTAAGCAGTATGATAACATGTGCAACTCAGTTTACTCACTTGTTTCAGGGGAGCAACACAATCCCGAGCAGGAAAGCTCCCTGGAAAGCTCCACCAAGTGTTGCAACCCAGATCTATGCAAATTATTCCCATGCAGTGAGCTAATCCTTGCATCTGGCATGTGTCAGATGCAGGTTGAACACTTCCCATAGAAAAGCAGAACAAAAACTAACAGAATAGACAGTTCCATTGAAAACATACAATTCTCTATTTTCAGTGGTGTGCCTCCTCTTCCATTATAGATGCTGGAATAAGCCTCTCTCTTGAAAAGGTAAGCGAGGGCATATGGACTGCACAGTGGAGAGGGAACTACACAGGATCTGGCTCTGATAACTTCCAATGGCTAGGCAGGTAGGATGTGGGGCCAGAAAAAGTAGCAAACTCAATAAGGCCACAGATAAAGACCACCAAAAAAGTTGCCATAAATATAACTGCTGGTCTCTAAATATGGGTTACAGTGACTAAAATGTTTCCACTTGTTGTACTAGAAGATTCAGGCAACACAGGTATGTACAAATGAAATTAGGAGGATAGGAAATTTGTTCCTAAATCTCAAGCAATGCTTCCGATCTCCGTGTAGGTCACTCAGACACCTCTGCTTAGTTCTGTCCCAGTGAGATGCCTGACACTAGGCATTCAATAATGGGTGCTCAAGATAATTACTGAACCCCCACCCCCAAGGATGTTGTGCAATCACCTAATGTATAAGAATATTCATACAAAATTAGAAATTTAAATCATTTCTAAAGATCAAAATAATTTATTGCACTTGCCTTTAAATATTTGCCGACTTACCTTGTCCATTTGAATAATAAATCCACTTTTCTTTATTTCGGGTAGGAGTTCTTGGCTTCTTGAGGCCAGCCTTTTCAACAATGCTGCTGGGATCCTGTTTGGGTCCTTTCTTTAGCACCCGGGAGCTTTTTTTGATACTACAAACAACCGTCACCACCAACACCAACAGCAGAAAGAGAACAATCATCCATGGCAAGTGCTCATTGATGTCAAAGTGCTTGTGTGCGTTTGGCCTCTGCGGGCCTTTCTTGGGAGGCTTGAAGTCAACTTCAGCTACAGCTCCTGAGGTTTCCATGACCGTTTGCAATTTTGTTGAAGCTGAAGGAGTATGAATTTGGTGCAGATTCTGTGCTTGCTTGGTCGCTTGGCTGATTACATTGCTGGTTATAGATTCAGCAGTAGTTATCAATTGATTAAAAATGGCTGCAAAATATGAAAACAAAATTTCATCAACTCAATAGAGAAATTAATCAAGAACCATAAAAAGGAGAACATATTTACTTTTACTGTAGTTACAAAATAAATGATAGATTATAGATCGGTAACTAGATTATGATGTACAAAAATAACTCAACGACTCAATACACTCTTAAATATAATAATAGCAGTTCATATAACGTGTTATCACATCTTTGCGAGAAGTCTCAATGCGCTTCACAGAATATACTATAAATTGAATCGACTGTATATTTTGTGGGGGAAATGTGGAAGGCAAGTGTCCCATAAACATTAAGTGGGACGTCCTCCCGACGTGAAAGGCACTATACAACTGTAATTTTGTTCTTGTTCTTGATGCATTGAGTGCCTCACTTTTTTAAAAAAAGATTAGCCCTGGAATAACAATACATCTATTGACTAACAACTGGGTTCCGAATTACTACTAGTTAAACAGAGGTGTGTGGCGTAAGGAAACTTGCCCAATGTTTCGTCCTGCCTGGGAATCAAACTCAGCACCTCTCATTTGCAAGGCAAGTGATTCTCCAATAAATATGCATGAGATGCCAGTTCCCAAACTCTCTAGACTTAAACAATGCCACTTGCACTTTCCTGCAGCCTGGTTATATAGGCATTTTCAGTAAGGCCTACCATACAAATGTACCTGCTGGCTTTCTTATGTTTAAATACAAAAAAAATCTTAATTTGTCAGGTTCTGCAACAGAGAGAAAAGGGTACAAGGAATTTAATTTGGGTTTAATGTTTACTAACATCCATAAACAATTCAACTGGCTGGTAACCAGAAGAATCCACCACCATCAATTAAATGAGACACAGTTACCATTTCTTAGAAGACCATATGTAACACAGAGAAAAAACACCACTGTCAAAAGGTAACAACTTGCATTAACATAGCATCCTTGATGCAGTGTAGTTTCTCAAGAGTGCATTAAGCTGGATTTGGATTTATTATTTGGATTTAATTATAACCAATATCCACCAATTACATTCCATGTACTTTTTAATCAGTGTTACAAAACCTGCCGAAGGAGGAAGTGAGAATGAATGTGTTTAAAAATAACCATACAAGCAAGTACATTTATAGAACAGGTAATTCCGGAACTGGAAGAAAAACTCAGTGGGTGCAATTTGGAACTCAGTACACAGTGACTTGCTTCTCACCACACATTCTTCTAGATGATTACCTGTTGCAGTGGATATCGGCGGAGCTCCATCGATGTGGTGAGTTGCCTCTGTATTTGACCAAACAGCTGTATTCTGAACTGTGCTTGCCGAGCCACACACGTTATTCCTTTCTCGGTTTCCTGGTACGAGGATCACCTTGCCCAGTTTTGAACAATTAGTGAGAACTGCGCACTTCAGTAAAGGAGAAGACACATTGGAGAAGGTGCCATGAGGGCACTGTTTACACTTGACATCCTCTGTCGGAGTTCCCTTCTTCCTAACACCTAAACCAATGGCACAGGCCGTATATCGAACACACGAATTGTTTGACAGAAAATGATGAGGTGGGCAACTACACACACGGTCATAAAAGATAGTGCAGGGCAATCTCTCCATCATTGGGGCCACACAGGGCTTGCTGCAGTTATGGCATTGGTCAATGCCATTCTCATGTCTGGTGAATGTGCCATTTTTACATTTTGCACACTCTCGCAGCGATGTTGATGTGCAATGTTTCGACACATGGGTTCCTGAAGGGCACTTATCGCAGTAAATTTTTGTCCCTGTTGCAAGGTTACGGTGGCAATATTTACCAGAGAGGGACACTGCAGCCTCTGCAGTTGACTCAACTTGAGATGTAAAGTCAACAAGCAACAGAAACAGCAGCTGAAAAAAATAAGTAAAATCTCAATTAGATAGTGTACAGAACAGAAATGAACATTTAAAATACATAGATGCAGTTCACATACATTATATGGTACTCCAAGTTGAAACTAACAAGGTATTTATCCAGCTTAGGCCTCGATCTAAGCTTCCAGAAATAATGCTCAGGCCAGACTTCAACAGAAAATGCTTTGCTATATGTGGCACATAAAATAAAAGCCCAAATACAACACATTGTTGGCCTGTACCATCTGAGGGTTCAACAGTGGGGGAGCCTGACCCAAAGCCAGGGAGAGAGGAGAGGGGAGGTGAATGCAGCCAACGTTAGAGAAAAATCTTCAGATGCAATCTGAAGGTGGGCAAGGAGGGGACATGGCAGAGAAACTGAGGTACACATTCCAGAATTTTGGGTGTTAGTGTTAAAAAAGAGAACTGGATAAACTGTAATGGAGTATGAGTAGGTAATGGGGATTTCAGGAATTGGCACCAGTAGGCAACGTAACAAAATACTGTCTGTCCAGCGCCCTCAGGCATCCTCCCAACATGAAAGGCATTATACAAATGTAATTTTGTTGTGGTAACCACATTTTGGGTTTAATAAGCCAAATGGTCTCCTCCTGTGATTCATCAACAAACCTTGCTAAGAGGCCATCATCAATGTTTTTGCACATCAGCTTTCTTGGAGCCGTTACCTGAAGCTCAGTTTTTATTGTCCCTAAAAAACAGTACTTATTTAAATCAATTGAATTGCTGAGTGAACCAGGATTCAAAATCGGCATCTTCTGGTTCCAAGAACAGTACTCAACACACTGAGCTCCACAGGATATTTTGGGCTGAATTTAGATTCTTCATGCATTTCCCAGGATAACTGTTTTAAATATTCTCCCCTGCCGTCAATATAATAGTAATGTTTGTGGTCAAGCAACCACTTAAAACTTCCAACCAGACAAAAATATATTGGCCATAAACAGGCTGAACATACAACTAAAAGATCCACTGCATGTTTGGTCATGTTCTCTCACTTCCTTAGCATTCTCTCACTTCCTTAGCATTCCTTCCTGCAGCCTCACTTCCTTAGCATTCCTTCCTTCAGCCTTAACACCTTATCTAAAGTAGGTTTGCTTACTGATTTTCATTTTTTTTAAATTAAATTAATTAGTACGCTTCCACCTCTAAATGCTCTTTAATCTTTACCGGCAGAATCTTAAGGCAACACACACCAGCATGTTACTGATCCATCATGCACCTCTTTTGCTCCAAGAAGTATCTACATTGCAAGTTGTCTCTCATTATGTCCTCCCCCATCCTTGGTAAAAGGACAGTGAAGAGAACATTGTCAATGCTAAAGTGGAACAGATACAGTAAAAGCCCTTTTATCCGGCACCCGCAGGACCTGGCCAATGCCGGTTAAAGCGCCTGCTGGATATTCAGGTGGCCCGCGGTTGAAAACCCACTACAAAAAAATTAAAAGTTCTTTTAACACACACCATACATACCAGACTAAATAATAACAGATATTAACAGAATATTATATTGGTACTTATTGTTAAAGCTACTCTCTTGCGCTTCTCACCTTTACTGAATGAGGTTTACAGTCCAGCGATTCCTGTTTAAATGGAGGACGCCAAGCGGGTGCAAAAAATGGCAGCACGATTTTAAATGTAATCGCGCGACTTTACTAGCTGTAAGCCGAAGCCCTAGACTCTACTCGTGGCAAACCGAAAT
This sequence comes from Hydrolagus colliei, assembly GCA_035084275.1. NCBI lineage: Eukaryota > Metazoa > Chordata > Chondrichthyes > Chimaeriformes > Chimaeridae > Hydrolagus > Hydrolagus colliei. Next base: position 10,471,745 of record CM068744.1, on the reverse strand, counting down.
ACTGCACCTGCACGACAATGTGGGCTATCAGCTAGCGTTATCGGCTTGCCGCTAGTATGACTTTAAAGTCATATGCTCTCTGTTTTTTCACCCGTTTGGCATGCTCCATTTTGAAAAGAATCACTGGACTATAAACCTCAACCGCAGCATCATGGCTTCAAGCGCAGCATCTACCGGCAAACGTAAAAAGCGCAAGAGAGTAGTTTTAACAATAAGTGCCAATACAATATTCTGTTATTAAGTTATTATTTATGCATTTACAAATGCTCCACTGCTATCGTTCTGGATAAGTTCCGGTTTATTGAATGGGGACTTTTTTTGGCGTGCTGGATATACAGAAGTGCCGGTGCATCAAGTCACAGATAAATGGGCTTCTACTGCTTTTCACATGACAGCTTTCAATGTGAACTGAAAACTGCATTGTGTCATTTTCACAACTTCCTTGTTATAACTTTCAACTTCTTCTTTTACAAAACCACCCAGCTGCACACTCGGGCTAAACAAACCAAGAGTCCACTGCTTAATAATGCTGAGTGCAATTAAAGTGAGTAAGCTTCACAGTAAGGACTGCAATTCTCTTATCTCTTGCGGGTCAAACGATCTATGAAAACAATCAAGGCTCACATATTAATATTAGCCATTAGATACAGCACCAAAAGGCACCTGGTACCTTCGGAACTGTAGAATTTAAACTCCTCCAGGAGTAGAATGGTGGAAAAAGGTCTTAAACCATTGATAAACAAATTATCAACCATATCAAATGATATTAATATCTAATTCTGCGTGAAAAAAGCACATCTTCAAATGTGTCATGCACTTTTGGATCAATAATAATATTATTTATTATGCAGTGGTTACATGTTATTTCCCCCCTCCCCCCATCCCAGCTTTTTGTATCTCAACAATGTATCGTAGTTTCCATACAAATGTTCTAATCAGTGACAACAACAACAACAAAATTACATTTATAGAGCGCCTTTCATGTCGGGAGGACGTCCCAAGGGCTGACAAAAGAGTCCACTGTCGGTGGCCAGGCTTTCAGCCATTACACCCTTAGTTGTCATCTTTAAAACCCCATAATGACAGATTCCCTTGCTACAAGTGTTCAGAAATACACATGCTACCCAGCAATCCATACAAAAATAAGCTGTTGGCCAAAACAGGAATCAAGTCTGAACGACTTAGTCACTGAGAAACAATCTTGACAAAAGGTCATCGACATGCAACAATAATTTTCCTCTCTCCATAGATGCTGCCTGACCCACTACATTTCAAAGCGACTTCTGTTTTTATTTCAGATTTCCAGCATCTACATTATTTTGCCTTTTGTTTACTGCCAATCAGGAATCTGGGCATCTTGTTCGACCCTGAGCTATCCTTCCTCCCCCACATCCATGACCAGCACAGCCTTCCATCACCTCTGCAATATTGCCAGACTCCGCCACTACCTCAACCGCCACGCCTCACAAAACTCTCATCCACGCCTTTATCACTTACAGACTCGACTACAGGAACTCTCTCTCATCGGCCTACCCAGCTCCTCCCTTCACAGGCTGCAGATCATTCAGAATTTTGCAGCTCCTGTATTCTCCCGTACCAGGCTACTCGACCACATCATTCCCACCCTCGCCCGTCTCCACTGGCTCCCCATCACCCAGAGGATCGAATTCAAGATCCTTGTCCTCACTTTCAAGGCCATTCACCGCCTTGCCCCTGCCTATCTCTCTGACCCACTGTCTCCCTATCAGCCCGCACCCTCCGTTCAGCAGACTCAGGTCTGCTCCGAGTCCACTGCCCTAACCGCCCAACCATCGGCGACTGGGCTTTCAGCCGCTCTGCTCCCACACTGTGGAACTCCATCCTACAGCCCCTCCGCCTTGCTTCCTCCCTTTCCCCCTTCAAGGCCGGTCTCAAGACTTTCCTCTTCGACCGCGCCTTCGGTTGCCCCACTAACTCTTCCCCCTCTCCCACTCTCCTTCCCCCTACCCCGACCCTTCCCTCCACCCACCTTGGGTCTCGATCTGACTGTTCAGCGCTTTGGACGTCCTGACGATGTGAAAGGCACTATAAGTGCAATTTTGTTGATGTACTGTGAAACAATGAATGAGCTACTCTGTACAATTTTAGCTCCAAATTAAAATCTGTTAAAGAATTACTGCATACTACTAAAATCACAAAATGTTTAAAGATAAATAAAACAGGCACTTAAATTAAAATGGAAGAAGACAAGAAGACGTGTGCTTTCTGTACATCATTATCAAATGACTGAGCGAGAAAAGTGTCTAGACAACTTGTGCAGAAACCAGCTGACATTGCACTTAGAATTAAACAGATAGTACTTTGAGACATCCCCCAGCAGATCCTAGTTTTGACAGCCCCAAATTATCCAAAACTGTTCTATGATAATCTGACTGAAATTACTACAATGGATGAATTCATGGATGTAATTCTATTTACAACTATTCTTTATTTTCTCCATTCACAACTCAGCAGATACAAGTCTTAGTTCACAGCAAAAGAAAGCTCGGTTTCAGACACACCATGGTCCATTAGCTAGGCTGAGGCATAGCTCTGTTAAATATACAGTTTGTTTAACAGTTTTTGTCTAAAATCAAGCTCTACATGGTATGTTAGGTGCTTTCCCGCCTCCTCCCTCTGTCCTAAATACAAGATTGGCAGATTGAGGGAGTACTGCACATCCCGTACCCCAGTCTTCTACCCATTTCCTTCACTCAGCTAGCTCAGGCCTTCTGCACATCCCTTCGCACCAGTATAGATGGCCAGGCTTACAGCCTAGTTTCTGGAATGCCCCGACTCAATCTCTCCATTTAAATCTCTCTGCACTTTAAATTCCATCCAAAAACCTCAGTTTGACTGCACCTCGGGTCACTTCCCCCTCCTCCCTTGTTCAGGGTTCAACTCTGCCACTATGGTGCAATCAGAAGTTATCCTAAGAGAATGTTACTACACAAATGATTGTTCCTTGTCTTTGTTGCACTGTTGTTCCATGTCCTGTCTGCCTTTGAGGTGGATGTTGAAGATCCCATGTCACTATTTGAAAAGTGAAGGGAACCTCCCAGATCTTCCAATTTAATTCATCATTCAATTTGGAAGAATGATTGAACACATGCATAGACAAACAGTCACTACACCTGACAGTAACTTCCTGTGAACTATAGTACTTTGAGACACCCCCCCAGCAGATCCTAGTTTTGTTAACCTGGCCTGTTTTGACTTCCAATTGGAAAAATATCAAGAGATATTTTGACACTTACGGATCTTTGCTGACTGAATTCAAATTTAAGTGTCAACGAAAACTTATGTTGCAGCTTCAACAATTGTTGCTACTGCGATAAAGAGTGAAACAAAGTTTTCATTAACTTCCTCTGTATTCTACATTGATCACAGTTAAGACAAAATGGCACAGGCACTATCTAAGGTTGGAGGTGCAGAGGTCCTATGTAGCCATGCAAACAGATTTAGGCATTGTCTCAAGATCCATAAAATAAACCAACAGCAAATTGCGTGACAGGAATACAGAGCTAATACCGAGCTACTGTCTTAAGAGCTTTTGCATGACAGGAATAAACCACAATCCATTTAATGCAGAGATGAATCACCTTTGAAGGGTTTGCCTGCATGTAGAAGTTGTGCCTCAGTGTTATTTATGACTATGCAAATCATTAAAAAAAAATCCCCAAGCATGTGACCCTAACATTATAGATGAAGAATCTCAAACACTGTCCATACTATGGAAGCAGTGCAAGCATTAATACAAATCAGCATGGCTTTGGAATGATAAAATTCACTTGACTAAACACACAGCATTATTTAATTAAACTAGAGCTTCTGTTAACTTGCTATGAAGGTTGATAATTTAAATCAAGATTTTTTTTTTTAATCTTTAAAATGTCCAGCATGCAACAAGATCGAAACATGCTCAAACCCTTTTTTGACTTCAAAATTCTTGTATATTTTCAGTCATCAAAACTTCTGAAAAAAGATCAGGAAGCTTGAATCAGCACCCGACTGATTAAAAATCTGGAGCACTTAAGGATCTCAAGTGAAATGAGTCAACGGTCTTAAATCCTTTTTGTCAGGCACAAATCCACTGCAGAAATCTATCTGTAACTGAGTATTAGTAATCTTACTGAGAAGCCACAGATGTTGATCCACTAAAATACTAAAATACTGGTTTGTGCTGTTCTAAGGTTGGTCTTCAAGTTCATACTTGAGAGAATGGAAGTAAAGATTTAAACCATAAATCTAACTTGTACTATGTCTGATCTGGAGCTTGATGAAGAAACTTGAAGTAAACATATTCTTTAAAAACAAACTGCATATCGTGGATTACCACATAACCCTATTCCATGATCTAAAATGCTTTCCTCAGTTTTCTTGTTTTTAATATTTACACCACTCAAATTATGCTGTCTGGGAGGGAAAAAAATCCTTAAACCTTTGAAAATAATTGAAGTAACAGGGCCAAGATTGCACATTTATAAATACAGTCCAGTTTTCTGGAGACCTACACAAATAACACATCAGAAAAGGTGCTTCAGTGAAGACCACTCCATACATTGAGGTGTACATTAGTTATACACTAACACACCAAGTTTAGCAATACAGGTAAACCTTTAGGGTTGCATTCCTGAAAAATTGTATGTAGAGTAGAAGCCCGTTTATCCGGTACCTATAGGACCTGGCCAATGCTGGTTAAAGCGCCTGCCGGATATTCGGGTGGCCTGCGGCCAGAAAAGCACTACAAAATTTTTTTAGTTCTTTTAACACACATCATACACATCAGACTAAGTAATAACAGATGGTGGCGGAGTATTGTGTTGGTGCTTGCAGTCCAGCAATTTTTGGGGGGGAACGCCAGGCGGGTGAGGGAGGCGGCAGCGCGATTTTAAAGTCGCGCAACTTTACTCGCTGCAAGTCGAAGCCCTAGACTCTACTAGCGGCAAACCAAAATACTGCACCTGCGCGACAATGTGGGTTATTGGCTAGCGTTATCGACTTGCTGCTAGTATGACTTGGAAGTCATACGCGCTCCGTTTTTTTCACCCGCTTGGCGTGCTCCATTTTGGGGAGAGTCACTGGATTGTAAACCTCAACCGCAGCATCTACCAGCGGGGGTGGGGGGCGCATGAGAGTGGTCTTGACGGTGAGTGCCAATACAATATTCTGTTATTATGTTATTATTTATGCATTTACAAATCCTCCACTGCTATTGTTCCGGATAAGTGCAGGTTTATCGAATGGGGACTTTTTTTGGGGTGTGCCGGATATACGGAAGTGTCGGTGCATCGAGTCACGGATAAACAGGCTTCTACTGTATATCAAAACGTCCTAAATCGAGACGCGATTTCTCATGCAGTCCCATTATATAACCAGAGATGCGTTCTTTTCCAAAATGTTCGGACCTTAAACCCACTAAATAACACACAAAACCACACAACATAACACACAAATTAACACACATAGGCAAGAAGGGGTACTTGGGGTAACGGTTTGGTATATTACGCTGGTTCTGATCCTCAATCCAGACACTCAGCATTCTTTCCATGTTTTCCATCACATCACTCCTATGTTTTTCTAATCTGCTTGCACCTGTAGCTGTAACACACCTTGAACTTGCCACTATATTGTCCTTTTTCTGTTTTATAGTAGCCACCGTTGATCTAGCTAGAATCTAAAGCCCTCCCGACATCTGTACCTTTTTCACCAGAATCGATGTGCTTTATCACCTTCAATTTGGTATTTTGCAGGGTTTCTGGCCGCTAGCTGTATTACCGCTGCTCATTTTACTTACTGCTGTCTCTTCCCCAACTTGGTAGAAGCACAGTAGAGGCAGTAAATCGCTCAGGAACGTTTGGAAATTACTGTAATAATGACGTGGTGTGGTGTCGCTTCAAAATCATCTGGCGTTTAGATAATGACGTGGCGACATGCTATTGGCCAGTTCAAATGCTTGGATTTACCTGTGAATACACTATGGACTGTGCGTATGGACAAAATGGCCGAGCAAAATGTGACTGTGATATTCAAAATATGTACTGCGCATGTGCAAAAAAAATTTGGGTCCTTAAAACTGATACAAGTTTCGTATATCGATCAAAAGGTGTTAAAAAATTATGGTCCTTCAATCGAAATGTCCTAAATAGAAGTGTCGTAAATCGAGGCTTACCTGTATGTGATAAACAGTAATACTGGAAAAACTATTAAGCTTAATGATGCATCTAACTAAATATTTTGTACATTTTGTACAAAGATCATGGGCCAGGCTTGAGAAGTATTATAGCCATAAAAGATAGCTCTGAACATTAATTTTGCTCTGATAAATAGAACAAATTTGAGTTAGCTTCTAGCAATACTGCAACACTCAGAACTTCACAACAATCAACATGGTATAAATGAGAATCTGCAAAATCAATCAATTTTGTTTAGTTTATATTCACTTGTAGGTAGGGAACAGCGATATGGGATTTTTCCGGATATGGATATATCGGTTTGCTCATACCTGCTTAAACCGATCTATCGAGTTTTTATACTGCGCATGCGCGTGCATTCGAAGTGCACGTGCATTGATGGCGCGGGCGCATTTATGGTGCGCGCTCAGTCGCGGTGCGCGCGCATTGACGGTGCGTCCGCAATGACGATGCGCGCGCAGTCGCGGTGCACGCACATTTCAAAATGCGTGCTCTAGGTTCAGAAAGTTTGTAATGTTGGTGTCAAGGTCTGTTGAATTATACGATGTTGTTTGCTCCCTACCTCCCCCTCTCCTTCTCTCCCTCCTCTCCTCTCTCCTTCTCTCCCTCCTTTCCCCTCTCCTTCTCTCCCTCCTCCCTGTCTCCTCTCCCTCCTTTCCCCCTCTCCTTCTCTCCCTCCCTCCCCTCTCTCCTTCTCTCCCTCCCTCCCCTCTCTCCTTCCCTCCCTCCCTCCCCTCTCTCCTTCTCTCCCTCCCCTCTCTCCTTCTCTCCCTCCTTTCCCCTCTCCTTCTCTCCCTCCCCCTCCACTCTCCCTCTCTCCTCTCCCTCCTCCCTGTCTCCTTTCCCCCTCTCCTTCTCTCACTCCCTCCCTCCCCTCTCTCCCTCCCTCCCCTCTCTCCTTCTATCCCTCCCTCCCTCCCTCCCTCCCCTCTCTCCCTCCCCTCTCTCCTTCTGTCCCTCCCTCCCTCCCCTCTCTCCTTCTCTCCCTCCTTTCCCCTCGTTCCTTCTCTCCCTCCTTTCCCCCTCTCCTTCTCTCCCTCCCTCTCCTCTCTTCCTCTCTCCTGCTCTCCCAACTTTCCCCCTCTCCCTCCCTCCCCTCTCTCCTTCTCTCCCTCCTTTCCCCTCGCTCCTTCTCTCTCTCCTTTCCCCCTCTCCTTCTCTCCCTCCCTCTCCTCTCTTCCTCTCTCCTTCTCTCCCAACTTTCCCCCTCTCCCTCCCTCCCCTCTCTCCTTCTCTCCCTCCTTTCCCCCTCTCCTTCTCTCCCTCCCTCCCTCTCCTCTCTTCCTCTCTCCTTCTCTCCCTCCTTTCCCCTCGCTCCTTCTCTCCCTCCTTTCACCCTCTCCTTCTCTCCCTCCCTCTTCTCTCTTCCTCTCTCCTTCTCTCCCAACTTTCCCCCTCTCCTTCTCTCCCTCCCTCTCTCGCCTCTCTCCTTCTCTCCCTCCTTTCCCCTCACTCCTTCTCTCCCTCCTTTCCCCCTCTCATTCTCTCCCTCCCTCTCCTCTCTTCCTCTCTCCTTCTCTCCCAACTTTCCCCCTCTCCTTCTCTCCCTCCATCTCTAAACACAAAATAGAACACACACACACCAAAAACAAAATCTGGAGATTTATTCTCCTCCATTTCTTGCTTGAAAGTAGCATGTAATGTCCACGTGTAAATGAGATCTATTACAATAGAAAAGAGAGAGACAGACAGTCTGACTGTTAGAGTTAGAAGCCAGATTATCACTGCTTCTATGTGTGTGTCTAGTCAGACACACACATAGAAGCATGTGTGTGTCTAGTCAGACACACACATAGAGGCAGTGATAATCTGGCTTCTAACTCTCTCACACACAAAAATAACACTTACAGCCACAAAATGCCACTTATTTTTACGTAGTCTGAAGTCTGAATTAATGTCCTTCGCCATTGGCAAGCTCTCCTTTGCTATGCAAAAAGTGACAGCGTTCGTGATACTTTGCCACTTTTTGTCCCCTCTCTGGTACAATGTTCTCCTCTTAAATAAAGCAGGAATTGTTTGAGCTGCACTGGCCCCACTACCTGTCGCTTTCTCCGAAGCGCTGGTTCGACTTCCTGCTGTTGTCGACAATGATTTCGCTCTAAGGGCAGCGTGCTGGGCGGGGTGGTGCTGCTTAATATGTTGTCGCAGGTTGCTCGTGCTCGAATCAGATGTCTTAACCAAGACCTTGCAAACTGTACATCTATACACACCATTACTGACTGCATTGTTTTCAAAGTAGTCCCATACGGGGCTTCTTTTCCCCATGATGAGAAAGGTAAATTTTCAAACTACAATTTTCAGCGATGCGACTTTGTTAAGACGCCACGACTCACGTCGAGTATACACAGGAAAGTGTGCGTGCGCATCGGATGTGCGCGCCCGTTAATTGTGCGCGCGCACCGAATGTACGCGCATTCCATGCTCTAGATCTAGGAGGTTGCAATGCCGGCGACAAGGTAAGCTGGAAAAGATCGCATTACACTGATAATACCAACAATATTGATATATTGCCAGGAACGATATTAAAAATATATCGATGTATATTTTTAAAATCGAATCTCTCGATATACTAGTTTTTTTAGAATCACCATATCGGCATACCGATCTGAAAATCATATCGGGTTTAATCGAAAAACCGATTAATCGCCGTTCCCTACTTGTAGGCAATTCCTGGATAGTCATGAAGACTAAAAGATATTTTAACATATTCAATACTAATATTACTTGCATTTGATATAGCTCTTTATCACGTCTTCTAGACATCTCAAAGTGCTTCACAGAATACACTGTAAAGTGAATTGACTATGTACTTGTGGGCGAAACGCGGCAGCCAACTGTGCACAGCAGTTTCCCACAAAGTCATGAATTGAAATGACCAATTTTATTTTTTGTTTTTTTTGGAGGGATTATTATGAGGCTTGTGGAGTAAGGAAACTTGCCCAAGGTTTTGCCCTGACCTGCCTGGATTCGAACACAGTTCTCACACTCTTTTTCTGAATAGGGCCATGGGATCTTTAAGGTGAACTGAATAGGTAAAGACAGAAGTGCACTAAAGCACAGATTTGTATCGCCCTCAATCACACCTTCCACAAGTAAGAAAATAACTTTTATGAAAAATTACCAAATGTTGATAATGATTTAATTGCTCTCAATGCACTTTGTTCAGAAAATATTGTTTCCGCAAAGGCACTTTACAAAAGCTTTGTTTTCTGATATTTTTCTCCAAACTTGCTTGAGAAATACTTCAAATATTTTATTATCAACTGGATATAGTCTTTTTTCTATAGAGCTCCACATACAGCACTTGTATTGGGACAGACTCTACATAAATCTAAATATGTATTTATCAATGAGGACTTGGCTATATAGATGGAACAAAACTATATTAATAATGATGAAAGCCCACTATGTTCCCCTCTCTCTGTTTCCCTCCCTCTGGTCCCCTCCCTCCTTTCCCCCTTTGCCATACACCCACCTACCAGTTGGCAAGAGCCTGCTGATGATGTGTTTATAAAGAATTTGGCCTTTGTCAGTGCTGAACAAGTTTCTTTAACTTTCTTAAGAGAATTGCACAAATGGAATGTCAGTATTTTGTTTAGCCGATCCCCATAAAATACTATTGGTGCTGACTCATGCCTTTCACACTGAGACAGACCATCCAGCAAATTTGAGTCATTTGTTCTGATGGATAATCTAGCAGAATAAACTACTCATATTTTCTGGATGATCTGTCTTTTAGTTTCTCATGCAAGTTCTTGCCTCTCTATACATCAGCCGACCTCCTAAACCATTCTATTGTCAATTTGCAGTCTTTACACCTAGAGTGACAAGAAGCAGTTCACTTTGTGCATGGTTTGTGATGTACTCCAAAACTATGACAACAGCTCTTCTCAAATTTAGCACCCATCTGGCACACCACATGAAAACCACATAACCATAAAAACAAAATAAAGTTACTCTGCTCAATCTTGATAAGTAGATCCTCTATCTTAAGCATTCCAATTTAGATACATACAGTATTTGCCTTTCAAAATCCAATTAAATTCTTCAAAACTTCCCTTTTTTTTAAGATATCCAGTGTTTCTTTACCTTATCCAAATTTTCATTTAACAGACCCTGACTTAATTCAGACTCAGACCAATACTATAAAATCATCACAAACAACATGGTTATTAAGAAGTACACTAAATTCACCAACCTGGGCAGTACAAACAACTCATTTCTTTACTACGTAAGAACTGGCAAAATAGGGATTTTATTAAAAGTTCTGTGTCAAGCTGAGGCTGTACTAAGCTTAGTAATCAGCGATACAACATTTAAAAAAAACTCAGTATTGACAAAATTTGGGGGAAACATTTTGGGGAAGCTCTCGTGGTACAACTTTTAAGGTGTTAATTTAGCATTATCCCAAATCAGGCATCTAAGAACCATTTTGTTCATCTTAAATGCTAAGGGTTAACATCGTATCACGGCTTGCCTCAATCATCCTGTCCTCAACCCCCACCCCCCCCACACAAAAAAAAATGCCCAGAATTTCTAGCCAATCCATCAAAGAATAATCCGGCATGGAAATCCATGTTGATTTTTCTTTCATTGGTTTATTAACATTGAGGCTAACCACAAGATACAGTCTGTTAGTTACACCCACAAAATGCATGCTTTACAGTACATTCTGTGAAGTGCTTTGAGATGTCTCAACATGATAAGGTACTAAATCAAATGCAAGGAACAAATCACAAGATTGGTTACGAAGGCCCGATGGCCCATCCTATCTTAACACTCGAGAAATATACACACTTCTGTCTCATCCATCACTACATCAAACTTTTTTAAATACGTCCATTATTGTGGCCTCTACTTCTTTTCTCTGGTAAGTTGTTCCAACCATTGATTACCCACTAGTGTAAAGAAAAACATCCTGGTAACGGTCCTGATATCACCCTCTACAATTCTAAATCTGAGTTCTGCTGTCTTAAAATATTGGTCTCCTCCTCTCTCCTCAAACCAGCTCCCGCTGCCTTCACTCCACCGGGTCTGGCCTCCTCCATATCCCCCGAATCCTCCGCTCCATTCTCGGCGGCTGGGCCTTCAGCCACTATGCCCCGAGGCTCTGGAATTCCCTCCCTCACCACCTTTGTCTTGCCCCCTCTTTTCTGAGTTTCAAGTCCCAGCTGAAGACCTTTCTCTTCGCCCGCACCTTTGGTCACCTTTCTACCCCTGCCCCAGGCTTGGCCCCAGGATCCATTACTGTGAAGCGCTCTGAGACGCCTTCCAGCATGGAGGGCGCTATATAAATCAATGTTGTTGTTGGTCTGGGTTTGCCTTCCAACCTCATTTAAAATGTTATACACCTCTGTGAGGCCCCTCTGAGTCATCTTCTCTCAAAACTGAAGAGCCCCAGCTTTTTTAATCGTTATTCGTAGCTCATATTCCTCTTAATAATTTCACTCCTCTGCACTGCCTTTAGGCCCTGTGTGACTGCTTTATGTTGCTGTGACTAGAACTGTATGAAGTATTGAAGGTGTGGTCCGACCTGTACTACTTCTGAGAATCTAAACTCAACTCATTTAGCAATATATAGTACAGGATCCTGTTTGACATTCATGTTTAAATCTTCACGATTAAAACTTCATCCCGACGTGAAAGGCCCTCTACAAATGTTGTTGTCATTGTTAATCTGCCAGTTATCAGCCCACGGACAAGCTCTCTTTTTAGGACTTTACTGCCTCTTCAATTCCAGTTCCCCAATTTGGTCTTCTGTAAATTAATTACCATACACTGATCTGCAAATCCAATTCATTAATACGTGGGGCTGAGTACAGACCCTTGAAGCACCCCGCTTAATACATCTTCCCTACTTTTTCCTTGTTCTCTAAGAAAGACTATCTGCTTCCTTCCCTTCAGCCAATTCTGAATCCATGTCCTTGATAACCCTTGTTACTCATTGACCAGTTTGTGAAGGAGTCTCTTTTCATTAGGTACTTTCGAGGTATCGACTCAGTAAACTGTTACCCAATATGTTTATTTAAGGGTCTGCTTTTTGCTGTCGTTGCTAAAACAAAACTCAACATTGAACTACCACAGAACATGGCACTATCCAAATCTTGGCTCAGTTGGATAAAAACAGCAATGGGCATGTCAAGTGAGCTATGGGAAGCACAGTATAGTTTTTTTTTAAGGTTTATCTTCCATTACTGCTGCCATATTTCACTGTATTGGGTTTAATAAAGGTCATGGTGGAACAATATACAGTAGTAGACCACATTATGGGTTACAATTGTTGCAACAGGAACAATATAGAGCTAAAAGGATACGGCATAAAAATATAGTATCGTTGTCTCCTGTTTAGTCTCTCTATATTGTTTTATTACTCAACTGAATTTGATTCTGATAAATGTTGCAACTTTTAAATACTTGTGTGTTATAAAAGGCCTATAACATCAAGAATATCTGAAAGCGCTTCACATCATTTTCTGTACAGTGTAATTATAGATGAACTCAGCAGCCAATTTAAGCAATCCAATGTCCTACAACTAGCTATAAAGTGAATGAACAATTTTATCTGGAAAATTATTGGCAAGAATATAAGGGGGGAAAATTCTTCCTTCTCTCGTGTCAGACAGAATATTGGCAGCAGCACTGTAATTTCAACTACAGTAATGCTAAATTCCTACTTCTGTTCCAATCTCTGTGTATCAAACCCATACATTACTTAAAACTGACAAATGTATTTGAAGATCCAGGTGAGGCAGGAAAAGGAAAGAAGCTATTATTTTGATACTAGTGCAAAAAAAAAGCAGCTATGATAAGCTCTCTAGTTCAAACCAATTATTCCATAAAACTTCACATTGATGGATGATAGCACACCCGAATATTAAAAATTAACAAATGTTACTCTAACATTCACTAAAGCAATTAGTTTGGGAAAAGATCAGTTAGCCTAATATCTCTTGCAGGCATTATATGGCATGTTATCAATGTTCACCCGAGAGCAGTTTCAGGAACGAATAGTCAACATTGATTTTGAAACAATAACTAATGGAATTTTTCAAAGAAGTTGAAACAAAATCAGTTGTGTGTAATTCACTTTTATTAAGAAAACAAAATAATAAGAAAAACAATCCTTCCATTTGTTGTAATGCATTTTACATCAGGAGGATGTCCCAAAGTTTTTCACGCGGCGTACTTGTAGATACAGTTGCTGTGTATTTATGGCAAGACTGCATCGGAGTATCAACTTAAACTATGAGCTCACGTCCCGACATAGGGTTTGAAGCCACAATCTTAGAAGATTGACATACGATAAGGTACCACATGAAAGACTATCAATAAAGCTCATGGAAGTTAGCTAGTTAGAGTGCAAATTGGTTTAGCATTTAAGCTGAAGATAAGTTGAAAATGCTTGGCCTTTGCAATAGTGACGAATCCTATTCTGTGCAGTCATTATTGTTCATAGAACACAGAGCACATTTTGTATTCTCAGAAAACCGTCTGCGTCAGAAGGCAGTAGTTTCAAGCCCAAAGTCGGAACTTGCACCTCATAATTTAGACTGACACTCCAATGTACTGCTTGCTGGTGATGTACAAGTGGACATTAAATATTCCATGGCATTTCTCAAAATGTGAAGTGAGGTTATCCTGGTGTCTCGGCCAACAATCCTCCAAGTAGAAAAAATGGTTATTCGCTGCATGGCTGCTAGTCAGAAATAATATGGAACATGACTTAAAAGCTAACTAAACAATCTCTTCAAAACCGAGAACGGAAAGCTATTTCCCAGCCAGTAGCAAGCACAGACTCATGGCATTTTAAATAGCATTTCCTATGCAGTTGCTGTGCTATCCCAGTAACGTCACCGGAGTGTACCCAGGAGACAAGAGATCTGACTGTATGGTCTCCAAAATAGATCATGTTAAAGAAATTATCACACAAAAAAATTCTGCTTAGACAATTACTTTCCACTACAAAATAGGGAAGCATTTCAAAGCATAAGTGCAGAATACTGCAAAATAAACTGTCCCACTAGAATTAATTCCTCGTTCAACCCAATTGTTTTCTTAACTCATGATGAAAATGATCAAGTGACTGAAATTCAAACTCTACTATTCAGCAATTCTAACACAATCTCAAAGTTCCAATCAGCCTTTTTTTTGGCTGATAATTTTCTGCTGCTTCATAAAATCAAATATTCCATTTGTTAAATGCGTGGCGTACAGTTATTATAACTAGCAGAAGACAGCTGTGTTGTTGCAATACAATTGATTAGTCTCATTTTTTAACCAGGTTTGGAAACTATTATAGCCCAATGTCTACCAGAAGTGTTAACTCTAACTATACATTGCTGAGCAAGATACTGTACTGCATTTGATTAACATATTGCCTCCATTTTGAACCTTTAAACGACTCCCATATCCATGCACCAGAAGCTTTAACAAATGCTTTGGTTTTGTTAGGTTAACATAAAAAAGAAACCTATTAATTTTTAGTATGCTTTTTGCATCCCTCTGCTCTTTTCACCATGCTCTTTCCACCCTCGCCATTCTAATTTGACTAATGGTTGAGTTTCACCAATCAAATAAATGTCAAAATCACGGCCAGCATGAAGTCGCTCTTTTAACACATAGTATAGTTCCAAACATTTCTGTTCAAGGTCAAATTCTGTACCATTTGATGTGCATACTAGATCATATTGTAAGTGCAGCATTTAAAAAAAGGATTTATTGACATCAGGCATTCTGAAAATCAAAGTTTATTGCTGGAAATGAAGGACAAACCAAGCTAATAGTGAAACCAGGCGTATCAGAGAACAAGACACAAATCCTAACACATAAATGAGAACCTGAACA
Organism: Hydrolagus colliei; assembly: GCA_035084275.1. NCBI lineage: Eukaryota > Metazoa > Chordata > Chondrichthyes > Chimaeriformes > Chimaeridae > Hydrolagus > Hydrolagus colliei. The sequence goes on along the minus strand of CM068744.1, from coordinate 10,456,689 downwards.
TTACATCATCCCCAGCAGTTAAATGACCCATATTTGCCCCTAAATAAAGGTGGTAGAAAACAGAAATGGCCAATATCAGTCTAAATCAATATCCAGGCATAAATTGGTTGGAAGCTTTGTCAAGTTTCCACTTACCTCCCTAATAGGGCACAGCATAAACAATGTATACAGTTAGATTCTGTTAAAACACAGTGGTTTGGGCTATAAAAATCAGACCTGTGTTTTAACAGGCAAGTCAATGTTTCCGGTTAGCCAAGTTTCCACTGAGCTCACATCCTGGAAGCTGCCAACCACTCTGCCAGAAATCAGGAGGCCATCCTTCTATGCCCA